>OX637518.1:1336833-2673666 GCA_951799955.1 Apamea anceps
AATCATGATCTGGATTAGGACGTAAGATACTTTTTATCTCGATATTCCCACGGGATCGAGACTTATGTGGGTGAAACCACGCGGCGCAGTTAGTATCTATAACAATAAACTATGACAATCAATTAACATAATTATTGTTTTTTACAAATCTGTTTTTCTTTTTCAACCAAGAGTGTAACCTAACACAGTAGGCTCACAATATAGTCTTTAACAGCAGCACAATAAATTTCTATACTTTTCCAATTTTCTCCTATCCAGGGAGAAAATCCCAATCATTGTTTCTCACCCCTAATCGTAGAAGTGATTAACCTAAAAGAGAATGTAGACGAATGCTTCGTCAACACTCCACAGCTTGTTGCCAATGCGATCTAGGAATCGAAAGAAAGTGTGCCAGACAGATTCTTACCTAGCACTGCGTGGTCTGAGTCTAGTCTAGATCTAACGAGTTGCTTCATTCCAATTAAAGAGCTTTATCTGCTCCTTAATTAATGGACTGCTACTCGTAAAGCGGTAGGCGCACGAGTGTGTGCTGTTGATAGCTTTCTTAATTTACTTGCAGGAAGTACTCTTGTACTTGCCTAAAAAACTATCTGGTTGATTACCAATCTATTTTTTGTGCTCCGCGTTAATTAAATTATCTTTTCTAATCTATCTTTGTTATCTTAATATATGTAGATAATCGTAACAGCAACAAACGACTTTTGGGTTTTTAAAATGTATCCAGTTATTTTCTGGTGTTTTCGAGATAAACAACTTTATAACTACAATAGTTTTACAGATAGTATTTTTTCACATATTCACAAGTTAAATTCCCCATAAACTATAGTCTGGTTTGGTCTGAATGGGCCGCGCGAGACGTGCGCAGACGCAGCCGGGGGTCGACGACCGCATGCAATTCGTCAACGAGTGTCACTGCACCCCGCCTGCGCGAAAATACGCGGCTTATTGAATAACAGCCTGAAACCACTTAAACTGTCGTAAGAAACTCTGGCGCAATAAAATTAACTTAGTCACTTTGCCATTGCAGGCCGGCCAGTGTGGGTATAGTTTCTTTATCTATGAGAAAGATCTCTCATTATGATTTCCAGTTTTATCGGTCAAGTCGAGAGTCTATCTTAAGCTAACGATAAGCATTTCATTACATAAAACTTATCTAAGAAAAAATACCGGTCAGGAGCTTGTCGGACCACGCGCAGTCAAGGGTTCCGAAGTCGGGATGAATAGGTACAGACGCCAGCACATCAACCTACTACAATCTGTCCAATTTCTTTAATAGATTTTCAACTTTATTGCTAAAGCATTAGGTTCAAGGTTGATTGGGAAAATATGACAGTTTCGGGTAGCTTGACCTGCTGGCGTCTGTACGAACACTTGCACAATATTAATTGATATTATCAACAGCAATAATTGATTTTGTATGTCATAGTATTTCTCAAACAAGGGTGAAAAACTAAATCGCGAGATCTTAACATTTATTCACTAATAAAAAAGTTAATAATCTTTTTAATTAAGTATGGTCCCACAACACAACACAACACCCCGCGCCACACGCTTATGTTTATCGCTGGTCTATTCTGTAAAAAACTCACCGTGAAAACTTAAGTGAAGTGAGCTGTCACTGATGCTAGGGATTGACACTATGGACAGATCACTTCACCTAAGTTTTCACGGTGGGATGTTTGCAGAATAGGTCGGCTGTATTGAAGATGAAGTGACTAAAGTCACATTTATCAAAAGTGCTTGAGGGGCAATTCCCCTTTTACAGTCAGAAGGTCAATTCTCGTAATTTAAAACAATCAAAATCTAGTCGCAGTCTCATCTCGACGACAAACAAATGTGAATTTGACTTTGATTATCGCTGAGATGAGATTGCGACTTGAATTTGAACGTTTTATAAGTACGAGAATTGGCCTTCTGCTTTCTAAACATCGATATAGTACCAATAGTCTTCGAGTAAAATAGCTGTGAAACGTTTGGACGGACAGATGGATACGCGGACGAAATTTTAAGGGTTCCGGTTTCGCCATTTAATTACGAAACCCTACAAAATATGGTTCATATTTTCCGGATTTTCTTTTGACGGGTAAAACAAGTACGTACTTGAGGCTCAATATTATAATAGTTACTTTTACGACTTTCAGTGACAACTTTTTACTCACGAACGCATCATCAATTTTATGAACTGTGTGGGAGTACATGTGGATGTGCTCTTCCTGGGTCCACGCATGTGCCCAATAATAATGGTCATCGTAAGATATTGTCGCTTTATGTGCTTTAACATAAATAATGCAGGTAATGTTCAGCCCATGCTGCGCTGTACAATCGTAATTTACACAAAATTTACCATTATATACCACATACCTATTACTATGTCGTATTGTTTTAGGTTTTTTTAGCATTATTTTGTGCAGAGTCTTTTCTCTATGCTTCTTCAGGTTTTTAAATATGGTATTTTGAACCAAGTGCATTACAGGGTCAGATTTACATAGGGGGACCTCTTCTTCTCAACGATCCAAAGGAAGTGAAGCGGCATCTACATCACCACATACGAACTACGCATCACACTGACGTCATGCAAAGTCCTGCATCGCGCAAGCAGGGTTTTCTATGCAACTAGTGTATATATAATGACCCGATCCCGACAGGCAGTAGCCCACCAGACATCACCCGTCTGGTCGAAGGATCCTCCCTTTCCTATGGAGGATTAGTGAACTTTACACCCTGCTCCTCATACCCCTATTGAAGAAAGAAAGTACAGGGCGTTCTCTGAACACAGGCACTAGTCACAAAAGAGAATCTCCAACGGTTCTCCAAAAATAAAATGATAATAATTGTGCCAAGAACGTAGTATCTCCAAATGTGACGAAGAAAAATGTCTTCCGATCGTTTCTGAGAAGCCCGTATTGAGTGGACGTCGCATACCGTACCGTGTATCCCTATTTAAAACTTAATTAAGTAATAATGTACCGCAATTAGTGCCTCGGTACACGGCACGAAGCCCGGCTTCCTTTTTTTTCAACGCTAAATACTTGGTATTGCACTCAATCAGCACTTGGTAGATGGAGAGATAGGATGATAGGTTTAATAAAGTTAAAAGAAGTGACTGATCATATTCTGTACCACGGGGCTAGCTTCAGGCTGTGGTGCTTATAAAGACGTTGCTCCACAGCAGCAAATATGAATTGCGTAGCTTTAAAAAAATTATCTGTTGAAAAAATCTTCTGACAATGTTTTTAAAAAAGATGTACAGTTTTATTACATTACAATTCTTCCTCGTAGCCAGTTACTTACATCCGAACATATCCCTAATACGTGAAAGAAGCAAAAACTCCACATTCGTTAAAGTTAATACTTGTATTCGGTTCACCGCTGTGGAAGAGCGGCTTGACAAAAGGCGGGCGTCAGATAAAATCTACATTGATACACTTCTTTTATTCCCATATCAACACTCGACCAAAATAAAAAGCTGCAAACGATAATGCCTTATCTTAATGCAATGTATCTCTTTAACATCGGCTTTCTGCGACAGTCGACTTCGACTTGAAATGTACCGGGACACCTATACTTAATACAGGTCTACCTTTATTTAAGCATTTTGTATGAAAAACCTGTTGTATAGCGTCCTATTGTTTTACTTTCCTTCCTTGAAATATAACTGGTAACAAATGAGCGTATATTTTAATGTTAGTCGGAAATACTTATTACTCGTTCATCCATTGCTGGTTGTGTATTGACTGTCGAGTATGTAGTTGAGACGTAATGAGCAATGTATGGAGAATGGATCGATACATAGTTGTTGTGGAGTGTCATGATGCAAGTTATAGCCGGAGGCTACGTTCTCTGGTCCATAGTACCTGAGACAGGTATTGGCTGTGGTCTAAGTTATAAAATATTAGATATTTGAGTTTAGTTTATGGATAATACCTTACTTCAATGTCAACGAAGCATGCACGCGTAGCATGCTCCACAAAGACTTAATCTCCTACAAAAAAAGCGTTTTATTTTTCATTTTAGACAGCGCGCCGTAGAAATCTCTTTATGATCTGTCATTTTGCCTTTCGTTTTGCTGTCCGGGTGATCCAGATTCTGACTTAAAAGGTTCCGTTGTTGGTTAAATAATAGGCTGTGTGCCAACCTACGAGTATGTGCTCAAACTAAACGTGCTTACCTACATTTTGGTCAAATAGAATAAATACTTACTATTTGACCAAAATGTAGGTTAACACGTTTAGTTTTTTCCCCTGGTTTAGCTTTGGCGACAAGTTTCTTCATCCACAAAACCGCCATCCTTTGCACCTTGCACCACACACGTAATAGCTTATTAAGAACGTTCCTAAGATGTTTCCCGATGGTTAGCCGTGGCCTGCGCCGGCGCAAGAATGTATTAATTCTCTATAGCCGGCTGGTGTAGCGTCCAACTCGTCATGTCATGCTATGTGCTACGCCGATTGTGTTTCAAAACTTTTTTAGTGTCTTGGGTGCTCGTTTTTTGCATTTAGGGCTCCTGCAGGCGAGGTGCTTTTATAAGACCTAATCTAGGGTGCACAAATAGTTTGAAACTCTGTTTTTTTTTTTGTGACGGTCTTTTTGTGCATCACACGTATGTGTAACTTGGATTTAATTATATGCATATGGATCATTTGGACAAAGGAGAAGAAGATGATAAAGCATGATTAAGCAAAATATCTAGTCTGTGTAGGTCGTTAGAGTTACAATTACCTGATTAAAATCCCCGCCAGCTTTAAAGCTATAATATTATCAACTGGAATGCGATTGCTACAGACTTATAACAGGAAGTTATAAGAGACACGAATAGATCGTATAATCACTCAATTTTCACAGCAACTGCACCATTAACTGCCCACCACCACCACTACCGGCAGTACCTTATAGTCTGTTATGTCACCTGCAGGCTGCTGGTCGGCTCCATGCGACAAATCACTATACATCAGCGTTTCAGTGTAATTGGCGGCGCTTTCTATCGCCACGTCGCACGGGGCGGGGTGCAGCCGGTTCTCACTGCCTCGGCGTGTGCGCACACCCATGACATTAATATTTCATTGGAAATCCCAGGGTAGGGTTTAAAGGTTCCTCTCTATTCATTGGTGTTTATCTTATGGATATCGTGCGCAAGAATTTCTTAACTCATGTGCCCAAGTCCAATCTCCTTTGGTCCTTTGGTCAAGTTTTTAGGCCAATCTCCTTTGGTATCTTAAATCTATATTTACAAAATTCAAGTAATTGAAAGGCTCTTAGAACGTAATTCGCTGTTACAACTAATACTTACTCATCCTGGCCTCGGGCGTTAGGAATTATTTTAAGGGATTAGTACTAAATTTAGAGGGGGGATGATTGATGTCGTTTTTATTGAACCGTAAATGATGATAACCCTATCATTTTGAGGAAGTCAACCCCATATTGTTGACCTTCATTACTGACGGGTAAAATTGGGTACCTTAGGGTTGAATGTAGACTAAGAAATGAATTTGAAAAAAAAATTATATACTTAATGCACTCTAAAAACGGCGTTCTTATAGAAAACTACATGATCATCATCTTCATCATTTTTTGATTTGTTATGAATTTTATTTTAGACGGAGCGACCGCCTATCGAACCTCCATAACTCAGTTACTGGGAAACTTGATACCCTTTGGTAAAAGTGGTTGTCAGACTTACGGGATTCTGACTACCCGTAACGTAACAAGGATCTACAAACGAAGCCGGGACCAACGGCTTAACGTGCTTTCCGAGGCACGGAGGGGTCTTGGTATGTAACGGACCGACCTCGGCAACGTTCCTTAGCCTTAAAAATCGACCCATGCGGCTGTTGTTATTTAGCCACGAGCCCCTCCAGCACCACGAGCTGTCGTAGTCGGTAATCGGTGCTTCTGGCTCACTGACTGACAAGTGAGGCTACGCTAGGTTTGTCAATTCTTACATTGTGGTCTACACTCAAGGATCTGCAGCGGTGATGGCTCTTTCTTCGGCAAACATAGCCAGTCCACTAGTTACCACTCCAGCTTAAAAATAAACAGCCATCTTTCGTTTTGCCTCAAATAGTTACTGATCTCTTTTCGGCTGTGTCTGCCAACCCTATCCAGGGTTGGCAGAGTCACTCTCAGCTGGTTCAATGTCGTACCTCGTTATGTCTTTATTATCACGCTGCTTTACGACCAGAGGTGGACAGAGCTTTATGTGGACAACTTGTAGTATTGCTGGACGTACCTGTGTTTCTAGGGACATTGATGGGATTTCTATTTGTATTATTCAGGTTGTGCCCTGTACTGGTTTACAAATTTTCTTCGTCTGCCGTCTCTTGGCTGCTATTTTGATAGCACTTTATTGCAGTAATGACTTTAACCAGTTACTAAAGTATCAATATTGCTAATTCTAAGAAAAACGTTAATACCGGCAAGTTGTAAAGTAAGAATTGCCATCGTAAACTGCGCGTGATTAGTATGCATCTCTACTCGAAGTTTCCCAGAAGAAGCATAAGGTTCGCTGTAACCATTAACTGACATAAAATGGAAATCGATGTTGCAATACAGCACCTTATTTTAACCCCCGTACCTACGATGAAGTGAAGGTACATACAACCGCTAACGGTTGCAATAAGCATAAGAGTACCTTATACCTGTAATGGAGTGACCTCAGATTGCAAGTTTTTTTTAAAAACGTGTATTCAACAGCTCAATCGGATACCAACAAATGATCGAAAAATGTTTTGCAAATTTAGACGGACAACTTACAAACGTACATACGAACAGTGCAAGTTAAATAAAAGCTTGTAAAAACAACTAATATAAACAGTATTCTTAAATAATATGCATTTGAATTCATAAAACTAGCAAATCTTACTGCTGGACATAAAAGTTTACCAAAGCTAGGTAAGAAATTCCTACAATATCCAGAGATAAGATATGTAGGTGCCACCTACGTTGCTATGCTAGATGGCGCTGTCTAGTGAACATCAATGTAAACAAGCTCCGTATATTTTTTGTTAATTAAAAATAGTTTTAATGTTAAATGATTTCTATTTATATTCTTAAATCCTTAAATTCTTAATGAGTTGACATTGAAAATGTTTATTGTAGGTAGTTTTAGTTGAGTTATGTTATTTTTTTCATATGGAACGATTTCAAATACAATATAAATTGTTTGTGAATATATAAATGAAATGAAATGTTAAAATAATGATGAAGAATTTTCGGTAACAAACACCCCACACGGGCCACACGAAATACCATGTCTCTATAAGTACAGTAATGATAAATGATAAAAGATTTTATTTTGTAAGTAGGTTTGTACAAACACTTTTATACGTCAATCATATTTTAAAACTAGATGAGGTCGGCGTTTCCTATCTGACTAGTCTGAGAAGAAAGGCCGAAACAAACTCAGACGTCACAGTCTCTTTTAAAGTCCAGACATAATCTTGGTCAGATCATATGAAGACCATGTAGGTCGATGTCTGAGATGGTCTTTTGAGGAAAGAACCACACAGATTGAGAGGACCTGTCCAGTCAGTGCACGCATATGTCAGAAATCGTGCAGCTCAACTCAAAACTTAAGGAGCTCAACGATTCGACGAACAATACCAAAGAAAGGACATTTAGGTAGGCCACATTAATTATTCAAACTGCCAGACCATGACAAAAATAAAATGACCCACATAGTCTTCACATTCAAAATAATTAAAATAATAGAATACTTTACAAAATAAGCAAATGTCATAGTATATATCAATTTCATTAATGTCAAAGTGTATATAAAAAAAACACAAACAAAACAAAAAAAAAAAAAACATTCAATATGTAAAAATTGGAAGCAGCTCAATCCCAAGCCTTTTTGTCCTCGATATAAGCCTTAACGGTATAAAATGCTTTCTCGCACAAAACAATAACAATAGTTCCTGCATACCACAGTAATAAGTGTTAATACACTTACAGAGTTAATAGCCCGGGAACCGAACCCGTCATTTTGTACCCAATTATATAATAATACCCTCTTTGGGCAGAAGAATGGGCACTATAGCGGACAGTCATGGACGCTAATATGAGAATTTTAGAACATAACGGAAGTTAACTTTAGTTAATAAGTCAATTAAATGTGTTTTTTTAATGAAGTTGGACGCATTATAATTTCTTTTCTTTCTTTCTAATTTAATCTAGTCCGGAGCACTTATGTGGTAAATAATGTTATGTGGTGTGCATAAGACCTTTGGTCGGAGGGAGTATAGAGGTATGAGGAACAGGCTGTTCACTCATCCTTCATAGAAAAGGGAGGATCTTCCGACCGGCTACTGCCCCGACGATTGATGTCGAGACGTTGTACATAACATAAAAAAAATATATATATATATTGCTCTTCTATACATTTTGACCGCGTAGGTATTGCACTTTTCTATAAAACGGCTGTTTTTTTTTGATAACCGTCGAAAGATTTCTACTCCAGGGGTCTAGAATCATGTGCTGAATTCATGGTTACGGTTTGTGCGTCGATATCCTGCCACCCTGTATAGAACTTTGCAAGCGAGAAGTCCCTTTGCAAAATAAATAACAAAAACGGTGGCAAACAACGAGGGTCTGTCCCACTAGTCCCATTGACCCAGTCCCATGGTGGGACAAGTGGGATTATATGTCCCACTAGTCCCATGGGACAACTGATACTAACATATTTTTAAAATCATGTCCCACTAGTCCCATGGGACAACTGATACTAATATATTTCACCGACTTCCGAAATTAAAGTTATTTTTCACTTTATAGTGTCTTTTTTCGAATTTTTTGCAAAAATGTTTTTATTTTATTTTTTATCGGTAATTTTGGTTTAAACTACTGAACCGTTTTTGATGAAATTTATATGGGACCAATCTGAAGGTATCCTTACAAATAAAAAAAGAATTTTGCAAATCGGCTTTTAAACAACAGAGTCCTGAGGTAACAAACATAAAAAAAAATACAGTTGAATTGAGAACCTCCTCCTTTTTTGAAGTCGGTTAAAAACAAATTGTATTGCAGAGATAAAGATTTCGGATGAAATTTCTTAGTTAAGTTAACATTCTACTTGCTAACATTAAATTCCGCTTTAATTTCAGCGCAACCGCTTCAACGTTTCTGTGAAGAATTAAGCTCTTAAGATCCTTATTATGTTTCACTTTTCACGGTTCAATACTCTCAAAAGCCAGTCTTCATTGGCACTCAAATCAGGCACGTGTATAAATAAATACATTTACTTGTAAATTCGTAAGTAAGCGAGCAGCATCGTAAATACAGTTCACAGGCGGCGAGGCGTGGTCGCTATTAATAAAATTAAGCTATATCACTGCTTTCCTAATCGGTTACCAATTACCATATTAATTGCCGACTGTACTCGACAGTGGCGCCATCTGGTTAATTACGTTAATATTTGTAAAAGTTAGTGGAATATTTATAAGAAAATGTGGAAAGTGGTTATTTCTGCAAATGGAGCAAGCATTAACATCAACAGGTTTGCGTTAATGAATTTGAAAACAAAGTTTAATTACCCAAACTCATTTTTATTTTTTACCCTTAACTTATTTACTAACATCATATGGATCAAGGTCTGAAGTAAGGTTATTTTATTTTATTTCTTTATTTTATTTTTTATTTACCTGGTGTCAATAGTTGTATATTCATTTACTACTGTATAACGTACATTCCTTTAATTAAAGCTTAAAGCTTAAACTCGCTCATTTTCCTACTATCCAAACTATTTAAAACGCAACATTTATAGAATGCTTAGCGTCAGAAATATGTAAATATGGTGGTATGGACCTTTTATAGACATGTATTTTCACTTGTGATCTACATATCTATATTCGCACAAAGTTTTGGGCAGATTGCAATATGATTTGAAAAGTGCATACTTAGTTATATTATGTTGCTGTCCAAAACCCATGTCTCTGGCAAACTTTAGAGAACAGTTTGCTATAGGTTTCATATAAATCAAAGGACTGTTTATACCCGTTAGGTATTTAGTACCGTATTTTATATCTTACAACCATTAACCTCTAGCTCTACTGTCAACAAGGAAATACATCTCAGCATACGTGTACTTAAGCGTAATTCGTGGAAATGTACAGAAATTTGCGTGCCGATGTTACTACTCTGCCTACCCTCGGGGGAGCGACGCGCTAGCGCAACGTAATTGCCGCTCCGAGCTTACATGCGCGTACGACTTAGATTTACTTGAGATGTGTATCGCAGGAAAAATGTTACGCTTTTTATTGATGCTGTGGAGATGTGCCTGGGGTTTAGATGAACCGCCTTTATTGATTAGTATTAAATACGATTTAGAACAGGTTTTCATAATACTCTTCACCTTTTTAACCGACTTCAAAAAAAGGAGGAGGTTCTCAATTCAGATGTTTGTATTTTTTTTTTTATGTTTGTTCGCGTATTTCGTTAGTTAGTTCGCGCTTGCCAACCGATTTTAAAAATTCTTTCATGTTATTTTTTTGTTGGAAAGGGTATATATACTTCCGAAATGGTCCCATAGAAATTTCATCAAAAACGGTTCAATAGTTTGGTTTTTAAACCAAAATTGCTGGTAAAAATTACGACTTAAAAGTGAAAAATAAATTCTTTTTTGAAAAAAAAAACAACCCACTTCCAAAAGCGACACTACAAAGTGAAAAATATCTTTAATTTTGGAAGTCGGTGGCAAACAACGAAAATGCGAACCCAACGACACCAACTTCCGAAATTAAAGTTATTTTTCACTTTGTAGTGTCGTTTTTGGAAGTCGGTTGTTTTTTTATACTTTATTATAGAAGCTATACTTCCACTAGGATCTCATTTTTATTTCCATTTGCATTGTCTTAGTCTTAAGTGGACAAACTTGCACCTATTGTTCGTCTTGTAATTTCATTTTCCGTTTTATTATTAATCTTCACTTTGAGAAGTATTTTGCTATAATATATAATATCTAAATTCTTGAACCTCTAGTTTTATTATTATAATGTGTTATCACCTATTTCTGAGATTGTTGATTAACTAATTGGCGACTGTGTAAGTCCGAGGCTGTTGTTACCTATGTAGAACTTAAAATATTATGTATATTATACACGTAAGCTGTTGGCTTAATAAATAAATATACTTAATAAATAGGTTTGTTTATTAAATGGGCGCAGTTGCATAGCTTCTGTAATGTGTATCATCCGTAATGTGTGAAACGAAAGATGAGTACCTACCTATTTGGGACAATATTATGAATGGAAGAATAAACACCATGCCTGAGATAGACCTGGTGACCGGCGGAAGCTCTTTGAATTGCATTTTCTGACATTTCAATGCTAACATATTTTATGACAGTGACGTCAGATTGAAACTAAATTTCGAACAATTTTTTTTGAAGTGAAAACTTCTTTAGCGGCGGTGTGCACTTTTGTTGTGATGGGTAAAAAATGTTAAACTCGCGTCAGGAGTTCAGGACATGTGACCTGATCAAAAATTCGTAAGACGGAGCTCGCGTCAGGACACGTGACCTGATCGAAAATTCGTAAGACGGAGGGAGAGTAGACCGCATTCTAAAATATCAAAAATGCACAACGTTAATATTCAAGTTTTCACTTCTGCTGGCACTCCCGGAGTGCAACCCGTTGATTTTTTTTGTACGAGAATCAGCCTTCAGTGGTGGTCTGTTCTCTTTAAGACAATAAAGTCATCAGATTGCCCCAAACAATTCAGACTTGAGTGATGTAGCATGGCGAATTTTCGATCAGGTCACGTGTCCTGAACACGTGATCTGATCGAAAATTCGTAAGACGGAGGGAGAGTAGACCGCATTCTAAAATATCAAAAATGCACAACGTTAATATTCAAGTTTTCACTTCTGCTGGCACTCCCGGAGTGCAACCCGTTGATTTTTTTTGTACGAGAATCAGCCTTCAGTGGTGGTCTGTTCTCTTTAAGACAATAAAGTCATCAGATTGCCCCAAATAATTCAGACCTGAGTGATGTAGCATGGCTCACGTTAACGTGTGAACACTTCACACAATACCGCTGCACTGATTGAAATGCAAACAAACGGAGCACAAAACAGTTGCACGTTGTAGTGAACGGGCACAGGCGATGTGAATGTAGCATTATGTAGCGTTGTGGACCATTCAGATCTGGATTAATTCGTATAGTGCGTGTCGACGCGGGTGTAGCCTGATAGAGTGAGGAGAATTCATCTGATGATGTTGATTGCAAATGATAATGTGTAGCTTAATTACTCTTTACACTCTGTCCGTAATTTTGGTCTAGAAGAGTATTCTGGAGGTTTTAGGGAACCTATATGTTTCTGCCCATGCTTCATATACCTACAATCATATACATTTTAATTACCTACCAATTTGACCAATTTCTCTCCGAATAGTTAACTTCCTAAATTCCTCCTTTTTTTTCTGAATTGGTTTTATGTCAAATTGATATTTTTTATTTCCTCTTTTGTCAATAACTCTCCGATTCATTCAAACTAAACAATTAAGCAACAACAAAAAAACCTTAAACAAATAACGAAGTTGTTTCACAGTTCTCAGTCGAACACAAACGCGCCGCGCTATTAATCGGAACACTTTAATAAAGGCACGGCCATTACACTAAACAGCCAATTAGTGATAAATGTTATAATAAAACTAATTCTGTTGGCTTTGGTCATTTCCGCGTCAGTCACGGCTTCATTACGACCGTTAAAGTGTTAAATCATTAAAACTGCTGAATGGTAAGATATTGTGGTCTATAGTTATGTGTTTTGCGGCTTAGGCTCAGCAATATTGATGGAATTTCCCATCGACAAAAATCTACCTTGTTGGTATAGTGGTCAAAAGCACTAGTGCTGTACATGAGGTCCTGGGTTTGATAAATTCGATTCCCAGGCTGGGCAAGTGTTATTGGGTTTTTCCATCTGGAATTTCCCAGTAGCTGCTCGGAGTCTGGATTTGTGTCTGGTTGGTGGTATTAGGCTCGCGTCTATTACGTGGGTCTTAAACAAAATTGGCGAAAATGGGGGTGTGCTATAGTCACACCTCTACCTCTGCCCAACCGTTCGGGGAAACAAGCCGTAATGCAACACAAGCCCCTTATCACAAACTCAAAACTCAAAGCATTTATTTCAAACTAGCTGCACCCCGCGGTTTCGCCCGCATAAGTATCGATCTCGTGGGAATATCGGGATAAAATTATCCTATGTGTTATTTCTGGTTATAAACTATGTGTGTGCCAAATTTCATCCAAATCCGTTTAGTGCTTTTTGCGTGAAAGAGTAGCAAACGTCCATCCATACATTTATTCATAATTATGTACAAACTTTCACGTGTATAATATTAGTAGAAAATAGGATAAACCAATTACAGGCACATTTGAATTGTCAAGGGGCCGGTCAGTCAGAAAAATGAAGTTAGTTGCCCATTCCGAAGCGTAGTAGGTAGTACCTATGGAGGGTCTTAAACATAACTGATGAAATGTGGGTGAACTAATTAGATAGGTGCAGCTGTGCCCAACCCTCCAAGGAACAACATGTGATATTATGTTATTCATATTCGTGAACCTTGATTCATGGGCGTGAGAGAGTCGATTCGATTTTATATTGGCGCAGTTTATTGATTTCAAATCAATATTTGTTTTACTGTTTTACTAACGAGTCCTAGGAAATATGATTGGATGACAAGTAGGTGGTCGAGAATATGACCTTACGACCAGTGGGCAGGAGACGAGAGCCCAAGCATTTATTATCCTTTAATCCCCTGCTTCCTTTGTAAAACACGCGTTTTATACGCTTCCGTAGTTTAATTTCCATTCCAACTGGGAATGGTTACTACGCTATAAATTGATCCAGTAACATTGCAGTGAAACAGTTGGCGAGATAAGAGCTCGACATATATCTGTTACACGATCGACGTGCGCGGCTTGCGGATATAATCTTACCGTTTTAACATTAGCTAAGAAAATAGAGAAGTCTATTACAGTAATTGCACTTAACATATAGGGTTGTTTGTTACGTAGGTACTGCGATTCCGGCTATCCTCTCAGGGACAGAAACATCCCCAGAATGTTGCCAACATGTAGTGAGCATGTGTGTTGACGTACCTACTTTAGCTGGATATTTAGCTACCTGTTTCTTGAAGTATACCTACTGTAATTCGATTTTGCAGCCCTTTTCCCATATCAACTGCGGTCGCATCGATATCGACATCTACGACTGCGCCGGCGGCGCAGGTTTTTATAACATAGTTGATACAGAACTTAATTTGCATTTGGTTTTTACATTTTGAAAAAGATTTCAGTTTTGAAGCTGTAGTAGTTGGAGAGTTTTAAGTTTTCACTGGAAACCACTTACTTCTATAGGAACTTAAAAAGAATTTTTAAAACATTCGGTCAAGGTTTCTATTTCAATTTGTTTGCAAAAATGGCTACTTGCTTCCATTTTACAACTATGTATAAAAGTTTTTCTGTGACACAACAGCGCCAGGCGCAGTAGCCGCACGCTTTTATAGCGATGTTTGGCAGTGATAGCCTTCAACTACTTTAACGGTTATGAGCTCTGACCCATGCTCCACTACTGGGCTTAGATTGTAGAAATGAAGCAATTGTAGAGCATTCAGTTTTATGGCGATTACGTTCGTGGATTTTGGACTCGTGGTGTCTGTGTGTAGGACATTGGCGGTTGATGTAGAATGTAGTATTAAGTGATATTATTTATTTGTTTATTGATTTAGGATCTCCAACAAAATATGTACAGACGACAGCAGGTCAAGCTACCCGAAACTGTCAAATTTTCCCAATCAACCTTGAACCTTATTGCGTTAGCGATAAAGTTGAAAATGTATTAAAGAAATTTGACAGATTGTAGTAACTTGATGTGCTGGCATCTGTACAATACAATACGTGACACATAAAGAATGGGCAACGCCAGGTATGAAGTAGGTGTACTCCTTCCCTTACAGGAGCCCACCGCACGCACAGTAAACCACGTTGATCAGTATATTTAATACTAGCTTCTGCTCGCGACTTCGGCCGCCTGAAATGTCTTGTTCCCCGACCCACCGCGTCGCATCGCATCGCCTGCCCATGCTAATCTTTTCGCTTACCGTTCTTTCCGACTTTTTTTATTTTTGCTCGGCTTCTAAGGGTCCTCGCTATGTTTTTCAAATTCAACCTGAACTTTTAGAGATTAGCGCATTCAAACTTTTCAGCTTTCTTATATTAGTATAGATATTAACGTTCACAAACAGATCAATCGAGGAATTTGCGTATTCTTGTCTATCTTATGCTCTTAATTTACATCACCAAGTATTTCTTAAGGGTGACGTGAAGTAAAGTGTCTTAGCAATGCTTGGAGATACAAGTATGATTGCTCCAGAAATATCTATCTACATATATTTATAGGATAAGCAAAGACAGAACCCCGTTTTGACACACATCGTAGGATGAGTAAACATAAGAAATTCTTATAACCAATGACATGCCCAATAACGCTATACCAACATTAAATATTTACATATTTTAATCATTCTTTGTTTGACTCTAAATCAACAACGTGACCACAAACGGCTGTCATTTTCACGCCTCACGCCATGACAGTTATGTTCAAAACCACGCACTTGTTCGATAGCAAACAAAAACGGCGCGCGCGCAGCGACCGTTATTGAGCCGAATTCGAAAGTTAACCTGTGGGGATTGGAAACATACGGGCCACGGTATGAAGTCGTGAGGTGTAGTAAGGTATTTATGAATATGAGTTGGTCGTAAACTGTAATATTGTAGAAAACGTTCATCGTAGTACTGAATGTAAATTGATGATTAATGTTCAGACTTCAAGTAAGTAGGAGGTTCTAGGCTCTTCGCTGCCCGCTTACCTATACTAATAATAAAGCTGAAGAGTTTGTTTGTTTGAGCGCGCTAATCTCTGGAACTGTAAGTCTGATTTGCATGTGATAGCCCAATTCACGAGGAAGGCTATTAAACAACACGATAGGACTCTTAGAAGCCGAGCAAGAAGAAACAGGGAAAGAACGCTACGTGAAAACGACGTAATAGCACGGGCGGGCGATGCGATGCGACGCGGTGGGGGGGGGGACACAAGACGAAGTCACGGACAGAAGCTAGTATAAAATATATGTCTCTTCCTGAAACATGCTTTACTGATGACATTTACTTATCAGACGGTTTTTAACTCATAAACTGGGAATCTTATGATACTCTTGAAATGACGAGCTCGTTCAGCATTAGCATTAGCTCAACGCTGAAAAGTAGCAAAAACTAAAGTTAAGATCAAAAGTTTCATGGATCAGTATTGTAAATGTGTTTTAATATAAACCATAATATCTCATAGCATATTATGGTTTATTCTATATTATACAAGGTGTCGTTTTGCATCCTCGTCAAAGTCAAAGAACTAACTATGCTACTGATTCTCGACACGAATCAGTAATAAAATAAGTAGGTATTTTGTTTTTTGTTATTTTCGGAAATTTGTGGGACACGCATTTTAAAACGCAGCCTGTGTGAGACCACACTGTAACTGCCCTTTTACACACAAATAAAAACG
This sequence comes from Apamea anceps, assembly GCA_951799955.1. Lineage (NCBI taxonomy): Eukaryota > Metazoa > Arthropoda > Insecta > Lepidoptera > Noctuidae > Apamea > Apamea anceps. Next base: position 1,353,389 of record OX637518.1, read on the forward strand.
CGGCCGCTTATACGATACCATAACGCGATTCTGTTCTTTGAAAGTGTATTCTGAAATACTGTCAAACTTAAATAACTAAAAAAACAAAGTATGTATTCATTATTTACCAGGGATCGTAGTTTTATTTGATTTTTTATGTCTTTCATAACAGCCTCCTGAAATTTTACGAGGATGCAAAACAACAGCTTGTATATTATTTGGATATAGTGTAGCTTTCTACCAGTAAAATTATGTTTGTAATGGAATCAGTATTTCTAAAGATTTCCTTTTACAAACAATTTTACTTCTTTATAATATTAGAAAATAAATCATTATCATTTAAGCGGTCATACTTTTGAAAGTAATCTTACCCTTCTTAATATTTGAACGTATGTTCCCAGTGAGCGCGATATCCGTTAAATTCGGAACTAATTGAACATGATCCGATGTTAGCGTTGCGCGCGCGCCGGTATAATGTTACATTCACTCTGTTGAAGTATCAGGTAATGACGCCGTGATGTATTATAGTGTTTAGACGAGATTTAAGATGAGGGAGATGGCTTAGATACAAAGCGGCAATTAGTTGAATGTTTAAAGCGTAAACAGGCTTGTGAGAAATCGTGAGTTCGAAACCCCGATTTGCGCCCCTAGGTTTCTAGAAATCTTAAAAGTATATCTAGAAATCTTATAAGCAATTGATGAGGCTTTATTTAATAGGAACAAATTTTTCGTTTATTCGTTTACTTACTTATCAAATACATTTTTAAATATTTTTATACAAATCATAAGAAAAAAATATAAATAAATAGTAGTCCGCCGGTATCGGGAGCAGGGTCCAAGCTACCGGTGGTCAGGGCTCCAGATAGGAACCTCCTCACAATTTTGGCCATCAAGCCGTTGGCCGATACGACAATCGGCACGAAGACAGACGAGCTCACATAATATTCCATATGCCAACGATCTCTTGTACTAAGTCAAGATATTTAATTTGTTTTATTTAGGTAATTTATTTTTTTATTTTTTACTAGCTTCTGCCCGCGGCTTCGCCCGCGTGGATGTCGGAAATTATCCCACGGGAACGTGCTAACAGGATAAAATGTATGTGCTTCCCCAGGATGCCATCTATCTCGCGGGACCTTTGTGGCTAATTACAATAGAAAACCAATTGTGTCTCATTAGTGGTGATTAAGAGGGTACCTATATGATATTCTTGCCTAAGTACCTACATAATAAAAAATAAAAAAACTCAATAACAGAAAATAAAATACCTACCTACCTAAATAAACCTATTTCTGATGATAACTAAACTCAATAAATAAGCAAAATCCCTAAAAACTAATATCTATACGAATGACTTATCTTACCTAACAGTATTATAAAATAACCTACGGTCACTACGTACACTATCAAATATACTACCTATACTTTAAAATTAAAATCTATACCTACGACTTATAAAAATAAACCTAAATAACTCTAAAAACTAATAGAAATAAAAAAGGTCGCACTGAAAAACACGGTTTAGAATTGCAAGTAGCAGATAAAATAAGAACGAACGCTCGCCACTCAACACGTCCGTTCAAATCAAAGTTCAAAAAATATCCTTATATACGGTAGCGATCAGTGGCGGCCGCGCGCCACGCGTGTGCTGCGAACGGTGCAAGCCAAATTGAACCTTCAGCACTACATTTAGAGCATAACTTTAGTGAACTTGACTGCGGGTAACGTAACCTACGACAAACTTATTATTTGCGGTTGGTACAGTAATCGGGTCTAGGGATCGAACCGCAAAATTAAGTTTGTTTTTTATTGTATATACTTTTCCGGGATAAAAAGTACCCAGTGTGGTGCCCAGGATATCAAAGAATAATTATACCAAGTTTCATCGTAATCGAACCGGTAGTTTTTGCGTGATGCCTGAACAAACAGACAGACAGACAGACAGACAAAAATTTTTTAAATCACATTTTTGGGTTCGGTGTCGGTCTAGTAACACCCCCTGCCATTTATTTTTTTGATATTTTCAATGTACAGAATTTTCACTTCTACAGATTTATTATAAGTATAGATTTTATTGTAAGTTTTCAAAACAAATGTTTATAACTACATATTTATATTTCACTTTAGAAAGGATATTCGTTCTGTGTAAATAAACTGAGAAATTCCAGATAGAAAAACCCAATAACACTTTGACCGACCTGGGAATCGAACCCAGGACCTCATACTCGGCAGTAGCGCGTGCGACCACTGCACCAACGAGGCAGTGTAAATAACAACTCTACGACTGTACAAATTAGTTTAAGAAATACTTGGTTATTTAATTACGAAGAAAGAGTTAAGGTTTCAAAATGATGAGATGACGTGGTGACCATAAACTAAGTAAATGGTCAGTAACTCATAGGCAAATTGCGCCGGCGCGGCGCAGCGACAGGTACTGTGCAAATTGAAGTAGGTGCTTGTTCAATGGTTTTCCATTTCGTTATTTCCACATTCCCGTGAGAGGAAATAAAGTATTCTACTTCGAAATAATCTTCACTGGTTTCTTTTCGAAGATGGGTGGGCTTCGTCCGTGCAGGACTGACAACGTCCCGGTAATATATTATAACCCTCAGCTTGAAATGTCTAAATTCTTATTACCCATGTGTATGTACCATAGAATAAAAGTACATATTTATGCATAACTTCATGCACACATGCTTATGCTGACATAACTTTTAACTTTATCAGCGAGATCTTAAAGTTCAAATCCGAATACACCAAAAAATCCTTGTTATAGTCCATGGACATGCCATTGTATGAGCACAGACATAATAATGCGTTCATCAAGGACCTTATGTGTCCGACAATAAGGCAGTTTATCAAATGGGGTAGTGGTGGAGTTATGTTGGTGTGTTGTTATTCAAATTCGGCGTCGGTACGGTCCGGCTGACAACTCTATAGTTTTGCATGGCGCATGGCGGGGCGGGTTTTGTTTTATTTGCTTCGTGATAAATGCGCATGCTTTGTGTTCGTATGCTATGGGAAATGGGAATGCTTCAGTAAAGTACATCGCAGTTTATTTCACGTGAAATACCAATGTGGATGGTTATTCCGTGTTTATTTGCAAGCAAAAGGAAAAAGAATTCACTTTTTTCTTTGGCTTGCAAATAAACACGAAAAAAAGCAGCTGATACGTTCTTATCAACTGTTTATATCAAATATGCAGATTGGCTATTATGGTGCTCACTGCTCAGTCATAGTTGTGCCTATTGTGCAGTGGTTTAATTCTAATATGCGATGATCTCTAGTTAGGTACAATAGGTATGTACATTGGATGTACTGACCTTTTATTAAAGTAAGGCTTTTAAGACCGTAACAATAGGAACACATATATGAATTAAAATACCAGTGAAATAGCGAAAAATAAAGTTAATTATCCATTTTCGCATAACATTTAACGAGTAATTATGGAAAGTGCTGGCGCCAGTTGTAGTTACAATAGTAATTGATTTTACAGTTGGTCAGACCAACTAAAAGTTCACACGTGTATTACGACAGTTGTACAAACATTTAATAATAACAACTACAGATTTGAAAGCGTGACCAACGCATAAGGTTATGCGAACGAGAGATTTATCACATCGTGTCGGTGAAATCATTCGACATAAAACTTTAAGTTAAGAAACCTGTTTGGTCATCTATTTACAGCTTGTCCAAAATGTCTAGACAAGAGGCTATTTTTCTGCCTTATCTAAAAACATGAATCTACTTTTTAATGTACGTGCTAGAAATGATCAAAAATTCTTAAAGAGAAGTAGGTAATGTAAATGTGCTTTCCGAAAATCGCTTCGATAACATTTAGCAGGTACCTACAACTTGACTAAGCTGCAGTAACGCCGAGAAAAGAAGCTGTACCTATGACTAGATTGCATAAATACCACCTTAGGGTCTCTACAATGCGGTACATAAGTTTCTGCAAAGCTTCGAGAATCGCTTTGAAAGCGATTGCCTTGACTAGCTAGGGCTCTTACCATTTTCATTTTTCTGCAAGATTTAAAAATAAAAAATACATTTTGAAAAAATCACCAGGGCTGTCGACTGGTCAGTGGTGACACTGGTCGACTTTGCCAATTCTTTATATAGTTTTTTTTTATTATTTCACTTCCTCGGGTCATTAGAGCTGACAACAACCACAGACAGACAGTTGAAAACATGTTTGTTTAATCAAAGTCCAAAATTACCTACAAAGATATCGAAATTAATACTTTTGGCCATAATATGTACTTCAGACATGTGGGTATATTTTACAATCCAGAAACCAGTTATAAAATATAAATATATGTATATATATTTTATTTGGACATGAACGTCAATGTTATTATCATTTCTTTAAACTGCAGACAACATGGAGCGTCATGAAATATGGACAGAACGGTTATGGTCGTTGTGCTATTGTAACATTATGCATTCGATATGTATTTCTATTCTCGCTTTGGCGATAAAACTTACAAACGAATCCCTCGATGTGGTTAGATGCTCTTACATCTCTCGCAATTTATCACTCGAAGATATCAAATTCTTAGAAAAACAGATTCAGGCTTTAGATTCTTATTCTTAGATAAGGAATTAATGTTAAAATTATACGAAATTCATCAAGACTATATTCAAGACATCTGCATTAGCCGCAAGAGGTTAACGTATTTTTTGCCCCAAGATACAAGCGACGCTTAGTTTGTGGATCACCAAATTTGGCTTTTGGTTCATCTGCCTCATCTACCTAGCCTTTTCCCAACTATGTTGGGGTCGGCTTCCAGTCTAATCGTATACAGCTGAATACCTGTATTTTACATGGAGCGACTACCTATCTGACTTCCACAAGCCAGTTACTGGGTAATACGATAACCTTGGTAAAACTGGTTTCAGACTTTCGGACTTCTGACCACCCATAACAGCTGTCGATCCAAATCCACGAATGACAGCCGGGACCAACGCGGCAACGGCTTAACTTTTTGATTATTAAACTTTATTATTATTATTAAATAAGGTATTTCTTAGTTTATCTCAAGTCGTTGTGGTAAAATTACCCCTTATACAAGCTGTTGTTTTTCATCCTTTTCAAATTTCAGGAGTTTGTTATAAAAGACATAAATAATCAAATAAAATTACAATCCCTGTTAAATAATGAATACATGTTTTTTTAGTTATTTAAGTTTGACAGTATTTCAGAATACACCACTTTCAAAGAACAGAATCGCGTTATGGTATCGTATAAGCGGTCGCCTTTTTATGTGTGTGTAAAAGGGCAGTGACAGTGCGGTCTCACACAGACCGCGTTTAAAAATGCGTGTCCCACACATGCTAATTTCCGAAAATTAGAAAAATAATACCTACTTATTTTATTATTGATTCGTGTCGAGAATCAGTAGCATTGGTACCTCCTTGAATTTGACGAGGATGAAAAACGATACCTTGTATAAAAGAGGATGTAGGTATACCAGCAGTCACCAACCTTTAATGTAACATACTTGTAAGTAAAAAGAAGTGCATCAGAGCCATTTACGGACTTCGTCCTGACGAATCTTGCCAGTCATTTTTTTTAAAGTTAGGTCTGTTACCACTTCCTGCACTTACTACTACAATTACTTAACTACAATTATTTTGTTGTTCCGCTTTTACTTATGAAAACTCATATCCCGTCGCATTTCTACAACAGTTGAATAAATCAACTGCTCCAAACACAAAAATGACCATAAAAAGAATCAAAGACATCCGAAAACTTAAGCTTTATCGTGTCATAAATAAAACGAACCAAAACCCGAGATAATATCGTGTCGCAATTAATTGTAAGTGTTTTAAGTACCGCGGCCATCAATAAGACCTCCACGCGGCGCCTGCGCAGGTGTGAAACCTCTCAGTCCATACATCTTGCAGATTAGCGCACTTTCATATGCAAAACTTGAGATATAAAGTGTTGTGTTGACATGTCTGTGTTAACGAGAGGGATTAGTGTGACATGTGTATTTGTAATGTTTGTTTTTCTTTCTTTTTTTTGTGTCAGAGTGTTAATTTTTGACAAAACGTCTGCATTGTCAGTGTTCAATTTCTACAAACTCCAGCGTTTGTCAGGCTATCAAAGTACTTTGGATAAATTGTGGTGATCTTCCACAAAAGCTACGAAATAAGATTGAAGTTTACATAAAACAGGGATTCGTCATTTTTGTTTATACACATGGATTATAAATAACAATGTCAAAGCAAAGTAGGTTGGGTCGCTGATTTAAAATAAAATTGCGAAAATAAAATCTTGGGCAATATTTTTATGCTAAACAGCGATAGAGATTCTTAATTCTATTCAGCACATACAAAAATAAATTAGATGAGAGGGGGCGCCCTAGACGGATATATCACCTTTTTGGTGATGTTCTTCAGAAAGGTCGGTGTGTAGTACTCGCAACCGGCGTACGTAAATAACCATATTTATGCAAGTAGGTAAACGAAGCAAAACGTGTATGTAAGGATCGTGACAGATGGCGTTCTGTAGTGTCTGCCTATCCCATAGGAAGACGGTATGAGTTTATGTAAAAACAAATTAGATTGCAATATTTCCACGTAGCTATAAATAAAAAAAACATATTTCTTTCCACAATCGAAGCCTATTCTTATGTTAAACACAAAATAACATTAGCATAATACTTTCTCATTCATAAATAAAATATTTTTCCATAGACAATTTCTGAAGATGGTGGGCGTCAAACAGCAATAAATTTAAATTCTTACATGGCAATAAATGATTTGACGTTGAGTTATATATAATACCTACCACTTAATTGTTCTGAAAAATACCAATAAAAAAAATACAAAAAAATCACACAAGCTTTATTATTAAACTAGCTTCTGCCCGCGACTTCGTCCGCGTAGATTTCGGATTTGTGAAAATAACCCATAAAGATACAAAATATTAAAAAAAAAAATTGAAGTAAGAAGATGATTTTTTTAAACTTTGCGAAAAAGGAAATGAAAATAACCCATAAAGATACATAATATTTTTTTTTAAAATAAATAGAAGTAAGAAGATGAATTTTTTAAACTTTGCGAAAATTCTGAAAACTTTATAACACTATACAGATCATGGATGTGATGTAAATAGTTATATTATGACTTGATTTTTGATTTTGTAAACTTATTCCTTGCACGTGCACGGCCTTGGTGACGCCCACTTCGCAACGGGCCGTGCAGCAGAAATCGTAATATTTTAATTTCGCCATAACTTCAAAACCAAACGTCCAATTTTAATCATTTAAAGACCAAATATTATCTACATAAACAGTACTTACTGATGAAATAATTTATTTTGATAAGGATTAATATCCTGAGTAAAATAAATGCGTTTAAATGTAGCCCAAAAAAAAATCAAGAGTTTTTAAATTAAAAAATGGTTGTTGTGCCTCACTCGACATAGATAGGTATAGTGTATCGCGGACTTTTTTGTAGATATTTATAAGATCTACAATTAATTTGAACATTTTATGGTTCTATCTTTTATAGTTTAGGCAGCGTACGCAAAATAAGTAACGTTTCTGGTTGATTTTTTACACCTTCTGTCCGAAAAACCCAAATATCTTACGGAACCCTATTTTTTTCCAAAATAAAATTTAGCCTATGTTACTCGTGGATAATGTAGCTTTCGATTGGTGAAAGAATTTTTTAAATCGGTTTAGTAGTTTTTGAGCCTATTCATTACAAACAAACAAACAAAGTTTTCCTCTTTATAATTATAATAATAATATATAATATATATATATATATACATATATATATAATATATTAATATATTATATATTATAATATATATATAATATATATATACATATATATAGATATAGATTTTAAATCTAAAGTTACAATCTTGAAACATATTCAAAAACCAATAAGGTAACATAGAACGTATTAATCAGTCAGTAATTAAGCTAGGTAGTAGCTAGCAAGTAGGTTCTCGTATTAGAATGATCGGCATTGCCGATTAGTCGGCTAGTTGATTAGTCGGCTAGTCGGTTAGTCGGCAAATACTATATGTAGTCGGCCCATCTCTAATCTTAAGATAAAATATTACAGTATCTTAGCCGTGTGCAGAACTCCACTACGGGTGACATAACCTACGACAAACTTATTATTTGCGGTTGGTACAGTAATCGGGTCTAGGGATCGAACCGCAAAATTAAGTTTGTATTTTATTGTGTAGGATACTTTTCCGGGATAGAAAGTACCCAGTGTGGTGCCCAGGATATTAAAGAATAATAATACCAAGTTTCATCGTAATCGAACCGGTAGGCATCGAGCGTGATTCAGTAGGTATTCACGAGCGATGGCTTATTATTAGTGTATTTCATGTATAACTTTGGTGTTTCTATACCGATTTCTATGATTCTTTTTTATAGAATAGTTAATTATGTTAACTTTTTTAATTAGGGATGACTGAGAGTGTTATAAACGTAAGAGTAGACAAATATAATCAGAATGCTTCGAACTGCTAAGCTATCGGGAGTTACACGTGTTATTGTGAGTCAACCATAAAAGATAGACATATGCTGTCGCGGGATATTTTTTATATAATTTTAAGGAGAATATTTCCGTCATACATTATTTCTGTGTAGCTTTAACCATTAAGGTTGCACACGCGACGGAAGCTTAAAAATGGAGTAACTTCTCCCGTTTTCCCAACATTTCCCTTCACTGCTCAGCTCCTATTGATAGTAGCGTGATGAAAAGTATGCTATAACCTGCTCAGGAGTATGAAAAATAATTGTACCAAGTTTCGTTAAAATCCGTCGAGTAGTTTTTGTTTCTATAACGGTTATACAGACAGACAGACAGACAGACAGACAGACAGACAGACAGACAAAAATTTTACTGATTGCATTTTTGGCATCAGTATCGATCCCTAATCACCCCCCGATAGTTATTTTGGAAATATATTTCATGTACAGAATTGACCTCTCTACAGATTTATTATAAGTATATAGATAGATGTGACTAAAAATACAATTTCGTTGTTAATGGTTGTATGTTGTGCAGAACCGCTCTTAAGTTCGATCATATCTGAGCGGTTCTGCACTGCATCCAATCCGAATCCGAGAAATGACGGTCTGAAGACTCTGAAGTAGCCATAGTACTATTTGTATGAGGGGCAATCCGAACTCAGTCCGTCCGAATTTAGAACATTCCAAATTCGAATTGAACTCGGATCTTAAATTCGGATTCGTATCGGACGTAGTGCGAAATCTCTCTAAGTTTACCTATCTTCGTCGTGCACTGAAAACCTCATGATTGCAATAAACGTTATTTTACAATAACTGCCTGAAAAATTCTCCGACGACGACGTTCTCCGAGGTTCTCATTATCATCAATAGAATGCATTAGAAGCATCTTAAGAGCTGTGCACATTTGTCCTCTGCATTCGTGTCCGAGGTGTTCTACACAATAAATAAATAAAAAAGAAAAACAATTAATTATTCTTTAAGAGGTTTTCACAGCACGGCGACTCTATGGAAATGTAAATGTTATCGGAGTTAAATAAGCGCAGTTAGATGTCACTTCCTGTCGTCTGTCTCGCAACTAAATCTTCCTTGTTACACCCACAGGTTCAAACTTTAACCACAGCGGCTTTATAGACATCAAAGACTAATCAACGATCAATTAAAAGATATAAACATACCATAAAAATTAGGAGCATAGACAACACGCTACCATAAACAGAAATGTTAAAGAAACCATAAAACACTTTCCTTTAGAAAGTTACGTCACTTTATAAGACAACCGTCAAATTTTCTTAACAAAGTGGTCAAGAGCAAGCCGTTCTTTCACATCGGGGTTCCGTCTGCCAAAAACATTAGTGATACAATTTGTTTCGGCCAATAAACAAGGTTTTTTAAATTAACCGGTGAAACGTCGCAGACGCTATGGGTATCGATCCACGTCTACAAAAATTCGCCAGATAATTTATAAAGACCATGTAGTTATAATACTACTAAGGGCGAATTACATCAAACTTTTATACCTAGAATAAATCTAATCCTGAGAGTGAATTGTGAATTTTTGACAGTTTTGCCATACTAGAACTGTCAGACGTCAATTTTATTCTACGGATAAAAGATATCAGAAGGCTAATTCGCGTAATTTAAAAATTTCAAAATTTTGTCGCTATTTCATCTCAGCGACAATCAATGTCAAAAACTTGTCAAAAATGTAAGGACATTAGAAGTATTTTTACAGATGGAGACTGAGATCAGACTGTGAACGTTCTTTAAATTACGAGAATTGCTCCTCTGACTTTGGTGTAAAATTATCCCATAGTAGGTATATTAACCAAAACAAACGATGGAATATTATCTCGCATTATTTGTTAGAGGAACTACAAACCTGACATTGACATTTTCTGACCTTCGCGCACACACACACACACACACTGTGGTCACGCAGCTGTGGGCATTTATACAAAAAGCTAAAGCACCCTGTTGAATAAGTTGGGTTATTGCGGCTGTCGAAGGACCAATAAGCGTTGTGTAATTATTTGGGAACGAATGTCATGTCGCCTGCACACAAGGGGGTAGGAAACAATTAAGGACTTACTTGGTGGTTTTGCATGTGCCGTGCTGATATGCAGACCGGCGTCCGGTAGCTTTTGTTTCTCTGCTTCTTCCTGGTTCTGTGTCGGCCGACACTCGTGAATTGGTTTAATTTAATTAAAATGGTTTGGTATGTTCCGCGGCGCACGCGCATCGCGAAGCTTAGCGGTTAGCTTGCGGTGCGGTTAACTGTTCGATTGCAAGTGAAGTTGAATCTCTGTCCCTCTGCTGGTGTTTTGTTCCACGTAGTCCGGAAACGGTAGTCGGTTGGCGCTTTCTCTTTCTGTCGCGTATGGACGTAATGATAGGGAGAGGGATAGATGGATAGGCACTTGGCGACATGACGTTGACGTTTTCGTTCGGATATTTAATAGAGAGAAACTTGTAATATAGAAACTTGCGTAAGCACACCCTAATATCGCACCTAATCATCGTAAACAGTTCGTAAACAACCAATTAAATTGGTTATCAGATTCCTAATCTGGCTAACCGGGAGGTCGGCGCGTCACCTCACACACCTCTCAGGTTACATTCTGTCCGAGGGCTTCCTGTGCCACTGTCGACAGTAGCTGTCAAATTAATTACGAGCATAGTCACTGATAATATGTAAGCAGCGATTAAGGTTTTAAGGAATTGTGATGACAGGTGTAAGTTGGGTAAATATTTGAGTAAAAAAGGAGTTGCCCACCGCCGCGCCCGCCGCGCCGTCGGGAGCCGGGCCAAAGAATGGCCTCTAAAGAGAAGATCTTCCAATCTAACAATGCGATGCCTTTGTGTCTAAAACCTGTTTCTGTTTTCTTTTAAGACCTTCCTAGATTTTCATGCGCTTAAATCGCCTTCTTGGATTACGATTATACCTTTGGCTTTTTATTCATTTCCGTATTCTAAGTCAAACTCAAACTCAAATCATTTATTTCAATTAAACCATTTCAGGCACTTTTGAATTGTCAAAATTAAATTGTCGGTCAGTTAGTCAGAAAGTTGAAGCTAGTTGAAGCTAGAAGTATCCGTCCCGTCTAAGTTCCCGTCCATCGCTCCCCTCATTGACTTTTTCATTCTACTAAATCGTTTCATCTTGTATTGGCACAAAAAATATAATAATATGAGAATAGCACATGCCGTGGTAGAAATATTGACCAGTCAGCAAGATAATAGACTTAGACTTAGCTACAGCCCAGGGTGCGTCAGACGTATATTAAAGTTTCGCCACTCGCGGATAATCCTTACCTGCACACTCCAGGCCCATGTTTGTATGTAGAGGGCGTTTCGCGCTGGCCCTTAATCAGTTCCCCTGCAATTTGCATGCACCATAGTGTAATGCATGTGCTGGCTCGAAGTTGTAATTGTTAAGTAATAACAGATCGGTAGATATCTCAGATCTGCCTGTAATCGGCTCGGCTCGTTTGCGCGTGATATTGTTTGTATAGGGTTGTAAATTGTTAGCTGAAGCACGTAGGCGTAAGAAGTTTTCCTTAGTACGGTATTCATTGCTACCTGCATTCAATTGCAACTACACTACATTACACTAACAACTAGCTAAGGCTGCGCTTAAAAATCCAGCCACTAAATATAGAGATTATTGTGCAATGAGCTACAATTATATACTGACGCTATAGGAGCTTAGTAATTAGCGTGCGCGTAGCGAGCGTAATGCGGGCGTAAAAGCGCGTATTTTGGCTTAGTAAATTGTAAGTTATCGAGTTATGCCAAGCCCTGGAATTGTCATGTCCGATAATATTCAAATCTCCCCTATCATTGCGTTGTGGATAAGATGAACGACATCTTTCTGTCTAAGGTTGGAAAGCTACCAAGAATTTTTTGAGAAATAAGCCTAAAATTAGGAATTTTAACCAAAAAAAAATGGGCACGAGGGCCATATACTTTACCAATATATTACTCAATTAAATATAACTACACCATGGCTTACATACTACTATTCAATAAAGAATAAACGTCGGAAGTAATTGAAATTTTTTTATACAAACAGCATGAAATTCCGCTTAGTAATAATGCTGTTTAAGAAATCACAGCAGATGTAAAGGTTTGTTCAGATGCCCCAACTTTTAGGCATAAATCAACCACACAAAAGCATCGACAAGAAGAAAGATCAAAATACTATCCAATTCCATTTGCAAAGATATTGTTCGTGAAAATTTATCAGCATTTAAACTTCGAATTTTGCCATAACTCTTCATACTGACGTCTTCCTACAAACGTCTAAGTCAGCCTATCATTATCTCGGACCTACTTATTATAGTTATTACCACATAAACCCTTACTCTTAGTCGACATTAGGACTTGCGAAAATGCGTGGGAGTAGGTAAGTACAACTGAATAACAATAGCATATTACACCAAAAGTGGAACAACACATAAATTGAAAATATTAAGACATAATTATTACGTTTGCCGACAAAAGTGATAGTCTGATATATGATTACTAGCAATTTTAGCACAGGATTTTGATTAATGTCAAGCGTAAAGGCCTTCTCTCAATTAAAACCCTCCATTCGTCTCAAACGACACAAGGTACAATTTCATTCACAATATTTGCATCCTATAAAATCGCTCCATCTGCACCCAGCCTTACTACAAAGCCACCGCAGGTTCCCTCACTAATTGAGCTAACGCGGATTATGTCTGAATTAATTAAACGTACTTATTAATTAGGTAATTAGTAGGCTTATGAGCCGCGATCAGAGCGCAGCGGGAGGGCACGCCTGTATCCCCGGCTTGCGATCTTTTTCATATGTTATTGGATTACGATGTTATTCAGAGAATGTTAAGGAAATTGATTTGGAAGTTCTTAAGCATGTTGATAGTTTGATGGTGATTTGATAATTAAGCAATTTATTAAAGTTGTGGGGATTCCTATGAGAAATAAAAATAACCTTGTAAGAGATAAGCTGACCCCTTCTACAGATGTCTTTTCGTTTAAGTCCCAAACGAAACGTTCCCATATATTAGTCTGCATCGTAAAAGATTACCTACTTAGTCTTTCTGTCTGTTGATATACATATGTAACCAAATTAACAAGTCTTGTAGTAGCAGTCTTTCTACATTATTATATAGCAATGTGAGGACATCGCTATACGAGGACCTCGACGCACAAACCGTAACCATGAATTCAGCACATGATTCTAGACCCCTAGAGTAGTAGAAATTTTTAATGGTTATAAAAAAAAATCTGCTGTTTCATAGAACAGTGCAATACCTACGTGGTCAAAATTAATGGAACCGAATTTTTTTTTGAACCGACTTCTAAAAACGGAGGAGGTTCTCAATTCGGATATTTGTATTTTTTTTTATGTTTGTTCGCACATAACTCCGTCGCTTGCCAACCGATTTGAAAAAATATTTTTTTGAAAGAAAGGGTATACTTTCCAAATAGTTCCATAGAAATTTCATCAAAAACGGTTCAGTAGTTTGGTTTTTAAACTGAATTTACTGGTAAAAATTACAACTTAAAAGTGAAAAATAAAAACTTTTATGAAAAAAAACGGACTTCCAAAAACGACACTACAAAGTAAAAAATAACTTTAATTTCGGAAGTCGATGGCAAACAACGAAAATGCGAACCCAACGACACCGACTTCCGAAATTAAAGTTATTTTTCAATTTGTAGTGTCGTTTTTGGAAGTCGGTTGTTTTTTTTTTCAAAAAAGTTTTTATTTAAATTACCGACGTGGAATTTTAACGCAGGGAGCTTCAGAATTTATGAACTGAATCCATGGTGACAGATTGCGCGTCAGTGTCCCTGCCAGCCTGTATAATATTAATGTAGAAAGACTAAAAAAAATAGTATGATAAATAGTGTGAGGCGTTTAGGCACTAACTCCAATCATAGGATAAGAAACTCTACTCCATACGATAAGGGTTTCTAATATGCGGGAACCCGAATAAGATCAGATTACATAATCAAGTGCAGGATATAAGTCCTTTACCCGATAGTGCATCACCGTCGTCGTCACGTGTGTCGGTTTACGTGATCAAGTAGCGTGCCTGATGGCGACGTGACAAAAAATATGTTATGAGCGTGTATCGATCTATGCGTGATAGAAATATCAAATATCGGGGTGTTTGTTTAGGTAAGGTTTACGATGGTGACTAAAGATGGAGGTAAAGTTGTTGATGTTTTACGAGACCAATTCTTGTTAATCTTTATTGCCTACACACTTCTGCCTAATCCTTCGGGGATTACAAGCGTGATGTTGGTTATGTCATAACTTTCGGCAGATGGATTAGTGATCTAGAGATAAGCCTACTCTCATAAGGATATAGAGATATATGGATCTAAAGATAAGATCCTCGCATGTAACGTAACGGCTTGGTGACTTGTGTTGTGTCCCTGCTGTGATGTGACTGGGAATGATGAACTTTCCTTTAAAATTAACTATCCGTGGCACCCACCACGCTACCACACCACAGCCCCCTCGAAACCCCATGCAAACCCTATGAGGAGTTAGGACAGAACATTAACTAGATGGCTAGCAACATATTTCCGTAAAAGGCTTTGGAAAGCATCGCTGCGGCAGTGTTAACTCGATCGCTCGAGTCATGTCATGTGTTCGCGGAATGGCCGCGATTGGCGCGACCCCCGAGTGGCGCGACCATTAGCCGTGAACCGGCAGATGTCTCGAATACTTGCCTATGCCTAGTGGATAGACAGGAATTATGGATGAGTGAGTTCTACAAAGTTTTAAACTGAAATATTTGAAGATTGTGGTTGGCTATGACGTAAATCAGACTATTATTTTTATTTTGTTGTTAACGGAAAAAAATCTTCCTATGGTATCTCTGAAACACTATAGCCTGAACAAAACTGTTACAAGCATAAACCACGGAATACAACGTGTGACCATCTCGTCTTTGTGCCTCATCCGCGTTAGTACGTCGCTTATGCAGAGTGGTAGGACATCGACGGTAACCATGAAATCAGCATAATATGATTCTACCTATAGAGTCCATAGGGTAGAAATTTTTCGACGGTATTATCATTAAAAAAATCAGCTGTTCCAACGAAAAGTGCACGATCAAAATGTATGGCGGAACAGCTGATTTTAATTAAGAAGGAAACCATAGTATGGTACTATGGTTCTAACAATTCTAATTGCCCCACCCAACAGTAATTTTCAGCCGGTCAGACTATTCCCAATCGTTGATCTCCTGAAGACGAGATAATGAAACTCTACGAGAATTCGAGAAACGGTTCAACTGTCTTGGACACCCAATTTAAGTATTTGTACCGCCGCAGCAAGTACAAGTAGTCCTAGGGAGCAGTTGTGGCTCAGTGGTAACGCGCGAATTACGAGTTGTAGGTCGTAAGTTCGAATCCAGACAGGCGCTTGACTTTGTGTAAATTATTTCATCACCCCTACTCTCAAAACGGTGAAGGATTGTATCGTGAGGGCATGTCCTAGAACCAAAAATTCGAAGACATGCGACATCTACCAACCGGCTCTGGGTGCGATTACGGCCCACTACCTCGCACCGAGGGCCGTGTGCCAGCAGTGGAAACATTATAGGCTGATTATGGACATCCAACTGTCAGTTAACCCCAAGCACAAGTGACAAGGCAATTTCAATATCAAAGCCTCACCGAAATCACAAAAACCTGGAACTATTAAAACTAACAAACTATTGTTTAAAACTTCAAACAATAACGTTCAAACATTTCCTTAGAAGTCTTGAAAGCGCACCGCCCGACTCCTGCGCATACAGAGAGCTTTTAATAAGTCTACTAGGAACAACATAGCTTAGCCTGTGGTTTTGCCCGCATCATGTTGTAATTCGAAGTTACAGAATATAGATACTGTAGAACGAACGTAGGTAAGTAGTGCGATATTGTACTACGATAAAGTATATCCCAATAGAATTAGTATATATGTGGGATTGTAGGTACTTTTAGAATGTTCCAGCTTCATCTTTTCCTTAACAGTCTCGTAGATCTTGAACTTATCTTTAAGATCAGGATACGTAGTTACACCGTATAGCATGATTTTATTGGTCTCGTGGTCGACTATGCCATCAACGATGTATTTAATGACTACGTAATCAGGTATTTTTCCTCTCTTTCCCAATTCCTACAATCCCACATATATATAAACAAACTTTTTTTAAACTAAACATATTCATTCACAATTTTTCCGACGGAATTCCTTTGAAAAAAAAAATTACTGAGAAAATAAATGATAACGAATTCTTCAAAAGAAAAACATCTTTAATTTGTATTTAAAATTCATACTAATATTATAAATTCTAAAGTCACTCTGTCTGTATGGTGCCTTTTCATGCCTAAACCACTGAACGGATATCGATAGGCAAGGAGATAGATGGCATCCTGGGGAATGACATATACTACTTTCTGTCCTGGTAGCACGGTGCCGTAGGTTAATTTCCCACGCGGGTGAAGCCGCGGGCAGAGCCACTACTATTGACTTTGGTACTACAATTGAGTTCCCACCTGCGCAGCGCGGTAGTGACCCTTCGTACTAGGCGTTTGTTTATACTTCTATTAAAATTGATTGAAACAGAACTTAGGAATACGCACAACCTAGCTCGGCCTGCGGTTTTGCCCGCATCAGGTTGTAATGTCTGCGTTTCCCATCGAGTTTATGGTTAGAGTCGGTAAACGGGTCTGGGCATGTGGTCGAGGACCTTACATAAAATGTAAAGCGGAGCGAAAATAGCTCAGCTTTTTGTGGGGAAATAGTTCTTGGAGGTTCATGATAGTTGGTTCAGTTGTAGGTACTAAAAACTAGCTGTGGCCCTGGACAGTGTGGTGCTGTAAACATCTAGGATGGTCTAAGTCTAAAGAAATATTGTTTATATATTATTTAAATACAGTTGGAAGCTCATAGGTACAGTTTTTCATTCTTGGAATAGAAAATGTAAGCAGGAACTCACCAGTTTTCTGCTATGGCACTTTCAGTTCCACTTTTCAGACACATTGTTATCGACAATATAAGTCCAGGGAATTATCTAAATGGAATAATATAGAAATCTACCTGTTATGACAAGGACCGGAGCTAAAAAGTAAGAGTGATCATGAGAAATATTCAGCTTACAAGCCTTACCAAGTAAAGATTTTGTATGTTTTTATCGCCTTTTACAAACTACACAATCCTTGTTTGGAAAGAATTAACTTAGTATGCATTCAACACTTAGTAAGAGCCTGCAGTGTCGTATGTAGCGTCGTTATCTGATATTATTTACGAAGCGCGCGCACGTGCGACTCTATCGCCAGGCTTTTTACCGAACACCGATAGAGTCGATGAAAGTGCTACTTGTTGCAAGATAGGTTTATTTTCACATAAATTACATAAAGATAAGCCGTGCGATAGGGTATTACAATGACCGTAACATTAGTTGGAACTCGTTTTTTACTCTAACTACTTACAACCATGAATTAGTTCCACTGTTGTAGTGTTTTTCTCTCGATGCTTTTGTCATTTAACTTATTTTTATATTTTTTTGGAATTGAACTATAGTGCACTACACACTACGATATCATTTATAATATCAGAATAAAAACTATCCTATATCCTAATCCAGGTCATGGTCTACCAATATGCCATCCGTTCCGCCGTTTTTAGCGTTAAAGCGTTACAAACATACACAAAATCAAATCTTTTCTCTCTATAATATTAGTTTATTATATTGATAATATGTCTTCTACCCCAATTAGAGTGTTGTGATTAATGCTATAGGAACTTTTATTGGTTAGATACACTGTCTGGTTTTTAGTCACTATAAAACTCAACATTTGCTTACATTTATAGTCCGATAGTGGTCAAATAAATATAAGGTTTAATTCAAAATACGGCCTTGTATAGCAACCAGCAACAGAGATTACTCGATAAGTTACTACGATACGCCGAAGCTTACGTACAAGTAAGATACCTTATTACGATTCACAACAAGTACGGAATCGATACTCAATTCTGTGCGCGGCAATAAAATATCATTTATGTGTAAACTAAGTATAGGGTACAATGGGGTTGACGTATCCGTGTGGATAAAGACCCCTTATAAAATAAGGATTAAAAAAAAAAAATATCAGAACAACCTTCGTTGATATTGACTTGAAATGGCACTTGAGCACATCAACTACCGATCCCATTAAAAGGTACATTTACAAAATGAAACGAGTTTATATTAGGCTTCCGTTCCACACACATCATGAGGGGTTTTTAAAAGCCCTTTGCTAAAACCCTATCCTGTGCAGTTAAGAACTATATCGTAACCGAAATGGTTCCCAGCCGTACGAGAAAAAGTTCCCTGTGACAGGCGAGCAGAGAGGGTAACAGGTATCCATACCACCATCATAATCATAATCAGCCTCACTGCTGGGACACAGGCCTCCTGTCTATGAGAGGGGGTGGGCCGTAATCCACCACGCGGGCCCAGTGCGGGTTGGTAGATGTCACTTGTCTTCGAAATTTTGGTTCTAGGACATGCCGCTTTCCTCACGATGTTTGCCTTGACCGTTTTGAGAGCAGTGGTGATGAAATAATCTACACAAGGTAAAGCACCTGTCTGGGTTCGAACCTACGACCTACAACTCATAAGTCGCGGCCGTTACCACTTGGCCACCACTGCACTACCACCACACCGCACTGAAATGTTCAGGATTCCTTCTGTCTGATTGCTTCTTATAGCTACGCTATGCGCAAACAGACTTTGACTAATGGCAGTTTGAATTATTATTATTATTGTTTATTGTTAATTAAAACAGTAACACCAATTACATTAATTAACTTATAGATAAGGTTGGTATACAAAAATATTTCCAATACTATAATAGAATGAATAATTGAATGACAATACATCTTGTTGTTTGTTTTTATTTCATGCGTGTTTATTATTGGGCTTTTCCATCAGGAATTTCTCAGTAACAGCCCGGAGTCTTCATTTGTGCCGGTAGATGGCAATAAGCTCGCCCCCTATTACGTGGAACTTATACATACCTGCCGAAATGTGGGTGTAATACAGGAACACCTCAACCCGTCGCGGTAGACAGGGGAGATGTTCTGTTCTGTGATAATACCCAGCTTGGCCTACTAGTTACAATAATAATCCTTCCTTTAGTATAAACTCTTATATATATACTCTTAGGGTTTAAGTAGATCCAAAGCTATTCGCAAATTGCCTGCACACCGATTTTCAAAGAATTTATTCAAAGAAGGAGTCAAAAAACTATCGCACGCTGCACACCGTCACAGCTGCTTACCATTGAGTGATTTAGCAGTGACAGAGTCGGCCATTATCATAACAGTCTGTGGTCGCTTTTTGCCGCCGTCGATGTAATGGTAGCCTGGAAGGTGATGGCAGCTATTACCGTTCTTGCTAACAACAGGCCTTTCAAATGGTCTATTAATCTTAGGATAGTTGTTGTTGGTGACGGGGCGTAATTAGGTTTGATTCTCATGGCTTGGGTGTTTTCAGGTTTCATTTTTATGTGCGTAGATGAAAGTCCCATAGATCAAGATGCAGTGGGAAGTCATTTAGCGCCCAGGCTATGTACAAGCTTTTTCCATTAATGAATATTATTTCATAAGATATCAAAGAAAAAGTTACACTGCAGAATCTTGCTCCGAAAAGTGTATCCAATAAGAATCATGCTTTTTCTGTCAACTCGACTTGCAATAAAAATCGATTAGCACATACATATACATAATTATAGTTTCTTGACCAAAAAAAAAGTGTTTCTGAGTCTCATACGACACACACACGACTGGAACTAGCAACAAGTTACAAGACCCGATTGTGTCCATCGCGAACCTTCATAAAATTACAAATCAACTTTTTTACCAAAAGCTTTCGCTCGTCATCAAAGTTGTATACATTAATCATACCTGTCTGTCTGTTGCAGCCGCTTATAGGGGAGCTTGCGGGTGGGAAAGAGAGGAAGCGATAGCGCAAGAGGTGCGCGCGCGCCGCGTCTGCAGTGCCGCGCCGCGTCAGTCCACGGAAACCTCTGGACGGAACAGTCACGTCGAGTGATTAAATTTTGTTTAATTAAGTAATAAATTTTCTTTTACAAAGTGGTGATACTGTACTACAGTGTAAAGTGTGTGTTGTCAAGTTGTGTGTCGTGGGTGTTTGGATGTGTACTCATGTACTAACAGTGCAGTTTTGTGTTCGATTGTGTTTCATCTGTCGTGTTGCTTCACGGTGATGATTATTGGATTTGCCCGAGGTATGGTATTTTGTTTTATTGTTTACATTGTACCATAGGACTTCGTACAATCTAGATCCGCACGACTGCACCATAGTTCAAATGAGTAGCTATATGAATCGTTAACAGGAAAATCTGTAGATTATAGTGTCTAACTGACTAATTGTATGGCGGTTCCGACAAATAGGCGTGATATATCAAATAATACACTATCAAAAAAACTCCATACATAAAAACAGTCATTAGGAAATCGGAGAATCTACGCCTTACATAACCGAAATAGTCGAACCGAAAGAATCTCTCACATCAGCATTGTATTAATAAAACAGATCATTAATCAAAACTACGATAAAATCGTTAGCGACAATAGATCGTTAAGTCGAACGAAATGAAACATAAAATGAAATATGAAATTGAAAATACGCCATTTGGTATAATATGCAAGACAGTGCAGTGGCGTATCTTAGATGTTATCTAAGAAAAGACATCAACGCGCTCGCATTGTAAAGGTGCTGTATTTTCGTTTCACAGAAGATTTTTACGATAGAAAGTTATTTATCGCCATAATCTTAATTATCTTTGTACTAAATGTTGTGTATTTTTGGGTTAAGAACGTTGTATATATGTATATGTATTTATGATGATGTTCGGAAATTGTTGATTCCCACTGCCTTCCCGCTTTTGAGGAAGCGTTGGGGCAGTAGGAAGAAAATTGGATAAAGGTTTACTAAATCCATTCTCTGAATTGATATACGATTAATTAAATGTCAAATGTTTTTTAAAGTCGAGTCTTCGACAGTTATTAATGCTCTTAAAATGTTTATTGAGCCATAAATTAAAGCAATCACCCAAAATTATGTTTTTCTGGTAAATTTTATCAAATCTTAAATAACCTCTCAAACATCTTATTTTAAAAACGAGCATACTTAAAAATGGTTATTTGCATACCTCCGGCGTTTCATGAAGCCATGAACACGTCAATGTCGCCAATAAATGCGAAAACGATACGAGTACAGCCTTATGTACAGTAATCACTTGTAATCCTCACAGAATAAGGTTCAAAATCCTTTAAAATTGATCTAGGAGAATTTGTATGCAAGCCAGATTCAGCGAAATTGATATTAAAATTCAAAATTATAGTAATTTGGACTTTGTTACTAAGGCACTAAAGTTCAAATACTGTTTTTAACTAATAATGTTCCTAGGAAAGATTGCGCTTAGTTTTTATAATTTTGTTTTTTAACAAATGCTGCGATATATCTGATGCCATCTACTTCGATATCTCGACGGTTAATGCCGGGAATTATTGTGAACCGATAAAACTGATCTTGAAATAATACCTACAAGACGATATGCAGACTAACGATCAATTATATTGTGTTAAGAGGAGTGCCGTACGCAAAATACGCGCTTTGTCGTGGAGTTGCGGACACCAGTCCGTATTACCTATTATTACCTAATGTGTTAAGAAAGGTGTACCTGAATGCGGCTAAAACGCTGTCTGTTTAGCCGCCCAATATTGTTAGCACACCTAATTTTGAGGCAATGCAACTTCGTTGATACCTATAGTGAAACTTCGTTATAGGTGATAAGACTTGAGTGGAATCAAGAGTCAAACTGTTGACACCACTTCTAGACGTTCCTTTCTGAATGCTTTTTAAAATGAATACCAATGAACTCAACTACTCGGGTATCTAAGAAGCATATATAACAACCGCGGTTCTATCCGCCTTAAAGTTACCAGTAGGTAATAATCACATACTAACTCAAGATAAAATCTACTTCCAAATGTAAACCAAATCTATTCAACCAGCACCATTATTAAGCAACGAACTTAAACTTTCCCTAATTCTAATGAGCATTCTATTAATTCTCTACAAATATCAGTCCCATTATAAATACGTTTACTTAACTTCACCCAAGACTTCCGTAACTTACACGGAAGCATTCCTAATCTTAAGTAAGGCATTAAGATCATTAAGTTACCAGTGGATAGCCAATCACGCGGCTGCTTACCGAGAGACCGCCCACGTCGAACGCCTTCCTATCATTTACATAATATATCACACATACATACGATTATTATCAATATAATGTATATGACAATATTTCACAACACCTTGTTGTGATAGTAAAGACGTTCGTTTGGAAATCTGCGTTAAACCCAGCGTTGTCATGGGAAAGTATTTGAGAGTGCGGGTGTGGTCATAAAGGCTTTTTTGTTTGATTAGAAAAGTTAAGTGTCATGTGCCTGGTGGAATAATATGTCACCAAAAGTAACCTCTGATAAGGTCAGCATAAAAAGGTTTGCCATGGAACGAAAAGCTATAGTGAAATATGGGTGTAATAGACACCTCTGCGTGCCCTGTCGGCACTATCACAGTAGACACAGTTAGGATCTTATCACTTACCTTTAAAACATATTCATCATCATTTTTCCTGTGGCAACACTACAGCTAACAGCTGTTTAAAATTTGTTCTTGTAATTTTTAATCTAAAATATTAAATTTCGTTGTTTTTGAGGCCTATTTCCAAATACTCTTTAAGTAAATGGGACGATAATGTGTAATTCGTGTTAGATTCACATAGCTAGTGCAAATTTAGTGTAATTATTTCAATGTAAATCGGTGACAGTTACCGGCACAAATGGATCTTGCATTGTCATCTTGATATCAGGTACAATACTTTATATTTTACTTGCTATTGGTTTGTTTACGCACTTCAATTTCATCAGCAATTGCTTTGTTCACTTTTAGTAAGGCTACTTATTGATGCCAATGACCTTCGACCGTAAACATAACCTTACTTTAGTTTGGTGACAGAACTCCTTTTATTTACATCTAAAAGTTTCATTTTTCCTTTCAACTAATCATCGCTTCACTTTCAACTGTTCAACTTCCACCACAACTACCTTCTCTCTTCTAATTTCTTGTCGCTTCCTTACTAGTCTTTATCATGATCATGACTCGCAGCGCCCGCGCTCGCCTCGAAGAGTCCAAACTCAATGAGGCTTTGAGCGCTTTAAAGGCTTCAAAGGAGTCCTGTGACCAACTAATTAAGGAATTGGATGACAATGAAAGGGTGCTCTTTGATGCCCATGAAAAGAATAGGAAGTTAAAAGTTGAAATGGCTCAGATATATACTCAATACACTGATGCCATAGATGAACGGGATAGACTTCGGCTTATTGTGGACGGGTTCAGCCAGTGTAGCATAGAGTATGAACAAGCTCTTAGTCAAAAACATATATTACAACAGCAGCTACATGAGGCTCAAAGTCAAATAACACAACTTGAGACAAGCAATCTTAACATCACCGCCTCGCTGAATCAAAGTCTGTTCAATGAGTTGATGCCTATTGCCCCGTCAATGGTTTCTGCCATAAACCCCACATACACTAATGATTTGACAGGTGATGATGAATCTAAAATATATAATTCAGTGAGGGTAGTTAGCAGTAAAAATAAACTTAAAAAATACATAAAAATTAATAAGTACATTGTTAAAACTCAAAAAATGGTAAAAAGACAAAGGTTCTTTATCAAAAGTGTTAAATTAAATAGAGAAAGGTTGAATTTGCTTAAACAATTAGACATGTATTCCTATAACTTAGAGCAGAGTACTAGGAAGTACCACATTGACACAGATGCCTTGCAATCAGAACTTAACCATCTACAGGAGAAACTTAGTTCAATGACCAACAAGTATAATACCTCTGAAGACCTAATGAGGGAATATGTGTTGGCAATGAATGAACTGGTAAACACACAAAAAATCAACTGTGAGCATTGTCTAACACCATCCAATGTGCCTACACCGGATCATTCATTGACAACATGCAACACTTCCTTACTGCAGCCCTGTGTTGATTTGTTAATTCCTTCTACTAATAGTTTCAATAAACCTTGCAAACAAAGTTTAAATAATGATATTGTGTTATTTTGTGATGAGATAGGTAAGGACTTAGGTCACTTGTTGACAGATGAGTATCCAGGACACTCAATATTAAATTACTGTAT
Organism: Apamea anceps; assembly: GCA_951799955.1. Lineage (NCBI taxonomy): Eukaryota > Metazoa > Arthropoda > Insecta > Lepidoptera > Noctuidae > Apamea > Apamea anceps. The sequence continues at coordinate 1,378,167 of OX637518.1, forward strand.
GCCTGGTTGTTCTTTGTTTCATATTATGAAAGAAATTACTAAATGTAACTTTTCCCAGGATACAACATTATTAATTTTTATGGGTAATAGGGGAAATGTAAACAAAGGAGAACTACTTGAGTATTATAGAACATTGTGTAATCTTAGTTTAAGAAAAGTTGTGTTGTTTACATTCCCTTATAGTAACAGTTTGCCACAGGAAGAAAATAGCTTAAGATTCGAATTGAATATGACAATGCATAACTTGACATTTAATAATAACATGTTCCATTTGATTGATATTAACAATTATGTTAGTAATAATTTATATCTGACAAAAGATAGATATAACATTGTTATGTACTATCTTTCTAAATATCATAAAAGACAGATAGCTGTGTCGCTATCATATTTTTTTTCTATCACAGCCAAAAATTTGGCTAAACAATTTGCTTCTTTTGAGCAATGCAATGACATCATAAATAATTCTGCTAACAATTTAGTCACAACTCATGACATTGCTAATAATTTAAATTAGAAATTAAGACAATAGAGGCAATCTCTAGCTATAATGTACAAAATTGCAAAAGCAGCTCAATAAAAAGTTTAAAAACAGTAAATAGTATCAACCTGGTGCATCAAAATATTCAAGGATTTATGAACAAAGATTTAGAAGTAGAATTATTTATGGATTTTAATAGTATTGATATTCTTTGTATAACAGAACATTGGCTGAAAAGTCACCAGTTCTTGTTCAATTTTAACAATCACCAGGTTGGTAGTTCGTTCAGCAGAATAAATGCTATACATGGTGGCTCTTTAATTTTAGTAAGTAACCAGCTCAAATTTAAAGATCGTAACGATATTGTGAGCCTATCTGTTGAGCGTACAGTTGAAATTGCCTGTATAGAATTGGAGCACTTGGTTGTATTAAGTGTGTACAGACCCCCTTCAGGATTGTATGACTGCTTTGAAAAGGTAATGGATGAAGTGTTACACAGGATTTGTAACTCAAACAAGTCCGTTATCATTTGTGGTGATTTTAATGTTAATTTATTAGAAAACTCAGGTTCTTGTAGTAAAATTATAAGTCTGTTTCAGTCCTACAATCTTGTAAACCTGTTTTTGGAGCCCACAAGAATAACACCTACTAGTGCCACATGCCTAGATAATATTTATACAGATATTATACCAAGCCACAAAGAAATTATAAATTTACTAGATTCGGATCACTGCGGGCAAAGGATAACTATTCAAAACCAAAACAAAAAAGTGGCTAAAAAGGATATCACTGTTAACCCCAAAACTGCAAGTCGCTTGGAGGCTTTTAAAGTTAAACTCATTAATGAATTACCAGTTTTGTCAACTCATGCTGATCCTAATCATCTATATGATACTTTTTTTAATATATACTGTAAACAATTTGATTCCACCTTTATTCCCAAGACTATCTCGGTTAATAGTAACGCATCTTTCAGTGATTGGGCTACCATTGGTATTCATAAAAGTAGAACGCGGCTTTATGAACTGTACAATGAAAGGTATTATGTTAACACTGATGAATTTAATTTGTATGTTAGAAATTATTCAAAATTATTTAAAAAAGTTTGTTATATGGCCAAGTCACGTTATTTAGGTTCAAAGATTAAAAACAGCAGTAATGTAATTAAAACGACCTGGTCTATTATTAATAGTGAAGCGGGAAGATCTAGTAACCGAAATACTGACTACAGCCTGTCTATTAATGACAACATAATAAAATCAGACTCACAAGTCGCCGAGGCATTTGAAAATTTCTTTTCGGATATTCCCGTTTCAACTACTAAATCCCTAAACTCATCACCTTCTGTTGCTGAGTCTCTGCTTAAGGAAAATGTTAATGGTTGCGATTCGGAATTTCATTTTGAACACATTACCTGTAGAGATATAATTAAAACCTTTCACACTTTAAATGTTAAAAAGACTGCAGATCTGTGGGGTAATTCTGTAGAAGTTGCTAAGTCTATTATTGACATTGTAGCACCTACTCTAGCTCTTATTTTTAATAGTTGTATTAACAGTGGGGAGTTTCCTGACCTTATGAAAAATAGTAAAATAATTCCTTTGTTTAAATCAGGTAGTACATCAGACCCTACAAATTATAGACCTATTTCTGTACTACCTACCTTTAGTAAAATTTTTGAGAAATTAATTTTGGATCAACTGCAAAGATTTTTTAATAAACACAAATTATTACATAGCAAACAGTTCGGTTTTACAAGGGGTCGTTCAACTACTGATGCCGGTGTTGAACTTTTAGGACATATTTATAATGCATGGGAAGATAAATGCGATGCCTTGGGCATCTTTTGTGATTTGTCCAAGGCATTCGATTGCGTTCTTCACGAAACGTTAATCAGGAAGCTCCGCCACTACGGAATCCGGAACACTGCTCTGGATCTTCTTACTTCATACTTGAGTAAGAGGATTCAGAGCGTTGACGTTAATGGAAAAAGATCTCCCGGATCTATAGTATCAATGGGAGTCCCACAGGGCTCAATTCTTGGTCCTTTCTTATTTCTTATTTATATTAATGACTTGCCGTACCTCATAAAGGATAATCATGATATAGTGTTGTTTGCAGATGACACTTCACTTTTGTTTAAACTTAAACGTCAGCAGCAGGCTACTGACAATGTAAATAACGCGATCTCTAAAGTAGTACACTGGTTCAATGTTAATAATTTACTTTTAAACGAGAAAAAAACCAAATGCATTAAGTTTACGCTACCTCACGTTAGGCAGGTGAAAACCAATGTGTTGATAAAGGGCGAAGAATTGAATCCTGAAGACAGCACAGTATTCTTGGGCATAACTCTGGATGCTAAGCTTCAGTGGGGTCCACATATAGATAAATTGTCAAAAAAGCTAAGTTCCGCAGCGTACGCTGTTAGAAAAATTCGTAATTTAACTAATATAGAGACAGCCCGCTTAGTGTACTTTAGCTATTTTCATAGTGTAATGTCGTACGGTATTCTATTGTGGGGAAATGCCGCTGATATTCAGACTATCTTTGTTTTGCAGAAGCGAGCTGTTCGATCAATTTATAAATTAAGTCCGAGACACTCGCTCAGAGATAAATTTAAAGAGATTAATGTTATGACTGTGGCTTCTCAATATATTTATGAAAATCTTTTATATGCCCATAAAAATATAAAATTGTTTAAAAAATACAGTGATATCCATGATATAAATACTAGGAACAAACACAAATTTGTTGTACCTACAACAAGGCTCAAGAAAATAGGTGGGTCGTTCAAATGCCAATGTATACGCTTTTATAATAAAGTTCCAAGCCCCGTTCAAGATCTAAGCCTTAATAAATTCAAATCATTTATTAAACGTAAGTTGTGCCAGAAAGCCTTTTATACCGTTAAGGATTATATCGAGGACAAAAAGGCTTGGGATTGAGCTGCTTCCAATTTTTTTTTTTTTTTTTACATATTGAATGTTTTTTTTTTGCTCTATTTTGTAGTTGTTTTTTTTTTTATATACACTGACATTAATGAATTTTACATATACTATGACATTTGCTTACTTTGTTAAGTATTCTATTATTTTAATTATTGTGAATGTGAAGACTACGTGGGTCATTTTATTTATATTATTTTTCTCTTTGTTCTCTTAGTTTTTGTCATGGTCTGGCAGTTTGAGTAATTAATGTGGCCTACCCAAATGTCCTTTCTTTGGTATTGTTCGTCGAATCGTTGAGCTCCTTAAGTTTTGAGTTGAGCTGCACAATTTCTGACAAATGCGTGCACTGACTGGACAGGTCCTCTCAATCTGTGTGGTTCTTTCCTCAAAAGACCATCACAGACATCGACCTACATGGTCTTCATATGATCTGACCAAGATTATGTCTGGACTTTAAAAGAGACTGTGACGTCTGAGTTTGTTTCGGCCTTTCTTCTCAGACTAGTCAGATAGGAAACGCCGACCCCATCTAGTTTAAAAAATATGATTGACGTGTAAAAGTGTTTGTACAAACCTACTTACAAAATAAAATCATTTATCATTTATCATTTTATCATCTTAAAAACGTTGCACCGACCGGGACCCTAAAAAATCTGGGAGAAGGACAACAAGAGAATGATGATGATTAATATTAAAATCCCACAACGGAATCCCGCGGGGTAGTTGCGTAACACACTAACAGGAGAAATCGGTTTCATTTTGACAGTTTAACAACATTCATTGCGTTATTTACGTTGTTGAGCAGACACATTTTTCGAACATATGAAGCAATGGATTAGCAATATCCTTGATGAAAATGATTCAGATTGAGATTGATAGTGTGTAACTCAATTAGGGTGACGGATTGAATTAACATTCGAAGCTGAATAGCTCCAATGGCCCGCGTCACACGTGTACTGATTCCTGTCCAAATTCGGACATGAACTTCCTCTGGGAATCTCGGTGACGCAGTCTAGATATAGTAGTTCGATAGAGAATCTTGTATTTCAATCAGTAGACACCCTCTTTAGCGTCGTATTAGACTCCATTTGGAGTTATGCCAATAAAGGATGCCAGAAATATAATGTGTTAAATAACAAATTGACACAAATGTTAACTGACTCCTTGGTTCACCGACTGCGCAGATTTTATCCAATTTGAGAATAATATGTATGTACTTTAGCTCCACTGTACTCTTAATCATTCTTAATTTATTGGCATCATAAAAAGCACCAATGTTACAACAAGTATAACAACAAAATACCACTCTCTCTCGTAACAGCCACTAAACTATGCCCATTGCTCGTACGTGGTGGTACTTGGTACTTTTTCAGCTGGAGAGTGGAATGTGTTCGTTACGTAAGTGCAGAGGGGATGTAAAGGGCACAAGCCGGCTGGTGTGTGCACCTGCGTCCTCTGAGAGAATTGTGAGGACGTTACGAAGTATGTGCACGCTTGTTGTATGTGGGGAGATGAGCAGAGTCAATATTTACGTGGATAGATGGTACAAAACATAAATATGCTATGTAAATAACTTGATAGTTTCGTACCATTTGTAAAGCTATATAAATAACTGAAAATATTTTAGTGGTTAACGTTTTGCGTCTTCACCCTATTGTAGTCCTTTTTCATCATCTGCAATCAGCAATGATTCTCAACAAATTTTCTTCAAGATGACAAAGAGAAGCAATTCCAAACTTTCCTGTAATAAAACAGTTCCATGGCCGTATCTTAAAAGTTATTCCACTCAATTAAAAGATAAAACTTTTACAAACACACACATTACTATCAAAGGAAGGTACATACACATCTTAATTTGACGGCACGGTTGGCGCAGTGGTTAAGCGATTGACTGCTGCGCTGCGTGTCGCGGGTTCGATTCCCGCACGGAACAAATATTTGTATGACCTACATGTATTTGTTCCGAGTCTGGGTGTTTTTCTATCTATAATATGTATGTATTTAAAAAAAAAAAATGTATATAAGTAGTTTATCAGCCATCTTGTTACCATAACACAAGCATTAGGTTGCTTAGCTTGGGACTAGATGGCGCTGTGTGAAATGTCCAGGGATATTATTATTATTATTATTATTTACAGATCCGTCCGATAGCAGTCAACAATAGACGACTATTGTTTAGTCAGACGTTTCTACAAACAGCCTGCCAGCGCTTGCGCATTCGGTTTCACTCACAGAATAAATAACAAATGGACAGCATATTTGTTGGCTCAAGGGCTTCAACCTTTAGCTTCGTCGAATTTCTAAGGGGCGTTAACGATATTTGTATGGCTTCAAAAATTTAAATAATTTTTAATAGCTTGTTTCGCTCACGAATTCTGAAACAGTTTTAATAATTTAAAGTTTTAATTATTACGCAGACATGACATCTTTACAGTTTACTTTGAAAGGACCAAACAGATTTGTATTTATGAAAAACTTATTTTAGTGTCAATGGCCCAGAGGCCAGTAATAGAAGATGCATATAACACAGATGCAGTATCTTTTCAAATTGTATAAATTTCGACATTGCAACTCCATTTTGTAATTATCCATGTTTCCACTATTAATTTCACTTTAAGGTTAGGTTTTAAGATCAAACAAATGAACCTCCTAGAAAACTGTATCTTAAAATAACTCAATAAGGTCCAAAGTCGTTTAATAAAAGGCTGTATTAGTTCAATCATTTGAAAGACCCATTGTGTAGAGTTTGTTCGTTAAAACCGTGTGCGCTCTCTGTTTGGTTAGGAGAGAGCTGCGCTACGGCTCTCCTATCATATATTTGCATATATTATACATTTATTATATGTATAGATGTAGATAGGTATGTTATGTGAAATCGAGAGCGTCGAATGATAATAAAATAACTTGGTGATGCAGCTATGTTATCGGTGAGAAACTGTAGACTCTGCGGTCACCGACCTGCCAGACGAAGGTTGTGACTATGGAAATCAGCGTTTGTTTCCAGTTTTTTTCTAGTCTAGGAAGTTTTTGTATTGTTTTCTACCAGAGAATATAAGGATTGTCTATAGTATTTGAGTGATTAGGGGCCTATAGAAAGGCTCGATTTTTGACGATCAAAACTCGTAAAAAAAAACGAGCAAATTTGAAAACTATATATCTATAACTATATAACTATAGGTCTTTATATATAACATAGACCACACTGAAATGAATCAACTCATTATTAATTGTTATTTCTTCTTTCATTTCACATTAAAATTAATAAGAGCACGAGTTGAGGCATTATCCGGCCTACCATTTAAAATGTGCACTCACTGTCAGCCACACGTCTACTTCCTTCCCCAATCAAGTTTTAGGTTTCATTTCCTCTCCATTCATCTATTCACAAGCCCCCAATTACTTACGAAACTCTGCCAATGAATTAATTATTCATTTGTTTTCTCCGATCATTTGAAACCCGCTGCGATCAACCCGTGCCTACATTCCACCGCCAATTAATTCAAACTTTAAAACAAAGCCTTTTATTCTGAAGTCGTTTGTCCCGGCTTTTATTCTGAAGTCGATTGTACGACTTTCACTTTTATTCGTCGTGTTTTGTTTTAGCCATGTATGTAAGTAATGCGTACTTGAAGATAATTAATAGTTATAGGCTTTATAATTTAGTGGTATGTAGGCTTTTATTGCTGTAATAGACACCTCGGTATCCCGGAGTCTTATTCACCGTCCGCACTAAAAAGAAGGGCGTGTAAGATAAGTTTTATGTAGGCGTAGCGCAGATAACATTAGCACATGGTTATAAATTACAGGAAGTGTCTTGTTGTGTCTTTATTTCTTCGCACTTTTTATTTGTATGGTCTCGGGTTAGCCACACTTTTCGAACGGTTTGTGATGTTTGAGTTTTTGAGAGGAATTCTTTTATATCCCCTGTAATACCATTAGAGTTGGATTTGACTAGTGACTTACATATTCTGCAGTGTATGTCTTTAAGGTAGAAAAACATTCTAAATGAATGTCGCGATTGGATTATGGCAACATGCTGCTGGCAAACAATACCAAACCTATTACGGTGGTTGTCTTTTATGATACCAACCAACATACCCATTTCACCTATTCTTTAGCAAGGGCCGTACAATGTTACATAATGTTTTGTTGATTAAAAACACAACCTTGTCTCTTGAACTGTCCTCCATACAACACTACAAATCACACACCATCCTCATTGTGCCCAACTATCGCTCATAACCCCATGTTCCCATAGCCCGAGATCAGAGCGATAGCCGCGCCGGCAATTAACCCGTGACCCGCCGCGCGGGCTAGCGAGCTATCAGACAATGGCGATCAGCTTTATGAAACACTGCCTAGGCTTTACTTGATTGTAGGGGAATAGGCGTTCATTGTAGTTTTGTTTAATACATAGGAAGTATGATGTACCCTACCTACCTACAGGTACTGGGCAGTGGCGCCCCAGTGGTAACGGCCGCGATTTACGAGTTGTAGGTCGTAGGTTCGAACCCCGACTGGTGCTTCAATATATGTAAATTATTTCATCACCACTGCTCTCAAAACGGTGAAGGAAAACATTGTGAGGAAACGGGCGTGTCCTAGACCAAACAGACATTATTTTTTTGTTAATGCCACTTCCTGTCCAAATTAAAAAATCCTATAGAAAAAAAAAGACGTTATTCCCGAATTTATAAATACCGAAGAAATTTTTTTTCAATTTTTCTTTCCATAAAAACCTAATGTGGACTATTACGAATACGAACATTATAAAACAAAAATAACTAAATCGGTCTAGCCGTTCCCAAGTGATGCGCATACCAACAAACAGCGTTTCATTTTTATTTTCATAGGTTGATGGAAAACCTGCCGAACACGATACCCTAATTTTGCCAAAAATTTGAGTAATGTTCTGTCCGACTCTACTAATGAACTATGAAGCGGTTATACAAAAAATTTAAATTAATAATACGAAAAAGATGTTACTAGATTAAAATGTAACCTTACTAACCTGACTTGACTCCTTACAAATTGCTTATTGTAACAGTAGCCTGCTCGCCATGTAACATCGCGCACAAAAACTCTTGTTGACCTCGACGCGGCCTCGCCTGACCTAGCCGACCATTCATATCATATTACACCACAATATTTACTGAATCATTAATACCTACTATTCACACTATTCATATAATTCCAAACTTCAATTGGTAAAAAAACGAATCAAATGTGTGTACGTAATTACAACACGACTAGTATAAATTTGCAGTTCACGGTGGCGCTATTAGTCAAGGAAAAATGCAACTACTTGACAAATCCGGTATATTTCATTTTAGTTTTATATCTTACCGTCTGTAAAGATATGTTGGGCACTTGTTTAATTGAACATAGTATGCAACGCTTCATATCCGGTGACCATGTAATTGAATGTGTATTAAAATTATAATAAATTACAAGTTTTTTGGTAGTGTTTGTTCTTGCATGAAGCAATGCATGCTCTTGCTCATTAACTGGTTGAATTTGATTTATTACTGTAATATCTGCTCCAAAAGTAGCTGATGAAAATGTAAACAAATCTGTGGATACCGTTAGTTTTGTAAACCTCAATTTTCGTTGATAATTGTTCAATTATAATTTCTTAATTTTGTTCAAACAATAATTGTTGGAAAAAGTGGTAAAATGTAAATTTGCGGCCTTCTAAATACAGATGATGATGAATGTGTTACTAATTCCCTTTAGTGAATGATTGAGTAAGACTAACTTGAACAGGGTTTGTTTACGTTAGAATCAGATACTTTTGGAACATACCCTAGTAGGTTCATTTTTTAATTCATATTAGGGTGTGCACACAAATACGCAAGCTTGGAGTACGCGTCGAGCATTTTAATGCGCCTTGATGCAATGTTTGATCACTGTTCGCCGAGTAAGGAAAACGTGCGCGTTTAAATGTCATAGTCTTAAATAGGCTTCTAAGATTTAAGACCACGCCTTATTATACTTTTTATAACACACTAAAGTCGACTATAAGATATTGTTGAAGGCTATATAAACATTATTAAAGACCTCAAAAATTCTCTTACTAAGAATTTCAATCCCATTCAAAATTTATTGCATCCCTAATGTACACATATAGGTGGTAAGTATAAAATAATATAGTCAATTATGGACCCTGTCGGTCTTAAACAAGGAAGAGAGAAACTTATTATTAAATATTTATTGTAGGTATGTCCTTTCTATTCGTTTTCAACAATAGTATTTATTTTTATATATTATTAGTATTTATTCTCTGAATACAATTTGTGTAAGTCAATCTATTTATTATTACCTATTTTTTGTATTAAATTATATATTAATATCATTTATTTACTCATTCGCTTTAATACAATTTGTATTCAGTTTGCATTATGAATGCTCGCTGTCAAACAAATGGTTCGTCAAAGGAACCTTCACAAAAGCTTCCAAGGAGGAGGCAACTTTATGAGCATGGCTAATGGAAAGTCAATACGTTACCCAGTAGCGGTCAGACGTAATATCCGTTTAGTTATGTGTGTAAAAACAATGAGTTAATTTACTGTGAGTGAAGGCTTTTGTGGTGTAGCCTTTTGGTTTGAGGTGGTCGAAGGTTTTTTGTAAATGTTGCAATAAATATTTTTAAGGTGGCCCGGACATCTTTCAAGTTTTAGAAGAATGAGTTTTGTACATACTGGAATCGTTTAAAAAGTATTTTTTTATAAAACATGTGTTTGTATTTCAATCACTGTCCTAGTTTGAAGTCAAGTATGTACAAATTGGCGGACCTAAGGGTTGGTTATCAAAGTTTGAGATTACTTAATTTGCTATTGAGGACCTTGTGACCACATTTTCAAATCGGAGTTGTACTCGTGAACTGAGTTCAAACGTGTCTGCCGAAGAGATTATAATTAGTTTTCATTATGCTAGAGTGTGACCTTACCCTACAACCAGAAAAGCCTTTCCTATCAGAAAAATATCAATGAAGCCTACACGAAAATCCCGTTAGAACCAAAAGGCAGTTTATGTCAACTAAAACCACATTTAAATAGCACTAAAACTCCAAAATGGTGTTGCGATAAATCTGTGAAACAATGCCGTTCGCCCACGGCTACCCGGCGCATGCGCATAGTCGGCGCTTACCACTTACGAAGCGTTGCCATAGGTTACCAGGTAATGCACCGTTACCGTAAGTTGGAGTTACGTGTGGTTGTGTGATGTGTCATGTGTGGTCGCGTGTAGTCAGAGAAACATCGGACATGCTGATAGTTAAGTGAAGTTGTTGAGACAAAAATGGGTGTTTATGGAGTGGATGGAAAAATGTAGTGGTTTAAGAGGTCGTTTTGACGGATTGATAATAAGATCGGGCTGTGAACGTTCATAAAATTACGAGAATTACCCATCTTATCTATTTTTATGTCCGTCAGCTCAGCCTTCACAGTCATAAAAGAGAATCACATAAAAATCATGTAAAAAGAATCTGATTTCCGCCCAGTGTGCTGTGCAATTTGAGATTCTTGCAAAAGTAACACATTAATATATCCATGAATGCAACCAATATGCACTTTATGTGTACAAAAACTCGTTTTACTAGCTATACCTACAATAAGAAAGAGTAAGTATCATTTCTTTTGTGCTGCACGTATTCTAAGCACCTCAAACTCTCGACAAGAACACTGTGATCCTCAATCATTAGTAAAGGTTTTCTTAGTGCCAGTCAGTGAGATAAATCTTCGAAATATCATAATGAATACGTCTATGAGAATAACATCTAATGCCTCTATATACCTGCCGGGGTAGAGGGATCGTCCGAAAGGGTTACCGCTGCCCTGGTACAGACGCCAGCACATCAAGCTACTACAATCTGTCAAATTTCTTTAATAGATTTTTAACTTTATCGCTAAAGCATTAAGGTTCAAAGTTGATTGGGAAAATTTAGCTTGACCTGCTGGCGTCTGTACATAAAGGGCTAAGGAAGGAACACGCATGGGTTTTAGTCAGTAAGAGTCTGACACTCCCTTCCGCTCCACCCAGAGCGGGAGGGGTCATTTCATTTGATGATTTCCCATCATCAAAAAAAAAAAAAATGCCTCTATATAAAAACCGATCATAACAGACGTTGAGCTTATAATAATTATAAAATATTTGAGTCATTAATATCTGGACCACATTCCGAAACACAAAAACGGTTCTGTTCTCATCTATGTGTGGGGATTAGGGTTGTCTCAGTTTTGGTTTTTGTGAACATTTTCGAATTAAACTGCCTTAAGAAATAACTGAGAACGTTTAACTTTTTTTGGGAGCAGTGGAATATTTCGCACAAATTGCAGTATAAAAATAAGGCAATGTTTAATGTCAATAACTGAGGAAAGAAAACTTTCACAATATTTCTTAAAAGCATGGTCGGCAGTTGACAAAAAACAGTGAGCAATTCACGGACTACTTATTGCCAATTTAAGTATACAATATAAAAAAATGCCATTTATTTGCTTCACACACCACTTTAAAAATACTACCCCGCAAACGTTGTAAAAACATCTCACAACAAAAATGTCGATTGTCTTCTCACTTGTGACAAGGCAGGGAACGAATTACATTCAAAAAGTTTCATAATTGTCAACATTATATTTTTTATGAACACCTCTGCCAGCCCTGGTTATTACTCGGCGAGTAATTAACGAGTCGGTGCATTGAGCGCAGGAGTGATACTTCACGTTAATGGGACGTACTCGTACCGACGCGGGCAAACGACTACTCTTCAAAATATGCGCCACCAGCATCCAGGTTTAACAATCTCATCTAATTGAGAGCGTAAGAGGAGTTTGGGTTTTTTGAAAAGCTGTGAATACAGCATGTTTTACAGGCGATCAAACTTCGCGACTGCGATGTTGGTCCCACGGAGAAAGTTATTCAAGTTGATGGTCAGTACAGACCACACCATTCTGATATACGTTGTATAAGTACGGTCTACTCTTCTAACTCTGCTATTCGAATTAAATCTTTCTTTTCCTTTCTGGTTGTCAGCACTCTCATTGCGTAACACACTATCAATATTAATCTGAATCATTTTGAAGGATATTGCTAATCCATTGCATGATATGTTCGAAAAATTTATCTGAACTAGAACGTAAATCACGCAATGAATGTTGTTGAACTGTCAAAATTAAAGCTATTGCTACTTATAGCGTGTTGTGTCACAATTTTTAAATAGAGGAACCATGAACAAGCATTCATGTACTTTCAAACAAGGTATGTACATCATTTATAAGCTAACAGTATCAAAATAATAATATACGCATGGATATAAAAGGCAGGATGGAATTACATACGGTAACAAAAAGTTTGTCCGCATTGCTCTATACGTAGTCTCTGCTTATAAGAGCTGCCATAGTGTATTGTGTTGATCTTTCTTTCTATTACTGATATTGTTGACGGTTTCTATAGGTCTCGGATTGATAAAAACTTTATTTGCCCGGTAAGCAATAAGCGCATTCGACTTATACTTTGACTTATAGAGAATGCCCAAAAAATGAATGGATGAGGAACGTTTATGTGTGTTGTATCTTTAATGTAAACAAAACAAATGGTTGAATCAAGAAATAATTTGTTGAGAGCTATTAATGTCAGTGGGGTATGGATATTTTTAAGTCTTCGTATAACCAAAACACCAAAGTTAAGCTATAACTTTAATGTAATTTAAGCACAAACGTTGTAATTGATACCGTATCGTAAAACCAATTAAGTTGTAAACTAAAATTTTATTTGTTTGGGCTCATATCATGAGCGGCGGCCATTTTTATTATGTTTGGTCTGAAATAGTCCCAATGTTGCGTGACTGACGGATATATTAAACTAATTTATAGCCTATTCTTAATATGGTAGGTATATTTAATTTGTTTGTATAAGATTCAGGCTGTAATAAAAATCGAAGTAATATTAATTCTTGTTTTATTCCTCAAAACATGACACTAATGCACACTCGAACAATTAACCAATTAAATACACTATTACGAATGCGATCAAAAATATTAGTGAAGTTTTAAACTGAAGAGCCCACTTTATTATTTTAATGTTTACTTTTTCAACGCCTGTCAATAAATGGGTTTTAAATAATCGTGAGATTATGGCTCATTAACTTAAATACATAAGAGCAGGTGGTAAATGCAAGTGTATAAATTCCAAAGCACAGCACAGCTACTTCACGCCAATATTTATTACTACTAATTTATTTACAAATAAATATCAATATGGCACTATGACGCACCCGTTATTAATTCACATACACGCACACATTCCAGTCGTGGCTTGTATAACAAAAAGTATTTTAGCATAACTATTTCAAATCGTAAAGTTTTAACCGAGGTGGTATAAAAGATTCATCGTTCATTGGTTATAAGTTTATAACATAGTCCATACATATTTATAGGCTTATTATATGGTCAAAGTATGTAGCTTGAGCATGTATATAGCGTCGAATATGTAGTAAATATGATAATAAATAAGGTCAGAATGTGTGATTTGGATATTGGAAATTAATGTTTTTTGGGAGATAAATTATGGATGGTCAGGCTGTTTTTGGGATAATAATCACTAATTTAATCTGATATTTGATTAATTGAAATCTGCTGAATGAAATGATATGAAATTGTTTTTCTGTAAATCGGATATGGGAATCACTTTTACAATTCATATTTAAAAAAAAAAATAAGCTAGATGGAGTCGGTATATCCTGTCTGGCTGAAATGGCGAAACAAACTCAGGGATCAAGGTCTCTTTTAAGGTACAGACATAATCTTTGTCAGATCTTGTGAGGACCATGTTTTAAGGAACGGTCACAATCTTGGTAAGATCATGTGAAGATTAGTGTCTGAAATGGTCTTTTGAGGAAAGATCGGTGTGGAGGAGGGATCGAAGATTTGAGTGGACCTGTCCAGTCAGCTTGTCAATACTCGTGCAGCTCAACGCAGAACTTAAGGAGCTCAACTCAGGAGTTTAGGGTGAATCTCGTTATTGATTTACCACCCTAAGGTTACATGTTGTTAATTTATCATACGTATGTTTGACTTGCAAGCCTGGAAAATACTTCTATTAACTGACTTCATGTTACAAAGTAACCGAGCTTTCCAGATGTTTTGTCTATTTTTTATAACCGTTTCTTTACTTCAAAATGATGGTCAATTTCTTAACTAAATTCAGTTTTCATTCACAAAGCTTTAACTTATTCTTAACTCAGCATCTTTATCGCCCTTTCATTTTCTGGCCATTACTGTGACACGACTTCCGTCTTAGAACCAGCACCTATAAATTAGCGTATGTTTACATGGGTACTGAAGATCGCTTAGTTGCCCAGTGGGGGCTTACTCAAACATTGTACGGACAACAAATGAGAAAAGTAAGCAAGCAGTTAACTTTAACTAAGTTTTAATTTATGTTATACGTCTGCTCAGCATGTATGTAGGTAGGCAAGTCAATGGTTTGTCTGAGACTTTTATATTATGTAAAGTTTATACGACTCCACTTCGTATAAACTCATAGTCACTGTGTTTACAATTTTGGTGTACAATAAAGCATATTCTATCTATCTTAAGATCTCTTTTGTTGCCCGTACACGTTGGTTAATTAGTAAACAAATATATGAACTTTGGAAGGGTTCTGGTTCTCAGTGCGTCGTAGTGCCTAATTTGTTTTACACATAGTTTTTACTGTTCAAGGTAATGTTTTGAAGGTTTCTTAATTATGATTTGTTCTGTAAAGTATTGTGTAGTCCCAAATGAGTCTACTAGCTGTGAAAGCATCATAGCGTTTAACGTTCCCACTGCTGGGACATAGGCCTCTCTGTGAGACGGAGTGGGGAGCTACCACGCGAGATGTCACATGTCTTGGAGTTTTTGGATCTAGAATATACTTTTATATAAGTTTCAAGTTTATATAGTTTTTTGTGAGTGTTTTGTATAAACATTATTTTTTTTAAAGATTAGTTGCAATTATCAGTATAATTGATATTCTTCAACAAATATGTCTGTGCTAGGAGTGGATTTGTTTGCGCTATAGACGGCGCCTGGGTTCGAACTTACGACCTCTCGCGCACCAGCCGGAGCCTTAACCGTTATACTATAGCCGCTTTATTTACTCACTAACTTCCAAAGTAATGTTAAACATAAATATAAAGCGAAAGCCGAACATGGTCATGACACTGTTTTCTAACCAGACCAGCATTAAATAAGATAAACTGTGTGGTAACCACCAGTGACCTTAGGAACTGGCTCTAAAGCTAGGAGTACCTACTATGTGTACTATACAACGTTGTTCGTAACGGTCCCCCGTGTCTCGCAGATAGAACAATGTTCTCTTGAACGCACTTTCTATGATGAGTTTACACAATGGATGGAAATGAGAACCATTTGACAAATGAGTTAGATAGCTGTCGTTTTAAGTCTTAGTTGTGATGTGTATCTGGACTGTGGAGCAAAATGTATTCATAGGCCGGTGGACACTTGGAAAATGTTTAGACAATTGAACCGTTTAGAGGAGGAATGTGTTGTGGGGTAGACAATGCAGTCGTGAATAGTATGTTTATTTACACCATACATTGTAAACAACGATTCTTATAAGATTACAATGTATATTGTATTGTGAACTTAGCATCGTTGTTGCTGCTGTTTTGGTCCAATCGTAACAGCTGTCGTATATCGAATTCACTGTATCAACGTAGAACCTAAAATAAGGACTTCTTATAAGCAACCCCTTAGTTAGTACCTACTTTAAGCCCTACTATCGACGATACCGATGCTCTAAACTATCGTAGGTACTGTTTTAAACTCAAATCACCAAGGAGTCCCCAGAATGTCACCGCACTAATATTTCAATGGCGGCCCGTACCAACGCGACGCACGCAACCAATCACAAACTAGCTTACGTTACTTTGAGTAGGGTCGTGCATTTTCATCCTCTAATTAGGGTAACTAATAATAGGCTATAGCCTTTTATTATATTAAATAACCTATAGCGTATCTAATAGGGTAAGTTAAAGGAAGCGACGGCGGAAATCCATGAAACGATTACAGTAAATAGGTACTCTGTGAAGACAAACCATCATAATTATGCTATATATGTATATCAGTATTATCGTCTAACCAATTTCACCATCAATACCAAGTTTCACTTTTAAGGCTACTACAGTAAATACTTTGGACGCTTGTGTTATATAGTTTTAATTAGATACTGTTTGGTATGTGTATGTGTTACTATTCGTTACTAGAGCAGAACGTTGCGCTAAGAAGCACGCCAAGAATTACAATGAGCTGGTTTTGGGTCAGACTCTAGGTAGCAGACATAACATCACGCACTTTGTTGCTATAAGAATGTAGTCGATTCAAAGCATGCTCTATTTGTGCCGTTCTCATGCTTGTGATTAATCTCAAAAGTACCATTTTTCTCTGAAGGTGTAAACAGAGGTGCAATATAGTATTCATAGTACACACACATTTCGCCAGTTATATGACATGCCTCTTGTAGCTGGCTGGACTGGGCTATTAGCATGGAGGAATGGCTTATTTCTATTATACGGCTACAAAATCTGACTTATTAAGAACTAGCTGTAACCGCGATTTCATTCGCGTGCATGTTGGAAAACAATAATGTGTCGCTTAAATAAGGTGTAGGTATCACTTCTCCATTCAAGAGGAAGAATTTTCCGATCTTGCCTGGTGGGAAGCGGTATCTTGGGTTCTCTACCACAGCCCTTTCGAATGCAGTCACTGCGTCTTCAGGGCTTATAATGTCAATGCGATGTTTGGTATAACAAAACTGACGAGGTGGCGGGAACAGGTGCTATATTGCAAGTTTGCCTTTCAAGGAATACAGGCGTTATTATATCTTATATTTTACTAAATTCTACAGTTATACTTTCTCATAAAAAGTTATGCCACGATAAAATTAACGAACCCTAATGGGGTTCGTAAATTTTATGAGACGATCGTTAATGATATGAGACGATCTATAGTAGTTAAGTTACTTATGTTATAGCTTATTCAGGATATAAAGTCTAGCTTGAACAGAAACTTAGTTAGGTAGGTACTGCAACAAAGTAAGTACACTTACGAGTAATAACAGCTCATAATCATAACTACTGAGAGTATATAAATTGACACTTGACCGTTTTTAATACATACGATTATATTCCGGTTCTACTATAAGCTACTATGTTTATGGAAGGATCATCTCACCAATTTTGTTGCAGAATAGCAAAAACGAACAGAAAAATCATAATAAAAAGGTAAAAATAATAAAAATAAACGGAATTCCTAACGGAATACCTATTCAGTCTGCCTGTATGACACAAAACAGCCTAGCCAGCATACACATAGGTAGGTATGTTGTTTACTAAAACTTAAGCTACTATGCTTACCCTAATTTCACGTCAATATACATTCGTATAGTGCAATATTAAGAGTTCCAAATCACGACCACTCTTCGTTTATTTTATTCGCTTGAAACTTACCTACTAAACAGACCTGACGCATGGGAAGTCCTGCATTTATTACTAAAGGCACTAAATAACATAATTATATGCACGGTCACGTTCGCACCCAGCATACTTACAGAACGTCAAATAAAACCATGTCTGAACAACAAAGTTAAGCATAAACTGAACAGCTTGAGTGCTCGTAAATTGTACCTAGCTCTTTCTTCAAGCTGCTAGCATACCAAGCACTGCTTTCGTAATGAACGAAGCTGTATTGTGTTATAACTTTAGGTTATTTATATTCTAGCCTCTTCATTTTACTCTAAAAGTTACTAACGTAATGGTTTTACTGCTACACAAACTATTACATTCGATTCAGGCACCTATACTTCGACTTTTAATTGTATTCAGTAACATGACTAGGTATTCAAAGAAAAATAATGTTACCATACTAAAACTAATAATGTTGGGGTAGTGAACGATTTTTCGTGAAGAACGAATGATAAAAATATGTTCGAGCCGTTTGGGGTTGAAACACTAGGGCCATGGGGTCCGAGTGCCCACTTGGTTTTTCGAGATATCGCCAATCGGTTAGTCGACTCTTCACGTGACCAGAGGGCTGGCCTGTTTCTTGGCCAAAGAATTAGCATCGCCATACAACGTGGCAATGCTGCCAGCCTTTTGGGCACTGTTCCTGTTGACAGCGATGCGGACGAATTTTTTGATGTACATTTTTTGATCACATGCTGATCATGTGATCAAAAAATGTACATCAAAAAAAAATTATTGAAATGTTAGCTTATATAACGTAAATATCGTCAATAATAAATAAAAAAAAATATCTACAGTAAAAAATAATGATAAATATGGTTTAATTTAAATAAAACTTTAAATATTCGTAATATTTTCGTAATTCGTCGAATATTCGAATATACGAAAAATTTTACAAATTCCCAAGATGTCTTGGAAAAAAAAGACATTCAAGAGTGGCTGAATAATAATAATAACCAATACATTATAACTAAGTTGTATTACAGAAAAACAAAATATATAAAAAAATCTAATATTTATAATAGTGTACAAGTATAACGTGTTTATACGACAAGTTATTAAATGTAATATAAAATTTTGCATTTAAGTAGGTACGTACATCATATCAGTCCATTCAATTTCGTTCATTCTTGCACTATCTTTTTTTTGTCAAAATCTGGTAACCCTTCAACTGTCAAACTACTATAGTGTATAAGTATAGTGTTGCACGGCATAGCATATACATCTAACTCTAACGAAAATGACGAATAAATCTATATGACGCTTCCTAATGGAGGATAGCGCTGTAATCTCTCATTTTAGGGAATGTACTGCGTTCAGTTTTTCATAGGAACTGGTCAGTTTGTTATAGTCTACATTACAACTGCAATAAGTCTTAGCGACAATCTAGGACGTCAAGCGAAGCCTGTAGCATAATCAGCCTGCTGCTGAGACACGAGCTTCCACTCCCTCTGTGAGAGGGATGGGTGGACATCACATGTCTTTGTCGGTACTAGAACATGCCGGTTTTGTCACAGTGTTTTCCTTCACCATTTTGAGATCGGTGGTGTGTGTAATTTCACTCATTTATACACTAAAACGTATGTATGAGCAGAAAACAGCGGTAGCTTGAGTAAGAAGTGGCCCACCATTATCAAAATGAGATTTGAATCTTTTCTACCATACAAAGTGATACAGTTTTAAACGATAACAACATGAACATAAACAATGACATTCCTCTACACTAGAACAATGACACGATCAACATAGATCATCAATCTACGCATCAAACTGATGCATAACGCGTCAAGAAACTATCCCATACAATGTGACGTTAAAAAACTCATTAAAATGCCGGCGCGCGCGCAGCCACGCGGAAGTTGCTGTGATTGTCTGTGATAGGTAAAAACAATGATGCGCTATTTAAATTGACACCTTTGAGCGAGAGAGGAGCGATGGAATTCTTGATGTTGAGAGATATGACTGACGGGATTATGAAGGTCTCAATAACTTTAACGTTGTATTAAAACCATGTGACCCAGTGGCGTAACAATAGGGTGGTAGGAGTGGCAAAATGCCACGGGCCCCCAGGCGGAGGGGGACCCCGGCCCAAGAGGGCCATGAGCACAGGAGGATCCTAACATACCCAAGTATAGAAATGCAAACTTTTTTCGACCATTAGACCAATTAAGCAGTCAGGTATTCAATTTTGTAGGGAAAATACGAAATCTACGTGGATAAAATCGCAGGCGAAGTGCCAGTAAAAAAAAAATATAACGTTGGTCGAGCTTCTTCACATTGGGAGGACCCTATCCCATGAATTTGCCACGGGCCCCAAACGGTATAGTTACGCCACTGATGTGACCAATTACTCCAAATACTAGTTAGATTTAAAGATTTTAATGGTGGGTTTAGAACTTACCGAAGAACCCCGCCATAGTTGATAGTTGTGATTATAAACTGATTCTGCGGGGTAATAGCGTAACGCACTATTAGTAGCAAGGGCTTTCATTTTGACAGCTCAACAACATTCATTGCGTTATTTACGTGGTTGAGCAGACAAATTTTTCGAAGTTATGAAGCAATGGATTAGTTAGAAGGTAGTGATTGAGTGTGTGGTACGCAAATTAAGGTGAGGTCAGAAAACAAATTATTACCTACTTATTAACCACTGTTGTCATGCAAGAGCTACCTTATCTACCCTTAGTCAAAAAAAATAGATTGGCCTTTTCATTACCACTAAACATTAACAAGCTCTTCGATTTACATGGATTACATTCACGAAGAGGAACTCGAAAGTAATACGTAATATTTTTTTTTACTTCAAAATTAAATTGTCCTCAAAAAGAATATTCTCTATCTCTCTTTTACTTTTCATCGTAGTATTCTCTTCCCACCTACTTCATGATCACTTGTAGGTTCTCGTAATTAGTGAATTACATAATTCCACAGCCAGGAAATACCAATTAGAATTGAATTATAACATCACTAACCATTAAGCCCTCTTAATAAAGGAAAAAGGAAATCTAGACCGGATGCGCAGTTATCCTAGGCATCTTAAAAAGCTAGACGTATCCAGAGCTACAGTCTATGGTTTTCCGGAAGCCATAGCGGCCATACTGCGCGTGCGCCATGAATAATGTATCTGTGACAATTAACACACGAAGAATGCTGGATTGTTCCCTGCTGAGAGCAAGGAATGGTAGGACTTTAGTGTGAGATGTTACCGTCCTTATTTATGTTATTTTGTTTAATTACTCTACCAGCCGTAAGTTAAGCCATTGCCATAGCTTGCCTTAACCATCTTTCTCTTTTCATTCATTCATCTTGCTCTTAGCACACGGAGTGTAACTTGGTTTTACTTTGTGGTTTTACTCTTGCACTTAAAGACGACTGAAGTGAAACTTCTGCAACTTTTTGGATCTTGCAACTCAAATATATATGGATCAAAAGCTGCGGTTTTTGAAGTTTCTCGAATATTCGTATCCAGAGTAATATCAAATATTAATAGATATCATGAAAAATTACTTGATGCAATTTACATTCATTTGATTTAATTTAATTCAAATATTTTTGGTACTCGTAGTAGAGAAATAGTGCGCGGAAATATGATCCAAAATATATTTAAAGTACCGTTACCAATTTTATCTTTCCTAATTCTTCATTAAAAATGTAACACCCAGGGTCTCAGGTGTTTGTGTAATATGTTGCCACATGGTTGCCACGCTGCGCACGAGTTTCAAAACTAACTAACATTGTAAATCAGGCTTATTTACTGTGAAAATAAGGCAATATTTACTTTAACACCCGCATAATAAGGAACAAGAGATGTTTTTGTTTTTGTGTCGAGTGGTTCAAGTTATGCGAGATACCGAATCGCTGACAATCATAACAGAAAAATTCAGAAATATTATCAAGAGAGCTAAGAAATATTGTATGATGAATAAGATTTATCATTGAATTTATCCTATATTCTACGAGTATGTTGCGATCTTAATACCGACATTACCCACGTATTGGCCTACAGAATCACTATTTGAAGCGATTGTAGGGCAGATTTTCACATCGATGATAGCCATTAGCGAACATCTTCAAAATTTTTCATATTTACATAATTATTTTGGCGGTCCTGACTTCCACAGAGTCCACTAAAAGACATGGGCACTCGGCCCTCCGGTATCCTCTCCATTTTCCCGCAAACATTTTATTTCCTACAAAATGCTTCCAAAACACTCTCATGTAATCGCTCCTGCTCCCGCTTTTATCTTGTACCATCCATAACAAAGCAATACGGTTGTAAATCAGCGACAGATGCGAATGTAGGTGAATAGAATAGGTACTGGCAGCTCGGTGCGCAGTGGGCGTGACACCCGGAAGTGACACGCTCGTCACATCCGTGTATTGCGCTAGCAAGTGTAGGAGAGGCAGGCAGAAGTGTAAGCAGATTGGTATTTTGGCGACCACATGTTGTGTGGTATGGAGACCGAACTAGAGTTTGATGTAAACAAGACGAATAAAAAATAACGTGGCCTCAACTGGCCCCAAGGCCAAAGCCAGTAGGGAGAACTCCCTATCAAAACAATATGAAATTGAGGAAACATAAAGTAAAGTAAAAAACACAAAAACAGAGACAACAGACAGACACACAGAAACAGAGGTTTTATGCGCGTGCTAAATTGCATCCTGTTAATGCTTATACTTCGTTTCTGACTTAGTTGGTAGAACTAATAATAATCAAAATTAACTTCGTCTATTAGCATAAAACATGGTTGTAAACAATCACTATCCCATTCGCTTTCACTGCCACCCACGACACTGGCCACATACTACAGACCACACGGCACACGCATATTATTACATGCCAATAGTAATGTAATCGCACAATAATATATTCCTGTATCTTACTGCTGCACGAGGGACTGTACAGTGTAATAAGTATAATAACGTAAATATGTGTCTAATATGGCGGCACCTCGCGGCTATGTCATGTACGGACACTATGCTAGGGCTGTACGTATAGCGCTACAAGGTTAGTTTAGCGTGCGGCCAAAATTGGAACTAACGCCGCCATCTTGTTTTTTCAATACTTTCAAGTGACATTTCACGAAAAAAGACAGTGCACAAATGTTTACCGCTCTCTGTCAACGTCATACGAGCGCCAAAAGATTCTTGAAGCAGTGTTTTCATGAAGTCAATTACCAGACTTCGGGCATTTAACAGGATCGAATCAGCGGAATGATGATTGCAAGTACGAGTAATTAACACTCAAAGGATAATGTTATCAGTGCGTTGTGCGCATATTAAGATAATGAGAAGTGAAAAAGTATAAAATACACCCATTTTATAAAATAGTTTTAATATAATAGTCCTAAACTTCGCATTGCTACTTTAGTTTTTGATTTCTAATACATACTTGTTTCACAAATAAATATCGATAGTTTTCTGTGCCTGACACTCAAACTCACTCTACTCAGTGACGAAAATAAGCATTACATACTTTATTTTTAATTAGTCAGGGGTCTTTATAAAAATGTCCACAACCCTAGCTGTAACTTGTAATATTATAACAAGGCACTATCAAGTTGCGGACAGGACAGCCGACACGGTTGCAACACCGTGTTGTCACTTGTCGTGTTGCAATTAACTGCCAATGTTTACAATAAATACAGAAAATTTTCATGTACTAGTAGATCATGATTGTAGATGTATTATGTAGAAGAAGCACAAACCTCTAAAAGTTAACTTTGCTCCGATTAAAGTTAATAATGATAGTTACTATTTGTTAATTTTAAGGTAGAGTATATTCTTCCGCTGGGCTATAACACCCCCTTACTTTGACAAGCCCTTGGTTTAACAATAGTGACGCAAGTTCGATAAAACATCTGTCAGCTCTATTGCGCCATTCATTGCTTTCACGTTCTGCTTCGTCATCACTTCGTTGTATCCACAATACTGCCAACTCCAATTTGCGTTTAAATAGCCTAGTTGATTATAAGTTTATCTAAAACAAACCATGACTGAAACAATGCCTCGGGTCTTGAGAATAATATTCCTTTACGCGGAAACATTTGTTAACAACGTAATACGCTTTCACGCTACACTTCCCATGGAAACAGTTCGTACGGTCACCTCTTGATTTACAAAAACCGCCCTTATTACTACGAAATAAAGGCTCTGTCAATTTCAAATTGTTACCATGGATGAGTTGGTAATTCAACTATTAAATCAGAACAAAGACAATAAAACCTGCATACTAAGCAGCATCAAGAAGGAA
Source organism: Apamea anceps (assembly GCA_951799955.1). Lineage (NCBI taxonomy): Eukaryota > Metazoa > Arthropoda > Insecta > Lepidoptera > Noctuidae > Apamea > Apamea anceps. Next base: position 1,402,373 of record OX637518.1, read on the forward strand.
CGTGGAGTACTCACAAACAAACAGGCTGGCTATAAAGTGTTTGACGTATTGGTCCATCCTCAAGACGTTTAGCAGCGGAAGGGCTGGGCAGAACCGCTGGAGCGGTCGTAATTGCTTATTGTTTATAATTGAAGGATGAGGGTACTGAACTTAGCGGTAGCGATTGGCGATTTTATTTTTTATTCTTCGGTAATATTTGATTTATTATTATACAAAACGTCTTCAAAGCACTAAGGAATTTAACTAAAAATTATAGCACTTAGTGCTTCTAAGTGCTATAATTTGTTGTTCTTGCCGCGATTAGCTTTTGCTAGTTACACGGTAAGAATTGCTTGCAGAAGTCTACTTCTGAAATTGTCTTCTCTAAACTATAAATATTTATAAATCTCTCTCTATAAATATTTGTACGCCTTCGGGTATAACATAGCGCTCTTCAAAATTTTTGTAACAACTATTTATTGTACCTGTGTTAACAAATGAATAAATGACTTATGACTTATGACTTAAACCCTGTGGGCTAAATACAGGCTGGTACAATACATATCTGGCCCATTACATTATCCCAATCGAGGTTTTACTCAGAGTTTTATCGCTAATTGTTACGGCCTCGGAGATTATAACCATAGAAGAACAATAGTGTTTTAAATTAGCACACAATCAAATCGTAACTCAACTGCACCGCTCAACTTAATGCTCAAATTGATATGATCTTTCAATAAAATACATTATAACGGTAGCTTGGTCAGTGACATTATCATTGGCTAAACAAATGACTATAGCGGTTATTTTCTCTATGATACACGCATTTGATTTTAAATCAAATCTCTAATATTAATTGCTTTGCTAATAAATATTATTATAATTTATTGCTCAATAGAAAAGACCATAGCCATAATTATGCGTGTGTCATAGACAAAATAACTGCTACAATCATTTGTTAAACCATAGATAATGTCACCAATAAGCAAGCTACCGTACCGTTATAATTTCTTGTTGTATTATTTATACCGCTAATATTACCATGGCTATGTGGCGGTCGTGATGCAATAATCATTTTTCATAGACACCATGCACCAAAAATATTGGTTGTCACATTTCTTTTGTAATATAGCCGACAGTAGATACTGCACAATCATCCTGCTTTCAGTGCTTTCAGTGGGTTTCTTGAGAAACCCACTGAAAGCAACAGCAATAATTTCCCATCTATGATTGTCGGGAGATATCATGAAAAATCTACATAAGTACCTACTTTAGGAACACACCTAAAAAACGAACGGATATTAATGACTGTTTTATCGCTGAAAACTAGCTATTTCTTTCAAATCACCACATAGGTTGTATAGGTCAGATAGGCAGTCGCTCCATGTCAAAATACTATTATTCAGCTACATCTGGTTAGACTGGAAGCCGGCCCCAATAGGTATAGTTAGGAAAAGGCTACGCATGAGAACAAACCTTTTTTCTCATAAACTTTTTCAATTATTTCTTTTAATCCCGCTCACGCACATTCCGCTTCCCGCCCACAGCGTGTGACAGGCGATGTAATCTGTAACGATCGACATCTATCTATGTAAAACAAGTATGTTGATGGTCGAGTATTAGTGCTTAGTGCCGATCTAAACGCACGCGATGTCTCGTGTGCCAGTGACGTGTTGCAAGTGATTACTTTACTCGTTCACGTGTCAACTTGAACTTGCAAGTTTTATTGCAGTTGAGATGCAAGTAAGTTGTAAAAAGGTGTATGAAAATAGTCTGTGATGCAGGCGTTGACAATTAATTAAACGATGCTGGCCAGTAATTATACTGCGTCAATAAAAAATTAAAAGGAAAGAGAAATAAAACTAATGTCTGTTCACAATTTTATTGGAGGAAAACAGCCAGTACTTACCTATTCTTTTTTTTTAGGTGTTTTGAAATAACAATAGAACTGTGTATTTCTGTGCAAGTCGTTTTAGGAGCTGGTCGGTTATGATACTTTTTGCGGCTACTATTGAGTTATTACCTCTCTCTCTGCTCTACGGTTAAACTTCTAGAATATACATGAATAATTTCCAGTACAATTGCTTCTGTCTATGAAAATGGAACAAAACCAATAAAGTGAAGGTTTTCTTATTTTATGACTGAATGTGCTACGAGGAATCATGAGAAAAGGGGAACTAAATTACGGAACTCTCAGATTGTTATACTAATTAAAACACATGGTCCAGTGATGCGTATCTCATTTAAAACAATTTTCTTCGGTCCATACTTAAATATCAATTATACGACAAAAACGTGTAGTATCTATCCATATTTTTAAATATTCATTAAATTCAATAACCGTTACTGACTTATTAATATTTTTCTATGTAAATCATGGAATTAAAATAAATGAAAAATTGGCTGTAAGTACAAATAGATTAGGGGTAATGAATGCAGATTAAGTTAATTGATTATGTTATAAAATTATGAAAACATGTTAATTAATAAATGTTACACCGTCATAATATTATATTAACAGTAGGTAAGTACACTAATAAATACAAAAGTATGTGGTAAATCTTGAAATACGATACAAAATACAAACACGATTAAGTACCTACCTACATACCATAATAATTAATTAAATGTATTAAAATTAACTAAAATACTTAGCAAATAAAATACTGGTATTCAGCTGCATCCGGTTAGACTGAAAGCCAACCCTAACATAGTTGGGAAAAGGCTAGGCTAGGCTAAAATCGATAGGTTATGATAAACTTATTACAATACTTAGGTAATTCCACCGCTGGACATGAAAAAAAAAAACATTATAATTAAGGAATCAACAAAATCTTCTATTAAAAACTTTACTTCGTCAACCATAGACAATTTAATGCAGTCGAAACCGCAATAGCGCCTAAAGACCACGTATCCATTATCAACTCTTCACACCTTTTCACTTTCAATTCTCGGATAACTATGCATGATGCTCATCGTTAGCAAAACTGAATTGAATAACCTGTATGCATAATAATATAATGCAAAGCAGAACGCAGTTAATTGAACCGATTGAGATAGCCTTCAATGGCTTCATATTTTATTAAAATGAAACCCGTTAAAGGCTAAGGCACATGGAACTCCATTCTTGTCGCGATAATGTGGCCATTAACCATAATTCTATATTATCTGATAATAAGATGACGGTACAAACCGGCGGCGGGGTAGTAAAATCTAATGAACGTTATTATGATTAGTAAAATGGAAATAACTCTATAAATGGAAATAATAAAGTCATTTTCAATATTACTGGAAGCAATAATTGATAATATCTACTTAGTTCTGAGCTGACCCCTTTATTCATAAACGTTGCTTAAAGTTAAGTTATGACTGTTTAACCATACATTTTTGACGTTTGAACGTCACTTAACTATAATCATCGTGTATAAATAAACCCCTAATATTTTAATTATTATACATTAGACTGAAGTTTGTATAAAGTCATGTCACCGCTAGAAAGTATGACACGAGTTTCCTTCTAGTTTTCTTCTAATAGGTAGTTCTAATTAATAATGAATCCTTTTATAACATTATAGGAACATCACGTCTGTAAGTATTTTATGTCCCATGTTCACAGAGGGCGAGACTTTAGCCATCGGCCGGGCATAAATCCAGACTGCCAATAAATAACTTCAAGATGTTTTTTTTTTGCATTTAGATGCGGCATCCATAAAGAAGAAACACACACTTTAATGCACAGATAAAAAAGATACTCAATTTCATAACATCACGAAACAAAAATCAATAAAACGCAACCACGCTCATTTCTATTGACGTTATAAAATTGCGGCCTGTGATCTAACCCTCATGACGCCGCATCGGGCACTTACACAAAATAGGCAGGCCTCCTTCGAATAAGCAGACAGCCTCGAATTATGGCAACATTGCTGGTTAGATGCTCAGCCTTTTATAAAACACTACTTTTAAATCTAACTGCAATACATTTCAAACCTTACGATGATCAACTTAGAGTTTATAATCTGTATTTTCTAAATATAAATATATATTATTTGTTTTGTGGTTACTGAATGGAAGTCGTCTGCAAACGGGATGTCTTATTGCAGTGTTATTTAACTTGGGTCGGCTTAATGATACTCTTTTATGAAAACACAGCGCTTTGATCCAAATGAGGATGCCTGTGTAATCATTTTTGTAAGACAGGGATAAGTGGCGTCCTTCACAAATGTCGAGCTTTTCAAAGTAGTCGTTATTTTTATTGTGTCCATGTAAAGTGGGAAAAAAAAAACTAATTTAGTTATTTAAATTAATTACATAACATTAACGTAACATCGCGCCTGCATTCGCCGAAGGGTTAGGCACAAGTGTACCTACCTGTAGTACACCCACATTTCGCTAGTTACGTAATTAATGTATTTACATGTATATTTTTTAACCCCCGACGCAAAACGACGGGGTGTTATAAGTTTGACGTGTCTGTGTGTTTCAGTTATGTTATTGTGTTACTTGTGTATTTAATTAATTACCTGACTTGGAAATTAAAAAAAAAAAGTTTATCTGCAGTAAACCACAAAAATATGTTTGCACTTCTCCATTTCCGTTTACCTGATTGCAAACAAGGGTTATGTTTTTAAGGACATGATCTTCAGTCCTCACTGAGTTTCAGTTACCTTGTATTTGTTCTTGGCTCCGTTAACGTAGTCAAGTTACGTTAATTGCTTGAGATTGTCATCGCTGTATGACGCAATTAACACCTACTTATTACGACGCAGCAGCAGATGGGACCCTGTTCTTCCAGATATAAACCAGAGATTGTCACGAAAGTGAAATGCTCCTCTTTATCGATTAAAACTAGCTACATATCGTTTCGTCAGTCTCGTACACCTACTTTAAATAACTAATAACGAAACGAGTGAAAGGTGGGCGTCACTAGATAATATTACCGTGCTAGTATGCCCAAAAATATTAAAATGGTATTTTTGAATACCTCATCAATTTTCGACCGTTAACCACAGATTGCTTTAACTTTTTCGTCTCCATAGAGTAGTTTAGTTGCAACCTGTTCTACTAACTTCAGAAAATATTGTTTGACGAGAGTTGCACAATAAAATGGCTGATGCTTGTATACCGTTTGAGGCCTGTGGCTGGCCAATTCATCGGATAGGCCCCTCACTCTATGTAAAGAAGCTCAACCAACGTTACACTTAGTTTTTTTTTCTTTTTAATAAATCACTATGCGTCATCCGTGCGGTTATTACCTATTTCATTTACCAGAGCGTTTTCCACTTTTCGAAACAGAACAGCAATGAACACATTTTGTATTTTAAGACTAAATGTTGGGATCTTCCTGGGCTAAGGAGGCCAGGAGTGGCCAGACGTCCTAGACAAAGTGACATTATATCAGCGTTAACAACCATGGAAAATTTAAAAATAGAGTGCTGCCACTTGCAAGGGATCTTTTGGCGCCTAAGTAACATTGACAGGGGGCTTTGTTATTTATTTATTTATATACAACTATATTGTGCATTACATAAATACATCAACCACTACAAAATATACAATGGGTGGCCTTATCTTTGGGTTGCTTGTTGGTAAACATTTTAGAAATTGTCACAGAACTTGTATTGAAAACAATATGGTGGCGATCTGGTGTATGATGTCTTTCAGTCTGTGCTAAATAAATGTATTTTCTTTCTTTCTTTAGTTCCGATTTTGGCTACGCGCCAAAAGATTTGTACCGTTGTACGAAATGCTTTGAAAGTTACTGACACTTTTCAGGCCCTCTAGAGTTTTAGACTCACTCCATATTTCTATTGTTGCAGTGATGGTGTGAGACCGTATGGGTCTGGCCGCGGCGCTGCTGGAGGCGGCTGCGCGCGGCGATGCGGCCCGGCTGGCGAGCCTGCTGGCCGCCGACGCAAGAGACATCAATGTCACTGACGAGGTAAATACACAAGAATCTCTTCAGCACGAGGCGCTTCATTCTGGCATGGGGTACCGCTGAAGAGCATAGCAACCACTAATCTTAAGGTTGGAACTAGGGCTACCATCAGTCCGGATTTGTCCAGATTTTTAGTCCCCATTTCAGACCTTGTCCAGCCTTGTCATTTGTCCGCGCCTTCAACATAAGGGAATTTCTTTTGAAAATAAAAAAGATAAGTGAGTAAATGAATAGGTAATGTAAAAATAAAGATTTAAAAGTAAAATGGCCAACCTTTCTTGCAAATATCCGGCTTATTGTCAGGACTTTTCAAATTACGAAAGGTATCCGTTGTTGCAACACTTGCTACTGAGTTCGTTGGAAGTTGCCGTTGATGCCGATCGTTAATGCAATGATAGGTATAGGCCGGCAATCACAGGACTCCTACATTTTTCCTAGGGTACTGACTGCACTTCTGACAAACAGGGCCCTATAAATGGAGAGACTTAGGTAAGTATATTACCTAAGTATCGGAAAATGTGTTTCGTGTTAAGCTGATTACAGATTTTTCAAAGTCCAAACAGATTTCGCTTTAGTTGTTTAGCGCCATTTGATAAGATAAGACTAATGATTGCCTTCAACAGTTTAATTTATGGCTACTTTAAAAAGGTGTGAATTCTACCGCCTGTTTAATTGACCTTTCATCACAACATGTTTCTTTTAGTTAATTTATTAAACTGACTTTAATGTGGAGCATGACTTAGATAGATCGTTTTACTCAACTTTAACAGGAAACGCGTCAGTAAAAAGATTTCTGACCGAGATTTATCTTCTTTGTCAGAATAAATAAATGGATTAGCTGTCTCGAAATACATAAAATATGGTTCATGCTTTTTTCTCAGTCGTATCGGATGCGCACCGCCCACGCGCTAATAGGAATAAAGAGCTGACTTTTTATACTATTTTTACGAACAGGCAACACAACGAAAGTGTTACCACAACAAAAATAACAACAAACAACCTCACAATAAAACCGACGCACAAAAGGATTTATATTTAATACAAAAGGCAATAAATTGTATTTATGATAAATGGCGGGAGGATAATAAACGTTAGCGCGCTATTTCAACGAACAATGTCAGTTGCGTTCCATTCCACGCAGTAGCATCGTTCAACATCGAATCAGCACCCAACCGTGAACAAATTAATACCTCGCGAAATTAATGTAGCTATCAAGCGAGCCATTTTAAGTCCTAAATCATCTTAATAAAGTTTGTAATTCAACAGCATCTTAAGTGATTCTATAAAGCGTTTTATTTATGGCCAATGTGCTCCCATCGTCCACATAGTTGTCCCTTTCGGAATCGATTAATAAATAATTAAAATGCATCGATATATTGTGCGTCGGTGCCGATTTATCTACTCGTGTCGCTACAGGCTGGTTGGATATTGTAATTTGTATGCTCAGTTTATAAAGAAATAAAAAACTTCAGGCAGCTGTGCAGATTGTGCCCGACAGAAAATGTTTTCAGCATCTATCGGTCCATTCGTCATACAAGAGGTCCGTCTCGTAGTTAATAAGTAATTAATTTAATTAATGGACATGGAGACTAATCGACTACTCGGGCATAAGATGTATTTGCAAGCAAAGCTGATTAGTTGTGGGCTGGATTTATTAGAAATTAATGTGAGAACCTGTTTGAATTTTGTAAAAGAAGACTAAGCGTGATTTTGTAGAAAGTTTAATTACTTTTTGTGCTTGATGAAACGATCACAATATTATCCATACAATAGATAATTTAGTTAACAAAAATGATGTTTCTTGCGTTCAAATCCGTAATCACTTCGATTTTTTTCACTACTCGCTATTGTGCCAAAATGGCAGCTTTCAACAACTTTTTGCAGCAAATAAAAAGTAAACAATCGTAATTGTCCATCCATAGATATTACAAGAGAGCTAATTGGATCCCACGACGCAGCGTCATCAATCAAAGTACCTACCTAACTAGCTAGGCTCAGTTTTTCTAACACAACCATCAACCATTTTATTTTTTTCTTATTGTTTTATAAAATGACCGCTGAGAACAGCGTACAGGCAATTAAAAATAGAACACAGTAATTACGTCATATTCTGTAACAATTTTATTTCAATAAAGATTTACCGTTAATTACAATAATAACAGACATTGCGGTGATTAAAAAACGTGATGTCGTTGCTCTCGTACATACACGCGTTAAATTAAATAATGAAGGTGTTAAAATTTTTATTGTTAATTATTTTGTATGCATATACTCGTTACTGACGGCATTTAAGAAGTAGGTATGTTTCATTTAAAAGTTTTCATTAGGTATAAGGGCTATAAACAGTTCTTGTGCTACTTTTTGCTTGCTAATGCTACTGACCAACTTTTTTTCAACGTCTCTACGTCCATCATAGGTTTATAGCTAGTTATGCTCGCATTTAAACCTAGACCAGACTATTGATATTTTGTAAGTATAGTACAAGTGTAATAATAGGCACGGAATTGCAATTGTTGTGCCAAAGGTCAGCTACTGCACCGTGTTGCATCGCGATTCGCGACCTCTTTGCCACCGTATCGCAGCTACATCGCATCCGTGCAAACATTCGTTCTAAGCAAGCCTTAATTCACAGGAACTATTATACAAACCTAACGCAACAGGACGTATTACATTATTTAGTTTGATAACTCATAAATAACGTGTTTCGAAGAAACAGGTGACACCAGTCCCTCGTTAAAATACAAATCCAGTAGTCGCCCGCCATTTCAAATTGTTGACATAACACGATTCATGCGGAAACTAATCATTTCGTGTTCTCCTACGGAAATGATTGATTATGGCGTGTGTTTATTCAGCCTTATATGGGCAGTGTGTTCGACTTGAGTAAGCGTTTGACATAATCAGGGATCTTGACAGTATTTTAATGCTTAGCAGTTACAGTGTTGCCAGTTATATTGCCTGGCTTAAGATTCTTGCTTGTTTATTTGACGCATGTAAGAAAGTTGCTTTAAAGTCTCTGGTCTTCATTTTCTATGGAGAAAATGATGAAGTCAGCTTGAAAGTGCTGTTTTACTTATGGTTTTTCTTACTAGAAACTTTGAATTGACAATCATTGTTTTTATTTCAAATTCTTATTAATGTTTCATAAAATTTTATGCACTGAAACTTAAGTAGGTTCACATTACAACGTTATAATAATGGTATCTTTCTGGGGTCCAGAAATATAAACCTTATGACCTACTAATAAAACTGCAATTGATTATATCTTCGAACCCATGCGAGCTTATTTTACGCCTTCCGATGGGTTATAAAATTTTATGATTGAAATATAATAACCTACTTACATAATTTCGACATAAAGAAAAACCTCACGACTTTATTCATGCGAACCTCAACCACCTAATAAGATAAACAAGTATATAACTAGAAGTTCGTAACGAAGATTTGCTTTATGTAGGTACTCGTAGATAGTTTCCAGAAAATAAAGGCGAGATATTCAAACCCTAACATTATTAAGAAAAATCGACCTGAACAGGAAGACTTAAAATCATTAGCAGTCACTTTCATTAATTTTGATCGTATCGGTAGAAACCTTTGGTAGAAGAAGTAGATAACTAATTAGTGGCAGAACCCTCAGGTAGAAACCAAGACGTGAATATATCAACTTCGTCAATCGTAGACAACCCGACGCTGTCACTTGAAAGCAAAGAAAAAAAAACTGAAGCGCGAAGATAAATAATTTGTAAAACCAGCCAGTAACTTACTAAACCAGTTTGAACTAGAGCGGTGTTCTTACTTCTGATCCAAAGAGGTGGCCGTCTTAAAGTTTCCAAACAATTAATGTATTCACAATCAGCATCGTTATCTCCTGTCATCTCTGAGCAACCGAGCCTCCCTCACCGGGTACTCGAGATCATTAAAAAACTAGTCCGTTCAGTGGACCGGTCCCTCTTGTTACGCACACTCATTTTATTTTGTTGGACCCCACTTTATCTATTCTGCATCTGTGGTGTCAAAATAACTTTATTTCTAAACGTTTCGACGAAGTGGTATAGAAAATTGGTTGAGAACAAAGTCGCCGAGATTGGACAAACTGACATGAAAATCTATACTGATGAACTTCTTTCTGTATGAATGCAGTACCTATGCAGTATGCATGCATTGAATTTCGTCCATTATATTTGGCATTCAAACACGTACTCGTACTAAATTCGCAATTCGATATGCAATGCACATTTCCTAATAGGTACCTGTTATAGAATTAAAGCTTATAGACATATGTACGTTGTAGAGGCTAAAACCATATTCGGAAACAAGTAAGAGCCAGTTGGCTCTAAAAACTTCTTTGCAATATGAACCTCAGTACCTCTATCCGTACCTACCCGCAACTCAAATATACGAAAATAATTGTGCCGCTGCTGTCACACATATCTGAAGGAGACAGTTGCTCTTGCTCCACAGTCCTTGGATGATTAGAAGACCTAGACCTTTATCTAACTATAATTCTCACTTAAACCTTTGAGAAATTTTTTTTTATTTCGACTATTGTAAAGCGCTTAATACAAAAATGACCGGAACAAGGTATTAGTTTTGTGTAAAGAACTTCATTTCGACATCTAACAGTTAGGTTCTTATAATTATAAAACTGGCTCGGGGATTTCAAATTTTAAGCTCCATCATCATGATCGTTTCCGCTGAAAGACGTCCACTGCTGGACATAGGCCGGGCCAAGCACCTCCACTTCGACCGGTTTTGTGCATCTAAAGAAAAACCTTATTTATTTATTTACCATTTATGTACACACATACAGGATAATTTTTTATTCAGTGCGTAAATTTTTACAGGGTGTTCTACCCATGAATATGAACAACATTCACTATGGGACCATCTCTGAAATCACGAAAAAAAAATCAGCAGATTCATACATTTTGGTCGAGTAGGTATTGAACTTTTATAAGAAACAGCTGATTTTTTTTTTGTGATTTCAGATATGGTCCCATAGTGAAAGTTGTTCATATTCATGGGTAGAACACCCTGTGAAAATTTACGCACTGAATAAAAAATTATCCTGTATGTATATAAACAGACAATGAAAAACAGAACAGAAAAAAAATAGGTACAGAGGCGATGCTTATTTGCTTTAACCTTGTTTTGTAATTAAGGGAAATTAATTCAAGCAATAGAATGATATTGTCGCTAACCCTGACTGCACTCAGGTTCAAGCCGTATGTCAAAGCTAATAAGTCATTGGCCGTGTATTTGAGATGCGCGGTCACGTCCCAGACTCCGCGACTCATTTAAATTGACGTGTGATGCTAAAGGAGATTTATACATACTGGCTGTAACGGTAGGTGGCCCCACACAACATCAGTATGAACTTTGGTCAGGAAAGACTAAAGTTCAAAGTAAATCTAAACTAAAGAAAAAAAAAAGATTTTTGTATGTTTGTTTGTTATGCTTATACGCTAAAACAGCTGAACGGATTGGGATGAAATTTGGCACATGAGTAGACCATGACCTTGATAAAGACATAAGCTACTTTTTATACCGATATTTCCACGGGGTCGAGACTTACGCGGGTGAAACCGCGGAGCGCAGCTAGTGTAAGTTAAATTTTATGGATTTTGAGATAGAAATAAATAAGCAGCATTAGCATTATTGGAATCGGGTATCGATTTTCCAATTTAAAATTATATGTGAAAATTAACACTTATGTTTTAATCAATCTATTACTTTATAGACAGAAAGATAACTTAATAGAAAGAAAAAAAAGGAAAAGATCGAAGAAACAGGTATACAAGAGAACGATATGTAAGATTAGGTAGAAGTTATTTGAACATTATCACAGAGCTGATTCACAGAATAAACTGTTTGACTATTTTTATACAAACTGGTAACATTATTGAGATACAAATGAAAAACGCTAGCCAATTACATATATCCGTAAGGATTAAAACGATCAAAATTTATCGGTGTATACTGTTACTTATTTAAATGCAAAGCGCCATTTTATGTATCAATAATTTAAATTATAATTTTATTACTTAGGATCTAGAGTACAGACGCCAGCAGGTCAAGCTACCCGAAACTGTCAAATTTTCCCAATCAATGTTGAACCTTAAAGCTTCAGCAATAAAGTTGAAAATCTATTAAAGAAATTTGACATATTGTAGTAGCTTGATGTGCTGGCGTCTGTACCAAACGAGCATTCGGCATGTATACCTATTAATGATATATTTTATGGCATTTAAATAAGTAGCTAAAATTATGTTATAAATTCTTCTTTAATAAAGTTATCAACGTGGAATTTATTCGAAGTCGGATAAAGCTGTATTAATTTATAGCATTTTTATAATATTTCATGGAGTTAATTGGTATTTGTATTGACTTTTTAATCTTCGAATGTTGCTTAAAATGAACTTATTTTTATTCCAACTTTTTCAATATTATCTCAATATTTGGCTTACCAGCCTACATTTTTTTCCAGCTTCCACTAAATTCCGTTCATTCTAAATTCATCAATTTTATACCCGAATCATATTTAACACTTTCTCTCCTCGTTTCTTAACTTATACACGAGATAATAGAGTCGCTTAAAATACATATCTTTATTGCGGTCTTCTACGGCTGCGCCCGCGCTTGTTTTAAGGGGGAAACGCCAGGGTAGACCGCTAAATTCAAATTGTCTTACGTTTTTTGCAATTTGCAGGTCAGTGTCATGTATTGATTAAAATATGATTCGCGAGCGTAACAAATATGACTTTACAGAATTATAATCATTAAAATCATCAATAGGTACAACCTTCTACGTTCATTAAATCCTATTGATTGATTGATATTTCATGAAATAGTCATTAAAATTCGGCTATCTAGCGTATCAAGGAAAATATCTTAATATTTTATAAAAGTTGGTATAATATAATTTTGACTCGCATTCGCGTTACTGACTCTATAAATATGAGATCTGTACCTACTGTAGTCTGTAGACTGCACGTAGGCCTGGTCATGTCTCGCAAAAAAAAAAACTAAAACTGTCTATGTCAACTTTTATAAACCACCTGTAGAATGTAGCTGGGCGGCTTACTATGGCAAATCATTTGAAACTCGTTTTAATGCTTTTCTAGGTAGGTACACCTAGAAAAGCATTAACGATAGATAGCATTACCTACATTGGAAAATCTTGATCTTGAACATATATTTGAAGTCTAATAATGAAAGCATCCTTACATCTTTCTATCGGAATCATAGTTTTAAATGCATATTATGTGTGTCAGACTCTTATCTCAAGTGCTGTGATTGGCTGATTGAAATAACAACAGCCAATTCATTTGACATGACATGAGTTTAATCTTGACACTATGTTAATATAAGCCTTTTAGGAATCTGGGGTAGGAGACAGTTGTGTTAAATACTGATGTCCGAGTGGTTCCTTTACCTAGAAGACATTGAATTATTTTAAAGGACCGAAGTTGAAATATCTAAGTATTTGGCGTTTGTAGCACAGCATTTGGGCAGGTGCATAACAAATTCAATCATCCACCTCGTTATTCATGCGATGATGCGATGCGAATAACCTTCTTTCTTTCCAGTAATAGGACACCAAAATACTTTTCAAAAAGCGAATCTAATGTTAAATCGACCGTCCTAATCCGTTCCGGCATTCTCGATGCGCTCACTGATCGTTACCAATTCCTCCATTGATTATATTGTTGGTTTATTTTACAAGCACAGTGATTAGCCGGACACAATCTTGTTTCATATAAAAATTGATTAACTTTACAACTATTTTTGAAGTCTCAGCCTCGTTAAAAGTAGGAAGCTATAATTTGGTGTAGTCGTTACGGGCTGGCTAGCTTTAATTTCAGTTATTTGTGAGATTTATGAGGCTACACCGTTTGTCAGAGAACCGTTGTGGCGTAGAATGGAGGTCACATGCCGTCGGTATGTGAGGCAAAAATCTGACAGGTGGTGTGACGAAACTTCATAAGTGTCAGAATGTACCAATCACGAGAAAAGTAGCGAGGAATTGGAATTTGGAAATCGGATTGCAGCTATTAAAGTTTCGCAATACTAAAGGACTTGGTAGGTCAGGGAAGGGTATATTGCTAAATTTAATCAATTTCGTAAATATAACATTAAAAAGGTATGGGGAACGGAACAGTCTATCTCTTAACTTTTTAGGAAAAGGTAAGCTTGAAGATCTGAAGGCCAATTCTCTTCTGAACCGATGTTTAGAAAGCAGAAGGCCAATTCTCGTACTTATAAAACGTTCAAAATCTAGTCGCAGTCTCATCTCAGCCACAAACAAATGTCAAAAACTTGTCAAAATGTAGGGAAATTAGAAGTGTATTTTTTACAGATTGAGACTGAGATCAGACTGTGAACGTTCATAATAAATTACGAGAATTGCCCCTCTGATTTCAGTTTCAATCTGTCAAAAAGACCTATAGTTTCCCTACATTTTGGACAAGTGTTTGACTTTGATTATCGCTGAGATGAGATTGGGACTTGAATTTGAACGTTTCACACACACGTTCGTCGTTCGTCCTTCGTTCGTTTTACACGTTCACAGTCTGATCTCAATCAGACTGTGAACGTTCTTAAAATTACGAGAATTGCCCCTCTGGTATCTAAGTACATTTCAACAAGTGGAAAACTAAAAACGGAAGTTTACACCTCAATTTACATTAGGTACCATCGTAATTTCTAAAACAGCAGAAGCCTGTTTCCAAGCCTTTGTTCGTAGCTAGTGTGGGCGGCAGACATCTATGGCGGCGCTCAACTGCCAAGTGTCAGGTTAGGCCCTTTCAAGCCTTAACAGCTTCTTGTCATTCGTTATAGCTTGTTTATTGCTGGTTTACGTCCAAGCTTCCGTTATCATACCATTTGTTGGTAGCAAGCACGCTTTACAGCGTCATTAAACACGTAAACAGGTAGCAATTCGCCTGTTCTACGAAGATTAGTAAACATCTAAAGTTATAAATCGGATGTTAATTTAACAACGTTTAAACCTGGATCAATTAATAACGGTAAGTGGTGGGTGATAAAAGCATTTTATCGTCCAATTACATAACAAATCTCTTTGCGATAAAACGTCATGTGATCATAAATTATGGCAGCTTTCCTCTAAGATTTCGAGTAAATAACACGAAATCTTCCAATTGTGTTTGTAAGCATTTTAAATTAGCTCAAAATTGTTACACGTAATTAAACAAACTTCGTCTGTCCGTGGGACATTCTCACTTTTTGTGAAGCTACTTAATTAACACGGACCGTGACGCTTACAGGGCGTTTTACCGCGAAAAAAAGACCGCGCAAAAGCGGCCATTTTGTTAGTGATGCGAGGCAATGGCGATACGCAGTAATGCCAATAAGGTTCTCATACGTGATAAAAATGATATACGATAGAGGTGTTGACAGCTTCGTGCGATGTGGTGGTATTTTTTTATGATTCACCGCAGAGAACGAGTCAATCATTAGTTTTATGAAAAATTCATACGCGACGGGTTGGACAGTGGATAAACGGTAGCTTCTTGCCTATTTGTAGATCTAGGTAAGGATGTAGACTAATAGAAACTGTAATTGAGACAGGTAAGTATCAATTTATCGCATAGTTAAACCACAAATGAATAAAGAACGAAAGACCTCTCGATTTACCCAAAAAGTCATACAAGTTAACTGCAAACAAACTGCTTATGAATATGCACAGTCAATAACTTGACACACAGGATGAAGCGTACCTTTCCATTAGTTATAGTTTCCCTCTTATTTAAACAGAGCCAAATGGACCGTCCAGCACACCCGCAGTAAAATACGACCACAGCAGCCGAAGCAACAATACGTATAAATCGAAAGTCAGACATCGGCTATTTATCGACATTTTCACATCACCAGCTAGAGTTGTATCGCTGGCACGACGCCTCGGGCCGAGAATCGTTTGCGTAACAATCGTCCCTTGTCCGGGCATTCCACCGCGCACGACTGCCAGCCATTCTGTCGTGTCCATTCGGCGCTATACAACCACGTCCCGAGACAATTGCTTCGAGGAAACTGCAATGTATAATGAGCACTGCGATCAGGGCGACCAAGGTATAAATTCGCCTGTGCAATCTTCATTATTCTCCGGTGTGGAGTTGTAGACTGCAGTCACAGTTCAAAAGCGGCGATCGTAAGAATAGGCGGAATTGCAAAAACAAAATACGCTAACCGAAATGCAAAAGTCTTTAAAGCTGGGGAAAAGGAAATAACCTCGGAATAATATACAGAACATCGACACACAGCCTTAGCATTTAGCCTTAGCCTTAGACGGTTTCCCTCGGCTTTTAGGTTCTATGTTCTATAGTCGTACGGTCTATGGGGCGTCCCAACATTAAAATAAATTAAGATAATAAAGTGTTAGATTTACCACGCTACGTGCGTTTATTCTAGAAAGGAGGTGAATATACATGACATTTTCTAATGCATATTTCCGTGCAAAGATTACAATGTATCTTCATTTAGAATCACTGTTGGAAGATCTATGTATGAAAGCATAACATATTTTTTGTTAGCTCCAAACTCTCTAAATGCCTAGCTAAAGTAGTCTTATTTGAGAGCAGACGCACACCTTCAAGGTAGCATTTAATTTTGTATTTAATTCCTTTCAACACGTAGTGGTCCTATATTTCTACATTGTTTTACACAGCACTTCCAGTAATATTCTTTTTCCACCACCGCATATTTCTTAGCAAATGTGTTGCATGATTGTCGCCATCTTGTAACGGTGTTTGATGACTTTGTGCGCATCTCCGTCACGTCATGATTGCCTGGTCATTACTGAAGGCCTACTCCGAAGTGACACATTCGAATGATCGGATCCGACCGACACATGGCCGAACCGAATATTGTTGTCTTACTACGAAAAAAGTTCGGATCGGCGCAGTTGGGTCGGAACCATAGTCAATATTCGGAAGAGTGTAGGACCGAACGAAATGTAGTGCCAGAGGTGAACGTTTTATCGATATGTTTTTATTAGTCATTATTATTCATGTCGATACAATTAAACTATTGAATTACTGGGTAAAATTATTTTTTATAGTAACAAAATAGAACTTTGCTTTTATTTCAATATTTATACCTAGGAACATTGTAATATTTATCGAAAAAACAATATATTTGTAGCTGGCATGCAGATGGCATTGCCGATTGTCAAAAACAAAAAAACGATAAACGTCAAAGGAGGATGACAAGTAAACAAACAATTGGATAGATAGAGATTTTTATTATTGCAAAATTGAGAAAAAAGCTGGAAAAAGTATAAACTCAAATCAAATCTCGTCTGTCTCTATCGTTATGGCAATAAGCGTATTTCGGTCGTTTATCATCAAGTGCTGACTGAAGTGTAAAGTGAAGTTATGAGATGTATACAAAAAACAAGCTAAATATACTATAAACTACATATTATATTATTCACTTTACGCGTGATAAAGTGCCCCTTGGGTTTATCGTTTTCACATGTTCGTGTTTTGGAAGCTTGGAAATGAAAGTTATGAACAAACATTCTGCAAGAAGAAGTCACCATGTCCAGACCGACAGCGGCACAAATTGATGCTCTCCTTAATTTCCGTGTAGAGCATCGAGATTTGGCTCATGGAAACTTGAGGAGCATCGACAGTCGTACGCTGAATCATCGATTGTGGGAAGAAATTTGCACCACGCTGAATGCTATATTATTTTTACTTTTAGCAAAGTGAAGATTAGTTCTAGTTGTTTAGTATTGTTAAAAATAAATTTTACTCATTATTTTCTAATGATTGTCTTGTCTTTCCCTCTCTCTTTGTCTCCTCAAAGCATCTATGGCAGATGTAGCTGGCTAATATGTGACCTGCCGGGAGTTCTCCGATTCAAAATCATCTTGAGTGGTACACCACAGACTACCTACTATATTTGTCACTCCTTAATTTCAAATCCATCCAAAGTTTGTCTTTAAAAGACAAAGACAAGTTTGTCTTTAATTGTAATTATTCATTAAATTCGATACTTACGATGCTCAAACGATAGCTATTTTGTTGTCGTGTATTTTGACATTAATTTCACGCTGTAACTCTTGTCAAAATCAAATTATCGGTAGGTCTTTTCTCGTTCAGAGTAGGGTTTACGATACAACAAATGTCAAAATGAAGTTCGGTCGGATCGGACCGGTTCGGTCGCGACCGACCGAACCAAATAGTAACTTCGTAGTAGGAAATGGCCGAACATTCGGCCGATCCGATAAATTTACCACTTCGGAGTAGACCCCCTGTGCGGCCGCGTCGATGAGTTGCAGGAA
Organism: Apamea anceps; assembly: GCA_951799955.1. Taxonomy (NCBI): domain Eukaryota; kingdom Metazoa; phylum Arthropoda; class Insecta; order Lepidoptera; family Noctuidae; genus Apamea; species Apamea anceps. Next base: position 1,420,597 of record OX637518.1, read on the forward strand.
AAACATGGTTGGTAGATATGTAAATCTATGTGAAGTTTTTGGTGGCAAACTGTTATTTTTTTTTTAAATATAATAATTGACTTAGTAATGCGAAAGATGTTACGAATTCTATACATGTCAAAGCATTATTATTATAGGTGACTAAAGACTATTAATGGGTTTAGATACCTATCTCTCAAAGTAACCACTTCTGATGTATAATACCTACATACCAAACCTAAATAATAATAATTTCACACAGAGTAAGTAGTTAGCTTTTCTTTGCTTTCTTTCCACTCAAGATAGAGGTGCTCCCACACAGTAGTTATATAACGTTATAAAACATTGTGTAGCACGATAACATTTTATAACAGAAGGCCTACTCCGAAGTGACACATTCGAATGATCGGATCCGACCGACACATGGCCGAACCGAATATTGTTGTCTTACTACGAAAAAAGTTCGGATCGGCGCAGTTGGGTCGGAACCATAGTCAATATTCGGAAGAGTGTAGGACCGAACGAAATGTAGTGCCAGAGGTGAACGTTTTATCGATATGTTTTTATTAGTCATTATTATTCATGTCGATACAATTAAACTATTGAATTACTGGGTAAAATTAGTTTTTATAGTAACAAAATAGAACTTTGCTTTTATTTCAATATTTATACCTAGGAATATTGTAATATTTCTCGAAAAAACAATATATTTGTAGCTGGCATGAAGATGGCATTGCCGATTGTCAAAAAAAAAAACGATAAATGTCAAAGGAGGATGTGACAAGTAAACAAACAATTGGATAGATTGAGATTTTTATTGCAAAATTGAGAAAAAAGCTGGAAAAAGTCTAAACTCAAACCAAATCTCGTCTGTCTCTATCGTTATGGCGTATTTCGGTCGTTTATCATCAAGTGCTGACTGAAGTGTAAAGTGAAGTTAAGAGATGTATACAAAAAACAAGCTAAATATACTATAAACTACATATTATATTATTCACTTTACGCGTGATAAAGTGCCCCTTGGGTTTATCGTTTTCACATGTTCGTGTTTTGGAAGCTTGGAAATGAAAGTTATGAACAAACATTCTGCAAGAAGAAGTCACCATGTCCAGACCGACAGCGGCACAAATTGATGCTCTCCTTAATTTCCGTGTAGAGCATCGAGATTTGGCTCATGGAAACTTGAGGAGCATCGACAGTCGTACGCTGAATCATCGATTGTGGGAAGAAATTTGCACCACGCTGAATGCTATATTATTTTTACTTTTAGCAAAGTGAAGATTAGTTCTAGTTGTTTAGTATTGTTAAAAATAAATTTTACTCATTATTTTCTAATGATTGTCTTGTCTTTCCCTCTCTCTTTGTCTCCTCAAAGCATCTATGGCAGATGTAGCTGGCTAATATGTGACCTGCCGGGAGTTCTCCGATTCAAAATCATCTTGAGTGGTACACCACAGACTACCTACTATATTTGTCACTCCTTAATTTTTAATCGATCCAAAGTTTGTCTTTAAAAGACAAAGACAAGTTTGTCTTTAATTGTAACTATTCATTAAATTCGATACTTACGATGCTCAAACGATAGCTATTTTGCTGTCGTGTATTTTGACATTAATTTAACGCTGTAACTCTTGTCAAAATCAAATTATCGGTAGGTCTTTTCTCGTTCAGAGTAGGGTTTACGATACAACAAATGTCAAAATGAAGTTCGGTCGGATCGGACCGGTTCGGTCGCGACCGACCGAACCAAATAGTAACTTCGTAGTAGGAAATGGCCGAACATTCGGCCGATCCGATAAATTTACCACTTCGGAGTAGACCCCCAGTGTGTAACATTTTGCTACAACATCACTGATTCAACTCGTTGTATAACATCGTATAACATTCTGTAACCATCAGTTTTGGTCTGCCTTTCGGGAAAGGTGGTAGTAGCTCTATCTAAATGGAGGAAGTGCTTATTGGTTTGGCTTTTATTTTTGGTTTGAAAAACCAAAGAATAGGCGCTCTTACTGGATGCGTCGAACTCTGAAAGCGAGAGAACAGAGAACATTTTGTTGCATGAAGTTGTATAACATTACCAACAATTTATAACTTTTGTTATAATTTGTTAAAAAAAATTAGACAACAAATGTTATACAACGTTAGATAATTGCTGTGTGGAAGCACCTTTACGTTACAATCTAGGCATGGTTTTCGCAGAGATCTCTAACCTCTACGTGCTCATACACACGAGCGGAATGCGTTAGCGAACAGAGGCAACCTTCGACAGTCGTCGACGGTTGCTGCTGCCTCTGTCGTTGACGCGTGTCGCTCGTGTGTATGCACACTAACTGTATCGTGGCTCTTTAGTTATACTTAAACTTGTCAATACATAAAAGGCCCGTTTTGACATTGACAGTTCTAGTAGTTAATATAGATCAAATTCGCAAAACACGTATTCGTTTGTCTGAAACTGACAGGTATCAAGAACGCATTCTCAAATGTCAAAACGGGCCTTTTATTTTTTGACAACTTTAGCTTCAGTAATATGGCCTACGACGAATAAATGTTTATTACTCATGGACCCCAATTGCTTTCAGACAACCGCTACTGATATTTCAAAGCCGCAAGTGCACTAACTCGGCTTATTTCTATATTGTTTTACAAGGCACTAAAAAGTTTACTAACACTAGAAGTTATGTAAAATTGTTACTTACTTTATGGACTCTTGTCTGAAATAAAAGTTTACTATTATATTCTAAGGAGTTTCCGAAAACGTTTCATTCGTAAATCTTTCGCAGCTTTAGGATAGATGGATACTTTATCTTTAGTTACAAGAAACATGTTGCTGATGTTGCTATTTAGATTTACCTCCCGGGTACCTAATAATGTGCTTTGGTAAGATATTATATCGTACAGAACAAGATTAAACCCTGAGACATGGACAATAACTAAAGCAATCGAAAATGCCGTAAAATCACGAGTTTACTGAGAAATGTACGCGTTGCACTAAATCGGATGTCAGATATGGGAGAACACGGCGTGGGTTTAGACTTTAGAGTAAGTATTTCAATTCCAAATCGGTACGGGTCTACTCCGAAGTGGTAAATTTATCGGATCGGCCGAATGTTCGGCCATTTCCTACTACGAAGTTACTATTTGGTTCGGTCGGTCGCGACCGAACCGGTCCGATCCGACCGAACTTCATTTTGACATTTGTTGTATCGTAAACCCTACTCTGAACGAGAAAAGACCTACCGATAATTTGATTTTGACAAGAGTTACAGCGTCAAATTAATGTCAAAATACACGACAGCAAAATAGCTATCGTTTGAGCATCGTAAGTATCGAATTTAATGAATAATTACAATTAAAGACAAACTTGTCTTTGTCTTTTAAAGACAAACTTTGGATGGATTAAAAATTAAGGAGTGACAAATATAGTAGGTAGTCTGTGGTGTACCACTCAAGATGATATTTGAGTTTGACTACTAAGTTAGACCACGAGGAAGGAACGATTTTGAATCGGAGAACTCCCGGCAGGTCACATATTAGCCAGCTACATCTGCCATAGATGCTTTGAGGAGACAAAGAGAGAGGGAAAGACAAGACAATCATTAGAAAATAATGAGTAAAATTTATTTTTAACAATACTAAACAACTAGAACTAATCTTCACTTTGCTAAAAGTAAAAATAATATAGCATTCAGCGTGGTGCAAATTTCTTCCCACAATCGATGATTCAGCGAACGACTGTCGATGCTCCTCAAGTTTCCATGAGCCAAATCTCGATGCTCTACACGGAAATTAAGGAGAGCATCAATTTGTGCCGCTGTCGGTCTGGACATGGTGACTTCTTCTTGCAGAATGTTTGTTCATAACTTTCATTTCCAAGCTTCCAAAACACGAACATGTGAAAACGATAAACCCAAGGGGCACTTTATCACGCGTAAAGTGAATAATATAATATGTAGTTTATAGTATATTTAGCTTGTTTTTTGTATACATCTCATAACTTCACTTTACACTTCAGTCAGCACTTGATGATAAACGACCGAAATACGCTTATTGCCATAACGATAGAGACAGGCGAGATTTGGTTTGAGTTTATACTTTTTCCAGCTTTTTTCTCAATTTTGCAATAATAAAAATCTCAATCTATCCAATTGTTTGTTTACTTGTCAATTGTCATCCTCCTTTGACGTTTATCGTTTTTTTGTTTTCGACAATCGGCAATGCCATCTGCATGCCAGCTACAAATATATTGTTTTTTCGATAAATATTACAATGTTCCTAGGTATAAATATTGAAATAAAAGCAAAGTTCTATTTTGTTACTATAAAAAATAATTTTACCCAGTAATTCAATAGTTTAATTGTATCGACATGAATAATAATGACTAATAAAAACATATCGATAAAACGTTCACCTCTGGCACTACATTTCGTTCGGTCCTACACTCTTCCGAATATTGACTATGGTTCCGACCCAACTGCGCCGATCCGAACTTTTTTCGTAGTAAGACAACAATATTCGGTCCGGCCATGTGTCGGTCGGATCCGATCATTCGAATGTGTCACTTCGGAGTAGGCCTTCTGTACCTTTCTGAAACTATACATCGTCCTTTTTATGTAGATTACCTCTTTAAACCAAGACAACCAAGTCATAATAAAGTCAGTAGATACGAAAATTTTTAAAACATTGCTCAGATCGCAATCTGCACTACCGAACTGAAAACTCATTAAAAAGTTCCCAACCTTTATTAACTCCTTGAATTAATAGTCCGTTAAAAACCCGTGGTACGTTTATTCCAACCCGTTATTAGCGCTGACAACGTAATCCATCACCCACAAGTTGCTCAGTTTCAATAATTACTACCTAATCAAAATGGCTACGTTGACATTTTTATACGCACAGGAGTTGATTAAAATCGCCGAGGGTACACGTCGTGCCCATCTTATAAGTAAAGCATCATAAAAAGGGTATAGACATGTAGGTAGTTACATGGCTGATACCTTGATTCACTCATTAAGTGCGCCTACTCATAGATTTCTTTGCCTTTCTGGCTGATTCGCACGCGGAAGCTGGGCAGAAGAATTTTATCTTATTAGGTGCGTGCTTCGAGCAGGTGTAATGTACTACTGCCTGCGATGTAGGGGGATGGAGGGGTTAAGTAAACAGCATGATGTGTAGTTCTCCAAGAGTCGACTAGCAACTGACTCCTTGTCCCTTTAATTGGTAACGTATATATACATAGCTCGTATGTGACAATATGCAAATACTAAGACTACGAACACAGCATATCTATCTTAACTTAACTATGTGCTATACGTGATGAGCTGATGTACGTGACATCACACCACATCACCCCTCTTAAAGTAAAAAAAAAACTAAATTACAATGTTTTTTTTTTTTATACATTTTAAACTTTTACTCTAACTCTTACAATATAATTTTGTTCTATTTTTATGTATTACATCTATCTTATTTTTATATTTAACAATGACATTTGGTGACTCGTCCTTTACAACTTCAAACGGTCTATTATAAATGCATTCCAGTTTATTGCCTGTTTCGTTTTTACCAATACCCAGTCACCTTCTTTATAAGCTATAGAATTAAGATTCTTATCATAACAATGTTTCCTTGCTAACTTACTTGCTATCAAATTTTCTTTTGCATCACTTTGAGCCCTTTGCAATCTGTACTTAAATTCTAAAGGATAATCATCAAAATTATACAAAGGTTCAACACTCTCACCTTGCAGATTACTTGGTAACCTACAAACCTTACCGAAAACTAATTCAAAAGGTGTATATTTGGTCACAGTATTAACTGTTGTGTTATAAGAAAAACACCAATATGGAATCCAGGAACTCCACGATGATGGATTATTATTCGTCTGTATCCTTAAATACGCACCTAAAGTTTTGTGAACGTTTTCCAAAGATCCTATACTTTCATGATGATATGACGTTGATAAGATCTTATTGATGCTCAAGATATTACATAGCTCCACCATTACTTTTGAAATGAACTCTGAACCCCTATCCGTAGCAATTGTTCGCGGTTTTCCATATCTCAAAACAAAATTTTCTGCCAAAGCTTTTGCTACCTCATTTGCGGATTTATTTTTTAATGGATACGCCTCTACAAACTTCGTAAGCTCACATTGAAGAGTCAATATGTAAACATTGCCTTTTTCGTCCTTATCAAGCGGTCCCACTATATCTAAATAAATCTTCTCAAACGACGTAGATGCAGTAGTAGTAATCGTCATTGGTTCTCTAGTATGTCTTGAAAACTTTTGCTTCTTACACTTATCACATTTCCCAATGTACTCCGTTACATCTTTCTCAATAGATGGCCAATAATAATACTTCTTTATATTATTTACCATCCTGCGTATACCTGCATGACCACTCGTGGGTAAAATATGAAAATCATTCAAAATAATTTTCTTCTCATCTTTTTCATCCACTCTCCGTAAACCCTTCACTACACACATTTTAAAAACCCCCACACATGGAACTACTATTTCCCTTCAAATATTTTGCCATCCTTGTAACAAAATTAACGTTATAACGATTTTTAAAAACAACGACTTCCTTTATGCCTTTCCCAATACAAAAAAGTGACTATGTCTCTCGACAACTCGTCTCGCGATGATGCCGATAAAGATTCATAGTTTACATAAATAGTCGAGTTTTCTGGCATATACACTAAATTGCGCGACTTTGAAAATACTTTTTTACCATTAGTGTTACGTAACATTTTCTCCCATTCATTCAAACATATCTCAACGTCATTTCCTTGTTTTTTAAGAACTTCCACGATCCTAGGGTGATCAGTCCCAGATACCACGGAGTCCGTACCACAAACATTTGGCTCTCCCAACTGCTTATATTGCGCTCTTGTCATTACAGATATAGACTTTTCACGCATGTTTTTTAAATCTTCACTCGTAATCACTATCCTAGAAGCGCATCCGCTAGCACATTTTCTTTCCCCTTAATATACTCAACCTCAAAGTCGTACTCTTCTAAACACAAACGAAACTTAGTCAACCTACTCGATGGATCTGTCATGTTAAACAAATACAACAGCAGCCGGTGATCCGTTTTCACAACGAACCTCCGTCCATACAAATATGGTCTAAAATATCTAACTGACCAAACTATTGCCAATACTCCTTCTCTATTATCGGATAATTTAACTCACTCTTCCCTAAAGACCTACTAGCATATGCAACGGGTTTTCCGTTCCCATTACACAACACACTTCCCACAGCATACCCCGAACTATCGGTTTGCAATATAAACGTGTTGTTATTAGAAAAATCTGGACAATCCAACACCATTAATCACTAAGTCTTCCTTAACTACTTTACAGCACAAAGCGTCATTGCTCAAGAAACTGTTCTTTACGGCTGATATCGACGCACCCGTATCTACTAACCATTCCGTATCTACACTATCCACTAGCAAATTAACCCAGTTAATACTATTGCAAGCTAAAATATGCTTAGACTCGAAAAAACTGAGCCTCACTCAACTGTCCACCTTCGCTACTCCGTGACATTGACACTGCGCCTGAGTCAGCATCGCCCCGCGCATGTTCAAAACACGCTACACGCCGCCGACCTTGCTGAGTCTGGCGTCCACGATGAGCATTATTGCCGCGACCGCGCATTCCACTACTATGCCATACGTTGACATTTTTGTGCGTACGCCCAACAGCTGTTCGTTGCTGCGCGTGCCTATTCCCTACAGCGTGCCGCCTATAACCATTTTCACGATTCCTATTGCCCGTAGAAAAACCACCTCTAGCGGGCCAGCGCTGGTACGTCATGACTTGCACCGACGAAGCACAATCTTTCAAACAAAACCTTTCCGCCGCCATCTCTTGTTCGACTCTGTTCCCGTTCTCAAACTTTTCAGTCTCTACGTACAAATTCTCTATCTTACCTATTAACTGCGTTAACTCTTCCGATAATTTGCTAGACCTAGAAACTATACACTTAAATTTACCGTATAAGGCTTTCGCCTCGCCTATTTTCCCATCAAAATTTCTGCCTTTCCGCCTACTAGGACCTAACTTAACAATAGACTCCCTTAACAATTTAAGTTGTATAAACAGTGACGTCAGCTCCACTTCCATTTAAAAACTATTGTCTCTAAATTCACCGATGACCGCAAGCACTCGCCACAACACTTAAGTTCACATCGAAAACACTTACTTCGCCGTCGCTCCGTCCGCTCCCGGTCAGGCCATCTGCACAGCTTTCTGAACTTCCCGCTGATTGATCTTCTCCTCGATCCAATTTTGGTGACATCTTCTATACATTCGGACTGCCACGCCAACGACAACAGCCGCCAAACACACAGCAATGAACAACAGCACCGTGTTGATAGCTGTCAGCTGCTCCTGCGTAACTGCTGCGACATTCGAACCACCTGCCGCCACCTGAGCGACAATGACCTCTCCCTTGGAAGTCGTGCTCCCCATGGCCTGTGACCCGACGTGACGCGCGAAACCGACTAAACCGCGATTTTGACTCGCCCCCACCGGCAACTATAACGCCTTCCACCCGACTGGCAGGGTCGCCATGCGATGTAGGGGGATGGAGGGGTTAAGTAAACAGCATGATGTGTAGTTCTCCAAGAGTCGACTAGCAACTGACTCCTTGTCCCTTTAATTGGTAACGTATATATACATAGCTCGTATGTGACAATATGCAAATACTAAGACTACGAACACAGCATATCTATCTTAACTTAACTATGTGCTATACGTGATGAGCTGATGTACGTGACATCACACCACAAAGAAAGATGATCAGGCGCCAACGACGTATCTCTAATCTTATGTTAATATTTACGTTTACATAGCGGGTCATAGTTATGACCCGCTAACGAATGCCATTAGCAGTTGCTAATGGCATTCGTTTTTAGGGTTCCGTAGCCAAATGGCAACGGATCCCTTATGGATTCGTCATGTCTGTCTGTCTGTCTGTCCGTCCGTATGTCACAGCCGCTTTTTTCCGAAACTATAAGAGCTATACTGTTGAAACTTGGTAAGTAGATGTATTCTGTGAACCGCATTAAGATTTTCACACAAAAATAGAAAAAAAAACAATAAATTTTGGGGGTCCCCATACTTAGAACTGAAACTCAAAATTTTTTTTTTCATCAAACCAATACGTGTGGGGTATCTATGGATAGGTCTTCAAAAATGATATTGAGGTTTCTAATATCATTTTTTTCTAAACTGAATAGTTTGCGCGAGAGACACTTCCAAAGTGGTAAAATGTGTCCCCCCCCCCCCCCCTGTAACTTCTAAAATAAGAGAATGATAAAACTAAAAAAAATATATGATGTACATTACCATATAAACTTCCACCGAAAATTGGTTTGAACGAGATCTAGTGAGTAGTTTTTTTTAATACGTCATAAATCGTAACGTAACGGAACCCTTCATGGGCGAGTCCGACTCGCACTTGGCCGGTTTTTTTTACTACAGAACAAGGCCTACGTGTCGCTCAAATAAATTCTATCAAAGAATTTCTGCTCAGATTTGAGCGACACGTAGGCAACCTTAAAGAAGTAGGTAAACTAAAATGCTGAATGACATGATGTCAATTATAGGTATAAATAAAACAAAGTCGGGTTAGTTACACCATTTACCATTCGCCATACCATACCATGTCAATATCTTAGATTATTTTTTAAACTTTGATTTGTTGGATTTGTTTCCGCCCCCAACAGCAGAATAATGATCAAAATATGGGAAAATTTTAAGAAAAAAAAATGAATGATAATGTTATCATACACTTTGTAAAAATAATAATTGATGCGTCTAATTAAGGAGTCCCTCTATAGTTTAAAACAGCAACAACATTCATACGAGCTCTTGGGGTCCTCAAAAAACGAGGCCCGGTCCGGGCGGACGGCACGTTGAAATGCGCCAGATGAGCTCGCTTCACTGAATTCATTAATACTACAGTTATTGGAAGAATACGCGGGAAAGTGTCTCAGGGTATGTTGAGATAATGTGACTAAAGTTAACTAATAAGTAATTAATTATTTTACAGTGGGTAATACAACCCGCAGTCCCGCACTGGTTCCGCGTGGCGGATTATGGCTTCAGATCAAACAAGATCTGAGATTACCTCTTACAGAGTGAAGGCTTTGGGACAGGTAGCTGGGGAAACTTTATTGGCTATGTTTCTATTGGCTGGATTTTAAATAGCACCCTTATTGTGTTACAACACGCTATCAATCACAATCTGAATCATTTTGAAGGATATTGCCAATTCATTGCTGCTAAAGCTGTTCGAAAAAATTGTCTGCTTAACAACGTAAATAACGCAATGAATGTTGTTGAACTGTCAAAATGAAAACCCGTGCTGCTGCCAGTGTGTTACGCACTACCCCCCAGTTAGACGGAGGATGACGATATCAACTACTTTTATGAACTTTTCTTATAAAGAAAGCTCCAGCCCACATTCTCGTTGGTTTTATAAAAGCAAATGAAAAAGTCTTTATTACTTCTCTCTAACTACCATCAGGTAACTTTAGATGCTCTAGGTAAGGAAATGAACAGTAGATTTACTATGAAATCTTCTGTTGTAGGACAAAAAACTAAATCGTGCTGTACCTTTGAATATCATAAAAGCCCTCTGTGACAGCTATAGCCTCATTTAAACGAACAGCTGCGAGTATATTTTTGCTCAATTCTAAACTTTATGCCGTACGAAACAAAGCCGACAGCTATAAAATCGCAGATATAATATTTGTAATATAATCATTTGGTATACAGGGCGAATGCTAGATTTAGATCGATTTAGTGTCCAATTACGTTGGTCGCAAATCTTATGAATGGACACGGACAGCATAAATATTAAACAGAGAAGGTTTAATAAATGGTATATTATAACAAGGATAATTAAAAAGATAGATTTATAATTATTCAAAAGAGCAATTAAAAATCTCTGACGCGCCTACCTCCTACCACGCGGACGTAAAATATCCAAGGATGGATTATTGAACCCCATTAAACTATGCCAAGGTAATGAGTGATAGTGATAGTATTTAAATGAATACACACGAGCTTTTTACATTATTGGATGGCAAACAAGCTGACCGCACACCCTGATAGTAAGGGTCACTACCACCTACCTATATGGATAAAACGTACTACAGTGTGACTAAGTTTTATCAGAGAAAAGATTTGGCTGAGTTGTTCTGTGCCAGCAGTCTCGACATTCATAGCGATCGCTTTACGACCGAATTTGGTCGCAAAGTCCCGAATTGACAGGTGAAATGTATGGAGTGACAGGACTTTGCGACCGAATTCGGTCGTAAAGCGATCGGTATGAATGTCGAGACTGCTGGGGCTAGATTGGTGGTTTTGGCTTACCCATATTTGCTAAATAAATGTCTATTCTATAGGGTGTCCAATTCGGAAATATACAACTTTAATTTAACTAGGATTATAACAAATAAAAATTACCAGATTTTCCCATAATTATTTAGATAGCTTGGAAGTCGAAAGTCAAGTGATAATTTTGGCGAAAATTTAGTGTACATTTTGACTTTTAAGAAACCATTATACATGCCCAAGTTCACGTAGCTCAATTTTGACCATTTTGGCTTGGCAATTTTGAATGATTTCCAACTTTTTGATTGTTTTTAAACCACCAAAAGTTGAAGATCATACAAAATGCGATCTCTTTTCATTGTTTTTCACCAAATTTTCACTTACCTACTTTATTAGGTACTCCACCACTATCAGGGACTGTTTTTAGTGTTCAAAATTGTCCATGACACGTCTCTTTAGATAACCTCGCAGAAAAAAGTCAGAACATGTCTAATCTGGTGAATTTGGGGGTCAATTAATGTTAGCATCTCCTGGAATTTATTATTTCGGAAACATTATTCTCAAATTTTCGATTATGTTTCGTGATTTCTGGCTCCATCTTTTCTAGGTCTAACTAATTGATTTGATGAAATTAAAAATCTTTACATTGTTGCGATTGCCAGTCACACTAACAGCAGCACCAGTCCTGTAGGCTCTTCAAGGATGAATAGTGTAATTACTCCACCATAGTGAAAATTTATACTATTAGTGATAAGTGAAAACGTTTAGTTGTTTTTCAGTCTGTTTAGAAACTTTAGGATAAAATTACTTTAGTTAATGAGGTAGTTATGGCCTTATAAATGGTGCATAAAGAATTTGCCACATTTTAACTAAATAGTGGATATCAAACGACAACCTTAAAATTAACCGCCAAATCAAAATGGTGGCCAAAAAAGTTGTATAGGTACGTTACGTACTCGTAAGAGTTGGCCACACTGTTTAGGTATTATGTATAAACATCTAAAACATCTGCAATACGTTATACCGATATAGTTATATATTTTATCAGAGGCATCACAGATTCGAAATGCAGAAATTTTGAAATTAGAATGTTAATTAAATTACGTTTTTTTTTCAATGCGAAATCGTCACTTTGTCTACAATTACTTAATGTTGGGGTCGCTGTTTTAAAAAAGTACGTTTTTGTCAGTTTGGGCCGTACTTTGAACATGTTTTATCATATCATGTCTAGTGTACTATTTATCTAATAAAATGGTTTCGCTTCCGTATCCAGTAGGCAAGCCAAATCTTATTTAATTGAAGTAGTTTAAACCAGGGTACCAATACCCATTAAATGCGTTGGCGCCACTGATATAGCGATTAGTCAGTTAATTGCTCGGTTTAGTTAAGTCTTACCGTTGGGAAACTATGTCTGATAAGTACTAAAAATAGAAAATGTATTCGATTTCTCCGAGTGTCAACCAATCTTTATTATTATCATCATGAACCGAAATACTTCTTCTGCTGGACATAGACATCCCCAAACGTCGCCATAGCGGATAGGTTTAGATATACTTAAATTAAATAATACTACGTGCGAATAGATAACATAATATCCCCAGGCTACAGGGACCAACGACGACGCTTCCAAAGCATAAACGCCAGTTTATACCAAGAAGGCACTTAACTACTTTCTGTAATGTTGCCAGTTTCATAACGTAAGTATAAAAATTACGCACCTTGAGTATTTAGGTATTGGAGCAGAAAATGATCAGGTTCCCATTATGGCGGCCGGCCGTTGGTTCACCACACTACTTATTAAAAATGTCGCAACTCGAGTAATGCGTTAATTAAAATCGCCCAGGCCCTTACACTGGTGTAATTGGTCCTGGCTATATAAAAGTGATAATTTAAGTCTAGTCTATCTAATGCTTATGAATTATTAATTTTTGATGCAGGTTTTTCTGCAAAAGACTTTGCACATAAAAAGACAGTAAAAATAAAGATATTCCATTTTCTGTAAGTGCATAAAGTATGTTGGCTCGTAAAACCTGTACCTACGAACTGCTAAATACAATAAGTACCTACTATTATACAAGAAACCTATAAAAGAGAACCATTTCTGTTCATGAGAAAGCTTCAACATGCTTTCTGTGTATTAATAAATGTATATTATCATTAGGTAAGTTTTATGAAGCTGAATGTTGAAAAGACAAGACAATCAAAATGGACATTTCTAACATAAACTTAGTTTTACAATCAACACTAACCGGTACTTCGTATTTGTAAAGAAATTATACCTACTATACATAGGTATTCGATCCCAGACGTAATGCCACATGGTACGTAGCATGAATGTTTTTTGTAGAAAGTTGATTATTTTGTATTAATTCTCAAGTTTTACGATACGTCGATACCACTTTTATGATACCTTAACATAAATGTCAAAGTACCTTAGATGACTAACGACGGCCGCCATGACCCACGTACAATGGTCCACTAATAGGACCAATTGCGGAAACCAATCCCAATAACAGAACAACATGAAAAAACCGACCAAATGCGAGTCAAACCCAAAATTTATTGTTTTTTTTTTTCTATTTTTGTGTGACAATCTTAATGCGGTTCACAGAATACATCTACTTACCAAGTTTCAACAGTATAGTTCTCATAGTTTCGGAAAAAAGTGGCTGTGACATACGGACGGACAGACAGACAGACATGGCGAATCCATAAGGGGGAACCCTTATGGATTCGCCATGTCTGTCTGTCTGTCTTTTGCCATTTGGCTACGGAACCCTAAAAACGCCGAAAAAATACGTTTCTTGTTAACTTTATTTTATATTTATTAGTTGTTAATAGAGCGGCCATAGAACTACACACTACTCTGTGAATGTTTTAATTGTCTACCTATTACGGACTTACGGTTCATGAGATACCTACAGCCCGCTGACTGACAAACGGATGGATGGACAGCAGAGGTTTAGTAATAGGGTTCCGCAGGCACCCCTTTGGGTACGGAAAAAAGGTTAGGTTAGGCAAGGCTAGGTTTTTAAAATTATGTTTGAAAACAAAAGACAATTTTCTACAAAATTTTTACATGTTTGATGCAGTATCCTGAATTCCTGAACATTAGCGTAACGTTGCAATGTTTCAAACCTTGTTACAGAATGGATGCACAGCGTTGCAGCGTGCGGCAGCGGACGGACATGTCGAAGTGGTGCAACTGTTGCTGCAACATGGCGCTGATCCCAACAAACAGGACAATGTGGTACACGTACTTGTTATTCATTTCTGCATGAGGCTTTAGGGCCTGTGCATACCACGTTTTTTAAACGCGCCGTTGACGCGCGTTTGTAGCGATACAGACGCGATACGCACGCAAGTCAGACGCAGCCTGTAGACCTTTGCACACCTGTATAAATTCAAATACGCGTTTGAATCGATACAGACTATAGACGCGATGCAAACGCGCGTGTGTGGCGATACAGACGCGATGCAAACGCGCGTGTGTATCGATACAAACGCGCTGGCATTTTACGTTTTTAAGCAGAACCTCGTCAACAGTCGCAAGATGGCGTCGGTCGAGACAGCATTGATTGCATGAGCTGTTATTAATTAAAAAAAAATTAATAACCATTTTTTGTTCCAAAGACGTGCGGTGCACCAAATTGCTCTATTGCTACTAGCGTAGATTCACACTTCCCTCGTTGCGGGGGAAACCCCGCCCGTAGGGAAGGCGCGTGCGCTAACGGTCGCATCGGTGTCAGGCGTTTGAATCGATACAAACGCTATACTAACGCGCGAGTGTATCGATACAGACGCGCCGGTGCCGCGCCTTTGTATCGATACAAACGACAACAAACTGCGCTGTACGATAAAAGCGCGCTTAAAAAACGTGGTGTGCACAGGCCCTTAGTAAAACTAACTTCGGGTTATGATAACTTCAACGTTAATGCATTTGTCCGTAGAAATCCCTTACCTGTATTATTTGCAATAGTTACATCAGGGGGGTACTTAATTCTCGTAATTTTAAGAACATTCACAGTCTGATCTCAGTCTCAATCTGTCAAAAATACGTCTAATTTCCCTTCATTTTGACATTTGTTTGTCGCCGAGATGAGACTGCGACTAGATTTCGAACATTGTAAATTACGGGAATACGGGCTCTGGTTTCTGATAAGCTAATTAATTGTCAAAATTAAACACAGGTCAAATGATTTGATTCACATAAAGGCAACACGTCGTCTTTATCAGAAGAGGTCTTATTATCTCTTGTACGTAGGTATGCAAGTCAAATCAAGTCACTGCAAGGATAGTCACAATCATTACCAATATCACAATCGCAATAAATCCATTTCGTCGTAAGGCTTTTCGATCATCATTTGTTTTTTATTATAGCGGGCCGCCACCTCATACCCGGGGTTACGCTTACGTCAATTTGATAAGTGTTCGGTCAAATTAGTTCTAAAATGAACTCGGCAGAATAGTCGACATCGGCACATCGGCTCAATTGCCAAAAGGAAAAAAAAACTCTGTACCTATGTTTAGCGTTGCAAAAAGGTCAGGTCAGGTACAGGTACAGGTACAGGTATAGGTACAGGTCAAGCATAAAGAGCCTATACCCACTGCTGTGACACAGGCTTCCTCTCTGTAAGTGGGAGTGGGTGGATTTGAGTGGCTGTTGTTATTTGAGTCAGCCAATCACAGTGTTGGACATTCTGCTCAACAACAGTTTTTTAGCAAATTGTGTTGATTGGCCGTTTAGAAACTGGGGTTTTCAGTAGC
This sequence comes from Apamea anceps, assembly GCA_951799955.1. Lineage (NCBI taxonomy): Eukaryota > Metazoa > Arthropoda > Insecta > Lepidoptera > Noctuidae > Apamea > Apamea anceps. The sequence goes on from OX637518.1 coordinate 1,436,704, forward strand.
ACATTGCAATGCTGTAACAAATCACTTACTCCGGAACCCACAGGCGAAACCTTTCATCAAATCCTTAACATAATATTTGCGTTAAATTTCAGCATGGCAACACCGCGGCTCACGAGGCAGCTTGGAAGGGCTACTCGCGCTGCGTGGCTCTACTCGCGCATGCGGGCGCAGAGTTGCGCGCGCGAAACGCGGCTGGCTTCGCGGCGTTACACCTCGCTTGCCAAAACGGTCACAACCAGTCTTGTAGGGAGATATTGCTGGCAGGGGCGCCACCTGACTTGCAGAACAATGTACGTAGAATATTCTAAGTATTATTCATACCTCCTTATGCCATAAAATCATATCATTTTAATAAATAAATAAATATCAAAATGTTTGTATATGTTTGTAAAGGCTTACCAAACCAACTAAATACATATAAAAATCAAATTATAATCAAATGGACATTATTTTGAAACGTAAACTATCAAGGCTTTTGATTAGAAACAACAAAAAAAGCGCCAAGTTTAACGCAACTGATAGTCTAGCAGACTAGATTATATATTCCGAATTCAAAATTCAAATTCAAATTCCTTAATTCAGACCTGAGTCCATAGTGAATTGTACCCTATTATAATTTTTTGAAAACTTTATATTAGTAACCACAAACTATCTTTATTGCAAAAAAAAATGCATTTTTAATTTGTCGTCGTTCATGTTTCAGTATGGCGACACATCCCTCCACACGGCAGCTCGGTACGGGCACGCTGGCGTCACTCGCATCCTCATCTCTGCCCAGTGTAGAGTCTCCGAACAGAACAAGAACGGGGACACAGCGCTACACATCGCCGCAGCTATGGGCCGACGGAAACTAACCAGGATACTCCTAGAGGCTGGCTGTGACAAGTCCATACGTAACCATCAAGGAGAGACAGCCAGAGACATAGCCACGAGGAAAGGTCTAGAAGAAATCATCAGCATACTCAACACACCAGTAGCAAAGCAAGCCAAGAAGAAGCACAGAGATAAGAGTAAAGAGAGAACGTTAGACGAACCAGACGCAGGCAAAAAGAAAGAAAAGGAAAAAGAAAAAGACAAAGGTAAAGACAAAAAGAAGAAAAACGTGCACTTCGAAACAAGTCCGCAAGTCCAGTGGTCACCGTACGGCTGCCATTACTACCCCGACCCAAAATTCTTCCCAAAACCAAAACTAAGCTCGCTACCCACCGAACCACTAAGAAAAGGCGAGCAGTATTATTTAGATTTGGCTGGGAACATCAAAAAAGGTCCGATAGGCGCTGGGTACACTTGCTACTGCGCACCGTTCTTCAAACACATGGAAGATAAACTGAACGAAGACAAGAAGGACTTGAAAAAGCATATAGACAGAGCTCACGACCGGCTAGATCAAAAGGTAACAGATTTGGAAATGAAAACACAAGGTCAAATATCTGAATTAACGAGATTCGTAGCAGCTGAAAGGGCGATGTGTAAGGAGAGGCACACACATTTGGAGCATTGGTTGACGAGAGGTATTATGTTCAGAGCGTCAGAAAGAGTGAAGAAATTAGACTTCAGTCCTAAAGGCTCACTAGATATACCACCACTTAAACGCACTAGAAGTTTAGAATTACTAGATGCTGACACTGAAGAGTGGAACAAAGTTCACAGGATAATAAAGAGCTTCAATAAAAACGCTGAACACTACGAAACTAAAGCCAAAGACCTGAACGATAGCAAAGCCACATCTAAGAGCACAGAGATCTTGGACAGTAGAGAGCCACACAGTCCTAGACGAAGGTATCTACTGAAGAACTCCAAGAGTAGCGATCAGTTAGATGCTGGATCGAGCAGGCTTTCAATACCTCCCTTTTCTAAGAATAACCACCAGCACGGTCTTCATCAGAATGTCACAGCAGAAATTCATGTAAAAGCTAACAAAATGTCAGTGTCACAATCACCAATGTCTATGGAAGTAGAAAGTTATCACAATCAAAGGTATCGCTCTCCTAGTCGACATTCTGACGCCAAGTCGCCAAGCAGTAGTCACAAGCAACCCAGCGATTTAGAAGAAGACGTTAGAAGCCCGAAAGACCAAAATGTGCCTTTATGGAAAAGTCAGGTGCTACAGAGAACAGCAGATGACATCAGAAAGCGGGTAGCCTTCGAGAAAGAAATGGCTGAAGTTATGTCGAGAACAAACAAGTCCTTAGACATATCACAAGATGGCTACGTGAAACTACGAAAACAAGGCAGCTATCAGAACACGAATGAGGTAGAAAGAGAGCAGAGAAAATCTGTTCAAGAATTAGTGGCGCAAGTGGAACAACAAAGATCCGTATCTCCAGACCCCATAACTAGAAAAGTACAGCCCACCGAAAACATAGAAACTGTACCGTCAACAAGCCAACAGAACCCTGGTATTTTGAAAATGCCACAACAGCCCCAAAGGCCAGCTCCCGTGTTGAAAGAGAAACCACCGAAGAGCAAACGGTTCAGCTTACACAATCTCATACCATTTCCAACCAGAAAAACATTTCAGAACCCACCGAAGGAAAATGGCAACAACTCGGAAAGTAGTGACGAGGAAGACAACCCAATTAGAAGTTCCATGCAGCCAGGACCAATGAGGAACACCAACCTCCTTCAAACATTACCGATGCCGAACTTCGAGACTGTGTCAAAATCTCCATCACCAGCTCAAATGTCTAATCAGAATCCGTACCCTCATGACTTACGAGCTATGATACCTAAAGACGCTTACTTCCACGACATCTCCAACAGACAGATGCCTTACATGGACAGCGGTCTGCCAGTACCGCAGTTCCCTTGTCCGCAGTACGACTATAACCAGTCAGGGTTGCCGAACCAAATACAACCGCGAAACAGGAACCCTTTATACCATCATCAGACTGGAGTGTTCGATGCGATGATGCAGGACCACATAATGAGAGAGATGGAGCGCATACCGCACTGCTACAGCGACCACCTAGATCAGAACACTGAGGTGGAGATCGCGAATCAGAATGACTTTCGGATGTGTTACGACCCGATGTACCCGAATTTTAGGGGGAACCCGCATGGAATGACCAGGAAACCGAATCCTGACCACAGTTTGCTTCACAGTCGGCTGCAGTCTTTGGCGATAAACACCCATCTGACAGAGACCCAAAGTCAGACGGACAGGGAGTCGCACAACGATTCGGGTTATAGTACAAAGGTGTATGGAAGCTCTCAGGGACCGTCACCGAGCTTGTCAGGCCATGCGGAGGGCTCAGATAACTTGTCTGGCCAAAGAGTTAGTATTGTGCCCAACGGGAAGATTATGGGAGGGCAAATAGGAGCGTCCAGCTTAGTTTGAGGAGTGAAGCAGATCTATGGGAAAATGGGAACAATTAAACTTGCCTTCTAAAAATAATTAGATAATAAACGACAACGTTTACGTTGAATTACAAAAGCATTTTTGAACAATGCAGGCGATAGCCGTAACAAACCATTGTCAGCTTCAAAAAAAAAAGTATCAAAATACCTCTTACGTAATTATTAATAATAGTTTTATGCTACAATCATTGTAGTTATTACAAGCTAACTATTATTGTTTCTATTGTAATGTGTTCAACTTTTATACCTATGTCTAAAAAATGTCATCTGTTAAATCAAAAATAAATTTAGCCACAATAAATTGTAATAATAAATCACAAAGCACGTTAACCGTGTTAATCTAAGTCACTTTTCCCACGGATACACAAACTTACGAATATGTAACTCAATAATAAAATTTGCAAAAAGTACAAATTTAATATAGGGTTTAACGATGCCATGTATCACAGTAATTGTAATTAATATTAACTAGTAATAAGTCTTGTTGTTTTCTTTTAATTTTAATTTGTAAAAATACTCATCTCACTATTGTTTTATTTTTCAAGTCAGATTTTTAAAGTAGATTTGTTGTGTTTTTAAAGGGTGGAACTATTGAACCTCGTCATTGTAGAGATAAGTTCAAGTTATGACTTACGACTTAATAAAAACGGAGTAGTTTTTATTAAGTCGTAAGTCGTCGTAAGTTAAAACTTGAAGTTGGGTTGCATGATATAAAATCAAAGTTATTAAAAGGAAGTGTCTTGCCAAATGAGTAAAATATTTGGATATTATGGTTTATTGTAAAATTAAGAAATTCATAATGCACCTATGTCGCTTAACTACTCATAATAGAGGTATTAGCAATAATAAATATTTATCTTCTAAATTAAAACTAGACGAAATAAAATAAATTACAATTATTAAACGAGATAAAATATTTACTTATCTGATAACTGTGTGTTCCACCCTGTTTGGTGTGCTGAATAAGAAAATATGAACAATATGTACTTTTATACATACAATGTAAAATGTAAATTAAGCATAATATAAAATTGAGCCTTATTTTATATAGAAATAAAGTCACAAATTGTGTAATCCGTGTAATATAATCTGTATTTATTGCATTGCATATTGTATCTGATTGATGATTGATAACTTTGTACTGATTGATTGACTCTAATAAAATGCACTTTTGAAGTGTCACAAACTAAAATCTCGTGTTATTTACATACGTTATACCCTGTCTAGTAGATTAACCCTTTTTTCACAGCTGCCTCAGAACATAATAATTCCAGATTACGTAAAAGTTGACTTTAAAATGCTTAACAAAATAAATATATAAACTGCCTTATTTTATTGAATTCTCTTATTTAGGGCGTTTACAGATATTATAATACCGCACGTGTAAAGAATATAATTGTTATGCGTATTCCATTTGTCAAAAAACGGTTTACCAAATAGTTAGGATATAAATCACGCCTTCTTCGTCAATATTCTTCCCTAGTTTATATTCGCCTGCCTGCGCTATTACTTAGCGTCCTTTCTTACTTTTTTTCACTCAGCCCCTTAGGGTCCTAGCGTGATGTTAAATAGCCTATAGCCTGCCTCAAGAATTGGGCTGCCAAATGCAAGAATAATTTTTCAGATCCGAATGGCAGCTCCAGAGATTAGCGCGTTCAAACCAACAAACTCTTCAGCTTTATTATTAGTATAGAAGATAGATGTAATGTAAACTAAAACAACGTCAAACGATCAATATCTAACTTTAATACTTATCAACAACATCCTAACTAACAGCCCGTCTCACTCCCCAGTGGTTATCTCTGTAGAAGTCACACAAACTCGTATGATAAAGCGGTACTCCCTTCAACGTCGCCGACCTTGCCCCCACAATTTTCACAGCTACGTAGTCCCCCGGTTTCGCTTGCCTTTTTCCTCCATCTTCGGCCAAAATCTCTGTTTGTTCAAACACAACTCTCAGATACAATTCGTTCCTGCCTATAATGTTGCCAGACTTTTTCGCAGTCCCTTCGACAAGCACTAAGTGAGTGTTGCCAATTTCTGCGTCGTTGAGTATTTGGCATTTTCGTCTGTATATCTCTAGCATTCGGCTGTGTCGTTCTTTTTTTATTTGTTCGGGGACGTCGTCTTTATAACGGCGGTAGGCTGTGGTTTTCTGTAAGAAATATTACTGGTTTAAGCATCTCGAAAATTAAGAAAAAAAAGCTCGTTAGGGTTATTCGCATATTAGACGACACATTCATTTAGATTTTTCTAAACAAGTTCTGCCCAAATTGTTTAAAAAAGACTGCAACTATTTTACGTTACCCTCGGGTTTAAAACGCTAAGATATTAGAGCGAAACAGCGCACATTGTGCGCTTCTGCAACTTTACTTTGTTTGAATAGCATAGCTAGACGTAGTGAAGCGCAATGCTGTTATCAATAAATAGTGATTAGTCATAATGTGACTATTTTTATGGATATAAGTAGTCAAATATATTCATTTGTGGATATAAATGCAGTAGAAGTTTATTTTGGATATTGATGCAGATGTTCGGCACAAAATTTCGGACCGGGTAAAGTCAGTCTAGCCTTTTGCCAACTATATTGGGGTCGGCTTCCAGTCTAACTGGATGCAGATGACCAGTATTTTTTGCCTCTACAACCCAGTTACCTTGGTAAGACTGGCTGGAGTAAATTATTTTTAACCCACTTCTAAAAAAGGAGGAGCTTCTCAATTCGGATGTTTGGATTTTTTTTTTTTTATGTTTGTTCGCGCATAACTCCGTCGCTTGCCAACCGATTTGAAAAATTCTTTTTTTGTTGGAAAGGGTATACTTCCCAAATGGACCCATTCAAATTTCGACAAGATCTGATGGTGAGTTTCGGAGACAGACAACGAAACTCTTCAATAAATGCCAGCAAATCAACGGCTATTGCTGCTATCGCTTACGTATGTATTGTTTACGCAATCACACAACATAACGTCACGCCGTTACCCTCTAAAGGGGTACGCCGATGCGTTCAGTATACCACGGTACACCCTCATTTCTGTCAAAGTTGTTATTGGGTTACCTCTAATCTTGTAAGTATATACGAATTTGTGTGGGGTAGGTGGTACAACTAAAAAGTGAAAAATAAAAACGTTTTTACAAAAAAGAAGTCGGTTGTTTTTTTTTTTTTGTAAAAAAGTTTTTAGTTAATAGATACAAGAATGTCTTACCTCTCTCATGCTGTAGGGGAACAAGAACGCGATGTTGTAGTCGACGATCTCCATCAGAGAGAGCGTCTCTTGAAACTCCTCTTCCGTCTCGCCGCAGAATCCGCAAATCATGTCTGTTGATAAACCCACTGGAAGAAAACAAAGAAAAAGGAGCCCGATTGTGCAATAGCTTGCAATGTCAACTTTATGCTATAGACCGTAAAGTTCACTTTCAATTGTACACACATACCTCCAGGTATAGTCCTTTTGACGTCTTCAACGAGCTGCAAATAGGCCTCCCTTGTGTACCCGCGGCGCATGCGCTCTAGCACGGCGCTGGAGCCCGACTGTGCAGGTAAGTGCAGTAACTTGCAGATGTTGGGACGTTCTGAGATCATTTGGAGCACCTGGAACGTAAATAGAATTAGCTGATTTTAATAATAATCCATAAAACTGTGGCGCAGTTAGCGACGTCCGACTCGTAGTGAGTAGGCAGGTTGTTCTACACTAAAACATTACAAAAGTATTGTAGGGTCAGAATTAAGCAAGGTTGAAATAAACGAAGATGCTAAATATGATGCTTTATCATCTAAGGTTGTGTCACTTGCAAGTTGCACGTTATAAACCGTCAAGCTCTATTTTGTCTATGTGACAGTTAGACAGTTTTAAACTTAGTAAAACCACTTAAAAGTGATAAAGCAATTACGAGGTCGACTATATGATAGCAATTTTTTTCTGGATAGGATAATTAGAGTGTATTGTTACTAGCAACGACGTTCAAGAGGGTTTCCATAAGCCTACTTATATGGTGAAGAAAGACCTTTTCCCTATAGTGACACTAATAACTGCAAAAAACTTGTGTTCTAAGTTTCACTTTGTCTTCATAACTTACCTCTTCAGGGAAGTCTTTGGGATGTGCAGCAGTAAACCGTATCCTCATCTCTGGGTCCACAGCCGACACTTTCTCCAACAGATCTGCGAATCTCATGCCTCCCTTCTTTGTTTTGTAAACTGTTTTAAATCCTGCAAAAAGAACAATGGATTGGTCAAACTAAAGAACGTATCATTTATAGTGGCCCACGTCTATGTAAGCACTGGCAAAAAAAAGAAGCAAAACTTCTCTGGTAGATACCGCGCGGGTTGCGGACAAAATTCGCTCGCACTGATAGTGTCTAACTTGTATGGAGGCGGAGTAACATATTGTACGAACCATCGCAAACTACAGGCGGGCCGCACCGTGCTTTTTTGTATTGAAATGCGATGCGATGCGGCCCGACGCAGCTATAAAGTGAGCTATGCTTTTATTTTTTAGCAGTCTATTTCACTCCATAAACAAGATCTTAATAAACTTCTTACCTTTAGCCATATGAGTATCAACCTTCTCAGTAGCCTGCGAGACGTCTCTGTAACTATTTACGTTCTGTCCCAACAGCGTGACCTCCTTGACTCCCTGGTCGGCCAACTGTCGCACCTCGTCTACGATGGACGCGATCGGCCGCGAGCGCTCCCGACCGCGAGTGAACGGGACGATGCAGTATGTGCACATGTTGTCACAGCCGCGCATTATTGAGCTGTGGATTCATCACAAGAAAATGTCTCAATCAGGATATTTGGCGAATCTAATGTGCTTGCGAAATGACGAGCAGTTTTGGCATGTTAAGGCACTATAGCTTTTAGTAGCTGACTTCCCAATAGAATCATTAACCAGCACTGCTAAAAGAAAAACAGAAATGGTACATTCCATGAATATTAGTTAGCAAGCAAAATACATAATGAAGCATGCCTGATGTGTATGAAACTACGAAAAATACGCAATTCTTTAGCTGATGCAGTGTAGTTTCTTCACTAAGAATCTAAAGCTATTTTTTTTGCCACAATAGGCTTCCTATGTATTGTGAACAAGGAGGACACCATTTTTTTTACTGAGGTATCTCTCTATCTATATTTTGATAAATAGAGAGAGATAGAGCTAATAGAGGTTAGAGGTCCTGAGAGGAGACAAGTTGTGGACTGAAGATTGGGCTTTTTCACACAATACTCCAACTAAGGAAGAACTTGTTCATCACTCAACCTTTGAAAACACTTACATGAAAGCTGACACACTATCTTCATTCAACCTGACAGGCACCACATCAGCATATGTCTCATCTAAAGACAGGAGTACATTGACCGCTGATTGACCATTCTCTGTAAGAGCTAGCAGACGCGGTAAGTCTCTATAACTATCAGGACCTGCCACTGAAATAAATTTTTTTATTTTTTATTTAATAAATCTTCACTTCTGTTCTGTTGTGATCACATCTTTTCTTTTAGAATGAGTTTTGTGGGAAAAAAAATGTTTATTGTTCAAAAGTACAGACGCCAGCACATCAAGCAGCCTACGATCTGTCAAAATTCTTTATTAGATTTTCAACTTTATCGCTAAAGTATTAAGGTTCAAGGTTGATTGGGAAAATTTGACAGTTTCGGGCAGCTTGACCTGCTGGTGTCTGTACATGCTTTTGTTACTTTGTATTGTCTGGCTGTCTATTCAAAAGTACATAGTGCACCATATTCATTAGTACACTGGTCGTGTCACTAGGATTCCATGTGTTGTAAGTACCAGGATCTTCCATAACAGTATTATATTAGATAGGTATAGTTTGTTTTTGTTGTAGTGAATATATTCAGTAAATGTTCTACATATAAAACGTATAGTAATTTAATTAAAAACGGGTAAGTAGTCATACTAGACTAATTTTTAAATTAAATTTTCCTTTTGATGTCAAATTCTTGAACTTGTTAACTTACCAACATCAACAGCTTTCTCTTTTTCAATGAGTTTCTCCTTCAACCTCTCGGCCATACATCCCAGGATACCAATCTTTACAGAGCGATCCTTCGCGCGTCTTTTGTACCCTCTGAGGTGGTCCAAACGACGCCAGATCTTAGTTTCGGCGCCTTCTCGAATTGCACATGTCATCACCAGGAATATGTCTGCTTCCTCTTCGACCAACGTCTTCTCAAAACCCTCTTTTTTCAAAATAGACCAAACAATATCGGTGTCGTTTAGGTTCATTTGGCAACCGTAAACATCAAAGAAAACTTTTCTCCTCGTCTTAATTTTATCATTTTCCAGCAAATAAGGTATGTAAGGACGATCTGTGAGAACAGGTTCAGAACTTTCAGTTATAAAATCCTTTAAACTTGGCCCCTGTTTTATTTTTTCTTTGATTGAAGTTACTCGATGTGTATCCGAGTAACATCGGCAATTACTTGAGGAAGCATTATTGATAAGCTTTGATAAACGTTTTATGCGTCTAATAAATATCATTTTAATGTATTTTCAATAGCCGAAAGCAATCACAAAAGGTTGAACTGATAAAATAAACATTATAAAATCACATAACCTAAAAATTACACTGATTCTGTCTGTTCAACTGGAGCTGTCAGCTGACATTAATAATGCTATTAAATTAAGTAACATATTTTCTAAATTGAGTAGAAAGAAAATCACAACGAAAACGATTAAAGTAAGATCTTTCAGTATTGGTCATACTATATCTGTCAATGGATTAACTTTCAATAGCAAGAACTAAACGTGGTCTCTTGTAAGTACGCAATTTTTACTTAAACCTGCTTAAAATATAAGAAATCCTATTTATCTGTACAATTTTATGATTGATTGAGTAGGAAATATTAACTTTTACCGTAGACGGTATAGTCAAAAATGCTGTTGATTTTTATAATTTGTATATTAAACCAATAACAAAACGTTTGGATCGATATCAAGAAAAAGCAATAAAAGGAAAATGGCCGTCTTTTTGTCGTGTTGATTTACCAAATGAAAAAATAGCAATTTTGTGTATTTCCTGAACGATTTTAATGTCTGAAACGCATTAAAATAAAAAAAACAATGAGCGGGCGTTATCGGGATTTCGACAAAGGTATTAGAATGTCATGAAGTGAATAGATATTTTGTAAAATCTTGCTGATTGATCACTTGAGCAATACTCTCACTTTTAGTATTATTTTACTCAGATAAGTATTTTTATTTATCTTTGCCAGTGTTTTCGCATTGGCAGGGTCGACTCGATCCACGCGCGATGATTCTAGGCAGTACAAGGAAAGGCGCGAAGGTCGGGAGAGGGCTGAGCGTAGACGTTCGAGATCTCGATCTCCTCGACGATGGTCGCCACCAGCGCGGAGCAGTGACTACTCACCCAGCAGATCCTCGAATAGCAGAGAACGAGACAGAAGGGACTATGAAGGTAAGTAGGAGCATGGCCTACTATTATCATGTAAACAGTATACAGCAACAAGAGTGATGATGACCTAAATTGCGCAACAGTAATCAACATGTTATGTTTATGTAGTTTTCCACGAGTTACTTAATCAATCTCGTCTTTAAAAACAAATTTTACATACAGTGTGTAATTAGTTACATATTATAAGCAGCAAGTAACTTCAACCTATAACAATGGATACTAGTACTATAGCATGACTATAATGATTTATTTTGTATTTCAGATAGGAGTCGCCAACATGCACCAGACTGGGAGGAACCAGAAGATGTACCAGCGCCGCCTCCACCTCCTCGCATCACAAAAATCTCCATTGGGTTCAACAAACCAAAGGGCCCCATCAAAATGAATATTGGCGGTCCTGCCAAGCCGGTGGCGAAGCCTACTATAGCATCAGTATTCAATGCTGATGATGACGATGAGCCTGAAGAGATGCCTGCCGAAGCACGAATGAGGATGAGGAATATTGGAAGGTGAGGACACAAAAGAAGCCTAAATAAAGCAACTATATAATGATAGCATCACACTCAATGAAATAAAGTATAAATCAATCTTCACCTTGAATAAGGCTGGTTACAATAGATTTATATTTCCCTTTCTCCAGTTACTTTGTGTATAAATTTTTATAAGCAACAATAGTTATCATATTACTACATAACATGCAGTTTATAACAGCAATAAACCTCAAATAACATTTCTTAAAACTTGCTTATACTATTTTTTTAGGGAAACTCCAACGTCAGCAGGGCCAAACTCCTTCGGTAAAACAAAGCAAGGATTCTGTGATGCAAAGAAAGTATTTGAGAAGAACTTGAAGCATGCTCTTGAGATGGCTGACAAGCCAGTCATGCCAAAATTGCCACAAACCATTTACAAGATAGCAGGCCCATGATGTTGAAAGTATATGGGCTATTAACTGCAAACATGTTACTGTAGACAGCCAACACCACACCACAGTTTATAAAATCTGTACAGAGCAAAGAAAGAGACTTTAATTTTGCCTTTTGTTTGTATAGATTGTAACGTTTGTAGTGTACTTATAAGTTTGCATGCTTTAATTCTAAGCAAAACATGCGGGTCCTTATATTTATTTCAACAACTATGTATACCGTGTTTTTCGCAAATAAATATATTATTATTATTATTATTATTATTATTATAAAGTAATGACAGAAACAATTGTTTCTTCAATTTGAAACCAAGATCCACATGAGACAAAATTGCTTTTTAGTTGTGTCTGTAATTACATTATTCAACCGGTTAAGGGGATCTGGGAAATAAAGTAGATTTGGTTCTGAATGTGTAGGTAGTGGTGTGGTGGATAGTGTTGAGTGCAACATTGATCATGCCCTTGGAAAGATTTTGCATATCCATGAAAGAGTTTTGCCACCAACACAGCTGGGATAACACAGAATACTATAGAACTTATTTACAGATGTTTCAATTCTAATACAAATGTTAAGTGGCTGTCTCCAGTAGCCTGTTTGCAAGTACCCTGAAGGTAACATTAAAATGCAGATTTTGCCTAGTTTTAGTTGACTTTTAGGGGGCGATTTTTTTAATTGTGATTTATAACCGCAACAGATGCTATGTAGCTCAAAACAAGTTATTACACAATGAAAAAATAGATCCTAAATCTTGAAATTGTAATGTAGCTTGATTAAAAATGAATTATGCCTTTCAAATCGGATTCATAGTTCAAATCTTTGGAATTGATTCAGAATATTTTGTTAGTCTTCCACACAGGATAGCCAGTAGCCTGTTGTGGGTGCCTTTGTGTATACTTACAGAATATAGACTTAGAATGTGAACAAATGTGTGGGCCATATATATACTTCCTGTAGGAATTGATCCTGCGAATCACTGAAGACGCGCCGCGACTTTGTTGTAGTTGATGTTGATTCCATGTCGATAGCAAAATATTATATTGTCTTATTCCTCTTTTTACCTCAATGCTATGTTTCTATGATACAAGTAACATGCTCGCAAAACTGCAGAACACAAGCGCATGCGTCATGAGACGTTTACATCATTGACATAAGGTTTAAATTGCATTGATGAATGCTCGCTAATTAAACAACTAGCTTGCACATATTGCTACCTATACTTCAATGTGAAATGTGATATACACTTGATTGCATGTTGTTTGTTTCCTGTAGAACAACAAGTTCTGCTGTGCAAGTAGACCCACTGTCTTTGTTGGTGAAACTCAACAAATCTATTTGTTGAAAAATGTGAGGCCATAACTGCGTGCAAGTTACTTCCATAATAGAAATGCTTATTTACATTTATATCCTTATTCCGGACTAGTTTAATATAATGGAATGTTTCAAGTTTTCCGCTAGCCAATCGTTTAAATCGTTTTTTGTCATTTTACGTAATGACTTTGTTAATACTATAGCAATAACTTACTCGTAGTTCTTGTTTTAACAGACGTATTTTGTTAATCTTAGCTAAATATTTCTAAGTTTGTATCTTATAGTAATACTTCCAGATAGTTTTTTATTCAAATTGTAATCAGTTAAGGATCCTAGGCATTGCTCATTATAATATTATCGGCTTTTACTCCTCGATTATTTTATAGTAACAGTATGATATTTCTCACACTGGAAATTAAATATTCATCTATAACTTTTGTGTATTGTACTTATAGAAAAATAAAACTGATATAATTTACTGAACCTTTTCATTTCCCATGGTAATTTATGTTCTTTGAACTTGTTATTACACAAAATATTTTCGTTTACGTCATCAGTGATGGCCCTTCAGATTCATTTCACTGGCAAAATTAAAACAAAATCATCTAAAAATAATACATTATTTATTTTACAGTAATATAACATGGATATAAACTTCACTCATGATTCAACAAACATACATTTATTTCTTATCGTACTTGTAGAAGCCCTCTCCGGCCTTCACTCCGAGCTTGCCCTCGGCCACCAGTTTATCTAGCAGCGGGATGGGATTGAACAGGGGCTGGTTGGGGTACTTCTTGTGCCAGCCGTCGAGGATGAACTTATTGGTGTCCAGGCCCACGTAGTCGGCCAGCTCAAGGGGTCCCATGGGGTAGCCGGCGCCAAGCTTCATGGCAGTGTCGATGTCGCGGGCTGATGCATCTCCTGAGAAATGTTAAGAGGATTGAGGATCTGTTAAGTTTGAAGATTGGAAGAGTTCTTTCCGAGATTGCGATAGACTGATTAGATAGATTGATTTTCTTCCACTAAATGATTTGGTGGAAGAAAATGTTGCTGCCTCCAATTTAGTATATTTCAAGATTACCAGTGGAAACAAAATTTGGTCTATGGTGGTGTGGTATACATAGTTCTAAAAATTCACAAAGCTTATTGGATTTAGCTTTTAACAATCCCCAGATTGGGTCCAAAGTTACCTGTAAGTTCCTACTTAACTTTGGACCCTATAATAATATTTTAAGCACAGTCATATCCACCAGTAGACTATGTTAAGTATTTGATTGAAGGTGACATGTATACAAACCTCTTTCAAACAGCCTGATAGCCTCACAGATGTAAGGCACCAGCAGCCTGTTGACCACGAACCCGGGCGTGTCCTTGCAGGTGATGCAGGTCTTGCCCACAGCCTTGCCCCACTCCATCATAGACTTGTAGGTGGCGTCCGAGGTGTCAGCTCCTCGCACCACCTCCAGGAGGCGCATCACTGGTACCGGGTTGAAGAAGTGGAGACCGCCGAATCTGGCGATGCCATTGGAACAGTGTAAGAAAACTATGTCCATGAATAGTTTCCAATTAAAACTAAGTACTATTTTTTTATTAGGTACTTAGTAGGTACCTACTTTTGACTTATCAAATATTTCTTGTCATTCTGAAATCAACTTACATACCTATTGTAGCGAAAAAAATAAACACTCTTCGCTACGGAAATACGTATAATTTTGATTGTAGGTACCTTTATATATGTAGTTATTACATATACTCTTTGTTGTAAGATATGAAAACGATAACATGACTCGTCGTGTATCGTAAATTTTTCTTCAAGTGGCAAACACGAAAATTCCAAATTTAAAAAAAAAAATCGAAGGAAAGATTTCTGGTCAAGCTAAGTACCAAAACCATCCAAGTGCGAGTCGGACTCGAGCGACACGAAGGGTTCCGTACCATTGTCTATAAAAATCACGTCTGTTGTATGTGAGCCCCCCAAATATTAATTGAATTATTTATTTTTAAAGTGAATATAGAACTGAATATTCTGTGAATCTTTCAAACGTCTACCTGTTGGCGTTATTAACGAGCAAAAAACTATTATTATTAAAATGAGATAAAGGCAGGAAGATGATCAGTTTAGCATCTTCTCTTAGTAACAACTTCCTGTCACCAAAGTTGTTGCAAAGTAATTATATGTATTATTTAATTTTATTGCATTCATGTGTGGATCTGATATTAGATACAACCCCAGCGAATGTGTGATAAATAACTGATACTGATAACAATTGGCTGTGTGATTGATTACATTACCTGTCCTTCCTCTTCACTACTGAGCAGATTTCATTGATGGATAATGATGAGGTGTTGGAAGCAAATATTGTGTGGTTTGGTGCTACCTGCAACAGTCACATACAAATATGAGGAAAAAAATACAACCAAATTGAGAACCTCCTCCTTTATTTAAGTCGGTTAAGAATAAGATAAATGTAGCATCAGTAACTATTCAACATGATAGTGATGGTCAGATTGTGCGGAGGAGTTAGTATTTTAGCTCCTTTAATTTTTATGAAGATTTAGTCTGTCTTTTTATTTTCTTATAAGACTATACCCTACTTATTCAAACCTCTTACTAGAGATCATAAAGAAAATAAAGCGTAAAGAGAAAAAAAAGGAGAGAAGTATAAAATAAAGAGTATTCCATTCTATTATAGTGAGCAAAAGGATAAACAATAATAGCCGCACTGGTCTCTCTGGTGATCTTCAAGAATAAATATGCAATGCTTGTTGAAGTCAGTCCGTGAATTAGCAACCATGCTTATCATATTGATGCCTCTCCGTGCCTCAGAAAACATGATAAGCCGTGGGTCCTGGCCATCATTCGTAAATCTTTGATAGTTGTTATGGATAAGTAGTCAGACTAAGAACCAGAATTCAAAAAAGGCCTTACCCCATCTAGTTGAGTGAATAGCTTATGCTTAACACTGATATTTTCAACAATAGCCTCAACTACAAGGTCAGCAGACTTGGCAGCCTCCGCAGGGTCCGTGCTAGTCTTGATCCTGGCCATAGACTCGGACACAAACTTTTCTCCATCCTGCGGCTTGTCTTTGTACATCTTCTTGGCAACCCTGCCAAGGTTAGCACCAATGGACTTCTGGGATTTAGCAAGGACATCGGAGCTTAGGTCTACAAGGATCACATTTTGACCAGCTTGGGCAGAGACCTGTAAAAATATTAATAATGGAATATTAATAGACTTTAGACCAGCAGATAAAAAGGTATCAATTAAAGATAAATAAATATTATTTATGACCAGATGTATGAACGTAAACAAGGCAAAAAGAGTATGTGAAGACCATAGCTCCATGGGAAGAAGGCGGGAGTTTATGTATGTATGTAGATATATAAATATTATTTAGTTGGATCCCCCAATCTGAGGTAGGCTTGCTCAGATTGGTAGATCATTATCATCCCATTATCAAAATTGAAAAAAAAAACATGACCATTGAATTAAAATTTGGGCAACAACATATACTCAATTGCTGCTTGTTTACCTAATTGAATGATAGTTTTTAATTTGGACTACAGCCTCTATGCTAGATGGTGAATACATAATAATGTTTAAGTCTTTTAAATAGCCTAAACTTAAACAGTTTAGACTTCATTCAATAGGGAACTAAATAGCTGGGTACTTTTATACTATTTATTTTTAATCCTAAACTGCTGGTGGTCATAATTATTTATTTGATAAATTATAGAATAAGTTGGCGGATTTCTGTATAAAGATCTATCATATAAAAAAATGTCAATTGAGCAGGTATTAATAAAAGTCAAAACAAACCTGGGCGATGCCGGAACCCATAAGACCTCCGCCAATAACTGTAACATTCTTGATTGCAGCTTGCATCGCTGAAGAACTGGAGAAGTTCCTGGCAATAACGCCAAATTGAACCAATTTCGTCATTTTTTAATGAACTATTTACAATTTTACAAGAATTATATCACAGTTTGCGTTCTGTAAACTTTTTCAAAAGTTATAAAATTAAAACTCCAAAGTTCAACCCGGCTGTCAGATAGAAAATACTTGCCGATTGTAAGCCCCTACTATCGTTAATCGTTATCGTTATAAACTCACTACTTTCTCTTATCACTTTGTCTTTGTCAGTCATCCAATCTAAGGCATAAAATAAATCAACTCCGCATATCAGACAGACCAACTTCAAATATTTCGAAGAAGATCGTAAAAACGGCTGTAGTTTCATTGAAGTTTTCGAAAGAAAATAGTGTGAAAGAAAGTACCGTCTTACAGGCTACAGCATAAGCATAACACATAAATAGGTGAAAACTAAGTGAGTTTTCCTGATTAGAATAAGCGAGCGAAAAAATGAATAAGAGTAGCTCTAGCTTTACGTTTTCAATCGTTCAGAAACTTATGACATGCTTGTCAAAATGCTTGAAGAGCAAAAATCCTAAAACTTTTTACGACATAAAAATAATAGGTAAATTACTGTCCTATAGTCAATAGAATCGCAGACTACCAGATTGAGTAGAGTTACATTTGCAAACGGTTGCATCAGCTGCATGGCACTGAAGAGATTTTGGTAAACAAATTGGTTTCTAAACTGATTGCTTGTTGGCAAATGTCAAAATCAACATTTGGTTGTCAACAGATTCATTCTAGGTAATAATGTAAAAGCCTTTTCAAATTTTTTTAGCTTCTATGATTTCTCCAATGTTTATGCAAAGTCCGTCCTGTTATTTTATCGTTAACTTTAGCTTCTTGCTTCGTAAACTGATACTCAGTTTAAATGTAGACAGCCGAAAGACGTGCAGTAATGGTGAAACAAGAAATTACGTCTTAAAAATAACGGGGAAATGGAACGTTGACATATAAATAAACACTATCATTTTCCAAAAAAATCCTATAAAGTTTTCCTAGCTTTATCTCCATTTACAAATTATCAAAATGTGTTGTGTTTGTGTTATCATATCAAGCAACAGATCCCTTTATGGCAGGTATGTAAGATTGCAGTAGTAAGAGGCCAGAAGGTATTTGATAAGGCTTCATATCAGTGTTTGCACTTTGTCCTAGTGATGATCGTATCTATAATAGTTCAGTGATAATAATTTTGACAAACAAACCGGTTACATTTTACGCATCGTGTAGTATGAAATCTAACCTGGAGTTTCAAGTTTGAGTGCAAAGTTCTGCGACTCGAAGACTTGCGTGTTGTTTAGTTTATTTCAATACGTCATTGCGCTACCGGCTTTCGTTCGATTAACACATACAAACCATTGAATATGAACAAATTAATCGGTATAACGAGAAATTTCTCGTCTTCCACGTCTTTAAATGTTATTAAAACGGTAACTGTTGTCGGCGGAGGCCTTATGGGGTCTGGAATCGCTCAGGTATGTGAATTCATAACTTCTAAATATGTAAGCAAGTTTAAAACTTTCACTGGAATACATAAGCTGGTTTAGCTCTAGGAAGTGTTGGTTAACAGTTTTACTCAACTACATATAAGTAGTTGATGTAAACCTCGCTAACTGTGCAATTAAATTATTCTAAAAAAACTAGAGAAAGCTCATCATACAACAAGTTATCTGTAGCATGTTTACAGACAGTTATTTAGAGCACATTCCTACATTTATACAGACACTGTATTTTTCTGATGCCAAAACCTGAAAAATAATAAAAAACAAAACTTTATTGCTAAAAAGATTACAGAGATTTTATATTGGGCCTAAACTAGGCAAGCCTGTGTCTTGGGCACCAATATGGAGGGTATACCATTTATATTATAAATATGAAAACACTAACAGCATAAAAATACTATTAGGCAATTATGTAAAATTTTCATCCATATGTAAATAAGTTGTTTGAAACTCTTTGTAAAGAACATTATTATTCATGTATTTGCTTAATTGAATACTCATACATAAATTGTATACCTGGGAAAAACAGTTAGGCTACTGCAGTTTATTTTATGTACCTATCTGCTGGATACATAGTTGTATATATATCATACACATAGTTATAGTAGTGTTTGTGTAACAATGCATAACAAAGGTTATTACAGTCTACTGTCTGTGTGGGTCACACAATATATATTTGTTTTGTGAAATGGTAATATTATACCTTTTTTTTTAAACGATGTACTTTGTCCTTAGTATTTTTACCTTATTAAAAAAACCGCTTGTAAAGTTTATCTTTAATCCACAGAGATAAACAGTTATTGATAACAGCTATGTAATTTGTTATTATGTAATATACTTTGACATACAATACAAAATATGTCATCACCAGTATTCCTAAACAGAGACAGATATAAAAGATTTGCAATCATCATCCTTTCACATAAACTCACAACTATTCTTAAATCCTACAGATAACGAAAAACTATTTATTTCATGACAAAATACAAACCCCAAATTTTCCCAACTGCTTCACAAACTTTTATCATTACTTTTAATCTAAAGGTTGCAGCACAAGCCGGCCAGACTGTGACCATCATAGACATCAATGCTGATCTCCTGAACAAAGCCCAGAAGTCCATCCAGACCAACCTGACCAGGGTTGGCAAGAAGCTGTACAAGGGTGATCCAGCCAAGATTGACAGCTTTGTGAAGGAATCCGCTGAAAGGATCCGAGTGTCTACCAAGCTAGAGGACGGAGCTGATGTGGACCTGATTGTTGAGGCTATTGTGGAGAAGCTGGATGCTAAGCAGGAGCTGTTCAATAAGCTTGATGTGGTAAGATTTGGAATCTGGAGGCACATGCACTAAGAACTGATAACTTATTTTCGGAAGTTTATTTTTAGTTATTTTGAATATTATTCCACCTATCCCATTTTTGCAGGTTTTGTGTAACTAATAAGTAAGAAAAAACAGTAATTTCAAATTAAGTCATTGACTGCCACCACGGTCACACGGTGTCCGCCAACATAGATTCTCTATTGTGTCTGTTGACTGGCAGTCAACGTGTTAAACTTAATTCATGCATGTCATTTGAATTATAAATGAATGAATAAAAGAGAAATGATTACAAGGTGAATGGAGCTATTAATTAATTTACCTTACATTGCACCCTTATCTTCAGTCTTTTTATTATTACAAAATATTTTTTCTTAACTTCAGCTGTCGCCTGCTCGCACGATCTTCGCCACCAACACTTCCTGCATATCAGTCAATGCTATTGGTTCTGGGATCAAAAGGAAAGACAAGTAAGTTGGCTATACAAGTTCCTATTATTATTCAACAGCGAAAAAATAGACAATTTTCCCACGAATGAGTGAAATCTCATTATGACGCAGTTACTATGTTATTCCGCATGTATCAAGGTTTGAAACAGATAAGAAATAGATACCTGTTCTGCTCCTTGTTCATATTCATATTTTTAGCCTGATACTAAGTTAAAATTAAGGACCCTGTGGGGCACAGCAAAAAGCATAAAAATAAACTTAGGAAATAATTGTAAATTTTTAGTTTATTTTAATACTTATTAACATCAATTGCGTAAATTATAACATTTATTTATATTAAGTAATAAGTTATAGGTACATTATAATTGTCTGGTAAGGTTAATTAAAAATATTAATTTATGTATGTGTACAATATGCACGCATAATATAATTGTCCCACTTTGGGTTACAAGCCCCAGTTCCTGAAGCCCTATTTTCACCCTATCAACTGATTAGTTGCCATTATTTGTGTGCCAAACATGACTGTTGACATTAGGTTTAACAGCACATTTTAAAATGTATAGTATTTCTAAAATCCTGATCTCTCTCTGGTCCTATCGGATTGCCGTCTCGTCGGATTATATGAGTGAGGGAAGAGAGAATGCATCTGCGTCTGGGCACACACTTGTGCACTATAACATTTTTATATATTTATTTCTAAAAAACATGTAAACACAAACTGAAAATCATCATAACCTGCCTCACCTTTTCTCAATTGTGTTGGGATCGGCTTTCAGTCCAACCGAATGCAGCTGAATACCAGTACCTATTTAATATGGAGCAACTGCCTATCTGACCTCCACAACCCAGTTAATGGGTAACCCCTTGGTAAGACTGGTTGTTAAGCTTTCGGGCTTCTGACTACCCGTAACGACTGTCAAAGTTGTACGAAACACAAACTAAAATTTTAACCCTAAATTTTCCAGATATGGTGGTCTTCACTTCTTCAACCCGGTGCCCGTAATGCGTCTCCTAGAGGTTATTAAATGCGATGACACCTCCGAGGAGACGTACCAGGCTATGATGGAGTGGGGCAAGGCTGTGGGCAAGACCTGCATCACCTGCAAGGACACGCCCGGGTTCGTCGTCAACAGGCTGCTGGGACCTTACTCTGCTGAGGCCATCAGGATGTTGGAAAGAGGTTGGTGTGCCTGCTGTGGTGCTGTTAGGTTTTTTATTTTGTCTTTTGAGTGGTGGTACCTGGGCTTATGGGTGACGGTGCCTGGGCTTAAGGGTGACGGTATGGTAACATATAAGGCTTTCTTTGAGGTGGTTATGAAATCATCAAATGCGCAATGCCAGCCTATTTTCTCAAAAATGCTTGCAAATTCGTGCATTATTTTGACAATCTTCGAGATAAATCGAATATGCTGTACCTACTGCGGCAAAGTTAGTATGAAAATCCATATCTGTGAAGTTTAGCGGCCGAATAAAATACTATACAAAATCATGTCTATCGTGTAATTTAAAAAATGGAACGAACTTTTTACTTCGAAACATGGCAGCCAAGGAGGTAACTTATCGAAGATTTTAATTAAATTTCGAACTGTCTTGCAAATAGAGTTGTTTAAATGAAAAAAAAGAAACAAATTAATATATTTAATTTGACAATACAAGTCCAAGCGAAAAAAATGAGTGTGATGAAAAAACTTTGACGCCACCTGAAATTTCACTTCGCCCTCGTTAAAATAATCTCAAACTAACATATTCCTCGGAAAGCCCACCTTAAGTTTTAAAAACTGTACATTCAACAACTGTATTTTCAAATAAAATGTTTTACATAGGTACTACTTAGTTTGAATAGCCGCGCATTATTTGAGAAAAGTACTATACATACAAGCCGCAGCCAGGCATTGATGGACTTTCGTATAGGTCCTCCATCATTGAGTCTTGTACCGTCCGCTGCAGTAATGACAGCCGTATGCAAATGCAACAGTGCTCAATCCAGAGAGGCTCTATGATTTACTTATGAGCCCTGGCAATATAATCCACGTCTCATGTTCAACTGGGAAACTGAATCTGTTAGTCTTAAAGAAAAAAGTAGATTATTTAGTTTTATGTATTTAACTGGAACGGGATCTCTTACGTTGTATGTTGTTGGCGCTTTGGTACTCGTTAATGTAGTTTTTTATGGATGGGTTTATATTTAAATATAATTATGTAAGTATATTTATCATCTATATTTTACTGAACACGCTTAATTTATGCATAAACACAAATGAAACATATTCACCTAACTACATGCTTATAGCACTGTCTACTTTGAAAGAAAATATAAAAGTCAAACTATGCTGAGAATCAGCACTTTTTGAACGTCAAAAAATACCTTTCTAAACTGTATACCGTTAAAGACACATCTACTAGTAATTCCCTGGGTTTGGTAGAGAAAAGAAGAAAATAAAAAAGCTTACCTTAGGGCTTAACTTAAAAATAAAAATATGTACAGACTCACGCAAGTCTTCGTCTCATGGGGTTAGGCAGAAACTCCAGAACGCCACCTGCTACGATACATACATCAGCTGTTCACACATGCACAACGTTTGCGAGTACCTCGAACTTGACCTTTCTGAAGAATATCACCAATAAGGTCACTATATGTCTTCCTAGGGCGTTTCCACTCACATCTGCTTTGTACCTAAATACCTTTTGTTAGTCTACTTTCATTAATTTTCTCAACATGACCAAATCATCTAACCATACTCTACTATATAAATATGAAACGTTATTTTTTTTACTTCATCTGCTCCTTCATCATTGCAAGTCTTTAAAATACTCAATACCATTATATCTCACTCCAGGCGATGCCACAAAAGAAGACATAGACATTGGCATGAAGCTCGGCGCAGGCCTCCCCATGGGCCCCTTCGAGTTGGCCGACTACACAGGCTTGGACACCAACCGGTTGGCCCAACAAGCGCTGTACTCCATGACCAACAACGAAGTGTTTGCGCCAATCGAGCTGCTTGAGAAGATGGTGCACGAGGGAAAATACGGAATTAAGTCCGGCGAGGGATTCTATAAATATAATAAGAAGTAATTGTTAAGAATTATTTATTGGTGCTGTTGAAATAAATATTTTTCTATACTTTGTGCTTTTTATTATTACTGACAGATCAAATTGTTATTTATTTAATTTCGTTACACAAATAAATGTTTAAATCAAGCGTGAATTTTTTTGTAATGACCTCAACATAATTGAGCAACAGAACCACGGTGAGGAACCTTGTGTAGACAACCTAGAAACAATACGAGGATTGGCTATTTTTAGATTTTAATTACTAAACCTACTATTGCTTGAGGTTTCAAATAATCTCATGATTATATATTATTATACAACAGAGGATAGATAAAAATACTATTTTAAAATAGTTTTGGGTACGCAAAATACGCGCATTGTCGTGGAGTTGCGGACACCAGCCCGCTGTACCTATTACCTATGGGTAGCCCGCGAAATTCAAATTTTTTTACGTTTTTTTTTTTTTAATTTGCGTGTCTATGAGGTTTAATTGTATGTGGATCTAAATATGATTTACGGCCGATATTTTTATTTATAGAATTATAATTATAAAAATCAGATAGAGAGCAGCTGGATGAAAGTTGCCGAAAATTGAGTTGAATGGCGTGCAATAGGAGAGGCCTATGTCCAGCAGTGGACTGCTGTTAGCTGATGATGATGATGAATCATAAAAATTATTATCGGGCTACCTTAAAGGGGGATCCCTTTAAAGTTCGCGCGCTGTTCTGTTATTTCAACAAAGCCATATTTATGAGTAATTGTAATATTTTTATCATTTTTTACTATGGCATTGCGCTATTACTAAGCCATACCACTAACTAAGCCCAGACAGACAGACGTAGTAAAATTTTTAAGCATAAAACAGACAGTCCCAGCTTACTTGCCCAGTTCAGTTTCCGTGCGCCCTCTAGAATCCCGCGTAGGGCCATTACACCTCTTTGTACGCCATTTAGAAGAACAGTCTTGGGTGCCAAGTCATGTTGCAAGAATGTGTAAGGCAGTAAATGGCTACAGTGATGTTATCGATCTCCACTTTGACTCTCTTGCTAAACTAAAATATTCAATCATTTATTGTGTCAATTTTATCGCTGTTATTAATTTTATAGTTTTTCCTCAACTTTATCCAATTAATTTTAATTTTATGTCGATTTTTCTTTATAATTTATCAACTCACTAATATAATATAATTTTTATTTTATTTTACCTATTACCAAAGTTGTCATTACCAAAAATTAATCAATTTATTTTTTATCAATTTTGTCATAATTCTGTGTTTCACCATTTCCAATTTTAATTTTATTTAATTGAATATGTGCTCTTAGTACTTAGCAACTTAGCTAATTTTCCGAATTTATTGGTTTGGGCATGTGGTGTTTCCCTTTATGTACTTAATTGTTGCGCTGTAATTTAATTTTAAGAATGAATTATGTTGCTGAATCCAGTGTGAACAATTGTTGGTAGACCTAATAAAATAAATAAGTAAAGCCCACACGTTCGGCCGTGAAAATATAGCGGCGGGATTTTATCGCGCAATGGATTTTAAACTCTCGGTGTAGAGCCGAGCATTGAGAACCCAACAGAGCGCACCCCAGCGCGTCATAAAAAAAAATCTTTTGGATTTTCAACTCTCGGCGCTAAGCAGTGGGTTGAAAATCCAGTGCGCGAAAAATAATCGCCGCGAGAAAAAGCGCCCGTGTGTACCTGGGCTAACTGCGTTAGAAAGAACTAATATAGTACCAAATTAATTAAATAATTGCACTAAATCCATGAACTTAACTGATTAGGTAATTATCTGGCGATAGTGTGGTGTACGGACAGCATAAAGTTCTTAGAACTATTTAGAATTACGAAATAGTCTTAATAACTGTCTTTAAAGTATTGTTGGCTCTAACAAAATTTGTAAAAATACATAATCAGTTCATTTAATGATTTTAAGGGTTTCGTACCCAAAGGGTGCCAACAGAACTCTGTTACTAAGGCTCCGCTGTCCGTCTGTCTGTCAGCGGGCTGTAAGTATATCATGAACCGTACCGTAATAAGTAGACAGTTGAAAGTTTCACAGACTGTGTATTTCTATTGCCGCTTTAGCAAGGAATAATAAAAATAAAATTAAGTTAATAATTAAAGGAACCATATAAGAAACGTGTTTTTTGGTGGTACGGAAACCATCGTGTGCGAGTCCGACTCGCACTTGACCGGTTTTTTTTTTTGTTGCTGATTGTACAATTATGACTTTTTATGCTGACCGATTTACGTAATATCGTGTTATCGTGTCGTGTTTATACCTACATATTATGTTTCGATAAAGAAGTAAAAATAAATGTAAGTACATTGTTGTCCGCCATATTTTTGTCTATTATCTTTGATTTTCGTCTTCATTTTTACACTGTTTTTTCCTGTTACTGTTGTGGGTTGCTTTAATCGTCTTTTTTGTTTTATTACCTACGCTTTGCTTTTAAGTATTAAACCCTATTATGTATTTAATTCAGTTGCTTTGCTTTTCATATTATAACAATACCTATAATAAATAAATCAAATAAGCCTGCTGGTTCTACAATGTTTTTTTAATGATTTTCTTTATGATACCTACTCAAAATATCGACATTTAGTGCACTCTTTTTTAACAGCTTGTCCTTCGATAAGGCCTCCTCTAAAAAATTCCATCTCTCTCTGTATCTTGCGCTCTGCATCCACTCTGGACCAGCTGCTCTTTTAAAGTCGTATTTCCAACGTGTCGCTTGTCGTCCTTTGCTTGTTTTTCCATCCCTTGAGTACAACTCTATTATTAATTTGGTCCATTTCTCTTATTCCTCCTTCCTCTTAGTCCATTATTGATTCTATTGTTTTATACTTACTACCTGTATGTGTACTTTAGGGTTGGTATCAGAATGACTGGATCGCAAATAGACCACGTCGCTCATAGTCCAAATCTCAACGGTGTTCAATCGTTTAGGTGCTATCTCCTAGAACTAATCTCTTTGCACAAGTAAGATGAAACAATGTATCTCGCCTAAATAATAAATTATGTTGTAGTGCAGTTACTGAATATTGTTTGATATCGATACTTTTTTTTTCTCTTGACTCCAAGTACAGACGCCAGCACATCAAGCTACTGCAATCTGTCAAATTTCTATAATAGATTTGCAACTTTATCGCTATAGCATTAAGGTTCAAGGTTGATTAGGAAAATTTTACAGTTTCGGGTAGCTTGACCTGGTGGCGTCTGTACACTCTTCCTATACTATTTTGACACTACCAATACCTGTACTTACTTTATAAGTATCTACATATCGTTTAATAGCTTGCTGGTTCTGTAGCTTATTGGTTTATCTCGTTTCCTTTGATCTCCATATCTGGGTAACAGGTATTTCAAAGTTTCCAGCTGATAACAGCGTGGCGTTTCCGAATATTGTTATTGTTACTCTATTTTCATACATGTCATCTGTTAAGAACATCGAACTCACCAAGTACTTCAGAAAGAGTTTTTTTTCCAACAAAACAACGTTGTGCTACGCCTTCTAAATAACAAGGCAGTTTGAAGACAACTCATCTGACTGGGAAAATTAGGTCATGATAAGAAATCCTTGGCAGGCTTCGGCATGGGAACAGCCAAAATTAGAAGACCACACCAATATCGTATATAATTCCTGCTTAGAATAGAACAGAATACTCTTTATTGTACACCATACAAATTACAGAACATCAATATATACAATTTTACAAAGGGCTTACTCATTCATCTTCAATCTATATCTCCTTCAATCAATTAATAAACACGATACATTGCTTTTACTATAAAATAATGATTATTTCATTTTATTTATTATGCTAATAACGAATAACGATATCAATCGCTTTGCAGGTGACGCGTCAGCACGAGACATCGATATAGCGATAAAACTCGGTGCAGGCTTCCCGATGGGTCCCTTAGAACTGGCTGACTTCACCGGGCTGGATACCAAGAAGTTTGTCCTGGGCATCATGTCCGACAAGACTGGACACCCCGTGTTTAGACCTATACCTCTTTTAGATAAGTTGGTTAAAGAAGGAAAGTTTGGAAGGAAGAGTGGGGAGGGGTTCTATAAATATGAGAAGTGAAAAAAAAATCCCAAATACAGTGTTTACGTTTCCTTATAGTCTACATTAATATAACTAGGTACAGACGCCAGCAGGTCAAGCTACCCGAAACTGTCAAAATTTTCCAATCAACCTTGAACCTTAAAGCTTCACAGATAAAGTTGAAAATCTATTAAGTAAAGTATTTGACAGATGGTAGTAGCTTGATGTGCTGGCGTCTGTACATAATAATTAATATACATTAATATTAAGGTTTAAAAAAAAAATAAGTCACAAAGGATGCATTTTTCTAATGAAGTCCACACTAGGTCGAGCCAGTCTCGTGGAGTATGTACCTATGTGTTTCAATCGAATAATATACTTGTATTTTGAATGTTCATGGTTGTTTTATTTTATCCAAGTACCAACAACTTTTAAACCAAGCTCTATTTAACTGTCAGAAACTTTTCCTTAATTCATGAGCAAGCGCACAATTAACTTTTCCTTCTATTACAAGGTTTGACTGGCGAAATGTTGATACACTATAGGTACACTTCTGCCTTACCCTTCGGGAGTCACAGGCGTGATGTTTTATTATGTTCCTCTAGAGTGCGAGTTTATAAGGAAAGTCCATTTATCCTGCAGTAGGACGGTGATAGGCTAGTATTATTATTATTCATTTTAAAATATAAATCCTAAATATCTATCGCATACGTTTACAAATGCACCATCTTAGTTATCAAGTTGTCATGCACTGATGACGAGTGCTTAGTTGGATGATGAATCGCTTCAAATCACTTAACTCTGTAGGTACAGTCACCAAAGGAGATAAGTAACCAGGGTCGTCGGATATAGTTGAAGTTTAGTAAGAAACCGTTGGATGTTTTCGAATGAAATTCAATTTGATAAATGAGCTGTTTGTTTTCTAATAAATAAATTATATTTTATTCGAAAACATTCATCGGTTTCTTACTAAACTTCAACTAAATCCGACGACCCTGGTTACTTATCTCCTTTGACGAACGTACGTCAGTAGGAACCTATTTTTACCGACTTCAAAAAAGAAGGAGGTTATCAATTCGACGCGTATGTATTTAATATTATTGGATCTACTTAATTTTCACATAATGATAATCTATTAGGGCTTCCAAACAAAATTACAAAATTTTATAGTTGTATGTATAGTATGTTTGTTTGTATGTATGTATGTTTGTCCACGCATTTCTCTGAAACTGTTGATCGGATTGTTTTTTTTATTGGCTTACATTTACACTTCATCTTAGGGAATAGTGCAATTTTCATCAGCTGTCAGTACTTTTCTTAAGTGCTGGCACCTGACGCCGTTAAAAGTTATGGAATTGTGAACACATTGCTTTGTAATGCAGACGGTAGACAATATTATTGCCTTTCGAATATATATATTTTTATCTCAGTATGACTAAAACTTTGAAACATATGTTTTTTTTTGTACTCGCATAGAGCATATTTCAACAAAAAAAAAAAAAAACAAAACGGCTGCCACATAGCGGGGAAGTGTATTGGCCCCAAGCCTAGAGTGTAATTGTACCTACTATAAAATAGTTTAAGTACTTATTTAGAATATCGCTAGTCCATGTCTGGACACACTGTATAGTAATAATTTTGAGTCAATTTATTTTTAAGTCGATTTAATTACTTTTTTATTAGTACCTACTTAAAGCTCTTATTTATTCAGAACATAGAGGTAGTTTAGTTTATGAACGAAAATACTTAGGTACCTAGGTAATAGGTAATACGGGCTGGTATCTGCAACTCCACGACAAAGCGCGTATTTTGCGTACTAAATGAAGAAAAAAAAAATATTTATAAATTAAATAAGTACATAGTAGACTGGTGCTAGTACTAAGTGCGAAAAACTTAGGTACTCATGTACTGCACCCATATTTTGATTATTTTAAAGGTGTGAGTAAAACAAACATATTATCCACGAATACCGTCATTTTATAATATTATCAGCATCATGGACGTCGTAAAAATATCAATTGATAAACACAAATCAATCTTGATTTACTGTTGATTAGATAAACAAAAGTAAAATCCCTCAGTGTACTTCAACGTCGCGAATATTTTAGTTGCGTTTAGTGTGTCTTTCCAAACGCTGTGTTTCCGCCGCTAATAGGTATAATTAGTAAAGTTCCAGTCATTTGTTGTTTATTTTAGAACCATTTTGTGCTTCGTCATTCATCGATTCATGTTGTTGATGTCATTTTCAACCATTTTTAGGGTTCCGTAGTTCACGTCTCGGAACCCTTATAGTTTCGTCATGTCCGTCCGTCCGTCCGTCCTCGGCTTACCATCCAAACGGTTAGTGCTAGAAAGATGAAACTGTGCATGGATATGTGTATTTACCACGTCGACAAAGTGCTAAAATAAAATCACGAAAAATATTTTTTTTTGGGATACCTACACGTAGGTAAAGTGGGGATGATTTTTTTTTCTCGCGTCTACCCCATAGTGTGGGGTATCATTAGATAGGTCTTTTAAAAACATTGAGAGGTTGCTACGACAATGTTTTTATTTAGGTATCCGTTTACGAGACATTCGACTTTAAAGCGCATTTTTTTGTTAAAATAGGGCGTCCGCTCCCCCCCCCCCCCTCTACAAGCTAACCGGCTGGCTCAAAAATCTGAAAAAACTCATGATGGTAGTCCATGTGATGAGCTTTGAAGTAAATCTATAACGGCTTAGATAACTTTGTTAGTTCAGGAGTTATAGAGGCCTAACTTGTAAAATGTATTTACTTGGAAAACTTCGTACAAAAATACCGAAATAATAAGCAAACATATAAAATATTAAAAATAAAATCATAACAATTATCTATTGGTACGGAATCCTTTGTGCGCGAGTCCGACACGCACTTGGCCGGTTTTTTTTCCTGTGTTGTGTTGTGATTTGATTTTTGTTGTTGTTCTCTTTCAATATGGATAATAGAGGTAATGATTTAAGTTTTCGATTATATTATGGTGTGTTACCTATTGAATAAAAAAAGAAGAAAATATCAATTAATGAATAATTTAAAGGTAAAAAAAACTCAATCATTCTCATTGTTACTTCAAGATATGTAAAAAAGTAGATATCAGTGACTATAATATTTCTTACCTCTCACGAACGAAGCCCTTCGAATAACATAAGTAAATCAACAAAATAAATATCTAACGTTTATTTATTAAACTAACACAGTAGGTATTCAAATAACTTGCAGTTCCACTTAGCAATGAATAACCTAAAGTAAAGTAAACAAACTATGTAAAAACCTGTGAATCATTAGTTCGATAGCTATTCGAATGTGAAAACACCCGCATAGCCTTATTTTAATTAAATATACTGGTGAGAAAGGTTGCCAGTGATGAAACACCAGCTAGGAATTCAGTAGTGATTTCAATAGGAACGTTATTAATATTATACTGTGTTTATGGTATCTACTCAATTGCGCTGTAACGGTTGAACGAATTTGAATGATATTCTCTCACGCTCACAGGTAAATTACTAGCTAGATAACCATTTATTTATTTATTGAACCATTTATATGTACCTACGCACATAATTATATATAAACAGACAAGAAGAAAAGAACAGAAAAATACGGTAAGTACCTAATTTTTAAAGAAATCTTTTCCAGCATACCTGCGGGACCATATAATGATACTAGTATCTACTGTTAACCAGCCCCAGCAGTCTCGACATTCATAGCGATCGCTTTACGACCGAATTCGGTCGCAAAGTCCTGTCACTCCATACATTTCACCTGTCAATTCGGGACTTTGCGACCGTAAAGCGGTCGTAAAGCGATCGCTATGAATGTCGAGACTGCTGGGGCAGGGTTCATATGACAGTTTTCCTAGAATGCAAATGCAACCGCAGGCACAGAATAACTAATAGTATTAACGTACATCAAGCATCAACTAGCAACCTATATAAATTAGTTAGACCATAATGAGGTGCTATGATCATGGTTAAACGATAAATTGACTAATTTACAGGTGTACATTGTAGGTAATTGTTTTAACGATTTATTGAGGAAGCGATTAGGTATGAGGTCGTTGCGGTTTAGCTGTGCTAAATAACTAAGGTACAGTTACGTACTACCTACTATTTTAATAATAGTTGACGTTTATTTTTGTTTCTGATAGGAGTTGCTTGATTCGTTGGACAGGAACACAGGAATAAGTGCAATATTCGTAACCATTATTGTTTTAATTTCCTAATAGTGCTGTTCGATTATTTGAGGAAAAAATTGAATAGAGGACACGCAGAACAAAACGTGATTGCAAAATTTAGCAAAAATAATAACATTTTAGGTACCTACTCGGATCAGCCATTGTGGTATGCCTCATGCAGTGTTATTCTGTCGTTTGCTTTTGTATACCTTCTCAAGCATTAAATCTACTTTCGACTTGCCATGGCTGTTTTCATGGTGCGACGAAACCTCTATTGACTATTACACTACACGATATTTAGAGCCCGATATTTAAAAGGTGGGTGATGTGTTATTTATAAAGGGACCTTTCCTCCCATCCTCCCTTCCTTCATCCCATTACACCATCCCTATTTAGGGAAAAGGTCCCTGAATATCGCATGTTGTAATATTTAAGGTTTTTAGTTTCGAAATTAACCAACGTGTTTTAACTAAAGTATTAGTGGTTCGATTTCTTAAAAATACCTACCTCTGTATCAGCGGAATGACGATACCTACGTGTCTTGCCTGGTTCTTTGGGGAGTGCAAGCGTGATGTTATATACATGTGTATTCATCGCTTCAGAGGGTACACGGATCAACTAACATGTCATCTGTTTCCTTTCAGGCCTACGACTAAATGAGCGATGTATCGAATAACCCGAAGCGGTGCAGCGTACGTCGGCAGCGCTCGATCTCCCAAGTGCACTACAACATCAAGCGCCAGGACAACGAGATGACGGCCAAGCCCATGCTATTGCCCACCAGCCCGCTGGAGGTACAGGCGTATGCCTTGCAGGTGGCCGGGCACAAGAAGATGGAGGATACCAAGTATTTGGGTGAGTTATAATGTAATAATATAATAATATGTACTAGCATTGCATCAACATTACTGCTGCGTCCGCCATGCGTGCAACCTTGCATGCAATTTACTCCCATCCGCTGGAGATAGAGGCGTATACCTTGCAGGTGGCCGGACATAGGAACAAAAGTAGTTGATCCAATGTGAATTGGGTCGTTAAACAAATTAAAACCCTTTTTATTAAAAGTTAACAAACGTTATCTTTTTTCTACAAATAAATAAATAAATCAATCAATCAATCAATTTGTTAAGCTAACTAATGAATAAACCACTTCCTACCATTCTTTTGGAGGCTTAACCCACTCTATCCCTGGGGCAGATCTCCAGGGATTTAGTGACTTAAGCCTTAAACCAGTCAAACAGCGCGACCGTTGTTTCCTACAGGGTACAATATTCACCAGTACCCTCGAAGTAATTTCCAGGAAGTTTACTGTACTTCTGAAACCGAAAATAAATTATATGTGCGCACATAAATTTTATATACGCAGTTTCAGTGATTAGAGTAGGGGCAAATCAAATCAAACATTAATTTGCTAGAAATACATTGTTGTTACAAAAGTGAGATCTTATAGCTTAAATATCACTGTATTCTGCGTGAAAATTGTTTATCTACATTGTTATTAAACTCCTATTATTATTATTATATAAATACATTTACTTACTATTTTTGTTAATCTAAACTAATACCTATTATAAAGAGAAAAGATTTGATTTTTTGTATGTTCGTTTCGCTTGAATGAACGGATTTGGATGAAATTTGGCGCAAGGGTAGACCATGACCTGCGGAGTAATTGCGTAACACACTAACAGCCGAACCCAATTACCTATTTATCACCAGTTTTGGCATACTGAGGTAGAAAATCCTATCTATCTCTGGTTTTAACGTCCCAATGATTTATATCAGTAGCGATCTGTATGATTATATTAAACTGACAGTTATAGTTATACTGACTACCGTCAGTAGCTATCTATCTTTAGCTGAAAATAGGTTATTGGGTTCGACCGTAACAGTAGCATCAAAGTCGATCACATGACATCCATATTTTTTGAACTTGCTTCCATCTTATTGCACAGATATTTGAAATAATCCGAACTCATCTAGTTTTAAAACATAATCTATTTTTGCAGTGTAAAAGTTTTTAGCCAATTTACAGAAATAAATATTATTTATCGTTAATTATCTTAGACCCTCATATAAAGACCATTACCAAAAATGCTTCACACATTCCCAGGTCTACTCCAATGCAACAATGGCACGATAATGAAGCCTATAATCAAAGAAGCTCAGAAGCGCGAGATAGATTTCTACGAGCGCCTCGCGAGCACCGAGCACTCCGACCTGCTGGAGCTGCGGGGCTCCGTCGCCAAGTACTTCGGGTGTCGCAAGTACACGTACAACGGCTTCGAGCAGGACTACATCATACTCGAGGATCTGACGGAGAGGATGCTGGAGCCCTGTGTCATGGATGTTAAGATTGGTGAGATTAAACACTTTTATAACTAGCTTTTGCCCGCGACTTCCTACTAATATTATAAACTGGATGGATGTTTGTTACTCTTTCACGCAAAAACTACTGAACGCATTTGGATGAAATTTTGCACACTAATGGTTTATAACCAGGGTTAACATATAGGATACATATGGATTTATCCCGATATTCCCACGGGATCGAAACTTATGCAGGTGAAACCGCGGGGCGCAGCTAGTGTATTATAAAACATATCCAGAGTAGCACCAGCACGTAACACACACACTTCCGACTTCGCTATTGTCTCGGGCGGTGCCGAGGGCTTCTGCACTTACACACACATTCACAGTGTGTCTTTACACTTGGTAACCACATGAAAGCGTGCGTCGTTTCTTAAGATAAAAATACTGTAACCAACTAAAAACGCCTAGTTTTCTATACGTAAACAATCCCAAATCTTGAATCCTACGAGTAGATCGACTTTCGCGTTATGGAAAATCAAATCATAAACTTTATTTAACCACTTCTACTAAAACCTTCCAGGCAAAAGAACCTGGGACCCCCTGGCCACGGAAGAAAAGATCGCGAACGAGCAGATAAAGTACCAGTTGAGCAAGCAGCAGTACAGCTTCTGCATCCCGGGCTTCCAGGTGTACAAGCTCAGTACTGGCAAGCTGCACAAGTATAACAAGGAGTACGGGAAGAGGATACACGGACAGGCTGTTAAGGATGGTGAGGGCTTCTTTAATCATTCAAAAAATCTAGAGTCATTTATTCAAATTAGGCTGAGACTCAGCACCAAATGAACGTCAAAATTACCTAAGACAGTCCCCCAAAACGCCCGCCCTTCACCACTTGCTAGTGCTTTAGCTGAGAAGAAGTGGCGCAACAAACTCCCCAGCAGCACAGCTGTCTGCACTCTTTCGTTATAGAGTTTTTTGTTTATTTATAAACGTTGCTTAAAGTTAAGAAACATTTAAACGTCAAACAAAATATCGATAAGCAGACGTTAGTCGCGACTTAACTATATGCAGCATTTATTATCTAACATGACTGTTCAAACTGCTATTGAACTACTTTCTTATGTACTCGTAGGGCTCTCGACTGTGACATGTTCTCATAAAACGTATAAACGTGGAGAATATCAATTTTCCCTATCGCCAATCTTTTTAAAATCCGGTTTGGATCACATATGTGTACGGCTCTTTATTTATTTTTTTCATCTTCTATCGAGTTTTTGGATGTCCAAAATGAAAAAGCTCCATGCGAGCGCGAAATAATATAACTTCGTGCATTTCTGTACGTCACGAAAAAAAGAGATAACATCCCTCGCAAAATTGGACGCTACTTTACGAATCACGCCAGCTGTGAACAGAGACCAAGCAACAGAACTGACAACCAAACCGTATTTCTGTTGTAGCTATTCGCAACTACCTAAACGGCATCGGCACAAGTCTCTGCCGCGCGCTACTGCTGCAGTTCCTATCAGAGCTGTGGAAGATACAGAAGTGGGCGCGGCGCCAGTGTGCCGTGCGCCTGTACTCGGCGTCTCTGCTGCTGGTGTACGACGCGGCCAGGCTGCGCGACTGCTGCCAGAACAAGGAGTTCACGTGAGTTATCTAGTATATATCTAATGGAAATTATTCTCAAACAGCCCATTCAAAGTCAAAGTCAAATCATTTATTTCAAATAGGCACATAAAAGGCACTTTTGAACGTCAAAAATTAAATTAAAATAAAATTGATTCTAGTCGCCCCATCCAAAAGGTAGTTTTCGTAGTTCCATTGAAAATCTGTTTCTGCTCCAGTCACTGCAATCTGAAGGTATGTATATTTTGAATGTTTTTAATCATTCCCGTAATTAAAAACGTTCAAAATTTAGTCGCAATCTCATCTCAGCAACAATCAATGTTTGGACACTTTTCCAAATGTAAATTAGAGGTATTTTTGACAGATTGAGACTGAGATTAGAATGCAAACGCTCCTAAAAATACAAGAATTTCCCCTCTGGCTTTATGCAGAAGTCACATAGTATTACGCTTTTATTTTCATACTAGTTATATGGTATCAAGTGTCTTTTCGTGAAAAACGTTAGGATACCCTGCAATTAATAAGCTTTCTCTTAATAATACTCAGATAAAAACAACCAGTAAAAAGCATGCTTCATTCAAGATATATATTTAGGTAGAAGGAAACAACATTGTGTAATAACACGAACACCCTAGGTGAAAACTTAAGACTCACTTTTTTTGTATTAAATCAATTATTGTCTGTCACTGATAATCTCAAAATACATTATTTTTATTTTAAACATATTTTCCCGAACATTTGTTATAGATTTGAAAGAAAAAATTACTTACTCAATTTTCCATACAAAAATAGTTTAACGAGCCTCGATAGATGGCGTTGTTAGTTGAGAACCAATTTCTGAATCGCGCTATGGTTTCGTTACGCGGCGGAGTATAAGTACCGGCGGTGACTATGGTAGATAAAAAGGGTGTTTGTCGCTTTCATGACACATGCGCCGTAAGGTGCGTGGGGTATGGCTATCAAGACATACCCAACACATAATTTTTGGATCAGAGAGGCTGTTGGTATCCAAAATACCGGCGTCTCCTCTGCAGAGAATATCTTAGAAAACTGTAGGTACATATTATAATTATCTACTGAAAGTAGGGTGCGATCTGCGTAAACGAAGATTGCGTGCAATTAATGATTATAATTTTTATTTTTTTAGTATATTACCTGCTTTCTTCTTTCTTTCTTTTTTATCGTGTCGCTATTTTGTGCGAAATTGTACAGCGTCATGCAGTGTTACCATGTGCACCGTAATTACGGTAAATGCACCGTACTCAGCAAAAATCTACCACCTACCGTTAGAGCATAACAACGGTGACAAAATCTACCGTAATTTGCATTTGTCAAGAAATGTATAAAGAACAACTGAAAATAGGCCAGAGAGCCTTGCACCTGTATTTCCGATACTTCCCAGATTAATTCCAAAGACATTAACTGAACAGCAAGAACTTGACGACGAATGGCGCAGGCTACTTCTTCACTTGCCAAATGATTTAGATGCATGTCAGTATTCACCAGACAAATTTTGGCATCAAGTTTCCCAAATTGGCAATGAGAACAAAAAGGTTTTTAAGAGATTACCCTTATTTATGATTGCGATATTGTCATTGCCGCATTCTAGTGCAAAATGTGAGCAAATATATAATAAAGTGAACGATATAAAAACTAAATAAAGGAACAAATTAATAACCAGGTCTATATGAGGAAATCTTTTGACACAACAGTCTATCAAAAGGCAAGGCCAAAACTGCCTTAATTTCAAGCCGGATGATGAAATGTTAAAAAGATTAAATCAAATTATTTACAAAAATGAGAATGAGGAAATGATGTTGTCAGATTCAGACTGATTTTTTTATTACTCTGTATAATTTGTATCTGATTTACATAAGAATTACATTCTTGTTTATTTTTTCAAATAAAAACTTAATGTGAACTCTAAAATTATTGTTTTCTTTAAAGTAATTGCACCGTAATGAACACCGTTTTTTTCCTGAGCCTATCACCGTAATTTCCTAGAATCTACCGTATTTTTTGAGGGGTATCACCGTTGACCAGATTTTGGACATGGCAACACTGGCGTCATGTGAGAGTATTTGGAACTAAACAATAATGGGAATAATGATTTCTTTAGTTTGATGCTAGTTCATAAATGTTAGGCCTGGTTGGATAAACGGAATTTATAGGCTTAGGGTGGATTCTCGGACATGCCTTTCCGCATATCTACCTAGGGTGGATTTTTGGGGTAGATAAACGGAATAACCGGTTTCGATAACTTCGTCATAGAAACATTACTTACCGTACCTCTTACTTACAAAATATTTTTTTCTTTTCAGTGCCCAAGCGGGCTGCCGGCCCGCGAGCCTGCCGCGCCGGCGCCACTCGCTGCACAGCATGAGCTCGGGCTCCAACTTCAGCGGACAGATCAGCTCTAAGGGTCCGGTCTACAAGAAACTACAACCGGTGTCTGTCACCCCTATGACGCTATCCTACTCTAGCTTTTCAACCCCACCGCCTATCAGCTCCCCATGGAGCGATGCCCTCGCCAGCTTCAACCACAACCACTCCTTCGAACATAACTACGAGAATAAGCTATCTAAGATCAAAATGAACTACAGAGCTATTTTAGATCAACTGTCCAATGACTCTCCTACTCCCAATCCTTGGGGTACCGTGAAGATCATTGACTTCGCACACGCCTTCTTCAATGAAGAAGAAGAAAGGAACGTAGACGAGAACTTCAGAGACGGCGTTGATAACTTCGTGGAGATCTTCGAGTGCTTTCTGAGAGAAACTGACGATCAAATCATGTGATAGTTCTTGTGTGATATATTTTGAGACGATTAGTGACAGTATTAAGCTTATAAAAGACATTGTAGAGTTGTTTTTTCGAATTTGTCAACTGTTTGAACTTTGAAGACATAGCAGAATTGAAAATTTTACTATTGAGAGGTGAAGCTCGACGGGCTCAGTTACTGAGCGAGTACCGATTGGCTGATAATCCCGACCCAGATGTTTTTTTTTTTTTTGTTAGTCTACTGTGTCCCACTGCTGGGCAAAGGTCACCCCCTCTTTCCTTCCAAACCTCCCTGTCTTGTGCGATCTCTGGCCATGTCGGCCCTGCGAACGTTACCAGATCGTCACGCCACCTTCGTCGTGGTCTACCTCGACGGCGATGTCCTCCCTCAGGCGTTCAATGAGTGACGATCTCTGCCCATCCCTCCGGGTGCATTCGCGAGACGTGTCCAGCCCGCTCCCACTTCAGCCTGGCTGTTTTTTCTCCAACATCTGCTACTCGAGTTATGGAGCGCAGCGTGGTGTTTCTAACTCGATCTGTACGCTTAACACCTATTATGCTGCGCTCCATTGCCCGTTGGCAAATCTTGAGTTTGGACTTCTGTTGTTCAGTAAGTGACCAACTTTTGTGCACTGTAGGTTAGGACGAGCAGGATGCACATGTCGACAACTCATCGACCCAAATGTTTAAATGATTTGTTTTGTTTAGATGATTTCAAACATCTAGACCGGGTTGTCTATAAAACACATAAAGGAGTAAGCTAGCATCAAGAATATTATTATGTACTTGACTTTATGTGCTTACAATGAGATATCCCATTTCAACGGATGTCTTGTGGTAAAAATTTACAGTATACTATATTGTGCGGTATTTCAATGTGTCAAATAAGGTATTGTAAACTATGCTATACTAGGACTTTTAATTAGCTGCAGTAAAATGTCAGTTTATCTGTTACTACTTTTTAACGAAATGTAAATAGTGATGTGACAAAAGAATCGATTCATTCAATTCCAAATCGATCAATGTTCAATTGATTTTATAAAAGAGGATAGTATGTTTTTGGTCAGGTCAGTAGCTTGTTTTTCAGGGTGTGACGAGCCTCTGAAAGGGCGCGTTCGTACTATATCGTGGCGATTAATTTATCGTTGGACAACTGTCGTCTCTAGCTGTTTCCATTATATCGACTGTTTCTCGTCACTGTGTCGTTGAAATATTTTGTCGTTGAACAGCTGTCGGATCTAGCTGTTCCCATTGGATCGTGACGACATTTTTACTGTTCACGGCAGTCGCCTTGTCGTTTGCACATCAGTCGCCTCTACGTTCTTTTGGTGGTTACGGTAGATAATCGTAATAACGACACTTGGCTTAATCGTGTCGTCCTATATATGAACCCCTCCATTTAAGTACACAAGCCACGACGCTTTAAAAGACACGATAATCTGTCGTCGCGACATAGTGGGAATGGGGCAGGTTGATAAAACTATTTAACTCATAGTTTGTTAATTTTGTAAATATTAACAAACTATGAGCATTACAACATATAAACTCAATTAAATAGGCTTGTCTCAGACTACTTATCTGAGCGTTAGCTCCAGGTCTAAGTGGATGCACTAAAAAATCTAATAAGTTACGGCTATGTAGCCCACTTAATTGAGATTGTATAGTTTGAACGATTTCTGTGCAGTCACTATTCGAGCACAATTTTGATGCAAACTGTAGGTACTATTAATAACTATCCTATATTATATGAATAAAACTACAATGTATATTTTTATCCGATCAATACAACGAATATTTGTTTACGGTTAAATAAAAATTGGTCAATTGCGTTTCAATCACATCACTAGTAGAGTTAGTGTGGCAACATAATTTAATGAAATGACAATCGGAAGTGTCATTTTACTACAGCTATTTAAAAGTCAGACTGTAGTAATGTGTTTGAATTAGCTAAGTATCTAACTGAAAATTTACTGTTTTATGCTAAAACAGACTTAACGAATGTACCTAATCTTGTAATGAATACCTAGTTTATTATAGTTATCGTATTATAATCCAGTGTTGTATAACTCAATGTAATGCTCAATTTTGTAAACAATTCCATTCGTTAGGTGTTTCCTACTCGGGACACGCTAAGTCAAAATATTGTAGTACTTAAATAAATTTTTATTATTCCAAATAATAGTTTTATATAAGTGTGAAAATGTAAATAAATTGTTTGACGCTTTCGCGTTATAAATATTTATTATAGAAATCAGCCAAAATTATTTCTCCCAAATAAACAACTATAAACTTAAGTTATATAATCAAATACGAAAAGTTGGCAAACCCAGCCGACGATAATGAGTGAACATGCACCCCACAGTGCAGAACAGTACAAAACTATATCATTTGTCAATTCGCGTCCAGACGACGCCATGCCACGCCCGCGGACACGGCCGGTCCGAATATTAACTGTATACTAAATATATGGAAACAAAATATACCTATCAGTTCTATACCTTCTATATTAGAACTCCAATATTTACAGTAGGCCATTAAACAGTACATTTGTTCGGAGATTAACGTTTGTGACGCACAATCTATTATTGCGAAATGTTAGACTTTAAAATTGGTTAGTAACTACTACTGATACATATTACTTATTAATTAATTTGGAACAACGTTAACATAGTTTAGCGACTGTCGTCACAAACACTATTCTACAAACAAATTAATATCCTCGGCGCCATGTCCGATGGGTGGCGCTAACAACAGTAGACACCAAATATAGTGGCATTTCCAGAGCAGGCAAGTAAGATATTCCATAAAAAATAATATGTTTTAAGCATTAATTAATCTAGTGTTATACAATGTATTATACAACAACAAATTAGGCCGAGTGCTCACCGGACAACAATAGTAACACGTTGTAACTCCAGCACAAGCATCGCGTCACCTGTGTATTATTATAACATCGTATTATTTTACAATCGCAGTCTTTTGTTTACAATACAGATACTTTCCTGTACCGCGAGTACTAGATAATGAAAGTATTTACAAAAGACACGTAACAAGGGGTCCAATAGGACCCGCATTATAACAACAAGGGAAGGGTTATCGACAGGCGAACCTTGGTACGTCCTTGTACTGGACTTACTTATTTATATAAACTTGCTTTCTAACAATTTCTATTTCTCATTTGTACTGGATTAACTCGATTTATATTTGGGGCGCGTAATCGGTTCTTAGTAATAAAATATAAAAATTTGAGGCCGATCGCGTCGCCGCCGAGGGCGGTCCCGGCGAGCGCTCGGCGTAGAACCATACGGTACGCGGCTAGCACGGAGCGAAGCACCCAGGTGTTAACTAGAGCGAATAATGATTACATTTTTTTTTTGCAATTTTTCCACGATTTCATTAGAAAAAGAAAACAAAACACACACGTGGCGGAGGATTTTTGAACATTTTTATCTTAAGGTAAGGCTACTCGGTCGGCTCTAGATGCGCGGCAGCTTGGGCGCGTGCACGGCCGGGTTGTCGCGCGCCAGCAGCGCGCCCGCCGCGCCGCGGTAGTCGTAGCTGCAGCCGTGCACCTCGGCGTAGCGGTGCGGCGCGCAGTACGCCGCGCCGCAGCGGCAGCGGTGCAGCGTGGCGATGCTGAGGCGCTTGCGGCACCAGGCGCAGCGGGGCCGCGCGCGCCGCGGGGCCGGCGCCGGGGCCTCGGCCGGGGCCGCGCCCGGGGCCGCGCCCGGGGCCGGCGCCGGGGCCGCGGGGCCGGGCTCCGGGGCCGCGGGGCCAGGCTCCGCGCCCGCGAGCTCGTCCGCCGGCTCGCGACGCAAGGCGCGCGGCGCGTCCAGGCGCTCGTCGCTGAGATGCAAGTGCTCGCGCGGCCGGTGGCGAGACAGGGCGGGCAGGATACGGCTGTCAATATAAAACACTCCATTATTGTAGGTTATGTCTGCCAATGCTGCGAGCGTTTTCACTGACTAATCATGCCAAAATACGCTTACGTCGAAAACTGCCATACTGCAGTTCGGGACATAAATTTTACTCTTCTCGTTTAGGGCTTTTACACTTTCTAATTTTGGCGAGTGTAGCCCGGTCTAGTCGGCAGTACATACCTGTTCCTCTTCAGCTTCTCCAGGTCCGAGGTGGAGGACGAGAACAAGGCGTCGCACAGCGGCGCGGCGCGGCGCACGGGCGGTGCGCGCACGTGCAGCGAGGACGCGCTGTGCGAGTGCGCGCCGGCACCGCCCGCGCCTCCCGCCGCACCGAGCGGGACCCAGCCGCGCGGCGAGCCCATCACCAGCGGGCCTGCGGGAGGGCAGTCACGTTAGCGTCGGTCAACGACTACATCTGAATAGCTGCCTAATTGTATAATTCGGAAGCGCCCCAAAAAGACCCGAACACGCGAACCTCCGAAAATGGGAGAACTCGCAAATGCTATTGCGTTTTCCGTGATCTCTCCGAAGCCTTTGATTGCGTGCACCATAACACGCTTTTGCGTGAACTACATCATTACGGTATTCAAAACGAAGCTCTCCACGTAATAAATTCTTATTTGCATAGTAGGTACCAATGTGTAGCTGTTAATAGTATGAAATCTTTCGGGATACCAATTCAGTTAAGTGTACCATAAGGCTCATACTGGGTCCATTCTTATCCTTAATGTATATTGCCATTCTATTTAAAGGGTATGCGACGCTGTACTGTTTGCTGATGATACCTCTCTCATCTTCAAAGAAGACAGGAACAGATAAGATTTTGAAGACGTAAACAGTGCACTCAAACTCAATGGCGACGGATCCATTGTCGGCATTGGCCAAGAAAACAAGATGTATAAAGTTCACCTTAC
This sequence comes from Apamea anceps, assembly GCA_951799955.1. NCBI lineage: Eukaryota > Metazoa > Arthropoda > Insecta > Lepidoptera > Noctuidae > Apamea > Apamea anceps. Next base: position 1,479,776 of record OX637518.1, read on the forward strand.
CGAATGTTAGAAATCTAAGACCCAACATCGTCTTAGATAAAAAGGTGCTCGAAACTGTAGATTCGGCAGTTTTAGGGGCATAACAGCTGTTGATGCCGCACTTCAGTAGTGATCACATAAATCAAGCCGCTAGCGGGAAGGCTTAAGTCGGCAGCCTACGCCGTCAGGAAAGTAAGACTGACGTTGATACAACACGGTTAGTTTAGCTATTTTCATAGCTTTATGTCTTACGGCATTCTGAGTTTGCGTTATGCTCGTGGACGGGTGCTGCTCGTGTTAACTGTTTATTTACTTTACTTTGAAGGACCTAGTTTATCATATGAACATAATGCAGCATTGCATATTGGATTAGTGATGCTCCTTCCGAGCCATTTTTACTGGCATTTTCAGGTTTTGGAATTGAACAACTGTGAATACGATTGCGGCAATGAAGCTTTTCGATGCAGTTTGTGATCTTTATTGTGTGATGCAATTTAAAAGAATTTTGTAATAATACCAAATAATTAACTCTTTTATTTCCTTCCCAAAAATATATTTTTATCCCGAGTTTTATTTCATTTCTGTAGCTGTAGTTAGTATCCCATAGCTATGTTTGGTGTGTGGATGGTGGTGTGTTAGGCGTCGTGAGTAAGGTAAGCTGTTTTTGTGCGGCTGTTTGCTAGTCTGTAATAAATTATTACTGCAGACCACTACTAATCTATCTGTCTTTTTTTAAATTCTTAGCCCAGCTGTTCGTTTGCCGTTGTGTTGCCGTACCATTCTTCTATCAGCCATATTACTGAATATATATGTAACACTTTCCAGCTACATGCAATCTGACTTGTACGTCATCGGCCCATTGCCTGTTTTGCTTATTACGTTTATAGGTATATTTTATTCAAGGTGGGCGTATTTTCTAAGTATGCCTGGCTTATTTCCCTTAAAAAGGTTGACAACAGTTCTATAATTAAAGCCGCGTCTGATTTTTTTTATTATTTCGAAGTGTCAAGTGCTATTCTCTGTGACAACGCTACCGTTTTTCGTAGTAATCAGTTTTTTTTTTTTTTTTTTCTTAGGGATGAAAGAGACTGTGACCTCTGAGTTTGATTCGGCCTTTCTTCTCAGACTAGTCAGATAGGAAACGCTGACCTTATCTAGTTTTAAAATATGATTGACGTGTAAAAGTGTTTCTGCAAACCTACTTACAAAATAAAATCATTTATTATTAACCGACCAGATTTTTTTTTTTTGTTGAAAAAAGGCTACTGCTGTGTTACCTCTGCGGTTAAAACCTTTTCTAATTAATGTCTGGTCATTAATCGTTTTGAAACAGAATTTAAATTTTGCAATGACAAACAAAAATATTTGAGGGATAAAAAAAACTTTACTTACGGAATAATCAAACGCAAGACAAGACATAGAATAATTTAAATATTAATGGAATCCTAATATATATCCAAATATATTTCCAAATTGCTGCAATAGTTTGTTGTTATAAATTGTACAAACATGGACTGATCCCGGGCAGTGTGTGGTAATTATCCCTGATTTTGAGCTTTACATTATAAGTTGATCAAGTCAATTAACAGGTATACGAGTTTCTATGAATCTGGTAGGTAATTTTCGAAGAATATGGAAATAAATGCTAACAATTTTAAGAATTATCAGAATAATTAAAAAATATTTAGTGATTGTGTTGCCAAAAATAAATTAGTGTTAACTGACTTAATGTCCGACCACTGTGGTTTATTAGCTAGCTTCCCCATGCCATTGCATAAAAAGCCGCATGAACTTGAATGCAGGCCTTATACAGCCAGTCGTTGCAAAATGTTTACCATCTATAGTAGAATACGAGAATCCTAATGAAATGTATGGTGCCCTTTTTGATATTATGCAAAAAGAGTACCAATCTACATTCAAGACCAAAACTATTAACATTAATGTATCCTCTATTGGATTTAACCAATGGGATACTCCAGGTATTTATAAAAGTAGAGTCCTTTCCTAGAGTATGTCAAAAATTATTCAAAAAGATTAGTGCTTTTGCTAAATCAAAATTTTTAGGCGAATACAATTAAAAATTCTAATAATAAAGTAAAAACAACTTGGAAAATTATTAGCAATGAAACGGGTAAATCAGTTAAACAAGAAAAACAATTTGAGATTATGGTCAACAACAAATTAGTCAATAAAGCAGCTGACGTAGCTGAGGCATTTAATGAGTTTTTTTGCCAACATACCGATAACTACGACTTGCTGCTTAAATTCGTCCTCGTCTAAAGCTGAAAACCTTTTGCATAGTAGTGTACCTAAATATTATAGTCCTTTATTTAGTTTCGAACATTAACCCCGCGTGATGTAGTTAATGTTTTTAATACACTTAACTCTAAAAACACCGGTGATTATTGGGGCATCTCCATTAAACTTTTAAGTAATATAATAGACATCGTAGCCCCATCTAGCTGTTACTTTTAATAAATGTGTTGATGGAACTTTTTCCTGACCTCATGAAGAATAGTAAAGTCATACCATTATTTAAATCAGGTAATAAGAATGACGTTGGCAATTTCAGACCTATTTCTATCTTAACTGCATTTAGCAAAATACTTGAAAAGTTAATACTCAAGCAGTTGCTAAGACATTTTAATTTAAATAGCCTCCTCCTTAATGAGCAATATGGCTTTACAAAGGGTCGTTCAACTACAGATGCGGGTGTTGCTCTGCTGACACATATTTAACGCATGGGAGAAATTGCAAAATGCTATTGGAGTTTTCTGTGATCTCTCCAAAGCCTTTGATTGCGTGCACTATGACACGCTTTTGCGTAAGTTACGTCATTACGGTGTCTAAAAGAAGCTCTCAACGTAATAATTTCTTATTTACATAATAGGGTCCAATGTGTAGATGTTAATGGTGTGAAATCTTCCGGGATACCAGTTCAGTTAGGTGTTCCGCAAGCTGGCTCAATACTGGGTCCATTCTTGTTCTTAGTATATATCAATGATTTACCATTCCATTTGAAGGGGGCATCTGTGACGTACTGTTTGCAGATGATACCTCTCTTATTTTTTAAATAGACAGGAATAGACAAGATTTTGACGACGTAAACAGTGCATTCTCAAGTTACAAATTGGTTTACGTCAAATAACCTAGTTCTCAACGCCAAGAAAACGAAATGTGTAAAGTTCGCCTTACCGAATGTTAGAAATCTAAGACCCAACATCGTCTTAGATAAAGAGGTGCTTGAAATCGTAGGCTCGGCAATTTTTCTAGGACTAACAGTAGATGCCAAACTTCAGTGGGGACCTCATATATCAAGTCTAGCAGGAAGGCTCAGTTTCGCTGTCTACGCCGTCAGGAAAGTAAGACAATACACTGACGTTGATACAGCTCGTTTAGTCTTTTTAGTTATTTTCACAGCGTTATGTCCTACGGTATTCTGCTGTGGGGCAAAGCCGCTGATATACAAAATATATATGTTCTTCAGAAACGAGCTGTTCGAGAAATTTATCAGCTAGGTGCCAGAGTTTCTCTAAGAGATTTTTTTAAAGATATTGGTATTCTCACGGTTGCATCACACTTCATCTTTGCCAACATCTTCTATATTAGGCAAAATTTACACTTGTACCTTAAAAACAGTGATATTCATAGTGTTAACACTAGAAATAAGGACAAACTACGTGCCCCCTTTCGCGGGCTTCATAAGGTTTATAACTCATTTGTTGGGCTTGGTATAACCTTTTATAACCAGATACCCTCTTCTTTGCTAGACTTGCCTTTTAATGCGTTTAAAGCTCAAGTAAAATCCAACCTTTCTTCAAAGGCATACTATTCCATCAACGACTACTTACACGATAAGAATAGTTGGACGCCCTAATTTAACGCAAGACAATGTTTATGTTCTTTCTCCAGAATTAGCTTACTGACAGGTTATTGTTATTAACTTATTTTACTTTAATGGTCTTAGTTTATCATTTGTGACTTTGTGAAGTGAGAGCTATGTGAACAGAACCTAGCAATGCATAAATATGTAAGCTGTCACGCCCTTTATGCCTGGAGGCTTTTATTTGGGTAGTCTTTATTTTAATTATTTTTTAAGTTTTTATTATAATTTGTTGGTATATGGCGTGGCTAGCTGACATATGGCAAATAATTTAATTTTATGTTTGTGCCTTGTAATGTTAATTACTTAACGCCTAGTATTGTGTACAATCAAACATTTTCTAATTGAAGAGGCAGCTGTGCTGCTGGGGAGTTTGTTGCGCCACTTCTCCTTCCCAGCGATAGCACTAGGAAGTGGTGAAGGGCGGGCGTTTTGGGGGACTGTCTTTTGTAATTTTGACGTTCAAAAAGTGCTGATTCTCAGCCTAATCTGAATAAATGACTTTTGATTTTGAGTTTGAATGCATCTAAAACTTTACCGAATCAGCAATCGAGTTGGCTACTTTTTATTTTGAAATAAGTTAATATTTATAAAGTATTTACTAATACCACGGTTAAAGTAAAGAAGTGACAAGTAGAACCTGTCAGTTTTGTCCAGTGAACTTTTAATACTACTTTACTAATGGCGGTGTGCCTTCGAGACTGCTTAAATCATGATAAACATGAAGGTGCCTCGCCCGCCCCCCGCGGCACAGACAGCCGAGTGCCGCAGCACGTACCGCAGTGCGGCGGCGCGTCGGCGCGCGGCGCGGCGCCGCACGGCTCCAGCAGCTCGGCGGGGGCGCGCGGGGGCGGCGCGCGCGCGCCGATGGGCGGCAGCAGCGTGTACCTGCGCGACGTTGCCGATTACAATACTACCACACTTACTAGATATTTTCAAAGTTTTTACTTCATTTCATAGGAATATCATGGCATATTATGGCCACAAATTGGAAATTCAAAAGCCACGAAGAAATTATTGATACTTTTATGTGTGCTGCTGGCACCACTAGTAGTGATTAGCAGATTTCTCTTTTACAGAATAAACAAGTTTTTCTTTGTTTGTCTATAACAATTTTACCTGTCAGTAAATGAGCAGTCGTAGTCGTATCGCGTGTAGTTGCCGTCGTATAGCGGCGCGAAGGCGTCGTCATCGCCGAAGGGCGCGTACGAGGTCGCGCGCTGCTTCAGCCCCTCGGAACTGGCGTCTAACAAACTAGGGACGGATAAGGTTTCCTCGCTGCGAGTCTTCTGGATTTCTACTTTATCTGGAAAGAAAAAAAAATGTTTATCACCATCATCTTTGATTTGGACTACATGGATGAAGTCAGTCATCATGAAGTTCAAGTAGTTCAAATCTTATCATGAGACTAATAATTCTATAAGTAGCGACTATTTTAGCCAAAACCTTGAATTGGGAATCGGATTATATCGCCCGTTTAAGATTGCTTAGCGAAAACGCTCGTGGTGTCTGAGTGTAATTGGTAAATTATAGGTTGAGTGTGGCTGTACATACCGTTTCTGTCATCAGTCCTGCTGGGCGGGCTGCGCTGCACGCACAGCGTCTCCATGCGCCGGCGCAGCTCCAGCATCTTGCCCATGGTGACCGCGTTGTCGTGCAGCGAGCCCGCGCCCGCGCCGCCCGGCCGCTCCGCCAGCTGGCCCAGCGACGGCGGCGGCGACGAGTCTGGGGAACACGGAAGGACACGGAGTTCAACACACAAGGATCTTTTGGCGCTTGACAGCGTGGCGCTGTGGGTAAACATGTGTGAACATTGTTGTGTGTAATGTCTTTAATGTATTGAAAAACAAGATGGCGGCGTTAGTTCCGACTTCGGCCACGCGCCAAAAGTTCCTCGTGCAGATGATATGTTTTAGTTGAGAGGAGCCTTTTTTTTTTTGAGGATAGGAAATCATCAAATGACCCTTCCCGCTCTGGGTGGAGCAGAAGGGAGTGTCAGACTCTTACTGACTAAAACCCACCCGTGTTCCTTCCTTAGCCCTTTATGTTCCAGGGCAGCGGTAACCCTTTCGGACGATCCCGCTACCCTGGCAGGCTTCGGCCCCGTCGCTTTTGCTGACATCTCTTTGAGGCGCGCGTGGAAAACGTACACGCCGTCCGGCACGGGCCTAGTCCTGATCGGACGGTGAGTTACCCATTACTCACCGCCCGCAGGTTGAGAGGACCCTAAGTCCGCGTCTAAACATGTTCCTCTGATTAATAAACGCTTTACGTTTATTAATCAAGGGGGAACGTTCATTACAACATTCAGATTCAACAAACATTTTTCGAGGTTATCATCATTTATCATTATCCAGTGCTGGGCATACGGCTCTCCCGAGTACGGCCACTTCGACCGGTTATGTGCTTCTCGCATCAAGCAGATTCCAACGGCCTTACCTTGTACTTTGTCATCGCTCCATCTTGTGGGAGGACTTCCAACAAGGTGCCTCCCAAGTGCCCTTTGTGCTTGTCATTTTATTTGTCATAGTCACCACGCTTGGCAAGCGGGTTGGCGACCGCAGTATGGTAGTAAAATGCATAGAGAACGGTTCTCTTCTCCAGTAAGTACGTAGTAAGTAAGTACCTTAGTTGCCTTTTATGACACCCACGGGAAGAAATGGAATGGTGCTGCACACGGAATATTCGAAGTCATAGTTTAATATAATTTTACTCCGCGTTTATTAATAGGGGTTCTGTGTAGTTGAAGGATAATTCAAGAATAAATATGTAGGTCTTCTCCTCGTGTCTACGCGAGTTTTACAAGAATAGCTCCAAGGGTGAATAGCTAGACTTTTAATACGTTACATACAAGAAAAGTGCCACACGTGTATACTCTTTTAAAAGGGTGCATTCTTTCAGTAAATTGCGGACGCTATCACCGCTTTATTAACTTTAGTGTAGGAGGTTGTGCAAATAAGGATAGCAAACGTGACAAACAAAACAACCCCCAATGCCGTGCCGCTCATTTTATTATATACTGTCACATATTTTCTTTGTAGAAAGAGGTTTATTCAAATACTTGTTTCGAAATTAATGTTATAAAAAAAATTAAGTTGACTTGACAAGAATGACAAGTACCTACTGTTGAAAAAAGTCATTAAAATATTGAATTGTAAAAGTAAATTGCAAATACAGGATAGAATTGCATCGTCCCACTTGAATTTGGGGTTATAGGGGTATGAGTAACAGGGTAACCTCCGACAAGACGGGTGTTGTGTCTGGTAGGCTACTGCCCGACGATTAATATCGGGACGTTGTGTATACATATATATGCTAGTCGCGCAGTAAACGCTGCAGGATTTTGCGTGACGTCAGTGTGATGCGTAGTTCGCATGTGGCATTGTAGATGACGCCACAGGGTCGTTTGAGTGATTCCCACGTCACGTCAGTTCTTAACCCTTAAAAGTCATGTTATGTGATAGTTTAAGGGATAAGACGTACATTTGTTGTGTTCCAGCGGCGAGTAGGTGCCGTCGTGGTTCTCCTTGACGCGCAGCATGTTGACGCGCTCGCCGTCGCGGAACACCAGCACTGTCACCTTGCAGCCACTGCCGCCCCACTCCCCGTCGTCTCTGTTGGTAACACGACATTAACAATAGCGTTTACTTAGATAATTATCGAATTCATTTCTATAGAAATAAACACGGAAGCTATCACATGCAAACATAATGTAGTATGGCAAAGCTATTGTTCTTCGTACCCTCAATACTGAGGATCGCGACCATTACTTCGTCTATTTGGTTTTGTTGTACGTTATGGACTTAATGTAAAGTCGACCTCGTATATGATTTTTCATTTTTGGAAAAAAACTCCTAGTAAATGAAAACTTCACTAAGTGCTCGTATACACGAGCGGCACGCGTCAAGGGCGAGGCAATTGCAGCCGCCGACATTTCTACGGCTGCCGTCGACAACGTGCCGCTCGTGTATGAGTTCTAAGGAACTATCTAACTGTGACATAAACCTCGACGTTTTATGCCGTGCACGTGACATTCAGCCATAGGGTGGTAAAGTAATTACGAGGTCGACTGAACAGTAAAGGATTTATCTATCTATAAAAAAAAAACACGAAAACCCGAGTGCATTGCACAGGCACAATAGGGTAGTTTCCTGGGTAAAAAATTATTATTATATTTAGTCCGTCAGTTAGATTATCGAAAAATAATGGACACGTATTTTTTCTTTTGTCAATCAAACAAAACATGACAAAGATAAAGCGCGTCAAAATTTGGGAGTGGGGGTCGTGACGTCACGCCATGCTAAAAAGTAGCAAGGCAAGGCAGGCAAGTGACGTAAAAATACTGGTCCAATATTTTTTGATAATCTAACTGACGGACTAATTAGATTTTTTTTGAAAACTAGCCTAATACGAACGTCTAAAATCCGCCATTATATTTTATTTAAATCATCACTCGTTAAGACGCTAAACATAAGTCTGTCTTAGCTGTTCCGCAGTCAGATAAAAAGCCAGTTCCTCACCTATTAGTATCAAGCAGCCTCTCAATATCCCTCCAGGGCTCGGCGTTGGGCGGCGGCGGCAGGCGGCGCGTGGAGATGGGCCCGCCGCGCATGCCCAGCACGAGGCGCAGGCGCGCGCCATCGCTGATGGAATGCTCCCGGAGCGATGAGGAGTCCTCAAGCTCCACCAGGTTGTATAGCAAGTGTTGCTGGGACACCGGGATGCCTGGAATATTACAATACTTTGTTATTTTTGTCTGGTAATTTTGGTGGTGGTTTGATTCAGAGGGCGAGCGACAGATGATATGAAAATCTTTAAAAGGTCCCTTTGTGCATCGAACATCGATATTTAAAGAACAAAATTAAATAAAATGCGCGGTCGGGGGACCTTCGCCAGGAACGAAGTACCTTACGCGATATTCGCATGCACACACACATTCGTTTCTAATCAGAGAGAGAGAGAAATTCGCATGGAGTTAACGCTTTTTTCTTACGTGACGATTTCTACCAGTCAACTCGTACCGCAAGTCTCGTTAAGGAACATCGTTCCAATCATTTTTGAGTAAGTATAATATAGAAAAATCTTTAGAATACAACATTGTAGGCACCATTAAACGCTTCTTTCCTTTATTTTTATTTTGGTGTAATCACATGCCATCGTGCCATAACTAACAAAGGGTGCTTTCGTATCTGATGTTGGTTGATGTAGGGTACATTCGAAGAACGTCTACACTAGATCGAGGGGGCGATACGACCGTCTATGATTATATCAATCGTTCATTGTTGCCACATTGGTCACCACTAGTCGAAAAGTAGGACAATGATGGATCTCTGAGATGAAGTTCGCGTTACGGTAGGAGTGGACTGGACTAGAAATCTTCACGTCAGGAAGAAGCGTTATGGCCGTGCGACCCTTTCTGTCTCTCTCTTTCTATAATATAAGAGTGCGTGTGTGAGTGAGAGTACCGCGTAAGGATGTTCGTTTCTAACGGGGTCCCCCGACCGCACACTTTTTTATTTTATAATTCCCTTCACCTTAGGTTCTCTCTGAGGATATAATACAAGTCTTCAATGTGAGCGGTCATGTTTCTTCTCGTGTACACAATGTTAGGCGATAATAAACGTTATATATTTACAATAAGATGCCAAAAGATACAGGGAGATACTGTTTATTTTTTTGTTATTTTGGCATCCAAAATAATTAAGTCGTATCTTATCGTTTCCTAGAACATCGTATTTACAATCGTCTGGATTCTGGGTGGAACTGTTATTCAAAACTGTAAATCTAGGCTCACATAGCAACGTAATACACCTAAATCGACAAACACGGGATACCTACGCACGCAATTATTCATAAGTACCGCATACGGTAGCTAGACTGCACATAATCGTAACACCTTATGTGATTACGTCACTTGTAAAAACAACACGTGCCTTGTACATTGTACGGCATAATAGCAGCTCAACGAATTTGGCAATGAGTTCATAAAAGTAAAACATCTGATAAGTGGCTGATGCGCGTGCGGCGGGTACGTGAATCAGCTGGCTGGAGGACCGCCAAGTGAAGTCACTAGGGAGACTTTTAGTATTTACTTTCTTTTTTTATATATAACATCGTTACTATGTTGTATAATTGGTAAGCAGACGAGTGCAAGGCGAGCAGAAAATACGTAAACAAATCTGAAGGCAATAGAAGAAATAGAGTTCTAGACAAGAAGTCAGATATGACCCTTCAAACAACCTTCCACAGGCGATATCAACATAGATTTCACGAGGAACAATTCCAAAACCCCCCCCTCGAGTTTCTATTGAGAATTTTAAACATGTGCTATTTTCCCTAAGCTGAGACATTGAACCCAGAACAATAGCGCCTGACGCACTTTTGCAGCAGTAAACAAACACGTATTGAACAGACCGTTCTCTAAACACCCAGATATTTCCATAATCCGAAAAGGCTGTCAAGATTTGAGATTAAACATCGAATTGATTGCTCATAACAATATTTTCTAAAGAAAACATTCCTAAGATTATTCTAGAACGAACCGAATCCGTGATCATGTACAAAAGAGAGATTAATGAAGTGACGCGGAGACGACGACACGAGTTGCGTCACACGTTTACTACACGTGTAGTAACGTCGCACTTTCGTCACGCTAAAACGAAGGGCATAACTGTGTATGCTCTTCGTTCCTGAGCCTAGGCTGTAGTCTTGAGAGTTATTCGCTCCTGTTATGTACATATAAACAGTTATATGTACAGACGCCAGCAGGTCAAGCTACCCAAAACTGTCAAATTTTCCCAATCAACTTTGAACCATAATGCTTTAGCGATACAGTTGAAAATCTATTAAAGAAATTTGACAGATTGTAGTAGCTTGATGTGCTGGCGTCTGTACATAACAAGAGCGAATAACCGGATAAGACCGGATAAGCGTTACGAATGTTTTTTACAACTACTGATATTTTTCTATTATAGCTCTCATTTCAATGGCTACTCAAAACCTTCATGAGAGACGACACTCTCGGCGCACCCTAGTCAGCCAATTCAGCATAAAGTCCAGAACCTCGCCGACTACCTCATGCTGCAACATGAGACTTTTAGAGCTCGTACCCCGACAGGAGAGTGAAGCAAGGAAAAGACGAGAGAATGTTTTACGGGATTGAATACGTTTCTGATTATTGTTAATTAGGATGTAAATACACTGCAGCTCCGCAGTGTAAACCCCAGAGTATATTCACGTCGCTAAACAAACATCAACACAGGTGCCTCGCACTAAACAAATCTTATTTTCGAATCGGCAACCATTAAACCGATTCCACACAAATTCTGAATGCGTATAGCAATAAATCAATCGCGATAAAACGATATGAGTGCGGGCAACGCGCATAACATAATATATCTCAGACGGATCGTTCTGGCACGACATCAAACGTCGTAACGTCATGTAAACCCAAATGACCCGCACGTCAAACCGACGATGTGAACACACCTTTATACCTTAAAATAACATTCAGCTGTTTGGGTAAACACGTAATTTAACAGTCTGTCATTCTACAAGGACTCTCATATTTTATAAACCAAATTAAACTGAATTTAGAGTTCTGAAAACCAAGTTTGTTTATCAAAACATACTAATAGTTTAAGTTTAAATTTGATAAGGTCGCGTCATCATTTTAAGTGTTTATTAAGCCCCTGCTGGAGGCGTTTATTTATTGAGGCACCCACAGGCAAGCCTGGTTAAGCAGCCGCCAACCTTCTAGGTTGACCTGCGAGATACAGAATTCGGGAGCAATGAGCAAATAAAAGTTTATTTCTGAGAATTGTTGACTCATAAACATTGAGACCTAGAAAAACAAGAAGCTATTGTCTTTAATTCGTAATATTAGCTTTTTGCTCATTGCGTGGCAGTGTGGGAGCCAGAGAGATTGATGTTAATAAGGACGCTTTTACATTTTTCTACAAATAACAGTGCTTTTCAGGTACCATTTTAACGTATAAGCAATCACAAATGTTAACATATCATAGTCTTAATTTAAAGGTAATATATTCATCTCCACATTGGCATCACAAAAATTGTATGACGTCATACAAAATTTTCGCACAAATACGTTTTTCCCTACTCAATAATCGCAGAAAATTTAAAAAATAGGTGTCCGAATAGGTACCAGTTTAGGTAAATTTACAGCATATTTTATCTTCAAAATTATAATAAATTGCGGTATATATAGTCCTTTATAGATTTAGCTAATTGTTTTGTATATAAATCAATGTATTTTTCAATTATTAGCTAAAATAAAAACACTTGCAGACTTTTTCATACATTTTGCACTCACGGTTCATCATTCCGCGCTCAGAAGCGCTCATGGAAGGATGGGTATATCGCTCTCTCGCAAAAAATAAATACGATAAAAGTAATAGAAAAAGATTGTTGTGTGAGTACCGTCGTTGGTTATCGTGATCGGAAGGAGTTGATACTTTTGGACTGAAATAAAAGTAAGTACGAGTTTCATACTTAAATTATTTTTATTTTGTAAGTATAAAAAAATATTATTATGTTGTGTAAGATCGGTATTTGGATGGGTGGGGTTAAGCAGCTGTGGACAAGGTTGAGAAATGGATGGGTTTAAGGAGCTCTTAGTAAGGTTAGGATTTGGATGGCTAAGGTCAACCTGTCGGCGGTGAGGTCTGGAAGTGGATGGGCGGGAGGAGAGTTATGATTTTAACCGGTTTGTATGTAGTTATGTATGTATGACCAATGTGCGGTCAAAACCAAGACTATGACAAAAAGTGGTCATTTCATGGTTTTTGGGGTTGCTAATATCGAAAATGGGGTCAAAACCAAAATCCAAGATGGCGCCGATAAAAATTTTACAACTTTTCGTCATGGGTCTCATTTTTATGGTTTTTGGGGTCGCTAATAACGGATATAGGATCAAAACCAAAATCCAAAATGGCGCCGACGAAAATTTGACATTTTTTCGTCATGGGTGTCATTTTCACGGTTTTTTGGTTAGCTAATAACGAATATGGGGTCAAAACCAAAATCCAAGATGGCGCCTACGAAAATTAGACATCTTTTCGTCATAGGTGTCATTTTCATGGTTTTTGGGGTAGCTTATAACGAATATGGGGTCAAAACCAAAATCCAAGATGGCACCGACAAAAACTTGGCCACTTTTCGTCATGGGTGTCAATTTCATAAATATTGCATGGTAGATGTCACAAATAGCGTTTGACAAAAAAGACAGGCCTTGGCAGCGGAACTTTGTAATTTGTACTTTGTGAGCTCTGCCACCAAGTGTAGCATTTGGTTTTTATGTAGGTTATTTTGTTAATATATTTATCTTTATTTTTTAGATGCCCCGTATTCGGAAATTTGGATATAGACCAAAAAAATCTACAAACGTAGCAATAAGTTTGGTGTACTTTTGTAACATGCCTTTATTAAATATATTATAGATTTTTACTACTTCCGTGTGTTTTAATTTTCATCAAAAATGCTGAGCCTACACCACAGTCACAAAGAAGATCATTCGGGAGTGGAGATTTATTTTACCAAAAAATTTTAACTAAATGCCCAGGCTAGTATGTCATAACTCATTAGCTCACTATGTAATACTCGTAAAATTTTAGATAATAATATTTTATATGTTCCATGTAATAGCAATATCGATGGTCGTTTTTAATCCTTATGAACGGAAATTGTTTTATTTTAAGTACCTACTTATTTCACAAAGCGTGCTTTACAAAATGAAAATAAATTTTCTTTTCGGAAGTCGGTGTCGGTATCTATTGTTTTTTGTTTTTCGACACAGGACAGTTTTTTTCCTTTTAGTTTTGGTTGGTACTCCATATTGGGTGTTGACATCTGTTTTCCCGCTAAAACCGAAACAGTGATAAAAACTTTCTCAGAAAAAATAAAACAGTCTTCCAAAAAAAAAAAAAATCACCACAAAGTGAAAAATAACTTTGATTTCGGAAGTCGGTGTCTTTGGTTTTGTATTTTCGTTTTCTTGATGACGATACTAATAGTAACAGTTACCAAATGCATTTTCAAAGATCCAAGTAATCTTCCGGAATCAATTTCAATAAAATAAAAAAATAATATCAAGGACCAAGATTATATGTGATGTATAAAATCGAGGACTCAATGTGTGCGTACGTGTGATGTTGCTGTGTGCGACTTTAGATACCTAAATTTGAGTTCGTCGAAAATGTAACAGCGTCCTTAAGATGTAAAAAAATGTCCTCAGGTTCATCTGAAATCAGTATAGCTATTCACAACCACTCAATGCGCTTTCGTACCATATCGAACATCAATCAATGGTATCGTAGGAGTCTTCTAAACGCTGTTCACAAGTTTAAATCATATAGACGACCGCTATTGTTCCGACAGCTGTTTGCTGTCGGCGGCAAATCAGCACCTTAATTGCGTAGCACACGATCAATCTCAATCTGAATCATTTTGAAGGATATTGCTAATCCATTGCTTCATAATGTTCGAAAAATTTGTCTGCTCAACAACATAAATAACGCAATGAATGTTGTTGAACTGTGAAAATGAAAACGAATGCTTCTGAAGGCCAATTCTCGTAATTTAAAACGTTCAAAATCTAGTCGCAGTCTCATCTCGGCGACAAACAAATGTCAAAAACTTGTCAAAATGTAGGGAATTTAGAAGTATTTTTGACAGATTGAGACAGATCAGACTGTGAACGTACTTAAAATTACGAGAATTGCCCCTCTGATAGTGTGTTATGCAATCATCCCACTGGTCATCGATATGTGTAATTTTCGACACGACAGCTTGTCGGATGGTTGTGAATAGCTATGTGGACTATTTCAGTGACCTTGTCATGATTAATAGGTGTATGGTAGATGTTTATTTACTTTTCAGATAAAATTGGCTGGTCTAAAGCCTTGGCTTGGCTAGCTTTAAAATTTTCAGATACTTAGTGCAATTAAACTTAATTTCCTAGTGTTAAATAACTTAAAACAAAATTATACACTTTACAACATCAATATGCTGATTGTAGATAGAATAATTACAATTTTTACAGCAAATAAATGCATTCCTGAGGGCATTCAAAGTTGAAAATTATTGTGCACAGTAAACTATACATTCCAATGATAAAATTATAGGTAGGTATGTATGTAATTATACTTTATACATTTGGCTATTTGTATTGTGTTAGGACGATTTAATTTCTCATTTACCGGTACTTTTTAGGGTTCCGTAGCCAAATGGCAAAAAAAGGAACCCTTATGGATTCTTCATGTCTGTCTGTCCATATGTCACAGCCACTTTTTTCCGAAACTATAAGAACTATACTGTTGAAACTTGATAAGTAGATGTATTCTGTGAACCGCATTAAGATGTTCACACAAAAATAGAAAAAAAAAACAATAAATTTTGGGGGTTTCCCATACTTAGAACTGAAACTCAAATTTTTTTTTTTTTCATCAAACCCATACGTGTGGGGTCTATGGATAGGTCTTCAAAAATGATATTAAGGTTTCTAATATCATTTATTTCTAAACTGAATAGTTTGCGCGAGAGACACTTCCAAAGTGGTAAAATGTGTGTGTGTGTCCCTGTTACTTCTAAAATAAGAGAATGATAAAACTAAAAAGTACCTTTAAATGATGTACATTACCATGTAAACTTCCAACGAAAATTGGTTTGAACGAGATCTAGTAAATAGTTTTTTTTTTTTAATACCGACGTTATAAATCGTAAACCGCAATTTACCTTTCATTCAATCAACTCAACGGAACCCTTCATGGGCGAGTCCGACTCGCACTTGGCCGCTTTTTTTATTTTATTAGCACTTTTATTGGCATCTTTTAAGATGCCAATAAAAGATACTGAGATACTTTCCTAAAGTAATAAAAATAATATCTCCCTCATAATTTGGGTAATTTAAATAATTCTTATGGAGTAAAAATATTTATTTGCACAATTATCATTAAGTAATCTTTTTCATACATGAGAAACTTAAAAACTGGCCAAGTGCGAATGGTTCCGTACCATTATCTATAAAAATCACGTCTGTGTATGTGAGCCCCCCTTAAATATTTATATTTTATTATTAAAGTTAAAATACAACTGAGTATTTTGTGAATATTTCAAGAGCCTACCTGTTGCCAGATATCGAGCAAAAAAGGGCAAAAAATCGCGTTTGTTACATGGGAGCCCCCCTTAAATATTTATTTTATTTTGTTTTTAGTATTTGTTGTTATAACTGCAACAGAAATACATAATTTCTGAAAATTTCAACTGTCTAGCTATCGCGGTTCTTGAGATACAGCCTGGTGACAGACAGACGGACAGACAGCGAAGTCTTAGTAATAGGGTCCCGTTTTTACCCTTTGGGTACGGAACCCTAAACAGTGAGTCAGATGCCAATACAATATAACAGTGAATGTCCTTCTGACGAAGAAGGAAGCAAAAGATTACAAAGCTATTTCATTGAAACAGATAAAAACAATTTATGTACTGTTCAACTTTTTTCTCACAAGGTGAAGACATCTTTGTCCACACAACTGCCCATGCTGAACACACATTGTCATAAACAGACATAAAGCCACCTCTTAGGTACCATACTTTACTGTGAGCAGAAATCATTCTCTGGGTTTTTCAACATTTTTAGCTGGTATAAATTTCACTGATCTATTTTGCTAATTTGTTAAAAATTTACATAAAACCACATTTTAATGTCCATATTATTTTCAAAGTAGTTGGTTGTTAATTCAAATCAAATTCATTGGTGAATGTTTTATGTGCAAAAGTTATGGGTATACTTAATTCTGTATTTTCTGCCTACCCCACTTAGGGTAAAGTTGTTGTTGCTACAAGCTGAACTATTGTACTGCAGTATTTAGAAACATTATCAGCGTAACTTGTTACACAACTCTCCAATCATGCGTTAGGTCTGACTAACAGTATTTCTAAGGTATTGCTGTATTGTTTATGACTAAAGCGGAGTCATAACTTAGAACATGAATAACAGGTAAGAACTTTGTTTTTTATTATTTTTTAGATCTCCTAACCAAATGAATCATGATGACCAGCTGCATTGGTCAAGTTATGAATGAAGGGGAGTTTGTAAATAGTACGAAAGATAAAATAAAGAGGCATTGGTGGCATGGCAGCTGTGATAGCACAATGGTGAGGTTTCAAGCTGATGAATGCAATCAATGGACAGTGAATTTAGATGAGACAACTCAATTATTGCTTCCATTTATTACAAATTTGAAGACATGTCTCATCTACCAACCCCTGTGGTGTACTAAGGCCCACTACCTCTCACGTATCAGCGAGGAGGCCTGTGTCACAGCAGTAGGAACATTATAGGCTGATTGTGTATTCAATTATTGAGTTAACTAAGCATAAAATATGCTTCTCTCTCAATAGATTTATGATTGAGCATTGTTCTAGTATGGTAATAAATCTTGTCCAACATTCAAATGCATTTAATTTTAAAAAGACAAACAATTGAAGAAGATGAACTTCTAAGAAACTACTTAACCTTGACCAAATCAGTAAACAAGTTAGTAGCTCAGTAGGTCACTTATCAAGTTTATGGACTTAATTAGTGTTTAGCTACAAATTCTGATACCTAATTACCCTGCTCTACAAATAATTGATTATAAAAATATTTCTTATAGCAGTCCAAAAAAAAAAAAAGCAAAATGTCTTTTACAACATACTCTACAATCCTGTTCAATCAATCAGGACCTTGAAAACTAAATACAAAACAATAGTATTCAATGAATGTTCATAAGAATGATTGATTCTATTAATAGTACATCAAGTAGGTACAATGAATCTTGATTATTGTAAAGAACATGAATATGTTACATGAACATGATTATATTAACAGGAATTATTATTGTTTGCTGGAAAATGTATGCATAAAGAAAATACAATATTTTATTATTGTTTATTCTGATACACCAGCAACACCTGGAAAAAAGGTACAAAAAAGGGCAGGTGACAGGTAGAACGAAAAAAAAAACCTTTGTCCATGCCCAGAGCCTCAGACATACATGCATGGCTGTTTGGATAGATTTGTGGTATACAAATACAGCTGGTATAGATGCATTAAGAAACTGGTAAGAAGCCATAAGAATCTTATAATACCTAATAAGAATCTGCAGGGCAAATATAGCTCAATGTCACTTTTTATATTATGTGACCATAACCTACCCTAATATCAGTTTTTTTGTTTATGTTTTTGGTATTCTGCCAGGCAGGGCTGTACTGAGAATAGGGAAGGCTAAAACATTACATATTGGCCCAAAAATAGACTGAATACATAGCTTTTTAATTAGAAAGTATTGAGGGAAGGATTCAATACAAGTTTGTTTGACATTTGTTGACCAAATGAATGGCCAATCCAAACAAAAAGATTGTTCACATTGTATGTGTACACAAGTATTGTGCAGACGAAGCTGTGCTAACTACACACCTACATACAATATTGTTTACACTGACACTGGACTTAGCTCTTACACAATACTTTAATTAAATTACTTGTAATTTTCAACCTTCCTCTTTGCAATGAGTGTGGTACATTGTCACTGTACAGTGTTTTCTCATTACCCAACATAGGTTATCAGCAAAGTGTCGTCGTTTACGACGCACTAACACCACAACATCCTTTGTCGAGCGTGGATGACGCACGATCAAGCCTACCCTGTCAAGTAACACATATAGTTGTGTAATGCACAATCAAACATACGACTCACCTTCGACCCTAAATATCTTCGATTTAATGGCAAATATGGTGTCCGTGGGCAACACGGTCATTTCAAATGCGGTTCCTGTGAGGGTTTCCACAAGAACCTCCATCGTAGACTGACTCGGGCCGTCATCCTGGAAACCTTTGGATCTATTCGACAGTCTCTCTGGGCATCCATGTTGTGACATTTCACACGCGGTACACAACAATTGACTATCTGCACCACATCGCAATTCACAGAAATGTTTTCACAAAAGTTAAATACGACACGGAGCACTCAGGACAATCGCACGATGACGGAGTAAAGTTAAATTCACTGCTACGGACAGACATCGAACATGGTTGCAATTATTGTATGAATCATGCGAAATAGGAAAACAAAGGAATTTTTTACTAATCTATTATTATTTTGCAACAAAAATAATATTACAGTGAAATAAATTCTTCGTGACAGACTCTGACGATTATTTTTTTTCTGTTGATTGATGGTAAAGTGAATGGAATGAATGAGTCATTTGACCATTCGGAACGTGGAACTTTACATTGTCAATGGATTCGTTTAATTTTCTTTTTTCGCCTATTTTCATGATTGACAGTATGTTATTTATTTTAGCTTTGTGCCTGAACATTATTTGCTTGGTTGATTTTGCATATTTTTAATTTCGTCAAGTTAGGAATGCCTTTCATGATTTTTTGAGAAGAACATTGCTTGTTCGGAAGTTTTAGAAACATTATTTAATTTGTACGTGGTAACATTACAACTGAATGATAGGAAATCGTTCAATGTCATCATTGACTGAGTCAATTGTCTATGCTGACAATTTCTTTTCCATCGTTTTCTGTTCACAGATTCGGAGGTTA
The DNA here is from genome assembly GCA_951799955.1 of Apamea anceps. Classification (NCBI taxonomy): domain Eukaryota; kingdom Metazoa; phylum Arthropoda; class Insecta; order Lepidoptera; family Noctuidae; genus Apamea; species Apamea anceps. The sequence continues at coordinate 1,499,245 of OX637518.1, forward strand.
GAAACATGGTGCGTAAACTTTTTGAAATAAATAAGTTCTAAATAGTGTAGGTAACCCGTAATCAACCGGAACAAAGCCTGAAGTGTTATGAATTAACAATTCCCAGTCAATGTGCCTTATTTAAGCTTCACCAGAACTTTGAAATACATGCGTCGCCTTTGTCAAGTTGAGCATGTGGCTTCATGACCGGATGATTTCTGTTTCCAGACTCGCAAACGCCGTAATGGAGGACGGGCCAAGCACGGCCGTGGGCACGTGAAGGCTGTTAGGTGTACCAACTGCGCGCGTTGCGTACCTAAGGACAAGGCTATCAAGAAGTTTGTGATTAGGAATATCGTCGAAGCGGCCGCAGTCAGGGATATCAACGAAGCCTCCGTATATGCCTGTAAGTATCTTATTTCAAGCATTTCTTGTTCCACTCTGGCATTATTTCATACATTGGTGTTACAAAGTGATAATCAACAAACATTCCTAACCTAAAATGTAATTTAGTAGCTATACTTTACTTTATCATGAACATAGAACTTCTAACGATCCTCCATTAGCTCTATTATCTTGGCTTGTCACTAACCAAAGCTTCCTGTTATGATGTAAAGACTGACATTTATTCCCTCCTTTTGATCTGACCAGTGAACAGGAGGGCTGATAAGATCTTATAAACTTCTCATTAGGGTCAGAAATGTAGCACCCTATCAACCTAACTAGGAGCCCTATTGCTTCATATCACACCCACAAGAAGAGATAGACTGAAAGAATTAGTTACAATGATTCCAGTCCTATTTTTGTATATTGTTGCAACTTACCGGTGTTCCATATGAACTAGATTGAGGCCCTTTTGATACTGCATTTATGAACCAAACAATTTCTACAATAAGCCTTTTATTTTATTCCACAGCATTCCAGCTGCCCAAGCTGTATGCAAAGCTCCACTACTGTGTCTCCTGCGCAATCCACAGCAAGGTTGTGCGCAACAGGTCTAAGAAGGACAGGAGGATCCGTACGCCACCCAAGAGCAACTTCCCTAGGGACATGCAGCGCCCACAGAATGTGCAGAGGAAGTGAAGTGGTAATCAATAAAATATAAGAAAACCCATTTGTTTGTTTTACTTCTGTATTTTAGGCAGCCATCCTTTGAAAATTACCTAAATCCTAAGTTATCTCTATTCTGATTGGTTGCCAAATTACTCTTTCCTTGTAGTGGGTGTGAAAATTCTATTTTCTTTAGTTGTTAACAAGCAAAATAACAAAAACGTGATGTCACCAGAATAACAAGAACATGTCATTAGCCAATTATCAGTTCTGAACATACAGATATACCACCAGTATCATCATCATTCTCATTATCCCTATTTAGGTTGGTGCAGCAAGAAAACTACATTTTTCTGCCATACTTCTCTATTAGTTGTCTTCTTGGTAGTCATTATAGTTAGTAGGTACTTAAAATTTCGAAGTGGGGCTACTAGGGCATGTGGGGTTTATATGAAAGAGCGCTGTTTGCACATTCTCAAACTTTTTAGGCCACATAGTATTCGACTTTGATGAAAAATGATTTTGATTAGGTAAACCATTTGTGATTTATCAAGCTTTTTTTTTATCTTTATTTTTTTTTAATTTAAAAGGGGTTTTTGTCCAATAAGGATATGTCAACTCCATCATACCTTATAACAAAGTAAATATACTTAGATATAATACACGAGCAGAAACAAATCAAAATTAAATTATAGTAATACTAAAAGGCTGCAGCTCACTGCTGAATGACTAATACTAAATTACATAATTTTTTGGCTGCTTCCGATTTAGGGTTTGCCAAAATACTTTGAATCAGACCCACATCCAGCCTATTTAACTTTAATTCGTTCAGCATCAAGTCGCGTTCATCTTTATTCCGGACACATTTATCAAGCTTTAAAGTACCAATTTTCGTAAGAGTCAAGTTTCCGCCCCTCTACCAACTAAACGGTTGGAGTTAGAAATTCAAATGTCACGGCAGTAGTACCTATATTTATAGAAGTTTAAAGGAAAACTATCACACTTAAGTGGGCTTTACAAGTTTACGAGTAATAGTCGACCAATTGTATTTGACTCGAAAATTTCGAACAACTCCAAAGAAATGTCGATAGATGGCGCTAAGCGTCAGTTGTATCGCGCTGTTGTTTCATTCCGAAATAAGTTTTTCGACCCGCACTTGGCTGTTATAAAAACTACGGAACCCTACACTGTGCGTGGCCCGACACGCATTTGACCGGTTTTTTTATTTATCCTGTTAGTACTTTTACCCATACACATTGATAAAAAATATGATAAAATTTCACGAAGCTAATACAATACGCATAGCCTCACCATTGGGGATCCACAACAGATCTTTGCGTGTCGATTGCAGCCGATATACAGTCAGCCCAGAATTTGGCTACGAACTTGGGAAGTTGGGACTTTTTTTTTTTTGTGGATGGGAAATCATCAAATGACCCCTCCCGCTCTGGGTGGAGCAGAAGGGAGTGTCAGACTCTTACTGACTAAAACCCACCCGTGTTCCTTCCGTAGCCCTTTATGTTCCAGGGCAGCGGTAACCCTTTCGGACGATCCCGCTACCCTGGCAGGCTTCGGCCCTATTGGGCCCCGTCACTCATGCTGACATCTCTGAAGTTGGGACCTTCAGTGGCGTCCATAAACTCATGTAGCGTGCAGGCAACAGGACACAATATTAAGTGCCCCATTGTTTGTGGGACCAAATTTGCACTCCAGGGCGGAGTCATCAGTGAATCCCCACCTGAGCAGGTTTTCTTTGCTTCGGGCTACCTGAGTCCGAAGTCTATGTTATTTCTAGGTAAGCGAAGGCAACTCGTGTCCAGGGGGCAAGATTTTCAGCAGATGGAACAAAGCACCATCTCGCCACAACTTTAGCGTTTCCATAGACCGTTCGCCAGTGAATGGGACGACACACTTTATACAGCAGTTGCGGCTTTTCAGCCTTTGTGACACGAGAACGCTATCGTAAAGGATGTCTGATGATGTTTGCATTAATTATTATTTTATAACGACATCCTTTACGATAGTGTTCTCGTGCAAGCAGCTAGATGCTTCCGACAGCAGCCTGCAATAGCTTATTAGCCACACGGTCACAATTCTGGGCTAATACGAGTGTTACGACCGCTTCAACCAGATGGGTAGCCTCAATGGACCAATGGATCAAAGGACACAGCGGTTCGCTAGGCAACGATGCTGCTGACGAACTCGCCAGAAGGGGATCGAACATGGCACCAGTGGGACTTGAACCCATCGCGCCACTACCCTTCAGGTACTTACGGACTCTGTTAAGGAAATGCACCAGTGACCAACATCACAAACTATGGACCAAGGCCAGTGCAGAAGGCTAACGAAGCACTTCCTATAATTGATAACAGCCTCATGAAACAGGCTCTCCGACTAACTACACAACAGCTGCGCACAGTTACAGCAGCACTGGCCACGGGTCATTTGATGAACACCTCTTTGTCATAGGAGTTACAGACAGCCCACTGTGCAGGGAATGCATGGAGGACGACGAGATAGCAGCTCATGTGCTTCTAAACTGCCCGGTGGTTGCCACATACAGGGCAAAGTACTTCGGTAACCCTCCGTGAGATTGTCAGTAATACCAAGGCGTTGCTGGCTTTCCTTGAGGAGCTGGGGTGGATCGAATTTCCAACCCGTACGCAAAATACGCGCTTTGGTGTGGAGTTGCGGACACCAGCGCGTGTTACCTGTCCCGGTGCAGTGGTGGCCCAGACTTACGAGATGTATAGGTCATGGGTTCGCACCCAGGCAGGCGCTTTACTTTTACTTTTGAGATTACGCTCGGAAGACGTCAGCGCGCGATTCTGAGGCGGTGCTGGCGTGGGTCGGGAGGGGCCGCTCGGGTCTCAAGTTAACTCTTGCGGGTTGTAAGTATGTAGCTATCAAACGACTTATGAGCACCGAGTTCTTCAGTGGAGACCGTGAATCGGAAAATGTAGCCGGCGACTGGGACGCCTCCTTGGTACACGAACTAAGAACTTTAAAAAAAGGCCACTAAATGCGACACTGCAGATCGGATGGTATCGCGATGGATTGAGGTGATAAATTAAATAAAAGACAACATAAATAATAATTATGTATACCACTGCCACTGATACTTAAAAATACAAAATAATCAACCTTAATATATAGATTTTGAGCTTAAATTACGTTTCATAGTCATCATCTTCGCGCTTTCGCTTCTGGCCCACGGGGTCGTCGAGCTCCATTTTGACGGGTGTGTGTGCCGATGGCCCGGCGGTTACTCTGACTGCGGGCTTGGCTACCACCTGGAAATACTTATGTTTTAGTAGTGGCTTTGCTTAAGAGCGTTTACAACGTACGGTATTTTATACAAACTTTCAAGTCTTTATTTTTCGAAATAAATGAACCGATTTTAATGAAACTTCCTACGCATAAGCAGAATATATAGGTCTAAAAAGATAATTGAGAACATTTTCGAAAAATAGTGTTACTAGCTAATTAGCTAAATTCGACCGATTTTAAATTTTCCATAGAAACAGAGATTTCCAATTATGTTTTTTTAAATAAGACATTTCGAAAATGTTCTCTAAAGTTTATATGAAATGCCGTACGTTGTAAACGCTCTTAATCTGTTGTCTACACTATAAATGTTCACATAATCCCGTGTGTTATATCTGCTAAATTATTGGATTTAGTTAGCTCAGCTATATTTCTAGGTTCCAGATAATTATGGTTTTAACACTACAGACAAATATTTTAACTGCAATATCACAGCCAGGCAAGTGATAAGAGTCATTGGTACACCTATCATAAATCTATGGTTCACCGCATCCATCACTTTCCATCGGGCATGATTGAGGTCAAGAGCCCAGATCTATTCAGCAATAAAAAAGAAACCTATATGAATTTTTGGATTAAAAAAAATGCCAAAATGTTTTGCTGCTTGGATGCCCATCCCGTGACCGTGCGCGTTCGCCTCAACATTCCAGCGCCTGCGGCGATAAGAAACCGGTCGCCGTGTGACGTGATTGCTAATAATCACTTATAAGGGGTGTCTGTTTGTTTGTTAGAATTGATGGTGTCCAAGAAACAGGCTGTGCCTAGTTTGGGACCAACGCTATCTCCATATTGTGATATTTATATTGAAATAAATAAGTATTACTTTTAAATACACTCTCATCTCAAGACCCTCCTACCTCAGACAGTTTTCTCTATTTGAGATAAGATAATGCATTTTATTAACCAGTGCCTGTGATATGATGTTGCTATACAGTGATGATGTTGTTACTACTCTTTGGAACGGGCAACTAGCTTAATCTTTCTGACTGTTCAACCCCTTTGACAATTCAAATATACTTGAATTGATTTATTTTAAATAAATTCTTTAAGTTTGTGTTGTGATACATAAAGAATTATAATTGTAATTTTGTTTCTTCGAACCTTACCTTAGTACCAGAAGTGAATTTGAGCACAGGCTTAGGAACAACAGTAGCTTTGGGTCCAGCCACATTGACAATGGCGCCAGGTGGCCTCTTCACCACCATATTTTGTGAAGGAGGTGGTTTGGACGTGGTAACTGTCTTTAGGGAGGGTATCGCTGAGATTGTAGGCTTAGGTGCAGCTTTCTTGACAGCAGGCTTGAGGCGGTAGTTGCAGGCTGATAGGCAGTAACTGAAAGGACAGGTTTAATAAGTTAATAATAGTAACATTGTGACAGAAATTCAAATAAATATTAGAGACGTCTCTGCCTACATCGTAATGTAATTCAAAAACAGTAATTTCTGTGTTCTTACAAATATCACTAAAAGCTTTTGTTAAAAACAAATAAAAAGCAGGTACTATATTATTACATCAATAAAATTAGTTTCTTTGCTGTTAGGCTTCACTCGATATACGTAGTGTGATCATTTAAAAGCTGCTTGCATCATTACAATGTCAGGTTTACTCACCGATCTGGCGGCAGCCGTAGTCCACAGTGCGGCTTGATCATCGGCAGAGGATTGACGTTCTTCACCCTCGATATCTCCAGCAGTACTTCCCTCGGAGGAGGACTCGTGAACGATTTATCTAACTGCATCTGTACAGCCAGCCGTACATCTTCCAAATCAATTGTCTTCTTCTTCGAGTGAGTTGCAAACACTCGAGCGTCATCCAATACTGATGTAACGTACCGGTACGTGAACTCCAGCAGCTGGTTCACGACCCGCGGCTCATAGTCTGTGATGCCCACCTCCTTCATTATCGTCATGATTACTTGCGCGTCTTTTGGTATGTGTTTTGCTTGGACGTTCACTTTGGATTTGTCTTTCTCCGACATTTTAGCGGTTTTGTGTAAAACTTTACACCTAATTAATTATTTGAGATACCACACAAGATTAAGAGTTGTATTTATTTATCAAACTCCGTAATAATACCGACTTTATTTATTTTTTACGCACTATTGATCGCATTCGTACGATTTGCTATAATTTAAGTTGACAGCAAAGAGTAAAGTAATATACTTAATGGGTTGACAGCATAGACTAATGTAGTTGACATGAGTTGACAGCTGGCTCACTCAGCAGGCTGCATTTATAAATAATATAGTCTATGGCAGGCTGGTCGACTGTCAACATTTTGTGGCAGTCAGTAATACCATGTGGAAAAAAAGCGCGGGAAACTTCAACTTGGCGGACGCGTCCTTTTTGAAATTTTCTATAAAAATTGAGTAAAACTGTATTATAGCATCAGTAGTCGTAGTTTTAGTGTCGTAGTTTCTCTGTTTTTTATTTAATTTTAGTTTGTGTGTTTATTCTTCGGTAGGGGTAAGTTTTTAACTATTTTATATATAGGTGACAATGAACGATCCGCCTGATCCGGGGGGCTTTGTCCCACCGGCAGGCAGTTATGTTACAATTTCCAATGAATCGGGGATGGAAACCGATGGGTCTTCTACGACCAAATCATTAAAAAGAAATCGTGTGCATGTGTGCAAGCACTGCAACAAAAGACGTCGTACCCGCAAAGGCCATGGATCCGAAACTTCGGGTTGTGGTTGTATGGATTCAAACTTGAGTGCGGAACAAGAATTAAATACACCCACCACCACTAGTATATTACCTGTCGCTCTAACTCCAACTCCTTCAGTTCCCGCTCAAATTGGGCGCAAAATTTATGAGAAAACAGACAGCGCGCCTTTTGTTATACATGTCCAGAAAAATTTTATGTCTGAAAATGATGGAACAACACTGCATCCTATCACATTTGGGAAGTTTTTAAAACATAATGCCTTCCAAAACATCATCAACGGGAGTGTTAAGAAAATCGGGCGTAACAAAATAAGTATTTCTTTTTCAAATTTCATAGACGCAAATTCTTTTATTAGTAATACCAGTCTTGAAAAGTTCAATTATAAAGCTTACATACCCACTTTTAATGTGACTAGAATGGGCTTAGTCCGCGGAGTCCCTGCGGAATGGTCTCCAGAGGAAATCATTGAAAATATTTCAGTTCCAATTGGTTGTGGTCCAATTTTAAAAGTGAGACGTCTTAATTTTAAATCTATTGTTGATGGCAATACCACATGGAAACCTTCCCAATCTATTGTTGTTACGTTTGATGGGCAGATTTTACCCAAAAGGATTTTTATGTGTTACAATGCATTACCTGTGGAATTATACATTTTCCCGACAGTACAGTGTTTTAACTGCTGCCGTTTCGGTCATACAAAACTCCAATGTAGGTCGAAACCTAAATGTTTTAAATGTGGCCAAGGACACACTGGGGATAGCTGTGAAACTAATCAAGAAAACGCATCTTGCTGTCTTTGTTCTGGTTACCACTTTGCAACAAATAAGTCTTGCCCAGAATTTGCTAGACAAAAATTAATTAAAACATACATGGCGCAAAGCTCTGTGTCATATGCTGAAGCAGCAAAAGTCCACCCACCAGTTTCAAAATCTTATGCAGACACACTCTTATCTCCACCATCCAAAAACTTTACTGATACTCCTTCAATCTCTTTACCTAATAGAATGTCTGCTTCAACAAGTTATAAAAAGACTGTCTTCTTCAAGCCACGTTCTCCTCCCAAATCTGTACCAGGCTATAATAAAGAAACTCACAATGCTATTATTAAAGATTTTAACATCCCCCAACCATCAAATGGTTGTGCTATACCTAATATTGAAGATAAAGAGACTAATTTCTCCATAAATGATTTTCTTTCTGCATTACACAGTCTTCTTTCTCAGTTCAACATTTCACCGTCCAACGTTGCCCCTTCTTTCAATGTACCTCAATCCATTCGTAATGGACAACACATCCAAAATAATCCAATGGAACTGCCGCAGTCTTATAAACAAAAAGAGTGATGTTATATATTTGTTAAACAAATATGAGCCTATTGTCTTTGCTTTAGCAGAGACTTGGCTAAAATCTTACCACATTTTTAAAATCAATGGTTATTTAACCATTAGAGAGGATAGATCTGATGGGTATGGTGGAGTAGCTATACTTATCAAGAATTCTGTCCCTTTTTCTATCATTACGATACCACCTCATAGTGAGGAAATTTCAATTGTAGCTATAAAAGTGTATAATACTTGTCTTGTCTCTAATTACATTCCTCACCCTTCTTCTTCTGTGCTTCAAGAGATGAATAATCTCTTTTCTTTTCTTACAAAGCCATTCTTAATACTGGGGGACTTTAATTGCCATCACCAATCATGGGGTTGTTCAATTTCGAATTGTTATGGGGATGAATTACTTGATATAATAGATTTTCATAACTTATGCATCTTGAATTCAGGAGCACCCACTCGACGTTCAGTCCCTAACCAAAACCAAAGCGCAATTGACCTTTCTATATGTTCTCCAAACTTAGCCTCTTCTCTTACTTGGTACACCCTGTCCTCTACTTATGGTAGTGACCATTTTCCAATAGTCATCTCTTATCCTCTTTCAAAACCAAATGCACATATTAGGAGATCAAATTTAAAACATAAATTACCCCATAGTAATAGTAGTGACTGGGACAAATTTAAGGATATTGTTGACAGAAAGCTTTGTTCTTTGCCTGTTATTTCTGATGGTAATGAAAATAGTTGTGCTGAAGCATTAGCACGCTTATTGATTACAGCAGCGGATGAAGTTTTTCCTGTAAAAAAGAACAATATTAGTTCAATTCCGTCGCCTCCTTGGTGGGACTCGGAGTGCACAGAAGCGATTAATAAACGTAATGAGGCTGAATATAAATATAATTTCGAAATGTCAAATAATAACTACGAAATTCTTACTAAAATCATTTCAGAAACTCGCAATCTATTTAAAAAGAAAAAATTTGAATCTTGGCGTAACTTTTGTTTATCTATTTCACCAAATACTCACCCTACGATTGTCTGGCGCTACATTCGTAGATTTAGATCAATTTATAAAAACCATTCTCCTATCCCTGATTCATTAGCCAGCGACTTTTTAGATAAATTAGCTCCTCCATGGGTTCCCGAGGCTAACTTATCTCTCTTAGCCATTAGTCCCAATAACCAAAATATTAATTCGTCGCTAGATCGTCCATTCACTCTCACTGAATTGAAGGGTATTATTAATAAAACACAGGATTCAGCCCCAGGCACTGATGGCATACCGTATTCCTTTTTTGCTCATTTAAATGACGACGTTCTCAGTTATTATTTAGAGCTTATTAATTCTATTAGGATTTCAGGAAACGTTCCTGTTGAATGGAAACGTCAAATGGTGTTGCCATTCCTAAAACCAAATAAAACTCCTGCTGATGTTTCTTCATACCGTCCCATTGTTTTGTCTTCAATTCTGATAAAATTAGCGGAACACTTAATTAAAAATCGCCTAGAATGGTTTGTTGAAAGTAAAGGTCTCCTGGCAGAATCACAATATGGCTTTAGAAAAGGCAAAAGTACCACTGACTGTTTAAGCATTCTAACATCGGATATTCGTATTGCATTTTCTAATAATCAATCCACGGTCGCGGTTTTCCTCGATATTAATTCAGCTTATGATAATGTCGTATTATCAGTTTTACAAAATAAATTAAAAGCCTTACAAGTTCCAATGAACTTGCTGAATTTCATCATTAATATCCTGACTGAACGGTCTGTTAACATGTTAATAGGGGATCATGAGGTATCTCATATTGTATGGAGAGGTCTCCCACAGGGTTCTGTGCTCAGCCCCCTTTTATACAATATTTACACTTTTGATTTAGATTCGACCTTGCGTAATCCTGTTAAAGTTCTTCAATATGCAGATGATTTATTGTTATATTCTACAAGCCAGTCTATTGAGCAAGCTAGTTGCTCTATTAATTCTGCCTTATCTGCCTTGGATTCATGGTTAAATTTAAACGGTTTGGAGTTATCAACATCTAAAAGCGCAGCTATTTTATTCACCCGGAAGAGAAATATTCCCAGCGTAAATCTTTACTTTAGAGATACCCCTATTCCAGTCAAAGATAATTTCAGATATTTGGGTGTAATTTTAGATTCTAAATTAAGTAGTGTTCCCCATTGCGATTTTATTGTTAATAAATGCGAAAACCATTTAAACATGCTTAGATGCCTGTCAGGCGTGTGGTGGGGTGCACATCCTTTTTCTTTAAAATTAATTTACAATGCTGTAATCAGAAGCACATTAGATTATGGATTATTTGTTATTGAACCGGGTAGTGCAATGGCTTTTAAAAAATTGGACCGCATACAGTCTAAAGCATTACGAATTATCTCGGGTGCTATGAAGTCGAGTCCCATTAATGCCTTACAAGTCGAATGCGGGGAAGCCCCTTTATATCTTAGAAGACAGTTCCTTTCTGATAAATTTTTGTTCCGAATTATTCAGTTCTCTACTCATCCTCTCATTTCCAAACTGGACACTTTAGTGACGTTGATTGAATCTTCAGATTACTGGTCCCATAAACGTGCTCCTTGTTTAGTTATAAGCTATAAAAAATACCTCTCCCTATCTCCTCCAGTTCACCGTTCCAACAAACTTCCCATATTTAGCAGTAGTTATGATAGTTTACTTTTTAATCCCATCATAAAATTTAACTGTGTAAGTAAATCTGACCCCGTTGGTCATCTACGTTTCAATAATTTTCTGGCTGAACACGCTGAATACCATCACATTTTTACGGATGCTTCCAAGCGTTCTCCGTCGGGTTGTGTTGGGATTGGCACTTACCACTCTCAATACAACATCGTTCAAAAAATTAAACTTCCTCCGGAGACTTCCGTTTTTACAGGAGAATGTTTTGGCATTTTAAAAGCCATTGAATATAGTCGGGTATTTAAGCTCAAAAAAGTTATCATTTTTTCAGACTCTCAAAGTGCTCTTCTAGCCATCAACAAATCTCCTCTGGCACATAAATCACAGTTTCCCATAATTTATCTAATAAGAGAATTTGCGTACAGAACCTTATCGGAGGGCGATGCCCTGCAATTCGCGTGGGTTCCAGCCCATGCTGGAATCGAGGGCAATGAAGTGGCGAATTCTCTCGCCAGTGAAGCGGTGCAGTGTGGGGACATAGTTCCATATAAAATTTTCAGCTCTGACATTGTAAATTTACCTAAAACTTATCTTTTGGACACCTGGAAGGTGGCCTGGGAAATCAGCAGCAGACAAAAGGGTCGTCATCTTTCTTTGATCCACCTCGACGTTTCGGAAAAACCGTGGTTTGGCAGGGCTAAGTTTGGCAAGATGGAGTCCTCCGTTCTCATACGGATGAGACTCGGTCACGTTTGCTCTCCAGCTCATCTTACCAAACTTAAAATTATAAACGATCCCAGTTGTTCGTGTGGCACAGATGTGGGCGACTTGAACCACATCCTTTTCTCCTGTCCTCTATATGACCGTTCTTCCCTTTTCAGTAACCTATTGTCTCTCCGTATTCCTTTTCCTACTTCACTCCTTTCTTTATTGTGTACAAATAGTTTACCTGTATATAAATGTATAGCTTCATTCATTACCATTAATAATATTAAATTGTAATATATTTTTTCGTCAACTTATTGTATAATATCACCATTCATTATTACTATAGTTAGTTATTATCCTACTGATCCTATATCCTAAATTCCGTTCTAAATAATATTAATAAATTCCAGTTTCCCTACCTTTGTCTCCTACAATAAAAATCCTTATAACAATTAACATGACATTGGCTAAATGCACAAACCGTGCGAAGCCAGAAAAAAAAAAAAAAAAATAAAAAAAATACCATGTGTCAATTTTGACAAGATTATTATTTTCTGGGTTCACTATATTATCCTAGACAATTAGAAAGGTTTGTTCGTTTTAGGAGTAAATTCACACTAAAATAAAAAATCTTATAATTGGGGGCCTTTAAAAATGTATGATATAGTTAGAACCACTAGTTTTTGGGATGTCTATCCAAATATATTTAATTTATCCTTAGAATTATTGAATACTAAAAAACGAGTCCGCCACAAGGTTATTGGTTATAAAAAATACATCAAATTAATACTGTATAGATTTCATTATTCTAAATCCCAATCAATGATTTTATTTGTAAAGAATGAACAGGTATACATTTGGACGAATATTTTAACCCTACTGCACAGAGTACATTATACTATATTGCCCTACTGCCACCTAAATAATAAAGCTACTAAAACAGTAGAAAAATAAACATTTTGGGGTTTATTTAATAAACGCTGATTAAAGTTAAGTGACGTTTAAACGTTAAACATGTGTGTTTAAACAGTCGCTAATTACGACTTAACTTTAATATATAATATAATAATACATTTTGGAATGGGCTTCAACTTTCTGACTAACTGGCTGACTATTTCATTTTGACAATTCAAAATTGCCTGTAAATGGTTTAACCTTTTGAACGCCACGGTCGGCTATAGCCGACAAATGAAAACTGGCCCAAACCGCCAGTGTCGGCAAGAGCCGACAAGAAAACGACATTTTTAAAGCATGAAATAAATATACTAAATAAAATTTTCTGTGTTTCTTTTTACTATTATTTAAGACTTTATTAATGGTATATTGCAAAATGGCACAAAGATATATCCATTAATTACATTTCACTAGAAAAAATAATCCTCAAAAATTGCTAATCGAAATCCTTAAAAAGGTGTTCTTCCCCACGCCACAGTCGGGAAGACACGACAGCTAGTGATGGGCAAGTAAGGTAACTTATATTTCAAATTTATGAAATATTTTATTAAAAGTAGCTTACTATTACTTTGACCATTATTGTTTAATAACAACTATTTGTATCCGAATATTTCTAATGCATTAATGCATAATAATATTTATACAATTGTGGAAAAAGAACATAATTTATGTGTATCGATCGATAGTTTACTTTCCACTCTCGCGCATCCCTACGCAACATCTTATAGACAGTAATGAGTAATCTGTCTGTACCATTGACATAGAAAGTATGGACTGGAAATACCTACAAAAAAAGGGTGCATACCTACAACTCATATTGTCGCATAAAATGGCTGCCATTGCTAGGGTTGTGTCAATCAAGGAACCTATGTGTTACTTTAACGAGTATCGATACTAAATACGAGTTTTACTAGTTATAATGTTTGGATCATACCTAATATTATGTACTTATTTTAAGTTCGTTGTAATTGTAACAGAAAAAGATGAGTAGGTTATCTTACCTTCTGTTAATATCTATACAAATAAATAAAATTGAAGTGTCTGTTTGCTCAGTTTGTCAGCTTTTTACTAAACGCTTATAAGTCTAAACAATATTTATAAGAAAAAAAAAAAAAAAAATTGTCTGTCGGTCTGTCTTGTCCCGACTAATCTCTGAAACGGCTGGAGCAATTTGGACGGGATTTTCACTGACAGATATGTTACAAGGAGTAATTTAGGCTGTCTTTATTTTAGAAAAATAATTAGGGGTCCGCGCAAAAAAAAGCCATGCAAAAATTATTTTTGCGTTTGGTAGCCAGGATGGTTATAGGCTATTTAACAACACGCTACGGCCCTTAGGAGCAGAGCAAAAAGAACGCTAAGTGAAAACGAAATAAGAGCGCGGGCGGGCGATGCAATGCGGCCTGTCAGGGAAGAATGAGTTTTATTAGTGTGGCTGTCATTATAGTATACTGTGTAACTTACGACTTCTATGCGAAGTCGCGGAGCACAGCTAGTCTGAGAATAAAATGCATCTCAATGTCAATTGTTTTTTCTGCACAGAATTAAAAGAAACTTGCTTGCAGAAAATGTGCTTTCGCATATTTTACCTCTGGGTTGGACGGCCAGAGGCCTAGTGAAAAACAAGATAATCACTAGGGAGAATGGGGTGGGATGTTTATATTATTATGTGTTAATAAGTGGTGGAGTAAAAATAAAATAAGAATTAATTTTTTACTTTTGTTTAATGGTGTGATAATGATTCAAGTATAACGTTATTAAAGTAGGCTTAAAAAAGCAATTGTTATCTATTCATTTCTAAACAATATTAATTTGTTCAAAAACTGTCTATGTGACACTTTTTCAGACATTCTTCGACCGTGATATCTAAACCTTATATCTAGGAAGGTCTTAATTATAGATTTAATTAGGAGTAACTTATGGTTACTGTTATGCTCGGGATCAGAGTCTGCATGAAAAAAAGTATTTACATCATACAATTCACACATGAATTTAAAAATGTACAGATAATACAGTTCCGGTTTCGATTTTTTTTCTAATTGAGTTTTAATTATTTTTTCTGTCTTTTTTATTATATCTATGACACTAGAAGTAGCATATTTGAGTCCTCCTCTTGATTTTACATAAATCAGGCTATTGATATCTTCCTCTCCGATCAATAATGATACACAGACATCGCATTTGATTGTACGCATTAACTTTTTTGTAACGAATCCAGATATATATTCTAAGACCCTATCTGTATACGCGTCAGCATTTGTATTTAAAATGCATTCCGTATATTCATCATATAGATCACTGTGATCCTCTGTGATCTCTACAAAACATTTTTTGTTAGTTAGCTCGTTTAAAGCTAATATAGGATTTTTACTGGAGCAAGTCAATATATTGACTTGTTCCAGTGGAGTACAATTTCCAATGCCATCATCCCTGATCTCAGCTCTCACAAGCAGCTTTTTATAAGCCGCACGAAATTGAATGGCATTGGGATTATTGTTGAAACCCCCTCTTGCTCTCACAGCCGAGAAGAAGAGCTCGATATGATCTTGGCTGATCTTGTACAGTGGTATGTATTTCAACATTTTTGTGTCTTCCACTAAGTACTTATATAGTGCCAATGCGCTTTTCATGTTTATCAATAATCCAATGAAACCGGTTTTTCTGCGGGAATTGATCAAAAGTTCACCAGAAGGTAGTTTTAAACTTGTGAGGTAATTAGTCGCACCTTCAAATAGAGCTGATATGAAACCAATATTGGCAGGACACATCGCTTTTTTTAATCCTGGCGGGCGTATGGAATGGCTGTTTAACACATCAAACACGTCGTTCATAATATTTATAAAATTGACAGTGCCACTACATTCCTCAAATTGTTTCAATTTTAATTTACTGCGGCAATATTCTAGGGCATCTGCTACTGAGCTGCTGAACAATTGTGTCGCCAGCTTCACTTTCATCTTTTGTTTGTGATAGAATACATGCGGCTTTTTAATTTTATTTGCAAGATGTAGGCCCTGTTTTTCTTGAAGATCTAGCAAGTTTTCCAAAAATGTAAAATCTACCTTTCGATCAAATGAGTCAATAAATATTCTTAGTTCGCCAAATGCATTTCGAATTAATTTTATTGCGTGGCATGGGTCGATAAAAGCGTGGATGCGAGTGTCACCGCTCTCAAAACTAGTACAGTCTTGGTTTTTTAAAATATCGCAGCCAAGAGCAGTGAACATGCTGAAATTTGCGGCAGGCCCATCGCAAGTAATACTAACAACTTTTACATCCACGTCTTCGCACAATTTTAGAGCCGTGCCCACGATGATACTTTTTTGCTCGCCTGTGAGGGATGTTATTAAAAAATAACCAATAGGTATTTTCCATGAGCCGTTGATAGCCGTTAACAGGACTACTAGGGCTTGACTGGCTTCTTCGACACTGTCGTTATCAAGGTTGTGGCCATGATCAACTCTACCATAATATTTCTGAACACTTGGTTCCCAAGTCAGAGACTTTCTTATAGCCATTTCGTCAAAAACCAAGGAGCATATCACAGGATGTGCACTTCTCTGCACTTTAATTTTTAAAGTTTCAAATGCTTCTTTCGTAAATCCCGGTTCACAATTCACATGCTGGTACCATTTGCACAGAGTTCTTGTATGAGGTAAGCATGTATTGTAAGTCCGCCTTATATAATTATAGGCCTTGGGGGATAAAAAATGCAACGTTAATGCGAACTTTCTGATTTCTTCAGAGTATTTGTTTGGTGTAGGTAAACCTTTGGATTTATTAATTTGTCTTTTTAAAAAGTCTTTAGGTCCCGCTAAATCTTCTATCACAACAGCTTGTTCCATGCTGATACAATTTTTTCTTCGAAGGTCTTCTACAATGTCTTTCAAATTGGCAATTTTTTTGTTTTTCTTTCGAATCCTTTCGTTGAGGCGTTTAATTTTTTGCTGTTGCTTGACACATTTTTTTTTTAAAGTCTTAATTTTTTCAGTTTCTACAACCTGAAAAATAAATTATCACTACTTTAATCATAAAGTTACAACGAAAATGCTGCTTTGTAATATGTGTCTCATGCTAAGTAAATAGATCCTCAAAATCCATTGTATATTTATATTTTAGCACAAAGATCAGGAAACGTGCTGAGAAATCATTGAAAGGTGAGATTTGACACCTGTAGTACAGCTACGGAACAAAGAGGATACATCATTGGTACGGTAACCACACTAACTTATAAGTGAGAATTCAGCGTGATGTTATTTTCGTAAGAACCTCTAGTAATCTTTTATCTTCAAAAATGGTGTACTTTGCAAGAAGGCCAGCGAACCGTTAAAGAGTCGCCTTCAAGGTAGATACATACCTCTTTGTGCACTGTTTCAACAATTCGATGGGGTGACTGCAATGGAGGCATTGCAGTAGCTGTACAAGAAACAACAGATTTTTTAATGTTGCTTGTTTCACACAAAACAGATGACTCTTGATGTAGGTTTTTGTCGGGTGCCTGAAAAAAATAGGTACTAATATTATGATAAGCAGTATACATGCAAATACAACAGTATTGGCAAGACAATCTGAGCCAATTAAAATTGGCTCAAATTGTCTTGAAACCTAAACAGATCGACACAGAAAAAAAATCTAATCCAACAATATATTATATAACTCATTTTGGCCCAAATGGCGCATTAGCATTTTCTCCTTTCCAGTGACGATATGATTTTTTTTTAAATTATGTAATTAATATATGATATTATATACAACGTGGCGCTACAATTGCGACATTAATTTAACACACGGGTAGGGCTAGTGGCCAGTAATTATAAAAATTATAACAACATAAAAAAAATCGTAACTTGAAAACTTCCACCTGTGCCGCGCGCCGACATAGGGCTCTCTGTCTTTCCTTCAATTCGCCTTCTCTTTGCTCGTTAATTGTTTTAATTACATTGATGCGATGTTATGATCCGTGACCCCGGCAAATGACCCTTGCGCTACAGTTCTTTAAGTCAGGTTGCTCTAAGATGCTATTTTATAAAATTGTTAATAAATAAATAAATATTAATGTTTAATTAAATTAAAATATATTCATAAAACTACAACGCAAAACCGTATACGTGTGTTAAATTAATGTCGCCATTAAAGCGCCACGCTGCATATACATCTATTTATTTATTTCAGGCCAAACGGCTAGGTTATTATAAATTATTAATCAAACACTTACCGAAAATACTGTGGGAACAGAGTTATCATGTAATCTCATTACATCAAGTGTTCTATTGAAACAGCTTTCTTCAAAGTGAAGTGAACAGAGGTACCATTGTTTATGCCGGGGATTAATATTTTCTGCACCAATAGCCTCTAACCACTTTTTCTTTAATCCTTCATTTTTAGGAAACCTATAAAAAAGGCAAATATTTTTAACAATAATTCATTTTGGTTAGAGCTGCTAATATGTAACTAAAACAAACATGAAACAGCAGAAGCTAGGTGCACGGTTCCAATTGGTCGTTTCCTATGGAGAAGAGTCGGCAAGAAACTCCACGGTTACTGTTTTAAAAATAATTGGCTTTTACAATATTTTCAAATTACCTACAATATTAATAGGTAGGAGAGGACTGTGTAGGCCTGTCAACATGTACCAGGTACTTAACAAAATAGAAAACATTGTAAAAGCCAATTATTTTTTAAAGTGTAACCGTGGAGTTTCTTGCCGGTTCTTCTCCATAGGAAACAACCAATTGGAACCATGCACCTAGCTTCTGACGTTTCATAAGTGTCCATGTAGGTTAATGTGAAACATTTTGATTTTGGTGCTGTGAAGTGTGAACCACAGGCCGGACCTAACTAGGTTACTCGGACCGAATAAGACGCCGGATTATTTATGTTAACATCGCAGAATATACAGATATCGTTTCAGAGGAGGAACTAGTTTCGGAAACTGTTACGGCAAGTCGGCAACGGTACAACACTATTCCATTATGACATATTTTTGTAAACAAATGAATGAATTAACAAATCTAATAAAAAGGCCTGTTATATGGAAATGAACCCAAATATCAATACTTTAGCCATTAATTCATGATCGCGTTACAATTTGTATCATCGAATGTGTATTATTTATGTAATAATGCATGAAAACCGGCTACTAACCTGTGCAAAGACAATTGAGGTTGATTTTCAGTCTTTCTTGCACCACACTTCACAATACAACACACAGGCATGTTGAACTTCTGTTTTCCAACATTTACATGCAGTTTTAAAAGGTAAAATCCTCGTAATTTTCTCGCAAATCTCAATAATACAAAAAACAAACAACCATTTGACAGCAAAACTACCACGAAACTCGTCGCATAACATGGCTGCTACGGCACCTTACCTACAGCTGTCACTACGTCAAGCAAAATGTTGCCATAATTAGCAACAACTTAAAATATAGTTGTCTCTTTTATCAAATAAGATTATCTCACTAGAAAGAATGAGACATAACGATATTTCAAATTCTGAATCATATTTCACTCATATTTGTATAAGCAAATGTATGTATAGAATAACGCGGCATCTCCATGTTTTTCCTATCTCAATGGTCTGTACGCCAGAGTCGGGAAGACCCGTCAAGCGGTGACGTCATTAGCGATAAGGGAGACTGCTAGTGATTTCCTACGTTATTATTATTATGATCGGTGATAATATTTGTAACGGCGTTATTACTGTGCGAGTGTATAAAATTAATAATAAAAATGGCTAGCAGTGAAATGACTACTGAAGAACTTCTTCGTGTATTAGGAAGTGTAGAAAACGATGATGAATTTTCAGAAGCTGAATCTCTAGACGAGGATGATTTAGAGGTAAGTTTTATTATTTATAAAATCTTTCTATAATTGTTAGTATAGTTAGGTATATAGTGTTTGTTTAATATCATGTAAAATGATGCATTAGGATAACAAAAACTATAGGTAATATAAAAAGTAAAATGGTCATTTTAATCTATTACTTATTTAGTTTATTATGTAACAAGTAATAAACCTGCTTATATTTATTTTGAATGTGAATTTGAATGGTTTTTCCTCTTAATACTAATACTACTAATATTAGTATAATAACAATGCTATTAGGTATAGAAGCTGCCACAACCACAATATCACATCCCTACTCGCCTGCGAGGAAATTGTCAAAAGTCGTGCCAGCCACGCCAGAGTCGGGTCTTCCCGACAGCGGATGCCGTCACGAACGAGATTAATGATGTACCTTATTATTATTTCATTTATTCGTTTGTAGTTCTAATGTCTGCTTTTAGGTTGTTTAGAACTTTGTAACTGCTGTTAAATGATATTATGATAAAAATAGGGTCAAATTAAATAAAAGAATGATGAAATGAGTATTATTTTATTGAAAAAACATGTGATGAAAAGCAAAGATTAATTGGTTATCGATAACTTTTCGATAAGATGTTGCAATCCCTATTTTTTTTGTAGGTATTTGCGCTGAATTTGTGGCTTGGCGTGGAAGGGGCGCCGATGCGTTTACGCTCTGGCGTTCAAAAGGTTAATTGAAATATATGATTTGAGTTTATGCAACGTTGATGAATAAAGGGGTAATCGTATCAAAGCTTCGTACCGAGATTTTGTAGACATTCAGTGTATGTTACGATACGTTCCACCAATTAGGAGTTTATCGGGTATGATTTCCCTCGTTTTGGCATTGCTTACTAAGTTAAATAAGGCTAAAATATGTTTTTAGGTAAAAGGCAGTTGATAGTTGGAGGCCTCCTACGTGTAAAATATAAAAGTAGGATGCTAAAATTTTCGAGCTCGCTCTTGGATCCTACGTTCTGATTTCTGAAGATTTTCTGCATAAGTTGACATAACTTCTATTTCTGTGTACCGGGGCGAGGGGAAATTAAATGGAGGCCCCATTTAGTTTTGCCGCCCCAGGCCTCAGACAGACATAGTCTGCCACTCTAGTTAAGTAATATTGTAAACAATAAATATATAAACTTTAGAGCCTCATACTAGCGTGATTAGCGCATGAATTAGAAACTAGTCCAGAAAACAATAATTATAATATCACCTTGTATTTACCAATTTTACCATTGGAAACAGGAGTGAAAAGGAGCAGGTAAAGCCGAGTCTTTAAAAAGTACTTCTCTGAAGAGCAGTTTGAGCCTCTCGATAAGTAATTTTTTCACTTGTAGTATGTATACTTATTTGGATAATTTTTAAATCAAACACATTGTTATAATAACCATTTCGATTTTATTCAGTTAAAATATGAAATAACTTACGTGTACAGTAAAAATAAGTTGTTTTTAGATAGTCATTGAAGTGTTAACTCAAGTATGTATATCGCTAGAAGCCGCGCGGCCTGCGTCTCAACATGGCGACTACCTTAACACCTTGTTTACCAAGTGTACTAAAATACATTCTAATGATTATATTATTGTAATTTGTAATAGGTACATTAACATATAAATGGACAATTTGGACGTACAGTTGTGGTTTTTTTATTTACTATATTGATAAACAGAATGTTCTAAGGTTACACAGTATGGTTCCTTCACTTTCGTTCCATAAATATTAAGTGTTAATATTTACAGATTTTATACTAGACCTAAAATATTAAATATTATTGTATACTCTCGCAAATTTATTATAATTTCATCTTTTAACGTTTTTAACACAGTTGTCTTATGCTTTCAAGATCTTAATGCCGCCATGCAGCCCTTTTTATTAGATACAGTTACAGTCTACCATTGCCAAGGAAGTGAAACTTCAATGAAATGTACAAAATATAAAATTATCATTCATTTTACTAAAGATCGAAGTTATTGGCGATCGTAGATTTATATTTCTAAGGAAGCCTACCTCAAGTTTCAATGTGGGTAGCGAAATTGACAAAAGCGACGTACCTATATTTTTTATATTTTACTCTTAATATTCATGTGTACCTATAACGTTATGGAACAAAAGTAAAGCAACATCTCAAACGTACGAGCGATCAATTCATCGTTTAATGAAAATCTTGTCGAAAATTAAATCTATTGTGTCGTCCGTGATATGTTTAGAGCCGAAATCAATAAATAATATGAACACTGATGTATGACCGCTCACGAAGGCGAATAGAACATGATGTATTATTGCTTTCCATTATTAACGATTATACAAAATGATGCGCGCATCACAAACATGTTACCGTCCTGCTTTAATGTTTATAGCTAATAAATTGTGCTATTTGCTGAAACCATCCGTTAGACTATCATCATTCTTTATTATCCTTATTCATAATTATATCACCTAGTGAGGTTTCAAACAATAACCTACGAATCCCTCACACGTTAAGCCTTTGATGAAGAGTAAAACAAATCACTTCATGTTAGCGTCATAGAAATAAAATCCGTACTATTGAAACCCTAAATGTAGAAGAGACCAGAACTATTTCACGACTTTATCATTTAATCCTAACAAGACTTTATAATGTTTCTACAAAGCGAACCTTTCGAGGCAAGTATTCAACGTATTTATTCACTTATGTTAACTATTTCCCGCGAAATGGGATGAACAACCTCAATATAACCGCCGGCGCTACCGACTGTGTATTTGTAAAATGTGATCGATAACTATTTCTATGAGAACTCGATGTCTATTACGTATTTCGATTTCAGTTCTCTTCAGCAACGTGTGAGGTGACCTATATGAGACTAATTAGGTAGAAATGTACTTAATGATCTACTCTCGTACACCCAATACAATATTATCAACAACGTAACTAGGGTCTACTTACGAAAAAACTATGAGCATCACAAAATCCCGAGTAACTATCAGACGATGTGTATGACTAAGAAACAAATTATAATACACGTTCATGAATCACTCATTATTTACTTCACAATTGCAAATTCTTACAAAACTCACTAGTCCTCGAGTACCTACCTATGGCAAAAAGGTTGTGAATGGCACTGTACTATTAATTCGTTTAGAAAATCTTCAAGTTATTGGCAAATTGGGATAAGAAAAGAAATTTGCAATAGTGATCATTTAAGTTAATTAATATTAAAATATAATAAAAATTCATAATTGCACAATTAAATTGAACATAATATTTTACAATAAAACAGTATAAGCTCAACTCTTTATTATTAATATTTACGAATAATTCATACAGTATTATAATTATAAATTAAAACAAAGAGTTCATAGATAAAATATTGCATCATTTTAAACAGGGAATCACTTAAGTCATTTATTCTTTAATGTATTTTTATTACAAAAATATTCAAACATATCAAAGTCAGTCCATACGCAGAAAATCACCAACTTTATGTTTTGCAATTCGCAAAAGGCACTCCTTAATGCAAATTAATTGTCCAAAGTCGTGAGACACGGATGGGGCGTGTAGGAACCGAGCATTCAAACTGTTGAGCTTATTTTAAAAGCATCCCATATTGGTAAATTAAAATTACAGCTTACCACTATTTATATCATAAGAAACAGGAAGAAACTACAAATAGACAAGTCCATAACGGTATTTAAAATAATACAAACAAACCAGTACATAATAGAGTACAAATTTACTTCAGCTACGCTACGGGTTATTCTCTGTTATGCTGCCTAATTTTATAATGGTAGTGTCTGAAACATTCACTCTCTGTACGCAAGAAAATGAACGAGTCAAATTACTTTTTCCTATACTTTGCACTTGATTTCCTTCCGTCGAGTATTGCACATAACATTTCCACGATAAATATATACATCAGTTAGTTATTGTATGTATAACATGTCGATCACTTGTAGCTTTGTTACCGCCGGATTGGCTACACCGCAAGTAGCCATCTCACGAAACACGTCTCGGTATTATGCGTTGAAAATTGTCCTTGCACTGTGTTCGTGGATTAGATCTCGGCGGTCAGCTCTGCTGAAGCCTGCGAAAAATACAGAAACGGATGAATATCATAATCATTAAAAAATGGTTTTGGTAGAATTTAAAAAGTTACGATGACAACATTAGCATCCAAATTAATAGGAAATTATAAATACGCGGGAATTAATTAAAACAAGTGGCAGCGAGCGTGGCTAGCTGCCCAATATATAAATATAGGTATTATCGCGCTTGTATGCACCGTAAGGGAGAAGGCAGAACCCAGATTACACGTGAATTTATGTGTGCGTGTGTAAAAATATAATCGTACAATTCTACAAGAATCTTTTAGTGCTGGAACGATATTGACATTGTCGTTGCGGGTGAATATACCTGTGGTTTTTTTTTGTGAAGTTTCACTTGTAATGTATTCAAAAAACAAGATGGCGGTGCCAAAAGTTTCTTGTACAAGTGTAGTTACCTATGTGGTGAGCGCGGGCTGCGCGTGGTCCGGGGGCGGCTGGTGCGTGCTGGGCGGCGGCGGCGCGGCGTACTCCACGACCTCCTGGTAGATGAGCTGCTTCCACTGGTCCACCGTGTGCTCGCGCTCGTCCACCGAGTGGTCGTACGACGCCGGTGCGGGCTGCAACACACATACCACCACAATTTAGTACATACTAACTCCATGCCGTCACATCAGACATGGCTCAAAGTGAGAGAGAGAGAGAGTTCAAATTACATTTCTTTTTTTATTACAAGCTTTTATTTAGTTTCACCTGTCCCGATGTTTGTCTGTAATCAAATCTACTTCCCGGTTACCGATTGAGCTGATGAATTTTGCATGCATGTGTAATTCGGACAACAATGCAAAATTATTATGACATGGAGATGGAGCTGGAAGATGGCCATAGGAACTCGTTAATTAAACGACACAACCGCATCGAATTTGGGCTCATATGATTCGACTTGACGAGTACTTTCGTGCTAGATGGTATCCAGGGTCTGATGATGGAGCTGGAAGATGGCCATAGTAACTCGGTACTTAAACGACACAACCCCATCGAGTTTGAGCTCGTATGATTCGTCTTGACGAGTACTTTGGTGCTAGATGGTAACCAGGGTCAGGTGATGGAGCTGGAAGATGGCCATAGGAACTCGGTAATTAAACGAAATACCCTCATCGAGTTTGGGCTCGTTTGATTCGTCTTGACGAGTACTTTGGTGCTAGATGGTAACCAGGGTCTGATGATGGAGCTGGAAGATGGCCATAGGAACTCGGTAATTAAACGACACAACCCCATCGAGTTTGGGCTCGTATGATTGGTCTTGACGAGTACTTTGGTGCTAGATGGTAACCAGGGTCTGATGATGTACAGGTAGCTTAAGTCCAGTAAACGTATATAACAGAAAAACACTGCTACGCCCTACGAACTACGCCGTAGTCAATCTCCATCAAAAATACTAAAAAGTTAAAAATAAAATTAAAAGAAAAAAATAAATTTTAAAAACAAGCTTTTATTACTTGTTAATAAAAAAAAAGTTAAAAATAATTTAAACCTGATAAGAAATAAATAAAAGCGTGTTAAATTTTGATGGAACATTATAGAACATTTAGCGTATTACATCTTCATTATTTTTCTTTTGCAATCACAATGTAACACGCTTTTATTTATTTCTTTTCAGGATTAAATTATTATTAACTTTTTAGTTCTTTTGATTAACAAGTCATAGGTAAAAGGTTGTTTTTAAAAAGTTTTTTTTCTTTTAATATTATTTTTAAGAAAGTAAATCATCATGTGAAACTATGTATATAGGTATGGCTATGTTCAAAATACCTATTCATAAATATTTATTCCCCAAGGTAATTTCTTACTTCACACTGCTAACATTACCCTCAGATATTTTACGCTTCATTTTACCAACATTTCCTTTTCTTTTCTTTTGTGTGACTGTGTGAGCAGTTAACGCTCAATATTTGACAGAAACCAGAAGGGTGACTCTCGTATGACAAGTAAATTTTTGCCAAAAAAAATGTAGCAAGCGAATTGAACCATGTGTGGTTCAAGTACGTATTAATTAATGTCAGCTTGATCTGCCCTGCTCTTAAGCTACCCTGTAAGTTATTATGGTACGTACCGCGTTGACCTCTCCCTCGTCGTACCACACGTTGATGTACGGATGCAGCAGCGCCTCGTCCACGGAGATGCGCCGCTCCGGGTCGATCACTAGCATACGCGACAGCAGGTCGCGCGCCTGCGATGCCTGTTGGAACAACACTTTATTAGAATTCCATTTTTTTTTTCTGGATGGGAAGTCAAAAAACCCACCCGTGTTCCTTCCTTAGCCCTTTATGTTGCAGGGCAGCGGTAACCCTTTCGGACGATCCCGCTACCCTTAGCCTAAGGCTTTGGACTCTTAAGCGAGTGTTCTCGAGCCCAGGGGCAGCAGTCTCGGCAATCATAACAATCGCTTTTAGTCCCGGATTGACAGGTGTAATGTATACAGTGACAGGACTTTGCGACAGAATTCGGTCGTAAAGCGATCGCTAAGAATGTCAAGACTGCTGCCCCAGACCCCAGATCCCAACTATTTAATAACTAAAGTGTTAGGTTCTATTTATTCTGCGTTCGCAATTTAGTACCCAATCATGTAATCAAACATGAGTTTTTGGAAAAATTACTAAAGTTTAGTTTGCGCTCCAAACATTTTTATAACTATTTCACTAGTTCTAGAGATATTAATATCAACTGAATTTACTAGAATATAAAATTAGTTAAGTGTTAAGTCATCAAATGGAAGAAAAAAGGATTTGAATAGACTTTAGTTATTCGGGTTAAATGACAAAATGTGGCTATGCATTTATAGTCAACTGTTGCCTAATTATTTCCTTGTCGTATCGTATCATAGTGATGGTCGGTACTAGGTACAGAAAGTATTTGAGCCCAGTAGGTCACGCCTGATGCGTTTTCGAAGGCTCGGTTGGGGCCCTCTGTGGAGCAGGTTTGCGGGTACACTAGAATGAGATGTTATTGAAAGCGCAGTTTACCTTGAGCCTGTTGTGCTCGTTGCTGTCGCTGGGGAACAGGATGTCGGGGAACAGGCGCTCGAAGCTGTAGCCGGTGTAGCGCGGCCGGTTCTCCACGTAGTTGCGCACGGTGGGCTGCAGGCGCGCCATGAAGGCCGCGGACGGCGTGCCCAGCTGCTCTGTGGGCGGAAAAATAATACTTGTTATCTTGCTGCGCCTGTGAATATACTGAGCTCTTGCATTTGGAATGCAGAAGTTATAACTCACATCTCACTTTATGGACACTTTATTCAATCACAAGCTAGTGTTTATCGCGTTTAGATGGTGAGCCTCCTCACAATCGGCGGCTGACTATAAGTTTAGTGTGAACGCGGTGAAGTCCCAAGAACTTTTTTTTTTAAATCGTAAAACGGGTCTCTACGTAGTAGGGAACAGGTAAATTATAACAGGTAAATGACTTGATAAACTGACCAATAATCTTATTCCACTGGTCGATGTGGTCGGTGCCCGGGAACAGCACGCCGCCGCGGATCATCTCGCCCATGATGCAGCCCACCGACCAGATGTCCACGTTCTCCGTGTAGCCCATGCCGAGGATCACCTGTGGAACGGAACAGATATATGGTAAAAAGAAATAAAGATGATGTGAGATGGTGATGACAAGACCCGACCCCAGATAGAACTGGGATGAAGGGATGGAATAAGAAGAAGAGAATAACAGACATGTAGGAAAAAAATATACACTGCGCCGACCGAATAACTAAAATGATGATAAAAGTCGACATGAAGACCGTTTCAACATTTAGGATGGATTTATCATCAATAAAATTGCTCAAAGCTTTTACGAAATCATCAATTTGCGTAATATGAAGTTTCTGAAGGTGTTGATTGCCAAGAGTGTGGTAACCCTGATTACTAAACAAGAGGCCACTTATAGGTTGTTCCAAGAGTACCTGATAAAAGTGCAAACAAATGGATCAGAAAACGTAATAGTGGATGCCAATTTGTAGTGCCACTTTACTCGTAAAAATTGAGTGCTTCGATTTGTTTTTTGAGTATTTAAACCCGAAATTCTGTTTTAAAATAATCTTAAAAATGTTTTCTATTTGACAATATTGATGTTTATTACCGCAATGTTCGTCGACGATTTTTCAATTACAATTTAAAAATGTTTTTCAAACAATAATTGTTGGAAAAAGTGGTAAAATATAACGGCGACACCTTCTAAATACAGATGAATGTGTTACTAACTCCCTTCAGTGAGTGATCGAGTAAGAATTAAGTTGAACAGGTTTTGTTAACACTTCCATCAGATAATTTTGGAACAAACTATAGCCCTACTGCCATTGTTCGTACAGTTCCATATCAGGTGTTAAATTGTGATAAGTCGAGTAAAAGTGGCGATACATACCTCGGGCGCGCGGTAGTACCGCGTGACAACGTAGGGCGTCATCATGAAGGTAGTCCCGGCTGTACGCGCTAGTCCGAAGTCCAGGATCTTCAGCGTGCAGTCGCTCTTCACTACTATGTTGGACGGCTTCAAGTCCTTCATAAACAAATAAAACAGCAGTTGTTACATGAAAGAAAATATAATAAGTATGTAGGTAGAGATGAACGGGGTCTAAATGCTTTATTTCACTAGTCTAGTATTAAAAAGATTCGATTAGGTACACAGTATTATTTTTTTAATTAGAGACCTTTTTCACGTTGAGAAAAGTAGTACTTTAATAGGAAAATACCAAGTAAATCTTACCCGATGTATAATTCCAGCAAGATGCAAGTGTTTGATGCCACAAAGCATCTGGTAGAGGAGGTAGCTCATGCGCTCGTGGTCCAGGTCCATCTGGATGACCTGGCACAGGTTGGCGTCCATCAGCTCCATCACCAGGTAAACATCCTGGAACTCTTCGAGGCTCTTCTGTGGCGTGAACGCGTTTAGAAGGCCGATTATCTGGAAAGGTGAATTGAAGAAGACGGTTGAGATTATTTCGCCAAGAATGGAAGGATCACGTCGATTTCAGAAAATAGTTGCTGGTACGAAACTAACACAATATTTAAGTTCTAAAATGTTTCCTTGACTGTTTTCAAGTTAGCCTTGAAGTTTTTGTACACAATAGACTTTTTCATAGATAAAAAAGGCCGGAAAGAACCATCAAAGAATTGAAACACAAAATCTGAAATATATTCTTTTGTTTAAAGGACTAAGGGCTGATTTTTCAATCATCTGATAACTTTATTCGAAGGATAATTTTGAAGTTTTGACAGTTATTTCATACAAAAACTGCCTAACGTAAATTTTATTCTTCGAATAAAAGTTATCTGGCGATGGAAAAATCAGCCCTAAAAAGAAAAGAAACAAACAAATCACAAAAGAACAAAGTTTCCAACTTTAGACAGTATTCAACTTTTACTTACATTTTTATGATTGACGAGTTTCATAAGTTTGAACTCGCGGTACGCCCGCTTCGCGTGCGTCACATTTTGAAATGGCCGCGACAGCTTCTTAATGGCGACATTCTGTTGTGTCACCGTGTCATACGCAGCACTGTAACCAAACATAATTACCATTCACTAAGCAAGCAAGCAATGGATGGCGAAGAAGAGGAAATGTCGCTTTTACAGGAGTTTATAGGTAGGAAAATCAAACGAAAAATACAAAACAGATTTGAATTTGAATAACCCTTGGATGCATGAAGCCAGGCGAATAACATGTTGCTGTTTCAGTCGTGTTATTGTTTATTCATTTAAAGCGCAAAATGTTAGTTTTGCAGTTAGAAACGATGGAAAATATCTGACTTTAGATAGATAATACAAAATGTTAATATTAGTTTTCACTATGCAAAGTTAATAGTTGTTAATTCAGTCCCATGTTCATGTATGAAATCCCTTGTCCGAGATGAAAATTCGAATTTTATAGACCTATGCCAAAATGAAGATGATCCCCATGAAATAATACGAAAAAAACAATACCCCAACTACCAAGATGAAATAATGTAAATGAATATCTAAAAATGAATCATTCAAATATTTTAATCACATTTTCGATTCAGAGTTTATTGATTGAATTTATTCAAATGTTTCCTTAATTTGAAATGATTCTGAGGAATAATTTGATTTGTGTCGTGTCGTGAACTGAGGTTTTACTGTAATGGAGAGATAAGTGTCCTAACTACCTGGAAAATAATTTAATGGTATCCCCTATTCCCGATGATAGTAGAACACTTGGATTGGTAATACAACAAATTCTGCAAAAACCGACAGTTTTAGATGATAGGCCAATATTCTGTTTTCGAAGAACCACCTTTGGGTCTCAAACTTTAAAGTATCTGAAATTGTGGTCGTGTCAATATTAGTATTAATCCTAAAACCAAAGCAGACGAAAACATGTAAAGCGGCGGCCATGTTTGCAAGATGGCGCCCGGTCTTACCACACCATCCCTTGTGCGCCCGCGCCGCGGCTCACTAGCTCAGTGTACCGTGTCGGAATTGTGAACACACTGTCACCGAGTGTGACTGAGTAAAACTGAACCATCTCTAACGGCTATTGTACACTACTGGATCAGCTATAAAAGAAACATATTATATTGGTGACTGTGGGCGTAACCAGCATCGGGCAGATGATATTTAAATTCAGGATCTTGGTAGAAGAATAGTTTACAGTCATGCCTTTATACATTGCATAAGACGAGGGAAATTTTTAGGTCAGGAAAGAGAGGGAGAAGCGGTCTGGTAACTTCGAAGTGAAAAGGAGAATAACAAAGTTAAGGCATAACTGTAGATGTGCTTCCTTGTGGCCATGTGTAGCTTTTTTGATATTCTGGCTACGCCCACATTGGCAAGCCACTACTGTGCGTAACATTACGTGTAGCTGTAAGAGTGTGGTGTGCAGTTCATGCGTATGTACGTGCGAACAGGGATGCGTAGAGTTGCGTGTTTTGTTCACACGCTTTTGCGTGCTTAACTTGGAAATAATAATTTACTTGGCGTCATTATAGCCATAAAGTAGCTATTTAAAGGTGTAGAGATAATGAAATATACAGGAATGTGTATTGTGAAAATAATAGGACAATTTTGAGAGCACATTATAGAATAAAAAATTCTTTGTTTAGTAATGTATGTTCCTGTAAAAAGAAAATATAAGATACTTAGACCAATTTGCATGCTTGCCGGTATTTGTAGAACAAAGCGACGGTTTCAGAGAAATCCCAGAGTTGAGTATAATACAGCGATATGAAGTCTGAATGTCTCATACAAATGTATAAATTAGCGATAGTTGAACTTGTGCGAACAATGTTGCGTATGTGCGAGGGAGTTAATGAAATAATTATACCGAGAATTACTAAGTTTCAAAGTATGAGAAATGTTTCGCCCTCTAATTATAAAACTTACAGCCCGCGGTACCTCGTGGGAAGGTTTTCCGAAATTCTCAACTTTCGGAGAACTGTCAATCTTGCCAAGATTTTCTTGAGGAATTAACTTGAGATTTAAAAGGACACCCTAACCGTGTAATTTTGTAAAACAAACTAAAACTGCTTTATTCAGACTACTAAGCTGAGCTTAAATAAATTTAGTGAATGATTTCGAAATCCTAACTTTACCTGTCTATGTAATCAATGTTACGTAAATCTTAGATTGCGAATCTTGGTTTAGATTGACATTGAACACCAAACAATGTTAACATTATTAGGTTATGAAATCAAAATGTCATCGATTTTCGAAGCAGAATAATAATCAATTAGCAAAGGATGTAAGTATTTTGTATATTGTAAAAGCTTTATGGTTCTTAGTAACACAACCACTTTTTTTAAATCTTCTGATACTAGCTTCAAAATAAAAAGCTTTTGCTGTAAAAGGTACTACAATTGGACAAGGACCTTTTGCCGCGACGCCAAGGAAGAAACGCCGCCTTCTTGTTTTTTCGATACAGTTTTACAAAACAATTTCACAAATGTTTACCGAAAGGGCGACGTTTCCGGTTTAAACATTTGTGAATTTGTTTTCGTCTCAAGCTCCAAAAGATCCTCGTAGCAAGGTAATTCGAGCGTCAAATTTAAAAGAGACAAGCTTATACGAGTGGTCGTAAGTGTGAAAAAGACTTACCATACTATTCCTTGTGCTCCGGATCCGATGGGCTTCAAGTTCTGGTAGCGCTTGAGTATGGTGAAGCGTGTGTCGCCGACCTCGACGGTGTAGAAGTGAGGATGGCGCGCCGGGGCCGACATGGCGGAGGCTGGTAGCGCCGCGTGGGGCATGGACCACCCCTACCTGGGGAGGCACGAGATATTTATGTATAACAGGTGACAGGCAAACAAATACTGTTATTCAGTTGTATTTGGTTAGACTGGCAGTCAGGCCCTTAACAAAGCTGGGAAAATATGCGGCAGATGATGCCGCAGTCCCGTAAAAGTCCAGGAAGATTCTGGATCAAGGTATAGAGTGTGAGTTATGACAAAAATGCTGTCTAATCACCCCTACATGAAGGAACCCTAGGGAATCCGCTAATCTGGGGATTCGAAGCATGGAATATGGTTTACGTTTTTAGAAAGGCTTATTGGATAGCCTCCAAAACAACACAAAAATCTTCTTGCATAATAATCTTGTAAAGATGCAGTGCGCTCCCCTTGCCGATATACACATAGGGATATAAATATTAAATGTTTGTCACGATGGTGTCACTCCCGCCTTTCGAGTGCACATCAATGGATCAATTGCTTATTAAAGTTTTAATACCCTCGGCCCAAGAGTATTGAATGTTAGGAGGGTGTGATCAGGGTTAAAGATTGAATACACGGTAGCCAGGATTTGCATGACCACAAAAAGATCAGTAGGAGGTGTTTAGAAAGAAGAGAAAGTACTTATAAGTATTTATTTTGATTTTAACATTTCGCTTCCCCATTTTTACTCAGGCTCTGACAGAACAGTAAAAAGGGGACATAAAATACTGCTGTAGTAACAGAAACAGTCAAAGGAATAAATAACAGATTTTATGGCGACTAACACCATAAAATCGCATTTCTTTTGTCTTATTTTAGTGTTTATCAGTGGAAATGGAAACTTGTATTGTATATGGCTTTCAATTTCATGTTTTGTAAGTATACTGTATAAGTTAGCTGTTTCCCGAACAAAATAAATAAAATCGGTCATTTGAGATGCTCTTCCATCTTCATCGTTCCGGCGTGAATGAGAAAGCTCGTGGCAGCTGGCGTTCTGAAGTTTCTGCCTGCCCCCATGGAAAAAAGGTGTGAGTTTATGTATGTATGATTATCATCTTCCAGAAGTATTGGATCACCATAAAAAGAGTATACGTACTTTTCGTGAATGTGTGTACAGAGTGCGCAGGCGCAGTCCATATATTGTGCGCGCTTATTGTCCACAGCGTCGGCGCACACGGCTTCACTCACTCAGGGTTGGTAGCGCGCCGGCTGGGAGTCAGACAATTACGTCTGTTGACAAGGAAAATACATGTTTAGACTAAAAGAGACAACAACTTCCTAGGAAAACGTATAAATCATATTCATGCCACAAATCTGCACAATTTTGGTAAATTTATCTACTGTTTTACATCTAGGTACAGACGCCAGCACACCAAGCTACTACAATCTGTCAAATTTCTTTAATAGATTCTCAACTTTATCGCTGAAGCGTTAAGGTGCAAGGTTGGTTGGAAAATTTTGACAGTCTCGGGTAGCTTGACCTGCTGGCGTCTGTACATAGTTCCATTGGAAAAATTAGAAATGATAAAGCCCAGACATTGCTAGTAGTAAGTAAGATTCTCTTAGATAAAATTACTCGATATTACCGCACCATTTTTTCCCAACCGCAATAAAACTAACAAATTCTTCCTCTATAAAGAAGAACATTCATAGTGGTAGTATTATCCTCATTCTACGTGGACAAAGTGGTAGAGGTTCCATTTCTTGTAAGCTATCAATCTTCATTTATAAACGTCGTCGCCCGCTGGATTTAAGACACCTGCGTTTTACTTTGTTGGACATACAAGCCTTTTGCAAAATACATAGAATATTTTACTTGTATAAAAAAAAAATGAGGCTATTAGAAAAAAAAACCATTCAACCACCACCATACCAACCATTCATTCATTCATTGTTCCATTGGAAAAAATAATTTGGCATTCTGATCAGAGTTTTGTCGATATGCATTATTATCCTTTGAACGTCCACAATTTGCCAATAAAGGTGAAACTTCGGCGAATTTTCACGAATCAGCAATTTTAAGGGTTGCAAACTTTAAATTTTTGTTATACCTATGTGGCGTGGCCGGGATTATAGGTTTGTAAAGCTGAGACGAGTTCCTTCAGGCGTGTTCTGAGGGTGGCCAGTGAACCGCAAACCTATTCACACGAATCTGGTGTCACATTCACAGTAGGTCGCTGATAGATAGGTACTTTGTATAGATTACCTTGCAAGGTGAAGTCTAAGTGGGGATTTACATTTTAGTACGAAAATGTTTTTTGCAAGCTTTGGTTTTTAATTTAAAATGTTGCTAGTTTAAAGATATCCACGTTTTAAGCTATCGAGTCTCAGAGCCGTTTTATGTTACACGCATGTTTTTTTGCCGTGAAAAGCTACGGTTGATTCGCCGGGTGTAGGCAAGATCGTCAGTAGTGTATGAGTATGGATCACTATGGAGGTTTGTTGACAGATACGGCAGCACAATGGCACAGCGCCGTCGCTCTATACCATACAACCGGTGCCGGTGGTTTGCTGTGTCATATACAAGCCTACATTATTCCTGATGAGTCCCGAGACGAAAGAAACCGTGACGTGTACAACGGGCTTTCGTCTTACAATTTAAAACGAGTTAGTTTCAAGTCGGAGTCTCTATCTTGGTCTTTATTATTGAAGTGTCAAAATTCCAAGATGGCGTTTCACGCCGTAAGAGCTGAGCGAATACCCAGACAACGGTGCTATATCGCCGATCCTGGTCCGGGCATTCACACAATGGCACAAGAAGATGTCTGGTTGAATTTACGTTCATGTTTATTAAAATCTGAACAACAATAGACTGCGCCAAATGTTTAAATGTTTATGTTGTTGGGCTCGGGTTGAGTAACATTGAACTTGAAGTAGCATTAGTAAGTTCATACCTAATGAATGTTGAAATTAGGAATTGTAATTACAGAAGTAATTCTGTAGTCTGTTGCGGTATGACTAGGATTTACGTATTAAACTTTATGCGCAAGTACAGAGGGGGATTTAAGGGCTGCGATTTCGATGACCACAGTAACAGGCCAATGCGTAGTAACCATACATTAAGACATTTGAATGGAAAATCCCCAGCATCGTTTCTCGTTTTAACATTAATAACGTTATAATGTGCTTACGCAGGCATGAGTACCTAAGCCTGATTGTGTGGCGCTAATCGTATCATTTACCCAGTAATACACATACGTCGTTGTTTAACCTGTTTATAATAACATTGAATTCATATTAGCGATTCGGCAGCGCTGCTAAGTCGATTTACTACGCACTGGATTGTGCGACTAAGTCACTACATCGGGAAAGGTGTCGAGAGATATTTTCCTGCTTTTCAGGCGATCAAACCTTCCTTTGTAGCCGCAAATCTGAGATGAGGATGTGTGATGTGACTTTGTTAAAAAATACATTGATAACTCTAACTTAGGATTAGTACCTACGGGTATTAATAAAGTTGTATTAGTACCTATCATTATAGTTGTAAAGTCAAGCCAAGCTTTAGATATTCATGAGTTACTTAAGTCTGCAACTATCGTGATTGTTCGGGGTTCTTGTTAACTTAATTTTCCTAATCCGAATCGTATGACAATAATTGTCAGTCAGTCTAGTCAAGCGACTAAGCCTTAATTAATATTACTAATTTGAAGTAAGCACTTCAATGTTAATCTCTGTTCTAGGTAGAGGTATGTAGAAATACTCGTAGTGAATTGCAAACTGATTTAGGGTTAGATCCAAATTTAACTTTGTGTACTTGATAGTAATCACTATTGGTAGGCCCTCATATGGGATTATTTATAAACGATGATTAAAGAAAGTTAAGTGACGGTTAAACGTCAAAAATGTATGGTTACACAGTCTCTAATCACTACCTTACTTTTATATTTTTTTATTAGCCGTTAAGTCCCACTGCTGGGCAAAGGCCTCCTACCAACTCTCTCTGTCCAGAGCTGCCAAGGACCAATTTTTATTAAAGGAGTCCAGCTTAACTTTAAGCAACGATTATGAATAAAGGCGTTAATGATTTAGCATATTAGGTATAACAGCAGGACCTCACATTACCATACAAAAGATGCGTCAAAAAGACACTGAAAATGTAATGACCATAATTACAAATTACATTTCTAACTCACGTCAGCTTAGAAGCCAGAGACATCTCAGAAGCGTAAAATTTTAATTTAAAAGCTAATTTACAGTCGTCGGGGGCTCACAGGCGGCCGGACCGCAGATGTCATATAAATGTCAAGTTGGAACCGGCGCACATAACCACGTTACATACGTTTCATATTTCCATGTGGAATTATTCTCACATTTGTAATGGATCACTGGAAAGAAAATCTAACTATACCTACGTAGTGTAGCGAAATAAAAGAGGGAAATCTTCCCTTTAACACGTTTTAATTTTTGTAAGTAAAATAAGATAGTAATATAAACTTAGCAAAAGACACAGAACGAATAATATTATTAAAAAGGATTACGTCGTGACGCCCACGTGACGTCTTTGGTGTTCGAGCCCTATAATAAATGTTGTGTATTCCTGTTACGCGTCGATTAAGATACGTTTGCAAATGTTCCTAAACTTACGTAACTAAATAAATACAAGGACGTCCTAAATGGGTAATTGGCACCAAGTCAATTCGTTATTAGGAAGCACGATAATAATTTAAATTACCGCTTAATCAAAATTGTAACGATGATAATATACGGCTAATTGCTAGTATATCAAGTAATACGCTCTACTGAAAACTAAGCTACAAAATATATGAAAATCCGGTCCTAGGCTCCACGCTGAGTCGCTGACAATCGGAAAGCTCCTCGCTAAGTAGCAGGAATCAGAATCCTCTTAAACGTGCAGGTCACGCGCAAGGTCTTATGTTGGGTTCGATTCCCAACAGGAAGCTTGTAGACGTCTGGTACTAGGGTGGCGGGTAGGGCGAATTCTAGATCGCCCTACAGTCTTCGGACAAATCGAGTTTTCATGGAATGTGACTCGCCGCGAGACCATGTACAAATTCATTTATTTTCGGGAACACTGCCCTTGGATCCAGTGGATGACCGCACAGAACTCGGTCGTTCAAACCGTTATAATTTACCGTTAATATTGTAGCGAAATAATTTCATTGTGAAAGCAGAAAAAAAATATATGTTAGACTTCCGTCCTGTGTCCAAAAAATCCATCCAATGAAAAATCTCGGTAAGAGAAAAGACATGACACTTTTAGATTCAAAATTCAAAACAAATATGAAGAAAAAAATCATTCTGCTTAAAAATAAGGTTGGATTTGTTATAAAAGAAGGTCGTTCGTGATAAAATTATAATGTAGCATTTGCCAATGCTGCAGCATTGGCAAATGCTACATTATAATTTTAGGCAATGAGTGATAAGTATAGTTTTTTGGTAAAATGGGTATGAAAAAGGTAGATAATTGACAGGGTGGTAAAATGAGTTTCTCATAGTTATGAGAAACTTGCAAAAAGAAGGAAGCCACATCGCATATAGATACGTTCTTGAATTTCATTCTCTTTATCCCTGTATTGGTCCTTTCTACAAGAAAGTTTCGTGAGACGATAAGCAAGCCATTCATTCTACTTTTCACGGGAGCTTACGAAACTAAAAATACCCGCAGTCCAAGTGACAGTTTTCCTACCAACATAAAAATGAAATAAAGTTAGTAGCGAATGCGACTCTACTAGCGGGCCGACTTGACTCGCTCCAATTACACAGCACTCGCTTCATACTTGCTCGCACTCGACACCGTTGTGGCCACTTGAGCGCCAGTTCAGAGGCGAGTAGCTCGCCTTGTGGCCTCACAAACGCTTACTTTGGATGTAGTAAATAGTAAAACAAGGCACTGATTGTTAGGTACTCAATACAATATTGAAATATAAAGTTACTGCTGTCTTTTTTTCCTTTAAAATTCTCTCCATGAAGAAAAATTTTATTCTAACCATTAATTTTCCTCGATAATTTTTTTCATTAGCTTTGACCCAATTCTAATATCTTGAATAGGTTATTCTTAGGCCTCAGACAATTTATGTCGTCAAAATCCACACAACCTTCAGAATAACTATCTAGGTCACATATAAATCTTTTTGTAACAAAAATCAATACCCACAGCAAATGAAAACAAGTCTAACCTCGTTCTATTTGGTTCAGAAAGTATAGATGTTCTCACCCAAAGCAATGACTTCTACCATTTATCTTTTCAGAAATCCCCAACTGCTTCAATACAAAGCTCACACACCTGCATGTTCTAAAATTGAATGTGAGCTGACCAATTCAATCAATTTAATTTTTTCATTGGTATTTTGTATCGACATTTTTTTTTCTTCGTTTTAATTTTTAGTGTTTATCAATGGGAACTTGTAAATGTCCTTCAATTTCATGTAGTTTAAGAACACTGTGTATAAATTAGCAGTAATTTTCCCGAAAAGAATAAAATGAAAAAAATAAATAAAGTGAGTGGTCTAATATAATAAACAGTTTTACGTAAAGGCGCAAAAATGTTGGGGTATTCTCTGAATAAATAATTACTTTCCCCGACCGCTCCCGACGGATGGAGTGGAACATAGCTCATTCGTTCGCCGCCATTACTGGCGAGCGGAGTGAACGGACCCTGGGGAGTGAATGGAATCGCGCCGGCGATATAACTGCTTAGTGATTGGCACACCAAGTCAATACGTAGGTATATGTAGGTTGTAAAATAGGCGTTTTGGGCTGTTAGCACCATTCGGAAGCGTAATTTCTTAATATGTGTAATGTTAGTAGTGATTGGAGTATTTATTTAGTCTCTTTCTATCTTTCTTAGCTCACCTTCGTCACATAGGCAACTCTTGTGAACAATTTCATGCGTCTACTAGACCCAGCTGTCGCGCAAGATTTTTTGTCGGCCATGACTACATAAAACAATGATGCTTCATTCTTGTATCATCCTTGGCCAACAATAGATTTTAGGAAGTGTTGCTTATAGCAATGTTTCTTCACGTAGCGACTTATCGGACTTCTTTTATTACAAACTTTTTTCCAGTTGATCGAATGGTACGAGATTCCGAGGATTGTGTTCATTGTAAGTATAGTATTATCCCATCGGCAATATTATATAACCAGCTAAAGTCTCTCCCAAATACAAAACCGATCAATTGAAAGAAGAACCCGTTATGTAACAATCGATTTAAACTCAGCATCGAGAGTCGCCTAACGCGATTGTTACCAACACTAGGGCTGGCAGCACAATATCAGGAGAAGTCAGGAAAGACGTGAATATAACTGGACATTTTGTCTCCGAAGCCAGTATTCTATTATTTTTATTCAATAACAAATAGCCGTTATTACATACATACATAATGAGCCTATAATGTTCCCACTGCTGGGACACATGCCTCCTCTATGTGAGAGGGAGCCGTTATTAACAATCTAATAACAGATTTACAATTTATTTAAATTAAAGGTTTAGACAGAAATCACCAGATTGCTTTGCGTTTTAGCATAGGTCTTCCCCAGGCTTCCACGTAAGAGACACAATTTTTTTTTTTAATATTGCGTATAAGCCCGTTCTTGACCCCGATCTCGCCTGGTGGAAAGCGATAAAATGAAATCTAAAAATATCGTAAAGAAATATTGCTATTCCAGATGAGGACTAATTTGGTCCTACTATCCGGTTTTTGTAAAACATACACAATTTCAACAGTGCAAGAAGAAAACAACAGGAGCCAAACTAACTAAACCGGACCTAAGTGTTCCTAAGCCAAATATATCGTTCTAAAGCCTGGCAGCCCTAACCAGCCGCCGAAAGAAAGGCACCACCCTGGCAGCTCGCCAAGTGTCAAGCCTGGGCTTTGCTTACACGATAAATGCGCCGTATTTACATTCAACATTTACATTTAAGGCGGGATAATTTGCTGAATGTTGTGGTTTTAAATAAAAGGTAATGAAAGAACAACAGAATGTGTAAACTTAATTTAGAGAAGTAATGTTTGTTAGTTATTTTATCGTATTGTAGAATCAAGAACTATTTTCTGTACACCTAGCTTTAATGATTACTGAAAAAATACAGCAAGAGTAGTTTATTGAAGAAAGTGTAGCACAACAGAGACTTCCCACCTGTTTTGAGAAAATCTTTTGGATAATAGTCTGTTGATTTGGTTTCAGCGCCATTTTAGTTTAAACCGACACATAAATCAACATGGCCGGCCTCTAGTCTACTGCGCAGATAAACTTCGTAAATAAATAGCCGTCCAGGGGCTATTTGTTATGTATTAGTCCACTTTGTGGCCCTAATTCGTAATTTCTGAGCTATAACCTACCGTTCTAGTTCCACGGAGCGCGTCCAGGGAAATGAATGCAAAAAGCAACGTAAACCAGGACATACAGAACTATACCACAGGAGGATTTCAAACTCTACTACTATGAATTTAGAGTCTAAATTCTGTTGGAAGTTGAGCGGTTAGGTATCAAAGTTGGCGACCATTCTGTTAAATTTTTATTCGACTTCGGTCGCAGTGGGAATATTTTAGTGTTCTTAATCGGTCTGATGAAAGTTTATATCGGAATACGTAATGGATACGAGTTTCTTTATGTTAAAAAATAGATGTTTCTTGTTTAAAATCCAGAAAGACACTTTAGTATCGTAGTTTCTAAAGGTATTCATATCATGACAGTTGGAAAAAGAAAATATAATGGTTAATTAGGTTTCAAATTCGCATTAACACTTAATCAATCCTCCGACTTTGGATGTAACCGAAAGCAAATTCCCCTTCGAATCTTACATAATCCTAAAAATACCCCATTTACTTTTTCGCCTCTATTATTTAAGGCAAACAAAAATCCTTTTTTAATCAAGCTTGTCAGTGTCCAGTGTCACAATAGCGAATAAGGGTAGGGTCCCTATTCAACATTCGTGGGGGCTCTGACGTAGGCCTCCGAGGGCCTGTGGCCTTCCAACAAATACGCAGCCATTTGTTACCAGGACATAGATAACAATCAGAGATAACTAAACTTGGCAATTTGTTGTTGTTTTTAGCTATTAATTATTATTAATACAAGCTTTTGTTTAGTTTCTCCTTTCCCGATGTTTGTCTGTAATCAAATCTTGCAAGTTAAATTTGATCCACTTCCCAGTTATCGATTGAGCTGAAATTTTGCATGCATATGTAAATCGGATGACAATGCAAAATTATTATGACAAGGAGCTGATCTGATGATGGAACCGGAAGGTGGCCATAGGAACTCGGTAGTTAAACGACACAACCCCATCTAGTTCGGACTCGTTTGATCCGTCTTGACGAGTACTTTGGTGCTAGATGGTAACCAGGGTCTGATGATGGAGCTGGAATATGGCCATAGGAACTCGGTAATTAAACGAGACCACCCCATCGAGTTTGGGCTCGTATGATTCGTCTTGACGAGTACTTTGGTGCTAGATGGTAACTAGGGTCTGATGATGGAGCTGGACTATGGCCATAGGAACTCAGTAATTAAACGGCATAGGCTCATCGAGTTTGGGCTCGTTTGATTCGTCTTGACGAGTACTTTGGTGCTAGATGGTAACCAGGGCCTGATGATGGAGCTGGAAGATGGCCACAAGTAACTCCAAATAGTTCTGGAGAGTTCTCGATTGAA
The DNA here is from genome assembly GCA_951799955.1 of Apamea anceps. NCBI lineage: Eukaryota > Metazoa > Arthropoda > Insecta > Lepidoptera > Noctuidae > Apamea > Apamea anceps. Next base: position 1,540,621 of record OX637518.1, read on the forward strand.
AAAGTTCTACGTATCTACCCGACCAACCAGCAGGTCAATAAACATAATGCAGCCTGTACCTGAACATTTTAAGAAGAAAAAAAATGCACAAATGTTCAAAATAACAGCCCAAGTTAATTGATGGAATAAAAAACCGGCCAAGTGCGAGTCGGACTCGCCCATGAAGGGTTCCGTTACGTTACGATTTATGACGTATTAAAAAAAAACTACTCACTAGATCTCGTTCAAACCAATTTTCGGTGGAAGTTTATATGGTAATGTACATCATATATTTTTTTTAGTTTTATCATTCTCTTATTTTAGAAGTTACAGGGGGGGGGGGGACACATTTTACCACTTTGGAAGTGTCTCTCGCGCAAAGAAAGAAATTATATTAGAAACCTCAATATCATTTTTGAAGACCTATCCATAGATACCCCACACGTATGGGATTGATGAAAAAAAAAATTTTGAGTTTCAGTTCTAAGTATGGGGACCCCCAAAATTTATTGTTTTTTTTTCTATTTTTGTGTGAAAATCTTAATGCGTAAATCACATCTACTTACCAAGTTTCAACAGTATAGCTCTTATATTTTCGGAAAAAAGCGGCTGTGACATACGGACGGACAGACAGACAGACAGACATGACGAATCCATAAGGGTTCCGTTGCCATTTGGCTACGGAACCCTAAAAAGAATGACCAGGTTGATATATAATATAATATAATACACCCGGACATTAACAAAACAGGATATCATCCAAAAGAACTAGAAATTTTTGTTGGTGCTAAAGTCATGGTGAGGTCTAACGTTGACGTTGCAAAAGGACTTGTGAATGGAGCGATAGGTCACATCGCTGAAATTATATGGCCATATTACAGACGTGCTCAACTATACGACAGCGATATACCATCGGTTCGCGTAGACTTTGGTAATGACCAACCTTTGGTAATGGCATTAACATCATACAGCCTAAACCAATTCAGTTGCCTGCTAAATTTAATCACGGCACAGCTGAAAGCTGCTGTTTTGGGCTTCAACTGTGCACAAAATGCAGGGAACTACTGTAGATCATGCTGTTATTTATCTTGGTTCCAAATTGTTTGCTGCAGGTCAAGCTTATGTAGCTTTAAGCCGAGTTCGGTCTTTAGCGGGTCTTCAAATCGAAGAACTTGACTGCTCCGAGTTGACTTACTAGAAACCTTGTAATATTGACGCATTAAATGAAATGGATAGAATGAGAAATGTTACAAACAACTATAGTCCATTTACAATAGCATTAGAAAGAAGTTAAAAAAGGTTATTTTTAATGCACACTTTGTAACAAAAATACAATAAACATTGTTACATTATGATAGACGCCGAATTTATTATGATCTATTTTTACAGCAGCTGTCACACTTAATTGTAACTATTTTAACTATTTATCTTATGAAATTATGTGGCTTTAATTTATTTATATTATATAACTCCAATTTAAAATTACAGTGTCAATGCTAAAAACCTAAAAGAAGCAGGGATGAACAATACTTGGAACGTTATTCGTTTCACTATAATTCTACCGAATTTTATTTTAATTAAGGTGGATGCGCTGCAGTAGCCCGCGAAATCAGACGAATTCGGAGCAATTCTAATTTAAAGGGATGCATTGATGATTTTTAAGGTTAAAATTGTATTATTGCCTACATATTTCTTATTGTTGCGCATCATATTATTTTTATTAAGATACAACCTTACACTGACCTGCAAATTGCAAAAAACGCAAGAAAATTAGAATTTAAGCATCTCCCTTAAAATTGTTTTATCATAACTTTGAAATAAAATGTTTTGCATTCCTGCTTCTACGAGCCTCTTTTTTCTAATGCTATTATAAATGGACTATAGCTAGTAATTACATAACTAATTGATATGTAAAGTTATTGAAATATAAAATACATACAGCTTTCAGTGCTCAAAACACATTGTGAGCGTTCTACGGGCTACATAACGGAAAAACACTGCTACGCGCTACGATCTACGCCGTAGTCAATCTCGCTTCAAAAATACTAAAAAGTTAAAAATACAATTAAAAGAAAAGAAAATACATTTTAAAAACAAGCTTTTATTACTTGTTAATAAAATGAACAAAAAAGTTAAAAATAATTTAAACCTGGTAAGAAAAATACCATTATACTCGTATAGGTACTACATTGCAACCTTTAACGGTAATTAACACAAGCCCTAAAACTTTACACCTTGTATTACATCTTTGCGTTTTTATCACAGACCCAATTTTTTATAAATAAAAGCGTGTTGTTACATTGTGATTGCAAAAGAAAAATAACGAAGGTGTAATATGCTAAATGTTTTTTAACGTTCCATCAAAATGCAACACGCTTTTATTTATAAAAATTGGGTCTGTGATAAAAACGCAAAGATTTAATATAAGGTGTGAAGTTTTAGGGTTTGTGTTAATATATATATAACTTCTATAAACGTTTAAAGAACGGTTATCTACTATATAAAAATAAGTCGGGTTTTCCTTCCTGACGCTATAACTCCAGAACGCACGAACCGATTTCCACGGTTTTGCATTCGTTGGAAAGGTCTCGGGCTCCGTGAGGTTTACAGCAAAGAAAATTCAGGAAAGATTTCAATAGAAAAGCGGGAAAATCATAGTGTAGGAGTAGGTTAGGAGTAGGGTAGGAGTTGTGTAGGAGTAGGTTAAGAGTAGGGTAGGAGTTGTGTAGGAGTAGGTTAGGAGTAGGGTAGAAGTAGGGTAGGAGTAGGTTAGGAGTAGGGTAGAATTAGGGTAGGAGTAGGGTAGGAGTAGTGTAGGAGTAGGGTAGGAGTAGTGTAGGAGTAGGTTAGGAGAAGGGTAGGAGGTAGGACACCACGCGATCGAAGTAGCGCCGGGCAGCTAGAAATAATTTATATGGCAAAAAACGTTTGCCGGGGTCAGCTAGTTAAAAATTAAAAAAAAACGGCGGTAGTGCCTCCCACAAGGTGGACCGTTGATTACTGAATCGGCTGCGCTTGCAGGAGGATTACGTCCAGCAGTGGACGTCTTTCGGCTGGAGTGATGATGATGATGGTTCTTAAAGCATGTGCCTCAATAGCAGCTTTGGAATTAATAAAGTGCTCTTCCTCTCTCTACTTATTTTAAATGTGCTGTGTCCGACAGGGTCCATAATTGTTTCTATTATTTTTCTTTTATTTACCACCTGTAATTGTACATTATGGATTGCAATAAACGATTTGAGATTTGGACAAAATTTAAATATTCTAAGATGATTCATGATGACTAAAATGTATATTTAATAAACCATCTCCCATTATATCACTTGTAAGTCCTCAAATTCTTGTAAGTCCTCCGTTTAAAGGACAGAAAAGGAGATCCACATGTCAGCATGTTAAAAGCACCGAGGATTAGGCGGCTCCTGGCGTTAATCTGACGCGTAGGCGCAGGTGCTGGACGCAAATCCGCGATAACTAAGGTTAATCCCCTAAGTCGCAGTAGCTTTCGGGGTTACGAGCTTAAAATGTACTTTGAGTGTAAAGCTTATTGACATTTTAAAAGTTTGTTTAGTCACAGAGATTTCAATTGTCATTTTAGTAGGTTTGTGTAGGAAATAGCAGTCAAAATTTAGTAGTAGGCAGTTAATTAAGTAAGCAGTAATTTCAGTAATGTCAGCCGGGTGAAATCTGCTGTTGAAAATGCCTCTTCACATTGCTATACGTTAGTAATTGGTTAAAGAGAAACGGTCGCGGTCGTTTTGTGGAAAGCGCTGATGCTAAGAAGCATTTAGTGTCAGAATCTAACCTTCTAGCGAATAAAACGACAATATAAAAGCAATGTATCAGACAATGAGCAGCCTAATAAACCTAGTTCCACTAGTGCCTTAGGTCTTCGAATTTAAGCTGTAAAACGCCGCGGCGCCGACTGAATACTAATTTAAATCTAGCATTAACGAGTAGCTCGGGTTGATTAACTCAGTTAGGATTAAGCCTGTTACACTTATTAGCGCATAATTCCAAGTGCCTTTGAATTCGAATTTCGGTACAAAAGCGATATTTTTATTTCATCAAGTAACTTGGTTTTATTTTTGAAAGTTTTTGACGTGGTTTTGGAATAGGTTTATTTATTGCTTGCATCATGCATAATCAGCTGTAATGTTCTCAGTGTTGGGACACAGGCCTTCTCTGTTCGAGTGGGAGTGGGTTATATACCACACGGATCCAGTGCGGGTTGGTAGATATTTCATGTCTTCGAATTTTTGGTTTTCCTCCTGGTGTTTGTCCTTCACCGTTTTGAGATTTATTGCTAAGTGACATGAATTGTCCCGTAACTAATCTCGAACTGTGCCTGTAACATGTGGTCAACTCAGTTCTAACATAGTTTGTGTAGTTAGGCGGGTTATGAGACTTAACAGTGACATATTGCTTTAACATTGTATATTCCAGATTACCGCGTGACGGAGCACTTGCTCGTAGATAAATACAGCTCCTACATCAGGCAATTAATAACCAACTACCCTCCGCTATATTCATTATCTTTTGTGGCTATTTTTTTTTTAGTTAGTCTTTACTGTCCTACTGCCATTTGCGATCTTCTATAGGCCATATTGTATAGTTCCAATCAGTTTTGGTAGTCAAATATAATCGCCTATTTCGTTAATAATGACAGCCACAACATAAAATCATCAGAAAATAGCCTTTATCCACGAAATCTTGTCTGAAAATATCAGCAGTGAAATTCAAAGCAGTGCCGAAAGTGTGTAGAAAATTGTCCGCCGCCGTATCGGAGCGAATGCTCGATTTATCAGAGCCTGCCTCTGTAATTTATTTTCCCTTTTCAAGCTCCGTTCAGAATGTAATCTGACTGACTTCGAATTATCGATGATTATCGGAGTCCCGGGATCTCCGAGCTTGGACTCCTTTTGACATATCTTTATTTATGACTCGATATTTTGAAATGATATCAAATTTTTTCATAAATTGCCTTTTCTAAAGGTAAGGTACAAAAATATGTATGACGTATGAACGCGCAGACAATTTTTATTGATAACAGTATTAGATCCCACAGCGAGTGGGGTGATGTTATCGCTATTCGAATGTCACAATTGATATGATATTAAGCTCAATAACTTAGAATTTGACTCCACTTCTAATCGAATATATTTGCTGGATGTGAATTATATTACGGAGAATTTGACATTATTGATTCTAACCTAATGTCGGCGTAATATTGGGTTCCACGTTGCGTATGGATAATAATACTAGTCCTTCATTCTGCGGTAGTAAACAAGGTTTTTTGTTTCAAAATATGCTATTTCATGGTAAAAGATTGACCGTGATTGGTAAGACCCTGACGTTTACCATAACATTGAAGTTGTCTTTCGAAACATATGTGAGGTAAGGTCCCCTTTACCTTGCTGGTGTGGTACAGCCATACATATAAAGCATACTCATATAAACAACACATTTTCCACTAAACTGTGTCTGAATATTCCCCAGCTTACGAGCACATTCTGTGAGTAATAAAGTATTACGCAACAACTGAATGTCAAACTTACCATAAGTTGCGCGCGCTCATGTTGTGTTAAAATGGCGTCGGTTATGCTCACACCCTCTGTAACAAACGTTGCGATGTTAATACGAGCTGCCGCAGTAAATGAGGATTACGTAAGAGTTGGTGTATGTAAAGCAATCATCATTTTGGTTAATGAAAATGGTGTTGAGGCAAAGTTTCGTTCCTAATTTCGTTTTGAAACGAATTTCCTTATCGCAAGTTAGACCGAAGAAAGTGCAAACATTTTGACCGTCACATCACTTTTGTTCCGTAATAAAAGTGTTGTAACGGTCAAACCACTACACTGTTACAAAAGCGAAAGGAACTTTGTTCCAACCGGCCTCTCGCGACAACTCTTGTTTCATTTTTACAGTTTCAGTGTAATGGGTTTGAGAGCCGGTAGAATGGAATATTAATGGATGTAATCATATGAGAATATCAATATTTGATACAATAAAATGTACGACTTCCACATTAGGTATTAAAATCTGTCCAGAAGATTCCCTGCATTCTGCTAATCATTCAGGTAAGTAGACTAGGCGCTTCATTTTATATATTTTATGATGCTAGAGTCAGAGAAATAAGCAGAATCTACAAAACATATCGTGTGAGTATTCCGTGAAAATCGGGGACACGCATTGACATCGTTACTTATGGGCGGTAAAAATAATGAAACTCCACGCAATGTAACTGTGGGCTATATTTTATTAATGTTACCGCCGAACGCCGCGCTGGTGGCAACTTTTTCTATTTTATGTCTGTACACTGACGTTTGTAGCGGCAGATTAAATCTGGAACTGTGTGAATAATGGTCAATGGACACGCAAATCAATTAATACACGATAACGTCGTCCTACTGAACACGTTTTTTTTTAATTTGATTCGTTCAAACTTATAAAATATATGATTCAATAATTACTATTACTAATAATTCATTTCGTAATTGTTTTTAAGCAGTAAAAAAAGCTATCGGCTCGAAGCACAAAACCACTCTTTTGGCCCTTCGAGCCGATAGCTTTTTTGTTGACTTTTGCAAAATTTGTGTGAAATGAAATGATTTATTCTGTAAATAGTATTTCGGAATGACTATATCACATCATATAAAATAATAAAAATAAGCTAGATGCAGTCGACATTACCTATATGACAACCCCTGAGAGCCCTCTTTGGATTAAAAAAAATATGTAAATATATCCATTTTAATAGGCTTGAAATAGTTGGCATCGAAACTTAGAACCTAAAAAGCATTAATTAGAGTTAGAACAACTACTTTTACATCTACTACATCACCGCGAACACATTCTAAGATTAATGTTCTCTTATTAAAAAAAAAAAACATTTTTATGGCTAAAGTTTTTCCCTCGACTTCGCCATTTATAATTCGCTGTTAATAGCGCCATCTGTCGTTATAATTTATTCGATTGCTTTTAGCGCAGGCCGGATGACGCGAAGAAATTGGTTCAATGAATTAATTTAGAATTCTTTTTCGCAGAGTGACGGTCTCTTGACCTACATATAATGGGTTAGAAAAGGTCTTAGATAAGGTTGCCTGTCGTTTTAATTATAGTTTTAACGTTTTCTTTATATTATGTTTGTTTTAAAGTTTGTCCAGTGTTTACTATCAGACTTTATACAAAATTAGGGAACCAGCCTTCTAATAAAAAAATCCGCATTGATATTGGTCCATTCCATATATACGTTTGAGAGCTACCATGCCACCCACAGACAAACTCAAACTCAAATCATTTATTTCAATTAAACCATTTACGGGCTCTTTTGAATTGTCAAAATTAAATAGTCGGTCAGTTAGTCAGAAAGTTGAAGCTAGTTGCCACAGACATACAGATACACAAAACGACAGAACCGTCGAACTCATAACACCCCTCTTCATACGTCGGGGGTTAAAAAAGGCTGATTCATTATTATACAAAATTCCTAGCGAAATTTCAAGTCTCTCGCTTTTCCGTACCTTTATAAGTACCATTAAAATGAACTTCGCAGCTGAAAACTACATTTTCAGTAAAATTAATAATCCTCTCCTATTGAGTCTATTTGAAGAGGCATCCCTGACTACGGAACCAGTGCTCTCAATATACGGGTGCCACTTGACCTATAAAATTGAATACCCAACAGATAGTTGTTCTTGCCTTCTCTGCCGGGTTTTTTTTCAAATTGTAAATGTAATTTGCGAAGCATCCCTTGCTGCTTACCTTTAAGCTAATTAACTAAACGTAAGTTCAGCGTAGTTGCACGTTAACTGAAGTAAATAAATAGTAGTAGAAGAATACAATTTTATTGAATGGAATATTATATTTGTCCAGGGTAAGCAGAACAGAGGAGCCATTCCCGTAATTTTAAAAACGTCCACAGTGAACTCAGCCCGACATTTTTGACATTGAATGTCGCTGAGATGAGATTGCGACTAGATTTTGAACGTTTCTAATAACGGGAATTGGTCTTCAGGTATGTTGTTTCAAAATGGTTTTTTCAGTAGATTTAGGACAAATTTAACTATATGACTAGATTTTAGCATGTGTGCACACGATCATTGTTTTCATAGATCGATACTCTGACTGAAGACAGTCTTGACAGAAGTCTGTGCACAGCCTAACGAATGCTTTCACACGTCAATATTTCATCTAAGATGGCACGAACAAGAGCTATTTACGTGCGTTCCTTATCGCATATTGTAAGGATGGGCCCTATAGTACCAACTTGATACGACACTTTAAAGCATCTGACCTAAATCTCGTAGCGTGAATGCAGTTGTATGCTCGTAGCTCCGTAGCGCCGTAGGCCGCCTACGCCGTAGCGGCGTAGCCCCGGGACGTTGGGAGATAGCTACGGTGTTACGCTTTTGTTTGTTTGAATGGATGGCGAAGGATTACGTTTTGTATTAGTTTGTAGATGATTGGGATGATATGTGTATGTTGTTGAGAGTGTTTTAAAATGGAAAGGTGCCTTCTAGTATTAGCATGTCAGATTGAAAAATTTTCGTCTAATTACAGATAAAAAAAGATTATAATAATATTTTCTGCCCCCAACAACGGTACGACCAAGTCGTTTCTACATCTTCTGATTAAACGTGAAGAATTTCCTTTCACAAACTCTACAAACTACAAAGAAAAAACTCGTCATAGAGAAAAATAAAGTTTTCATATTGCGACCAATTTCCTGATGTTAATATTTTCTCTTCCTCTTTTAACTGAGGGCCATACAGCTCCTTAGCCGATCTACAACAAAAATAAAACATTGTCAGCTTCAGTGTGGCCCCTCGCCCCTCTCAGCCTATTTGCGCTTCTTTCAGCGAGCCACTTGTGGTGTATCCAGCGATGAAAGCGCGGGATTAGCGCAAACATCGCCAACACACAACCGACGGAAAATAATGTTTGTCTTTAGTTAGGGTTGCCGCTGCGAATAAATGTCGATACGAGGATATTTACAAGTTTTTAAGTTTTTTTTTTAATTGAAGTTAGCTAAACTTGCAACATAATAAGGTTACACTGGTTCAGTCAAAAGCTAAAGACGATATGTTTATGTAGAATGTTAATTCATAATACAAAGACGGCACTAAACTTTCAAGAATCAAGCAGTCGATCATCATGAATGTAGATGTTTCACGTACGTTTTTTACACAATAACATACTCGTACATACACAACTTCATGATACAATAGAATAGGCATTTATTTTGCAAATATGGATGATTAATAATAGGAGTTATGATACATTAAAGCTCAGCCATATTTCACCATTCGGCAAGAAAACCTTTATTTTATTAATATTTATTCAAGTGTAATCAAAAGCCAGGTCCATTAATTTACAGCAATTCCGGCACTTATTTTCTGTGATAAAAACTCATGATGTATTTTTATGTTGCCTATAATGCCTGCTTATATACACATGCTCAACGATCTACCTGTGTGTGTAAATGCGGAAGAAGACTGTTGTGTGTTAATACAATCATACGCTCGAGTATACAATGCATCACAATGTAAAGTAACGACATTTTTCAACGTAAATATAAAATGTAAATGACCATGCCAGTTGAATCTGTTTGATTTGATAACACGTCATCATCAAAATAAATCAAAAATCGTGTTTTATATTATTTTTCATTAATCATTTGTATGGGTTTTGACGCTTCCGACATCAAACTGATTTTAAAGTAATGTTACCTGAGTATCTTTTTATCAGATACATTTGTTTTGAGGTTTTCGTTATCATATTTTATTGTGTTTTTTTATTCTAAAGACAACTTGATGTGTTGTTGATGTATGTATGTAGCAGAAATAATAACATTATTAAAATTCATATATCTTTAGGACGGGTTTCCTTAGCAAGCGTTACGCTTCGCGTTTCGTTAATAAGATCGATCTTACGATCATCAGGGGCTGCAGTCTCGACAATTATAGCGATCGCTTTACGACCGAATTCGGTCGCAAAGGCCTGTCACTCCATACATTACACCTGTCAATTCGGGACTTTGCGACCGAATTCGGTCGTAAAGCGATCGCTATGAATGTCGAGACTGCAGCTCCCGGGCACGCTCGTTCCAATGTAAACCTCATTAATTTTTCTTTCTAAATCTTCATTTACGCGATGCAAGTTTCTTGCCTGTGGCATACCATAAAATTTAAGCAACAAATAGCATCGTCTAAACACTGTTTAGACGATGCAACTTTTATTGTTGCTTCAACTTATGGTATGCGAAAAGCAATAAATCGCACCGTATGAATCAGGTTTTAAATCCTGGCAATGTGATGATAATTCGTGTTCGGCAAATGCGAACTGAAAAAAGAACACCTCTTAATCGATTAACTTGATCCCTTCAAACGTAAAAGGAAAAAGCAAAGAGGATAGAAAGACCAGGATTTAAAAATATAATTATTCCGCCATTGTTGAGCCCCGCCCTGATGGCAGATAAACGTTTTTTTTTCTTTCTCAGCGACGCAAGCGTTCATTACTTGCATCCTATTTCCTTTCAGCTGATATTTTTCCTCGTATCAACCTTTTGATAACGAATCTAATTGCTATTAGTAACAGGATTTCCTGTATAAGAACGTATGTAATAATAAATATTTATTATTTTCTTATTTCTATATTTAGTATTTTCCTGTTTCTATAATAAACGAGGCTAATAAAGAAACATCGACTTTTATTTACTCTTAATGAACTAGTGATGTTTTCGTTCATTGAGTAAAGCAACATTAATTAACTAGATTGAAACGGTAACATTTTAATTAAAGGTGTACAAGGTGTAACAGAATTAACGCAAGTCCTGAAAGTAATTGGCTACTGAATCGATTTCAGTAACTTTTAAAACAGGTATTTATTAAAAAGAAAAGTATTTTGCCAAACTGACCGCCGATTGAGTCAAAATGAAATCTTATTTCAAGGCAATACGGCTCAATTTTAAATACGTAAAGTCATGCTAGAGCCAACACGATTTTCTTATTAATAATAATAGTTAGCTTTAAAAAAAAGTTTTGGACATAGTATTATGCTCAACTGCTAACTCAATACTCCAATTCGGGTGTATGAAGTCTTGCGTTAATTATATTACATATTGTATAGACAAGATCATTATAATTAATTATAACGAACAAAATATATCTTTTCCAAAAATAAATGAAGTCCGTAAAGACACTTACACGTGAACCGAAGCGTACCGTTAATGATGAGAGACGGAGGGACGGATAATACCATCTAATTAAAAGATTCGAGGATCACTCGGGTTCTGCCAACAATAACAGTTCCTCGAAAGAAGCCTCCTGGACCCCCCCCCCTTACCCCCACAGCGTCCCCTTTGTATAAATTATCATAATGAGCTCAATAAGAATTTTACGACAGGCGGATACTGTTGATTCGAGTACAATGTAGGGTTTTTTTTTTTTCAGGATGGGAAATCAACAATGTACGGTTGGCGAAGATTTTGAAAACACATGTTGTAGGTGTCAGATAAGCAGTCGTTCCATATAAAATACTGATCCAGCTGCATCCAGTTAGACTGGAAGCCAAACCCAACGTAGTTGCGAAAAGGTTAGGCAGTCTTTTAAAAATTGGAATAAATAAACTAAAAAAAATATGTCCGTCGACTCGACAATCTCCACCTTTTGTCGTCTGTTGAAAACGAAACTTACACAAACACAACTCATTTAATTAAACGTCTCTTAAATCCCAACGAGCAGCCTTCCTATCCGTATTTTACGTTCCACCCTGACTATCATTACGTTACAATTCTATGATTAAACCCAACCTGTAGTGGCAAGGTCTGTGCCATAGTATAAAGAGAGGAAGTAGGCTATCTCCGGCACAATCCACGACATAATTGCCTACTGTCTTAGGGTTGTCACTTTTTGTTAAATTTTAATTCAGTGCCAATAAATGGGCAAGGGTCGGGATGTTGTATTTTTTACTTGTATTGTCTGGGTACCTAAACGATGATGAAACCTTTCACGATGAAAGAAAGAGCGACGGGCCAGCAGACGGGCGGCGCGGGGCGGTGATGAGCACGAGTAAACGGTAGGTTACTGATAGTACTGTCACCAATTCATTAGTTTAAAGCCCGGCCCTTGCCAAAGATAACACATATCTCTGTATAACTAATTCAGTGATTATTAGTCAATAAAGTTCAACAATGGTTTTCCTAACAAACACAGAAATTTATTCAAGATTCATAGCAGTATTATTTATAAAAAAAAACATCGTAAAACAACATAAAAAAACTAACGCCTGTCTCTTAGACTATAATCAAATTTTTATTCTGCTGTTATGAATCGAACTTTGCTCTATTTATCTGATTCACAATTAGTCAATTACTTATTTTTTAAGTACGATTTTATAACTGTAAGTAGCTACTTGTTACTATACCTACAATAGGTACTGAGAAATCGGCATGACTAAACATAAACAAAGCAATAGCGGCAAATCAATTGACAGATCAAAAGTACTTAGTACATTCTAGTGGGAAATTAGGCCTACCTACTTCCTCTGTCTGATAGAAAACTAATACAACAAAAAATAAGTAAGTAGGTAGGTATCTCATCATCAAGTAAAAATGATATGCTAGAAAAAGTGACTTTCTTACCTTTCCTGTTCAATAGGTAATTTGAACAGAGACAATTCTGGAATCGATAAATTATTAAGACACCCAAACACACAGCAATACGTTCTCCTGCGATTATCACACATTTTTCATTCATTTAGCGGTGCCGAAAAGCCGTGACGCGCTAACCTCGTGCGATGTTAGCCCCGTCTGGCGCGCTGCGAAACCCGCCGAGATTTGTGTAAGTGTGCGTGGTGCGGCGACGCATAGATACTTTGGCGCACACATACAAGCCGCGCGCGGTGCGTTTGTATGAAGATAACGTACTTCCTCTCTTTATACTATGTCTGTGCGGACTCGATAGATATGTATAATAGTAGATATAGAATGATACGGCCACAAGTACCTTTGACGAGCATCCACTATTCAATTGAATGGACTTTCGGAACCGTTTATGTATATTTTATGAGGATATAATGATACAGCTGTTGGATACATTGATTTTAAGGACCTCTGTGTGTGGTCAGGGAAATATTGTTGGGTTATGTTTCATAGTTTCGTTAGTTTCTACATTGTACGAGGGCGGAGTGATAAGTATGGTAAAAATTAAACAAAGAGTCAATTTAATTTAATTATTATTATTTATTTTTCAACGTAGTTTCCTTGTAACTCAATGCATGCGTTTCATCCAGCGTTTCTCTAGCTTTTCGATCCCTTCCATAAAGTACGACTTAGGTAACTCTTCGAAATAGGCATTGGTTTCGTGCATGATCTCTTCGTTGGAGCCAAATCTTTTCCACCAAGCCATGTTTTTAAATTCGGAAACAGAAATAGTCGCAAGGGGCTAAATCTGGCGAATACGGTGAGTGAGAAAGCAACTCATAGCGCAACTCATGAAGTTAGGCCATGACAATCGCGCCGGTGTGCACTCGGGCGTTTTTCTTCAAATACGGTCGTTTTTCACGTAAAATTTTGTCAAATTGGTCCAATAAATTGGCACAATATGCGCCATTAATCGTTTTACCCTTCTCTAGGTAGTCAATATGGATTATGGGTTATATTGTATGTGTTTATATGGGCCTTGATGCCTGAAATAAATGGATAAATAAATTACCCCACGTGCATCCCAAAAAACTGTAGCCATCACTTTATTGGCCGATAAAACTGCATTGGCCTTCTTTGGAGCTGGTTCGCCGGTAGCCATCCACTGTTTCCATTGTTGCTTGGTTTCTGGGGTATGGTGGTGGACCCATGTTTCGTCTACTGTTATTAAACGACGCAAAATTTCGGTTTTATCCCGTTGAAACAACGCCAAACCTGCCTCCGAAGTGGTCACACGCATGCGTTTTTTTTCAACAGTCAGTAAACGCTGCGCCCACCGCGCGGATCGCTTCTTCATATCTAAATGTTGGTTGGTGTAAGATATTGCGAACACGTTCGTCTGAGATGCCTACTATCTCGACTATCTCCCTCACTTTTACTCTTCGGTCGTTCAACACTATATCGTGGATTTTAGCGATCATCTCTGGAGTAGTGACCTCAACTGGGCGTCCTGGACGCATAGCATCACTTGTGCTTGTACGACCACGCCGAAAATCGTTGAACCACTTATGAATCTTAAAATTTTAATCGATGAAGCAGAGCCCCCTTAATATTTATCAAGTTTTTGTTTCGTTTCCGTTATAGCTTTTTTGCGCAAAAAATAATGTTTAATCACGACACGAAATTCACTTTTCTCCATCTTTGCAAAAACGTGTTCATTTGTTTTTCTTTAACGGCTGTCAAAAAAAAAACTAACCGGCATTACTGGCTGAAACTTTTAATTTACTCCTTTAAAAGAGTTGTGAACAAGGAGGTTCCATGCAGTTTGCGATCATTTTATTCCAAAATTAAATTAAAAATTTAAAAAACCCCCGACTACGTGAAACCCTATAAAAAGAAAAAAATAACCTTGAAATTATGACCCTACGTAAGTACGTATGAAATTTTTTGATTAAATGTTGTCCCGTCGGGGGACCGCTCTAATTATTAGCCTAACATTCTGTTAAAACTTAAAATAGTAGCGGTCCCCCGACAGGACAATATTTAATCAAAAAATTTCATACGTACTTACGTAGGGTCATAATTTCAAGGTTATTTTTTTCTTTTTATAGGGTTTCACGTAGTCGGGGGTTTTTTAAATTTTTAATTTAATTTTTTATTTCATGCTTTTTGTAGAGACTCCTTATTATTTATTTTCATTTATTTTCTTGCGTTTTAAGATTCAGGTAATTTGGTATTTAATCAGGTTTTATGTAATTCACCATTTTGTGGTGGTGGCCATCTTGGATTTGAAATTTTTCATAGTGTATAGTATTCTACTAGTCAAGCCCTTTCATTTGGTACCCATATTGAGGGAGTTGTGAAAAAAAAAATGTAATTTGCCATTTTGTGGTGGCGGCCATCTTGGATTTGAAATTTATCATAGTGTATAGTATTCTACTAATCAAGCCCTTTCATTTGATACCCATATTGAGGGAGTTGTGAAAAAATATATAATCCGCCATTTTGTAGCGGCGGCCATCTTGGACCGATTTTCATCAAACATAGCTAAGAACACTCCCGACAAATTCACCTTTCAAACAAAAAAAACAAAATTAAAATCGGTTCATCCGTTCGGGAGCTACGATGCCACAGACAGACATACACACACACACACACACACACACACACACACACACACAGACACGTCAAACTTATAACACCCCGTCGTTTTTGCGTCGGGGGTTAACAAACTTATAACACCCCGTCGTTTTTGCGTCGGGGGTTAAAAATAGATTTTTACCAGACTTATCACTCCGCCCTCGTATTGTGACCGGCAGTGCGATTCTGTAACCATCTCACCGTGAAAACTTAGGTGAAGTGAGCGTGGAGTGAGCTGTCATTCCAAATAATGCTAGGGATTGGCACTACTGACAACTCACATCAAGCTCACTTCACTTGAGTTTTCACGGTGAGATTTTTACAGAATCGGCCGGCTGGTAAGGATAACTAATAGGCATTATATATTGGATTATTCATATCTTGATTTTACATGACAGTGTATATTGGGAGAAAGGTCTGTGAGAATTATAGAATACTAGCTGCGCCACGCGGTTTCACCCGCATAAGTTTCGATCCCCTAAGAATATCGGGATAAAAAGTATCCTATGTGTTAATCCTGGTTATAAACTATCTGTGTACCAAATTTTATACAAATCTGTTCAGTAGTTTTAGGACTATGGATTTTGCCAATCTTTGACTAGCTATAGTGACTAACCTATTGGAGATATTTGGACTATTGGTTTTTTGTATGCAGACTGGGAACATCATTAGATATAAGCAGTTTAATTTATTGTCGTCTCCACCTTTTGTAACGTCAAAGCCAAATAATTTGCTTCAATTAGGCCGTCAAAAGGCCTTTTAAAAAATCAAAATTAACTAAAAAATATAATTGATTCCAGTTGCCCTTCCAAAAGGTATTCATGCGAAACAGTCTTGCCTCACTGCCAACTGTGTAGGCTCACAGGCGAGTGCAGTTTTCACCTCCTAAAGTCTTAATTCAAAGCATCACTTAATGCCAAGGCTGTAGACGCGGCTATTTCCAGAAGATTAGCCGGCTCATTTGTGATGCATTCAAACGCATTCACTCGGCTGGCTTCACTACACACACCGAATTCGGTCGGGTTACCTTATCAAAGCGACGCGATCAGCGAAGAGGAACTTTGAAGTGAGGTAGATTTCACTTCACCTTCTATACATTATTAAAACGCAGTGATTGTGAATCTGGTCGCATGAAAAGATGTATCTTAGTGCTAAATGCAACCTTAAGTGAACAGTTGCGTAAAACACCCAATCACAAACTGAAACATTTGGAAGGATATTGGATAGCTATTTATCCCGTATGTTGCGTCTGCCACGTTTACCTCTGCATCACCCCTTTTTTATTTATTTTTTCGGCATCACCCTAAGATTGACTGGTAGAAAATGCCTCAGTAATTAAGTCCATCTTTGTACATTATTATTTTACTTGTGCATAAAGTTTTAATAAATAACTAAATAAATATTGATAATCCATTGCTTTATATGATTGTAAAATGTGTCTGCTCAACAACGTAAATAACGCAATGAATGTTGTTGAACTGTCAAAATGAAAGCCATTGCTGCTGATAGTGTACACAATTACCGCGCCGTTCATTATCCGTAATTAAAATTCAGGCTCAAAGAGTATCAACGATTTTAAACTGGTCTTTTTACTCTGGCACGGCTTTTCCCGATTTATTGCGGTCCGCTTTGCAGCAGATTCTCTCCACGTTTTTTGGCTTTTCGTGGGATTAAAATTGTCATTTAAGTAATTGAATAAATCCTCGGTTCTAGCATCCCGTGAAAGTTGAAAAGAGATTAACTGGTGGAAACGATTCCCTGACAGTGATAGTAAAATCTAATAGTCTTGCACTATTGCATCGTTTAAATTCAATCGATGGACGTTTAGTATCATTGAAGATGTACTTATTTTATTTTTACGAGCTAGCAAATGACAACAAAACGACAAAGCGAGTTTCCCGTGTTCTTCGTTCAATTTTTTTTTTTAAGAAGAGTTATAAACTATAATAACATCGACATCAGAGTCGATTTCATACATACATAAACTTACGCCTTCTCTCCATAGGGAAAGGCAGAAACTACAGAACGACCTGCTACGATCCTTACATACTCCTTTTGTTTCGTTTACGTTCATACACGCACGCCGGACGATTTCAGGCTTATCAAAATACCACAAAACACAACCGACACTTCTATTTATTTGCCAGTCACCAGGATATTTATACGGCTGTAGATATCGTGTATCGGCAAAAGATCTCGGTTGAGTTTTCAATAAAGCGATGTGCATCGGAGCGGAATTATTGCTGGCTAGCCGCCATGTTGGACTGTTAAGTACTGCTCAACACAGCGGTGGTCTTGGCACACTTGTACTTATACTATGAGGCCTGTAATATCCGTGTTTGCTGTTAAGTATGATGGCGTTCAAAATTTTGATTTTTCAGGTTGTTTTATCAAATCGCCAAAAAAAATAACCACGTAAGCAAATAGAAAACAACCACATTCTTCCTGTGTGCATTTTTTTACTTGCTCTGAAACACGGTTCACGTCTTCGTGATAAAATCTGAATTAAACCCTCAAACGACCCTTCCACCCGACTTTTACGTATTGATAAAACAAACAAACCCATAAATCACTACAAAACATTGCAACGAATATTTATCACTGGAGATTAAACTAATTGTTCGATTCAACTGTTGTGTGTTGTGTGCCCTGCGACCCGCGGTCTATACCACCATCTATATGTAAATTGACAATTAACCGTTGTGTGCAGTCACGTCCCGTAGCTGTCAAAAAGAATTAACCCGTCGCTCACGGAGTGACATGTGCTGACGTTTGTGACGGCATTTAAATGACATGTGTCAGAAGATTTTTTTTATGGAATGTTGGATTACACATGCGTTGAGTTAATTTGTTTTGGTGCAATGTGTTTGGTTTTTCAGTGTTTTCCACTAACTGTTTACATAGAATAGAAATGCAAAAGCATTTTCTCTAGTGCTATTAGCAATGCACTCTAAAACACACATTACTTTGAAATATTGCGTAATATGCAGTTCCTTTCTCTAACAATTCTTTGGCATTAAAAGAAAACTGAGTTTCCTTTTCAGAAGTAAAATAAGACATTATTTTAATAAAAACGAAACTTCAGGCAAGTTTTAACGACTTATTAACTCAAAAAATGAAACATTTTCCGCAGTAAACAAGATTACTCAGCGATAAACGCTTAAATTAAAACTCCCGCAAAGTTTGTTATAATCTCAAAGCTTCTCCAGTGCTCTTGGAGATTATGAGTTAAAGTTTACCGGACATAAGCACGCCACTAAGATTTACATATTTCTTGTACCGTTCATGCAGATGGTTTTAATTAATCGCTTCGATCCAAGGTAGGATACTTTATTAAGTTAACGGGTAAAAGTAAAAGAAAACCAACCAGAAAGAAAATATTGAAATAAATGATCATGTAGGTACCTACGTAGAGGCAAATGGCCTTGGAATGCGAAATCTATATGAATATGGGCTACTAGAGTGACATAAATATACAACAGCTTGTAAGCAGTACTGTAAATCGTTGACACATTCTAAAGCGTGAATGAAACGTGTACCGCCACAGCTCGAGAAATCTGGTAGCGTCGCATTGCATTGCCGCAGTAGCCCAATTATGCAAGACATCCCTATTCAGGACGGTGGCAACGTGACAACCCTAGCGCCACTAAACAAGAAGATACAAAGGTTCAGTTTAGAACCTGTTAAAACGCACACGATAATAGACGCTACGGTGTGAGAATTAAGGGATATTTTCGAATATACATAGTTGTCGAATTGAAGCGGTGTTGTTCGGTTACATATATACTTTGTGGTTATACTGCAAGGACTAGTTACGATCAATTGCTACGCTTCGCGGATTGCGGACCCGAGGGACGTTCGGTTATGTTTCGTGCGATTTCAATGGGTCTGCTTTTTATTGAAATTGAATTAAATATTTTTTCATGGTACAATGTGCAGTTTCTATAACATTGTGTGTGATTTATTGACGGAGGGTATTGTTATTTATAAGTTAATAAAAATGTATTTTTGCACACGATGAAACCACACACTGAAAGGAAGTTGTTTGAAACATTGATTTGTGAGCTGCTAAAACAAGGTACATTAAATATTAACGAGAGGGGTACATATGTGAGGAGATTGATACAACATTTATAAAAGCAAGTGCTGTTTGAAATCGTGGTGCTTGAAAATTCGACACTGCATACGCTATTTATAATACACTGAAAGTTCAAAAAAACATAAATATTTACGGAAAAAAATGGTGCTCGAAAAGTACCTACATGCAATTCTGGCAGAATTTATGATGGAAAATATGTCTACATAACGTATCTCTATTAAAGCCCACAATTTTAACGCTCAGTAAACTACAACAAAAAGCCATTGAAAGCACGGATATACCTACCTACAACTTACCACGCGTGAATCCGCAATTTTCCGGCTAAAACCGGTTAGCTTCGAGCCGAGTGGGGCAATCTACGCGAACTGAAGCGATGCGTGGTAGCCTACGGCTATAGTGTATAGCATATCACACGAAATTTGATAATAAATATCAAATTTATTACAAAATAAGTTGGTATAAGCCAACTTATTTTGTAATAAATGTGATATATTTTATCAAATTTCGTAAAAAAGTTTTCGAGAATCTGAATATCGGCACGCGGTCCTAACGACCCGATATGGCGTTCGAAGGTTAAACAAAAAGTAATTTATGAGAGGTTGTGATTTAGATCGGCGGGTTTTTCTAACAAATTGAACACCCTCAATTTGTGTATTCTAGGGTTCAAGGGTAGCGGGTGACGTAGGTTGCGTCTGATGCGTCAAGAGGGGGGACTATTTGGCTTTACGCAGCCATTTTGGGGCCGTTCCACTTGTATATTGTTTTTATGGCGATACTTATTTACTTATCTACGTGATCTTTTCCAATTTGAGTTGATTTTTGCCAATTTTTACTTGCTAGTAAATAATAAAATAACTTGAGCTGCTACAAAGGTGAGATTAGGGGGTTATCTAGTAGCGGGATCGTCCGAAAGGGTTACCGCTGCCCTGGAACATAAAGGGCTAAGGAAGGAACACGGGTGGGTTTTAGTCAGTAAGAGTCTGACACTCCCTCCTGCTCCACCCAGAGCGGGAGAAGTCATTTTATGATTTCCCATCCTCAAAAAAAAAAAGGGGTTATATACTACCTACACATACAGAATGGATCTGTCGTTAAGGAAATGTTTTTTTTTTCGCCTGTACTGTCGCACTGCTGGACAAAGGCCTCCCCCAAATCCTTCCAGCAAATGTTTTCCGAAGGAAATGTTATGTTAAAAAAAAAGAACAGTACGGCAGTAACAGAGATTTACATGAACGTGTATATTTCCTATTAAAATAACTGTTCATGACTATAGTAGCATAAATCTCAAGAACATTTTATAAACGTTATTAAAATAAACGCACAAACACTAAGTGCTTATACTCGAGCTTCACGGAATCTTGAATATATCACAGAGTAACAACGTCGAGCATTATGTTGTTATACCGTAGTTGTTATACTGTAGTTGTTATACTGAAGTTGTTATACTGAAGTTGTTATACTGGAGCATTGTAGCTTGCGTCTCACTTTGAATCTTCATAGCTAAGGGTAGTATCTATTCTACGTTGTCGATACAAAATACAAGTACCATTGAGTTGGTTGTTCTAGTTGGTAGTATTATTCAGAGTATTGTTAAGGGCTGTTTTAAGGTATAGTTTATGAAATATTATTTCAAGCGTTAAGTCTTCAAACTTCATTTTGGAGTACCATAGAACAGAAGAGAGGTCGTTTCAATGAGGCACGTGCCAAATGTTAAGTACAGCCTTTTCAGCAGCCAGTTTCCATAATTTTTAGGATAAATAATATAATAGGATAATATTTACCAAAAAACAACCAACTTCCAAAAAGACACTACAAAGTGAAAAATAACTTTAATTTCGGAAGTCGGTGTCGTTGGGTTCGCATTTTCGTTGTTTGCCACCGACTTTCGAAATTAAAGTTATTTTTCACTTTGTAGTGTCGTTTTTGGAAGTCCGTTGTTTTTTTTTTTTTTGCAAAAAAGTTTTCATTTTTCACTTTTAAGTTATAATTTTTACCAGTAATTTTGGTTTAAAAACCCAACTACTGAACCGTTTTTGATGAAATTTCTATGGGACCACTTCAGAAGTATCTCCTTTCGAACAAAAAAAGAATTTTGAAAATCGGTCCACAATTGGCGGAGTAATGGCGTAACAAACACACAAAAAAAAAACGTACCGTCGAATTGAAAACCTCCTTTTTTGAAGTCGGTTAAAAATAGAGGCCACTTAAAATTCCTCAAAGCAATATCAAGTTTCCTGCTATCACAAGGGACCAAGAGACGACCTATCCCAATTACCTATAGTATCTCCAATAAATAAACGTATATTTTGGCAACCCAATCTCTTATTTCAACAAAACACAGTTTCAACATTTTCAGGCCACACACTAAAGTAAAATGTTAACCCATTTTCATATTTTGAATTTCAACTTACCCACGAGTGAATACTGTATGCTAGAACGTAAATGGAATGAGTCTGCGAAGTATCATTCAATACGGGCCCGCATGTGAACTGTATATAACGGAAGTATATACGAAATTTATATGCTCATATTCATGTAGGTAAATCAGTTTTGAATGTTCTGATTTGCGAAATTGCTGAATGGAAAATATTTTTCGTAAGTATGTATTTTATTTAGTGATTAAATCATCATAATGTTGAACGCCTGAAAAAAAAACACCTTGTCTCTGAATTATGTATCCTATATCGTGTGAATGGTATTTTTTTCTTTAGCCCAGTTTATTTTCGCAGTCTTTTGGAAGCTTTCATTGAAAAATACATTTACTAAAAGGCACACAACATATTCTGAAAAATAAAATAAAAAGTGAAAAGAATAGATATACCTCCTTATTTATGAACTAGCTGACCCGCGCCCACTTCGTTGGGCGGTAAACATTTTAACTTGTGATGAAATTATGAGTGTGGTTCGGTTAGTATTGAGTGCTATCGTGCTCTGACTGTAACTACCCGCTGTCTTTCTGTTGCTAGGCGTTGCGCATGCTCAGCGCTAGATTCCCGAGCATACGGGCCTGCGATGTTCTCATTCTTTAGCGAACCGCTGCGAGCGCTCAGCGCTAGTCTCCCTATCCCTTGTTGCTGAGACATGCTGCCTTAAATCATTGAGACGCTGCGGTGCGGTCAGCGCTAGATTCCCGAGCACGGGCCTGCGATGTTCTCGCGCTTTGGCTAGCGAGCCGCTGCGAGCGCTCAGCGCTAGACTCCCTATCCCTTGTTGCAGAGACATGCTGCCTTAAATCATTGAGACGCTGCGCACGTTCAGCGCTAGATTCCCGAGCACGGGCCTGCGATGTTCTCGCGCTTTGGCTAGCGAGCCGCTGCGAGCGCTCAGCGCTAGACTCCCTATCCCTTGTTGCAGAGACATGCTGCGCTGCGCACGTTCAGCGCTAGATTCCCGAGCACGGACCAGCGATGTTCTCCAGCTTTGGTTAGCAAGCCGCTGTGAACGCTCGGAGCTAGATTCCCCAGCGCGTGCTTGCGAAATATTTTCTCTATTCCTCGAGAGGCGCTGATGATTTTCAAGAGCAGACTCTTCCGCACGGGTACGGCGTACTTGAGCTGCTCTTGTCTGGGATGTCTGACGGGAAAGTTGTGATTTCCTTTTAGGCATGATAAACAATCGCTGAAACTGTCCGATATCCCAAAAACAGAAATACCACAGCTTCGAACTCGAAGAAGGAGAACGAAGTAGTGTTTGTGTTTTAAGAAACCGAGCAACCAAAACAATTTTGTAGACCAACAACGACATCCAACCAACCGCGTACAACACACCTACCTAACGACGAAAGTTAAATTTAATAATAACTGGAGAGGGTCATTAATCCGCGGAATCTTTACACCGCGGTTCAAAAAAATGACGTAATTGCACAACGCCATCTATGGGTAAATGGATAAAACGTCCGTACAAAGCATGTTCTAATGCGGTTCGTGAATGGACGGCTGCATTTTGCGATTTAGTAATTTTATATTATCTTCGAAACTATTTAACCAATTGACATACTGTTTGGGCAAATCGTATCTCTATGATGTTCTTGTGATCAAAATAATATTTTTTTCGATAAGCTTTAATATTTTGTTGTTTAAAAAATCGTCCGAAGGTAAGTACGTCGAAAAATACTTTTTTTAACACATAAAAGCTACTATATCTGCTAAAATATAAAAGATAGAAATATGGTGTCGCGGACTTTTTTGTAGAACTATTCAAAGCGGACCAGTTTGCTATACATTGTTTTCAATTATATACAACTGTCAAAGCAGCGCATGCAAATAACTCTGTTGTAAGAGCTATTTTTTTTCGCCTGGCTAGACAAAAATTGAGGTAGTTCGGCTAATATGCATGATATCTTTATAGTTTATAGCCTATAGCACTCACGAATAATGTAGCTTTCTACCATTAAAACAATTTTTAAAATTGGTTCATTACTTCCGGAGATTACCCCCTACATACAAACTTACAAACTTACAAACAATTACCTCTTTATAATATTAGTATAGATAAACATTATCTAAAGCTGTCAAAAAAGATACCACCTCACACACTGTTGATTGAAGTATCTGTACATACATTCTAAGATAAGAAAATGCTTCCTCCGAACCTCCAGTTCTTCCATTTTATTTCATTCATTTCAAATTAATCAGAATAAAAGATCGCAGACAATGCTCCTGAACTTCACAAAGCGTTCTTATTGTGTTGTTGTAAAGTTCACCGAGTGTGTGGGATAATTAAGCATATGCAGCCTTAACTTGAATGGAACAATTATGGAATGAAACGCCACTTTTGAGCGTTCTATTGCATTGTGGAAATTCCGTTTGCTTCAGTTTTATTATGCGAGAACAAATTCGTTTTAAGGAACGCTTTGTTCAACACATATGAAAGCAATGAATGCTATTTCACAAACTGAACTTATATTTAGTACCAGCTTCTGCTCGCGACTTCGTCCGCGTGAAATTTCGTATTCCCCCGGCACCCCGTCCGCATAGCATTGCATAGCCTGCCCGCGCTGGTGCTTTCGCTTAGCGTCCTTTCTGACTTTTTTTGTTTTTGCTCCGCTCTAAAGGGTCCTAGCGTGATGTAATGTAATGCCTACAGCCTTCATCAAGAATTGGGATATCAAATGCAAAAATATTTTTTCAAATCTGAGTGGTAGTTCCAGAGATTAACGTGTTCAAATAAACAAATTCTTCAGCGTTATTATTAGTATAGATAGACAGAGAAAATAACGTGGAAGAATATGAAGGAGACTTTTGTAGAATCTTAACTTATGTCTAATAAAGAGAATTGTTGAAAAATACAGAGGGTACATTTTCGTCCAGCTATGTGATGTTATAGATAAAAGGACGCAAATGCAACAGCAACTAAAACAAATACAGTAACAATACAGAATAGTTCTGTACGTAACCCTACGCATGCAGTAATGGGACGTAGAGACCGAGGCGTGCCAAATGAACGCCCGAGCGAACGATACGGGAATATACTCCGAAAAAGACGTTATCTGTACTGCATGGTTTTTTAAATTTGCGTAAAACTAAGTAATAAAAAGCGAATGGCTGGTTATCGAGTATATTGTAGGAAAGGAAAAAGAAATAACAGGAATAGCGATATGCAAAAAAACCTGGCGTTATAAGCACAAGTAGGAACGATAAAGACGTGAATAAAATAGTCTACAAATTACTTTTAACAAAAACTTTTCTCATTTATGTTTAGCAAGCGTACTCTTAAATAAAATTTTCAGCTGACGTAGTTCAAGTAAACTCACAAAATAAAATTTGTAATCAACATAAAAACATTTTCAAAAAAAAAAAACTGTGCTTATAAAACAGCCCAGGGGCTCGTAACACTGAACGTGCGGTAATGGGTCGTTGAGACCCGAGCGTGCCAAATGTTTACCGCTCCTGCGAAGTCCCATGTGCACGTTGCCATATTATCACAATAGGGAAGAAAGCTTCAGAACAATTTACAAATGGTTCGCAAACTCATATACGAGTAAAGTAACCATGGCATAAGTTTATCAGAACATTTTTTGGTTTGGAACGAATTGTGTTGAAGCATTTTGTAACCGCCTGAAAAGGTAAAAACGGTTGACTGAAAATACAGTTAAATATACGCACAATAAACAAGCAAACAAGAAAAATTAAAACTGTACAAACAGAGCGAAACTCGGGCGTAACACTCTGCCTGCTATAATGGGTCATCGAGACCCGCTTGTTTACCGAACAGCTCCGGGCCCGAGCGGTCCGAATAGTGCATAAATTGTTCAATACTAAGTTTTGTTCGCAACGGTCGTTCCGATTTTAAGAGCAGTAAAGTTTTGCACATTTCTACGAGTAACAACTTCCACAACATTGTTTTAAGGAAACAATTTTCATTGTAGCAGAAAAAACAGTGTGTAGAGAAACTTGGGTTAAAGAAAATCCTGTGCTATTAAACTTTTAATTCTGATTTACTTTCATTTGACACCTACTCATTTTTTTACGTACGACCCGTCAATGTCTAAAAAAAAAATGCTGTGTAAAGTAATCTGAGGAGCAATTCTTGTAATTTTAAGAACATTCAGAGTGTGATCTGTCTCAATCTATCAAAAATACCTCTAACTTTCCTGCATTTTTGACAAGTTTTTGACATTGATTGTCTCTGAGATGAGATTGGGACTAGATTTTGAAAGTTTTTAGTTACGGGATTTGGCCTTCAGAAGTCTGGATAAATAACTGAGTCAGCAACATTGGGTCTTAAGGATCAAGCATTTAGCAACGCAAGGTGGGACGCCTTCAAGCTAGGTGGAGCGACGATCTCCGCAGGGTGGCTGGTAGCAGCTAGATGAGAGCTGCCGAGAGCAGAGTTGAATGGCGTGCAACTGGAGAGCATGTCCAGCAGTGGACTGCTGTAGGATGACGATGCGCAAGTATTTTGGACCGTACTGCATTCTAATTGTTAATAAAACGATGCAATATTTTCACTACACCGTATAGAATCCTAAACTAATTTCGCACATTACAAACCATTCATTTCAATTTGTAAGGAAAGCATGTTAAATCATAACGTACGGTGTTGGCATGTTTTCGTAGAAATGTTCAATTTAATATTTCCTGTGAGCACTGAGATGGAAACAGTTACAAACGAAATACGTATCATTCCTCCAAAACTGCAAGCTGCCTGAAAATGGACGCAATTTCCATAGTGCAAATATGTCTGTATAGTTTATATGGGCGGTAATATCAGGATACATACATGTGTAGTGCATTTGTGTAATGAGTATTTATGTAGGGTAACTACGTACTGTCAGGTTTTGCTCTGCATACTAATGCTGAATCAGTAACTTGAGAAGATTTTAATTACGTTAGGCGTATGTACATATATAGCTTTTGCCTGTACTACGTTATATTCAAACATAAAGAAAACTTGTGATGTAGGCTAGTGCCTACATCACAAGTTTTCATTTTCTTTGTTTTGTAAAGCATCGAGATTTCTTTATCAAAAGTAAGTTTAATCTTAATATGAACACATAAACCTTCCAGAATGAATTCACTAAATGATGGTGACAACCACATCAAAATCGGTTGCGAACTTGACGTATACCATCAAGTTATATAACATGCTACAAACAACCACACCTGTATACTAGTATCCTCTTTTGCACTCGGTCAACGCGAGCGTTGACTCTGCAAATACCCTACACTATGCTAAAACTATGCGTCAATATCCCAAGAGCTAAGATGCAACAGCGATACGAAGATGCACGTGAAACGTAACGCCGTACATACAGTGCAACGTCAAACAAAGCGAGTGTAACTGCACTCTGCAACGAACGCGAGCCTTTTGCTCAAAGTCAACAAGGACTGTTTGAACTGAGATGAGCTGCAGCGCTGTTATTAATGTTTATTGTTGAATATTCCGGGACTGTGCTAGACAAATATGTATGTGACTGTCAGTTGTTCTGGAGGTGAATATAGACTGTGGTTGGGAAATGGTTAAGTTATGACCTTTTTGTGTGGCATGAGCTTCAAAGTAGGAGGATGAACGCTAAATTAGATAGGGATACATACTGGTTTTATGAGACACAATGTCAAAGTGTATATGAGCTCAATTGTCACTAATGAGACAGAATTACTTTTTCTATTGACTTGCAGAAAATAATAAAAAAATGTATTGTTATGTTCCGTCTGAAAAAAGCCATCGTTTGATGTAGGTATACTTAATCAACTAAATATCAGAGTATGTTAAAACTAAAGAATTTATAAGTACTAATACCTAGTTTTCTAAAGAACGCTTTTAGAAAAGGTGTTCGCACATCTGACGGAAGATACGTCTCTTATCGTCGCGTAACACTAGAATAGAAAAGTAAAATAAAAACTTTCACACTTAGGTACACACTCAACCGACGATGCGTCGTTAGTGCGTCGAGCATACAAACGAAGTTTCCACCCTTAGAAGTCTGCAGGCATGGCAAGCTGCAGTTTCTCAATTTTGAGTTATTGAGAGATCAATTATCATGTTAACCACAACTTTGGAAGTAAGTTACAACAAAAGGTACCAAAATGACCAAATGCACACGAACTTCCTCCAAATATTTGAGAGATGATCGGTTCAGTAGCAGAGATCGAACTCCTTAATCTGAAGTAATTGAATTGTGGGAGTTATCGAAGTTTGTTCTTCCAACTAATTAGGCTTACTTAGTTAATTAACACTTTCATAACAGTAACTTATTTAATTAAGTCTTCATTCCTGATTCTGGGAAAGGATCGAGGAATGGGTTTTAGAAGCCACAGGGTACTAAGTGCTTATTAATATTATGTATAAGGCCCTTTGTACACTGCACGATTCCTTTACGGTACGGCATATAAACCACGCCGTAGATAAAACGTGTCTGTCAACCAGCTCCATAGTGATCCATGCAACACTGACGAACCGTGCCTACAAACGGGGTATAAACCGCGCCGTAGAAAAAATGTGTCCGTGTACAAGCTCCTTTATATATATGTTACCGGCTAAACCCGATTTTAGGATGAACTAGTTTCGCCTAGGCAAAACCAGTTCTCCCTACACGCGATAGGATAAACCAGTATAGCCTAGGCCAAACTCGTTCATCCTGTTACCGATAGGATAAACCAGTTTAGCCTATAGTCCATTTATAATAGCATTAGAAATAAAATCGGTTCAGCCGTTCGGGAGCTACGATGCCACAGACAGACATACACACACACACACACACACACACACACACACACACACAGACACGTCAAACTTATAACACCCCGTCGTTTTTGCGTCGGGGGTTAAAAAGAGGCTCGTAGAAGCAGGAATGCAAAACATTTTATTTCAAAGTTATGATAAAACAATTTTAAGGGAGATGCTTAAATTCTAATTTTCTTGCGGTTTTTGCAATTTGCAGGTCAGTGTAAGGTTGTATCTTAATAAAAATAATATGATGCGCAACAATAAGAAATATGTAGGCAATACTACAATTTTAACCTTAAAAATCATCAATACATCCCTTTAAATTAGAATTGCTCCGAATTCGTCTGATTTCGCGGGCTACTGCAGCGCATCCACCTTAATTAAAATAAAATTCGGTAGAATTATAGTGAAACGAATAACGTTCCAAGTATTGTTCATCCCTGCTTCTTTTAGGTTTTTAGCATTGACACTGTAATTTTAAATTGGAGTTATATAATATAAATAAATTAAAGCCACATAATTTCATAAGATAAATAGTTAAAATGGTTACAATTAAGTGTGACAGCTGCTGTAAAAATAGATCATAATAAATTCGGCGTCTATCATAATGTAACAATGTTTATTGTATTTTTGTTACAAAGTGTGCATTAAAAATAACCTTTTTTAACTTCTTTCTAATGCTATTGTAAATGGACTATAGGTCGAATTGGTTTTAGGATAAACCAATTCGACCTGGGCTAAACTGGCTTCCAGCTGATGAACTTTATGATGTGATTGACGCAGCTCATGTAGCTGTGGGTCATGGTGATCGTGATAGGATGTTAGCCGAAACATCAAAAAAAAAAGGAAATGATAGGCCTCTATATTATTAATGTGTGATGTTTGTCAACAAAAGAAGACAAAAACGAAAAGAGGCAAATCAACAAACAGGGTGAGTGAAGACGGGTTGAAGGCCGCGAGGGGCGAGCCAGAGTTCTTCGGGGAGTCCCCGTTCGTACAGGCAGTGACATGCGTTCCGACTAAGCAAATTTAGTTCAAACTAGGACGTACAGTCAACAGCAAAAGTAGATGATCAAAATCAGAAATTCAATACTAATGAACGGAGTTCGCAGCTATTATGGCAGCTGTACTAGTGGTAAATGTTTGGTCTAATTTACAATCACATACTTTTGAATCACTTCGACGCCACACAGTTCTGATGCGAACTCCGTTCATTGGTATTGAATTTATGATTTTGATCATCTACTTTTGCTGTTTACTGTACCAGTTTATCCTAAAGCATGTAAATTCTAACTAGGATAAACCGATTCGACCTAGGCCAAACTGGTTTATCCTATCGGTAACAGGATGAACGAGTTTGGCCTAGGCTATACTGGTTTGTCCTATCGCGTGTAGGGAGAACTGGTTTGGCCTAGGCGAAACTAGTTCATCCTAAAATCGGGTTTGGCCGGTAACATATACAACACGGAAGACCGTGCCTACACACGGCGAATAAACCGTAGATTTCCACGGCATGTAAAACGTGTGTGTACAAAGGTCCTAACGGTGGCGCATGAGGCGGACTCGTACATATTCACGCTCTCGTTGCATTTTATGAATATTGAAGAGTATTGGGGACGAGAATGCCGTAACTGGAGCAGACATTCAAAGGTAGTAATTAAATCAAAAACATCAGCAGCATCCTACGTCAAGCTAACCACAGCAAAGATGACTAATCCATACATCAGAAGGCAAGTAACCAATCTCATCTCAGCGACAATCAAAGCCAAAAATTTGTCAAGAATTTAGGGATTATAGAGGTATTTGAGACAGAGATCAGACTGTGAACGTTCTTAAAATTACGAGGATTCTCCCTCAGATAATGTTGGTGATTACAAATAGAATCACGATCTATGAGGTTGATAAGAAGAAAGATATGAGGATGGGTCTTATTTATGAATTTGGGACACAATCATTTACTAACTCCTCTTTTCCAAAACGTTCGATCTGTATTATCATTTGTAACAGAATTATTTTCGCTCCATAAAGTGATACAAGCCAAAAATCCACAATCCCTTTTAATCCTTAATTTAAAAGGCTCCCGGTAATGCCCGACTCGGCCGCGTAAAATCATATTTACAAGATAGAATATTGAAAATCCATCGACACGGGCGGGTTCACTTTACAAGCTTAGCGAGGAGCGCCCTCTCGCGGCGAAATATGATAACACTTCCTACCTGTCATATTCTATTTGAGTTTATTCAATCATAAGGATTTATTTCGTCTTGAGATAAGTATTATTTTAGTTATATCTTAGGAAATGAACACTGCCTAAGGCTCTCGGGAGCGACAGCACAATTCTTCATGAACTTTTATTTGAGCAGACGATAGAATAGAATATTTTTGACCTAAGCAACATCATGCATCACGCATCCCCGAAGGGTTAGGCAGATGTGTACCTATAGAAACACACACATTTCGCCAGTTATGTATTAGGGGGCGAGCCTATTGCCATCAACCGGGCAGAGATTTAGACCCTGGGCTGCTACTGAGAAATTCCTGTTGGGAAAACTCAATGACACTTTCCCTTCTTTCGACCTGGGACACGAACCCAGGACGGCAGTTGCCTCTGTCGTTGACGCGTGTCGCTCGTGTGTTTGAGCACTTATGGTCTAATTCATAAAATGATGTTCTTACATACTTCGCCTACTGGCATATATATAATTAAACATGTTCAACATAAAGCGATCAGTTGGTTCCTTTGAGGAAAGTAGCGAAACAAAATGAGCCTCTCGACGTGAATGAAACGTTTTTAATGTATCACAAAGGAGATGCAAATAAGGACGTATTTACATAAAATATTACGTAAAAGCTTGGGATAAATGTCTAAACAATATGTGCCTTAAAAAGGTTGGGTCTGCAGAACTACTTAAGACAATATCAATATACAAAACAACTAAAAGCTGTAACTTTTAGAAGTATAAGTTAAGAACAAACATACGTAACATAACATCACGCCTGTATACCTCGAAAGGTAAGGCAGAGGTGCTTGTAGTACGCCCACATTTCACCAGTTTTGTTTAAGTATATAATAAGGGGCGAGCCTAACCGGGCACAAATCCAGCCTACGGGCTGGTACTGAGAAATTCCATATGGAACAACTCAATAACATTTTGCCTGACCTGGGAATCGAACTCAGGACCTCATGCTTAGCAGTACCGCTTGCGACCACTGGACCAATGGAGCAGTAAGTTTGGTAGACTAGACTTCTGGAAAACTTTACTCCTTAGGTGTTTCGAACGGGACGTTTCAGTAACTTTCATTGCTAATACTGCACCTAATCGTTATTATAAACCTCCCAAACATTTCTACCTAAAAAAATCATAACAGTTGCAAATAAATGTAATAACACAATCCATGAATAATACGAGTACCTATATGGTTCGTTTCGGACAGCTATCGCGATCCATTTGTTTCGAAAACGTTCGTACATACCCAACACACACATTTGTACATAAAATATAGGCTCGACACGCTACATTAAATATTCGGCATTAATAGGTCAATTAACTAGATTGATGTCGCAGGCCTTACAGTGTAATGCTCGCAAAGGAGGAGGTGGAGCGCGTGAGGGAGAGGCAATCTGGCGCCCTCACGCCCCTAGTCGCCGCAGGAGACGCCCTGGACAGGAGTCAACAGCCGACTCCCGGTCACCGTAGGCGCGGGCTTGCGGGCGGCGAGCAATGGGCAGCTCGCTGCCCGGTAAGGACCAGGCCCGGGTCGACGGCGCGTTGTGTTCCACGCGCGCATCAAAGAGATGTCAGCACGAACTGAAAGGGTTCGCTAGGGCCGATGCCTGCCAGGGCCGCGGGTTGCTCGAAAGAGATACCGTGGCTCCTGGCACAGGCAACTGAAGGAACACGGGTGGGTTTTAGTCAGTAAAAGTCTGATACGCCCTTCCGCTCAGCCCAGAGCGGGAAAGGTCATTTGATGATTTCCCACCAAAAAAAAGGCCTATAGTTTATTTACTAGTGGAACTATATGAATAACAAATTTTATGAGAGCTTCGGTAGTTTCAGCTCAAGGTAAAACATCCATCCTGGATAACGCAAAGGAGTAGGTAGAGAAAACTAATAAACTGATCCTTTGGTTAGTATATATCTGAAAATGTTTACATTACCATGTGTAATGTAAAAATTCTCAAATAGATTTTTTGAAATATAGTCGTTTTTCGTGACTGTCTGTGTGAACGAGCGAACGAACGAATATTCCAAACTACACAGTGGATTTTGTTGTTTTGGATGGTGAAAACCGCATATTTTACTTAGATATAGTACAGTAATCTCAATGTTCTGACATGTCACACCAGTACAGCACCTGTCGCTAGTTTTGAGTCGCTAGTCTTCAATAAAACTGCACGGTCCAGGGCTATTCCTGGTCATGCAGTCAGAACCACGCTCAACAGTCGCGTTGGTAACCCAAGAAACCTACAAGTGAAACAATACCCTAATTGCGAAGCATACTTACAGTCACAATCTTGAATCATTTTGAAAGATATTGCTAAGCCATTGCTTCAGATGTTCGAAAAATTTGTCTGCTCAATAACGTAAATAACGCAACGAATGTTGTTGAACTGTTAAAACGAACGGCACTTCTACTGTTAGTGTGTTAGTCAATTACTCCGCAGCTATGTGTAGGAAAACGTTTATTATCAACAAGTGACCTAATTCTAGATACTCAGTAAAGAGGAATTTAACCAACTTTCCCCGACGTAAAATTCATATAAATTTTAAGTAGGTACACAAACTAAAGTTGTGTAGAGAGCAAAACTGCAGCAGGACAGGTATGTCGCATGCAAATATAATTTGAACATAAAATATCCGAGAGCCGGCGAACTGTAAAAACCTCATAATAAAATAATCTCATGCGGGCAGCTTCCAGGTAGGAGGGAATGGAGGTAGAGTGCTGCTGTGAGCGGGTTCTTGAACATGGAACTTGAAGAAAGAAGTATTCCTTACCTTGAAAAATACATCCGAATCACGGCTTTTCCCAGTGGGTGTAGCAGAAACTACAGGATGCCACCTGCTAGGATCCTTACATACTAACGCCGCGTCCTTATAGAGAGCTATCGTCACTTTTTGTTCCGTGAACCGGAACGCATGGTCGCGCCGACAGAGGGTGCCTTCCGATTTTCCAAACAAAAAGTGACATACATTTATGAATGCTACGATCGTGTGTTCGCAGCTGTTAGAACGCGGGGAAGGCATAGGCTTAGAAGATTTCACCACTTGGAAATTATAAAAACTGTGATATTGAAATTCTCTTAGTCAGTTGTTTTTATTAATCAATTTGTTGTAAATTAAAATCTCGTTAATTTACAACAAATTAACTTTACCTACAGGTGTTTATCTAAAACGCTAACTCTGCTACCCCGGCACACTCCCCAGCCAATCTCCGCGCTTATAGCGTATGATTCGAATGCACCCTATCGCCGCTGCAGCCCGGCAGTATATGAAATTAGTTTTTATGACACGCCAGGATTTATACAACTACCCTCTCGCTGAGCCACCAATGGTCGGAACGAATTTTAGAATTTATTAGGGGGATTCTTGAAAGCCATTTTAGTTTTACATGAGGTTAATTTTGAGGGGATGAGGTTTTGATGTATGAGTGTGCTTGCAGAATTTTTAGTGCTCATTCGTGTGAACTATGAAAATCTGTGGAAGCAAGTTTTAAAATACTTTTACATGTACAATAGTTCGAATGTACGTGATCGAATCATAAATGAAGAGATTCGTAGGAGAACTAAGGTAACCGACACGCCAAACTTAAGTGGCAGTGGGCAGGGCACATTGCTCGCAGAACAGATGGCCGATGGGGCCGAAAGGTTCTGGAGTGGCGACCGCGTACCGGAAAACGTAGCGTTGGAAGGCCTTCCACAAGGTGGATCGAGGACCTCGTCACGGCTGCAGGAATCCGCTCGTTGCGAGAAGCACAGAACCAATCAAAGTGGTGTACTTAGGGGAGGCCTGAGGTCCAGCAGTGGACGTCTGTCAGCTGAAATGATGATGAGGATGTACAGTTTTTCACTGTACAGTTGCGGAGTCCTTTTTCATTGATGTTAAAATGTGACCGCTAGCGGCACGTAGTGGCCAATAACATGGCATTACCTGTAACAAAAGCCGACTTAATAAGATGGATACTAAAAAATATCCACAAACTGCAACAACACAATCCAAAGATAAACAAACCTTTAAAAATCCTGTCACATCAATATCAACTCGTTCACATACACGACCCACACAGCAATTACAATAAAAACAAAATGGAGTAAGTTTTACCGACAAAGCCTGGAGTGGTGGGGCATGAAACTGAAACAGTTATAGATAACACACAAGCACTGAGCAACAGTTCAATTAACTGGACGTGCCCCGCTGGGCAGTTGATCATGCGCCGCGAGTACCGGGAATTATGATCAAACATATTGGTCTAGCTAGAAGTAGGTTTCTGACAACGAAAGAATATAATTTACAAGGAAAATAAAGTTTAGTGAGCGTGCTGAAAATGGACTTATTAGTGTTTGTATACTTGTCTCGGGTTCACGGGCAGTAGGGAGACAGTCGCGTGCGAGCCGGTTAGCGAGAGCGGACGTGTTGACCCTGACTGCTGGTGACGTAACGAGCCAATACTTACCCCTGTGTTAGAACGAGTACTACAAGTAATGATTTTTAGATAGATGGGAACTGTCGTTATGATTATCAATCATTATTCAACCTCAGTTTGATATCAAATAAATCTCATGCCGTCATTTCAAAGTTGTTTTGTAGAAACAGCAAAAACTATAAGAATATGTCTGTTAAGCGTAGTTTAAGATTTCAGGGCTGTGTTTGGCAGTGCTTTTATTAAGCATAACACTCGCTAACATGTATAGTAAGTACTATTAGATCCAATATGTTTTATTATACAGGAAGAAAGGAAGGATGGGATAAGTAAGGTCTACTCTTAACGGCACACGAAAAATTTATAGACAATCTATTATTAAAATTTGTTTTATCTAACACTAGATTCTGCCCGCGACTTGGTCTGCGTTAAATTTCGGCTCCCGACCAACGGCGTCTCATTCTATCTCATTATTACGTCGTTTTCTGAATTTTTTTTCTTTTTATTCGGCTCCTAAGGGTTGTAGCATTAAATAGGCTTCCTAAAGGATTGGACTACTAAAAGCAAAAAAAACATTTCAAAGTAGTTCCAGAGATTAGCGCGTTCAAACAAACTAAAAAACAAATAAACTCTTTAGCTTTATTATTAGTATTTAAAATGCCAATAAAACAACGGATATCATCGATCTCCGGCCGGTGTAAAAATTAAACCCCCGTTTAAAATGATAATCGCTCATATTGATCTGACAATGAAATGAAAACAGGATCAGCTGCTTGTTATTCTGCGCAAGTTAGGAGGGAGGCTAGAGAGGTCGTTTACCTCAGTTGTGTTGTTTCGCGGCCGGAGGGCGGCAGACACCGGTCTGTTTCTGCAACAAACGTTATCAAAACAGGTAGCTCTGACTGATTTATAAGTATTCTGTTTTTTTTTTGGTATTTTGTTCACATTGAGGATTCGTGTTTTCGCCATATTTATCAAAATATTTAGAGTATTTTCTGCGTAAAGTAGGTATTCAGAAGACCTGTAAATTGCTTTAATTTGGATCGAGGAGTTTGCTCGTAAAAGCTATTATAACGTAAATCGTAATCTGAATTTCAAACCATTCCCAACATGAAAAGTAAACGAGATAATAAAACTTTACAAAGATCGGCCTCTAAAGGAAGAATGCTAAAGTTCTGATTTCCTACGAAAGCCAGAATCTGTACCACTAATGCGAGCCAGAAATGACCTTTGGGTTATCGAAACAAAACGAATTAATGTCGAAAATTCGATGGGTTAGCTTTAGTATTAGAGGAAGGACGGAAGAATCAGTTCCCAGGGGTAATTTCCTCTGTATGTTCCCTCCCCCACACATGGCTCACTGACGTGTGAAAATTCCAATTACAGTCTTGTGCAACATAATGACTTCGTGTGATTTTGAACCTTATTGCTTATGTTAAATTCATTAAATAAGATGATAGTGAAATGCGATCGCTATTGCAACAAATATTGTTAGCTACAACTGCAGAAAACGAATAAAAAAAAAACTTTTTTTGCAAATAAATACAACCGACTTCCAAAAACGACACTACAAAGTGAAAAATTACTTTAATTTCGGAAGTCGGTGTCGTTGGGTTCGCATTTTCGTTGTTTGCCACCGACTTCCGAAATTAAAGTAATTTTTCACTTTGTAGTGTCGTTTTTGGAAGTCGGTTGTATTTTTTTGCAAAAAAAGTTTTTATTTTTCACTTTTAAGTTGTAATTTTTACCAGTAATTTTGGTTTAAAAACCAAACTACTGAACCGATTTTGATGAAATTTCTATGGGACCATTGGGGAAGTATACCCTTTCCAACAAAAAAAGAATTTTTCAAATCTGTTGGCAAGCGACGGAGTTATGCGCGAACAAACATAAAAAAAAAAATACAAACATCCGAATTGAGAACCTCCTCCTTTTTTAGAAGTCGGTTAAAAACATCCGAATTGAGAACCTCCTCCTTTTTTAGAAGTCGGTTAAAAAAGTTGAAAAAGTGCAGTTGAAGACTTATTTAACGAGTATCTTTCTCTTGAAGTCAAGTTTGTTATATTTTGAAGCACCAATTAGGGATCTTTTTATGTTTACAAAAGACCCACAATAGTGATCAAAATTACTTTGAACTAAGCCCTGCTTTGCTGACTACAAAGAAATCTATTGACAAATTGTGAAAGCGAAGTTGGAACGAGCTGAGTAGATGAAATATTCATCGGTGACCATTAGCAACTAACGAGCCATGCAGTTCGATAGTGAAAATGTAGGATGTTGTCTACAGTACTGTAAGTTAGTGATCTGCAACAGCCACCGAAGCAAGAAACCCAATATTTCAAAATCCAATTGTTTTAGCTCACATAAGCATGTCAGCGTAGTTCGCTTGCCAAATCTCTGCCTGGCACACAGTTGGCAGATGACTTCTACAGGCTGACTGTCTAAGCCCTAGACTACACGGCACACAGATTTGTATAACGAAGCCCGACAATTGTCCGGCAAGCTGTCTTGTGTCTTGCAATTACAAAGCTGTGAAGCTTTTGTGAGGAGTTTTTAGAGTCAAATGGTCTTTGGGTACGGAACAATTTGAGTTAATGGTTCCTGTTCTGTGCAGCCACCAATGCAAATGGAGGCATCCATTTGCATTGGTGGCTGCCGAATGTTGCAGAATAAAATTAGCCTTTTTGCCTGTTTTGCTAATGTCTAAAATTCTTTAACTACTACCTAGATAAAGTATAATAATATATTCTATCGCCCATAATTCGAGAGACACTTTTTAGCTTAACCACACTATTCCAATTATTAAAAGAATATCTCATCCAATATTCTTTTACTCAAATTACAATCACTTTTCGAGTCTCGCTCGGAACGTCATCGAGTGTGCGCGCTTCATAATAGATGCGCCTGCGCTGTGCGTGTCTACCGAATAAGTTTATGAGTACACTGTATACCTACCTACGCGTGTAAAATCAGTTTCTACAATATTATTCTCTTTGCGTGTAATATTATTGCAAATGGAGTGCGCTAAATGCCATAAAGTGTTATCCAAAAATGGATCGCACTTTCAGTGTCAAGCATGTTTTGGAACATTCCATAGAGGGTGTATTAAGGGACTTCTCGCAGATATTCGAGCAGGTGTCAGTAGAACCTACTGTAACAATTGTGAAATGGATTCCCGAACCGATGATGAAGAACAAGACGAGATAAAAAAGGATTTCGAGAAAATTCTGAAGGATATCCAGAGAAAGGTCAGTGGAATACCTACCCTAAAAAGTCAACTCGAATCCATAACTACAAGTATGAGTATGCTATCGGAGAAATATGACTCACTTATCGCGGAACACGAGCAATCTAAGCAAAGAATTACAGAGCTCAAAAAGAACGTCACAAACATAAATAATAAGATCATATATCTAGAGAAATGTAACTCTGCATTAGAGCAGAAGGTTCAGGAATATGATCAGGCCTCGCGCAAAATTAACCTCGAGATTGTAGGCCTGGAACAGCTGCCGGGTGAGAATCTGCGCGAAATGGTGACTAAAACTGGGCAACTCATCAACGTAAGCAGCACGGAAATTGAGTGGGTTGGCCGAAGACGCCAGCAGCGTTCCGACAGTGGTAAGCCAGCACCAATCCTGATTGGTTTCAAGGCAACCACTAGCGGCGCCAACGAGCGCGACACCTGGCTCGCTCAGCGGCGCAATTTAAAGGAGTTTACTAGCGATGTTATCACCGGGGGTACTATGCAAAATAAAGTATTCATCAACGAGGATCTTACTAAAGCTGCCAAGGAGTTATTGTGGAATGCTAAGAAACGACTGCGTGGGCTATGGAAGTATGTCTGGGTCTCCAATGGAAAGATTCTGGCAAAAAAGAACGATGGTGATAAGTCAGTATGGGTGAGGGCAGAGAGCGACCTCGAAGAAATTATTAAAACATGAACCTTCCGTCTTAAAATAAAGTGTTTATTGTGTGTTAACTAATTATCAAATTCGCGGCGTTAATAGACGGTATCGACACAATTAGTGATAACATAATCGAGGCGTCAATAGTGAATAGCATTGACAATTGGATAGCGACGTGGAATTATAATCATAACTTTAGTTTGGTGCATATTAACATACGTTCTTTAAAAAAACATTTCAGTGAGCTTTTAATTACATTAGATAACCACCTAGATAAGTTAGATGTTATCGTTATTACAGAACCCAACATAGACTTTTCTTTAATTGATTTATTTAAGATAAAAGGGTACAATGTTTATAGTTTTACACGAATGGGGCGAAGGGGAGGAGGGGTGCTTGTGTATGCGCGGGAGGGGTTGGATGCGCGGGCGGCATTGGGGCCGGCGGCGGCGCAACCGGTCGGCTTATGTGCAGCGGAGTGTGTTTCCATTACACTTCATTGCTCTGGGGAACCTATTCATGTTGTCGCAATATATAGACCTCCCCGAATAAATAAACAGGAAAAAATTATTTTGTTCCTTGAGGAACTTAGGAATCTATTGAATAGCTTACCGCAAAATTCCAAGGTTATATTGTGTGGCGATATGAATATCAACCTACTGCAAAAACACGATAAAAATGTCATTATTTATGAAAATCTTTTGGCCGAGTTTGGTTTCGCAAAATGTATCAATGAGGTTACACGTAGTGAAATATTAATTGATGTATTGGTAGAATCCTGCATTGACCATATCTATATTAGGGCACCTACTTTAAAAATAAACTCCGCGGTAATTCAGCATAAAATATCTGATCATTATATGATATCGGCCGCTGTGGAATGGAAACGCACTCCGGTAGCGGCGCCTGTGGACGATGGCGGCCGGCGGCGCGACGTCGACTGTGCTCTCGCTTCCACCTCGCAACGACGTTATATGCTTGATAATCGTGCGGTTCGTGAAAAGCTATTATCTGTTAATTTTGAAGAATTAATGTTTGTTACTTGCCCCACA
The DNA here is from genome assembly GCA_951799955.1 of Apamea anceps. Taxonomy (NCBI): domain Eukaryota; kingdom Metazoa; phylum Arthropoda; class Insecta; order Lepidoptera; family Noctuidae; genus Apamea; species Apamea anceps. The sequence continues at coordinate 1,580,743 of OX637518.1, forward strand.
AAGTTGTACGATGCATTTAGAAATATTTTTCAACAGATTTATAATAGTTGTTATGTATTTAAAAGTCAATCTAACTCAAACAGGGATAAAACCCCCTGGATAACTAGAGAATTAAAAAATATGATCTTAAATAGGGATAGACTGTTTATTATTTGGAGTAATGAACCTAAAAATATGGTTAAACGTTTAAACTACACAAAATATAGGAATAGATGTCATAAATTAATTTTAAAAAATAGAAATAAGTACGATAGGCAATGTATATTAGACTGTAATAATAATGTTAAAAAACTATGGGACAGAATAAATTACTTATTAGGTAATGAAAAACAATGTTTGGATAAAGTAATAATAAAGAATATGGGTGTTAACGAACCTATTAAAAATATATGTAATAACTTTGCTCGCACATTTGCCGAAGAAATTGAGAAAACCAAACATATCTGTAGTTTTAGGCTGTTAGATAGAATCACCTACGTTGGACAGACGGACAGAAGTATGAGGTGGCAGCCCGTAGATAGTAGCTATGTTAAACGAATAATAACTCAAATGGATAAAAATAAGTCACCGGGTAGCGATCTTGTGCGAATGTCCGATCTTAAAATGTTGGCAGATACAGTTAGCCCTGTGATCTCTAACCTAGTCAACTTGTGTGTGCAAAATGGTATGTTTCCTAGTATGTTAAAAGAAGCCATAGTGCGACCAATATATAAAAAGGGCGAACATAAAAATTATAGTAATTATAGGCCGATATCAATTTTATCCAGTGTGGACAAGATTATTGAGAAATGTATCATCAACCGTTTGAATAACTATCTGCAGAAAAACAATATAATAAATAAATGTCAACATGGTTTTCAGAAAGGTAAAAGTACAAATACTCTTCTTTCACGATATACTGACGAAATTAATACTTATTTAAGTGAGAAAAAGTTTGTAGTGGCGGTCTTCTTCGATTATAAAAAAGCCTTCGATACCCTGGAAACTGAGACCTTACTGAACGCCATGGGGGAGTGTGGAGTGGGTGAGCCGCTGAACAAATGGTTCCGCGACTATCTCACATCACGCTCCTATCGAGTAAAGGTTGGTGATGAGTACAGCGACGAGAGGAAGGTGGGGTGCGGGGTGCCGCAGGGGTCCGGATGCGGGCCTGTGTGCTACTTATTGCACGTGAACAGCCTGTGCGGCGTACTGCGCCACTGCTCGGCGCACATGTTCGCGGACGACCTGTGTGTACTCCGCGCCGGCACCGACCTCGCTGGCACCTGCCGACTCGTACAACAGGACGTAGACTCGGTGGTAAAGTGGTCTCATGACAACGGTATCGTTCTTAATGGTGATAAAACTAAGCTGTTGATGATACATTCCCCTTATTTATATCTGAAGGAAACATGCCCTGCCATTTTTACCCATAGCTATGATTGTATGCATAATAATAATTCTAACTGTAAATGTAAACCTATAGAACAAGTAGAAAGTGTCACATATCTTGGAATGAAAGTTGATGAAAATTTTTCATGGTCTTCACATGTTGATTATATTTGTAGTAAGCTTAGAATATTGCTAAGTAAATTCTATCACTTAAGCTTTAAAGTTCCCTCCAGCACCTTAAAATGTTTATATATGTCCTTGGTTGACTCAATAATGAGTTATTCTCTTGATTGTTATGGTTTGACTTTTAAAAGTAATATACAGAAACTAGAATCATTACAAATTAGATTTTTAAAATTATTAGTAAACAAGAAAACTAAAAACAGTTGTAAGGGAGACTATAGTAGGTTATTCAAAATATGTAAAATACTACCACTTAGCCTTAAACATAAATACCTATTACTAGTTAATAACCATGGCAATCGGGATAGTGACTCACTAGTTTCTAACAGGTATACTACCAGGTCGATGACAGCAGGTAAATATGATGTACCCAGAGTAATTAATTACTATGGCGACAGAACCTTAATAAAACGCATTCCTTATTTATTGAACACTTTGCCTGCAGACATCAGACAAGAAACTAATAAAGTAAAATTCGCACGTAAACTTAAAAAATATTTATTAGATTCTATGTAGCGTGAATGTATTAAGTATATATATGGGTTATAGATGTACTTATCATTAAGTTTTTTGTAAGAGAGACTCAACGATCTCACAGTTAAACTGCGTAAGCAGTTTTGTGGGGCAATGTACCTAGTGATAAGGATTTCTTTATGTGAATAAAGTTCATTCATTCATTCATTCATTCATTTAGTCGTCCATTAATGTATCAAAAACTCAACTTTTTAAATTCTTCAGTACTTCATTAATTGCGCAGTTCGACACATCTTCGTTGTGATTTACTTTAAAGCCATTTTTCTTATTTTATGACTAAAGTCCTGTTCACTGCTTCTACGTATTGTATATCGACTTGAATTCTAGAAACTGTTTACTAGATTATTCTATGAAATCGAAAAAAATCTTGAACCTAATTATGTTAAAAATAATTTTCTTATTACAGTTTATCTATATTTTTTAAAGGGCGCACCAGATTTCTACCGATACCGTCTTCCATTAATTAAACTGCCATATTTTACAAGACATTTCTGCAAAAAGACTTAAAACAACATTCTCAACTAGTAAAGTACCAATTAATCACAAACCGCTTAACCGCTCTAACAACAGACTTTAGTTAGACCAAAAAGATAGCCAGAAACCACAAAGTGCACATCAATGAAACCGCAAATACGCGACATCCGTCGCAATTACCGCGGGAGGGAACAGACCAGCATCCAGACTATTAGTGTCGGTATAAATTGGATGGCAGACTCTACCGTAAATAATTAAACCTAACTGAGTTACTTTCCATGTTAGTCGCGCGACTTTTTCATACGCTTGCATATTTTAGACGCAATTTGGACAGGGAAATTAAATGGACGGACAGTGGAAGTTTGTTTATTTAAAAAGACATGGAAAACACATTTTTCAATTTGATATAAAGAGTACAGAGAGCATAAAGAGTGCAGTAATCTGTTAATTGGATTTAAGGTTTACAATATCTACTTGATATTCAGTAAATGATATGGAGTTCTTTACAATTAGAATAGAATTGAATACTTGTTATTATGTACACTATACAAATGACACATATGGATGAAATACATTTTGTACAGGTTGACACGATGGGCGGCCTTATCGCTGAAAGCGACCTTTAAAAGAAAACCAAGGATAATTAAAGGAATGTGAACATAAAAGTAAATGTGATAACTCAATTATGGTAATTAAGCAGCGCTAAGTGATCACAACGATAACGACTACCTAAAATCGCCCATACAGTCAGTGAACTAATCTTATGATGATAGATGTTCTTGCTCCTTTTTGTCTGAAGAAAGGCCTTTACCCTGGAGTAGGACAACCGACGATATTCATTTATAAATAGGACAAAGATCCCACGTCTTCTGGCTTCTTTTAGAGAGAATTTGACGAAAAAAACATCGATGTAGATATAAGGAACGTTTACTATTCATATTCATCAAGATATTAATTTGAATTAAAACCTTTTTAACGTTATTTGCTAGGAATTTTAAAAAGGATCACCAAGTCTAATTACATGATAATGTAGGTAACGAAATAATATAATACTTAAGACAAGGTGTAGGTGCATTCATTTCTCTTATATTATGAAGAAATATAATTATTATTTGATCAAATGAGGAATATAATTGGGCGTGGGTTGACATGAGTTGTAGGAGGCGACATGACTTGCTCAGGTCGATAGGTAGGTCTGACATGAAAATTACAGTACATTATATAATATTTTGCTTTTGTGCTTAAGAGGGAAAGGTAGATGTGATCTCTGACATTTTTGTCGATGATGATATTTATTTTAACTGAGTAATCAAGTCAATTTACATTGCTGTTTATTTGCAGGTATATTAATAATAATAATAATAATAATCTCTTTAATTCAGAATACAATTCCATAATTACAACATTACAAAGGGTACCAAGGTTAATGATATTTTAAGAACAAAGTTTTAGAAAATACTTCACTGATATCTGTTTTATAAAATATTCGATATTCCAGTCGTATTTCTGTTTTAGTCAATCAAAACAACAGTCTACCTATGTATAGTTTAATCTTGAAGTCTCTCTCTCTCTCTCTCTCTCTACTCAAAATTCCAATTTCTTGACTGTAGGTACTTATCAAAGAAGTTTTTAATTCTCTAAAAACTTTTTTAAACCTATCTACTAAATAAAATAGACAGTCGTCTGACTGTTAATATCGTGCTCAAAAATGTAATTATATAGTGGTCTGGCACGCAATAATACATATTCGCACGACAGTAATATAGACAGAGATAATATTGAAATAGACGGTTCGTACTCATAGTATAGGCATTCATAAATACGAGTATGTAATGTTTTAGGCTAGTAGACAGATGGTGCCATGCTCTCTACTAATTTCTTTTTTATTTTGATCAGCATGTTACAATGCCCAAACGTTCTTATTTGTGTTACATGAGACTTAAACAGAACTGGCGAAATGTGGAGTCTTCTTCTTAGCGTGTCGATAGCAATCTAAATGGACTCGGCCCAGAATTCGGCCACTTGTTTGGCGCCAACACCAGCGTCCATCAGTTCCTGTAACGTGCAGCTGACAGGACACGCAGGACACGATATTAAATGTCCCATCGTTTGCGGAACAGCACCACATCTACACTCCAAGGCGGAGTCGTCTATGAATTTCCACCTGAACAGGTTTCCTTGCTTCGGCCAACCTGTGTCCGGAGTCTATTTAAAGACTTCTAGGTAACCCAAGGCAACTCATGTCCAGATGAGAGGCCTTCAGCGGGTGGGACGAAAGGTTTGCGTAAGGAAGCACAGTCTCGCCACAGCTTCAGTCCAGTCTTTCTTGCGATCGTTCGCCAGTGAGTGGGACGACACACTTTAAAAAACTGTTTCGACTTTTAAGCCTTTGTGGCACAAGGATGCTGTCGTGCAAAGGGTGTCGTCTGTCGGAAACCATTTTGGCTCTTTCGCTGGAGCTTGCCACCGTTCTACGAACCACTGGTGGCGCTATTCCTGCCAGTGGATACAGCATTTGTATCGGGGTCGGTTTTAGGCAACCAGTGATGATCACGTTTCAATGTGGGGTGTACTATAGGTGCACCTCTGCCCAGCCCTTCTGGGAGTACAGGCGTGATGTATTTATGTGTGTTCTCACTTGTTATGAACAAAATAAAATAAGGCTAGTTGATTTTGTCCAGTGTAGAAGACAGAAATACTGAAAACGATAGACAAGTACGGACCACAATCCACAGTAAATTCAGTTATGTTACAATCTCCTATTCCTCAGTAAGAATGCGTATTTTCCGTCCACATTGTTATTCTATCTTAATCTCAAAGTAAGCTCGCGGTCCTTACAACCCGCGGCACAGACGCGACTACTAACAAATAAGAAAATAAAAGAAACAATGGGAAATAGTGATAAAAGTGGAAATAGTGATAAAACGGAATAGTCGCAGCAATGCTCCGAGCACAAAGCCTTCTGTAAAAATGTATTGATAGAGCCTACACATGAGACCAAAGAAACAGACTGTTTGTGTGCACAAAAAGACTAAGACTTTTTTTGTTCGTTTTGTCAAACGAGAAATTTTGAAACAGTATTCTTCTTCCCTTGTTTTGTTTATGTTTATTCGTATCACTACGCGGATCAGGAAGTTTATATAACTTGTTTTTGTTACACGGGAGTTTATTGTTATTTCCTCCAGGGCACAGCCTCTTTCCAATTCACTTTTCTCTCTTTGTAAATCCCTTGGGATTATCCAATAAGCTGACCGATTTATACCATTAACACTTTTAGGACAACTTTTCCACAAGAAAATGAAATTATAATTATGAAATTATTTTCCATAATAGATTGCAGTAAAAGAACCATTTGTATGTACGAGTATGTTAGTATATTCTCGTAATTTTTGTTTAGTTTTTAAGTGAATTGTTTTTTGACTCTATGTGTTATTTTTTGTCTCCTTTGCTCTATCACACGCTGTCTACTTCTCTGTATCTAATGTCCTACCTCAGGTATGCTAGAAGAGATTTCTTATGAAATGAGCATCACCTCTGTACCAAATTTTTTCTGTCCTGTTTTTCATTGTCTGTTTATATATGTGTATAAATGGTAAAATAAAAAATAAATAAATGGTAAACCATTTCCACTAACATATGTGTAGGTACATTTAACTACGAAGCGCGTCCATTTTACCGGTCTATGTAACAGTCGGCAATTCAATTACCAGCCAGTGTATTTGCACTGTGTTGCACACTCGTGTTACAGTTGCATATTAATCTATGATGATGGGCTGAGAATGGTAACTGAGTATGTGATAAGTTTGTTCTCCAGGGTAGACCTCCAGCTAATCAACATGTTCGATTTAAAAAGTCAAACAAATAATCTAGAAAACGAAATGTGGTTATGGATTTATTTCAAATACAAAAACCTTACATTATTATATGACAACCAAATCGTATATTAATTCTAAATGAAAGAGAAAGAAAAAGTTCCATATTAGAATTACGTAGTGTATTTTTCGTCAATATTTTAAAAGCAGTCTGTGTGATCTCTTACATAACAAATCTTTAATCTATTTGTAACGCTAAATTCAGACGATCAGCTTTAAAGGATCGCCGTTTACTAACAACGTCTAGTAACCCCTCAAATTGCTCCACAGCGTTATAATAGGCAACAATTTAATTAACAGGCTTTATATTTGCGATGTTGCTACTCAGTTTACTTACATTTATCTTAACTGATGGACGAGGCAGAGTGACAGCGAGTGTACACTGGCCAATAAATAAATGTCCGAGCTAACGTCCATAGGTGAGGCGCTAAGTAAACAGACACGCGGTTGTGTGCAATGTATGATGTTTGTCAAGCACTCGTGAGTCCCGAAGTATTTTCTGTATATTTTTTATGTGTTACATAAATAATAATACTAGCTTATTATATGCCACCTAGAGGGCAAAGGACTCTTCTCATGTGAAGAAGGCATGAGCATTGATCACCACGCTTGCTGAAGACGGGTTGGCGATTTATACGTTAGACTTATATTTATCATAAGTCCAGGTATCATCACGATAAAATACTTTTGTTATAATATTTGATTGGCTATTTTACTTTTGAAACTAACAGTTTAGTATACCTCACCATCACACATAAACACACACCCACTCACACACCCTCAGTCACTCAAACACACAGACAGAGGTGCAATCACACGTTCGCTTTTTTTTCTTTTAATTGTTTAGTTTTACTGTTTCAAATTTCAATACCTTCTAGTGTTACTTATTACTTGTATTTTATTACATATAAATTGAAATGTGTAGATATTGATGTAAGGCGGAGGACACTGATTCCTGTAACACAGGTTCGTCTAGCACAGGAGTCAGGGGCTTCACATGTGTGGTTGTAATATATTTTTTTAATGTCAATAAAGTTTAAAGTTTTATTTAGAAAAAGCAGGTCTGTAACTTTCACTCACAAATGAAGATTTATGTGTACTTTACATTAGATGAAAATGTAGTAAAACTGCTGGCCATAAGCCAAGAAAATAGCTAAAGTTAAGTAAAAGGCAGAAATTTTAATACAAAATCTTTCACCAATATATCTGTGTCACTGTCAGTTTCCAACGTTCGTATCACGAAGTAAATATAACAGGGTCTCACCTAGATGAAATTGGACGCATCTCTACACCATAAATAATCCCACCCATTTCTCATCGCTGTCGTCAAATTGTTCAACCTATCATCTATCCTCTGTCCCTTTCACACACCTTTCTTGAAGGGTGTCTAAATCTAAAAACATTTAACGATTGGATTGAAACCTTAACTCCCTAGCAGCAGGGTTGATAATAGTAGGAGAGGTGAATGAGGTGTGTAAGTCCCTTGTGGTTGTGGGATGATTGATCAAGTTTGCATTGACGAAGTAGCAATTCATATTATCAGAACAATTTCTAGGGTTCATACACTTTGATTGATTAAAACATTTTGCAGCAAGATTTTCGACGATAAATAAAACAACTTGGAAATTGATTGAACAGTATGAAGTAACGCGATAGTTTGTTTTTATTATAATTTGATGAAATATGTGTTTTCGAGCAACCATTATCTTGTAGATACAAGTATTAACTATATAAATAAAACAAAGTCGGGTTAGTTACACTAACCCAAGAAGGGCTCACCGATTTTTATGATCTTTGATTTGTTGGATTTGTCTCCGCCCCGAATAGCAGAAAAACTATTAAAACATGGAAAAATTCACGAAAAAGAAATTTACGTCATTATTGATTCTGAGGCGATACGAAGTTCACCGGTTCGCCGGGACAGCTAGTGATAAATGTAGGCAAGACATGTTTTTACAAATTGACGCAAAAACAATGTCAAACCATTTCATTTAATAACTACGTATAAATGTTCACGAAATTGGACTGTATGATACAACAACAGTTAGTGAGAGCCTAACATTAGGACAATTACGACATGAAATATAAACCGACCTAAATAAAAGGCACCGTATCCACTGCGGCGGAAGAAAAATGTGGGTGTTAATGAATCTAACAGCTGTTCTGGAATTATTTATTTACCTATTGCATAAATATGTACACTCGGGTATCCGTTGTGTAATTTGGAAGATAGAGGGTATCATTTAATCATTTGTATGATGACGTAATAAGCGTATCTATACTTTAAATTATAAAGTTATGTAAAGGTAAAATGGTTTGTTAAGAAAAGAGAGGTATCAGTAGAGCAGTGGATGAAGTCGGGCTGTGGAAGATGATGATGATACAAAAAATGAACCAATCAGAATCAGATACTTTGATCAGAAGGCCAATTCTCGTAATTTAAAACGTTCAAAATCCAGTCGCAGTCTCATCTCAGCGACAAACAAATGTCAAAACCTTGTCAAAAATGTAGGGAAATTAGAGGTATTTTTGACAGATTGAGACTGAGATCAGACTGTGAACGTTCTTATAATTACGAGAGTTGGCCCTCAGGCTTTGAGAAATCGGAACCACGAGTTAATTTTGCTAAGTATCCGTATTCATCAAAGCACATCACACCACATCCTCAACATAACATAACACACACGTTGTTTTATTGTAGATCTTTCCCTCAAAGGAAATTAATTAACAAGCGCGAATGAGACACAAACAGACTCCGGTACGATTAGGACAGAGACAAAAGATGCATGTTTTATTTATAAAGACGGAATGATGGCGGCGGTGACATCAAAGGTGAGAAATAAAAGGAATTATTCATAGAGTAATAACGCCGTGGAGGGGAGCGTTTTATTATGATACACTTTATAGCTTATAATAAATATTCTTTAATGAATTTTTGTGGCGTCTCATGTCGAAAAAAGGCAATTGTAGGGCAGATTAATTGGAATAAAAAACAGTGTATTTTGTCAAGTCATTTTTGTTTGTCTAAAAATATTTCGAAAGCTTTGTCACATTACTGGACCAATACCAAAAGCAACTTTAGACTAGAGATGCATAATCAGCTTTTAAGGTGCCCACTGCTGGGACACAGGCCTCCTCTCTGTGAAAGAGAGTGGGCCGTAATCCACCAAGCGGGGCCAGTGCGGGTTGGTATATGTCACATGTCTTCGAATCTTTGGTTCTAGGACACGCCGGTTTCCTCGCGATGTTTTCCTTCACCGTTTTGAGAGCAGTGATGATGAAATAATTAACACAAAGTAAAGCGTAAGTTGCGGCCGTTACCACTAGGCCACCACTGCTCTTCTATCCATTAACTTTCAGACATTTCAGCCTCATTATCTCACCGAATTTAACACCTCCACCACCATATCTCTTAATACGCAAGATATTTTTATCTTTTTAGCTGTAACCGAATACCAATAGCTAGTCTCCCAGAGGTCCCTCCCCCAGGTCTATCGGAGGGTGATCGACAAAACCTGCCACGCTCGACGTCCTCCACACAAAGTTAAATTGTTTCGGAAACGAACAACTTTATCAGAAGAAAAGATTGCGATGGAAAAAACCGACTTGAACTTTTGAGCAGTTATAAATTATACGTATAATGTCATTTCGTAAACAAAAATTTGATAAAACGTAGCAAGGTAGTTAACATTTTTCTGAAAAACTATGCAAAGATACTTGAAACTTACCGAAATAACTTCACTGGTCGACCTCTCGATAACCTGAAGCAATAACAAATAAATCTTGTTAAAACATAGTTTTGTTTTCTATTTCGGTAAAGGTTTTTTTGTTATATAAAACAACACATTGCAGACACATAAAGCGATAAGTTAAAATAAGCCCAAAAATATAACCTCATTTGTATAAAAGGAACCCACTTAATCGTATTTCTTCTATTCTTTTATACAAGCCGTTGCTTTCCCTTTGTGGAATCCTTTTATTATATCTACAATAAAATATACAGGTTCCAGGGATATCTCGGGAGGCATAACCGGTCATAAATCATTACTACGAATGCGTAGCTCTCGTAGCCCCCTACGGCGTAACGCGTAGCAGCGTAGCACGTAGGCACGTAGAGGTAGTGGCACCAATTGGTGTCTATTCACGTCTGGCGCGCGACTGTGCATTAATTGCGGGATTTGATGTGCATGAGTAAAAACGTAATGTATGGAAATCTCTCCGAGGCAGACATTGGGACTGTGATTAAGACTTTGAAGTGAGTAATTTACAATTCTTTTAGTAGAGAACGATTTTTGATTCATGTTTAGAGTTTTACTTGACATTTGTGTTTTAGTTTGCTATAAGCCGTGTGTCGCATCTTCCATACAAACTTTCATTTGCTTTTTTATCCCTTTCGGGGATGAATTTGTCATACTTATGAAGAATTCATGTGCTTTCATGCTTCTAGAGCTTGGGCCACCGGTTATCTGTCAGTGAAGGAATGAATTAATATTTTTATTGAGTAGATGTGTGCCTTCATTGATAACTAAATTATGATATTTTGTGTTTTGATGTTGTGTTGACAGTCTGGCTAAATGCATTGAACCCAAAATATAACCTCAATAAATAAAAATATCAATTTTAACCACATTACTTCGACGAAGGTTAACTCTTCGCGAACTGCGTCCGAAATAGAAATACCCGTTCCCGGGTCTAACTGACCTTTTGTGTGAACGAACTCATACATGCAGACAAAAATGTTCTCGGACAAGGATAACCATTCAAAATGCCAGGTGAAAAGGTGTTCTAAATTTAGCCCTATTTTTGTCCTTTCAGTGCTCATGCACACGAGCGACACGCGTCAACGGCAGAGGCAACTGCAGCCGTCGACAACATGCCGCTCGTGTATTCGAGGACCGTACTCAACATCAGGAGCTGCACGTTGTCGCGGCAGCCACCGATACATCGACGGCGGGCGTCGACGGCTGCAGTAGCCTCTGCGGTTGACGCGTTCGTTCGTGTGTATGCACACTAAAAGAGCAGTTCGTTTCGTTCCAAAAGTTATACTCTTTTTTTTTTAAGCACTGGTTGTAGTCCCGTCATTTGATAGTTTGTCCTGTAATTTTTCCACGAGTTTTTAAAATAGGTGATTTTATTGGCTTCGACGTGTTCTTTTCGAATTTTTAACTTGGCCACTTAGTTTCTTTGCCATATTGGAAGAACAACGCCCACAAACGTTTTTGTTTTTAGACTTTATCTCGTTTCAGACTCATTTGACATGGCGGCGCTATAATGTCGTTGTGTCATATTAATCTCCAAACGAAACTAAATACGGTTGTGTTTGGATATCTAGTCATCTCAAAAAGATTCTACGGTACTTGATTTTGTCTAGATTGCGCAAGCAATGAGCTATTTCACTAAGGCAGATTTTTATTCGGGTCTAATACGAGCGACCCTTAACTTTGATTAATTTTATTCCTGATCCAAAGCATAATGAGAAAACTTTACTAAGGAGTCTAAAAGTAATCTAAATCATTCACCCAGGGACATTTCTAATATAAAAAAACTGAAGAGTTTTTTTTTTAATTGTTGAACGCGGGAATCTCTGGAACTATCAGTTGTATTTGAAAAATATTTTTATATTTGATAGCCCAATTCTTGAGGAAGGCTATATGCTATTTAACATCACGCTGCAACCCTTAAGAGCCGAGCAAAGGGCAAACAGGCAGAGATAACGCTAAGTGAAACGAAGTTATTATGTGACGCGGTGGGTCAGGGGAACAAGAAATTTCACGCAGACGAAATCGCGGGACACAGCTAGTTTGTAATAAAAGCCTAGATTCTAAATTAATGTAATTTATTTTATCCAATACGAGTACATGACTCGTATTGGATAAAATAAATTACATTAATTTATTCAAACATTTACTCTATTCATACGGATGAATTGATGAGTTCCAATTTATTTGTTGTATCAATAAATCCCACTTTTTGTCATTTATTTTAACTCATATTTTTTTTTATAAAAGCGAGTGTCCTATACAGAGGACATTGGACTCATTATAAATACATTATTGTATATTTATTCAGTTTCAAGTGTATGAGAAAAAAATTGTGCACTTTGTGCTTTTATACATAAAATGTATTATCATTTATATGAAAAATATCTGTTAAAATTCACAGACATATTCAGTTTAGGGTTCACTTCGCCAGGTGTGTGCTACGCGGTGTCTACGACCTCTACGCCGTAGCTGCTACGGCACAGACGGAATGTTTGGCGATAAATAATAATGAATTATGTCCATCGCACTTTTTATAGTTTGATTTACCGCTTGTATGAGGAGGGTTCGTACTTTTATGATGTCTATACAAAATTCTTGAGATTACTGGAATTTTGTAAAAAGTCTTTGAGAATATTAGATATATGGTTTTACTACCAGTGTGGCCGATGAGAGAATGCGTTCTTGACACCTGTCAGTTTCATACAAACGCATACGTGTTTTGCGAATTTGATCTTTATTAACTAATAGAGCTGTCGCACTGGCAAGTGTCAGGAATTCATTCTCTCAACGGATGGAGTGGGGCTGCTTACACACTGTATGATTGCTTTTGTCGTTCACATAAAAACAAGCGTGTAGTCGCAGTGTTAGTTACAATCACGTCGAAAGTAATTTTGAACAACAAAAATGCCTCTCACCGAAGGTAAATAAATCCTTTGAATATGATTACTCTAGATTTCAGAAATCCATCAAATATGAATCAAAACCACTTTAGAAAACCGTTCTAATGTATGTCGGACTATGATAAGAACTCTATGACCTCTATTTAACCTGCATCTAAAATTGACTAACTTTAACATACCACATCAGAGGGGTAATTCTCAATTTTTTAAGAACGCTCGCATACTATATTTTTGACATTGATTGACGTTGACATGAGATTGCGACTAGATTTTGAACGTGTTTAATAACGGGAATTGACCTTTAGGTGTTCCCTATCGACCTCTCGCGTCCGGCCCTGGTTCAAGCCATGGTCCGGGGCAAGAGGGAGTGGGAGGCAGTCGCCTCCTTCTGCGAAGCAGTCATGCTAGCGAAGGAGGTGGCGGGGTGGGCGAGGGAATGCACCTTGCGCACCTCACGCCTCAGCCGCCGCGGGAGACGCTCCGGGCGTCGGGAGCCGCGTGACGACTCCCAGCCACCGTAGGCCCGGGCCTGCGGGCGGTGAGTAATGGGTAACTCACCGTCCGATCAGGACCAGGCCCGTGCCGGACGGCGCGTATGTGTTCCACGTGCGTCTCAAAGAGATGTCAGCAGAAGTGACGGGGCCCGATAGGGCCGAAGCCTGCCAGGGTAGCGGGATCGTCCGAAAGGGTTACCGCTGCCCTGGAACATAAAGGGCTAAGGAAGGAACACGGGTGGGTTTTAGTCAGTAAGAGTCTGACACTCCCTTCTGCTCCACCCAGAGCGGGAGGAGTCATTTGATGATTTCCCATCCTGAAAAAAAAAGAAAGAAAGAAAAAAGGTGTTCCCTATACATTATAGGTATAACAATAAATTAAAAACGTCAAAGAAACCTGTGTCAGCCGAAACCTTACGTGTGTAAAAGCTGCGTTGTCAGGTCGCTAATGACTCTGTGTTCTTTCGAAGCATATTCTCATGAAACTTTTTTTGTGAAAAAAGCTCAGGTTCGCAAAAACGCATGCCTACATAATATGCTTTAAAATATTCTAGAACGATTTTTTCATAAAAGCAGTCCTCAAACCTTAAAATAGTAGGTACACTACTTTTCTTTATGGATCGAGATACCAAACTCCATCTACGGCCATTTTAATTAAAACAGTTAGTAATTGTGAGAACGGGCTGCAAAGACCATAAGACTGTTAATTGGGTCCTAACATTAGTTTTAAGTTCTTTTTACTTTAGTGCTTATATACACGAGCGGCACGAGTCAACGGCAGAGTCTAACTGCTGCCGCCGACACACGTCGACGACAGCCATCTACGCGTGTATATGAGCACTGATACTACTGCATGTATTCTCTGTAGTCTGAAATACAAATTTATTATTATAATTTCATAAAGTAGTTAGTATGTATAAATATGTTAGTATGTATACATTCAACTATATTCTAACTGAACAGACAGCTGTGCTGCTGGGGAGTTTGTTGCGCCACTTCTTCCCAGCGATAGCACTAGGAAGTGGTGAAGGGCGCTCGTGTTTGGGTGACTGTCTTTTGTAATTTTGACGTTCGAAAAGTGCTGATTTTTAGCCTAATTTGAATAAATGACTTTTGATTTTGAGTATTACCCAAATCCAAATTCTTTCAAACCGTTTTCAATAAAGCTAAAAAAATACAGCCAGTCGCATTCACAAACTTTGCATTTACAAACTCCAACGCAATGAAAAAGTTCGGTTCAGACATAAAAAATCCAAATAACACACGACATACCCTTCAAAAACCGCAGGACGAAAGCTAGTTCAAAAACTAAACATAGTTCTCCCCAACCCTCGTTCTAACCCTCTGAAATAACAGTGTGTGTGCAGGACATTTTAAGCTATATATTTCTGGTATAAGCTGAACTCTCATTGCTCAGAAAGCCTATACAACACAAGGTCGGCTAATACTGGTTTGTGGTTTCATTTGTCGTAGTATGCGTTCTGTAGGACTTTCGGCCGGATTTTATAAAAAATAAACTATCACCATTGTATGTTCTGATTGTTTGTTTGTTAATAGAGGGACCGATGGCTGACAGAGGATGAGGCTTTAATTGTTTTTGAAGGGAATGTAAATGTTTAAAGATTCACCCCTCTATATACTTTTACAGAGGTCTTATGTCTATAATGTTTTAAAAATGTATTGCAATCATTAAAATTACAAAGGAAAAGAGTAGGTAGTACTTACAATGACGTTTGTAACTATTATGTTTATCTGAAGGGTTTCTGTTTAAAGTTAACACTTTTATTTAATTACAGACATTATTAGGTTTTTGTGATATACATCATATTGTAGTTAGTTCTTTGTATAAAGCTAATAATATAGCTAGCCTTTATATCAAAGTTAGGTAATTGTAGGGTAGTTCCTTACTAGATTGTTATTTTAATTACAAAGCAGGTTTTATTCAGCAAATTACAAAAAAAAAAACATGAAAGTACAACAGTACATGTTAAACAATAAAATATAATAGCCGTACATAATCGCGTCTTATCTCTTGCATTCTAATAGAGTGGTGGGGTCAACGACCTCTCTCAATGTTAGCAGTAAATTCGCAGCAGGGTGGGTTACTTTCATTGTGCTAAAACAAATTATTTGCACCTTTAGCAGAACGTTGGAAATTTTAATTAGTCTAATTAAAAGTCATTGTGATGTTTATAATATATACGTATACGCCGATAAATTTAAATCGTTTTAATCCTTAAAAGGGGTCATTGTACTCATCATTATGAACAACTTTTACTGCGGGACCAACCCAGAAATCGTGAAAAAAAAATCAGTTGAGCTCGAGCTCTGGGAATATATTCTATTATCTAAAACAAAGAGCTATTCCAAAACAGTTCAGCCTCGAGCTATCCACGTGTCGTAGGTGGCGTCACCTATGACGCAATATCCTGCAGATAGCCGTCACTATGCGATCATAGTGAGGTCGTAAAGTTGCCTATGAGGCTATAAGGCTATGTTATTATTCGGCTTGTTGCCAGGGCGTACAGCCTTGTGGCCAGTTCACTTGACTTGTGCTGTTTGTTACCATGACACAGTACGGCTGAAGGTTGTTGAGAATTCTTGCCTGTTACATAATTTGTAGAAATCCAGCCAGGTCGTAATAAAACGCGTAGTATGACCATTATATAAATTAATAGAATGGATAGAATAAGAAATGAGTACATAAGAGGACGTCTGAAAGTGGCACCGGTAACTGATAAGCTGTGTGGAAATCGGTTGTCATGGCATGTGATATGAAGAACTGAGGAAAATGTCGTGAGGAAAGTTTTGAGTATGAATGTCGATGGCTATAAGAGTAGGGGAAGACCAAAGAAACGATGGATGGACTGTGTGAATGATGATATAAAAAGGGGGTGAAGTATGGAAGAAAAATACATATTGCGCCGACCCCAAATACATTGATATAGGGACAGGAGAATGATAATGACCATCGTAGAAACGATAAACAAAATTAAGGATGGAGAATGATTTCTGGACGCGATGTCAGTAATGAAGAAAAAATATGTTACTTTGAATAGGCTTGGTTTAGTTAATATTTTTTAATTTTTTTTTTATTTCTCATTCACTTATTAATTACTATTTTTACACGCTAACACTAAAATATATATCCAATTATATACATGTATATAATACGAAAAAATATAGAAAAAGGCAAGAGCTCATTGGGCATCAAAAAATTCATCCGCATCACTGTCAATGGGATAAGTGCCCAAAAGGCTGGCAGCATTACCGAGTTCCGAGTCTGGGTGTTTTTCTATCTATAATATGTATGTATTTACAAAAAAAAAAAATGTATATAAGTAGTTTATCAGCCATCTTGTTACCATAACACAAGCATTAGGTTGCTTAGCTTGGGACTAGATGGCGCTGTGTGAAATGTCCAGGGATATTATTATTATTATTATTACCACGTTGGATGGCAATGCTGATTCTTTGGGCTAAAACTAGGCCAGCCTTCTGGTCACGTGAAGAGTCAACCAACCGCTTGGCGATGTCCCGAAAAATTCGATGAGCACTCGGACCCCAAGGCCCTAGTGTTTCAACCCCAAACGGCTCAAACATATAGCTCCCAATAAGGTTGTTTAGTTAATAGGTTCTCAACCTTATTTTGCCCACCGACCACTTTGAGTATTTTTTTTTCTGTGTCCCCAATTTTTTTGTTTCTTACCATCTGTCGTAAATCTGAAACAGCTATCACCACGAATATATTTAAACGTATAATATTATATAGTCGTAAGATAGGATATATATTTTTCTCTAGGTCTTCTACTGCCCCCCTGAAAGTCTCAAACGCGCGTTGAGAACCTATGGTTTAGTTGGAATAAATACTATTGAGTTTGAGAACTCATGGAATTTCAAAACCTCTAACAGCCTGACCTTCAACAATTTTTATAGCTTCAAACCTACATCGTGACTACTTCGAATCGATCTAAGTGTTGTGGTAGTCGGTGATTGAGCCGCCCACAAGCACTAGGAGCGACCCTCAACGTTTGCACAAGTTCACAAGAGAGGCCAAATGTTCCGCTATTAGTTACGTAAGACTTCGCTGAAAGGCCTTCAAACAAACGTCACGACAATAAACGAACACAAGTTTATCAACTCTTTTTATCAAGATGAAGAACTTCCGTAGTTAAAATATCTTTTTTATTCTGAAATGTTTGGCTCATTTTTGGGAATACAAAATGGTGGTTTCTCTTAGATGCTATAGGAAAGAAGAAAAATACAAGTTTTTTTGGCAGTGTCACCGTAACGTGCTCACCCCTAAGTTAATAAATGTGGAACTGACCTTTTCTTAACTTATTGAAGAATTAAGACGGCTTATTAAGGTCCTATAAAATTAGCCCATAAAGTTGGGGTCATCATCTCAAATGGTCTACGAAATATCTACGATTGCCTATGATAGCTACGCTGCTACGAAGTAGACATTAAATAATCAAGTTATACAGGACATCGATGCGCATCCTGTCACCATGGATACAGTATATATGATTCTGAACCAGACAATAGACGAAAAATTTCAACGCAGAGGGCGTCGAAATTTCTCTCCTGTTATTAAACAAAAATGCCGTTCCATACATTTTGACCGCGTAGGTATTGCACGTTTATAAAACAGCAGATATTTTTTTTATCTACGTCGTAGCAGCTTATCCATTGTAGGCAATCGTAGACATCTCGTATACAATTCTGCTTACGGAAATACGGCATTCAAACAAATACCATGGCCCATGGCCAGTCAGAAGTTACAAATATTTAATACTACCGGCGAGTTCAATATATGTTGTTCTGCCTGTTTCAGCGGCCACCGACCACCATCGATTAGACTAACTCATATATAATTTATCGAACAAACATCAGCTGGTTAAAGGTCATTGTCGAGCCTCGGTAAAAAGCAAATAGTTTCGCCTTGAGTTACTATGGGAATCGTTTTGTTTGCTATACGGAACGTTACAAACGAATTGTGTTCTAATTTATATAACATTCGGGGAGTGAATAACCATGGCCTTTGATTGAATTGAATTTCTAAAAAAAATACAGCTGAAACGGATAAATGCAAAACATTCGAGGTTCGTAAAAATATTCCAATTAAAATGGCCGGCAATGTTCAGTCAAAGCATTGGTCCAAAGCTAAAACAAAAAGAAACAATTCAAACTGTTCGTCGATTGCTGGCCGGCAACATTCCGTAAAGTATTATTAATGTTAAAAATTAAACGCCCAACAGCCATGGAACGCGACCGGTAAAGCAGCGGGCACACGAGCGGAGAATTTTGGCGCAATATTAGAAGTGACGTTACGGCTCGCCACGTGAGCTGAATCGCGGTAATCAATAATTCAGGCCCTGGCCGCGGGACCGGACGGCGTGCACTCGCCAGGCTACAGTGTACACCGCAGTTTATTTCGTGCTCGAATAACAGTCGCCCGAAACGTCGAAGTTTTAGTTTATGCTAACAAAGTAAGTTACTCACTGTAACATTTGTAACTATGATTTATGATGACAATGTGTTGCTGTGGACGTGAAAATGAAGTGTTATGAAAGTTTATATATGACAAGTTATGATGTACCTACAAAATGAACAACAAATGCAAATGAAAAAGTGTCTATACATCCAAATAGATATCTCATAGATGGTATCAAGTTTTAAATGCTAAATGACACAACACAAAGTTTCAAGTGTCATTAAATTCTCAATCGAATAACGAGCGCCGGAGCAACCGACGCGGAGAGTTCAACCGTCTTAGTCCAGACCAGTTACTGTTATTAATATCACACGAGCGTCTAGACCGGGCCGGCAGACAGCTACAGGCGCCGCAACCACCTGATATATACGGCAAACGTGCCCCCCGGGAGTCCCGGGACAAATATACAGATTGGCAGTAATAGCCGATGTTAGGGGGACTGTTTCCTTATGCCGCACAAACTTTGTGATACGCCGAAACGAGGCAGCAACGGTCTTAAATTGGCTTAGTTTTATTTAAATTTAGAACCATTCCCAAGATGGGAATTGGGAACTTTTGTTAATGTGTACTTCTGCCATACTGTACTTGTACCAGTTATTTCGTAGGGCGTACAAAAAAGGAATTGGCGTGAGAATTCGATTTCCAAAAACGTCTTTCTAACAAAAGGTAGACACTTTCAGGTAAATTGATTTATCTTCATATTGATATGTCATGAAATTCTTTGAGAGCTTTTCGCCAGACTTTGGGATGAGGTAAGCTAAAGTGTCCTTTGTCGAAGGGTATTATCGGTGAACATTTGGCACGGAGCTCAAGGAGTCAAGGTGATCAGCACACTGTTGTCTAGACCGACGGCGCCTCGTAAATCACTGGCAGACAAAAAGATCTTTTGTGACTGTATTTCGATAATTTAAGTAGTAAACAAAGAACTTTATTATGAAAAATGAAGTGACTTTAATTTTGGGCCTCATTTTAGGCAGACAGTATTTAATGAAACTTTTTTTTAAACAATGACAGCAACACAAAGGACTTTTTCTTCAAATGGTACAGTACTAAATACTAGAACATTTTTGGTTGAGTTTAATCATTTTAGCAACGCAGACTGGACAGAAATGAATAAAATATTAAGTAAACTATTAACAGTTTGTAGCAAGCGCTAAGTAAAGCTAGGCTTAGACCAGCGAGGGTTCATGAGGATGCAGAAAGGCTTGTGTACCGTAGTGTACACCACGGATGAATATTTAATGTGTTGCCAGTAATAACGAGGGTATTCTAACCCTTCGGTCTAATGTTGTTTTAAAATGGTAACTTATAAATATTTAAAAAGGTTTCATGAGTAGAATGTAACAACATAATTGATTTTACTTTAGGTTTAAATAACGTGAACCCTTAAAAAGTGAGATTGATCACTAATACGGTACTTCGCATTAAATATAAAATAAATATCAGAAAAAATATTTTTTATCAAAAACTAGCTGACCCGGCGAACTTCGTACCACCTCAGAATCAATAAGTGTGTATGAGAAAATGAATTATCTTCAATTTTTTTTCCTGATAATTTTTTCCCATGTTTTTCTGCTATTCGGGGCGGAGACAAATCCAACACATCATAGATCATAAAGATTGCTCCAGCCGTTCTTGGATTATAAATGGTGTTACTAACCCGACTTTGTTTTATGTATAAGATAGAAAATATTTGAGTAAAATATCTAGCAAAACTTCTTGTTTTTTTACAGGGTCAATGACTCCAATATCCGATAAATCCGTCTTACAAAATCTTTATGCTAAAAATGTTCCGTTGATTTAGATTGGAACGCGTACTTATAGGGTTGAGCGAAAATAAAGCTGCTTACTCAGCGAACGGCTATCAAAGCCGATAATCTGCCGAACGACGCACTGTGTCATAAAAACACTCGTGAATAACTTTATGTTTGTGGGAATAAAATATATTCGAAGGCTTAAATCAGAACAGTAAAACCTGATTCTTGAATAATGAAAAATCTGTGTCGAATATCAATAAATGAAAATGAATCCACTTGTTTGCGCCGGTAGAATTCACGGATATTTGTTTATAAACAAAATCAGCCTATAACGTTCCTACTGCTGGGACACAGGCCTCCTCTCTGTAAGAGGGAGTGGGCTGTAATCCACCACGCGAGCCCAGTGCGGATTTGTAAATGTCACATGTGTTTAAATTTTTGGTTCTAGTATAAGCCGATTTCCTCACGATGTTTTCCTTCACCGTTTTGAGAGCAGTGGTGATGAAATAAATTACACAATTTGTTTATAGCGAAGTGAAAATACAATCGGTATTTGTAAAGAATAAAACACTCCAGGGTCGTGAAATGTGCATTATTATAGCCTAAAATCTGGCCTTTTTACCAGACTGCGCGACGCAACAGAGGGTAATGTGTTTATTCCTTTGTGGCGCTCTAGAGACAAAACGCGTGGCCCGATGTTTTTCTACCTCTAGAACTGAAAATATGCCGATAACGATCTACAAACTATCCCGAAAAAGAATCAAATGATACCTTATTTTAACTTCAAAAAATACTCACAAACCTTGACACTATCATAAAGAAATAATTTATTTTATTTATAGAGACGCGTATCGCAAACATTTACTAATAACAAGTTATAAAACATTACTTTATGAGTGAACTACAAAGTTGTACTAAAATACGCCAGATAAAGTTTATGTTTAAGTGTTTTTCGATGTAAGTTCGATATAAAAATTGTGTTTATTTGCGAATATTAGAGATACATCACTCCATTCACCACCTTTAGGTATATTGTTTTAAGGGCGCTTTCAAGTTAACATGCTTTGAAATTGAAGGCTTATTAGTAATGTGTCTGAATAGCAGATATGCCTTCAATTAATACAGATTGACTGCTTTAATATCTGACATGAGTAATATACAAGCAATTATAATTTGACATATATTAATTATATTAAATCAATCTCCTTTACCTAAATGAATGTACTTCAACAGCATAGAGGATTTAAAATTGCATACACCAAAATAGGTAAGCGTCGAAGAAAAGAACGCAAGCAAGGCAGAGCGCCGCATGAAGGTATTTCATCACGACTGCTCTCAAAACGGTGAAGGATAATGTCATCACCATTGTGAGGAAACCGGCATGTCTTAGGACCAAAAATTCGAAGATGTGTGACATCTACCAACCCGCACTGGGCCCGCGAGGTGAATTACGGCTAATTCCCTCTCACACAGAAGAGGTCTGTGTCCCAGCATTGGGAACATTAGGTAGTAGGCTGATTATGCATAACTTGTAGACGCATCTTATGTAGTCGCATCCTCAGCAAGAAAGGAACGACGAGGAAGAAAAAACATAACTACATTGTCATATCCTATCTCTATTACAATAAACCAAGCGGTACGGTAGCTAACGCTATCAGTTCCGAGTCGAGTCACGACTCAGCCGATAACCACCGCCGAGTGGGCAGTGCAGCCCCAGCCGCGCGTGATGTCGTTACTTGCGCTGGGGAGCGATAAGTGCACTTTACACCAATCCCCATCTATGAATCTTGGATCACTGCTCGACTGCTTTATTAACTTGTCGAGGAAATAAATGCACTTGAACAACGCAAACCACAGAGAATGAAAAAACTTATCGTGCGAGAGCGAAGATCCTGGTGAACTTGTGATTAAATGTCAGAAACAAACCTTCAAGTCGCGGACGTTTAAATTGCACCGCTGACTGTCTGAAGTACGCGCGTGTTAAGACGAATTTCAGCAGCATGCTGGGAAATGCTTGAGTAAAGAGAAGAAACCCATCTTACGTAATGGTTAATGACAATAAAAAGTTCAGGTGAGATAGTGAAACTCAGGCATTTCGCAATCCAAATGTCTATTTACTACTAATAATAAAGCTGAAGAGTTTGTTTGAAAGAAAGAATGAAAAATGCGTTTATTGGCATTACACAAAATGAATATACCTTAAAACTATATAAACAGAAGACAACACAGTTGTTGAACAGTTTGTTTGTTTGAACGCGCTAATCTCTAGAACTACCCGTCGGATTTGAAAAAAATATGTTGCCTTTTATAGCCCTATCCTTGGGGAAGGTAATAGGCTTAGAAGGTAATAGGAAAAATAATCAAAAGGAACGCTCAACGAAACCGAAGAACAAGAAATTACACGCGGACGAAGACGTGTTTTTGTCAAGGCAAGACAGAGATAGAGAATAGATAGATAACATAGTTTCTTTAAGTCCTAAATTCATCAAGTTTCTTGAGTTCCAACTTCACAATAGGAACCGTAACAAAATAAAACCTACACATTTAACATCCACTTATCCCTTTAAGAGTCCAAGACTGCTGTCGGCACCATTACACGGACGTCATAGCGCGGCTATGAGTGATGGTGGCTTGTTTTCGTGCCGCCTGAATACGTAATGGATTGCGCCGTATCTCGCCCCCGGGACAATCTGGACAATCTATCATCACGGCGGCTATTGCGCATATTTCCAGACCAATTTCAATTAACGAATTGATCTCGATTTTGGCTTCTGTATTGTTTCTATTGGTCGGAAAGGGGTGGATGGAAGTAGAGATTGAATTTACACACATAAATGGTTTATGCATGACCGTTTCCAATTCTGACAGTGACTGACTTTTATTTGATGGTTGAGAACGTCAGAGTAAAAGCGATAGCTACAGTCCGTTTACAGGTATTTTACCTCTGACAGCAGCAACCCAAAGGAACCTTATTGCGACGAGGATAAAGATCACAATGATTATGATGGACCCGTCAATGGCAGCAACCCAACAGCAACCTTATTAGAATGAGATTAAAGATCACTGTTATTTGGACAGTGATGCAAAATCAGAGGTAAAATACCTAACTGTGAAAGGGCTGTATGCGTTATTTCTTGATATAATTTCTGTATCTATATTGCGTAGATATAAATAAACCATGATACTTGTGGCTAAGAAATAACAGCCGCACGGTTCGATCGATCAGGTTAAGCTACGCTTGCCGCGGTTGTTCCGTGGATGGGTGACCATTTTTACATACCAAGACCCCTCCGTGCCTCGGTCCGTTGGTCCCGGCTGTCATTCGTAGATCTTTGACAGTAGTTACGGGTCGTCAGAAGCCCGAAAGTCTGATATAACCAGTCTTACCGAGGGGTATCGTATTACCCAATAAGTGGGTTGTGGAAGTCAGACAGGCTCGTTCCATGTAAAATACTGATATTCAGCTGCATCCGGTTAGACTGAAAGCCGACCCCAACATATGTGAATAGGCTAGGCAGAATGATGACTCGAAGTCGCAAAATATAACTTAGCTAATTCATTCAACCTTTACAGCACAGAAAACACAGAACTTTACTGACTAAACTCAAGCTATCAAATCAACATAAAATCCATCCAGACAACATCTTCACAAGTGACCCCCCCCCCACCACAAACACAAAGTTGAACGAAATTTAAAGGAGGTTCCACACCGAGGCAGAGTTTCAAGCGAATTTTAAAAGGCGAGGCAGATATGCAGCGCTTGATAGTGTAAGTAATCGATTCGGCATTACTCGACGCTACCAGTGCCAAAGTTAAAGGGGGACGTTGGCCCGGAGCAGGCGGTGTTTGCGTTGTTACGCGATATGTATTTGAGTACACTTAGGCAAAATGAAGAAAGCATCTTGTACGTTGCAAGAGTTAGCTGTTCATCCTACTAATATTATCAACGCGAAAGTTTGTATGGATGGATGTTTGTTACTCTTTCACAACAAAACAACTGAACGGATTTGGATGAACACACGGATTTGGCACACAGATAGTTTATAACCAGGATTAACACAGGATACTTTTTATCCCGATATTCCCACGGGATCGAAACTTATGCGGGTGAAACCGCGGGGCGCAGCTAGTCTTAAATATATCTGTGGTTAAATAAATTTTATGGCGGCAATCGGTTTTATGTTTTTGGCTATCTTTGACAACAGAAGTTTGTCAATGCCTGTCTTTTCTCAGTGCGACCGTATCATTGTGTTAACTTATATACGGAGATTTTTAAATATGGTGTTCTATCCAATACGAGAGTTGAGTTTGAGTAAAAAAATAAAAGAACCTCATTAAACATCATTCCAATTCTCGTCGCACCGTCTCCGACAATGAGCACGCACTCTCGGGCTGAAAGCCGAGAGGGCTGTCATTAACCGCGCGGGAGAGTACCAACACAAAGGCAAGTGCAGTAGGCTCAGTTTATACAAAACACCAGAATATACAAGCTATAACAGAATAAATGCAAGTCCAGAAGAAGTTTGTTCATATGAATACTGAATCGATTTTTAGTAACTTCCAATATAGGTAGGTATTTTTTTTTAAATTATGATTTCGGCATACTGACCGCCGATTGAGCCAAAGAAAATTTTATCTTATTTTAACGCAATAAGACTCAATTTCAAATACATAAAGTAATGCTAGTGTCAAAAGATTCTCTTAATAAAGGAATAAAAATAGTTAATTTAAAAAAAAATAAGTTTTGGTCATTGTATGATTTTAACTCAATACTCTAATGGGGTGTATGGAGCTCTTGCGTTAATTATGTTATACATTGTATATACTAGTACAATCTGTTCGAATTTAACAAAGTTCTTAAATGGAGCAAGCGATTTGGACAGTGATGCAAATAGGAAAGTTGAGAGGCAAGTTACATGGTCCAAAAATCTGTTGGTCCATTATTTGTAAACTGTTTGTGTTGTCTGTTGCTCTCCAACCTTTATGTACCTCTACAAGAAATTGTTGGCAACGATATCCTGTAAAGGTACATTTTGGAAGCTTCTAGCTGATTCCCGTGACTTGGAACGAGCTACAATTAACAGCAAGCGCACAAATGCTGCATTCCGTGTCTAGTCACACCGTTACAATGTGCACAATCTAATCAAAATCTGCCGTCTATTGTTATGAACGAGTATATCGTGCGATGCTAACGGATCTTCTGTCCCCCCTCACTGTGGAGCCCCAAGGGACACAGGGGTAGAGGTAGTGGGTGGCGTACATGTGTAATTATTTCGTGAACTTCTTGCACTCCAGCGAGCCGCACGGTTTCTGCAAAAAGATACTGAGCTGCTGATAGGGTAATGTTTCAATCAGTTGTCAGTCGTTAGATGGTTGAACTGCGTGTTTGAAGGAATCAGTGGTTATTGAGGTGAGTCGATGCGTTTGTGGTTGCATTGATAGATTAATCGGTGCTATTATCGTAATGAATTTGTATTGTCTTACCTGAATACAGTAATCATCACGGCCAATTCAGTATCATTGTATGGCTCTGTTTTTGTTACTGTATCGATCCTAAGGACTATTATTGTTAATGGCTTCCTAATTTCCACATGTTTTAAAAAGTGTCGTTTGGAAAGTGCTGTCTGCCGCATACTTGGTAGGGCCTACCTATACTTTCATGATTATTGTTTTATTCTTTTTATTCCCCTAGTGGGACTTATATATGTCCGTAAGATTGTCCGTGGCTTCAAAGCGGGCTCTATCAGAATAACAGCGCAGCGGTATTTATTTTTTAAATATCATAGCATTATGCTGAGATTTTGGCACTGCACAGGTCTTAATTTGTTTTCAATGTTTTGTTAGTTTAAATTTTTTCTTTCCGCTTTGTATTTCCTGAGCGTGTCACAAATAAAATATTTTTCTTTCTTTCAAAACAACACTTGAATTTATATTTATGGAACAATAACTACCATTATGTTATGCTTTTCCTTTCACTGTTAGGCTTTATTTACATTTCAGTGACTTTTCATGGCTTTTTATTTCTTTACAATTTCAACACAAACGTTAAAACGAACACATGTTCTTTCACTGAAGCCTACACACCTTTCTATTACATTGTCGCCAAATTAAAAAAAAACAAACCTGACCTTTTAAAAAAGTGTGCAAAGTGTGAAAAAACAGGTTTGTTAACAAAACGCAAATTCAAACGTTTGATAAGGCTTCCGAATCAAAAGAGGAAAGGTCAAACTCAACTGAAACATTCCGAAGTTTAACTTATTAACTTAACTTTAAACACGGCTTTGATTTAATCAAAGCCGTGTTTGAATTGGTAGCAAAAATATTTGGATTAAGAAACAGTTGTAGTACTTGACACCAGAAGAGATTAAAAACCACTGTAAACTTGTGTAAAAGAAAAAAAAAGAAAGAAAATTAGTTTATTTGGGACACGCATAGGAAATAAAAACAGTAAAAATTTTCTTTTCAAAACACAGTGAAATAACAAAAACGTTTTGTATTGTTTTGTGTATATCATTAAATGTATTGAATTTGACATATGAATTTGTCATTCTTGACCAGGGGGCCTCCTCCGAAGTGCAAAGTGCGAATGTTCGGATCGGACCGACACATGGCCGAACCGAATATTATTGAAAAATGCGAAAAAAGTTCGGATCGGCTCAGTTGGGTCGGGACCATAGTCAATATTCGAAAGAGTATAGGATCGGAACCGACCGAGCCAAATAGTATCTTCGTAGTAGGAAACGGCCGAACATTCGGCCGATACTACTTCGGAGTAGACCCCCAGTGCATCTTATCTGTAAAAATCTTACCGTGAAA
This sequence comes from Apamea anceps, assembly GCA_951799955.1. Classification (NCBI taxonomy): domain Eukaryota; kingdom Metazoa; phylum Arthropoda; class Insecta; order Lepidoptera; family Noctuidae; genus Apamea; species Apamea anceps. The sequence continues at coordinate 1,608,402 of OX637518.1, forward strand.
ACTTAGACTCAATCAGTCAAAAATACCTCAATTTCCCTACATTTTTGACATTGATTATCGCTGAGATGACAATATTGATAACTCATTTCAAACTCACTTCACCCATGTTTTCACGTTGAGATTTTCACTGAATAGCATCAGGTTTTGAATTTGTTTCTGCCCGATGTAAATTGTATCTAAGTATCGGGCGGAGATTACTTAACTTGGGAAACAGAGTACAGGAAAAAATCCTATTTTATTAACTCCGCGATCTAATAATAAAGAGCGATATAATGTGAAAATGTAATAAAACAATATCAGTTGGGCTCGTATCTTTCAGGTCAATAAGGGTGTAATCCCTCTGATCCGATTACGTACATTTTAGGTTTAATTTCGTGCGAGACGGCGGACGACTTCATTTCACTAGGTAATCTTTTTTATTAAATTCTAAAAAAAAATTCATGATATGTTTTTATTAAAATCAGGATTTATAGGTGGGTATGAGTTGGGAATGAAAAATAACAGGATGTAATTAGTTTTATCTCAGAGTTTGCGCAGGAAGGCCAATTACTGTGTAGGTTTTAAAAAAAACTCGTTTCTCGTAATTTCACTACCGCTGTAGCCATTTTCAATTATTTCGGTACATAGCCTGAATTAACGTACAGACGCCAGCACATCAAGCTACTACAATCTGTCAAATTTCTTTAATAGATTTTCAACTTTATCGCAAAAGCATTAAGGTTCAAGGTTGATTGGGAAAATTTGACAGTTTCGGGTAGCTTGACCTGCTAGCATCTGTACATGAAACTGCCTACCCGAAAAACGAATGTTACAAAAAGAATACATTTTTTTAGGACTACTTTCACTAAAAAATGTCGACCCAAAATATTTGCGTCAAAGCCAAGGTTCACTAGCATTTCTTAAATATGCCATTAACCTACATTTTTCAGCTCACTTTTTATTACACGTAGGTAGGAGTACCTTCTTTTTCAGCTCTTAAGCTAATGAAAACTTTCTTGATAATATTTTAAAAGCATACCGGCGCCAGGTGTCACGTTTTCTGTCTCTATTATACTAATTTACATCCTTAGCTGAAGCTTACATTAAAATAATATTTTAAGAAAAACTTCCATTCCCCTGGTGGTGTCCTGGCGAGTATAGAGCATCCTCACTTAACTTATTTAATTTGTGTAATGAGTAACAGTCTATTAATTTGGTTTACAGTACTGGCAGCAATGCCAGTTTAAAAACGGAAAAAAAGAAAGCGTCTTGCCTATTTCTAAGAAGAATGAGACACAACAAAACACCAAAATGTTGTTTACCAAAATAGTTGAGCATGTTTATGTAAATATCTCCCCTTTTAGAAAAAGCCTATGTTTATTACTTCCCTAAAATGACTCACGTATCACCATAAGCACGATCTGTGTAAGAAAACAATTTCTTATTCCATAAATAGACACGATTCAGCAACCCCCAACTCAACACAGATGACTAACTAACCAAAACTTGCTACGCTCTCTAAAACCAGTCTATTCAGGTAGCCTAAATACAAACATATCGGCTAATAACAATATTTAACGTATCAGCGCGCCCTCGCGGCGAGAACAGGCACTAATTTGCCGACAACCCTCCCGGAGGGCAGAGGGTTGAGGGTAGTCTTACACTTCATTGACTGAGGTAAGGTTACTGCTGTGTCAGGGGTTACTTTTAACTGGCGTGTTTTTGTTTTGTTTACGGCATTCATTTATTTCGGTTACAACTGTGTACTTTCCCATATATACAAAGTTACGTAGGCGACTTACTCTTGGTATGGATAAAATGATAGGAAATTGCTAGTTGTCATGTTCAATGTTACGCAAATTCAATTTTGTTTCGTGACGCAAGTATTGATCGATTGCTTTTAAAAATAACTGACGATGTTTTTTACTCGATCAACCAATATTTCGTACCTACCCCAAGGATTTAATTCAAAACTTTTAACAACAAAATATTCTATCAAAAACTCCAATTTAGAGACTTTACGAGTACAACTCCCAAAAAGGCTTTTCATCTAAAACAAGATCACAACAAAGCTTAAAAGAATCTTGTCTATCCGTTATTAAGTTCTGGGACGTGTACTGCGCCAACATTTGAGCCAATATTTGAGCTAGCTTCAATATAATATTCTGCGAGGCGACGCAGCGCTGACGGCGCGGGGGTCCTATCGATCATACCTTGTAAACTAGGGTTTATGTTACGAAGGTAGGGTGGCGAATTTGCGGACGTGTAGTCTTTGCTCAGAAAGGATCATAACGTTGGATCTTGGATGGGTTGTTGGGCGCTTTAGGCGGCGACTAATTGAATATTTTTTGCCAGTGAAGATTAACATTTTAATGACATTTCAAAAAACTAATTTCAGCATTGAGTCTTCTTTTACTACCTTCATTTAAGGGTTAGAGACAAAAACCATACAGTCATTTAGAATTCCAGTTGTTTTATGTGTCTATCAAAGCTGTATAATATTCATTCTGCTGACAACAAGTAAAAAGCATATTCAAACCATAAATAAACTTTTATTGCGACCTTGTGGATTCAGCAAATACATGTTCATTCCATGTTCAAATATGAAACCATAGACAGTCGCGGCAAGGTCCACAAACAATATTGAATCGCGGCACGTATTTCGATTCGCTAATAGTTTCGCTCACGGACCGCCTGCCGGCCAGACGGGCGGACAGACGTCCTTGTCTCTGTCACTTACATTCTAATTATGCGTACTTAATTGTTCCAGATTGTGTATTTATTTTATGTGTCTGGGGCTCTCGAGGTGAAAGATAAATTGTTCTTGCCGGCTGAAATGAGCAAGCTTAAACTGAATAATTAAAGAAAGTTAATTTATTTGTCACGGATAGCACAAATATAGCGTTTTTCATTAAACTAAATTAAAAGCCGACGATTCGTAATAGAGTAAAATTACTTTTGCATCTCAAAGACGTATCGAATCTATCAGAGTATTCACAAGCATTCGTTACGTAAAGCTGCAGTTATTTTCACGATAAGCGGCACGATATTACGCGGCTGCATTGCTAAGGAAACTGGCAGCTTTTCTCAGCTGCACACCAACGGAACGTGTATCATTCTAAGCGTGATATACGGGGTATTTTACATAGCTTTATTCGTTCGAATAAGAGAAAAGGGATAAGAGAATGCATGTTCTGAACCGTCTTTTACGATAGACATGGTTAAATATGGTGTCGATTAACAATGCCATGTGACTTCTCAATGGAATTACCAGTTATTCTATTCCTAGAAACTGTTACCGTTATATTCTCCTAAGGGCACGACTTCATCCGATCTCGTCCGATGACGTCCGTGAACTAGGTGTACGCACTCACTATCTTTTACATAATATGCTTGGTTCGATCGGCGGACTTCGGCCGACGACGTACGAGCATAGCTCAGCTAGTGACGGATATGTTGTACGCAAGTTGACGGCACGGTTGGCGCAGTGGTTAAGCGATTGACTGCTGCGCTGCGTGTCGTGGGTTCGATTCCCGCACGGAACAAATATTTGTATGACCTACAAGTAGTTGTTCCGGGTCTAGCTGTGTGTGTATGTGAGTTTAAATGTTTGTAAACGCACCCACGATACGGGAGAAATTCCTAGTGTGGGGCAACGTTTTTATATTAAAAAAAAAGTGCAGGTTCATATTTTCAGAATTTTTCAAAAAGCACTTTCAGTTTTCTTGATAAGCCTAACGCATCTAACTACTATACCGCATCTCACCAGATTGCACAAATCGTTCATCCTTTGTTACTGGTGTATCCCAACAACAAATCATGGTAATGTAAAGCCGCTATGCTATAATTTAAGTGTCTCGACAGACAACGCACTCCATTGACATGAAATACCGCCATTAATCACGGCGGCAGACATCTTGCGTCCATTAAGGTGAGTCCTAATGCACTCGCCGTAACTGTAATTAAAATTATGCACAGAACAATACAATACTACTAACGTATATATGGAATCACAAAAAATGGCACAAAAGAACCAATAGAAACCGACACGAAGGACAATTTTAGTAAAAAAGACATTTTCATGTGGTATGATCACACCAGGGGCTGCAGTCTCGACATTCATAGCGATCGCTTTACGACCGAATTCGGTCGCAAAGTCCCGGATTGACAGGTGTAATGTATGGAGTGACAGGACTTTGCGACCGAATTATATATATATATGTTACCGGCAATGTGTATAATTCAGGTATTCTATACAATACCTATAGTCCATTTATAATAGCATTAGAAAAAAGAGGCTCGTAGAAGCAGGAATCCAAAACATTTTATTTCAAAGTTATGATAAAACAATTTTAAGGGAGATGCTTAAATTCTAATTTTCTTGCGTTTTTTGCAATTTGCAGGTCAGTGTAAGGTTGTATCTTAATAAAAATAATATGATGCGCAACAATAAGAAATATGTAGGCAATAATACAATTTTAACCTTAAAAATCATCAATACATCCCTTTAAATTAGAATTGCTCCGAATTCGTCTGATTTCGCGGGCTACTGCAGCGCATCCACCTTAATTAAAATAAAATTCGGTAGAATTATAGTGAAACGAATAACGTTCCAAGTATTGTTCATCCCTGCTTCTTTTAGGTTTTTAGCATTGACACTGTAATTTTAAATTGGAGTTATATAATATAAATAAATTAAAGCCACATAATTTCATAAGATAAATAGTTAAAATGGTTACAATTAAGCGTGACAGCTGCTGTAAAAATAGATCATAATAAATTCGGCGTATATCATAATGTAACAATGTTTATTGTATTTTTGTTACAAAGTGTGCATTAAAAATAACCTTTTTTAACTTCTTTCTAATGCTATTGTAAATGGACTATAGGTAATGTATAGAATACCTGAGGCGTCCAGGCAATTTATGGAATATTATGAATATTATTGTCCGTTACATACTTTGCCTAGGTAATGTATACATTTCCTAGGGATTGTATAGAATACCTGCTGGTTCACCGGCAATGTGTAAAGTAAATAGATTTGGTCTATATTTATCAATGTTATGTAAGTACCATGGGAGAAACGACCATCTATACACCGTAAGGACTGTCTTGCTTGCAATACACGGCCGCTATATTAATCAGATGTGTTCATCGTGTGCATGTGACTTTTAACCGATGAAAATAAAGGTGGAGGTTCTCAATTCGACACGTATATTTTGTTTTCAAATTGGTCAGATGTAAGTTTCCTCTATAGTACTGGCTACTCGCACGTCTTCCCTTTCCCCGCTTTCGTTTTTTTCACACATTGCCGGCTGCGCATTCGGTACTGTATAGAATGCCTAGGCAAAGTATAAAATAAATAATATTTCATACATTGCCTGGACGCCTCAGGCATTCTATACATTGCCTAGGTATTGTATAGAATACCGGATTATATAGATTGCCGGTAACATATATATATAATTATAATATATATGTAAAGCGATCGCTATGAATGTCGAGACTGCAGCCCCAGGGCCGTAATTCTCCATGACACAATGAACGAATTCAACGCGAGATTAGCGGGAATAGTTAAGGAATAGGGATGATGACAGTAAACAAAAGTCACTAAAGTAATGCATCTATGTAATGAAATGTAAATTATGGATTGCAAAAAACGTATTTATTTTTTAATTATGAGTGAGATTATTTAATATTTTAATAAAATAAAACCACAAAATACGACAATCCGCCATGTTATGTTGAACGCCAATCAGAGCGAATTACGTCACGTTCGACTACAATGACAGCTCTTTTTAGTTTCCCTCTAAAGCGAGTGGATAATTTGGTTTGTTTGCATAAATATATTAAATAAAATAGAAAGTGAAAATACAAAAATGGAACCAGGATTTACAAAGGCAACCAGCATAAATTTGCCAAGAGTCGACTTGTTGATTCTAGGAGCGTTTCTAGGGTCAAATAAAGACTTTTGTTCGTCAGAATTTAGGAATGTAAAAACATCCATGTAAGTACAAATCATACAATGAAATCACTTATAAATGAATAAACATAAGACAAAATGTTTCAAAATATTATGTTTATTATAATTATTAACTGAAATTTAAATAAAACTTAAGTATTCTGTGATAAAACATAGAAAAAAATATGAATGGTGATGAATGATGAATGAAACCTAACCTCAAAGTTTAAATATTGGACAGCATTATATTTATAATGGTTTGGAAACTATGTGGAATATACAAATATAAGTAAATACTTACGTCAAAGTGATCTTCACAGAAATAAAGCTGAGTATTAGGCAATATTCCTTTTATATCACGTCTTGCAAGTTTAAGCCACTTATTTCGTATTGTTTTATCATAGGGAACGAATATAAATAACTTGTCCGGGCTTTTTATAGTTGTATTAGTACACAGAGGCACTGCACAACACCTATATGGTCTCGAACTCATATTTTAGAACTTTTAAAACACAAACAATGCAAAATTAATACTGTAGCCGTACTAGCCGTCAATGTTTACGTCGAACGTGACGTCACAAGCGACGCCATGACAGATTGAAGCGTTTTGGCGGAAATGAAAAAAAATTAAAGTAAAATGTATTTTATTTCATATTGATTCCTCATTTTAAGCAGAAATTTGATATACATTGTATATAATATTTATTTCTGAACCTGAAAAACCAGTTTTTCAAAATTTGTCATCATGCCTATTGACGTGGTTTTGGTAAAGAATCGTTAAGTGGTCATAGTGAATTAGGGCCCAGGAGTTCTTTACGCCGGCTGCCGCTGAAAACCAGCGCTGGGGCTGTCTCGTATAGGGTCTTAGCATTATGCTGAGCGATGGCCGTTTTGCGTGAATGTGACGCATGTTTACCCCCAACTTGTTAATTTTTTTTTGTGTTTATGTTCTTTTTTATGCGTCATGTTTGCCGCAAATAAATGTATTTTCTTTCTTTCTTTCGATTTCCACTTTTGGAAACTAGGTAGAAAATATTTTAAGAAAGGAAGACAATTCTCGTACAATAATTACACGAAGATAGCAGACTCATTTCCTCACAGCATAACTTGCCAGCATTTAGGTTTAATATATACCAGCAAAAGAAGTTGATATTGGAGAGATATGTATGCGTACACACTCCTACTCCTTTTGTGTACTGAGCTGTTCGCAATGGACTTTCTGTATCGCTTCTGTGATGTAGCAGACGTAATATGAAACTCGTCCGAGACCATCAACTTAATGTGTTCTAAAGCGATCCGTAAACAGTTTGAGGAAACTGAACATGAACAGGGTTGGCAGGATTGAAAAAATATTTAAAGGAAATAACTTTGTTCGTCAGCAATTACTTTTACTACATGCGTTTCTTCACCTTCCACATCCATTTACCTCTCACAGTCTATTAAGGTTTTCAGTTCGTCTGAGTATACATACGAGTACCTACGTAACTATTAACGTCAACGACCCACTTTTCTGGAATCATAATCGTGATAGGCTGACAAAATACAGGGTGGCAGGTACATCGACGCTCAACCTGTTACCATGGTTCTGGATATTTACCGCAGAGGGCGTTGACATTTTCGTCAGCTATTAAAAATCAAATAAGCAGTTCCATAATTTTTTACCGCGAAGCTATTGCACTTTCTTGATTTTTTTTTTAATCTGCGGTAGGATGTTTAGAACCATGTGCTGAATTCATGGTACATACAGTTTGCGCGTCGATGCCACCCTTTATTGTGCGAAAATTCTGCCAAGTTATCTAGGCTAGGAAACCCCGGGTCAGGAATACAGAGAAGAATCATAACCTGTTAGTCGCTACAAACAATAAAACAAACAAAAATTGTAATAGTGAAGAGTGGCTCCTGGCCATTGTGCTGAACGGAATTGAAGGGCGGCCCCTTACTTCCAAAACTCATTTACTGAATCGCTTTGTTTGCATTTGAGCGCAAAAGGGACGGACGCATTCCAGAAAATATATCTATAGGACCATCGTCCTATAGATATATTTTCAGTAGTAGTAGTAGTAGTTTTTGGCAGTGCTCATAAAAAATCCAGTTTTTTTTTTGCGTATTGTTACTTCAAAGATGAAATGCTTTGTCCGAAACTAGAAACCGTTTTGCCGTTCAAGAATCGGCTCTTTAATAATGGGGATTTCACAGAGCGCCTTTTGTATGCAAAATGTTTCTCTTTTAACACGCAATAATAAAACCATACCGCAGTCATAATTTAAAACAATCCCTAAACCTTAGTTTGTATCTGAACAATTTAAATGGATACAGCATTATTTATTCTCAAGATAAAAAAATAAAATAAACAAAATTATTATCCACATAACACAACAATAAAAAATATCCTAATATTACTACAAATGAATAGATGGTATCGAAATATTCCTCCGCATCGCTGTCAACTGGTTGTGTGCTCAAAAGACTGGGGGTATTGCCACGATACCGTTGTTCAATACAGCTCAAAAATTATCAATTGCAGAAAATATTGTCGACAAAGGTCTATGGATCCCTGATTTTTTTCCAAATGGACTTTCCCAATTAAGAGAGGCTTTCTCCCGCCTGCCAGCCCTAATACCCCACCATAAAACAAACGAGAATTTAATACGGACGTAAAAATGCTGCACTTTTTACGGACATACTTAAAACGACGGCATTAGGACCTATGGACGGACGTAAATCGAAATCGCTTCAATGACCGCTGTAATGATTGAATTGTACTTTAGCGGATAATACCAGGACGTATTAATGAGTTCCAATTAATAATTATTGCACTACACAGCAGCTCATCAATGTACGAGTAATTATAGACTGAACCACATTTTGTACATAACGTAATTATTGTATACTTGAAAGTATCTGTCAATTAGTTCGTCATTGCGCGAAACTCAATCCTTTGCGGCCGCTTTTATTAATATTCAATCAATGAAATTAATGACCATAAACTCTCCATAATTCATAATTGAAATTGTATTTAATACACAATTGGATATTGTAAGATTAACACCATTCAGGAAACTGAAACATGAGGTTATAAAGAGGTGTAATAATTGATAAACATTAAAAGTACATTCTCCTTGCATACGATGGAGACGTGTAAAACTACCCATAATTTTATGACAAAGCTTTCAACTAACATCTAAGTTGCTACGATAAACAGCTACGGCGTAGCAAAGTGCTACGTGTCACCGTAGCGGCCTCTACGAACTTGGCCATAATTCCGTAGTCGCTCGTACGAGAAGTACTAACTTAGAACAGTTTATAAGAGATTAAAATTAAGGAAGATAATAGGTGTAAAGTAAAGTTGTAGGAATTAGTTTTCAGTCTTACGTGGGCTGTGGCCTGTGAGTGCTAAGTTCTGAAGTTGGTGCTTACCTGAAAATAGAAGAAGTTAGGTTAATATTACATGAAAACATGCATTTTGTTGTACAAACATTTTAAAGAACCTTTATAAAACCATTTTTGGAAAATCTCGAGGTAACCTCTAAAATATATTTTTATAAACTTGCAGACATTTCAAACTTATACTCTAACTAACACACACAAACACTCAAACACATATATTTGCAATCAAGCACTCATCAACTAAGCATTCACACTCATGTTCTGGAATCTCGTCAGTATAAATTGTTTATTTATGTCTTACTCTTGTTTTAGAATTGTTATTATTATTATTTTCTTTCTTTTAGCTAAGCTTCCACTTTTGCTCACTGTAAAATGCTAAACTAATATCATATCTAGCATACTAATCGCCGAAGGGCCCTGGTGACCGTAATACAGGTTGTTGTACAGACGCCAGCACATCAACCTACTACAATCTGTCAAATTTCTTTATAGATTTTCAACTTTATTGCTAAAGCATTAGGTTCAAGGTTGATTGGGAAAATTTGACAGTTTCGGGTAGCTTGACCTGCTGGCGTCTGTACATACCTACATCAGGCACCAGTCCCTCACAAAGTTAGCTCTAAATTTTTAGTTATTAAGTATTAAAAAATAACAGTGAAACTTTTGTGATGGGAAAATAAATAAAAATTATTATTATTATATTATATATACGCGCCGAAAATAAAACATCCTCAGTCGGCTTTTTAGAAATTTGTTCGAAAACAAATATAAACCGATTCAGATTATCTCAGTTCAAAATAGAATTAATCTTCTCTCGTGTAGGCACGAACTACGGAACAACATTGATATTAGATACATTCACCTCTAATGTTTTTTATTTCTTTTCTGAGAATTCGTGACCAATTTTAGTTCCAACTAGTGTGACTTCGGAGAACTAACCCTAATGTTTACTACACATTTCAGTTCAAATCTTTCTTCTTTTGTTAACTATTTTTAACACGCGTTTATTAGCTTCACTTGTTACAACTAACTAACAAACAAAAATCTTAGAAGTAACCAACTTCTAATTTTCGTATTGAAATGAAACTTTGTATGTATATGCAGTTCGGATGACAAAACTATAATTTGCTATCTTAGAGCTGATCTAATGATGGAGCCAGGAGGTGGATAGTGGAATTCTTTACTAGCTACTACTAAACCCCTCGTTTTTGGGCTCATAAGATTTGTTTTGACGAGTCCAATCGTACTTTTTAGTTTTTTAAACTAAATATTTTAGGTATTATATATATTAAATTTATATTTTAGGTAGGTGACGTAAAATGTTATTCATCGTAAAACGTATTCAAGCGTATGGCACTAATAACTTCATTAGTGCCATACGCTTGAATACGTTTTACGTACGCAGCTGAAAGTCAGCGTAAAGTAGTAGTGTCGCCATCTGACATTAGGCTGAGCCGAGGCCCTATTGGCCTACGTATTTTTTTAATGCCCTTTAGGCGTTTTTCTTTCTTTCAATACAAAGTTCATATCGCGGTAAAAAGGTAAGACAATAAGCAAGGTATCCACCAGAACTGACAGCCCAAGGGGACAGCAAATCGGGACTCAAGGAAGCTATTAATAGCATATTTTCCCTCCACGAAGGATAGCAAAATGTAATTAACTACCAGCAAAAGGCAAACGCGTCAACAGCCTGTTTAATCGTTAATAAATTTAGCTGCTCCAGTCAGGCCATCTCGAGCGCGTCAACATAGTTAGCTTGTGTAATGAACGAGCTATCGCTTCCCCGATCGTTAATTACGAACCTCCATTTAAATATAGTGTGTTGAATTATTTATGAATTATTTTCATAGACTATATGCGAGAAGTACAGTACCGGTCGATGTGGCGACGCTTGGGCTTGTGTCCAGCAGTGGACGCCTTTCAGCTGAAATGATGAATATTGTTCATCTAATAGCAGTGGAAATTTGGGTTAGAATCAGTGTGGACACGGCAAGTAAATGCTCGACCTCAGCCCAAAGGAGCTATCAAAATGATGAATGCCCAATCTTATTAAAACTACGGTTTTAATATGGGTAGGCACACGCCAGAGCCTATACAGTGTAAGTAAACAGAAAAAATAAAAATAACCGAAATGTGGTGTACTATAGTTATAATAGGTACTCTCCTCCTACATAAGCCTTCGCGGAAAACGCTCCAGATTTTGTGTTTGTCTAACAATAACCACCTTCCCAGAAAAGGTTCTTGAGTCCTAGCTTGGCCTTCAGCCCTTTACAAACATTTAATCTGTAAAACGAAAGAGAAGTTGGTTTACATTGAATCATCTGGATACTGTACGATAACGAGTCCACAAATTGTCAACAAGAACAGCCCTCATTAAAGTTTTTCTTTCAGTAAATAATTTAATGAGTGGAGTTTCTCTCAGCTTGTATAAATAAACTTGGTATACATAATGAACTGGCTCGCGGAATATCGCACGTTCGCTAATTACAAACTACCCGCCCGCGCCGTCGGCGAGAATGAAAATGAAAGTAAGAAAAAATTATAGATTCTAATTAATTAACCGTCGGCGACGTAGAAGTCAGCCTAGGCTAAGTTATATCTACTACAGCTTAAGTTTGCGTTATGAGATATCGTCTATCCTGAAAATATCTCACAGCTAGTATGCTCTCAAAACGGCGAAGGAAAACATCGTGAGGAAACCGGCATGTCCTAAACCAAAAATTAGAAAACATGTGACATCTACCAACCCGCACTGGACCCGCGTGGTGGATTATAGCTAATAGGAAAAGAGGCGGCCGGTGTGCCAGCAGCGGGAACATTATAGGCTGATTATGTTCTGCAATTGCTGGCTTGATTAGATACTTATTGAATGAAAGGTTGCTGCAGTGCGATTTTGTAACCATCTCACCGTGAAAACTTAGGTGAAGTGAGCGTGGAGTGAGCTGTCATTCCAACTAATGCTAGGGATTGACACTATTGACAGCTCACTCTAAGCTCACTTCACTTAACTTTTCACGGTGAGATTTTTACAGAATCGATCGGCTGTTATTGTAAATGTTTCTAATAATTGAGGCCATGAGAGCCACAGTGGCCTAACCGTCATTTTTCAATACTGACTTTATTTGAAAAAACTGCTCTAAACTGTAAAAGTCATAGCGCCACAGTGGCCTAAAAATTAGTTCAATTTTTTTCAGTTAGGCCACTGTGACTCTCATGGCCTGACTCAATTCTAAATTGTAAATAGTTTTTTATTTGTGTTAGATAATGAAACCTGTCGTGGTAGTTGTAAGAGAGGCAAGGAAATAAATAAAATCTCTCTTATAATTCCGGTAATTTTGGCAATATAATTTGTATACTTTATTTAAATCTTCCTTTGCTTTAGAATCAACAACCAACGGATTAGGCGCAAAAGAAAACTTGTCATTACTATACCAGAATAGCGCAACGCCATCAAATGAAAGCCTCACTAGTCGTTTATTTAGTTAAAAGTTAGCCTCAAACTTTAACTAAATAATGAACTGTTAAGAGTTGGAGACTACCTTTAAATCATTAATTACTTCGGCGAGGTCGTCGACTCCGACAGAGAGTGACGGCAATGACTTGCTGTTTCAGTCGACGATAACTTGCTACTATGAACTACTAATGCGTTATTGATGTTCGTAACTTAATTCTTGAACATGTTAATATAGATGTGTTGGAATTAAATAAATCAATAACCTAAGAATAAAAAGTTATGTGTGATTTTTAGGGTTCCGTACCCAAAGGGTGCCAATGCGACCCTATTACGTAGCCTCCGCTGTCCACCCGTCCGTCAGTCTGTCAACGGGCTGTATCTCATGAAACGTAATAGGTTGGATTTTTCACAGAGTGCGTATGTCTGTTGCTGTAGTTGCAACACATGCAAGAAATAATAAAAATAAAATAAATTTAAAAATTAAATCTCCATACAAGAAACATTTTTTCGGCGTTTTTTGCCTTGTGGCACGGAACCCTTCATGTGCGAGCCCGACTCGCAATTGGCATGTTTTTTTATCAGACAGTAGGTTTGTAGTGGTGTCACTGGCGTAGAGCATCACAATCAAGCTTTACCTCCCAATCATCATCAACAATGTTGAGGTCGGCTTCCAGTCTAACCGAAAAAGTCAAGCTAAAGCCAAGTTCAAGATTTACTACATTAATATGTTAAAAATTAACTCCTAAAAACCCTAAAATATTAAAGCAAGTAGTGTAAAAAAATCAGTGGCGCAAAAGGCTGGATCTCAATTAATCGCCAAACGGCCAGCATATCGTCCGAATTGCCGCTCTAATTTGCATAGTGCGAGCACCAGCAACGCTATCGATAGCTAGGTTGCAAGTGTTGCAACGCATTCGTTTGTTTAGCAAATGCTCCCTAATTAACCACTGCCGGATTGGACATTTGAAGCACCATAAGCTGTACATATAAATTATAATTATTAGATTAGAAGATGTTACGTTTTCAGTGCTTGATGAACTATTACGTTTCACCCGTCATCATCAGCCTATAGCAGTCCACTGCTGGACATAGGCCTCTCCTATTGCACGCCATTCAACTCGATTTTCAGCAACTCTCATCCAGCTGCTACCACGTTTCACCCGCTAAAACATAACTGTTTTCATTGGGAAATAAATATTTGTTCGGAAAGAAAATTACCCTTAATTGTCACCGGAATTATGGTCGGAAATATGAAAAGATTGCCTTTTTTTCACTAGATCTACGTAAACAATAAGTGCTTAGTAATAAAAAACTATAATTACCATACTAAACCAATAAACTAAAAAACTTATAAACATAAGAACTTTCGTTTGATCTCAAAGTGTCTGAAAACAGTTAATTGGCGTCGGAGTGCAGGCCGCCGTCCGCAGTAATGAAATAAGGACGCGTCGCTGCGCACGCTTGCTTGACCAACACACGTATAACTTGCAGTGTAACTTACTCCGAGCTTTGTTTAAGTACAAGTTAGCTTTTTTTTTTTTTTTTTGAGGATGGGAAATCATCAAATGACTCCTCCCGCTCTGGGTGGAGCAGGAGGGAGTGTCAGACTCTTACTGACTAAAACCCACCCGTGTTCCTTCCTTAGCCCTTTATGTTCCAGGGCAGCGGTAACCCTTTCGTGGTAAGTTGTGGTGTAGGAGCATGAGTTGAATTTGAGTTTATTTATAACATCGGCTTGCTCGCTAGCTGTGTTCCTATTTTCAATAAAACCGCCGAGTATACAAAGCTCAAGTTTATTAAGCTGCACACAGTATTTATACCATTTATATAGAAGTAGTCTTTAAAATCGTGCGATGCAGGGGGATCGCGAGGATCCCCCTCTGCATCGCACGATTTTAAAGACTTGACAAAAACTCATTCTTAAATAAGATTTTATTATATGTAAGTATTTATAATAAATGTATTATACACAAAACCTTCCGGAATGAATTCTCTAAATGATGGTGAAAATCGCGTCAAAATTCGTTTCGTAGTCGAGATGAACAACGCGGTCACACAAACTGACACAAAAAGCGATTTTATAATGTGTAGATATTTAATCGTCAAGGATTGAATACATAGGGAGCATAATTATGAACATTTGAAAGAACAGAAACTAATTCTCATTGTTTTTCTTTTCGACTTCGTGTCAGAAGATATTTATTTAGAGCTAACAAGTTTCAACTGGCGGCACCAGTGTACGAACACAAATAACAAACGGCACTAGGTTTGGATTTAAAGCAGTGTTAAAGGCTTTACGCGAGGACTAAGTGACGCCGGTCGAGCTCCGGTTTCCGTGAATTTTCGAGCCGACATGCATCCGGCCGCAGGACCGGCGTCATACCGCCATGTTCTATTGAATTGTGAGAGGCGGATATCGAACTCACGACTGATGAATAGGAATATGAAAGAAGGCCAACACTGTATCTCCTACATTTTGTATTTAAGTATATTAAGATCGTCAACCAAGCGCTCTAACTGACAGACCGACGTTGAGTTTAATAATAATCGTATCAGGAAAATTAAAAACAATAAATTACTTCAATTACTAATCAAATATCAATTTGAATTATTAAATAAACCTTTGGCCTTAGAAAAGTAATGACAATAGCATTTTCATTTATATAGCCTTGAATTATAACTAATGGATAAAACTAATACATTAAATTTCAAAAACATCGAACGACTGGAATCTAATAGAACCTTACCTACCTACTAATGGATTATAATTATGTCGTATCTTACTGTATATAAGTATTTTACTGTATGTACATAAATAAATAAAACTATTGGTACAGAAATTACGACTCAAAAACATAGATATCTACTTACACAAACTACGTAAACAAATTCCTACAAACTACGCAAATAATTAAATAGTACACATCGTGTCGAACCATAAAGAATAAGATAAACATCAGATAGGCAGCCAACTGTATATTAGCAACAAGATACACTGCGACGAAACTTTGTAGTGGGATTTTGTCCTGCTCACAGCTTTTTGGAAATGTGCAATGTGCGAAAGAGACAAAAAAAAACGACTAAGCCGAAACGATTTTCCGCAGTGTGTCCTGCCCCTTAATTCGACAAAGATACACAGAGGAACCACTACGTGACATAATACCCGATTTTTATTATTTGATGTCTTGTACAGTCAACAAAAGAGATAAGTTTGCATGGTCATCGGATATAATTGAAGTTTAGCAAAAAACGGATTGATGTTTTCGGATATTTTTTTTATTTAATTAATAGAAAACAAACAGTTCATTTATCAAACTAAATTTCATTCGAAAACATCCATCGGTTTCTTACTAAACTTCAACTTTAACCAACGACCCTGCATACTTCATCTACATCTCTTTTGTTGGCTGTACTCACGTAGAGATACTAAATCAAAGTAAAATATCGTATACACGTGTACTCAGCTACTGCAGTAGTTTCAAGTTTTTCATGAACATAAAATCTATACCTACATTTGTGCAGGGTAGTTAAATGTTGATTTATGTCGTAATGTCAGTGAGGCTTCTGCGCTTATCTTTTTAATGTTTATCCGTAATCGTTAATTTTTATGTTCGTAGCTTTGTCTACGCCGTAGCGCTGTATCCCGTAGCGCGTAGAGGGCTACGAGAGGGCGTAGACAGAGGATTTACAGGTGGGCTGAGGTGAGGCTTGGCTCAATGAGCGTTTATAACTAGATGATATCTTGCATTAACACGGATACTCGACTAGAGTTAACATCACTTTTTTTGTTGAAATCTGCGGCTTCATTAACCTATACGATAATAACAGAGTAACTTGTGCCCATGATTTCACACTCGACAATAGCGAAGCTTTCATTAAGAGTTTTTTTCTTCCAGATCTCTTTATAATATTAGTTTAGATATAAGCTATAAAGTCAGGAAGTGCAAAATTTCTGCCATCGGTGTTATTTATGTTTTGATTCGCTTTTCGAAGTAAAAACAGTTCTTGCCAATACTGACAATAAGGCTGTTTTATTGCGTGTAAAAGTGCCATCATTATTTTCACAGAGCTAAAATCTGTCTAAAGGCAGTCTTGAAGTCTGTGCACAGCCTAATACATAATATTTCATATTTATCTGTACAATAAGCGACACCTATGGTAGTCGCGAGGGAGTGCGCTGTCACGCTAACGACGTCTAGCCGGCAGAATGGGGAGAATGGACACACCTTCCTCGACGTGCATCGTATCGTATCAGGTAAAAGGTAAACATTCTATACAGCCTCGTTGGCAGCGATGGAAATTTATACGGAGGTTTTATTCAACGCGAAGTTCAAAATGTACGTTGGTGAGAAATTCAGTGACCAAATGCATTCCGGCTGTAATTTTCAAGAGTTTATTTTATCATTTTAAAGGTTGCTTCTTGCTTGTTTTACTTTAACATAACGCAGCAAAAGAGCAATTAATTACATTAGTTAAGACATTTTTAGAATATAAAATATTGGTATATTTTATATTCTAAAAATGTTTTAACTAATGTACTTAATTACGATACTTTACGATACGACAATCATTCGCTCATCTCACAATACTCCAAAATACTGACAACTCTGACAAGATCTTCCATTCGTCCGCGACAAACAACAAAATGTTTCATTATAATTGAATTGCTGCTGTTATGCTGAAATAACGTCTACAAATTGTTGTTTACGCCTTATTTACGAAGTACTTATTTGTAACAGATAATTAAGCTATTCCTGTCGTTTATAAAAAGAGATTATTAGAAATAACGTTTCTATGTCGCGATAATGATGTTCAAATCAAAACCAATCTTAGTATTTTCCTTCCATACGTGGGCAGGTCCCCAAGGAAGAAGCCCATTATTATCGATAACTATAGCAAACACAACAATACACGAAAACATCCTCATTTCGAAGTATTTGCTACAGACATGTTCGAATTTGACCCAAATGTTAACAAAATAACATGATAAACGACAGTCATGTATTTTCGTAACGGAATCAATAAATAATACGCAGTCGATAATACAATATGTGTCTAGCTGACTTCGGCTCTATTAATATTATTTTGGAAAGTAATTCTTGTACTGTAGCGTGTCTGATACTGGAACTGTAAAATAAGCGCAAGTGTCAGCTTTAATAGTAATATGCAGACTCATATAATACGTTAGCTTTTGAAATATTCATTTTGGGTATTAGAATTTTAAGGACACAAAAAAAAAAAAAAATTTCGTCAGATTTTCTTTCCTAACCGTACATAACAGCTCGCAGCTAAACTAATATAAGCTTCAAGCCAAACAGCACACAATACACATCAGTGAACAGGCTACAACATGAGGTCCAGTGTTTACACTCTCGCCCCGGACCATAGTGTTGCCAGCGACTAAATATAAACCTGTCAAACAAAAACATTGACGTCACAATCTAACCAGTAGTGTGCTAGTTAAGCTTCAGCTTTACAAGAATGAATATTATAGTAATGTCTGATGTTAAGAAGAATAAAAGATAACTGTTATTATTTAAGGCAGAGATTATTTTAAAAATAATTGGCTAAACGTGTGTGTAGTACTACCTTTTCCTTGCCCGTTCGAGGAATACAGGTGTGATGTTGTGGCGAACCAAACTAATTGTCTGTGGTTCCCACTGTTAGATGTAGGAGACAACACTACTACTGTGGCTAGAGGGTGTTGTCTATGGTATCTACTAGTTAGCCAGAAGTTCAGAATTTGAATAGAGATCTAAGAACTGTGTATTACTCCACTCTAAGTTAATTGTTAACACCGTTGTTTCTTTTATGTTGATTATGTGCATTCCACCGCTATCGCTTGTTATGTGTTGATACAAATTACACGTCTGCACAACTGGACCGAGTTTCATTTGAAATAAACAAGGCGCCATAACGCGCCTAAATTGGTGACCCCGACGATAGAAGAACTTATCAGTGATAGAAGAATAATCGTAATCGGAATCCAGTATTGTGAAGCGCAACGAGCTCACACTCACACCGGGCAGCGGGTTTCTTCGTGAACAAGTCCCAAGTCGGTACCTACTCGCCGCCATTACGCGAAGTTACCCACGAAAATCGAGGAGTATTTGAACTTTTGTGCTATTAGTGCATTGACCAACGAGATAGTGTTCGGCTGTGGATACTTTCTGTGCCAAATTACACCGTGTTTGAACTTTATCCACCTGAAACAAGAACAATTAGCTAATTCCGCGATAGCAGCGCCATTTTTTCTTGTGCGGATTTTAAGTAAACTTCAAAGTTAACGCGCGAAGTTTGACATAACCTGACTTTCCACTGACACATATCTCCTGTCATCACTATCTACAAACGTCAAACGTAAACCGGCTGCGTTCCAGTGAAACTAGAAACGTAAAGGTGCGTTCCGTATCCAATAGTGAGACAATAGAAGCCTGTAAGTTATTTTTTTTTTTTTCTTTCTCAACTCTGCATGGATGGACATTACAAGTACAAGTTACAACCTACCTTCAATACTACGGTGTTTCTCACAGAGTAAATTATAATATACTGTGTTTCTTTAAGAACATTATGTGCCTGATTTTAATCTAAATGCCTAAACATAACATTTATTGCATTTCTTTTTTTGTTTTGTGCATTCCGCATGTTTCGATTTGTCATCATTCTGGTTATTCCATTGAAGGCATGGACGCAATGCTAATAATTTAAAAATACGTTTTGGAGAATATTCTTAACTTATTTTTACTTGCCCGTGTGCTGTATGATATATTTTGGTTCTGTGTGTCCTATTTGCTATGAATGTGTTTTCTCATGGTGACTATTTATTAACATTTTGATTTCACCTCTGTGCTACTATTGTATAAGTTATACTGTATTCCCCCTCTTAGGGTTGTGTGTTTTTGTTTGTGAAATAAACATAAATTGTATAGTAACGCAATGACTACCGAGGAAAAGGAAATTTTCCTGGACCCTGAACCTGGCACTGGTGGTAAACAGTCCGCAGACGCGTCCCCATCTAGATCTCAACCTATATTAGTAAATCGAGTATCCATCCGCGTTCCCCCTTTCTGGCCAGACCGACCAGGACTCTGGTTTGCAAGTTTGGAGGCACAGTTCCACATTAATGGTGTCACACAAGAATTGACTAAATATTATTATGCTGTAAGTCAGCTCGACACCAAATCCGCAACTGAAGTTGAAGACATAATTATCGAGCCACCTAAAAGTCAACCGTACACTTGTCTTAAAAACGCCCTTATCTCTCGCTTCTCTGAGTCATACGAAGAGAAAATTAGGAGGCTTCTTGAAAAAGAGGAGATGGGGGATAGGAAGCCCTCGTCATTCTTCCGTCACCTCAGGACTCTTGCTGGTTCTTCTTTCCCAGAACAGCTCCTCCAAAGTATTTGGATGAACAGGTTGCCTCATTACATGCAAGGTATTTTAGTTGCCCAAAAGCATTCATCCCTTGAGGACTTGGGCGAGCTGGCTGATAAGCTGCAAGAAATCAGTCTGCAACAAATGAATGTCCATGCAGCAGGTAGGTTATCATCTAGTGATGACACCAAGGAACAACTTAAGTTGCTCCAACAACAAGTGGCGGACCTGACACGGCTCGTGACCGGCCTCACAAGTAACGACAAAAATAACCGCAGTCGCTCAAGCTCACGCTCACGCACCCGTAACGGCCAATGCTGGTATCACAGGCGATACGCGTCGAAAGCTTCCAGGTGTTTACAACCGTGCACTTGGTCTGGTCCCATACCACAGGAAAACTCAAGCAGCAGTCAGTAGTGGCGACCACTGACTGCTCCCTAGCAAGTCGCCGTCTATTTGTTACTGATCGGTATTCGGGCCGACGATTTTTAATCGACACCGGGTCCGATCTTTCGTGCCTACCTAGACGTTACTCCCAGGGCAAAAAGCAGCCACTCCAGTACGAACTTTTAGCAGCCAATGGTACTAAAATAAATACTTTTGGTCTAGTCGAACTTAAACTGAACTTAGGCTTAAGACGTGACTTTGCATGGAAATTCATAGTCGCCGAAGTACAAACTCCAATAATTGGTTCAGACTTCCTGGCTCATTACCACCTTTTACCAGACTGTGCTCATGGAAGGTTGCGAGACGGTAAAACAGGGTTGTCAGCGGAAACAGAATTCTCCTCAATCGACCAACCCAGCATTAAACTTATCCAATCACCTGACTCACAATTTTCGCACATTTTGACCGAATTTCCGAGCATATCTCGTCCTCCCGGCGCGCCTAAAGACGTGAAGCATACTACGGTGCACTTTATCAAAACTACCGATGGCCCACCCGTGACAGCGCGACCACGTCGTCTTGCCCCACTAAAGCTTCGAGCTGCCCAGAAAGAATTCGAGGAGATGATTCGCGTAGGCACTGCTCGACCTTCCAGCAGTTCATGGTCCTCACCGCTGCATCTCGCGCTTAAAAAAGACGAGACTTATCGTCCGTGTGGCGACTACCGCGCACTAAACGCCCGCACTATTCCGGACTGCTATCCTGTCCGCCATATAGGGGATTTCGGCCACAACCTGTCTGGATGCTCAGTTTTCAGCACTCTTGATTTGGTTAAAGCATACCAACAAATTCCAGTAAATTCTGATGATATTTGTAAAACAGCCATAATCACACCTTTTGGACTTTATGAATTTCCCTACATGACCTTTGGCCTTAGAAACGCCGGACAGACATTTCAAAGGTTCATAGACGAAGTTGTACGGGGTTTTAATTTCTGTTTTGCCTACGTTGACGATATCCTCGTGTACTCGAGAGACCCTCAGCAACATGCTGAACACCTCAGACTCCTGTTTCACCGACTGCACCAGTACGGAGTGGTCATCAATCCGGCGAAGTGTGTACTTGGGGCAGCCGAGGTAACGTTTTTGGGCTACCGTATTAATGCAGCAGGCACCTTCCCTCCCGAAGACCGTATCCGTGCCTTAGTGGATTTTACTCTCCCTAAGACCGTGCAAGGCGTACGTAGGTTCTTGGGCATGGTCAATTATTACCGCAGATTTTTGCCCGACGCCGCCAAGTACCAGGCTCCCTTAATTGACGCAGTCGCTGCAACTAATAGCAAAGGCGCAAAACCATTCCCATGGACGCCCGAGCTCGAACAAAGTTTCGATGATTGCAAGAAGAGCCTAGCCAATGTTACTACTCTATCGCACCCAAATAGTGAGGCCCCTTTAGGTCTTTTTACTGACGCGTCGAGCATGCACATAGGTGCATGTTTACAGCAGAAGGTCGATGATAACTGGCAACCCCTAGCATATTTCAGCAAAAAGCTTACCGAGAAACAATCTCAGTGGCCTGCTTATTATAGGGAACTTCTAGCTGTGTACGAGAGCGTTCAACACTTTCGGCACATACTAGAAGTGCAGAACACCGCAATTTATACTGACCATAAGCCCCTCGTGTATGCCTTCATGCAGCGTCGTGACAAGCTCCCACCAACACAACTCAACCAATTAACTTTTATCAGCCAATTTACCACCGACATAAGATATATCAAGGGTACCGACAACGTAGTTGCAGATGCTATGTCGCGGGTTGAATCCATTTCATTAGAGGAGGACTATCAAGCCCTTGCACAGTCGCAAGAAAGAGACGAGGAACTCAAACAAGCAGGTTCATTTACTTCTCTAAAATTGAGAAAAATTGTCGTTCCAGGAACTAACACTTTCATACTCTGTGACACGTCGACAGGTAGACCTCGCCCATACCTCACCTTACCTTTCCGTCGAGCAGCTTTCGATCGACTGCATGGTCTTAGTCACCCTGGCGTGAGAGCAACCTTACGATTGGTGGCTGAGCGATACGTATGGCCACATATTAACACCGACTGCCGAAAATGGGCGAAGTCATGCTTACAGTGCCAACGCAGTAAGGTAACCAGGCACACATCTGCACCGTTGATGTCTTTTCCGATCGCATCAAAAAGATTCTGTCATGTCCACATTGACATCATAGGACCACTGCCGCCTTCAAATAATTTCACATATTGTCTTACCGCGGTTGACAGATTTACGCGTTGGCCCGAAGCGTGGCCTATGACGTCTATTACGGCGGAGGAAGTGGCAGACACGCTGGTAACTGGTTGGATATCCCGTTTCGGTGTGCCAAGTACCGTGACGACCGACCAAGGTCGCCAGTTTGAATCTGCCTTGTTCCGGCGCCTTATGAACGTGTGCGCCACAAAGCGGATTCGCACAACCAGTTACCACCCGTGCGCAAATGGCATGGTAGAACGCATGCACCGCCAACTAAAAGCTTCCTTAATGTGCCATCCCCAAACATGGAGCAAGGCACTTCCACTGGTACTCCTTGGCATGAGGACTGCTGTCAAAGAGGACCTTAACACCTCGTCCGCTGAGCTAGTCTATGGAGAACCTCTACGACTTCCTGGAGAACTCATCATGCCAGCGGAAGAACCCAGGAGCCCAAACGACATTAGAGATTTCGTTACGGACTTGAGGAGCCGGATGGAAATTTTACGTCCAATACCAGCCTCACGACACGCTCGACCGTCAACCTTCGTGTTCAAAGATTTGGCGACGTCGACCCATGTCTTACTTCGCGACGACACTGTTCGAAGGCCTCTACAACCTCCATACATTGGCCCATACCGTATCCTAAGGAGAAGGGACAAAACCCTTACCTTGGAGATGAACGGAAGAGAGGCTACGGTCAGCATAGACCGTGTTAAACCAGCATATCTGGACTCCGAACTAGTTTCCTCACCACCTGTCTTAGTTCCAGATTCTCCTTCCACACACCCAAATCCTTCCACACCAACTACTCCAGTCCCTTCAGACACTGTCACCACCAGAGCTGGCCGACGGGTCAAATTCAGGGACATTCTAGATTTATAGTTTTTATCTTGTATTGTTCTTTTTTTTTTATTTTTTTTCCTGTGTATACCTTTTATTTCTCCGTGGGGGGGTGGTGTGGCGAACCAAACTAATTGTCTGTGGTTCCCACTGTTAGATGTAGGAGACAACACTACTACTGTGGCTAGAGGGTGTTGTCTATGGTATCTACTAGTTAGCCAGAAGTTCAGAATTTGAATAGAGATCTAAGAACTGTGTATTACTCCACTCTAAGTTAATTGTTAACACCGTTGTTTCTTTTATGTTGATTATGTGCATTCCACCGCTATCGCTTGTTATGTGTTGATACAAATTACACGTCTGCACAACTGGACCGAGTTTCATTTGAAATAAACAAGGCGCCATAACGCGCCTAAAATGTTATAACTAAGAAATCCTTTTTTATGCCATTATACTGCCTACACGTATCATAAGGTCCAACTTCTCGTCTGTGAGGTCTGTATTTGTGAACCTACCCTCGCCCCGGGCATGGTGTTACCAGCGACTAAAATAGGCGGTCACATAAAAACAACACAAGTTAGTCAAATTTTTACAGGTCTATTATTTAACCTAAAGCGTTTTTATAGATTTCTTATGTAAAAGGGTGTGTTTTACGAATGAAATCAAGGTATTTTACAACAAATGATGAGTGGAATTTCTCGTAAGACTTACATAATATGATACGAGCCAAGGTCGGCAAAAAAAAAGCTCGAGAAAGAATTGAAAACCTTTCAAAAACTGAAAGCATTCTAACCAACAAAAGGTCCCGGCGGTCAGTCTAGTATGGAGATCAAACGCAAACGCTCCCTAGCCACTGAGTGGTAGCTAACTTCAAAAGGAATCGTGTTATCAATCGACGGTCACCAAATATATGGTTTCCATAGCAACCGCAACCTAAGCACTTTGTCCGTTATCTCGAGTAAGTTAAACAAGAGATTTGAAATTAACTGCAGTTTAATTTAAAGACATAGCTTTATTCTGCTCGTATTTTTTTCATATTCTAGTTGCCAACCGAATTCTTTCACCACCGCCAAACTAGCGCATTTGTTCCAGACCCCAATTTGTCCGCAAATAAAAGAAAGACGACTAGCGGAAACATTGACATATCTCCATTAGGCAACAAGCTTGCGGTAGACTGCCGATAGCCTGTCCTTGGCATCTAACCTCGGAATGTCCGCAGCATTACATTTCGACAAAAGAAGGCTACATATTCTCGACGCCAATTAGAAGATCTCATCGCCACAAAAGTGCAAATGATTTAGTTCACGCTAAACTTTTTGGAGCTACGTTAGGCTGTGTAGAGCGTGTCTTATTTCTTTACAAAAAGCAGAAGTTTTCTCGACGCCAACTCCTTGAAAAATCCAACTGATGAAAATGTTCAACGCGACGGTCAAAATCTTAAGAAAGCTTTTATTAAAATTAAGATGTTTCCAGGAAGGCAAGGCAAGTAAGTCATTTAGCGTGAGTAGATCAAATACAAACTAAGTGTTCTTCACTTTTATCTCTTTCAATGCTGAGTAATGTACTTATCTGCTTTCAAACTCTCAAATTAAATATCAGATACCAGTAATTGTTTTCATCATCGTATCCTAAGATACAAATTCAAGAATTACTATTTATAGAAGAAGCTACTGCCTTTTGCCCTTACTGACTAAACAGTTTCGCAAAAATAGAACTGGGTACTGAGATAAAAAAAATATCCAATAAGTACAACTCTTACGATTTCTATTGCAAATAAATAGAAATACTAAGGGGAAACGTGGTTATAGAGCTCCTATATGACAATTTGAATACCATAAATACCGAAACGGTTGCATATCGATAGCCAGCTTATTGCCTCTGGGCTATTATAGTAGGCCATTCCTTTTCGATGAGAAACTGGTTCGCGCCTAGATAAGTTATAGCAACGCTTGGTATTCTGCCAGGA
Source organism: Apamea anceps (assembly GCA_951799955.1). Lineage (NCBI taxonomy): Eukaryota > Metazoa > Arthropoda > Insecta > Lepidoptera > Noctuidae > Apamea > Apamea anceps. The sequence continues at coordinate 1,634,006 of OX637518.1, forward strand.
ATTCAATTATATAACCACTTACAATTGAAGAGGAGTATTTATATGACCATTCTCCTACTCAACACAGCCTAGTTGTTAGTAGTTTTAGTTTATTGTTGAACACAAATACAGTTTGCGAATCTGAAGTCCAACTTCCGTAATTAAAAACGGTCAAGTGCGTGTCGGGCCACGCGCAGTGTGGGGTTCCGTAGTTTTTATAACAGCCAAGTGCGGGTCGTATTCGCTGACTGATAGTTTCGTACCATGCTCTAACTAAAAGCCAAACATTCTACCTAATTTGACTTCCTATACAAATCCTCACCTGCCGGTCGATTCTGTAAAAATCTCACCGTGAAAACTCAAGTGAAGTGAGCTTGATGTGAGTGGTCAGTAGTGTCAATCCCTAGCATTATTTGGAATGACAGCTCACTCCACGCTCACTTCACCTAAGTTTTTACGGTGAGATGGTTATAGAATCGCACTGCTGATCCGACAATTTTTCACGGAAAGATTTAATGTTTTTTTTTTTTTGAGATTTTGATAAGACTTGTCATAGCCGGTGTAGCAACTGTTTTTTTTTATTAAACTTATTTAGGAATTAAACAATAGCGCGATACAACTGACACTTAGCGGCATCTATCGACATTTCTATGGAGTTGTTCGAAATTTTCGAGTCTAATACAATTGGTCGACTATTACTCGTAAACTTGTAGAGACCACTTAAGTGTGATAGTTTTCCTTTAAACTTCGTTATATATAGGTACTACTGCCGTGACATTTGAATTTCTAACTACAACCGTTTAGTTTTAGTTTAGGTAGAGGGGGGGACACTTGACTCTAACGAAAATTGGTACTTTAAAGCTTGATAAGTCGCGAACGGTTTACTTCACAAACCTAATATTTTTGAAAGACCTATCCAACGATATCCCACACTATGGGAAGGACAAAAAAAAATATCATCCCCACTTTAGATGTAGGGGAGGTACCATAAATAATTAATTTTTCAAAATTTTATTTTACCACTTTTTCGGCGTCACTAACGTGTATACTCATGCCAAATTACAACTTTCTAGTACCAATAGGTTTTGAGCTAAACCGCGGACAGATAGACAGACAGACAGATAACATGGCGAAACTATAAGGGTTCCTTGTTGACTACGGAACCCTAAAAACGTTAAAAATCTAGTCACAATGTCATTTCAGCGAAAATCAATGTCAAAGACTTGTCAAAAATGTAGGGAAATTAGAGATATTTTTGACAGATTGAGACTGAGATCAGACTGTGAACGTTCTTAAAATTACGAGAATTATTTGACCAGCTGGTACAAAAAGTACGAGTTTGTTGTTAAATTATTCAGCCAAATAAATACCGTACGTTACTTTAATTGAGCTCGAGAGTGACCCCTCCAATGTGAAACTGGACCCTTACAATGGACGACTACAATTGCTGGAGTTGCCACATTAGCAAACCAAGTAAGTACAATAAATTCATCTCTTAAACAAGGGTCAAACTCAATATCAAAGCCTCTCTTTAAAACGAAAACCACTTGGCCCAGCCGTTTTATGTTGAAAGTAATTAATCATATACTTAGGACAAGCAAGGAGCGGTCATCGTGTCTCGAGCATCTGTTACTAAAGACGTAAAACACGAGAACTCCTAGTGCTTCTCGGTTACTGCCATTAAGTACACTTTGGAACAAGTGTGCTCTTTGAGAGTGGTTCACAAAATTCTTTACATATCGATTTGAATTTTCGTGAGCAAATAGCTAAGATCGGCTGTATACATACATTGAACATTTTTAATTGCAGTAAGATAATATTAATCAAAATGTATATTTATCTAAATAGTCAAATAATAAAAATAATAAAGATTTATTGATTAACTAGGACTAGATTACAGGTTACAAAATAACCTGTGTTTAAGAGAAACAGTTCCGATCCCCGTCATAAATGGTTGACTTATAACAGCACGTGTTAAATATGTATAATATATTATAAATATATTTATAGTAATAAGCAAGCTACAAAATCAAAGACAAAATTAAGTTATTAAAGAAAAAAATAACTTAGAAGCTAAAAATAGCAATTTCGGTAAATACTTTATAAATAAGAAAAGAAAATATTAATAAATAACGTTCAGTAATTTGGTGAGGTGTGTATATTGTTAGTGTGGTGAGTGTTTCGGTAATTTATGTAGTGTGTGGTGCGTGTACTCGTATGTGTTTGAGTGATCACTTTTTTAGGAATTCTTCGGTTTCGTCGTAGTTTAGGTTTAGAAGGAAAGTGCGAACAGTCTTTTTACAATTAGTTTGTTAGGCCGTATATCGAAATTTTAGCGTTAATTTTAATGTAGAGTGATGGGCCAAGATAGAGCATACTTTTTTTAAAAAGCTGTGCGTGCAGGTTTTATAAAAAAGGCACTTCCTGTTGACAGCGATTCGGATGAATTATTGATGCCCTATGATTCTTTTGCTTATTTTTTCACAGGTACATATGTATTATAACTTTAAATAGTAAAATTGAACATTGACACAGCTGAATTCCTAGACTTCCGAACGAAGGGTTCGCACAGACCATTAAACAAGTCCCAGTATTTGTTCATGTTACTCTATTTGGCGTGCAGATCTGCAAATCCCTGAAGGGTAAACATACATCCGGAATGCAGAGCCGAAGGGTGACACCTAAACAAGGTTAATGGCACAGTTTAGGAGGGGAGCTTAACGAGGGTACCTGCAGCCCTTTGTTCGGACTGATTGGGCGCGATTTTTAAATACTGCGTTTCGGGCGGAGGGTTTTAGGTCAAAGTGTTGCCTGGGTATTAGGTCACAGTATACCTATCTATATGCACGTTAAGTATAATATTTGCAACCCAACAACCCACCCTTGGCAAAAATATTAAGGTTGAATAGCGCAAAGTTAGTTATTATATCGTATCGTATACTCAGTTATATCGTATGTCATGCGACTTGAGATGCTTTATTTTTCAAACGGTAGTGGCTTTATTGAATCGTAAGATTACCACTCACCATCCACTGCGTTTTGGATGCGGAAAGCTGAGAACCGGGTGTTGTGGAACAGCGTAGGAAAGGCCTATGTCTAGCAGTGGTCTGGGATAGGCCTAGTTGACCCACTGCAGCACAATATTTCGTTCTATTCGACTACTTTATAGTCAAAGAAGAATTTAAAGCAACGAGATAGACTGAAGTGCCGATATTAATTCACTGTCAGCGCCAGTTAGTACTAACAGTATTACGGCTGTGCCAGTCGAGCGGAAGTTGCTAGTTATCCGCCATGTTGGAACCGCACTTTTGTCGCTTTTAAGTGCTGTTATTACAACAGAAACTGTGTTGGTTCAAATCGAGCGTGTATGAAAAATATTTATATGATTGTGAGTATATTGATTGAGTGGTGACTGTGAATCGGAAAACGTAGCGTGGGGTGCCCGCCGGCCGTCTACCCGCCGGCCGGTCCAACAAGGATTGACGATGACTTTCATGACTGCTGGAAAATTTTAGCCACAGTGACGTCATAGGGCTTGTTTAACAACTATCTGCCATGCTTAAGGTGCTTAATTTTAGAATGGTTTGCTGGTAGCTGATGTAATGTCATTTACTACTGATGTGCTTCTTTTCGCTACCGTTGACTTCTTCTTCTTCAATACATACACCATCATGGCAGCAGACTCCAGAACAGAGTTTTTGCTAACAAAGGAGCATGAACAATGCCCCTTGGTGATGTATCAGCTCATCTGATGTAATGGATCCCTATACAATAGAGGAGGTAGATTACGCGCAAAGTGAGCGTTATACAAGGAATGAGGGTATACGGACAGCCTATAAGCATAAATAGCTACAGTTAGTTGTTTTACTTTGCTATATTTACCAACTTGATTTATTTAATGCCCAGATTTACACTGAGACCGAAAAATGTTTAGCAATTAAAATGAAACGGGAGTCTTGAATTTAACAGAAAGTTAACGTTGACAAAGCGGCGAGGTTAGGAAATAATTATTGGGACAAGCTATTTTTAAGACAAAAGAGTTACTTTTTAATGTGGGTGTTTCTCGTTGTCCCTTAATTTACATTCAGTGTGATTTAAGGTATCATTCGGAGCAAAAGGGACTTTTACGTGATATAACTTCCGGATTTCATTTACGATATGTCGTTTAGTTGGAAATTAAAACTTAATGAGGACATTGGTCCAAAAAATAGAGATCTAGACGGTAGCACAAACGGTAGACAAAAAGCATAACATCATCACGCCTGCTATCCCGAAAAGGTGGTACTTGTGGTACAAGGACATTTCACCAGTTATATCAGCCGGCAAAATCAGGATTCCAAAATCCCAAGTCACCTTTGCAAATAGTTAAAACTAATTTGGACAAAGCTATTGGAATCCCTTTCATGATAAAGGTAATAAAATCATATTAGCCTTTCCCATATTAAATACTAAGTGCAGTAAATGGTGGGTAATTCAATTCTCTGATAAAATATAACAAAACTAGGCTGCCATATAGGTCCGATTTAGATTTTGACACTTTTATGAGGCTGAAGCACGCTATGTTAACCTTTACTTACACTTTTTTTTAAATCACTTGCACAATATCAATAAAACATATACTTTCTGTACGTTAAAGTTCGGGTAATGTAAGGTGTCATATAAAATATTATTTTTGTTTTTAATTTATTTAAAATAACGTGATAAAATACTTTGTGGGCATAAAAAAGAGCGAATTAAAAAGACTAGCAGTTTGTCACAAAGAAAAAGTATTAAATTAATAAAATATATAGTATCTATGAAACTGAAGTACTGCCCAGAGCTAGAATACAACCAAATGCCGGCCGGTAAATTCAGTACAATAATAACCTAATTTTTAAATAATTAACTTACATAACGGATCAATACATAATGCTGGTACATAACTAGGTATAAGTACAACAGCTTTAAAGTTACATAATAAACAACATTTTCTACTGAAAAGTTACAAAACCATTACAACTGCAATACGGGCCTCAAAGCAGCGCCATCTATCGACCGCCAAAAATTCTCCCACGAACGCACCGCAAACCTTATTTTGCTAAAAACTCACCGATAATGTATGAACCGATGAACTTAAAAAGCAACGTCAATTAAAGAAATGTTTTATCACTCACTGTAATTCGTCAGATTATTCACAATTATTCATATCACAAGATTGTTCACTGTTTCTGCACGCGAGTGTACTTGTGGGTTTGGTGTTCTGAGTACAGTGAGTGTCGGAGGGGTGGGTCCGGTCGTGCTGAGCGAGTCGGTGACGCGGGTGGACTGCCGCGGCGCGCCCCGCGGTGCGCTCCCGGCATGCGCGCCATAACCTAACCCCGTTCCGAGTTTTCCGAGCCAAAGAGTACGCGAATGTCAAGATATGACACTGCTTTTAACTTTCGTTTTAAGTCGAACAGTAAACATACTTTTTATGGGTCATTACTCATTACATTGAATCTGCGTGTGACAATGAAATAAATTGTAGAAAGATGTAGTTTTATAGCGTAACTTTTTAAGTTGCAAAGTATACCTCGTTTTCATAAATTAATGAGTTTAGCAAAGGTCCAATTAATCATGGCTTGACTTACGCGTTCATAAACATCCAACGACGCAGAGCTGAAAATGTATCCCAAGTTTACATAATACTGAATAGACTGGAGCTAGGAGGCCTTCTATTATGGAACATACCCACCCGTCTTACGGAAAACATTATGATAGGCCAGACGATATATTCATCGGATGGCTTACGGAAGCCCTCATTGACCTAGAAAGCTTTAACTACACTTACGATATAGGCCAGGGTAGGTCCTAATGGATTTAGTTATCGAGGAAACTGCGGGACAAAGTCAGGCTATCGAGTTTACAATAGCCTACATGACCGCTAAATTACGGCATCCATTTAGAATTTGATAGTGCTTGTTTTGAATTTCGAAGACAGACTTATAACGTTAGACTTCAGGAGAGAATAGTGGTTTTTGAATTGTTAACAGTATGTTCATGAATTAACGCATCAGATAGTTTCAGCAATATATCTCGATACTTGATAGGAGATCTGCATTTTAGGTAATTAAAAGAATGGATTGCTATGTAGTTTCTTAGTTCAACATAAGTAAAAGCTACTACTAGAAAAAAAATTGCGACTGAGAAGATAGTCTAACAAAAATAGGTTTTATATCTTTATAATTAGTAGATTTGAAACGAGCATCGCTGTAAGCGTTATCTTCAAGCCAATGCAATAAGAGAAACCTGTCAAGTAAGTCTATTAATGTCCCAGCAAGTACATAAACAACGTAAACACGTACCCGCCTTACATTGTTGTGTATACATTCAAATAGATTCATTATGAGAAGTGTATTTACATTCTCATATGATTTAGATTAAACTTCTTTTCATGACTGAACCGCCTTTAAGTATGCTTTGACAAGGTGATAACTGAGTTATCGTGACAAGATTGGTTCCTCAGGACACTTGTCAATGCACTTGTCAATGATATAGAACGTTAATCACTTTGGAATCGATATGTGTGTAGTAGAACATCGATCGGGAATCCTTTACGAAATATTTGAATAATCTGAAATACAATCTATATCAATGTGTCATGATAGAAAACAAGAGCTTTGTTTTATGTGCGCAACCTGTTTTTAATATACCTCTATAGGTCTATAGTTCTTCTTGTCCTGTCAATAATAGTAGCATTTAATATGAATGTGATGCGCCCGTGTTGCTGTCAGCTACAATGTTCATGAGAACAATACGGTAATATTATTCACTGTAGTTGCACTCTAGCAACGAATTTATGAGAATGTTTTGTAAGAGATGGCTTTTATTAACTTAAGAAGTTAACCATTGACTTTCCAAGTCTTAAGCATTAATAGTTTTCTTGCAGTTGGTCCCATTAACTTAAAGAATCAAAGCTTGAAAACGGCCGCTTTGGTCTTCATGATAAAATATCTAAAATATTCCAAGTCTTAAGCATTAATAGTTTTCTTGCAGTTGGTCCCATTAACTTAAAGAATCAAAGCTTGAAAACGGCCGCTTTGGTCTTCATGATAAAATATCTAAAATATCTGTCCGGCAACAGTCGCCAGGTAAGCCTAACGGAAAATATCCCAATACCTACGTCTTTAGAAAACGAACGCCTTACATTCAGCGTATAAATGGCGGCTGGTCCCCAAGTCTACGCGTTATTTATGGACCATTGGACAGTTATCCCTTCCTGAGTGAGGTTATCAGAAGACATTATCCCTCCAACGTACCGATACGTATAACTTGGTGATATATCTTGAATTTCGACAAGATTTATGCTCTGACAAAAATGGTCTTTGTATTTTTCATAGAGCTTTATGGGATACTGCAATGGTGAATATCTACTAATACATATACCGAGGGTACATGTTACATCTAAATGCAGCTTTGGAGAGACGGTCCGCGTAACAGTAGGAAAACGGGCTCCAGTAGCTACGGAAGACGGACTAACGATAATTACTCCGGAACATCATGCCCGTAAAGAAGATGTTCCTACATCGTATACCCATGACATCTTAATGGTAAAATTGAATTAGCATACTAATTCCGGAATTAAAGAAAAACAGAGTATATGTGCTCTTTTTGCTCGCGTTAATTTTAAGAGACGACGAAAATTGGGTCTCTTCTGGTCTTTTGTATAATTAGCACTTTGCGGAAATTAAGACCCAAAGCGTACATATTTACATATTTATATAAAGTGTAGAATAATAAAGTTCCTGTTTTTGTACAAAGCTGTTATTTCTGAATACATGTTTTTTTTTTTGTTTTTCAAAATCATGTCATTTATTCAAATTAGGCTGAGAATCAGCATTTTTCGAACCTCAAATTTACAAAAGACAGTCCCCCAAACCTTCACATGTTAATATCGTTTCCTCTTCCCCGTGCTACTTTACTGAACAATAATCTAGCTTCGCGAAGAGTTCAGAACATTCAAACTTAAAACTCATTCTTAACTCGTGCTTAAGTTTATTATTAATTTTAACCCCAACTTCTATACCGGTACCGGGTACATAGTTTAGTAACTATCTTTCTGATTCTAACTACAAAGAAAACAAAGCTTCAAGAACATTATATTTAATTAAAACAATCTTCTGCTAAGAAAGTTTTCAGGGGCCAGGTATCGTATTGAATCTGCAAAGAGAAGACACTAATGTTACTCTAACAATATACACCGCAAGCAATGTATAAATTAGACACTCGCTTTAAATCAAATTATTTCTGTTAACGAATATTGTTCTTTATCAGATTTTAAACCCTCTTTCAGAATTCATGAGAAGCCTCATTATGATGTTACCATTTTTGGATAACAATTTCATTTTTCTAATACACAATAGAAATTTAGGGGAATATTCGAGCTATAAAAAGAAATCAATGTTATCAAGAAAAGGACTATTGTCGTAAAACTGAGCGAAAAATATTGATGACCGACATATTAGGTCCTTCAGCGTCATCGATTTGATGCTGGCCAGTTTGTGAATAGGCCCCGAGAGAAATTGGATTTTCAGCATCTTCCTGCGATAAAACATCGCATCCCTCGGTGGGGCGGAGAGAAAGCGCGAAAAAACCGCTAGACTTATTTTATTATTCCTACCCTCTGTTAGGGACATTCAAATAGGGACGAACGTTCGGTTGACTCAGTTGAACGGTGCTCTGAGATTTTGCAAACTTATAAATAGCTATGTACACCAGGGAAGAGATAGGACTACGTGCCACCTGCCTTTGACAATTTTCTTACGTTTCAAAGTTTGATAATAAACGTCTTTGGAGTTGGACAAAAATGTTGCTGACATTTTATAGATTAATTAAATGACCTTAGAGACTGTTCATAACTAGAAGTGGCTATTTAGAGACATACAACTAAAAGAATGCTTTCAAAGTTAGAGTAGATGGATTTTGTGGGTTAGTTAGTTACGCAAAACTTTTAGGACATTACCCAGAATTGCCAATCTAATGCCGAATTGCCGACCAAGCCTTTAGCAACGATCTACGAATGTATACTGAACCGATTATTCTAATTGGCTGACTCATCAGAGCTCACGTCAAACTTGGGAAGTGAAACACGGAATTTTGGGAAAGATATTATTGTAACGGACGGAGTATGCCTTGGGGAAATCGGGAACTGTTCTCCCGAATTCAACCAAACAGACTGCTTTCAATATTCAAATAGGTTGCATTTACTTCAGTTGCAACTCCTTTGTAGTCTAAGTACGTTCTATCGTTATATTTCGACTCCAACGGTGTAGAAACGTAAGGATTGTTACAGTTGAAACTGGTCTTTAAGTTTTCAAAATCGGAGTTATCCAGTGATAAATGACGAGTTGGATGAAGTCGTCGGTGAGACAGCAGAAAAATTGCAGTTGCATCGGGTCGCGCGCAAGATGGATGATTACTCGCAATGGCGCGACGGGGACTGAATGTGGCATCGAACTCACCCGGCACAGTGTTGGATGGGTCTTCGGCTAGGATTTTTACATCGCTATAAAGGTTATTTTTTATAATTTTCAGTAACTAGCAGTAAAATGAGTTAATTGATCGTAGTATCTAGGTAATACTAATTAGTCGTATCTACTTACTATCATCAAAAAACCTGTTCTGACAAAGAAAATCAGACCCTACGATACATCTATATGTTTCAGTACTTCTTTAATTCTAACATTTTTCACTAATTACGTCACGACTTCCTCTCGCACGTCCACGAGCCAGAAAGTTTGCCGCATTAATCAATACACTTCACAGCAAGTTTGCGGCCCTACCCATTCATACAACACCTAAATATGTAATGCACAACACACGCCATACTCTCCCGACGCGCATTTACAACCAGCCTCCAAACAAGATGATCATCTGTGCCATAAAATCCGCATGACCGAGGACGGAAGGGATTATACTCTTCACGTTATGTTTCAATTTTGCAAGTGTCGTAAATAAAGTTAGAGCAACAATCTTTTAGGAGGACGCCGCCCTTAACCTTTCGATATTTGCTCTCAGCGACGGAAATCCAATAAAATACTGAGGTAACAGCCGCCATTAGCGTTTTTGTTGAAAGTGCCGGGAGCGCCACCTGTCTCCGAATACCCACTTTTATTTCAATAAATAAATCTGCTCGTTTTAGATGTTCGCCGACTTTTTCAGATTGCTATCCGAGCTTTTCTCAGATTAGGTAAGAATAAATTAGAAAGTAAACGTAATTATTTCGTGGAAGTTGGAAATATAAACTTAAACGTTTCGTAAATTTAGATTCTTATTAGAGAAACTGGTAGAGACTACAAAAGTGGGTGGTTTTGGTAAAGAAGTAAATAAAATTATCAGAGTAATAAAACTGCCTTTGCAATACAGTCTTAGAATAGAAAGAAAACAGCCTTGAGCCCCTCGTTGACACAGAGATTCTGAGAAAGAAGCAGACAGATAAACATGACGGTAATCTCAATAAAGAACTGACAAAGCGTTGTAAATTCTCTCATTGTTCCACTGGACAGCTCGTAACTTCTTTTATTTAGACATTTTATTGAACAAGTGTTTTGGTTGTATTCTACTTATAACAACGTCCGGTGTGCCCTTTTTATATTAAGATTACTTACAGCTTTATATTTTTTCTAACTTTATTGTAACTGTTACAAGAGAAGAACCTTCTAAAACTTAATAAAGTGAATAGGTAGATACACGGAATTGCAATTTAATCTCGAGCGAGAGCAGCTTCCGAGCAATCTTCCGGCAACTTAAAAATGGTTCAATTTTCAACTGTCGCACCGACTTCAAAGCCCTGAAGTTTAACGGTTTACGGCCGGACGACCAGAGGAACTTCCAGTCCACTGCAGCAACTATCTAGCCATAACTATGCTCTTACTTTCACACGAAAATGGTACTTATTCAGCAGAGCATACAATGTTTTTTTGTGTTTTAAACTCTGAAACTTGTACAGTTCTTTTACATTAGAAAAGTTCAAAGAGCCAGGCCGGCTCTTGACTATTTTATTTTTATATAAATAGCCAAGCTAAAGTTTCCACCCGGTCTAATTGAATCTACCTTGAAGCAACTAGCAGTCAATCTTTTTATGCACAAGAAGATTGAAATGAAAAGGGAATAAAAAATTAAAAATGTTGTACTGGTACACGACAGCCAAACAGACTAAATTGGAAAAAGTTGTTTATTCATTTTAAGATTTCGACAAGATAGACACTTGAGAAGTTCAGAAAGACCTTAATAATTATAATCTCCGTTGTACCAGCCTGTTGATTTTCTACTTTTTTCCTTTGAAACAATAATCTTGAATTATCGTGCCACTTTATTTCAAATTATTTAGTTGAGAGATTGGGAGCTTTATACTTAGAGTGGTCTCCGAAAGCTAGTTGACATTTTTCCACTACAGCTGTGACACCACATTATGATTTAATATTTTTGTGACCCAAATGTTTGAACTGCTCTAACGTTATTATTGACTAATTCAACTACCTTTGACTTATCATGAAAAATAATCAAGTAATCCCTTAGGAGTACCTGATTATTTTTTTTACTTTAATAATGTGGATCACAGCCGAAGAGGAAAAATGTCTACTAACTTTTGGAGGTCATTGTATATATAAAGTGACTTACACCTTTCACTTATCACCGTTTAGGCAAGACAAGGTTAACCTGAACTGAAATGACACATAGCAATTGAATGCACATAAAAAACGTAGACAAGATTGTGACGTGAAGAAGTATTGTTAGTATTGGTATTGTAGTATTGTGCTACAGCACAATACTACAATATTACTACATTAAACTCCTCATAGATAAATAGACAGTCAATTCAATTAGCGACGAAGTAGAGGCCAAGATCCCAAAAACTGTGATGATCCTAAAACTTAGGACCCACTGGTAATTTCCCCACAAATAGTTGAAGTTTCTCCTCTAGACGTTCTGCGAGTACTTGCTACATACTTACTAATGAACTAAGTTTGACAGTTACTCTGCTCAATGTATTATAGTGTCCTTATGTTGTTATTATACTACAACTACCCTCATTTCATTAATTTGTTAGTAAGCTTAGTCTAGTTGACTATATCATAGGGTTACGGTAGTAGGATAGGCAGAAAGGCCACCTGTGTACTAATAACAATGTTCAGCGATCAATATACATAAGTATCAGGTGCGCTGATTATAGCAATAGTCTCGGGGAAACATTTGGCGGTAGCCGACTATCCAGAAGATTGCTTTTAACAGAGTACGTAGGCTTTTCTTACACTTAGTTTTAATTTTTGTAATCATTGGATGAGAAACACCTACTCCATAAGGAGTAGGTTTTATTTTTCTCTTGCAATGTTTTTACAAAACAAGTTCGTATGTTTTATCGGTTCCAATAATGGCATATTACGCTTTAAAAGACCTTCAAAGGCTTTTGAAAAAATATTAGGAATTTAAAATTTAACATTATATAGATGGCGGGATGAGCTGGACTCCTTAGAGGATTGGTTCACAATCGCAGTAGAACGGGAAAAGTGGAAAGAGGGAAGTGATGCCTTTACCCTGCTGTAGGACAACACAAGTTTATAATAATAACAATAAATAAGCCCTTTCTTTTTACCCTATTTAAAACTATTCGTGGCAGCTAAATACGATTCATAACCCAATCCGACATAACCATTTAGAAAATCTAATAACCCGGAAAATATAATGTTAACTGCGGATATTTCAAATTCATTACCGGGTACAACGGATTGGAATGAGAAATATTCCTTTTACCCAATCGGATCGAAATATCTAGGGATTCTAGAAAATTCTAATAAACGTGTAAACAGGTCCTCCCGTGAAATTGCGTATCGAATGCTTGATTAAGGCCTAGATCGTAGACAATTTCCGAAGAAATTCTGAGAAATTGATACCATTTAACTGAAAATAGCAATGGAGTAGGTTTTGACCTTGCAGGAGTACTAGACTTGCTTTGTGTTTGACTTGATGTATTTCTGGTTTGGTTATTTATACATAAGAGCTTCTGATAACATTCTCGGGATTCTATTTGACATTTCTATTTCGCCAAACTTTTATAACTAGATAAGTTTTATCCTGAGAATAAATTTTGAATTTTTGACAGTTGGCCCATACTAGAACTGTCAGACGTCAATTTTATTCCACAGTAAAGGATATTTGATTTTGATAAAATCAGCCCCTTACACCAATGTTATATTTTAACTTTGGTGTACTCTAATATGAAGCCTAAATTACCTTACTTTGATAACTTTGCCGAGTTTCGTTAAATGATTATCAAAGGAAAGCAGTTATCCAATTCATTCATTCATTCTCCTGCCCTTATCCCAATTTATTTATCCAATTAACACAGCTTTCTATTTGATATTGACACGATTAAAATTGAGTCAGGCAGGTCCTAAAACACATAATCAGGTTCAACCCGCGTTCAGGTCTGTCAGGGCTACAAGCCAATTACATATAATTGTGTTTAGATTTCTTATGAAATAAGCATCACCTCTGTACCTATTAGGTATTTCTGTTTTTTTTTTTCTTGTCTCCGCTCGAACGCCGATGGGACAAATTTAATGTGTGTACATAAATAAAAAAAAAACAAAAACCAAAAGTCATTTATTCAATTTAGGCTGAGAATCAGCACTTTTCGAACGTCAAAATTACAAAAGACAGTCCCCCAAAAACGCCCGCCCTTCACAACTTCCTAGTGCTATCGCTGGGAAGAAAAATGGCGCAACAAACTTCCCAGCAGCACAGCAGTCTGTTCAGTTAGAAAATAGTTTATTGTATACAATACTAGGAACCTATGTTCATAATTAACATTACAAGACCAGAACATAAAATTAAATTATTTGCCATATGTCAGCTAGCCAAACTAATATACCAACAAATATAATAAGAACTATACGTACTCAAGCTAGAAAATAAATAATTAAAATGTAAATAAAAACTTACTACCCAAAACAAAGCCTCCAGGCATAAAGGGCGTGACAGCTTACATATTTATGCATTGGGTTCTGTTCACATAGCTGTCACTTGAAGTCACAAATGATAAACTAAGACCATCGAAGTAAAATAAATAAATAAGTTAATAACAATAACCTGTCAGGAAGCTAATTCTGGAGAAAGAACATAAACATTGTCTTGCGTTAAATTAGAGCGACCAACTATTCTTATCGTGTAAGTAGTCGTTGATGGAATAGTATGCCTTTGAACAAAGGTTGGATTTTACTTGAGTTTTCATCATCATCTGCCTAGCCTTTTCCCAAACTATGTTGCGGTCGGCTTCCAGTCTAACCGGATGCAGCTGAATACCAGTATTTTACATGGAGCAGTTTACAGTTTTAAACGCATTAAAAGGCAAGTCTAGCAAAGAAGAGGGTATCTTGTTATAAAAGGTTATACCAAGCCCAACAAATGAGTTATGAACCTTATGAAGCCGGTGAAAGGGGTCACGTAGTTTATCCTTATTTCTAAGTGTTAACACTATGAATATCACTGTTTTTAGTGTACAAGTGTAAATTTTGCCTAATATATAAGATGTTGGCAAAGATGATTTGTGATGCAACCGTGAGAATACCAATATCTTTAAAAAAATCTCTTAGAGAAACTGGCACCTAGCTGGTAAATTGCTCGAACAGCTCGTTTTTGGAGGACAAATATATTTTGTATATCAGCGGCTTTGCCACATAAATGGTTAAACAAAAAAATAAAAAAATCGTGACTAGAAAGGTAGGGTATACCACCACAGGGCAGCATAGTAACCCAGTTCTGACAACCTCATATAAAACGTTCCTAAGTGGCACATAGCACATAACTTATACATCAGAGCTGCCGATTGAAATGGCATTCTTGCATACGCGGAGTGAAGCGACACGCCACATATGTTCACGCTTCTAGGGGTATCGACCCTTGATGTGGCATCGTATTGATGGGAATATACCACTAATTTAAACTTGTTTGTATGGTTAAATATTCAAAGACAAGGCAAAAGAGCTTTCATTAAGAAATCAAGCTATAGCATCGTCATATTATACTGATGATAGGTTTCTTCGTTTTCTAATGGCTCGAGCAATCAACGTTTGTGAAAAACAACGAAAATGATGGACGCAAGAATACCAATTGCTATGGATGTTAAATAAGTTTTCAAAACGACAAAAGGATACCGCGTATATTACAATAAAAAGAAAGTTTGGATAGCGTCACAATGCCAGCAAAACTGTGATTCTAAAAAGATTTAAGTTTCGACGGCAACTATTAAACAATTGACAGTTTAATAGTTGCTGTCAAAAGGTTGATTGATTGTAGCTGGATCCTGCAGACAGAGCATCTGATGACACCGTTTAATCGGTCTCAGCTATGACTATAAATATCAATTACACTTTACCAATCTCAGTGTAGAACTAATAAGCAGGTGATGCTGCCATGCGTCCTGCATATTTTTGCTATGCGTGAAATTATAAGAAGCAATGCATGACATAGACATTTTAGCCGTAGGTATTTTTGAAGCCGTTTGGCCTCGCACAGGACTTTTTTTTCCAGTGTATTATTTTTTGTACTCAACTCAAAGCATTTATTATTATTTAGTAGTTGTAATTTTTGTTCGTTTTAAATGCTCGTTACTATTTGTATTTCCTGTGCATGTCCAAATAAAATATTTGTCTTTCTTTTCTATCTTTCTTTAAGAGCAACATAACCAATTAAAAACCAAAGCACACGAACGCAGGTGCGTATTTAGATCCGCGAAACGAGTAAGACCGTTTCAAAGGACGAGTTCAACGCTTAGATCGAAGTCGAGCACAGGAAGGCAGAAAGCGATCAAAAAGAACGCCTTAGCGATGTATTTAAACCACGCCGCACCGGAAAACGATCAACCGACTTATTAAGCTGACTAATAGAATATTAATCGCCTTGACTTAGCAGAGGGAAACTATTCTATACGCGTGTTAATATTGGTCGTTGGTAATTGAGTTCCATGATGTGGTACCAATCTAAGCGAAACCTATTATTAGGTTAGATTGGCTCCTGACAAGCGTCTAGCTTAAAGGTCAGCGGTACCTTTCCAACTGGAAAGGTTATTGATTTACCACGTCAATATATCGCCAAACCCTTTTTTGAAATTTTCCTTTGTATCATAATAACAGGACCTTTATTCAACAAAAGGGATCAAAAAGGGGCTGGCTGGTGATGAAGTGCCCCATGTGACAGGTATAACGTCCAGGTTTTCTTAGTATTGTTCAATAAAAATTACACCAAACGGGACATAAAGCCGAGCTTACTTTGCTTCAGAAATCGAGTCCGACTAACGGGGGCAACTGCCGCGTTTCCTTGGAAATGTTTACCATTAAAAATAACTGCTTATCCGAGCTTCCCTTTAGACTTGTACTATAAATGGTTTTATATGGGAAAAGGAATTTGAGGAGGAATAACACTTATTCAAATTTGGAAATAAAACAAATTAATGTTCTGTTGTCGCACTCTACTTCAACGTCAAAGCTTTACCGCTGTGTCAGCAAAGTGGATTAGAACGTAGAAAAAACGGATTCTATCTACCAAGACAAGTCACATTATCTAAGCAAACGAAAAAACGAATAGCTAAAAAGATTTTCGAAACTCTTTATCGAAGCTTGATTGAATTTATCTTGGGAGGCATAATCTTCCAGAGGGTTAAGGTCATCGACCTTGTAAGGTAATGACACCAACCTCCGTCCGGCAAGAAAAGTAAACGGGTAACGAGGGTGGATCTTTATTTACGATCAACTTCATATTACTACGCTAATTAATTTTGGGGTTGCCACCCTACGGTTTGACATAAAACTTGATAACAGGAATATTGTTAACGGATTATAATAATGCGTTAACAATATTCCTGGTATCAAGTGAAGGAATATTTTGTAGAAGTCAATTTTGAACTGAGCTTTTGATAAATATTTTCTGGTTGGATTGGATTGCTTATGACAACAGCTCCAAACACATAGGAAGAAAACCTCTCTCAACCTTTGTCAGTACATTTTCCAGTTTGTTTTTAGTAACAATAGCAATGTATGTAGCTATCTACGTCCAAAGAAAACTGTTTTACGAAGCATCGTTGTAATGCCTACTGGCGGATCCTATGTATACAATAGGAATTACGCATTTCTATTATGTACTAGCTTCTACCCGCGACTTCGTCCGCGTGAAATTTCTTGTACCCCGAACCCACCCATCGCATCGCATCGCCTCCCCGCGTTTCTACTTCGTTTTCGCTTAGCTTTTTTTCTGACTTTATTTGTCTTTTTTAAGGGTCTAAACAAATCGTCAAAAATTCATAATCATAAATCCTCAAAAATTAGGCTATCAAAAGCAAAAATAAATTTTCAAAACCTACAGGTATTTCCAGATTTGCGCGTTGAAACAAACTTTGCAGCTTTATTATTAGTGAAGATATAGGATAGATAAAGCATGTCACCCATATCTCCAAAATGTTTATAATAAAATAACACAGCAGAACTCCAGAAGTATATCCATAACAACATATAGAAGCAGTATGAATAGTACATAAAGTTGGCGGCGTATCTAAGTTATACGTTCAAATATGCAAGGAACAGGTAAAGTTAGTGGATATGCCACGCTAACTCCGCTGTTTTCATAGGCACAATGTTGTCGAGTGTCTGCGAAATGTATCAGGACTTCGATCGTAAATATGTGATGACTAACATGTGCCTGCTAGTCTATTCCGTGGAAATCTCTTAGGTGAAGGGAGCTGTCACTAGTGTCAATCCCTAGCATCAGGAGGAATGACAGCTCACATCATGCTGACTTCACTTTCGTTTTCATCGTGAAATTTTTACAGAATACATCGGCTGTTCTAACACTTTTTCTTTCATGTCATCAAAATCGGCTCAACGAACGTTGAGAGTATTTCAATACAATCTAAACCGCCGTACCGTTTCGCGGAAAAGAAATGGAGATCACAGTAAAATATTTTAAGAACATAGAGAGTATGTGTCTATTTTTCATTCCAAAAGCACCAACAAGAAAAAGGGTGGATTTATAGTATAAGCAAGAAAATACTAAGCAAATATTGAAAGAAATATTTAAGAAGTCGCTGTTAAACGAAAGAGTTTCAAACCGCATTAGCAGATGTCATTCTTTTTTGTATTGTTTATTCGGGTCTTTGGCATAAAATATACAATTTAAGCAGCTCAATGCTAATACCGATTGTTACCGAAACCTCTCCAAACATTGCCAAAACATATATCATATCTGTACGTGGGTGGAAAACTTCATAAATGCGAGGGTGGCTACAGAAAGTTACCCGGCCTGTTATCTAATTCAATGATGCAATTTACCTAGCCATTTTATCTGTAAAAGTAGTCCGAGAAGGAAAGGGTATAGACACGTAACAAATAGGTCTAAACGACCTTTAGTTGAAAAATGCCATTTTAACCCCAGACTGAACAATTTTTCTTATCAGTAAACACCTACTAAACTAACTACGCCTACTTTACCCCCCCAAGCAAGCAATTACAGACAAAGATCAATTCCAAAGATCTTGGCTTCGACTCCAGGGACGTGGCCATGCTAATACAAAAATCAAATTAACCATTCGGCTTCCCAATACTAAACACACTGCAATGCGAAACCAGATGAAAGTTCCCCATCTGATGAACACAAAAATACAGAGTACAATCAAAATATTTACAGCATCATTTTCATAAGAGGGGTAACCCATTGCTGATAATAACATTAAGTGCATCGGTCACCGACCCCACGTAAATTCAAACAGGTAGCGAGTGCCGCCGGGCGTTTCATCAAATTATCTGCGTACGTGTAAAACAGCGGTGCTCAACATTGCAGAGATGAAAGCATATTCGTAGAAGCGTAAATAATATGTATGAGAACTGTGAGTATCGGGAATAGCCAGAAAAGGGTGAATTCTAAAAGAGCGGGACGGAGGACAATCACGTAAGCAATGAAACTTACTTTAGATGTTAATTACGGAAAAGAACTAAATTCAAGTGAAACCCAAGATTCAACTGAAAATTGGAAAAAAATCTAGGATTTATATTTTATTTCGGAGCGCGTCACATGCAGTGGCGTGCATTGCTTATAGGCATATAAGCAGTGCCTACCTCGATAAATCGATAAACCATAAGCCAGCTGTCAATTACATTATAGTGTGTGTGCCCCACAATTAAGTAACTCAATAAATTATTATCATACCTAACAAAAAATAAAAACACGCGCGGCAGTAGGCAGTCGCCAGACGGCCTACTCGGCTCCCTTACAATTCGCACATTGTCATTGGTCTTTACTCGTTCAAGTTACTACGACGAAATTAAACATACGTACGTGTCACGCGTGTTTGAAAATAATCCAAACATAAATAATTTTATTTGCATTAGCAACATTTATTTGTTTAGCTTTAGTTTTTATACCCTGGTAACATTGTCTTTGCTTCTATAAAATCTCGCTTTGTGTCATGCCATTTTTGCTCTTGTCTATAAATTCACCAACTATTTTGGAAATACAGTTTTACTGCTAAAAATCTACAAGCATTTTATTATACATGCTAGTTGTGGTCCTTCGAAAACCTGTGAAAAGTTGTGCAGTGTGTAAATCGCGTATTAAAGTTTTGCCTTGTTCGAAACTCGGGGCCGGAGCCATTTTTTTTTTTTCGTGTTCCTCGAAGTTTTTGCGAGAAATCTATAATTTCTCTGCAACAATACAAGAAGAATCGCGAGGATTTCTACATATTTCACAGAAATACATTCAATTTGTAGTGGATTGCAAATCTATAATTTTGCAGCTCATTGGAAAATTGAGCACAAGTTCGTGGTCGTCGGGCAAGTTTTTGCGGGAAATCTACAATTTCTCTGCAAAATACAGGAAGATTCGCGAAGATTTCTGCTTATTTCACAGGAATATATTTAAAACGGAATCAATCCTATTGTGATACTGATAAATTGCAAATCTATAATTTTGCTTCTCATTCACATCTACCTTCCATTATTCGAAATCGTGGAACAGAAAACGGTCGGGTCGTCAAGTCATTACGTCACGTCCCTATAGTCTGTGGTCGCCATCGTCGTGCAACAAAGTTGGCAGAATTGCGGAGCTGTCATCGAGATTACCTTTGATTGTAAACAAACAACAAAAAGGGAAAACCTGCTCGCAAAGAAGTTCGTTCGGTGTTTACGGCTTACAAAGTGTGCGGCTACGTTAAGCGAAGTGTTCTTGTGAGTGTTATAAGTGCGTTTGTGCGTAATCTAACCTAACTACCATGTCGGTGGCGCAGGAAATGCTTAAAAAGTTGCGTCTCGCCCGAGCACAACAAAAAGGTACTCTTACACGCATCGAGAACTTTATTAATGATCCAATCAATCTTGCATCTGCGTCTATCGAAATGATACAAGCTCGTATTGAAAAGCTGAATACAACTTTCAAAGACTATGAGAGAACACAATTAGATATTTTATCTTGTGATGATAAAGACAAGGAAAATGTTGCTATTTTAGAGGATAAATATTTTGACATTATCTCAAAGTTAAATTCAGCTTTAAAAAACTTAAGTACATCTGAAATCAAACAATGCTCGAATGTTTCAACTTCAAAATTACCTAACATTGACATCCCAATATTTGACGGGAAGGATTTTACAAAATATACTCCATTTATTGATTTATTTATGGCTGTTATTGATGGAAACAGGGCACTCTCAGATGTGCAAAAGTTATTTTACTTGCGCAAATTCTTATCTGAAGAAGCATTGGCTGTTATTGTTAACCTACCACTTGTGAATGAATCTTATAAAGAGGCCATTGAGCTTTTGAAAAAACGCTTTGAAAATAAGTCGAGACTAATATTTAATCACATAAATATATTATTGCAATTGCCTGTAATGCAAAAAAGTACAGCGGCCTCTATTAGGTCTTTTACATCACAAGTGCAACAACAATTGTATGCACTTTAAAACTTGCAGCAGCCTGTAGACCAATGGGATATGCTTTTGATTTCAATATTATCTAAAAAAATAGATTTATACACCAATCGTGCCTATCAGTTGGATAGGGATATAGACACACTTCCAAATATGGAGGAGTTCATTTCATTTCTAGAGAAACGCGCTATAGCCTTTGAAGATAGCTGTCATTCAGACAAGAAGAATACAGTACAAAAAGTGAGCAATGTTGTCACAAAATATTCTGGTTCTTGTTGTTTTTGTAAAGGGACTGCACATTTGTTGCATTCATGCCCTAAATTTAAAATGGCTTCAATAGAAGACCGTATAAAGTACATAGACGACAATAAGTTATGCACTATGTGTTTAAAGACTCACACTGGTAAGTGTAAGTTTTCATTTACTTGCAAAATTTGCAAACAGGGGCACAATACGCTCCTGCATAAAGACGGTGGTCCTGGCCCTCAGCCTTCTATATCACTGCATTCTATCAATTCAACTATAAATATTTTATTGCCCACCATAAAGGTGAAGTTGATTGACTATAAGGGTTCCGAACTTTATGTCAGAGCATTACTTGATTCAGGAAGTCAAGTCTCACTTATTACCTCACATCTTGCAGAAAAATTGCAATTAAAGCTTAAGAACCAAAATACCAATATTATTGGCATAGGGAACAATTGTAATCAAATCAACAAATATGTTGACATTACCATCAATTCTCCAGTAAAAAATGTACAATTAAATGTAAAATGCCATGTTGTAAACCATATTACAGCAGATTTACCTCAATATCATTTTGATATTGCAGAGTTAAATATTCCCAAACACATCCAGTTATCAGATGATGAATTTAATGTACCAGCAGAAATATCCATGCTTTTGGGTGCTGACATTTATTTTAATATTTTAATTAATGGTCAAGTTAAAATTCATAATAGTTTATTGTTGCAGAATACTTTGTTTGGTTATACTATTGGTGGGAAACAATTTGTTGATGATCATAAAAATAATTTAGTTACAAACTTGGCTATTTGTGATAGTAATAAATTAGAACTTGTAATGGAACAGTTTTGGCTCACTGAGACGATTCCCCAGTGTACAGCAAAAAGCTGTAATGAATTTAAAAATTCAGAGAAATGTTTTCAACAATCTGTTAAACTCGAAAATGACAAGTTTTGTGTTGATATACCCTTAGCTTCAAAAATGGAAGAGTTGCAGCTTGGGGATTCGTTCTCAGTGGCTCTTCAAAGATTTCTATCACTGGAGAAACGATTTAAATACAACCCTGTATATTTAGAAAAATATAAGAGCTTTATTGATGAGTACATAGCATTGGGGCACGCTAAAACGGTGGATATAGGCAGCTATGATGTCAAAAATGACACTGTATATTTTTTAGCTCACCATGCTGTTCTAAATGAGGCGAGTCTAACCACCAAGCTGCGTGTGGTCTTCGATGGTAGCATGAAGTCTAGAACTGGTGTATCACTGAACGATGTTATGTTGAATGGTCCAGTTGTTCAGAGCGAACTCTTTGATATTCTCCTCCTTTGGAGAACATACTTATATACACTCACCTGCGACATTCAAAAGATGTTTCGTGGAATTCTTATCAACCCAAGTCAAACCTGTCTTCAAAATATATTATGGCGTGATGATCCATGCAAACCCATCAGCTGTTTGCAGCTCCAGACTGTCACGTATGGTTTAAAGTCTTCTACCTTCTTGGCTACTCGTTGTCTGATAGAGCTGGCTCGTAGATATCAAACTGAATTCCCGCTTGCTGCTCAAGCCATGTTGTTGAACACTTATTGCGATGATGTAATTTGTGGTTCTAATAATACTCAAGATCTTCATCAATTAAAATATGAACTCATTGCTCTGTTGCAAAAAGGCAGCTTCACCCTTCATAAGTGGTGTTCAAACTACCCTGAGGCTATTAATGATCTCCCAAATGAGCACAAATGTTTTGAAAAATTAGATATTAATAAAAACAATATTGTCAAGACATTGGGTTTAAAATGCGACATTCTAAATGATACATTTACTTTTAACTGTCCAATGATTGACAATGATGATACCAAGACCAAACGGTCTATTCTGAGTTTCATTGGCAAAATGTTTGACCCGCTAGGCCTCATAGGTCCTATTATAGTTGTGGCAAAAATGTTTATGCAAACTTTATGGTCTATGAATTTAGACTGGGACAAAATATTGCCCCAAGCGACACTCAATGTTTGGAATAAATTTATTAAAAATTTGGCTTTAATGAATACAATTACTGTGCCAAGATATGTAAGTTCATCTGATGCGGACATCATAGAATTGGTGGGATATGCTGATGCATCTATGAAAGCGTTTGGAAGTTGTCTTTACCTGAGAACTGTTAAATTTGACGGTTCAGTTTTTGTTAATTTATTGTGCTCAAAGTCCCGTGTTGCCCCATTAAAAAAAAATGTAACAATCCCTAGACTGGAACTGAATAGTGCATTGCTTCTATCGCAAATAGCGAATAGGGTGTACAATATTTTAAAATGTAGGTTCCCTAGTCTCACAGGTCACTTATACAGTGATTCACAGATAACACTAGCATGGATAAAATCTAAAAACATAAAGTCAAACCCTTATGTGACTAATAGAGTAAATCAAATAAAAATATTAACTTCAAACTTTCAGTGGTCTTATGTCAGCTCGGCCAATAATCCTGCTGATCTACTATCAAGAGGTTGTGACCCATGTAAATTAAAATCAAATTTGCTTTGGTGGCATGGTCCTAAGGAACTGTTAAGTAAGGACTTTGAACACTCTGTTAGTAATGTTGAGTTCCCCATTCCTTATTTGGCTGAAACAGACATAATAGTAAATCAAATCTGTGAAGTCAATGAACCTTCATCTAAAAAAGATGAGCCAGTTTTGAGTGGTTTAATTGGAAAAATATCAGATTTAAATAAACTTCAGCGAATTGTTGCCTATATATTGCGATTTAGTAAAAATTGTTCCAAAAACAATAATAAAATTTTCAGTTCTTTGACAATAGAGGAGCTTCGTGGTGCTTTGTTTGCAATTATTCGTAGTGTTCAAAGGAAATACTTTCCCAAAGAAATAGAGTGTCTTAAAAATAATTTACCTATCAAATCAGGATTATCAGGTTTACATCCTTTTTTGGATCAGGCTGGGATACTTAGAGTTGGTGGCCGTCTTCAGTGTGCGATGGACATGGCATATGACAAAAAGCACCCTGCTATACTTCCTAAATCTTGCAATTTCACAGAAATCCTAATTCGTAATGAGCATCTGCGTTTGTTGCATGCAGGAGCTAAATTAGTGTTGAGCTCACTTTCACAGAAATACTGGCTTATCAGTGGTGTATGTGAAGTCAAGAAGGTGGTAAACAAGTGTGTCAAGTGTTTCCGTTTAAAGGCTGCTGCTGCGAAGCAGCTTATGGGTTCGCTCCCAAAAGAAAGGATTACGGCTGTTAGGCCATTCAATATAGTTGGGGTGGACTTCTGTGGACCTTTTAATGTTAAAGCTTCTAGAATCAGAAATCCATTAATCACGAAAGGCTATGTGGCACTTTTTGTGTGTTTTACTACAAAGGCAGTCCACATGGAGCTGGTCAGTGATCTCACCACTGAAGCCTTTTTAGCCTGCCTCAAGCGTTTCATTGCTCGAAGAGGAATGCCAGAGAAGGTTTTCTGTGACAATGCAAAAACTTTTAAGGGTACTGCTAATGAGTTGCATAGGCTGTACAAATTGTTTATATCAAAAGCTCATATAGATTCTGTAAATAATTATTGTACTACTAATTTTATTAAGTTTAAGTTCATCCCTAGTTACTCTCCGGAGTTTGGAGGTTTATGGGAGGCAGGCGTTAAAAGTTTTAAATACCATTTTAAGAGAATTGTTGGAATTGTTGTCTTAACTTTTGAATGTTTGTATACTGTTATCACAGAAATAGAAGCTGTGCTTAATTCAAGACCACTCCTTCCCATGAGTTCAGATATTTCCAATTTTGAGTACTTAACGCCTGGCCACTTCCTCATAGGAACCTCTATGATGAGTTATCCTGAAACTGATTTATCCAATCATTCTATTAATAATTTAAAATTTTGGAATATCTTATGTAAAATTAAACAAGACTTTTGGAAAGTCTGGTCCGGGAATTATCTTACACAGCTTCAAAGCAGGCCAAAATGGCACCATGTCAATCCTAATTTACAAGAAGGAGACCTAGTTATTCTTCGTAATGATAATACTACTCCAATGACATGGCCCATGGCAAGGATAGTGAGGACAATACCTGGACCAGACGGTATGGTCAGAGTGGCAGAAATTAAACTGCCAAATAATAAAACATTTGTTAGATCTTTAAGAAAATTATGTCCATTACCGATAACTTAAATTATATGTACCACAATTTAAATGTAAGTTTTCTTGCTTTTGTATAATAGTTACAACATTTGTCATTTGCATGGCCCTGGCCCAACTATGTTTGAAAATAATCCAAACATAAATAATTTTATTTGCATTAGCAACATTTATTTGTTTAGCTTTAGTTTTTATACCCTGGTAACATTGTCTTTGCTTCTATAAAATCTCGCTTTGTGTCATGCCATTTTTGCTCTTGTCTATAAATTCACCAACTATTTTGGAAATACAGTTTTACTGCTAAAAATCTACAAGCATTTTATTATACAACGCGGAATACTATGAAGTTCGACCTTCGCAATTTATCATCCTAAAGTAGGCATGGGCACTCATAACCAACAGAGTGTGAATGTTAAAATAATACTTCGTAATTTAACTGTGCGCAGAAAGAAAGGGATGGATAATGAGGTCGCCGATAGTGAGATAAAAATTAAAATCCAAGATGGCGGTTGCGAAAATTTTCTAAATTCTCGTCATGGGTGTCGTTTAAATGGTTTTCGAGGGTGCTGGAGCCAACAATACAGTCAAAATGAAAATCTAAGATGGCGCCTGTAATTTTTTTTTAATTTTTCGTCATGGGTGTCGTTTTTATGGTTTTCAAAGGTTCTGAAGCCGATAGTGAAGTCAAAATGAAAATCCAAGACGGCGGCTGCAATTTTTTAAATTTTAAGTCATGGGTGTCGTTTTCATGGTTTTCGAGGGTGCTAAAGCCGATTGTGAGGTAAAATGAAAATCCAAGAATGCGGCTGCGAAAATTTTAAAATTTTGTCATTTTAAAAGCTTTACAGCCTCCATCTTGAGTTTTTCATTTTGAACATCGTTCCTGCCGGCGCGGTTCCCCGACCACACATGTTTTTATACCCAGTAAATCAATAAATTTTTGCCTTAAGGTACCGCCCGGTACCTCACGAAAAAGTGTTGCTACCTATTCTGAAAACCAATGCACGCCACTGCTCACACTCAGTCCGGTTTCATCAAATATCTGTGATATAATATTAAGTCGCAGCGCGATAATATCTGCTTTCATCTCAATATTTAAATTGCCTTCGTTTTTTTTTTAATTTCCTTTTTTTTCTTTTCCGGGCCGAATCCGAGGTTTTGCAACGTCATATATCATAACGCTTTTCCGAGCAAAACAGCTGCAATAGCGATACAATGCTGAAGTCTAAATCTAGGACATCTCTTTTGTTTCGGAAAACGTAACATGTTGGGCGCCATTTTTGGAATTCGACCCAAGTCCGACGTTTTGCAACTTCACATAACAAAACATAAAAATTGTGTCATACATAACCCAATTTATATATGACACAATTTTTATGTTTTGTTATGTAGCCCCAGTAAGTTACAATAGTACTTGTGTGGGACCTGTCTCCAATGCTTTTCTGATTCTGATACGGAGGTAGTGGCAATACAATGAGTTAAAGGTATCAAGAAAACTACTACACTTTAAAAACAAAACTATTCCATCTTAAAAAACCGTTAAACTTTATTTATCACTAGTACAGTTTACATGTTAAAGAGGTCCGGAAAAGAAACGAAGTGACTTCGTAAAACGACAAAACTGTTTGACAACCACTGTCGTAATCAGTAATCAACTTTGCCCTTTTTCCCCGGGCATATAAAAGAAAGGTTGGGGTAAATCTGACACCGGATGGGTAAAATTTTAAAACAACCTCGTTTTTTAGCTAAACGTTTTAGACATCGAACGAGAAATAATATTTTGGTAATTTATAAAAGCTCGTTTGTTTTTCTGAATAATCCTGTTTTATTTAAAGCTGTATATTCTCCCCTAGCTTGTCAGGGGTAGGTACCTAATGATGTTTAACCACCCCTTGTGGTTTTCGAGGTTTTTGAGTGAAAGCCCCATTAAAGTTTGCTTGGCGACACACGGTTACAGCACTTACAGCAAAGCTTCGTGTATAAGATATTGTTTTTTTTTTTATGTTCCAATGAATTCTATTTAATAGTATCCCAGGAAGTAAAAACTACGGTCTATGCTTTCAAAGGCAATCAGGGCAACCCATCAATATAAAACATAAATTTTACGTTACCGTTAGACTTTTACAAATTTTAATTTCCGGTGAAGGTTTTAGATGAGTAAGACCAGGGGGCCTACTCCGAAGTGCAAAGTGCGAATGTTCGGATCGGACCGACACATGGCCGAACCGAATATTATTGAAAAATTGGAAAAAAGTTCGGATCGGCTCAGTTGGGTCGGGACCATAGTCAATATTCGAAAGAGTTAGGAGAGTAGGATTGGAACCGACCGAACCCAATAGTAACTTCGTAGCAGGCAACGGCCGAACATTCGGCCGATACTACTTCGGAGTAGACCCCCAGGTTATTTATTAAGGCTGGTAATAGAATATTGATGTTTTAAATTCAAACGCTGCCTGGCAAGTGGTAGGTAAAATTTTTGTGATTGGAAATCAGTATTTCACGAGCAGATCAATCAATCTGCATGAGTTTTCTGTCATAGATATTTTTCGAAGCTTTGAACAGCAAAAGCCTTTATTTAGCCGGTCACCCAGGGCCAGGTACTTGGTATTTTTTACACTGAAACCTGACTTGACCAATCAATTAATATTTCAGTATGTTCTAGAAAACTAAAGAGCTACACTTCATCCGCAAAAACGAAAAAAAAAAACATAATTTAAACATGGAAGAATTTTCGCGGGTTTATTGAAATACGCGGTAGAAGTGGGAACTAGTGTGGGCGCGGAGAACTTTTCAACTCAAACACCGGCCAACTTTGGTGGAGAGCACTCGCGTTGCGGCGAGCTTATTAAGTTAATTTAAACCGGCTATGTATTCCGATAAAATAAAATATTCTGTCCAGCACCGCAGGTATAACAATGGGTGGTGTGTCTCCCGGGCAATATAAGCTGCAATACAATAGTACAGTCACCTGACTGTATCATTGTACTGTCGCAAAAGAGAGAATTTGTAAGCTACTTTATTTTACAAAAGAACCTAACCAGCCTCCCCGTCATATACAGTCTTCCAAAAGACAAAGGATTTGTCCAATCAATCGCGGAATAGAAATCAAATCAAAGCTGTAGTTAGAAGTGCTGTAATTGTAATTCGAAAACCTTGAAAATGATCTTATCTAATAACACTTAAATGATTTTTTTTTTAAGAATAAAAGACCTAGGATCGCTCCCTATTACACGGGACTTAAATATAACTGGCGAAATGTGGGTATAATATAGGTACACCTCTGCCTAACCCTTCGGGGAAACAAGGTGTGATGTTACGTTATACAGGGTGGCGATTAGGTTATCACATTAAATGAAACCACGTACTCTATATTAGGTATTTTATCATATTCAATTAAAATAATTTAATAATAAACAATATTATAGCCGCAGGACCCTTTTTTTCATTTTAATATTTCACAACATCATGTATTGCATAAACATAATCAGCTGACCAATAAAAGTAGGTCAAAGACCCGTGGCCGGCGAAGATAGTTCAAAACTTCAAACGTTGCCATTCCGAATTACCTACAAGCACTACTAAACTACCATTTTACAAACTATTATTACAAGAATCGTAAAAAATTCAAGCGAAAAATGTCCTTACCGCCTTCTTACGGCTAATAGTTGAGGGCGTTTTTTGTGCGCAAAATTAAAAGATGAAAAGGGACCGCATGAGAGGTATGAAAAAAATATGCAAAAGTATTCTTACGGTTGACGACTTAAGGTATAAATTTCTATGCGCGAAATGCTACGGGGTGCGGGGGTGTGCTTGTAGGCATTTCTTTGGCGCGTGCGACGAATGAGTCACATAGTCCGCCGCCAAAATCCTTGAGGGATAGTTGACGATTGGCGCACGCGCCCTTCGTAGTATTGTTATTGTTTTTATTTTGTGGACATTGTTTTGTGTTAACTTTATTTTAGTAATAGGAATAGGATAGGTTAGTGAAGGTGGTGTGTGTGTGACAGTTTAATGCGAAATCAAACGCCTAAATAATAATTATTGTTAGGTAGCTATTTTCATTGTGTTATTGTTTCCAACAAGATACCTCGAATCAATTTCGCATCGCCGGAGTACACCGATATGATTTGGAGTTCGGGCAATGGACATTTAAAGAATGAGGTATACGCTACTGAAGTGACGACTATGGACGATTTAAAATCTCGAATAATTGGGGCCTTCGACAATTTAAAAATTTTAGCCGCGAAGCCTACTCTGAAGAGTCCGAAATAATATCGTAAGACGATGTCATTTGTGTGTACAGAAGAACGGTGGACATTTTGAAAACGTAAAAATTAAAAAAACGTAATAATTGAGCATTTATGTGGAGATTTTTAAAGTTAATTTTTGATTATTTCATAAAACAATATCGTATGTTGTGAAAATGTTGAATTACTATCGCACGCGCCACGTGCGCGTGCCTACATCCACAAGTAGGTACTCGTACTCGTACCTCGCGTAGGTACGGCGCGTGCTCCGCCGGCGCGACGCTGCGGCGTTGCCGCTTTTACAGGTCAGTAAACTAATATTATAAAGGATGATTTATTTTTTACCAACTATAACTCCATTTATTTTGTTTGAAAAATGCATTTTCTTAATTTTAGTAAAATTATTTATTTTATTATTTTAACGGACTGATAACAACTTGTAATACCTGCTGTACAATTTAATGTGATAACCTAATCGCCACCCTGTATATAGATTTATTCAAACAGCTAAAGCAAAACAGGCCCAGTAACATAAAATAACAGTAAACGTACTTAACATTGACACGAGACCGTCGAAAATTCTATTTTTACATGCCGCAACCAGGCAAGGGCAGAAAACCAAAGCCTCATTTGCAACGAGCTCTCCGAGGCTCCGAGCGCGCCCCGGGCGAAGGCGCGAACTTCGGGCCACGATACCGCTGCAGTAGCGGCGGCGGCGTGACGTCACACGCGATCAATGGAACTGACGTCGAAGCTGGTACCCTGGCCCCCGCGCCCCGCCCGCCCGGTCGCACCCCGCCACTATGCCGGCTGCTGCTGCCGGCCTGCCTCGATTGGGACGCGACAGGAATTTATTGTACCGTTAATTAAGTTTATTGATACGAGGGTTTTTCAAAACTTCGCACTCGAAAAGTAATTAATAAAAGTTGATTCATTTTTTATTCTGTTTTCAGTTTACATAGTTAGGTAAGGTCTCCCGTACGAACGCCGAGGCTGTGGTTATTTTAAGCCGGCAACGAGTAAGGTTAATCTGGGTGCGACACTCGTAATTACTTAATTGGTGCGGTAGTTGTAGATTACCTTTACCTGCGTAGTCGTACCCATACATATTTCATGCGATTTTCCTCAACCCCCGGGCTGTTTATTGGTGCTTATAGAATCGCCTATATGTCCCGACGAAATCTTGCCATAACATATACACAATTACATATTATCTTTTCACTTAGGCTTATCAGAATTAGTAATTAAACATATATATAATGTTACAAAATTTATTTTTGAAACTGAATTAATCTCTCTGAAAATCTAAGATACAAAATCAGGGCAGACCTACCTAAATCTAGTAAATCATACATCCCCTAATTATCTGGAGCTTCGTGATAACAATAACTTCATAATCCCCTTGTAATAAACAATACAATCGTAACAAAATATCATCAGATCATTAAAAGTTAATGATCAGAATCAATATCCGGGCCTTTTAAAAACGAGTACTATGCAAAACTGACACGGACATAACAATGATGAAACTTAATCGTAACGCATTTGCATGGAAATTGGAAAACAATGAACGAAATATAATGTTCCTATGCATAAACTCTAAATACAATTATTGAGAAGATTGAAGAAGCTTACGAACATTACAAAATTACACATATGGCAGAAACATTCCGAAAATAAAACAACAAATACCCCTTTGGCAATACGAAACCCTCAAAACATTTGGAAGACCTCTTCATCGGTCCCAAAAAAAGGTTGGCTTTAGATCCTTGTCAAACAAAACCCAACCTATTTGTTGTAAGAACCCCAAATATTTCTCACAACTGCCTATAGACCGAAATACTTTTACAGCAAATGCTCCAGAATGCTAAATTATAGGGTGTTGAAGGACGAAAACGTCTGAATTTGCAACAGGAGAAACAGTGTCTCGTTTCCCGGAATTAAAGCTTCATATAATTTGCGTTTCTATAATGAGAACTTCCCTCTGCCACCCCGTTTACCCTCCGTGGGAGATTTCAAGTGGCTCCGGCAAGCGTTCTATGTCCCCACTTGAGGCATTACTCAATCTAGTCTTATACTGAATGTACTACCATTATTCGTAGCTCAGGTCATAAGTTCGATGTAAATTTAATTCACACGTAATATTTTATCACACGCGATGGATAAAATAAACACTTATGAGGTTTTGGCGCATGTTATTTGGCACAGAATATCTGCACCATTATCTGAAACAAAAATGTACTCTACTTAAAAAAACAATATGTTGAACTATTTTACAAGTCCGCTAGTAACAACATTTTTGGCAAGAACCGAAAACATTTTAATCGCAGTAGCTAATCTCCGCTAATTCCAAGTTTACTGTGAACAATTTCCTACTCTTTATTGTAACTTCCAACTTTTTAAGAAAAGTTAAATGGTTAACAGGGTTTTCACAAGAATCTTGAATGGTCCAAAGATTGCAAAATATCCGTCTTCTTGGCACGAATTTCTGAAATCACGACTAACCGGAAATCTCACGAAGAATTACATGCATTTGCAACATGAAAAGGTAAATATGACAATGCACCTTATTACCCACTTACCCAGCTATAATGGCAGGAAATGATGCAAAAGCAAATATTACGGAACGGTTACTAATTAAATAAATAACAGTGACTGTTATTTTCATCATTGGTACCTATAAACAGCTAGTAACGGTATTATAGCGTTACAAACCATCAGATAAGCCTTCTGCAGTGATTCAGTGCGAAAATATGTGCTCGCCGCATCCGAACATTATCTGAGTGGAAGCTGCCAGATTATGAATGTAGGGCAGGATATTATCGTGATCATTACTTAATATAAGAGAGGCCTCGGCTATTTGTGAGGATAACGAATAAGGCAAGGTGTGCGGGGGTTGCTACTGATTACCTAGTGGATTACCTATTTCAACATCGTCTTTGTTTTTGTATTCTTGTTAATACTAACTTCACGTTAATACTGATCGATATTCTCATCTTTTCAATTCAACAATTCAACCTAACTATCTTAAAGGTCTTCAATAAGCAATACAGTTTGCCTGTCTTGGAAATTCTGCTCAAATTGTAAAGGAGTGTACGCAACTACTTACAAGCTTACACGTAAACTGCATTAGTTGATGCCTTTGTCTAGTTTATAAACTGAAAACAGGGTTCATTGGCCATCAGGAGAAAGTTGCAAGAAGTAAGATCGATGTGTATGTGTAATTTTCAGGACTTATTTCTTTTACTTTTCAAACAAATGTTCTCTGCCAAAAATCGTTTGATGCAAACTAGAATTCAAATAAATCAAAACATATCCCTCTAAACGACAGTCAATATGATAATTCAAAAGAAAACTTTGCTATTTCAAAGCAGTCTGCATTCTTCACGTTTCAAATATATGAGAGCTATTCGTTCGGATGAGACCGACTGTATCGGAGACTCGTTTGCATCGGTACATCATTTGAGTTTGCACAGATGCTTGTTGCTGGGCGTTTGAACCCCCTGTATTTTCTATGCGACTGCACACCTAACTTTTCAATTTAACGTGTCTCCAACAACTCCTCAAGCTAGAGAATAGAATGACTCTCAGACAGCGAACTTCTAGGAACTTCATTGACAAGGGTTCCCGCGTGTTCCTTTTGAGTGCCACCTACAGGACCGAAACTGTCCACAAATGTTTAGAACTCAACATCCAAAGAAACATTATGCTAATTCAAGCATTCTAGCTGTTTACAAAGTCTAAAATGAATTCACTTTAAATTAATAACATTCTCTTATATCTTTTTTACCAAAACGGAAAGTTTTTCGTTATCTTTGGGTCCACCCATTGTACGTTTTAATAATTTCTAACGTGACTATATTATTTTGGACGCCCACATCCACGTCCATAACATATATGGGTATATGCGCACGTTAACGTTATCGTGGCCGGAAATTTAAAAGCGTCTTCATATATTTTACTTCCCTGTGTTATGGTGACGCCGTGACGTGGACGTTCAAGATAACATCGTAAGAAATTATAAAAGCGCACGATATCTATAGTTATGTCCTGGAGCATACCCTCCGTGGTTCATTTACTTAACATGTCGGCAACACGCGGGGTTCAAACTCTAATTCCGCAAAATACGCGTCTATTTAGGATCCCCGCAGCCTCATTTCGTGTGATTGCTCTATAAAAAGATTATCTTCCGCGCCACACCGCTCCACAACAATTACCTACGATACTTCGGCGAGCCAGAGAAATCTAGTCAGCTCTACAAATGAATCATTCTAGATTCCGCAATGGTTTTTGCCCAAGCAGACAAAAGAAATAATTTGTCACTCATGATTCATCCAACAGCATATTTTTTACACAACACTGCAAATGGACAGTGTTTCCGACGTGGCTCAGGAGATTTTTTCTACGGCTGGCCCGAGACCCTGCTCCGACAAAAATTAAGATAAAAACTGCGAGTTACAAAACTTCACTTTTTATATAGCCTGTATTACTGTCACGACTTAGATGAAGTACTGGGATATAAGACAAGAGATGGCAAACTGCTGACAATGAATCCTCAGGGAGCCGGACTCCAGCTCTGGAACGAGTATTTAATTCTGTATTTCTGAGTAAAGTTTAGGTAACGCATAAATTTGTCATTTAGACGACACAAACTCTTTACATTAAATAAATTGCCTGAAGGTCCCTGCGTAGATAGACAAATTATGTAAAATGTTCGAGTTGGGAGGAAAGTCTGTTTCCAAAGTCAGGCGTAACCCTAGGCAGTGTTACATAGAACCCTAGACAATGGAGACGAGCAAGGTAATGGTGGTTATCCTCTTTTCAGTACATTACGTGAAACAATGCAGCATATTGTGTCTCAAATTGCGAATATCACGAGCCAATTACTATAGTAGCGGGGATACATTCCTTCCATTTCCCATGGAGGTGTAGGGCTTGGCTTCGAAGCGAGCGAGTTCAGCAGACAAACCTATGTAAATCAATACATTTTCACACGAGTTTGAGTCGTCTTACACGTTTACTAATTGGAATAGTACTTGGTACAAGTGTGGCGTAATCCTAATCACGAGTGTCATATTTCAATCTATCGTAAACTGCGACTAATGGCTAATAAAATATTAATGTGAATCATTTAGCTATTACGTTTACTGGCCCATTGATACCAAACTGCTAACCGATAACTAACGATGACTAGTAGCAGGTTTCTTCTTAAAATATCAACGAGTGGTTGTTCATAGTAGTTTTATCTGCCATGTGTATTGCCCGCCTCGTTTCGAAGAAAGACCTCATTCTTACGAAACCTGATTCCTCCTTATTACAACTTTCCCAGGAGAGACCTCAAGTTTCTATCGCTCGTTTCCCGCTGGCTTCGAAGCCTCGCCTAAATTACATAACCCTCTTGAACGCGGCGCGGGGCGAGGGACGCCCCAACAATACGAGCAGTATCGAGCGACGTCCGTCCCTCTCGCACACGAGTCTCTCGCTCGCACTCGGGCATTTACATACCGGACATGACAGCTACGATCCTTTCCACCGACGCCATTCATTGCTGCCGCAGAACGCGTCACATAATAAACCTATGTAGGTGAACCACCGATGTACCGTGCACACCTGAGCGAGTTTCATGAAAAGACATTGATTTCAGTGCCACGCGCGGCAAACGGCTATTGTGAAGTCCAGTACAGAAAAAAATCTCATGTATTGTGTGAACTATATTGTAAAGTTGACAAAGAAAATGTCACATGGTAGAAAAACGGTATCCTGTTTTCAAAAATATACTGAATAGAAAACTGTAGGTATTGGAAAAACATGTATTATGTATGCCATGCAAATTATTATCTTCATATTGAAGTCCTTCAAGATAATGTTGATTGGAAACCTTTAGAAACAGATTATTTTAAAAACACCTAGTTACATATAGTAACAATAATCATATTTCAATCACCATCTTTTATCATCATATTCATCAATTGGCAGTCAAATGATTTCGTATCATTGAAATGATTGACCTGATTTGAATGTCACAGTCGCTAATACTGTTTGTAAGTAGCATTATTTGTTATGTTATCATACTTAAAAATGATTAGTAGGGCGAATTTAAAATGATCACAGATTCTGCAACCATTCAATATAACATTTTTATCAAAAAACCAGTGAGTGAATCAAAATGATCCACTGATTGGTTTTTTACATCCAATTTAGATCAATCTATGAAATCACAGATTGATTTAAATTGGATGTATTATTATTTTGTGTTTGAATGTTCAATGACAAATCACCCAAATCATCTGCCTCGCCTTCAGATGGCTCCCAGTCAATTATTCACCAATCTATTTGGTTAATTATTTTAATTGTCATGAAAGACCTCACTGTCACCTGCCGCTCTAATAATGCAATCTGAGACATTTAAAATTAATTTTAAATGAATCATTAAATTATCACCAAACTAATCAATATTAATATTATGGAGTATAATGGACTGATAGACTAATAGACTAGTGCAATAAATAATAATTGAAAGTTTAGGCTAACAAGGCAAAGGTTTAGAATAAACAAAGATTAATAAATAAAATTGGGTTTTTTTTTTTATTGTAGCCAAGGTAAATCTGTGGATAAATCCAATGTATATGGGTCTGGAAAAGACTTTAGGTACATAATGATGTCACTGTGTATAAAATGATCTTATTCTCAATAGATTGAGTTTATATGAAATTATTCAATTGATCCATTGGTTAATTTGAAATGAAATACCAGTATTAAATTATGTAAGCAAGAATACAATGAGTATCTTTGAATACATTCTCAAGCCAAATGCTAGTAAAACATCATAGCTGCAAAATTCCCGATTAATTTTTAAGACCTTGGTGTTGCTTTGAAGAATAAAACTTGATAAAATTATGTGTGTAATAGCTTATTCATCCTAGATAATTAAGAAGCAGGGCAGTGTGGTCTTGTCCATAAAATATAGATTTAAAGGTAAAAAACCGCGTTTTTTAAAGTAAAAAAAGGTTTATACTGCATAGTAACAATTTATTCTCGAATAGAAGCCGTAGAACTGCCGGTTGCAGTACTGTATCAGTTGACTTTCGTATCACAACACCGACGTCCGTATCGCTATCAATAGATCTCAAAATATACATACGCACCCGATATAAATTCCTATTACTCTTTTGACATAAAACTTACGTCGTCGACGGCTAGACTCGAGTACCGCCGCCGCATTCCACAACACACAACTATTGCCGACAACACAATTAGCAATAGCGACAATAATTTAATAATTCAAAATGCCATTCCATCTATTTTCGCATCCCACGTTATCTGAAATGAAGATATAAAATTCCACTCACCGATAGCAACCGGCGTGTGACGACCGCCCGAAAATTAATGATTTGCCACAAATTCACTGTTTTCACAATTTCAAATTGATTTTTTACTAAATATTATTCAATATTTATAGGTGAATAGACGTCGACAGAGTGACGGATTTTGACATTAATATCGTATCGTTGCCATAGAAAAATAAAGGCATATATTGCAACTAGTCAAAATCACTTTCGGTTTAGAAAAATCATAACTAGATATTGAAATGCGTAAGATGATTCCATTTGTACACATTTTGTACTTCTCAATCACAGTTGATACATCAGCTGATCAGTATTGATTAGCATTGAGCATTCAGCTGGCGAGCTCACGGCAAGCTGAAAAATAAAGTTTAGCTTACCATAAGCTGTTGCTTATGGTAGGTAAGCTAAACTTTATTTTTCACGCGTGTGTGGGGCTCACTAATACCTGTGCTAATACACAAAATCAACACAATCTAGGGAATGGGATATTTTAATTATTTATTGTTACCATTACGGATTTTCGGATCGGACGGATTTTCATTAGTTAAGGAATGACTTTTGTAGTACTCACCACAGTTAGTACGATTTTTGGTCAGTGGGTCATCTTAAGGGGCTATCAAAAAATGGTTTTGTGAACATTGCCAATTTGCTGACTGTAATGAACATTTCTCAAAAGGTTAAGAATAGTCTCCTAAGACCGTTTTTCTGTAGCAAATACGGGTTAAGTACCTGTACTTACTGCCGCGTCCAAAAATCCAGCCTATAATATTTATTGTACATACACTCTAAATCTTGTCACATCACAAAATTCGAGAATTGGCAAACGTGTGTATCCAGCATATTATGTCTGAAAAGACACCTGCATTTCGTTCATTCCTATCATCTACTATTCTCTTTTATATTTGTCTATGGTCAATGGGAAACGGAAAAGAATGGAATGAATGAATGATACACGCCATATAAGCGTCATCGTTGTAGTGATCGTGAACGACGACGCTCTCTCAGTGCTCTCGGTCTTTCTATTTGGTTCATTTCGCCATTTTGTGGATAAGTTAACTTTGCTGTGGCATAATTTTGAAATATAAGTAACTGTAAAAGCCGTGTGTTATTTTCTGTAAATAGTGCTTTGTTCGTGCGTAGTATTGGTGTAAGGTAAGTATCTCCAAAACTTGTCCTCAGCCGTCAGACTATTACTTTTATTTTTTCGGTACAACTACGAACTACCATAATCCATTGTCATGGACGCTGCTGACTCATTTCGTCAAATTATATGCGTTTCAGAACCTAAAATGCCGGGCGCCGGTACTTTCAAAATCTTCGTCGGGAATCTTTCCGATAAAACAACGGACGCCGATCTTAGACCGCTATTCGAAAAGTACGGTACGGTCGTAGAATGCGATATCGTCAGAAATTACGGTTTCGTGCACATGGAAAACGAGCAAGTCGGCCGCGAAGCCATTCAGAATTTAAACGGAGAGATAGTTCATGGCCAGGCGATCAAAATAGAAGCCGCCAAGAGCCGCAAGGCGCCGTCAACGCCGACCACAAAAATATTCGTCGGTAACCTCACGGACAAGACGCGCGCGCCCGAAGTCCGCGAGCTGTTTCAGAAGTTCGGCACGGTCGTCGAGTGCGATATCGTTCGTAACTATGGCTTCGTGCACTTGGACGCGACGGGTGACGTCAACGAGGCTATCAAAGAGCTGAACGGTATGATGGTGGACGGACAGCCCATGAAGGTGCAGATGTCGACCAGCCGCGTCCGCCAGCGGCCGGGCATGGGCGACCCCGAGCAGTGCTACCGCTGCGGTCGGGGCGGCCACTGGTCTAAGGAGTGCCCCAAGGCGCTGGGCCCCGACCGCAACGGTTTCCGCGATCGAGCTTTCGGCCGCGACCCCTACCCCCCGCCGCCGCCGCCGCCGTTCCTTCGCGATCGCATGATGGGAGGATTTGGGGTAACGCGCTATCACTTACTATCCGAACCGTCGGTTTCCATCTGACCGCTTTCGATGCATCACGTAGGCCGAGCGCGTGGAGTCTGTCTTCGCACGCGGTACCTAACTCGGGCCGAAATAACATGATCGGGCTCGGTGATGCTACAGTCGCTGCTCACCACCAAAACAAACAAAAAACATGCCTAAACTAATAACATTCATTTTGTTTTGAGTTGGTTTTTATTTTGACAGTTTATACAAATTGGCTGCCATTACTAATGCTGTTTTACTATCACAGGATCCCTATGATGGGTACTACGACCGCGCCAGGTTCGAGTCGCCGAGGGACCTGTTCGAGCGCCGCTACCCAGTGGGAGCTTCCCGCGGGCTAGAGATGGGCGCGTCGCGCGGCGGGCGCGGGGACTTCGTGTCGCCGCCGCTGCGCCGCGAGCCGATGCCGCCCATGCCGAGCCTCCCGCCGATGCGCAGCGGGATGGGATCTATGAGGTCGTCGTATGATGCTATGTACAGCAGAAGAAGTCCCCCTCAAGGACCTCAAATGTCCCGGGGGTGAGAATTGACTTGTGTCAATGTTGTTGTGTTTCATGCTCTCAATCTTGCTTAATACAAAATTGGTTGTAGTGTATGAGTTAGAAGGTACTCTTAAATGTATGTTAGAATCCCCTTCACTTATCGGCTATACCAAAAACTTTCAACATAACACAACTGACACCAGTTTTGCTATAGTTTAAGAATAGAGTAAACTTTAGCCCGACTTGCAATAAATTGAAATAATTGTTTGCCACATATTTTCCATTCCATTTCCTTTGCCGATTCAGATTTTAATTGTTATCTTAACAAATTGAAGTATATGCTATTTCCAATGTTAGGTTTCATTTTTCCATAGTCGCATATTTTTATCTGAAGAATAAATCTGACAGTTTTACATATTTTCTGTACACAAGCTGTCAAACTGCAATGTTTATTCCTTAGTTAAAAGATGTGGCTATTGAAAAATCAGCCCTTTTAACATAACATAAAATTAATAATAATTTCCTCTCACTACAGAATGTATGAAGACTTCAGCCGTGACACGTTTGATGACAGAAGGTACGGCAGCCACCATTACTTGTAACTATTTAGAGGTGTGACTAATTTATTCATAATAGGTACAGGTATCATAATACAAGCCATGTATATTCATATTAGGATATGCGAATATAGAATAATAGGTTACCAGGTATTAGTTCAATAATAGGGATGTGTAATAGCGAGGCGACTGATAGCGCCCTATGGTGACCAGTGACCATAGCTCACAGCGACTCCATATTATTGCTGCACGCAGTGATTGATAACTAATAATTATTTTGTTAGTGTTTAGTGATTGGGTTGATATTTTATTTATTTTTGTTGGAGGTTTTGGTCCAAGGAAAATTTTAATCACTGTTTCACTTCTATCATAGGCATACGTGAATAATAAACGTGCAGAATCTCGGTATTTCATATTAATTATTATGGAGACTATTAATGATATTACGCAGATATGCATATTAGATTGAGTAGCTATAATTAATCGGTTCACTAATATCCAGTAATAGGTATGATGTAATATATTCAATAATATGATTACCTAAAAATTACCCTAATATAACATCTCTATAACTATTTTGGATGTAAAAATATGAAAAACTGTATTATTAATAATACGGCACTGTTTGCTTCCAGGCCGGGGATGCGAGGACCGTCTCCCTCCAGAAGATACGCGCCTTACTAGGTTAGATAATAGTTTTCCAACGCTCAGTTGCAATCAATTGTTGTACTTGACTGGTTGAACGATAGTTAGTACTGTTTTATAGAGGTAAAAAAATATTATTTAAGTGGGAGTGACTGATTTGCGATTTCCACAAGTACGATTGGCATGGAAGGTTATGAATGTATTATGTGACTGAATGTAAATAAGTGAAATAAATATCATTTTAAGTACAAAACTATTTTAATTTCATGGACAGCTCCTGCTATCATTAGTTTTTTCGTATCCTTTTCCCAAATAGGCAGCATCTTTATTTAGCCATCATCGCAGCTAAACAACAAAAAAACAGACTGCATTTATCTGCCTCATGGGAATATTCTCTACTAACACTCAATTCAACTATGAAATTGATGAAAAAAGATTTTGGCGTAGCTACCGTCACCCGACCTCAATATGTTATTTCCTCACTAGAAAGTTGTATGCAGATTAAAACAACTTACCTAATATCGTCGCTCTAGATGGGACACCTCGTAAATTTTATACGAACCTGTTAATTTTCCAGAAGAGAAAAAACTGTTTTTATAATTGTATGCTTTTGGTTATTTTATTGAATATTTAATAAAATACCGTATGTTTTCTTGTATGCACATAAAAAATCACCTTGGCACGCTTGGTGTAGGTCCCACCTTCCAAAGTGCTTCAAAGTCTTGTTACGAGATGTCAATAAAAGTCAGTTTTTAAGAGAAGTAAACCTGTACATACAAGGTATCACCAGAAAGATGTGACTCAGGCTGGCTGGACAAATGTTCAAAAATAGCTCGCATTTAACTTGGTCAATAGGTACACCCTTATTTCAGAATTTGTAACGCTACAGAATCGATCGAAAACGTGTCCAGCCAGCTTGAAAAACCACTTTTCGCTGGTCTCTCAATCTCTTTAACGGAAGTCTCATCCCTGCCTCTGGGCTGGATTGAGGTCAAGAGTGAGCCCATTGTCAATGAAAAAAAACTTGATACCCGGATGGAACGAAGTTCCTTTCGATTAAATAGTGAAAGATTGTAATAAAATTTTGTTACAAAAATTAAAATTTATGTTATAAAAAAAAAAAACAATAAAAATAACTGGCTTGCTTTCTATAAGAGAGAGAGACAGACAGAGAAACAGGCGCACGCCGCACGGCTTACAACTTTTGGTCTTAATTTTTTCCGAAAGGGGGGCTCCCTTTCGAAAAAGTGATCTTGACGACTTTGCATAGGTATCAACGGGCGTCACATTTTGTGAGATACATGTGTCCAGCCAGCTTGAACTCAGGCTGGCTGGACATTAGCCTGACTACCACAAAACAGTGTTTATCAGTTGTTTAGGCTAAACACCTTTTAAACACGACATAATTATATGGACTTTGACATAACACTGACATTAAACACTCTTTCAACAAGTGTTTAAGTTTTTGTAGTAAGACCCTAAGTTTTTATGATTGCTCGTAAACTCTTACATTTGACGCCATAAATCAAACGTTATTACTGTTAGACATTGCGTCACTAAATGTTAGTAAAGGAACCATACTCGAAAACGCTCCAGTTATTGAGATTCGGAAGCTTTCAAATTCAAGCTGGCTGGACACGGATTTTTGCATTTTTATACTAAAACGCTGTACGTATCACAAAACTTTTAGCTCGATGCCTATTAAAAATTTATGTGACACCCGTTGATATGCAAAAAGTCGTCAAAATCACTTCCGTTAGGTACCGAGATTGAGAGACCAGCGAAAAGTGGTTTTTCAAGCTGGCTGGACACGTTTTCGATCAAATATCTAAGATTCTGTAGCGTTACAAATTCTGAAATAAGGGTGTATTGACCTAGTTAAATGCGAGCTATTTTGAAGATTTGTCCAGCCAGCCTGAATCACATCTAGAAAGATGGAAAATTGCGTGATGGATAATTTCGCATCAAAATATAAAATTGACCAATAATATTGCAGTTACGAGGTATCACGTCTAGACTCTAGAGCGACGATATACAGTTTTTTTTTCAAGAAAGTTAAGATTTTTTACAAGGTTTACAATTTTTTTTATATAATTTTTTGTTGGTTCAAGAATTTCCAAAATTTTAGCTTGTCAACACCGTACGACTACGGTAGAAATAATAAAATTATTGAATACAAAAACTAATACTGTATTTTTTTTTTCATTTCACATTCCACTAAATTGTAACTTTTTTACTAATTCATAGAGATTTGTATTACATGTAGCATACTGTATAATGACCAAAGTTGTGTTTTTGTCTCTCGTTCCTTTTACTTGAGAGGTCAACACATTATTCAGTTCGGTTCTTATTTGCATCTACCATTGCCTTTGTAAACCGAGGATACATGATACACCAAAAACATTTAAAAAAATACTTCAGACATGTAACAAAAGAAATCTTACAGGTGTTACAAGCTAAAATTTTGGGAATTCTTGAAAAATAAAAAATAAATACCTTTAGTCTTCAAACTAAAGGTTATATATTTCCTAAATGGGTCTACATACGAACCCCCCTTGTTTGGCTAACCCTCCTGTAGTGTTTAAGACTTACGTATGTATGCTCTTGTATTCTAATATTAAGAATCAATTTGTTTATTAAGGATAGTACTCTATGATCGAGCAGTAATACACTAAATACCAATGGAGTCACTTGTTTTTACTCATCTTCCCGGGCTGACAACCTTACATAGCGACCCTGCCATCCGAGACGAGGGCCGAGTTAGGTAGCGTGACTTAATTTATTGAGAGACATTAATGGACTATGGTACAAGTGATTTTCTTAAGTCTTATGAGTGGGTTTCGATTAAAATGATTTTGGTTAAAATGTGCTGGTCAAATATATGTAGAAAAAGAGGACGTTTTTATATCACAGCATTGGGAGGTTCCAATTCGGCTTCTATGCAGGAGTACCCCTTACCAAATATAAGTACTTACCTACCTAACACTCTGTATACAGGGTGACGGCAACTCGACGTGTTCCTTGAAAGGGGTTATACCATAGTTTTTACATTTCTTTTGGTTATATTAGCAACAAATTAAGTCCAGTAAACTAGGGGTCAAAAAACCTTTTATTTCTGAGATTATGTGTTTCAAGCAATTATTTAGTGATCACTCATTTTTAATTTTTTACAAAAGTATCAATTGAACGTTTGGGAGTGGAGTAGTTTTTTCTCATAATTGTTTTTGGTAACAAGTCAGAAAATTTCAAAATAATCGAAGAACCGACACAGCTCGGTACGGTAACCATCCAGTTTTGAACTCTAGTTAACTGGACTAAAGTTGCTAATGACCTCTAGTCTAATGCCTTTCAAGGAATGTGTCAAGTTTCCCTGTCACCCTGTATAAGCCCCAATATATTGTTACTTTTGAATCTAGTCGTGTTCACAATCCGAAAGTGTGTTTATTCTAAACTGTTGATTAGGAATCTTACAATGCAAATAACCCATATTTGTTGTAGTGTACAGTGTATTCATAGAAATCGCACACTATAGGAGTTGAGGGCAGATACGACAGATGGCGGCATGGTCATCCGTAAGTACTAGTAAGATATAATTAAGTTTTGTGATCCCAAGTCATACTGCATATTTTGTTTAAAACATGAACAGTGCTCAGGACAATGTTCACGTGATCTGAACTTGTTAAGGGCTTCCTTCCCGAACCAAATCGCAGTCTCTCTATAAACTTCTGAAGACGCAGTACTTGACTTGACCAAACATGTAGCGGAGAACCTGGATAGCAAAACTAATATATTGCCTCGGTATATTTCTGGATCTGTCCAAGGCCTTTGACACAGTTTCTGTTTCCTTACTGATCTCTAAGCTGGAATTGCTTGGTGTGCGCGGAATTGCCCTAGACATATTTAAAGATTACCTGAGTAACCGCACTCAACGTGTTAAGATCGATACTCACCTCAGTGACGAAGAACTTGTCTCCTTTGGCGTCCCGCAGGGTAGCATTTTGGGGCCTAGCTTATTCCAAATTTACATAAATGATTTATGCAATTTAAAGCTCCCACAATGTAAAATAATTACTTACGCTGACGACACGGCATTAATAGTACATGGACCTACATGGGATAGTGCTAAAACCGCAGCAGAGTCCGCATTAAGTAGGTACAGTAATGACATGGCTAAACTCAAACCTACTTACTCTAAATTTACTAAAATCCAGCTACATCCCGTTTGCTATCAGACGTAATAACTCACCTTCAGACTCTTTCTCGATTAGTGCTCACTCATGTCAGGTTCTTTCTACTTCGCCCGCGTCATGTTATTGTCCTAATCTTACCA
The DNA here is from genome assembly GCA_951799955.1 of Apamea anceps. NCBI lineage: Eukaryota > Metazoa > Arthropoda > Insecta > Lepidoptera > Noctuidae > Apamea > Apamea anceps. The sequence continues at coordinate 1,678,895 of OX637518.1, forward strand.
GAACACTCAGCGTTAAATATCTAGGTGTACAAATAGATAGTGAACTAAAATGGGATAAACAAATTGATGCTTTCACCACCAGAACCCTCCGTCTCTTACATATCTTTAAGTCCCTGAGAGAATCAGCTGATCTCGACACTATAAAAATGGTGTACTTTGGCCTGTGTCAATCAGTACTAGGATATTGCATTACGGTGTGGGGAGGGGCGAGAAAAACATTCCTTCTCAAACTGGAGAGAGCACAGAGAGCTATACTTAAAGTTATGACCAGAAAACCCTACAGATACCCAACAACTCAACTGTATTCCGACTGTAAAGTTCTCACAGTACGTCAACTCTTTGTGCTCTACTCTCAGTCCTTAAAAACATTCTTCTCTACTCCCTTCTAACCGAAAAAAGCGCACGTTTATCCCTCCAAGTACTCCTCATAGAACAGCATTTGCCAAACATCAGTATCTTATTCTGAGCTCTCTCATTTACAGAAAAATTCACAAACTCCTAAACATACTGGATTTGACAAAATGGGAAATTAAACGTAAACTTACAAAGTGGCTACTTCAACAAGACTATGATCACACCGAATCTCTAGTTACCTTCATAACCTAACACATGCACACACCCTACACCCTATTACATACATACACACACACCCCCACCCCTACACACTCACTAGAATTAAGTTCATTATTTATTTATTTTTTATTTTATTTTTTCAATTTTACTTACCTTTCCTTTTTCTAAAAATTGTTTAATTGTGGGTAGATAGAGATAGATAAACCATTTATTTGGCGCACACAAAAAAGACAGCACAACACACAAAAGTACATTATTAGGTAGATCGATGGGGTCCTCACTTGCATAATAAGTAATATTAAAATAACCTTACGGCCATAGTATAATGGCCGTCCACTGTCTCTTAAGATACAGGTATATCCTAGTTTAAGAGACAGGGTAACGTAAATTGTCAACAGATGTACCATGTACTTAGATCAACATGTTCTACCATATAATGTAGTTATATAAACATGTATCTTTCTAGTGTGGCGTAGAAATATAAAAAAAAAACACCACGGTAAAAATCCATGTGCGAAACCCACACAAAAGAACGATTACCTATTCTAAGTAGCGTGGTATTAAGTAGATCGACTGCTTTGGAAAGTTTGAAATGTCTCATCTACACAGGATGAAATTGAATAGGTGCGCCAAATTAAAATATCTAATTCAACGTTTTATACAGTAAATTTAGAAAAGGGATGCACTTGTGCGTACATGTTGTGAACTCTGCGATTAATGATTGTTTATCTTATTTGATTAAAAATTACTGGAAGGACGCTAATTCGTGTCTACTTGAAGGCAATAACATAGTTTTCACTATTTAAGACCTAATTAAAAGATTTTTTTCAAGAATTTAGATTTGGGAAATGACAATTTATAATGATTATGTAACAGTTACTGTAGGTACCTCTTATTTCGATTTGGCGCAAGTTTTCAATTTCATTCTGTATAAAGAATTTTGTATATCCAGCGCTCACTTGTCCAATAAACAGGTCAAAGCACGAGTTGCTGTGCATTATCGGGACTCACGTCTCAAGGAGCGGGTTTATTCAGGGTAGTAAATAAGTAAACATAATCTATGTCCATTAATGTTTTATTTGTAACTTAACATGTATTAGAAACCTATGCAATGTCAGCTACCAGCTATATTTACACAACACTGTACAGGGTGCGATGCGCACTAGTAAATGCTAGGCGGACACTTGGTCTAGTCTATATACACTTCCAAATTTATTACAATGACTGCCCTTTAGATCGGTAGTCAGAAAACCTAGTCTTCAGTGATATAAATATATCACTAAACACAAATATATTATAATATTACAATTTCGATTGAGTATTTTTCTGCTAATTACAGAAAAGATGTTCTGGATTATTCATTTTATATTATTTCCATGTGCCAAGGCACAAATGTCACCGTAAGGCACATCAGACTTGATCAGACCAACTCGACCAAGTGCGTCGCTATACAAAACAAATTGTTAATACTAATCGTTGCGAAGGCATCTCATAAGACACTGCGCTATTACATCCCATATCTTTAATACTCACACACTACTATTAGTCTTTTTATCATTGTTTAAGTACAACCCACATTAGCTACCTGTACCGACAAACATGTGAATATAAAATGTAGTTTACATGGCTACGTCAATAATTTTGAAATCAACTCTGTTTTGTACGATTATAAAGGCGTCTTATTGTCAAAATATCACAATACACGTCGCTCGGCCACGCTGCGGCAGTTCCTCTTCACAATAGTGACCTAATTTACAACAGAAATGTAAACACAGTATTGTTTCATATTATCTACACTCCTAATAGCTGCCTCATTATGTGTCGCTCACTACTCGAGGGCTATGTACATGTTTGAAACGGCTGTTTCAATCGACACGAAACAAGAAGAAAGCTGCCTCAACGCGAACACTTCGATTGCTTATTCAAACGGAAGACAACAAATTTTCATTATAAAACACTTCATCATTAAATCTTAAGTAACAGTAATAAAATAAAACATTACTTTTAGAACAAAACTAAAACCAAAATCATACAGTTGCGGAGATTCCATCGGGGACATTCATAAGTTACTCATAATATTATAATAAACAGTATCATTTCACTGGTGGCGTGAACTGCTATCCGAATAAACTTAACAATACTGAGATTTAAACAAAACGGTGGTCAAACTGAATTTTCACATCGATGGGGCTTTACAGCTATTGATTTTCACATGAATCGTAAAATAAATAGAATATTATCGAGGAACTAAACTTGGAGCCTAAACTAAGTTGGTCCGTGTCGGCGAGCGTCCGCGCGGCACTACGAGAGTCACAGTACGTATTTACAGGAGAAACGGAACACAGTCGCGGCGCGTCACACGAGCTTGATGGTGGTCTCGGTGTTGTACTTGGCGAGCGTCTTCTTGACGCGCAGCGCCGTGAGCCGCACAGGCGGGTTGGCGTGCCAGCACTCGTGCATGAGCGTCACCAGCGTGCTGAGCGGCTCGCTGGCCAGCCAGCGGCCCGGCACGGCCGGCCGCGCCTTGGCCGCCACCACCACGCGGTGCATGTCCTCGAAGGACGGGTCGGGCGGCACGCTGTCGTGGTAGGGCAGCGCGTAGGCCTCCACGTGCTGCGCCTTGTCGCCCGAGCAGCAGCGCCGGCACATCTCCCACAGCACGAGCCCCAGCGAGTACATGTCGGCCATCTTGAAGGCCTCGAAGTTGCCGACGTCGAGCTTCTCGTCCAGCACCTCGGGCGCCATGTACCGGCGCGTGCCGACGCGCGTGTTGGGCGCGATGTCCACCTCGTTGCGCTCGGCCACGTACCGCACCGCCAGCCCGAAGTCTGCGATGGCGCACTGTCCGTTCCGTTTCACCAGGATATTTTTGCTCTTGATGTCTCGATGCGCGATCGCCGGCTTGCCCTTCGTGCCGAAGATGTCCATGTGCAGATGCGCGAGGCCGCTCACGATGGAGTACGCCATGGTCATTAAGCCGTGCGTGTCGAGCACCACGGTCTGCAGGTAGTCGTGTAGCGAGCCGTTCTCGTGGTAGTCCGTGATGAGCAGCATCTGCGTCCAGGAGCCGGTGCCCTTGATGTCGGCGGCGATGAAACCGAGGATATTTTCATGGCGCATCAGCACGGTTTGGTAGATTTCTGTTTCACGGAACCAGGAGGCTTCTTCGGTCGTGAAGAATACTTTGACGGCGACGCGCTCTCCGCGCCAGCGCGCGAGCCACACCTCCCCGTAGCGGCCCTTGCCGATGGACTCCACCATCTGGATCTGCTTGGCCACGGTGCGCTGCACCAGCAGCGGCAGGCCGGAACCCGAGCCGGACGAGACGTCGGCGTGCGGCGCGGGCGGCGAGGGCGGGCGCTTGCCGGCGCGGCGGCGGCGCCGGTACAGCAGCAGGCAGGCGCCCAGCGCCGCCAGCAGCGCCACGCACAGCGCCGCCGCCAGCAGCAGCGCGGGCGCGGGCGCGGGCGGCCGCAGCGCCGGCGTCTCCGTCACGTCGGGCGGCGGCGGCGCCAGCGCGGGCTGCAGCCGCCGGTTGCACAGGTCGCTCTCGAAGCAGCACTCTATCACCTTAGGGTTTCGATGTGGCACTTGGGAGCTTTTACACTGGAAATTGACAAAAGTATTTGTTAAAAAAAGTGTTTTCGGAGCGTATGGTGTCAGATAGAACTCTCTAATTTTGTTACAGTTTAAAAAGAGACAAAATCAGGCAACGAGAGCCCATAATGCACTTCTATCAAGTCTATAAAACATAGTCAACACCAATACTCACTTGCATGAACCCGGACTCATCGGGCGGCAGACAGCCGGCGGTGCGGTCCACCACGACGAGTCCGTTGTCGTCCAGCACCTCCTCGACCGCCACGAAGCAGTAGCCGCCGGGCTGCGTGACGCACGTGCCATTGGCCGCGCCATCGGGGCACGCGGCCGCGCCCAGGCACTCGCACGTTAGGCCCCGGCCTGCAAGTAGGGAAAGACACATTTTTATTGACTTGACCAACTATTAAACAATTGTGTTGCTAGTTGTCAGATAGAAAATTATGTCTCAAAGGACTAAAAATCAAAGCTTTTGTCACAAACTGCTGAGTATTGCTTTCCTCTTGTTAATGTAAAAATTCAATTTGTCTAATTAAAATTGCGTAACAAAATAACAATACTGAAATCTTAGGGAATGTACGAAAAACGCTTGTTTCAAAAAAGATAGATAATAAAATGCCAAGAACCAATACCAAACAGAACCAGTTTACAAAGAAGACTTGATAGAAGATGCTTACACCCAAATAACAAAAAATGATCACACTGGTGGTTCCTTAATTTTATACAAACGTCGTAATTATCAACAACATCGCGCCATGTCCAGCGGTACGAATCTAAGATAACACAGCTAAGACTTACACTGAAAGAATCGTTGATATCACGCAAGTCAAGGATGTTGATATATTAACAGGTGAGAAAAAACTTTCCACAGGATATGAATAATTATTGCTGAAAGATGATATAACACTATGAAGTCATTTATAAATATATCTCTATAATAATAGCATTCAGCTGAAAGAAGACAGACATTATGACGAAGAAAACAACGAGATCGATGTAAACCGACACAAAAGTAATTCCTAGGAATAAGCGAATACTACGAGTTAGAAGTGGGATGACAAGACTACCTTATATTTTAGTAACTAATGATCATTTAAAAGATAATTCTAATAAAATCAATAATTTAACCACAAATCCTAACAATTTAACAAATAAAGCGATGGCTTTATACGGTATGTGGTTAGTGGTGGTACACCACAAAACCAGGGATATACTAATTCCACGAAATCAAAACAGCTAGCTAAGCGGACATAGAAAACTTCCTACAGAGCCGAGCCTGTATCCAGTAAACCAGCAAGCGAACAATAATGAATTGGCTTGACAAGAATGTTCTGTACATACATAGACGACACAACGGTCGCGGGTAATGCGCCGGCTCGTTATTGTGGCATTAATACTTTGACATCATTAGGTATTTACTTCATGTAAAAAAGTTAAATGCGATGAGGTATCATCATTAAGAAGCGATTCTTCTAGGTGTTGACCAATCATATTTGTATTTTTTTTGGTGACACCGTGAAAAGTTCGTGTTTTATGTTATGGTGATGCTGTAAAAAAAAATGTTTCTAAATACTGGATCAAGGAGTAATGTATTTCAGGCTTAGCTTGAACACACAAATGACAAAGAAATTGTCAGAAACCGAGAATTTCTTAATAGTTCAATAAATCAAGGTGAAAAATGCAGTGAGGCAGAGTCAATTAAGATAATTATTCAAGTCAACCGTCGGACGCGCTAATGACTTCCAAGTCTCCAACTATTAGGTGCGCCATAATTATTTCTTGTTTCGTTAGTATATTATTCCGCATATAAATACTAATACCAATTTGGTTGCAGGTGTTTGATATATTCGACATTTAAACATTAATTAACATCTGGATCGACTAGTTTGTAGTCCACTTCCTAAATACTGATCGTTTATTCAAAGGAATAATATATTTAAAGTAAATACGACGTATATTAAGGACAGATTGCATTTTTGGAGTGCTTATGCCTCGACATTACAAATCAATTTGCACTTATAATATGGATTAACTTCGAATCGAACATTAAGTTGCACTTGGTCTTTCGACGCGGATTATTGCAAATGCCATTTTTTATACACTGAACATAAGTTTGTTTCACAGAACGCTGCAGTAGGTCCTCGTTCTTATAATCTAGAGATGTGAACATGATACGCTACGTCTGAATATGAACACAATAGAATTATGAATAGGAATATAAATATTAATGGCACTAAACATTCATCCAGCATCGGAGCATATATTTTTTTGCACGCAGGCGCAGTGAGCAACAGGTAACCTCCCGGTCGACTCCCGGCGCGCTCCCAACGATACGGACCGTCCTCATACAATAACAACAGGTACAAGTTTAAGCATCAATTCTAGCATAATACATTTACTTTGGGACGACAAATAAATCTATATTTAGCTATGAAAATGCTAAAGGAATCATAAACTTGATCGATTAGTGTCGCCACTCCTCGGAAAAGTGACGAGACGTTATAAATAATTAATTTAACTATCAAGTTTAATGCAGTCTGCTTGTCAAGTGTTGAGCTGAAATTCCGATATGAAGTCAAGTGTATTGTTTCATAGGTAGTGATTACAATGACGTTAAGGTAATAAAGCTGCGGTCAATAAATACCGACAGCTAGTAAGGAAATCTGAGACCTGAACTCATACAATTACACATACGAAGTAACAACTAACTATGAATCAATGCGTTTGTGAATGATTTAGACAAACACTAGGTACATATTGGTAACAAACGTTCGAGTTTTGCAGTGATCCCAAATAAACTTCTAAATATACGTTGATGATTACATCAACACCAGTTTACTTAAGACGAGACACAAACATTGATGAACAAAATATAAATACAACAAAGACAGGAAACTATGAATGATTCAACGTTCACATCCTTAACTCGTAGCAAATCCGTTCAGAAAGCGGAAACTAAAACACATCGAGATCACAACTGGGTCCCGAGATGCGAACACTTGTACAAAACAAACAAAAAACACAGCGTATTCGTCTTCAGGAGTAGATTGGCGCAATGTTGGAACACTTGGACCTCGCGTGGAGGAAACACAATACTCAGGTCAGCAGCCGACAACTGTAGCTTAGATTTACGATCTGGTTTAGGTGTCGGGCTAAGGTGTTGCACGTACTTCGATCATGTCGTCTCATGCCGTCGGAGAGCGTTCGAGGCGAGCCCGGCCCTGCGTCCGCGCTATCATTTAAATATAACTTGGGACGCCGCCGTCTGTCGCCGGCTTTATTTTTACACCACTGAGATTATATGTGGACAGTCACAACGCACGCTGTCTCACGGAAGACGTTATGGTTCGCGCGCAACACTGAGCCACTGGCGGACAACACTGAGAGCGATACGTGTCGGCGGAGTGACGCCCACGGCGCGAATGACGGGCGGAGCGCGAGCGGCGTCCCCCTGGGCGCAGGCCCCGCGTCCGCCGCGCCGCCCCGTGCAGTATGCACCGCTGCACAGCCTCCACATGGCTCCGCCAAGATAACGCGGGCACCGAGCCGCGATCGCACTACACTCATCAGATACACAAATGCGGCGCGCGCGTTGCAACTCATTGACGCCAACACTGCATTGCCAACTGTTTATTCTGATCTTCTTATGCGTATTAGGCGAACTCTGTTTCTGATAGGCCAGCCATTAGTCAACACAACTAACTTATTGTACCGGACGAGGAAAGAATCTCTCAGAACTCCAAATATGATAAGGTAGACCACATAATAGGAACAAAGAAGCATTGAATAAAATAAACAGAAGATCGACTATATTGGTATAAGGAAAAGTAAAAACATTATTACGATATTAAAAGAACAACGAAACCGTTCATAATTTAACCGATTCAGATATACATAACGGCTTAGCAGTGATAATAAATACGAATACTTTTAGCACAACACTTTTTGGTAGCATTTCTGGAAAACCAACATCTGTCGGAAACTTTTTATAGTTCACGAGTAGCAGTAACTCCTACTTCCACAAGTTATTAGAGAAACGCAAGCAATAAAACCTTATGGAGCTAACTAATCAGAACGCTATAAATCCGAAGCTTTTATGACCAACACATCTTCTATTTTATTTTCTTTTTCTAATTTGAGTTCATTAATGCTAACTTCCTGAATGTTTAGCGACACTGTTGCTCCAAGTGCATAATAAGTGTAAACGGGTGTAGTCGGTGTGGTCGCATCGTAGAGATAACGACGACACATCACCAAATGGTGTGGGCACCAATGGGTGCATTTGGTGATGCGTCGTCGTTATCTCTGCTTGCAGGAGCAGCGTGCGATGTGTCCGCGCCGCATGTGGCTCACGTGGCCACTGCACTCGACACACCGCGTCCAATTGCCGCAATCAATATCTGTTGTACGGACCCACTAATGCATCTCAAGGATGTCCGCAAACACAGTTTAGCATGTCTCTTATACTAAACTCAGGGGCACGTGTCGATTGCCAAAACGTATGCAAATTACTGTTATGAATTCAAATTACATACCTACGCAAAGAAACGACACTATTGTTCTCGTGTGCCGTCTGTGACATCAATTTACAAATAATCGTAGTTATTAGCCTAATAGGAATCGCGATTGAGGTTCTGAATTTCTGATGGCGTGTCTGATCATATTCGGACATAATTTCGTCCCGTGCGACAGTTACCGTCGTGATGAGTGATTTATACTGGTGTTTCTCGTGGGAAATCTCCTGACGACGTTTAAACACGCCATCAGAACCTCATCAACAGCATCGACGTTAAGTATAAATCATGTGGCAGTGTACAAACTACTTTCACGTTTCTACACATAGCACTGATTGTTGATATTATGGGAATAGGTCGCTGTGTCTGTGCAGCGCACGTGCAAAACTAGTTCCTTCAGATTCGGCAAACAGCGCAGATGTTTCTGGTATCGGTTAATGTACACGAGAACGGATTGACGTTGCGAGTGCTGCAATTGCAAGCGATCATATAAATCGATTTGTTAAAGATAGTAATAAAAGGGCAATCGATCAAGATGAATTCGATCTGGAACACCGCACTCAATCTTGTTTTAGATATGAATAAACTCGGGTGCCTTTCCATCGACAGAATTGGATTAAACGATAACCATCATATTATAGCGAGGAAAGCGCGATATAATGAGACCGTCCAGATACAGATGATGAGATGACGAATAGCGGAAAGATAATTAAAACAAACAAGGCCGTAGCACGCTAACGACGCCCCCAGATATCGGGAAAACAATTCTGTCGTGACTATAGCAAATGGCATTCGGTTCCGATCATGCTGCCGGGGCGAAAGGTCATCATCGCACAGCGCGCAGGCGCCGGCGATCTAGCGACCTCTAGGATTATCCAACTCGATCGATAAGGTCCCGAGGGGCATGCGCGGGACGCGCGGCGCGTGATACGGGCCAAAGAACATAATTTATTCGGCGGCAGAGTGGCGCGCCTCGGAGGTGCCGCGCCCGCTCCCCGCCCCGCGCATCTCCTGGCTTCTTTCGAAACAGGATCCCGTCACTATTTTTTGTGGCCCGGGGATTAAGGAGTATCGGGCTTAAACGCAGGTTACGTAATAGTTTTTACACACCCTTAATCTTCCACGGCCTTAGGGACGAGGTCGTATTTTACAAATTTTATTTTATTTTTATGCGTTCAGTTGGGACATATTTCACGAGCTTAGCGTGTTTGAGCATCACCTGTTAACGACCCATTTTCACGATAAGAGCGCGACAGCGACAATATTTGCGCGTGCGCATGCCACTCGCTTGCGATCAGTTAGTTCAATCAAAGAGTCCTGTACATTGTAGAAAATAAATACATGAGCTGCAAATTAATATTAATGGACTATTAACATTAACTCGTAATCATCCACTAGATCACGTTTTGTCGTTTACGGAACTGTTATGCCATATGCCAACAGGGCCCACACAAGAATGCCAAATATGCATATTTTCTCCGTATCTATGAAGCGTTTGTGTTTTGGTCACCATTAACATATTCGTGACCATTCATACTGGCTTAAAACAATTTCTAAATTGTTGGGAACTTGGCAATCACCACTAGTTCTCAAGACTGGTAGAGTCGCGTAGTACATTGGATTTGTGATAAAGTTGACAGTAAATCAATATTTACATGAAATCCAAGCGAGTGTGAAGTGTTATCTGGTTACCTGACGTGAGAATTACTGTGTGTATTCTTTATCTCCTTTGACAACTCTCTCAAGTTTATTAACCTGCTGTACTGTAAGATAACATGCGAAATTAACATCAACATTCCATCTCCATAAGTGAATTTTATTTCGTTAACAGTATTTCGCGTGTTCTGCTTTGCATTAACACTTCTTACATTACCATCTCTAATATTAGGGGTTAAAGTATGAAATCGCCGATTTGTACTGAAAAATTTACATTCGTTTCTTTTTTTTTAATTTAACATATTTAATTAATCAAAATAATTACCATTATTATTTATACATTGCTGCCATCTAATAGGAAGGTCATTTATACCTTTGTGATAGAACGAACTCTCCTGATCTAGATTCGACAAACTGTGTAAAAGCATTTTGTACTGCCTCCTGAGAAGAAAACTTTTTATCACGTAGAAAACTGTCCAAATCACGAAAAAAATGGTAGTTCGTTGCAGCAAGGTCTGGCGAATACGGAGGGTGACGAATGGTTTCTAATTGCAGTTCCTGTAGAGTTAAAACGGTTTCTCGTGCTGTATGAGGTCTCCCGTTATCATGGAGCAATAATGGTGAAGATCGATTCATGAGTCGGGGCTGTTTCACTGCTAGTTTTGCTATCATTGTTCGGAGTTCGGCAGAGTAGACATCTGCCGTTATTGCTTGACCAGATCGGAGAAAGCTATAATGAATACCACCATGCTGAGACCACCAAACAGACCATTACCTTTTTATGGTAAGCTTTGCTTTAGGACACTGTTGCGGCGTTTGACCTGGGGTTAGCCATTGCATTTTTCGCTTACGGTTATCGTTAACAATCCACTTTTCATCACATGTCACAATTCGATCCAATATTCCTTAATTTCTGTATCGATTCAACAAGGCAACACAAGTTTCAACACGCGATTCTTTCAGCAGAGCAGTCAAATCATGAGGCACCCATTTCTCATATTTTTTTATTTTATTGATTTGACGCAATGAGTCAATATTGTTGGTAAGGTATCGTTAAACCATGCCGCTAATTCCTGAGTAGTTTGGCTCGGATCGGCTTCCACCATCTCTTTCAATTCATTGTTATTCACCTGGTCTGCACGTGGTTCGTTCTTCAAATCAAAGTTTCCATCACGAAAGCATTTAAACCAAAATCACACGGTGCGTTCATTAGCAGTCCCTTCTCCAAACGCAACATTGATATTGCGAGCTGTTTCTGCCGCGTTAGTTCCGCGTCGGAACTCGTATTCAAAAATAACTCGAATTTTCGAAGTATCCATGTTTCTTGTCTAAGCTGAATAAAAAAAAACAACTAAAAGTCGAACTAATCGAATGTTGCACATTTTTTAAAAGAAGAACTTCATAGGTACAGTCAACAGCAAAAGTAGATGATCAAAATCAGAAATTCAATACTAATAAACGGAGTTCGCGTCAGAACTGTGTGGCGTCGAAGTGATTCAAAAGTATGTGATTGTAAATTATACCAAACATTTAGTACTAGTACGCCACACAGTTCTGACGCGAACTCCGTTCATTAGTATTGAATTTCTGATTTTGATCATCTACTTTTGCTGTTGACTGTACCATGTGAAAAAAGTTTCACTCAAAAATCTCAAACCATGAAGGTTCTATGTCAATTCGAAGTACCTATTACAATAAAACGGCAATTTCATACTTTAACAACCCCTATTATTTGAAGTACGGAGTGTACGGACGTCGGTCATATTATTGTTAATGTAATGTGCTGTAACTTTCATAGCAAATGAATATTGTCTTTAGCCTCATCTTCCTAATCATTTGCAAGCAATCTGTACTAATAAAAGAGTTTGTTTGTTTGAACGCGCGAGTATCTGAAAGTACCAGTCGGATTTGAAAAAATATTTTTGCATTTGATAGCCTAATTCTTGAGGGAGGCTATAGGCTATTGGGCATCACGCTTAGACCCTTAGGAGCCGAGCAAAAAGAATAAGAGTGAGAAAGAACGCTAAATGAAAACGAAGTGATAGCGCAGGCAGGCGAAGCGATGCGACGGGATGGGTCAAAAATTTTCAGGCAGACAAGGTCGCGGGCCGAAGCTAGTATAGTATAAATATAGAGATAGTTACAAAATTGTTTGGTCCGAGTTTAGTGGTGGCGAATTTAGTCCAAAGAACTACACATGGTAGGTTCCATTTGCAAAGTTTACAAGGATTTACTAATATTCGAAGTTATTTTCCACTGATAAGTACTTCAAGTACAGGTAATTGGGCCGTTGTTCTACAAACAAAGCCAATAAGTGTGTCGAGTGTTACCAATCTATAATTAGACTGGTATGTATACACTAAAGTATTTAAAAAGCTAATCAATATTTATCAGCGTTCAATAATGATAAGGGCCGATGCAGAAATAGTTACAAGAATTAAGAACTAGGGCATTACGTGACAAAGCCCACGCTGACCGCTCTATGAGCTTTGATTGCATTTTGTGCGTGTTTTTCTTTACATGATGTTATTTATGTTACTGCTTATATGTTCACAAGCACAACACAAATTTTATTAAAGTCTATACGCGTAGACTTGTAATTGGCTTTCTGTCGACGATTGTTTCCTTTTTTTGTTTTGTTTTTTTAACTGTAAGTCTTCCATGCTGTATTAATTAAATAAGACATACATTGTCATATTATTATCTCTAGGAGTTTCCTCGTTTGATTCTGGATATTGCCTCTCGAGGCGCCTTTTCCAAGGTTAATACATATACACAATTTACTGAAAGCTCTTTTACAAATAGTCTGATCTGCCAATGAAATTCTATCTCGGAGCTTTTGTCCTCAAAACTATTTGTTTGTTTCATGATTTTCGTACGAAAAAATCTTTTATCGCGCTCCTAACGAATGCGACATGTTGTTGTTTTCTTTCAGTTATGCTGCTGAAAATACTTCATATCACTTTCATAAGTCATTGTAAAATATTCAGTAAAACAATAAAATGCGGAAAAGAAAGCTCCATTTTCAAATATTAAAATACTTATATTCTGGCTGATCTATTTGTGTTTACAGTTATCACAATTCGTAATGGTTGCGTTTGCGCAGAAAAATTCAGAAAATTCAGAGAAGAATTCCAAACATAAGTACTTACTTGAAATTTCAGTGTTTTACAGTTTTGGCTTTAAAGACACAAGTGGACTAAAGGTTCTTCATTGTATTCGAATGTTTAATTGCAGTTGAATGGTGTGGATACGTATTTTTCACCTTCATACTCTTTCATAGCAGTAATCCTAAGCCCTTATTCCTGTAAGGCAAATATAGTGTTCCAGTCGGTTGTCTGCGTAAATACGTCGTATACGTAATTGACGCCACGCGGAGGCGGTCAGGTGACTGCATTAGCATGCTGATGGATCTGCTCTGCATATTCATGCGCACACGCAGATTGCAAGTAATGTCGTTTTCTATGCGCGACCCACTCGATTGATCGACGACCGTTACCCCGAGGTAACGAAGCCGGTCACTGCTGTATATAATGTACAGTACCTGGATCTATACGTTCTATGTATTCACTCATGTAGTTGTTCCGTGCATATGTACATAACATCGTCGCAAAATAAACTCGACGATAGCGTGAACGACTTGTAAATATTATCGCGACTATAATAATGCCATATTCGAGGTTGACGTTGGGCTTCGCACCTTGTTTCAGAACGTAGAAGTTTAAAAATAGATGTAGGAATAACCGTGTTTTTGTGTCATTTGTGCAACTGAGGGCAGAGGTCCACCGCGTTAGAGTGTAAACCTCACGATACCGCGACTCGTTCTATTTGTAAGGAACCTATCAAAACAACAACATATTGGTACAGCATTATCTGTACTGAATGGACACCGTTTGTTCGCGATAGATTACGCGTTTAATTGTCAACAAACTGCACATTATTCGATAACGGCTTTTGATACTACGATGCTCAGACGTCATTGAGTAAACTTTTCACATGTAACGTCGAACACTCTTCGAAGAGATAGCAGTCCCAAATAATCAGGCCACTTAATAAATTCGGTAGCAAAAATGTTACAGATAGGCTGTAAACTTTTATAAAAACCCAAACACTGCGCAATTTGAGGTCGAATGTAATCTGTTAATCACGTCGTGATAATCTTAATTGTAGGGGCGCGGTCGTTATCAGCGAGGAGAGAACTACACTATCGTATGTCTGCCTAATGCCTATCTTGAGGTGATAAACAATTTATTTTCGTCGAGTGTATCATGCGGATGGCGATGGGCAGCGTTGTGCAACCGCCACGTTGAGGTACGTGGCGCATGACAAATTGACACGTTAGAAAAATGCTCACAATTGTGCATCAGGGTAGCTACGACAGCTCTACATACACTGGTACACAAGTACTACGCAGTAGAATTTTGGATACGATATCATATCAATAGATAAATAGAGGACAAAAGATACATAATTTACTCAGATACGGATAATCTTATCAAAGAGTTTACTTTAACGGATTACGAAGTCCACAACGCTCGGAATGAATTAGAAGAACAAACTAAAACAAATGGTTTTGACAGTAACAGATGTAATTAATGATCTGTCATTTAACGTTAAGATGGATGAAAAGATTACAATTTAAAGTTACAAATTCGACAGTGGGCGATAGTTGGACAAATACAGCCAAATTGAACGTCACTCAAACTTGAATCAATGTCACAATTTTATGTTTTGTCTATAACTGACAACACAACAGACAATCATGTTTAATGGCAAGACAAAAACTGTACATGTAGGCGAACCAGTAACACTAAACGAAAGAAAATGATGAAGCAAAGTTTAAATTGTTTAATTCAACATTGCATGACAACGCTATACTAGTCCACCAAAGAGCTTTTGAAGGTAAATTGACAGGAATGGCAACATATGTATTAAGTACGTGATATGGAAATAATTGAGCGGTACTTTTTATGAATAGACACGATTCTATCAACAATGGAGTTGTAAGACTCCAGCTTTAGAAAGTGTTGTTATGAAACAATTATTAATGAAACTCAAAATAATGAATGCAGCGTCTCTAGACGAGCTAGATCTGAGTCCAATGAGCGTTTGTGGGCGAGACTTGACAAAGTTGCATTTGCTTGAGTTGTGTTTAATATGGTTCTTATATGTAGATGTATAAGATATATTTTAGCGGTCGGGAGTGTAGATGTGAGTGTGCCAGATGGACACGGTATGGCACGACAGGTGACGCCCACAGCGAGAAAGTCGTGTCTGGTCGGCGATACATGGCCTCGGGGGTAGTTGAGTTATTGGACTATCGCCGCGACAAGCGCCGAGCCGGCTGTAAGCTAATGAACTGAATAATCTTACAACTAATATAATACGCACATTGAATAACCAATAAAAAAAAATGAAGTGGAGCCACAAATTGCTTGGTCCTGAAGATCCAAAAATCGCAACACCAATAGTCCCCGTATTTTAAGTACAAATATGTATATTTTTTGGCCTTGAAGGACCAAAACGATTTTCCGATAAACAAGTCCAAATAAATCAATAACTAAAAGCCAAAAGGTAATATATCGGTTTTGTACAATTTCTCATTCACCTACGAACAAAGGTTTACATCAATAAATAACAATGTTGTCGTAACTCATGTCTTAGAATATATGAACAATTCCGTTTTAACAACCGTAGAACTAAAAACTACGCTGAACAGCAGTTATAAACCTTACTCCATTGAGTTAAAGTTTCCGTTATAGTGAAGGATCATTATTCATTAATAATGAGTAACGATAAGGTGTCGCGATGGTGGCGATCCGAAATCTTGGTATAACTAAGCAATCCACAATATAGTCAAGCGCAGAAGATTTGTTTTTTAGACTGGGCGTAAGTTCATTTAAGATGGCCTACAATAAGCTCTTCCTCTGAAGCTTATCATACTTCTGGAGCTATGATCAGTATTTAACAAAACTATTGACTGTTTCTTGTATTTTTTTGTAGCATACAATACATCGCAATGTATAATGTATGTCACTTTTCAGTTTTCAAGAAGTTGAAGAAGTTTGTGCGACGAATGTTAAAGGATCTATACGTGTTCTAAGTCGTACTTCTGAGCGCCTTCCCTGTGATGCGCCGGCTCCAGAATTCGCGTGGGCGTATGCAGGCGAACTTTTGACCGGTGCGGGCGCACTGTGTGGCCGATGTTACGTAACTGTCAGGCCTTCCTCCAACATATATTTATTTCATTCTATCTTTTATGCATTATACATTTCACGTTTTTGGTTTGATATACTGTAGCAAGGTTTATGAAATAAGTTATCAAATCTCAGGTTACAGGTTTTATGGATTAAGTGGAATTTTAAAGACTTGGTGCATGTGTATTTGATTTGTAAATAAGCATAGGAAATGCATGCTATATCAAGATGATGAAAGTATGGCCTAAAAAATCAGAACGTATTTTTTTTCTTGGATCTAAAACTGTTGTGAATGATACTTGCGTATTAAACGAAAATAATTGTTATTATGGCCACGCGGTGTTGCTGTTACAATGATACAGCACTTTTTTATAATATTTATGTTGTAATTGTGCGTTTACAGAACGCAAGAATTTTCCTCTTTCCTCAGCTTTTAAATACGAAATACTTCGTAAAAGACCTCAATTAATAAAATTTATTACAATATAATAAACGCAAATTATTCCATAAAAGCTTTAATAATTTGCGTAGAACATAGAACTTAAGACAGGTGTCTCAGTAATCAGCCAGCTACTAGTTACTATAACGGGCAGTAATTACGATTATCATATACCAATCTAAGCGGTCAATAAAGTAAAGCGCGACTCTTTAGTTGTGAGGGTTTTAAATCTCAGCGCGTAGGCGACTTCCGCGACATTAAACGCGGAGACGACATTAACGTCGAACCTACGGTGACATACGACATCCATTACTATTATAATTTCGTATAATGGCTCGTGGAATATCGCCATATAAATTCATGAAATTTTAAAAGCATTTCTCTTTTCTTAATTTTTTTGTTTTGTTATTTGTTACTAGTATTGGCTGATTATAAGATGTGGCTGGAAAGTAGTGTATATTATTATGAGTTCTTTATGTTCCTCCTTTTCTTAAGTAAGGCCAGTATTAAATTGCGTCATAATCTGACCACTCGCCAGCCTCGGCCTTAAGTATTAGCAACATGATTAAATATAAAATTAAGTATTAAAATATTCCTATAATCCGACCTGCGATATGTAAAATAATATAACGCTTTAGAACACTTCATTTACTTCGGCGGCCAAATATGTAATATGATATTTTATCACCAGAAAGGAACGTTGTATCCGGATCGAAGAACAAAAAATCTGTTAAGTGTGAGTTTTATTATTATAATTGAGTTTTATTATTTATTCCATAATTTTAGATAAGAATAGTATTTAAACGAATGAGGGTAAGTAGTAACAATTCATGTTTTCCATGAGCATTTGGCTACGGTGCTTGATAAGAGAAGAAGGAAACTTTTGACGGAATCGTTGAAGTAAACTTACTCCTGGGTAGGAGTAGTTTACGTTGAAGTAACTACTAGTAAACGTACTAGTAGACCGACTAGTTCTAGTAGACCGTCAAATAGAGTAAGACACCATCAAAGAGTGTTTCGTTATTTGAATTTTTGATGCTGGTCCCCAAATCTGGTCCCCAGCGCCGTTCACGTGGAATTTGGTTTCGTCAACTAATACTTTGCTTTTTATTGTGAAACTAAACACTGCCTATTGACAGCTGCGGTGTAATCAACCTTGCCTGTTCCAGTCCGTGTAACCGACGCTAATGATTAAAAATACAAAACCTGCCGCTTCATAAAATAAACAATGCATTACAGTCTTTACGAACAAAACGACGTATTTTTAACCCTTCGGTACAGAAAACGGCGCAGTTGAGTGCAGTAAGCGGTTCACGACTAAGCTATCCTGTTGAATTATTCAGTATTATGATCTCTGCAACCTGTTGGCAACAACAAACAAAACTACTCGACAATATTCTCAACAAATCGACACCGGAGAGAATTGAATCGTCATGATTTCTGTGAAGTCATTGATCACAGGCGCTAAAGCACTGTCATATAACTAACATTCACGTATTGATACGTGGTCGTATAGCCATTAGAGAAGCGTGGCGCATCGGATCGGCGTAGAAAGCTCACCCACGCGTGCCGAGAGGTCACCACCGCCCACACTACCCCTCGATTACTATTGAGAAATAAGAGAACAAGCCTTCGAAGCTGCTCGGAGGTGTTCGTCGGCCAATTACCGTAAATTGATGATTATTGCGAAACAGCGCGGTGGGCGCGCGCCATTAGCAATGCGATCGAGGGCGGATTGAAGACATGACGGATTGCACCAATAAAACGCTAAAAATATGATCCACGATCTTCAAGATAACGGAACAAAAAAGTGGGTAGTACATCAAGCTTAATGGATGAGACGAGCTTTTTCTTGTTAATACTGAACGGGAAACTGATGATGCATCAATGTCAAATAAAAGTACAGTTCAGTAAAAATAGCTGCAAAAATGTATTTGCTCTGGAAATATTAGTCCATTTTCTTTTTTACGTTGTATCTAGGAAATAAGCACGATCTACAATTTAAATGTCATCAAACCTATTAAATTGGAATCAGCCAAAACGCGAATCGTGACCGTTGACCACGACTTCTGAAGAGCACTTTAACACTTGTATGCCAAAAGCAAAAACTAGCTATTCTTTTCCAAAAAAATATCTAATTTCTGAACTGAAAGGTGTACATAATTTCACGAGCGTGCCTGTTGAAACGCAGCAAAACACAAATTGATGCCTAGCGCCGCATCTGCGATATTTGGCAAAACAAAAAAATAATTAGTGTTATTCAGAAGGTAATTTGCAACACGATGAAAGTCCTGAATGGCCACGTTCGGTTGTTAATACGTGCGTATAATTACGGATGTGAGTATCATCACAAGTGCACATCGGATGCGATTTCGATCGACGCCAGAATTTATAATACGCTTTTGTTCTTATTTAAATTATCCGAGTGTAACAATATTAGTATTCTCTCTTCGTCTATCGATGCCCAGATCGTTATCTTCTAACGGGAAAGTAGATTTCAGATTTTTAATGAGATAAACAACATGAAGAGAAAATTAGATAGGTAGTAACGGTGGAGTGGGGCGAATCTACTATTATGTTTTTGATCTAGATTTGTTCAGACGAATGTGCTCTTTTCCTGCTTAGTATTTATGGATCTAAGGGTTCGTAACTGTTCATTAGCAAATGTTTTACAAGTTCCGTTCGTTAAATAGAGTGTCTGGTTATACCGGGCGGCTTTCCTGTCGCGACAGTCCTTAGTGGAACCAGATTCAGTCAGCTATCAGTGGACTGTACTGATGGATGCTGCTGTCTATCAGCTGATACAATGCATCAGTTACAACACCCACGGCTGAAGATATCCTCGCTTCTACTAAGACAAGGGAGGCACCCACGATTCCATATTAATCAAACAGAATGAGGCAGCATTTATTTTTAGCACGCAATTTAAAAAGAAAACAAGAAATATAGCCCATTAATCATAAATAGAACAAACTGCGATACTGAAAAAATAAACGAAGTCATTGTAGCTTGTTAGTATCTGGTAAAACCATATTAGCGTCGATAAGGTGGGGTTAAACGTACCATTAACCCTCCCAAGTCCCACGGCGATCCATAACACAGAAACAATTAGACCATTGTCACATTTTAATTAGTGTCAAAGTCCGATGAGAAAAAACTGCTATATTTTTATCAGCTTCATTTGTACTTCGACATAGAGAGTAGAGTCGGACATCTTGAGGCCTGACGTCAATTTTTAGTATAATTTTCGGCTATGTGCGAAAATGCTTTTGGAAAATGATTGATGCTGAAACATCTCATTCCATGAATTGTTTATATTAGAAAATCAATTCAAAATATTTAAAGAATGGTATAAAACTTGTCAAATTCCAGCTAGTTGAATTAAATCTCTAATTAGGCATATCTGCGTAGACGTATAATTTTGTCATAATATTTTAGCAATATATATTTATAAATTAAACAGAACTCATAATATTTTTCTCCAAACATCACATGCTAGTTGATTATAATAATTGGTTGCCAATAATAATATATAGGCGGTCGTTAGCCACCTGACTGACTAATCAAATTAGATTGCGAAAAAAACAACTGCCTTAGATTACAACCGGTTCAAAGGTATTATGATACGCGATCTACCCACAAATACAAGTTTATAGCACAGAAAAAAACTTTTGGAAACATCCTCTAGCAACTGTTGAATCAAAATTATTTAGGCGAGAAAAAATATATGCAGTTACTTTAATAACATTTTGTTACATCATATTTATCTGCTGCCAAGTAACTTACATAGTAAGACGGATAATGCATGCCAAAAGCACTATCGTCAAACGGGATTATTTTACTACTGCTTCAATAGTATATGAATGAAAATTCAATAGAGCAATGTCCAAAACAAACACCTCTCTAAAAATTCAAAAGCACAAACCAAACGCAACTTATACAAATAAAAACAAGTCAGCTAATCAAAGTACAGCTATAACGAAGTTTCGTCAAGATGAATGAACCGGTGATCAAGATGTTACTATAGATGTTTATGCAAATAGCCGTGCTCCATTGATGGGGCCCATTGAGAGTATAACGGGCCCCAGACCAGTCTGCAACAGTGCCACCGGTGTGACGGTTATCAACACGCGCACGTACACATATGCATATTGATTTATCAATTTAAGAAAGACAAACTTCTCTTGATTGTCTTAAGCGACGTTGGGTAATAGAACAGAATGAGACTGTTTAACTGAACAAGTCAGGCTGCTGTCCAAATTAAGTTCTTAAACGATTTTGATTTTAATTCAAGAATCTATGTTTGTGGATTTTCTTTAGGTAATTTTGTTGCTTTATCGTTTCTGTCTCGTACGACAATCGAAGCAATAGCATCAGCAGTTGACCTGGTTCCTGGTTATATTTTTAGACGCCTCTGAATTTTACAAAACAATACATGTATGCACTAATCACAGAAACTGCTTCGCTAAATGTCAATTCTTAGAATTAGATGCATGTGAGTCACGTCTCCGTCGAAATTATTCTCGGAAATTATAGAAGATATATTATTAAATACAGGTGTTCACCTGCCGAGACAACTCTTTCCAAAAGTAATAAATGTCTAGCAAAAGTTGCAAAAGAAATTAAAGCATAAATTATATTATTTTTATTTGAATACTCTTGTCAATGACCCAAACGAGTTAGGAGAGAAATTGATGATGAAACCAATATGGCCAGAATCTAAACAAAAAAGTGGCATGAGTAGAAGTTTAGATTGCAAGAAGTTTCACAAGGAATGCTAGTCAATAACCCCTTTCCCAAGAGAAACATGATTACAACCATATAAGTTTCCAACATGCCAGTGTGGTATTTAGCAGAACTATTAAAGGAAGCCTCAGTGAAGACTTGGAAGACAATAAATCACCATCACAATAATGCTTCGCACAATTACGACTCCAAAGACCATTTTAGCCAAGTCGCAGACCATGCAGAACATTAATTTGTCCAATATTGGGCGTGTTGATTATAAATTGCTATATACGAAACTAGTTTCGTCAGTCGTGAGTCGTGACCTCTTACTCGTAGACGAGTCGCAACTAGTCGGGATGTGATGGAACTTTCTTTTTGATGAAACGTGTATTTATGACATTGCCAATCCACCTGCAGATTAGCGAAAGAGAAGTCTTGGGAAATCTAACCTTTTAAAACTTAGTCAGTTAGTTTTAAAATAGCATGTGCCAAGAGCGAGATATTCGATGAAATGAAATATTGTTTGGCATTAGTTGATAAATATAAGCGACGGCGAGCGCGTTTTGGTCAATATTATTGAAACATGTAGTAAACAATAACCCTTTGTCTTGTCTCAAATATATCAACGGAAAAGCTGACATTTTCAAAACGGTTATTGGATAGATGTCAAAAGCCTAAAAATCACGTAAATAAGATTTTAAACCAGACACTTACGATAACTTATGAAGTTTCTACCGGTTATCCGGTACATAAATCAATTGATTCATGAATGAGAAGTCAATATTTAGATAAATCCACCGGAAACACAAGCAGAAAATAATATATGTAATCTGATGAAATTTTATAATTGGTGTAAACGTTATTACAGCTATAAATTCAAGTATTATTATTGACTAGAGCAGAAACTTCGATCGTATCATCTCTAATGCTAATAGATTTTATATCAAAAGATTAGTTAACGGTACAGACATAAAACGTTTTGACTTAATTAAAATGTATACTTATAGCAATACATAAAATTCTCAAATAGATCAGACAGCCAGTATTATAGTTCGATGACACACATAGAACGCAGATAATATGCACACCCGAGAACAATCGGATGATATGAATATCATTACGGCTATTACGCAAGGAGTCCCTACGACTACTACATGCAAGTATAATAGACCACACTACACTTGATTCAAAGGCGAAACGTGATGCAACTATCTTCGAACAATAGGTATTATAGGAATCGAGTGTATTCAGTATAGAAATGACTTCATAATTTCACTGCGCACACGCACCTATCTGCGGGAGTGTGTGACGTGTGAGCACACTAACACATGCTCAATATCCGGCCGCGTCTGTGAATGACGCTTACGCATGTTTACTACCGCTCTGTGGCCGGCTGTCGATCATTTCGGTACAGTATTACGTCATCATTCATTACAGCACCAATTTCCACGTCTGTAGGGTGCAAGCCAAGCCAAGAACTCTTTGTACTGCTTAGTTGAATCCTTTTCAAACATTGTCATATCTACGACGCACTTTACGACAGGTCAAGACAAGACATTTTATTTTTATTCGACGACCCGGTAACATTGGCAATTTAAATATTTATGATTTTGTGAGTGTCGCCTTCGCTATTAAACGTTTATTATTTAGATGAGTTGATAGCCACCGACTTACGGTGCTACCTATGAGTTTTGAAGAGGAATTAAATTAATTCAAACGCGTCGCTTGAACACTTCAATTCATTGATGACAATGCAGTGCTGATAAATTCGAAATAAATTAGCATAAGTATTTATGGCCTAATACGCCTGTCCGATCGTTTAAAAGAACTGAATTTAATGCAAATTGTCTTCTATTACTAACATCGAGAGTTCGTGTCTACGAGACCCTTAAACTTACGCTACTAGAATTTAAATGAAGTCTCCTTCCTGTGGTCAGCGCTGAGCTGATTCTCGACAACCGTTCAGTAGATAGGCATTGCTTTAATTTCGACCACAGGAATGTTAATACAACCATAAAACAACACGTTTGGAGCAACATTGTTGCATCCCGACCTATTACGACTAACATTACTATCGCCTTTATATCGAGAGTAATTTATTTATAGATAATTTTAACTGCTTCCGAGATAAATAATTTAGTCTGCGGTACGTAGACACCATAAATCTTATTGAGTTTCCTTTACGAGTAAATAATAAAACAGTATTATGATCGCATATGTTCTCTAAATCGCTCGCTTTTATGGCCGTTCTTCATACATATTCATTGCTACAAGTTTGTCTTTATCTTTTATTGACACCTTGGGTCCTTTATGTTACTAATGCGTTATAAAATGAATTGAGATAGGTTCCAGTTATTTATACCGCGCTTAATTTAGTTATCAAGGTGCAGTCAAACCAATTTCGCAACACGATCATTAGATGCGTTCATTGACTCTTCGGCCAAGTAATTTTGTTATACTATTAAAATTGCGAGTGCTTATTACAGAAACCTTCACATTCTGAACCGTTAATTACCGCGTGTCGATATCCGGCGATTCTGGACGACTGATTGGCGATTGGAGAGCGGATGACGTCACCCGCTGCTGATACAGACCCTGCTTCCGACGGCGCGTGTCCACCATCGAACGGAGCCGCGTTAATTTCCTGAAGACCCAAATCTTGTCGTGGGATCGGCGCGGCATTAAGTTTAAGTTGTTAATCACCGACAACTGGTTCCGCTGAGTGCTAAATTACTAGACTAGTTCTCACGTAGATATTACTTAATGAAGTGTTCATTAATTTTATTAACTGTACACCTGTTAAACTGGATGAACTTTCTTGACGATCATTAAAAAAAACTAAGCATGATTTCAATATGTCTATTTCATGTAGAATCATGCAGGCTATACTCGACTAGGCTTGCTTTATTTTCTCGACTAGGCTTGGTAAGCTAGATGGTTTTGCTCTACATATATTTTTGACGCATGAACCTTCTTTATCAGAAGCAGAGTGTACCAAAGGGAGTTGGTTATCTTTTGTGGTAACCGAAATTAAAGTCATCCAGTCCAGAAATGTAAAAGCAGCACATTTAATTTAAAACGGCAGAATTACAAACCAACAAATAAAGTTATATGTAGATTGTAGGTATATTAAAAATTTTCCGCAGACCATTTTACAGAATGCGAAATCTTTCCTTCATATCTGCGAGATATGACTCTCGGTCAGGATAACGGTACACCGCACAGACGAACACTGTGACCGCACATTATGCGCACTAAAGTCGTCAACGACCAGCTATCAGGTTTCTGCGTCTTTCAATTACCTTACCTCAATACAATATTGACCCCCATTGACCACTTACAAGATGTTTGCTTAACATTAATGTAAATCGTATTAAATTGTTCACCATTCAGTTCAAAATATTACACAAAGTACGTGGGAATATACTAAGTGCAGATGCTTGGACTTGGTAGTTAAAGTGTCTGACTGCTGACCGAGTTCAGCTTGTGTGGGATGGTTCAAATAGTTCATACAATTATTTACCTACTCGTGACGCTGTGGGAGGATAACAGTGACTTCAGAGAAACGTTTCATATTTACATTTACTTAAGTCTGACGCAATAAATACGTGAAACCAGTGAAATGGAACCAATACAAATCATGTGTAATGTGTATAGCTTAGTAAATCTAAAGGTGAAACAAAATCGTGCATACTTAAGGGGGTAAGAGACCTGACTTGACAATAACAGATTCCTAATCGTGACTGCTCTGAGCTGTGCAAAGTTCGAACCGAACAAAATGAAAGGTTTAGAAACATACCTTGGCGGAAAAACGTAATAACTTATCAACAGAAGGCTACTTCTCGTAATTTAAAACGTTCAAAATCTAATCGCAGTCTCATCTCGGCGATAAACAAATGTCAAAAATTTGTCAAAATATAGGGAAATTAGAGGTATTTTTTGACAGATTGAGACTGAGATCAAACTGTGAACGTTCTTAAAATTACGAGAATTGCCCCTCTGATGTTGGTCCTTCAAGAATTCAATCTCCAAAGAGCCATTTTTTTTTAAATTACCGTCATTTACCGAGTGGGTAACTTAAGAAATCAAAGTAACATAACGGAACTATAAATCCTTTTCTAATTATACACCATCTTTCCACTACATGCTTAAATTAAATCTAATCTCTTTCTTGTCTATCGCCAAGGTTAATCAAGCGTGCGATCGGAGTTTGTTTTGGCATGCACATACCGTTTGTGCAATTAGATAACTATAATCATTAATAGTGGTACGTAATCGTCATTTATTATAGTATGAAATGCTGTAAAATTGCAGGTGTTCAGAGCTAGCTAGACTGTAGACATAACAGACGGCGACATCCGCGATGCGGTGCCAACGCGAGAGTATTTACGCGCCGAGCCGTCTCGGAAGAAACTATGCGCCCGATATAGGCATTATCTCGAGATCAGGTGGGCTAGACTGAAATATTGGATGTGTTCGCGTCGTTCTAAATATACGACACATTTTAGAAGCTGTACAAATAGTGTTATACTGCCGAAGCCGTGCACGATTTTCGTATAACCGAGATTTACATTAGTATGATAAATTAAACGGAATAAATTAATATTTGATATATTTATTGTAATTTGTTTCTAGATATAAATGGAATATCGAGCTTTTTCTTTACAAGGTAAGTAAGATTTCAAACCTCATGCAAATATAAATCCAGTATTGACATTTAACCACTTGGAGCTTCGTTCAGCAATGCATAATTAATTTTTTAATGATGAATTTCAATGAAAGGACAGGCAATAGATTACCGCAGTAAATATGTTTCAAAGAGGAACTCTTAAATCTAAATATATAATTCTACTATGGTGCATTCACATCGTTCAAAGGAGAAATTCCGTTGTTGTTAGCGAATGGTAAATTCTATCGAACAAAGGTAGCTAATGATTACTAGTCGTAAAACCTTACAATACTGACGCAACCGACCGAATGCTGAACATAAAACCCTATACAATATTTCACAAAAGGTACCATTTTACGAGCTGTGGGTGCAGGTACAGCATCCCGGAGCGACGCACATGTGTAACGAAGCTGGAGATTTCTTAGAAAATCTACTTTTTCTCATGGTTCTGACAATAGGACATCGCATCTGGCAGACACGGTGTCGTCAAGATTCAACAACTGACAATGGTCTGCAGCGTCCGTTTTGAGAACACTTCGTTTAACACAAAGAACTACCTGCGATATACCTGCGATGCTATTGTATAGCTCGAGCTTGGTGCGAATCGTAAATAAAAGGTGCCTTTAAATGACCAGCATAAAACGAAATAAAATAAATATTAAAATATAATAGCTACGTCTATAATAGGTACCTATAGGAAAATATATATAATACATTTATTACGCAGCCGCGCGATGGATTAGTTCGAGAAAAAAACATATATTCTGTACGAAATTTATGACAAATGTTATAGCAAAACCTATAAAATTTTTCACAAATCTCGGGTAAAGAAAAATTTAAGACACAGGATGTACAAAAAAACATCTCTGCGAATCTAGTAAACCTGCAAAGAAGACATAACATACACATATGTGTCAGTCCAGGCATAAAGGGTCCAGTAGTGGGGTATTGAGTTAAGACTGGATTCGGTATCTAGAATAGTCAATTGATAGTATGGATTGAAAAAATAATCAAAAAGTAGCACACGTTTTTTTTTATCAGACATTTGAAGTTGAAATTCTGAAAAAGCTTGATTTGAGAAAAAGCATTTTGAAAGTTTGAGTGAAAAAAAAACACACTTTTACTTGCTTGTTACGTAGATTTTTATTCATTATTGTAGATTGATATGTTTTCCATAGAATCAACTTATAATTATACTTTTGACATCAAAACTAAAACAATTATTATCAAAATAAAAGAAGGATACACAGTCTAGTAAAAAAGGTCCACTTGCCGATATTTAATAAAAAGTTAGTTATTGCGATAGTAATTAACAATAAAAAACTAAAATTAAGTATTCTTACTCTATTTAGGAACTAACAAAATAACAAGACAGGCTTTTTTCAAACATTACTGCAACAGAATAATGATTATTTTAGCCACTGGTACCTTTTATGTAATGTCATAAAAGGTACCAGTGGCTAAAATAATCATTATTCTGTTGCAATAATATTTGAAAAAAGCCAATACAAACATAAAAATAAAACTTATTCTATTTGGGACTCCAACTTACGTTTTGGACAAAAATAAATTCCTCCTCGCACCTGATTCCTATGACCAACCTGTTTGCAGTACGAACATGTTGGTTTTTGTCGAATACTCTTTTCAATTAATGGTTTCTGAAAAGAGTACTCGACAGATGTTGTTGGGACAGAGTTGTGGTCAACATCAACATTTGGAATGGGTTTCGGGCATAAAATGTCTTTAGATTCTTCACGTACAAATTCACGAATCTTATTATAAAGATACGATTTTCTTTCGTACGTCATGCCTGCAGGGGATTTTTCTAAAGGAAAACCGTATACTTTATTCGGGTTCAAAACCTTTGATACAGTTGGTTGACTGTCAGTATATTTTTTGTAACATAACATGTGCCCTCTATTATCTTCATTTGTTTCAAAATGACTAAAATGCAGAAGTTGGTTAATAGTTACACAATCAGGTTGAAAAAAATTGGCCCAGTCGTAAGTTTTCACAAAAGTTTCTCCTTTCTCATCACCAGTTAGAACAGCTACTATAGATTTTGTTTTCGGACAAGCTTGAACAGCAGCTGCAAGAATATCCTTTAAGTTATTGCATTCCCATTTTCTAAAACTTTTTTTGAATAGACCGAAATACATGTCGGGTGCAAACTTCGTATGACCCACGGGAAGGAAAGATATACGGAAACTTCGGTGTCTGCCTGTTAAAACTCGCCATGTTGCATATTGCATGACATAGTTATTTTTATTTTGTCCAGCACAATTATCTGCATGACAAACAACATCTTTTTCGCCTATACCAAAATTTTCGAAAAAATGATGTAGCATTGAAATTATTACATTAGCTCCTTTCCCAGTAGCACAGGGTTCAGGAATTACGTACAAAACGAACTTTCTCAAAGGCTCTGCAGCAACACCAAATAAACTGACTTTAAATCCTGTCAAGAAATACAGTGGCCCAATTTGTTGTGAACTGTGCGGCAAATGCACCTGTTGGGCAAAATCAAAAGAGTAATGCATGACGCCATCATAAGAACATGGTTCATGAGGTCCAAGAATAAGAGTAGAGTCCGTTATTGAATCAGTCGCAACTTTGATTACATTGTTATAATATTTTCGTTCATTTTGCACTAAATCAAGGTGCTGCCTCGACTTTTCTACAAGCTGTATTTTTTCCTTTTCATCTAAACCACCCATTCGTCCCAACGTGGTCACGTTTTTCTGACAAGTTGCACATAGATCTGTTTTCGGTTTCTGTATAACGACATATGGACAAAAATCTTCCCAAAGATCATACCAACTACTTCTACTAATAGGAGTTTTATCGAGTAAAGCTATAGTTTCCAAATATTTGTTGTACACATACGCTTTAGACATACTACAAGGTAAAATTATTAAATCAGATTTAAATTGGTGGCCTGGTAATCGGCCCGGCAATACTAAACCGTTTTCATTAGCAAACTGTCTTATAAAAGTGATTGCGTCTGATCTAGTTTGCAAATTAATACAATTGTAAGGTCGTTTACGTGACCCGTGGACCTTTGGAGCAACACCGCTGTCCAGAAAGTTCTTTTTTACATTTTTTAACCTTTTCAAACCAGTGGCATATACATATTGGAAAAAAATCTTGCATACTGAAACACCTCGAAAGAAATACTTTACCGTGTATTCTTTTCGTTGCAAGTTTCTGTTTTTTGAATGTAATGTATTTTCACTTGTACGTAAGAGAGCATTTAAAGCTCCTTTCAAGACCAAGTGATGATGATTGACTCCTTCATTACAACGTGAATTTAATTCGATACAATCTAACCTACTACTTAATATTACATCTTTTTGAAATTTGGACACACAATTATTATTACATCCACAGCCAGTATCTAAGAATGAGGCCTGAGTTACATCGTCTAGAATTAAAGGATCATCATCTAGTAAAATATTACCAATTTGCCGCTCTTCGAGCGGCTCACAAGCACTAAATTCGATGTCACACGATAATTCTGTACCCCGTTGACTTTTGAACTCTAAATTAAAATTTTCATAGTCTTCATGTTCTACAGACGCTGAATAGCTAAACTCTGAAAACAAATAGTTGAAATATACATACTACACAGGTCATTTTTTCATACTATGTCTATGACATAGGTACCTAACACAACTTCTTAATTGGTATTAGAGTCCTTGCTGTAGTCATAAAGAATATGTACTATTGCATGCATACAATGATCACGTCGATCTTTTTTGATTTTACACAAGGCTCGGCTAACTATTTTAGCAAAATCATAACACTCATGTATTTCATCTTCACTGATTGCTTCTGTATTAGTGCTTTTTTCATAATACTGATCCGTTTCATCCATCTCAGATGTCGACTCTGTGAAATTATTTTCTAAGTTGTAAGTACCTGAATAAGGTGCAACGGTTTCTTCTTCTGTTGGTAAATCCGGCGTTGTTGCGGTCGAGGCCAAAACAGGTAGTGTGTTTACTTCCACCTCCATAGAAAGTGGTACAGGTCCATCAGAATGCTTAGATTCATCACTAGAGCTGGAACCTTCGGTTGAATCTTCAATAATTATGTTACCTAAAAACAAATTTGAATTTAGTATAAATGGGATGAAATTATGACTAATTGAGATTCATTAGCCTATCAACTTTGTCGCGGTCAGTTTTCAGTCTATGTGGATGCAGCCGAATTATTATGATTAAAGCTGCTCTCTTTTAAAATGTAATAAATAAGTAGGAACGTAACGTAATCTACGCTTAATCCATAAATCTCTAAATCTCTAAAATCCATAAAAAATCGAATTTAAAGACGACTGCTGTCTGTAGGAGGCTTCGCCCCTGTCGAGGTCTAAATATGAAAAGTAGGTAACAGCTGTAGATACACACAAGAACTCCGTAACATTCCGATACCCCGGTTTATAGAACTAGCTTTTCGACCTCGGCCCCGCTAAGCGTAATAACGTTAATAATATTATAGCCTATGACTGAATAATGCAGCTTTGTATTGGAGAAAGAATTTTCAAAATCGGTTCAGTACTTTTGGAGCTTATTCGATACATAACACAACACGTAACAACAAACATAGTATTAGTAGATATAATAGACAACGTAAAGACTTACCTTTATTCATTTTTATGCGCACTTTTCACTCACTCAATTTAAAACAGCTAAGATAATAAAAACTGCTATATTTACACAAAGACTGTCGGATATTGTTTCCTTTCCGGTGTCAAATGACAAATAAATTATTGCATCACAGGCAGATCTATTTATAGGACACGTAGGTAGCAAAAAACGATCAGGGAAATCCCCGCTATGTCGAAGTGAAGCAAAGTAAATCCCCTTAGTAGTTGCATAGTAGCAGGGAGTTCCCCGCTTTAAGGGACCTTTTACACGTAGTTTCAACATTTTAATCTTAAAATATAATTAAATTATTAGAAGTGATCAGTACGGGGTATTGAAACGTATTTTATTCCCAGAATATCGACATGCCACCCACTGGTACCTTTTTAGTAAACTTTTTTCATAAAGTTTCTGGTACTTAGAAACATCGTATATAGTCATTTACTATATGAAATTGTAGATAATTGAGCATTTATTTATAACCAATTAAAATCGCGAAATGCAATTTTTATACCCAACTTTACAAAACCTCTTATATCTCGGAAACTAAATGCCGCGCACTGGACCCTTTTCGCTTGGACTGACACATATTATTATGATAAAAATAATTAGCTGGCAACTCGAGAATTCGAGATCACGTACGTCGTAAGGAACATAAAACGTAACGGACACGTAGGATCATAACGATCACGGTAATTACGAGCTGCGCGCGCGTTGAGCCATTAACCTGACGACAATAATTCCAGGTAATCAGCACACTGACACCGGGAAGACAATGCCTCATTCAATTGTCACAGGAGGCGCAATCACCAACGTTAATGAATACATTGGAAACTCATTCCACTAAGCCAGTTTGCCAACGCGAATTGAATGGAGCAACTTCAACATTCCTCAGGCAAAAATGCAATATAAACCAAAGACTACGCACGCCCAGATTAACTTAGGAACTTACCTTTGACTGCATTATAGAATAATCCAACGGCAAGACATGTTCTCCATGTAAACTCCAAGTCAGTGAATGCAAATTATGGCGCAGATTAGCCAGGGGTTTAGTATTACAATTCATGACGTCGCATACTTTAAACCACTAAACGATCAAGTGACATGTAACTAAAGCTAAGCTCCGTCACAACATGAGAAATGAGATAGAGCAGACGTAATAGGTACACAGAAATAGCCGGTTTTATCTCAAGAAATATGACGATAACCGCGACAAAATTGTGACAGATATAAAATTATGCAGCCAAGGTGTCGACTAATGACGTTGTTAGAGCTCACAGACACCAATGTGCAGCGATGAAATCAGACTCTTTCATATTCAAGATTTATAGGCAGTCCAATTAAATTTTCGAAACGGTACCGTATCTTGATTGATGTAGGACAAAATAATATTCGGAACGGCTAATGACGTTATGTTTCGTCTGGTGCAGTAAAAAAACTGAGAAATCAAAATTCGGGAGTCGGTCTTAAATGAGCTCATGTCCAAATCAGTTGCAACGAGCAGAACTTTAGTAGGTAGGCGGATCCTTTGATAAACCATTAATTATATTCACACCTTTGTCGACCGCGACTGAGTATTCAGGTGAGGATTTTTTCTGTAAAGCGACAGTTCTTGGAAAGATGGCGGCGCGATGACCGTGTGGCAAACAAAAAGTGGAAGCGCGAGCACGAGCGACTCGGATCTCGACGAATGTTTTAGAGGTCGTGACAAATACAGAATCACAATAAAAAAAAATATGTTAACGAATCGATTTTTGATAATAATAGCTTATGTGGGACAGAACATTTCCGACTAATTAGAAATCAATCGTTTTGCTTGATTTGAAAGTTTTAATAATACCAATGAAGATAACCGGACGATATGGAGGGGTTAAATTAAGATAAACATATACCTTAGCAACAAAATGATGAATTGAATACGAACACAAAATATGAAAAGAAACTCAACGGAGCTGGTTACTGAGCTCGATGACTCTGATCGAAACTTCGACTCGGATCCTCACCTCGGTAGAACTTTTAAGAATTCCGTTGCGCGTTTTGTAGAACGACAACAAAGACTGAATTCTTTGAACACGTACCAGGGACGGGCGGTTAATTCTAACCCTGTCAACTTACTTTTTGTAGCCGCGATGTTTTCTCTGTAAACGAGGCAATTTATTTCACACCAATTTAGTAGACATTTCACATCTAGACATCTTGGAAATGCGAGGTTTTTTCTGTTTTGATACAATCTAGACGGGAACATGGTTTCAAAAAATACAAGACTTATTTGGAGGATCGTGTTTTCTAAATGTCTGAAGTTAGTAAATAATAAGCATACTCCGTGACCACTAACTGACAAGATTACTGATAGAGCTAAATTTTATCTTCCGTTAGGTACAGCACCTTCAAGCTTCAATATAAATAAAAGAAAACGTTTTGCAAAGATAGCACAAACACAAATAAATGTCAGTGATCAGCTGATCACTGATTAATTTAATTGCATTCAATTAATTTGATACTCAATCTTCTTTACAGAGTGTCTTCGCGTTTTCTATGTTTAATTTGTTTTTAATTTAAATCGTCAACCAGCCTTAAAGGTAAATAGAATGCGTAAGAGAAAACAACTTAATAATACGGTAGCAATCAAGAAGTTGATTAAGTGCAACTATATCTAGATATTTTATTGCTTTTCTACGAAAGCTACGTTTAAGTTTTCTCGAGAAGTTTATGAGTTTTAGAAAATACTAATTTTAGAGGGACAGCAAGTGTACGTGCAAGTGTGCACGATTTATAAAGTGTCTGAAAGTTTATGCCCTTTTTTTCCAAAAAGTAAGCCGCCAGATCGCCACTTCAAAACGATTGCACAATCCAATTGGTTTGTACCAAATGTCAGCATCGCCAGACCCCCAGTACCTTCTGAAAAGTAACACCTCCAAGCTTATAAAACTGTTCACACCGATCGATTGATAGTTCACGTCCGCTCGTCTGGTACCTAATCCGTAACCATTGAGGCGCATCAGGTTCAACGCTCGCAGTGGGCCAGGCTGGCTAGGCCACGCTCGACTAGAGCATGTTAGCCTAAACCACGGTAGGCGCTGTGGTCTAGATCCGCGGCCGATCATGACACGCTCTGTCGCCCGCCTCTGAGCTTGCTGCCCGCACCTCTATTCAGGTCGGATCACTGTGTGGCATCGGAGCGGACTCTGCAGGATTGCTACAAGGTTATAAGGATGTATTTGCTAATCAAGCTGTGCGTCTGATGGGATTTCACATCGGCAAACATTACGAACTTTCATACAAACTTTCATCCCTTATTTAACCGCATCAGGATGTGCATATTAAAAAATCCATCTTTTGTGCTCACTTTCGATTTATAAGGAACTAATGTGCAAAAGTTTTGCCTGTCCGTTGTCTGTCAGTGAGTTTTAAGTAGAAGATACGTTAATTTTTTGCTGAATACGTTGATTCATTGTTGAAATGTTTCATTATTATATACAGCGCGGCGGGCATATAGATGGCGTACAGCTGGTACTAGTAGAGCATTTGTAGAGCGGTTTCCAAGTAACGTCGTAGACGGAAAACCCGGAGTAGAAATTGGAGCGGATGCGACCCAAGCATGATGCTTACGTTAAATATGGTTGACTCAAGATCAGAAGGCCAATTCTAGTAATTAAAAAACGTTCAAAATCTATTCGCAATCTCATCTCAGTGACAATCAATGTCAAATACTTGTCAAAAATGTATGGAAATTTGAGGTATTTTTGACAGACTGAGATCATACTGTGAACGTTCTTAAAATTACGAGAATTGCCCCTCAGTTCAAAGAGTATCGTCATTGACATACACCAGCCAGACAACAATATTGTGAGCTAAACTACCACGAGCTCGTAAATACAGCTAAAATTTCATGCTAAATATTTTGGGAGGAGAACTAACAATTCTATTTGTTAGCAAACTCTAACACTATAGGTCAACCATCACAAATGCAGTAACGCATTCGTAACGCTGAAACTATGAGAACTGCCAAGAAATAGAAACGCTAGCCTATGCAGCATGACCGCTCCTTGAAACCGGTACTGAAATGTTGTTCTGCGTCTATTAAATCCTTAACAGTTCAATAAGTAGAGGTTAAATACTGATTTCAATTTAGGTTCACTGCATAATAATACCTCGTGACTTATTTTACGTTACTGAAACTTCTATTAGCTTTTAGATATTCAATTTCAAAGTCAGTAATTGTCATTTGTTTTACAGTTATTTACTTTATGTTGTCTGCGCTGATGGAATGGAATTTAAAAGAGTGTCCGTGGAGGTTCTTTCCCGTTCTTCTCCATAGGTACCTACTACGCTCTGGAATGGGCAACTAGCTTCTTCATCTTTCTGACTGACCGACCGCGACTCCTTGATAATTCAAGTGCTTGTAATTGGTTTATTTGACATAAATGGTTTGAGTTTGAATGGATGAGAATTAAGTAATGTTTATCATTTTGGGATAAAAAAATGACTTCGTACATTCTTTGGTTTGTCACAGACAAAATAATAATCAATGAAATGATGGTCTACAGAATAATTGTTCGGAACCAATCAAGGAAATTGAAGGTGAAGTGTTAACTTGTCAAAAATGTAGGGAAATTAGAGGTACTTTTGACTGATTGAGACTTGAGATCAGACTGTGAACGTTCTTGAAATTACGAGAATTGCCCCTTTTAATTTGTACCTCGTTCAATTGCACTTCATTCTAACATAACGAAAGGAAACGAATATTTACATAATCATTATCTTGCAGATTTAATGATTATTAGTTTTCCTGTTTTCTTACGTTTCTCTTTAATATAAGACAAGATGCACTTCAGCGTTTATAATTACTTATCCAACAACTTGTCATTTATTTCAAACGTACATTATACAAATCCTACGTCATTTACTCGCATACAAAACCAGTCCCTACCAACTGTTGTTCTAATCGTGTTTCAATCAGCTTATCTATTCAAGTCTGCGTGTCAAAGAACAATACTTGTGGTATTAGTATGAATGGGTCGAATGCCTGAAATAATTCCGTGAGTGGGCCGGCACGACTCGCCTGGCATGCTGCCTTTCTAACGTGCACTAATGGTGACAATATTCGTACCACCTTGAAGATTACATGAATTTTAACATGGCATACTTTAATCTGATTAGCTGTGACTGTAATATCTTTTGGGGTAGTTAGGACACATCCAGCTTTCAAACATTTCCCATCAACATCATCTGAGGCAATCCTAATGAGGTCAAATAAAGTGTGAACAAGTTACTACAAGCCAAGTAGCAAGCAGGCAAAATCGATCTCACTATCAATCAAACACAGCACCGGAATCTAAAAGGTAATCAAGTCAATACAAGACGTTCTAGTAGTTCAAAGCCTGCTATCGCTAAGCCAATAAAGCAACCACAACGAATTTAACACGGCATAGCTTATGCTAAATACCTGTCAAGATAAAATAAGATTCTATGCTCATCTCAAAGAAAAAAGGGCAATAAGTGCTTATCCAGCGCGTGTCGTGAGAGGAATGAAAGACGAGTTATTTAATGATGTTTGTAGGCAAGCTTGAAACTTGGCATTATACAGGGTGTTAAAGAAATTCCGTGCCTTTATAGCTTCAGGGTGAGTTCAGTATAGATAAAGGAACCCGTAAAAAAAATCTTTAAAAAAAATACGAAAATTATCATAAGATGAACCTAATTTAGTACCTACTAACTTAAAATAGCATTCGTTTAGAATTAAAATTATTTTATTTGTTTAAATGCTTTAATTACTTACCTACTATCGAACCTACTATCGATTGCTATTAAATTAGTAGGTACTACATTTTTTACGGGTTCCTTTATCGATACTAAACTCACCCTGAAGCTATGGCACGGAATTTATTCAACACCCTGTATATACAGCCCCGCGATTTTTAAATCGAGGAGATTATTTCTTTACACTCATTAAAATGAGAGCCTCGTGTGCGTATAGTTTTATATTGAACCTGTCATGTAAACTGGCGACTCCAAGTTATTTCTGATATAATGGCTTCTGACATAATCGTTGCATGTAATGTTCTTACTCACCCGCGTGCTGTCGCCATTGCTAGTCTACTGAGCTTAAAGGAAGTGCTCGTTCATTAGCAATCGAGCAGTTCCTTCATTCATAATGAGGAGAGTTCTTGGAATTACGCGGAAATACTACTCGATAAACTTGATTACGATTGTCCCTTGAGAAACTCAGAAGCGAAACAATATTATTTGTTTGGCACTGAACAAGTAGCGTTATCAACTTTTTAGATTACGAGAGATTTTCTATAATCTCCAACCTAATCGCTCCGACACGTGTAACGATACCTGAGGGGCAGTGTTCAGTCTTAATCTGTCCAAAACACCTCTAATTTTCCTACATTGTTGACAAGTGTTTGACATTTGTTTGTCGCCCAGATGAGACTGCGACTAGATTTTGAACGTTTTAAATTACGAGAATTGGCCTTCTGGATCAACACTAAGGACAACTCAATCTTGCCAGAAGATACAGTTAGAATAATTATGGTAACAATTCACACAGTCATGTTACAATTTGAGAAGGAAACTTCTGAACAAAGCAACAATGGTTATCACGGAAACCTATCAGCGGACCAGCATTCAACTCGTGGTAACAATCGATTACCTATTGGCTGTAAGAAATGCGTGCAGCTTTTTGTCCGAAGCAACACAATCGAACGGTGCCGATGCTTCAATCGAGAGAATCGATGAAAAAAAAACTCGGGGCCACTCGACCGGGAGTACCGATTTACCGAACAATGTTATTTACGTATACAACGGTATCGGTGAACCGGACACAATTACTATGTGACTTGCAGCTCTAATGAGATGGTGGGCTTGAAAAAATGCACGCTTATTAGCATGTATAAAGCTGTCGGAATTTATGGAAACCTCAGTTGAGCACAAATGCTTTTTTTCGATTAATGAGGATTTTTTTGTGATCTCTCTAAAGTTGTTATCAGAACATCTAAACTAAATTAAACGTGAATAAGACATACATTTTCAGAAGGATCATCAACTACACGTGCATAAAACCCAGAGAACAATGATTCAATTTCTGCATAAAATCTATCAACAGGCATATCAACAAAAACTCATCGCAATAAACATAATCAGAAACGATAGTCTAATCTTTAAGATTTTCCCAGACCAGATAGGAATATGGTATATGTATATGTACATTTTGTATGCACCCTATTTTGCTGAGGTCCTAGATGCCTTTAGCAAATTGCGGTTTGTTCATTCCTCCGTCGCTAATACGACGTCCCTTTTACTTTGTCTCGTTGATCAGTGGTCGAGTTACATTTGTGCAGTGGTCTATTCAGATTAGCGCCCGACCACAACATACAGCACTGACATTTGACCCCGTCCACAGCGCACCTTTCTAATCAGAGTTGGTTGGGTAAGGCACGCCCGAGTCTCGACGCTCCTCCAGCGTCATATCTCTTTGATCCAAACAAGCAACATTGTCTTGACTGTGTTTCGTATGTATGCGTCTGGCTGGTTTTAGAGCTAATTTATTGCAACTGGATTGAATAAAACTCAGCGTGAGAAAAACGTGGGATAGATGATGTAGGCATTTCGTATTCGTTATACTATTCCCTAACGATACCCTGATGTTTGGCGTTAAAGTAGTTATTTTTATATATAGCAACGTATTTGATATTAAAGAAGGCGACCGCTCGAGATGAGGCCGGGCGGTGAATGGACGACATCCCTAACTTGGTAGTACTCGCCTCCCGGCTTCTTTCGCTTGCCAATTAACGTACATTAGCCATTAACACATGCACCGGCTTAACATTCTATCAGAGCAAAAAGTGGGCAAGCCTAGTAGGAATTTTTATTTTTCCTTTAATCAGACATATCTTGGAGTTCTCTCAAAAATGTTTACGAGGAAAAAACAACTCATTACACATCACGTTCAACCAAGATTATCATTAAGAACGCGAAAGGATAATGCCGAGATACGAAAGAATTGTAAAACAAAAAACTACAAAGCGAACCTTGTTGATATGTCTAGTTAGGCATTAAAATAACAGCATGGCGTGTTTCTAGTAAATTACGTTGATAGCGTAAATTATGTATTATGAACAAATTTATTAGATGATTAGTGTATAATTGAATAAATTAATAGATCCGGAACATAGTGGCAACTGGTAAAGGTATGGCACCGAAATGTACTGCTAACGACGGCTATAACAATTAGCGTTGAAATACATTAAAAATACCTTTACTAACAAAAATATAGCTGTTGATAATGCCCAGTGCCACTGTACATACCTGAAACAATACCAAAAATATAATTAATAAAAGTAGAAATATTATAAAGCTAGGTCCAAATCCATCATCATTTCAGCCGAGACGTCCACTGTTGGACATAGACTCCTCCAAGCGTCGACATTTTTTACCGCTGGACGCGAGACCCTAAGTCCAATTTAGGCAAACAAAATGTAAGTGTGGATTTTTCAAACATGAAATGCAAAAAGTTGTGGACTAACAAAGCGTGGTCCTAACAACCAGTATACTGGTATCGACATCTCGTTAATGGCAGCTACGTGTCAACGAGCAACCAGGCTGATCTCACGTTCAGATTGCACACCTTATATGGAGGACAAAAGAAAACCCACGGGATGAAGTAAACCCGTCCGTGCCGAGATCACGCACAGCACAGATAACCGGGACAAACAGTCCGCCGGGGCTCATTGGACTCAACAAACAGACGGACGGACCAACGTGTTTACTGTGCGCTTTACACGTCCACATGGCTAATATTTGAACACAATTTGAAGGCACAACGCTCTCCGTGTGTCAATTAGGCAGCGGACGGAGACAGGGTTAATCCCACTAAGTATTAAGTTACACAGATTTATGTAGGCATAAGAAAAGAGTACAAAATATGAATTACAAAAGAGAAGTACATATACAATGAATTCGTGGATTTATAAAAACAGGCATCGCGGTGCTATGTTAATGCGACCAATCGGGCGCATCTGCACGGGAGCGGCGCGCGCGCACCGAGTTTGCATCTAGATACGGGCACCGCACACCAAGTCGCATTTGCTATTCAGCCGCCGCCATAGCCGCACGCCCTGGCGCCGACGCTCTTGTTAATCCGCTGTCCATCGCACAATGCCCGCGACAAAAACAAAACAAACACACGACCGACCACATGAAATAAGAAATGCAAGGACATATTTTTATAAACCAGATTTAATACAATGGATGAAGGCTCTCCCGGTTCATGAATATTATAAGAGGACAGGTGTATTGCTCTAAAGTATTAAGGTGAAATTTGAAATTACGGTCGAGTCCTATAAAAGACATAATGTGGTCCACGTCCTAATAAAATATGGATGATAGAGCAAAACTATTAAAGAGCTTGGTCATATATTATTACGGCAGCATAAATGTACAAGAATGCATCATAAGATACATAAAAGACGCATCCAAGGCAAGAAAGAAACAAAATCAAAGGCGGCGTACTTTTTGAATTGTCGCAGTGGAAATGTTGTAATTTTTGTCGCTCGAGCGTACAAATAAAATGCGTCCAAATGGTGCGCGATTGAAATCGGAGCGCTCGTTTAAATTCCCGACGACAAACCGAGGTGGGAAATGGTCGACGAGAAAAACGAACATCGAACTCACAAAAATGTAGAGAGCAAACCCTTGTAGGAATGTTAGTGACCACACCGACGAGAATTAAGGGGACACGTCCTTATTAAGAGCTCGCTTTGAACCGCAGCCGACCGCGTGCCATATTACCATATAAAATAAATTAAACGTAGTTTTACTTTATTCGGCCGATCGCGGCGGTTATCTAGCGAAGCCAACAAAGCACTACAAATATTTCACAGCGCAGCTCCGAAATGGATGCTATTACAAAATTCATGGCCCGCTTTCAGTTATCCACCCACCGATGGTAAGCAGATACCAATTCATTGTCTACCAGAAATAGTCGAGTTACAAAATCCCTTGTTATCCGTACATAGAGTGCAATAAACAAGAGACTTAAAAGGCGCTGTCCGAATAAGAAAACGGAAAGTAAACAGGACATTTCCGCACACATGTCGGCCGCGGCTGCCTTCCCAGAAAGGATAAATCTCGCCCTTTTGAGATACCCAACACGCTGGGAGCTTTCTCTGTCGTTGTAGTTTTATTAAGTAATAAATTCAAGTTAAAAATAAACGTTAGATTTTCTTCTTACGTTATGATTAGTGCGTGAGAGGGCCTGATGCACCGAGGCGGGGGTGTTTTAATAAGCGTCGACCTCGCGTGATTTATCGATAAAAGAATCTCGGGTGTGATACATTGCACCTCGTAAGTATAGTCCCAACGTTTATAGTTAATGATTTATAGATGATGATCAATAAAAGTATTGGAATCATGTAATAAAACGTTCCTGGTGCACGACTGTTACGAACGCCAACGTCTGGGTTGGTTTACGACCAAGAAATATTATTTAAATCGGATTACGGAGCCTTCAATAGTTTTATTGTTGAACATTATTGATGTGAGACCTTCCGAAAACTTTATAGACGCGATCGGGGGTTTCGTTTCGTGTGAACAACTGTTACCAAGCAAGTTTCTATCTTATTGTGTTCGAAACGGCGCGAAGTTCGCACTTCCCGCAGCGGAGGCAAATAAAAAGTCCGACGTTGGGGATTGTAAAACATTCGCCTTTAATGCGATGTCGGTCGACGGCTAAAGGAACACGAATCTGTGGAGCTTTCAACAAGTGCATAACATAGCGTGTGCCAGCTTCATTAACCGGACGGAAATGTTACTATGCTACAACTGGCTACAATATCTGCACACAACTTATATTATTACTATTACTAACTGGTCTTATTCATTCTAGTTAGCTTTATTCATCAGTTTTCATGTGATTTTTTTATTTCACACGCTTCATTCTAACTACTTACCATAATAAAACTCCCTATTATCACTCAACGTCACATACATAGTACATTTTAATCGGATTTACTGGATAGCTTCTGAGTGATTCATTTTTTGTGATAATAATCAATTCCATCCATGTATCTGAGATCCCCATATAAGTAATAGAATTTATTTATAGTACTGCATAAGTGACTAGTTGCCATAATAGAAAAACTTCTAGGGTTAAATACGCGTTGTCGTCTCCACGGGAGTTTGTTTTGGATCGGGTTGAAACAAAAGTGCACTTTTGTGAGCGCGCGACAGGACAATGGGTATATTGGATTTATACACGCCCCGCAGCGCGGCTACTCTTGTACACCCTATATATTTTCGCCTGTATACATAATCCTGTTAAGAATACGTCGGCCGTTTCCTTTTCGCAGCCACGCAAAAAAGCATACTTGAATTTATTAGCACTTGTCGATCGTTAAAACACAAACACCAAGATTTGGTTTCCAAATTTCACGAAACCCACAGAGTCACAGTTTGCTTTGCGTTTCTTCTGCAAATATTAGAGATTCGTGACCAAACCATACCCAGCTTCATTTCAATTCTGCAATTCCGAATGAAAAATGATGTCAAAAAAGTATATGTTTCCTGCTGATATGTAAATGGCTGCAAATGTTGCAACACCTAATAAAGTCTAATAAATGCGTAAACGAGTCGATAGAACTGGCAGTCGCGACTCATGACGTTATAATCTGTAGAATTAGTGCACAAATTGTAATGCATCAAGCTCACGAATTCGTCCCACGCAAATCCATACAAATTGCAATAATTTAGAATAGCTTGTCAGTATTGAGCGTAATGCTACGTTTGGTGGCGGTCGGGCTACAGTGCAGGTAGGGTTGCTGTGGCAAAGGGACAATTCTCGTAATTTTAAGACCGTTCACAGTCTGATCTCAGTCTCA
Organism: Apamea anceps; assembly: GCA_951799955.1. NCBI lineage: Eukaryota > Metazoa > Arthropoda > Insecta > Lepidoptera > Noctuidae > Apamea > Apamea anceps. Next base: position 1,721,793 of record OX637518.1, read on the forward strand.
ATCTGTCAAAAAATACTTCGAATTTCCCTACATTTTGACAAGTTTTTAACATTTGTTTGTCGCTGAGATGAGACTGCGACTAGATTTTGAACGTTTTAAATTACGAGAATTGGCCTTCAGGTGAAGAAATTATTTTAATCTATTTGAATATGAGTTATGAGCGTTGTATACTCAAACTTATATCATCCATTTGTGTCATCACGTCCAAATATCCGTTTTTGAAAACAATTGTTTTGCCCTTTCTTAATCCTGTTTCTAATAATGTGTTATGTAAACCAATTTTCAACTAATATGGCAACCCTACCCGCTGCCTGAATCCTGTTACAAATGGGCCAGCACCGAGCAGCGTGCAGTGGCCGCAGCGGCCTGCAAACGGTCGAGAATGGCACTACTTCATTACAGGTGAACGTAATGACAAACCGCCCGCGGCCAACTCCGCACCTCCGACCGATATGATACCCGGGGAAACTGCGACGGAAGCCACGAATTAAACACAGCCGTAACTGCGCCGATTTAAACTAATATCCTCAATTTGAATGGTTGTTTTATTTCTTTTCATTACTAAATAATGACATTCCTGGAGCATATCTTTCGCTAATGGATACACATAGTAATAATTGCTTTTTCGTGAATTTCAACCGATACCACCACACGGAATTCGTAACGTAAATTGTAGGCATAATTTATTTTACAAGTTCTCGTGAAATCTAAAATGGGCCAAAAATGATTTCATGTAAACTACCCCACTCGATGATGCATGGGATTTTCGCATTCATTTGAAGCGGGTTACTACTTGACGGGGGATACTGCGGATTGTATCAAATTAAATCTACTACGTTTTAAAAGAGTTTAGTCTACCTATACTCAGTAGTCCGCCGGATAGATAAACATAAAGCGATGCACGGCTACCAGCTACGAGTGGTATCAATTTACAGTAATCTCGGCCCCTAGCGATTTGTATAACATCATTTATCCAGCCCAGCCCGCATTTACAATCATATAAACTTGTATGTAATTGAATGATCGCAGGAAACTGATCGTCCGCCGCCGCCCGGCGTCGGGGTGCCTGCATACATCATCATCATCGGAGACAATCTCAATTGATGCCGTTAAATTGGTCACATTTGCTTGTAAATTGAAGTGATTCAATTTATTGGATTTGATTATTTTGTTCCTTCGATTTCCTACAGTGGTGAATGATTCAATTCATTTATTACAATCATTCTTAATTCATCTGAACGAATGTACTCAGTCACTACTAGGAACCAATGAGCTGGTAGAAACTGGTCTATATGTCAAACCCTTTTAAGCTCATCTCTATGGAGTTGAAAAAAATTGTAAAAGACATTATTATGCCCATCAAATGCGACGTAGCATGAATAAATTTTAAGAAACCTGCCTCTGACAATAAATGCTAGTGATAAAACTGAAGAGTCGTAATCATAAAATTGATCCTAGATATAATAAAAATGGTTTATAGATAAAACGATCGCTTTTAGCTAACGGTCGCGATGCAGAGAAACTGATAAACATTATAGACAGTTTAAATCTAAAAGTTACTTTAGATATTGTTTAGAAGAGATGGCAAAGTAGCAATCACAATAATATTATTGTTCAAAACATTCCATAATGAGAATGGCTCTCTCTCTCGTAAATAAGATTTATGAATATAACTTGGAAATGTTTCTCGATCCTTTTCTTTTATGGTAGCAGTTAATGACGATGTTTAATTTGGCCACGAGATTTCACGTCAAGTAGATGTTGCCAAACATGTTTTCTTACGAATATTTGCTAATTCACTTCACAGTGGGATAAGGAAAAAACAATTAGCGCTTTTTCTTTTGACGTTGATGCATTCAGACAGTTAATAATTGAATTATTAGAAACATAAAAAGTGTTTTTAACTTGTTATTATAAAGATTCTACTGATTTATTTTGCATATCATATACCCGCGGGCGTTAATAGGAAGTTTTTAATTAATTTCCAGTGTTACGTTACCCAATACCTAATCCACACATACGCCGCAATTAATCGTCACGCGTGTACACAACATGTGCGCAGACGCATTGACAGCTCAAATCGAAAGCGAGCCGACATTTGGTCAGTCGACACCTTTGACCAAATGATTAATGGATTAGGTTAAACGATCTCGTTGAAATTGTGCTCCTTTGTACACATCAGATTTGTATCTGTCAGATGGTTCAGAGACAATGTCTGCATATTGATGAATGATTAACAGGATTAGACAGTTTGTTCCATTCACAATGCAATATTATCATCTGAAGGCCAATTCTCGTAATTTAAAACGTTCAAAATCTAGTCGCAGTCTCATCTCGACGACAAACAAATGTGAAAAACTTGTCAAAATGTAGGGAAATAAGAATTTTTTGACAGATTGAGATCAGACTATGAACGTTCTTAAAATTACGAGAATTGCTCCTCTGATATTCTTCATTTGCATACTGCGAATATAATGTGGTGAAAACGTGGAAATAAAAGCAAGCTATTTTTCCCTTTTTTGTTAATCCACTTACTAGGCATGCCTTTTAAGGTCTGTCGTTTCCATATTTCCCGGCAATTTTGAATTTGGAACTGTTCTATATTCGAATGTGTTTAAATTTTGAATCTCAAAACAGTTGAAAGTATTAGGAATAATGCTATTGTTTAGTCACAGCGTCGATTGGAATCTGCCAGGTTACGTACGAAAATGAATCTTTCTAAGGAAAATGTTCGTGCAATAATTTTCTACAACTTTAGAAGAGGTCTGACACGGCTTCAGTGTTTTGAAGAGCTAAAATCTGTGTTCAGTGACGAAGCCCCATGTCTGCGGACTGTCGAACGCTGGTATTTAGAATTCCAGCGTGGACATACTAATGTTAGTGACAAATCTCGCGAAGAACGCCCAAAATCCGCCTTCACCGAAGATAACATCATTGCTGTGAGACAACTAATTCTCGAAGATCGTCATGTGACGTATCGAGAGATAGACTCTCTATTAGGCATCTCAGGGACAACCATTCAGAAGATCTTGCATGAAGCGCTTGGTATGAGAAAGCTAGTTTGCCGTTGGATACCGCATTTGCTTTCCGACGATCACAAGGCGGCCCGCGTCAGATGGTGTAAGAAAACTCTGCAAAGGTTCAACCGAGGAGAGTCAAATCACGTCTACGACATCATCAGTGGTGACGAATCTTGGATCTATTGGCCTACGATCCTGATTCCAAACAACAATCTACAATCTGGGTCTTTCAAGACGAGCCAAAACCGACTAAAGTTGTTCGTTCTCGAAGCACTTCATGGAAGATGGTGGCCACGTTCGTTGGAAAAAACGGCCATGTTGCGACTATTGCACTTGAAGATCGTAGAACGGTTAACGCAGAGTGGTATACTACAGTTTGTTTACTACAAGTCATCGCCGAACTTCAAAAATCTAACTCAAAGCGACGCATCATCCTGCACCACGACAACGCAAGTCAAACGATTGAGTATTTGAAGCAGGAAAAAGTAGAAAATTTTGACCATCCTCCATACAGTCCTGACCTAAGCCCTAACGATTTCTTTACATTTCCTAAAATTAAGAAAAGTCTTCGTGGTCAAAGGTTCCAGTCCGGTGAAGAAGCAGTCGACGCTTTCAAGTCAGCCATTTTGAACACCCCCACTTTAGAGTGGAATAAATGTTATAATAACTGGTTTGAGCGAATGGAAAAGTGTATTAAGCTACGTGGCGAATACTTTGAAAAACAATAAAAAGTACTATAATCTTTATTCATGATCTTTATTCTGAATATAAGGTTCTAGTTGTGTTTTTTTCTTCAAACGACAAAACTTAAAAGGCATGCCTCGTATTTGGCTATCTGAATCTTGATGTTTGAATAGTGAAGTAGCAATACGAGATCGAGCCATTTGGGGAAGACATTATTCGAAAGCTAACCCAGCCGGATGGCCTACCACACTGAAGTAGAGGGTGATTGATGTATGACAAGTTCCACGTTGAACAGATAGCATCTGAACGAGAACGTATCGCCGGAAACTTATCCGAGATGGCGTGTAAACCACTATTTCCGGCGAAACGCGTTTTGAAGCTCGGCGCGAGCAGTGTCGATTTCAAAACACGGCATGTCCGAATGGGTCACGATATACAATTACATGATTCGATATGTCATTCAGCCAGTGTATCGATTATATCTCGCGTTGTGCAGATCTAGTTTCCCACGGTGACTCAGACGTGATATGCACTATATGGACGATGCATGCGGAAAAGTCTGAGGATGGAAGAATGTGGAAATGTACAAGTATTTGAAAAATCTGAGTATTTTATCGGAGTTTTAAAAAAAAAAACGGTGACGGAAAACATCTTGAGGAAACCGGCATGTCCTAGCACCAAAAAATCGAAGATATGTGACCTCTACCAACGTGGATTACGGCCTACACTCTCTCGTCGAGAGAGTGGAGTCTCGTGGGAGAGGAGGCCTGTGTCCCAGCAGTGGGATCATTTTAGGCTGATTATGCTATAGAAAATTATTCATGCAAAAACTTCTGGGCAGACAAAAGTAGTAAGACTAAATCAGCATAGTTAAGAAACCTAAAGAAATCCGGGATATTTAACATAGGTACCTAATTCCCGTCATGCTGTTCTAGGATCCACAGGCGGTCCAATGAAGTTCCGATACTGAACAACATTTTCAAGCGTTCGCCGAGACGCCGACATCGAACCAGGAAACTACAACCACTACTCAACAAGAAGTATGGTTACCTACAGAAAATGTTAAGACTTAATGCAGTCTAAACCCGGAACAAATAGCAGCAAACACACTATTGGTGTGAACATAAAATTTTGATTATCCTGGTATAGCGTCGTGTCTCGACATTTGATACGCATCAGCCACGATTGATTTGAGCTCGCCTCAGCATGTGAAACGCACAGCGCTTATCTCGCGAAGCCATCGAAGTGTGTATGTGGACCGTACTTTACATCGACTTGCTAACTTGTGCACGAATTTGTTAGTCCGTTATTTGTGCTTGTAATTTCAATGACAGTAGTTATGAGGGGTATACTCTAGATTGAAATAAAGATACTTGTGTCTTGTCCAGTCTCCAAAATGATGACGAGCACAAGATTCCACCGTTCTGTGAAAATTTCTGAGCACATACAATTATGTACTTTGTCTCGCCTATTGCATTTTCAAAATACAATTCTACAATGCTAGAACCCACCTAAAACATGTTTTTGTCAACTGTTTAGCGATTTTATTGCCGTGCCCAATATAATGGCGAAACTACATAAATATTTCACGTTCCAATGCCTAATTTCTGCGAAATCCCTAAATGTAATAAATGATCATTCGCAAATAGACGTCAGAACGAAAACTAGTGTCGTACAAGAAGCGTTGACCCGTGAACGTAACTCGAATCAATCTATCAGGCCACTCCTTGAAACGACGGCTGTCTATCATATATCTATTCAATAAAATCTAATAGTTGTCTCTTGTGAGATCAGATACATCAGACATACATCATTATACACACGTCGTACTGAGAAATATTTTTACTCTCGAACAATAAATTACCTAGCCGGTTTACAATAAAGTTATCTCGAAAGCTAAGTCGTAAGATTCGTCCATAAGATTTTCTAATAAACAATTTACTGACCTCACGTCTCAGTTCGTTTATGGAGACTAGAACCGGTCGTGATGTGGTCCTTAAAAGTCCATATCAATAAATAAGTTGGCGACGATCGGCCGCGGCCGGTACGACTAGGATCGTCCTAGACTCCTAGTACCAACAGATGTGACCTCGCTCCGCGGGACCAAGTTTACGGGCTCTATCTCTACATAAAGTTTATTTGCTCGTTCGTCATTGTCAGCTAGTAAAACTATATATTATAGAGATTCATAGGTTGTGTGATGTGTATATTTTGTTGAACATCTAATTTAATCTCCTCTCAAAAGAAATAAAACGGATCCATAGCCGTAATCATAGTAATTTGGACGCTAGTTATTATATTAATATAAGTTAGTGTTGGAAAAAATGCTCATACAGAATTTAATGTGTTTTGCTAATATCTACGAACACGTGGATATTAACGAACACCAAATTCCGTCCGTTCTCTTCATTGTCACTCGCATAAAACGCGTCTGTAAAACCTGCAGGATAGAATACGGCACAAATTCACAAAACACCCACCGACAGAAGCTCAGTAGCTCTTTTATTTCCTGTCATAATAAATCGGCCCTTTATTCCAAAGTCCATCCTCCAATCTTCTCAAGCTTCGTAATATCATCCCAAGGGTAAAAAACCCAAAATTCCACGTAATTCCACGGCTACGGTCTGACGGGAACAACGCGTTACTATTTCGTCCCGTGACCAATCGCTAATCGGCGTACCGAGCCGTTGGCACGACCATCCATCCAACCTTTAAATCATGTTGCAACACCAATTTGCGCACATCTGACAGATTTACTACAACACCTGAAATATACGTCGATAACTTTAGACGTTTCTATTTCAATTACGGAATGCACTTCAGAGTACTTTGTACTATGTAGTTTGACAAATCAGGCTTTATGTTGTTCATAGATAAGGACCTAAGAATAACACTCAAATGAATAATGTAACATGATCGCTACACTGCAGTACAAGAGCTAGATTTCATTGCTAGATAAAATAAATCTACACTATCTTAAACTTTTCATAATGTTGTGTTTAATAGTTCGGAGAACATAATAAATAAAGTATTGTGGCCATAAATGTGAACAGGACTACAATATTAATTTCTGCAGTTTTTCCAAAGCAAGATATGATATCTACAGTAACTTTATGAGACAGGTTACGTTAGGCTTAGCTTTATTTCACATCTGTCTCGTACACTGAAGAAAATCACATCTCATTTTTGAAAACTTAAAAAACAATCTTTATATCTTGTAGACAGAGTGACACTGAGAAAAACAGTATAATAATAATAATATCCCTGGATATAAACAAAATAATATGAAGATCTGACCGACCAAAACGTAATCCTAGTAGAGATTGTTGCAGAATATCATCAATTAATATAACATATATTGCCATTCATTGAAACAGATCAGGTAGCCCAAGCAAATGGGGTGCATAAATTAATTAACAAAATAAGAAAATTATGAGTTGAGGCCAAATTGGTACATTCTAATTTGCAATTTTGATACTTCTATTTCTAAGTTGCGATTTCGCAACACCTAAATATAATACAAAAATATTCAAACGTATATAACAAACACACACGTACAGACGGATTAATAACATCAATAAAACTTAAAGGCAGGTTTTAACAAACATTCCAACTTGGTGACAGGAATTAGCGTGACGGCATACTGACCAAAAGCGAGGCTTCATAAATCACCAAACAACCTAAAGTGTTCGCTAGTCGCCTTGCCATTACGTATTCTGTGCGGAGCGTATTGTAGCGGACCATTCATGAGTCCGCGGTGTACATTACAATTAATTATCAACCAGTGAGCGCGACGCGTCCTGATTTCCAGTTTAATTGGTGCCGTTGAGACAACGCACTATTAGTCTAAGACACTAATATCGCTCACTATATGTGCATATAAAACTGTCCAAATCTGCCACATCTTCTCGCAGGACGTTAATGAAAACACAGAGTATATAAGTTGACAATCTTCGCTTGCAAGCTTTAATAACCAATTAACCTTTAGTGCAATCGTAAACGTGCCTACAAGCTATTTCAATACACTTAACGTTGTCAACGCATAAAACTTTACATAAGTAAAGCAGAAAGCTCAACGATGCGACTAACGTTATCTTAGTCCACTATCTCTAGTGTCAATCGATGTAAAAATTAACAACGATTAAATAAAATTAGTTGGCATATAAGGGGATACCATTCATACCGAATCCAAATCATTTTATAGTATACCATCAAACGGGTTTTGCTAATTGCACGAAACGACACCTGAAAAAGTTTCGGTCGTAAACTAAATTAATTAAAACTCACTTTAAATGTTAATAATTTCGTGCTGTTAATTAAATCAGGCTATTTCTACGGATGTAAGCGAAAGAATATCAAACATATTTTCGTTTTTATACATTTGCCATAACGAGACCGCCAATCTCATCGGCAGAGCTGAGGATTGAGATCATCTCTTGATATCTCAGACAAGAATGTATACGAAAAACAGGTCATATCTATTTAAAATGCAGCCTACGACTCGGGCATAAAAATATATGGACGAAATGAACGTCTTTTAAATATTATTTATCATGTAAACAACGCGCCGTGTTCTCGTAATGCATTACAAACATTTGGTTCGCGATATTTTCTCGCGGAAGCAACTAAAGGACGGTTTATTATTTTAATAACGGTCCGAAAGGTCGTAAAAGCTTTTTTATTGTAGATAGAAATAATAAATCTCCCTTCCGGCCGTTGAGTACACGCATCCGGAGTGAAGAAATTAGTGACCCTGTAAAATTAACAAAAAACAAATAATCAAGCTCGTTAGCTTTCAAGTTTTTCTAAAGAGGCACCGATAGCCGAGTTGTAAACGGTTAGAAGCTGCAATATTAATTAGAGAGGTAATTAATAAATGGTCATAAAAATGTCATAAGATGAAAGTCTCGCTGCAATGAATCAAGTGCGGAGCTATTACGTCCTGCTGGTGGCTGTGCCGATGCCGATGAGGGGGGACCGTCGCGTGCGCACCTCGCATCTGTTATAATTCTAAAGATAAACGAATGCGGTCGGACACCCGGCCCTGTTCGCAATGGGACCGCACGACAACGCCGTGGCGTTTCTATCGATGATCGCTGATTCTGAACGTGAAATATGATACCAACTCCATAATGTAAGCCTAACTAATTTCTAATTTAAAACAGAAGTAATTCAGGCTAAATTGTCCGCAACTTCATATTTACTCAAGCGAGCTTTCAGATCTAGATGTTTAGTGCCAGTATCATAACATTCTTAATACATGCTAAAAGCTATGGAGAGGGAACGCATTAACGTAAAGTGGTCCATATGGTTGTAGGGTATCTTTTAACATGTGAAAAGAAACAAACATCGCTGGATTGTTGGCCACCGGAGTCAGTGATCGTCCATTTATGCGACTTTGATTGAATTAACCAAACTTGTGCGGACGAGCAATAACGTTTTATGTTTTTACAATGAGTGTCTCCTGCAGGCTCCAACGCCTCCAGCTCCAGCTCGTGCTACCATGTAAGGCCACCTGTCTACCACGTTTAGCCGACTATTTGCACGTTTCAAGATATTACAAACAAGGGCACAGATTGTAGTTACGATGTTATCTATACAAATGAACTGGTCGTTTTTATTGTTAATTACATATAATATTCAACAACAAAAGGTGTGCCAATTGACGCCTACTAATCTGGACCAGTCATTTGTGAGGAATTTGTACACCTGGCTAATGCTACGGACTATAAAATAGAAAATCTTGGTTTAGTAATCGAATAAACTGCGTCTTAGTGCCAATAGTTTTATGCTGATGCGCGGAATCAAAGAGAATTAAAATAAAAACCTTTATGTGCGGCTATAAAACTCAGCCTTAATTGTTCTAGCTTATAGTCCTTTGATGCGTGAAGAATTTTAACTACGCGGGTAGCATACATACCAGGGGCTGGCACTCTGGCAGTATAAGTATGTAGCAACAGTTGCAACTTTATGACAGACAAGATTTACACAAAGGAAACAAACAGACTCATTCGTTTATTATCTCGGCCGATGTTTACTGTTGCGTACGATACTAGCGCGCGGCGCGGGCGCCGTTGAGACGCCCGCACGTTTGGATAATTCATAAGGGCACGGGTTTCCATCGAGAGCCGGACCTGGTATCGAGGAAACCACTCTTCCGGGTTGCTGTTTACATTTTATTGTCTACCCAAAATGGTAACTTAATAAGCTTTGTATAGATTTGTTAAATCGGCCAGTTATGTCTTTGTCAGCCAGTTTGCTCTGGGAATTAGCAACCCTTTTGTTCTCTACGGAATCTATCGTTAGTACTTATCTAGTTTTATTACAAAACGGTTGTCTATTTGGAAAGCGTGTAACTATAGAGCAAGTACACTAGTTTACTGGTAGTGTGGGCTAAACAACAAAGAGGGTATTAAAAGCGAGCCGTCATTGAAGCGCGAAGTTGAAAATCTGCCCACCTTAATGGCCCATATTGGAATGGAATAAAAACTGGTCGTTTATACATGACGGCGAGGCAGGACCGCTGGCGCCGGCGCACGATCGTTTTGTTGTTCGACCCGAGCAAGTGATGGTGGAAAATTATCATATTTCACTATGGCACTCGCGTCTGACTTTAATGAGCTTTGAGGGTCCCGAAATGATCCGAAAGAAATTTATTAGTAATTATAATTGAAAATGACCTACAGACTTATAAACTCTAGAAACCGTTGACAGAAATAATTTTATGAAGAACTTTTTTATGACCATCGTGATTTTTATGACTAGTTGAACAAAATTCATCTGTAATAAAACGAGGTGTCGGAAATGATTGCTTTTAGTTATTCAAAACTCAAATATTAATATCATAAATAGCGCTGACCAATCTCATTCGAGATCTGTTTGTGGTAACTTGGAAGTTGTTGGACTTAGTTGCAGTGCGTTATATAAGAAGAAGCGCGACATACCTCGGCAATCTCTAAATGGTGCGGAGTAGCGCAAGGCAACAAGGCGCAATGGTAGGAATCATGCATGCGCACTCAATCCCATGGCACGACACGACTCGCCTCCGAGCCAGCCGGCGACAGAAAAAAATCTCACTTGCCTAATAAGGACCTAGTACGTGCTTGGACACTACCGTTTGCGATTATCTCACGGTCCGCAGAACGGGGTCATGTGAGAACCAAATTGCTGCTTCTGTACTTAATGACCACTTTTAAAATAAATAACCCCAACTTGGAGTCACGGAATCCTTTTGAGTCGTGTACGATGTAAATGATAAGGTTTTTTGCGACGACGCTCCGAAGGAAACAGTAAAACTAGATGATAATATTCATGTGACATGAGAGCCAAAGGAAAACCAGTTGTGGGTACTTCATAAGGAGAATATGTTTTGAGTCGCTTAGCACTGTAATTACGTCGAGCACAGACAAATTATATTCTTAGTGAGGACAGTAAGCGGTGTAATTTGTGCATACTATGCGTGGAACAGCTCCAATTATGGCCTTTAATTAATATCGACAACAAAGTGTTTATAAAACGTATATTTACAATAAATTTATGTATTCTGCTGACGAATGAATTGCTCATTTATAGGTGGCATTGTAGTTGATTAAACAAGCGTGAGTAAGCACTGCTTATATGACCATACGTGGAAAACCCTTGTTGAATGAAAATAATAAATGCTAGAAACTTGACGTGGTCACGGTGAAAATACTGACGCCAAAGAAATGCGGTAACAAGGTATGTTAGAAAAACAAACTTGTGGGATGGAACTGATTAATTAACTGACTCATTTAAAGAAAACAAACGAAATACCAGTAAACGTATTCGTATCCAATGGTTGATTCGTAACGAAGGTGAAGTTGAACAATCCCAGATTAGGAATTCGGTATAAAGCGGTCCACGGAGTTGAATATCAAGATGGTCCGACCTATAAACGAAAAACGAACCGGTTAGTATTATCGATGGCGAGCCGCGATAGGGGGCAAGGCGCCTGCCCGACGACCACCGCCGGCAGAATAATTGGACACCACAGGACTTCACACCATACACAATGAGCACCTCCAACCCGGCCAGAGCGAGACGGATAAACTCCAAATAAGAAGCGTAATTTCACAAATAAATTGTCTCGAAGCACTCGAGTTTCGGAATGGAGAATTCGAATCGACGTTATAAATGATACAGGAATGGAATTTGAGGACGCGGACGCTTAATCGAAACGTTTTCATCTCGTTATTGCGTGTTTTTGTACAGATAAAGAACTCAGAGCTGTGTATGATATTAATGTGTGCGAGCAAGATTCAAGATGACGCGATGGTAATGAAATGGATCAATTCTGAATTTTAAGCGATCGCTCGTATGATAGGAGACATTTAATTTGTTTTGAGAAAAGATAGCTATACATACAAGACATTTCATCGGTCAGGTCACCATAAAGAGATAAATCACACATCGACTTAGACCCAACCGACTCTCGGTTAAACCCTTCCGGAATGTATAAGTGCAAACATGATTTTGCAATGAACTTGGCCAATGTAATCACAAGTCAAGTGTATTTAATACGAGAATTCTTACGAGACATATCAAAGCACTGACTCAATAGCTTTGATTAGAGAACAATGTTTTGTCAGTATACGTCTTCAACGCTTCATGCACGTCTCTTCGATGACCCTGAACCAATTCTTTTGGTCAAATTATGAAATCATGAATCATGCAAGACTGTAGTTTTTGCAATAACATACTAGTGTTCAATGAATATGTTAATTTTAATTATTCAACCCACACGATAATAAGGTCTGTGCTTGTTAATTTTGGAGAAACCAAAATCCCAAAATAAAATCCTTACCGCAACACATTCATCAATGGAGATGTTTATCTCAACAAGGCCTCAACCATAAACTGGAAGGTATCACGATCCAATGTTATCATTAAGAAGAGAATCTCATTACGGGTTCGTTCACCCACTAGACGTCGCGGAATTTAGCAGGCGACCGAGTATTTTGGTCCGGCGGATGCTAGTAGGCTTCCTCAGCAGTAAATCCACAAATATATAAATAAACGTTTTCATATTGGCCACTGCATAAAGTTTATGCGGATTTTACGAGGACTGGCGTCGATAAGGATGCCCTTTTGAGTACTACGATTTATGGACATCAATAACTGTAGTAAAATGAAAATAAAATCAATGTTTTGAGAAATTGTTGAAGTCGAACACAATATTCGTTTCGTTCCTATATCTACTATATCCTCATAATAAGGTGAGTCTACACTTGAGCGTTTTCTCGAGCATTTCCATGTAATGTCATGTTCTTACGAATTGTACAATACAAGTAAAAGCTCCGTTTCCAAAAGCATTTCCATGTAATGTAACGTTCCTACGAATACTCGACGTAGCGTTCGGCGTAATGCTCACGGCGAGTGAGCATATTTTACCTGTAACATTTCTTTCTACCTTGCGTTCGTTGTTGATGATTGTGCGTTCGTGCACTCATGCTTTTGCTCGAGAAAATGTTACACCAATACGCTCGTTGGTTTTTAAAATCAGGTTGTAACAAAACATCGAGCGTCGTGCGTCGTGCGTCGTGATCGAAGTGCGGTTCGATAAAATTAAAAAACGGCTAATGCTTGATGTTCTGTTACACGTAAATGCTCCAGTCTATACTCACTCACGAAAGTCCTATAATCTCCAAACAACTTATTTCATAAGTATCATAAAAAGGAACTTAAAAGACGGCTTGGAAAAAACGCTACATAAATGCGTCCACGGCACATGCTTATTAGAAAACCTCTGAACCATCCATATCAATTTCATCTAAAAGATATGGCAGGGCTGAATAATAAGTTACAACTTCAGGGCGTTCATCGAGCTACAATGTTGCTGATATTACTTTAACCCGTACTTGGAAACAAGATAAAGCCTATTGTTAGGGTTTGTGAATTTTGATTTTGCTAATCGATTATTTTAATTGATATTCGCCTTAATATTTTACACTGGCCACTTTACCCTTTTACTATATTCATGGTCGCTCTGTGATTGGTTGCCGCAAATCGCGGGAACCAATCGGAGAATTCGCTACTTCCCGCGGAAAAATAAAAAACGCGGGTTTAGAAGGAACGCTTGGCGGTCGCACGGTTTGGAGATTAGAGACTAGACACGAGACCGAGAGGATTTTAAGAGAATTAATAGATACCTAGTGCTAAGTTTTGACTCTTGTATGTGCAGTTCGACTGAAATATAAGTCAGTTACGTATAATCGTTGCATCATTATTTGACTACGTCCCGTTCCTGTTGGTGTTGTTCTACATTTCAGAAGTGGGATAATAACCCCTTGCATCATGGATGGGATATCTAGACGCCCAAGTATGGAATCCAGTCATCGACGACTTGAGACGCCCTATGCGATGGAGCATCGAAGTAGGAGCCGGGTGAGAGACCACAGCCATAGTCGGTTGCGAACTCGCAGCTCATGTCGCAACCGGGATCAAGAATTGGGTTTGAGCCATGAACGAGTCAAGCTCCTGGAGAGGCAGCTACTACGAGAACGGGAGCGTCTTCTACATGCCAAGACCCGCAACCGGAGTCGCAGCCCATGCAGTGTGCAGCGCACATCGTCTCGGCACGCCACCCAGCGTAGCAACCGCAGTCGCAGCCAACGCAGTGGGACACTCGACCATCAACGGCGACGAGCGGAAGCCGATCGGCGCGGTGGTGACGGCCCACACGCTGAGCATCGTAACGTCGCGGGACATTTTAAAAGGTCACGTAGCCCATCTGTATCAAAAAAATATATTGTTGATGTTTTCAAATGTTTGAAAGATAGTTTGGCATCTCAACCCGCCCGAGACACACGCGTTTTTCAAAAGATTGATCACATGAACATACTGCCTAATTTTGATCCATCTACAAAAAACCAACGTGTTGATGTATGGCTCAAGAAAGTCAATGAGTGTGCTAATGTGTACGGTTGGGATGACAAAACTATCGTTCACTTCGCTATGCAGAAACTTCAAGGCCTCGCTAAAACATGGTATGAAGGTTTAAACTCGATTCTGTTTAACTGGCAAGAATGGCAAGAGAAACTAATAAACGCCTTCCCTTGCGAACAAAATTACGGCCAGGCCTTGGAGGAAATGCTTAAAAGAAGGAGTAGATATAATGAACCTATAGAGGTTTATTTCTATGAAAAACTAGCTTTACTTAACCAATGTGACATAATTGAGAAACGTGCAGTAGATTGTATCATTCATGGGATCAGTGATAGGACCCTCAAATCAGGTGCTCTAGCTTTACGGTCCTCTCACCCCGATCAACTCTTGCAATTTTTAATGAGCAGCAGAGATTCTTATCAGCATTTCGATCGCAACCATAACAAGAACAAAACCGAACAATCTAATACCCCTAATGGGCAGCCCAGTCAAAGGTCGGGTGCTAAATCGGGTTCATTTCCTGGGTGTTACAATTGTAAGGAAAGGGGTCACAGTTTCTTACATTGTCCTAAGCCGCTTATAAAATGCACAAAATGCTACAAAGTAGGGCATACAGTTGATAACTGTAACACGCAGATACAAAATAACGTCGTAAAGCCCAGTGGTAATATTCCAAAAGCCATGTGTATTGATGTAGCCAGTCAAGGACGCAACTCGCCCCCGAACTCGAAATTTATGAAGGATGTAAAAATTAACGGTACATTACAGAAAGCCTTTGTAGATTTTGGAAGCGAAGTCACGCTTATAAAGGAGTCTGTAGTTTATGAATTGGGCTTGACCCACGATCACATACCATCATTGTTGAAAGGGTTTGGAAACGGTATAGTAGAGTCGCTAGGAGGGTTGTTACTTAATATGAGGGTGGATGATGTCAATGCTCAGGTTCCATGCAAGGTTGTGTGTGATAATTTGTTAGAGAAATCCGCGCTTATAGGGCAGTCCTTCACTGAACAACCTCACATCATAGTTTATAAGGACGTAAATAGGCTACAATTTATCGATATTGGCAATGAAATACCACACCCAGATCCGGATCTGACAGAGTCTTCTCTCAAAATTAGGGCAACAGGATGTGTAGAGCTCTACGGTGCAGCATCAGTGAAGGCATGGATTGAACCCTCCACATGTGGTAACATTCTTTTGAAAAATGTTGTCGCTGGGAAACCAAATAAACAGTACTTTGTTTGTGGAGGTCTCTATCGCTCTGAAAATAGTCGTGTCTATATAACCGTGTTCCCATGTTCGAGTTCCTGCTGGATCACAAATAATTTAGTTTTATGTCGTGCGAAGCGAGTAGAGGTTGTCAGTAGGGTAGTTGTCGAACCACCAGAAATCCCTGTGGCGATTGAGGGCGACTTCGATGAGAATCTTATTCGTGTCGGTGGTAAGGTGCCAGAAGACGTGAAACAAAGGTTATTAGAGTTGCTCAGAAAATATCATCGTTGTTTCGCATCCTCTCTTAGCGACCTAGGTTGTACCAACGCGACCGAAATGAATATTGAGTTAAACAGTGAACGCCCGGTCGTCTATCGCCCATATAGGTTGTCGCATTATGAACGTGAAAAGGTACGGGCAATGGTGAAGGAGATGCTGGATGCAGGGATAGTAAGAGAGTCGATCTCAGGGTACGCTAGTCCAATTCTACTCGTACGCAAGAAGGATGGGTCATTTCGAATGTGTATCGACTACCGTATGCTTAATTCTATCACGGTGAAAGAGCGCTATCCTATGCCTATTATCGAAGACGAAATAGCACGACTTAGTGGCCAGGCTTGTTTTATTTCGCTCGATCTTACATCGGGTTATTATCAAGTACCGATTTCAGAACAGAGCAGACACCTCACCTCGTTTGTCACACCAGACGGACAGTACGAGTTTAATCGCATGCCGTTTGGTTTGGCTAACGCACCAGCCGTTTTCCAACGGATGATGAATTCGATATTAGGGTCAGCTCGGTTCAACAAGGCAACTGCTTATTTAGATGACGTCCTTATTTTCGGTAAGGACTTTAGTGAATGTCTGTTACGACTTGAGGAGGTATTGCAAGTTTTGGAGAAAGCAAACCTCACTTTGAATCTTTCCAAATGCGACTTCTTACGAGACAAAATCGATTATCTTGGTTACGAAATCAGTGCAGCTGGGGTTAGGCCAGGTGATAAAAAAATCATTAGTGTCATGAATTTTCCACGACCTGAGAATGTCCACAAAGTACGCCAGTTCCTTGGTCTGGCTAGCTATTTCCGTAAGTTCATCCAAGATTTTGCCCGAATTGCCTTGCCTCTCAGTAAGTTGTTAAAAAAGAACACCTCATGGACATGGGGTGATAGTCAAGAGAAAGCTTTTGAAGTCTTGAAATCTAAGTTGGTTGATAGGCCTATTCTTGCAATATATGATCCTGCAGCAGAGACAGAGCTCCACACCGACGCAAGTAAATTAGGTATTGGAGGTATATTATTGCAGCGCTCTGAAGGAAATGATGCTTTCCGTCCAGTAGCTTTCTACAGTCGACAAACCTCTCCTGAGGAGAAAAATTTCCATTCGTATGAGCTTGAAACTCTAGCAGTAGTCTGTTCTTTGCGAAAGTTTAGGGTCTATCTGCTAGGGAAATCATTTAGGATCATTACAGATTGTAGTGCTCTACGATCTACGTTCTCAAAACGAGACCTAATCCCGAGGATAGCACGCTGGTGGCTCTTACTACAAGAGTTTGAATGTTCAGTTGAGTATAGAGCAGGCGTAAAGATGGGTCATGTAGATGCGCTGTCCCGCAATCCAATCGAGAGCGAGAATCCCATCGATCAATTTTCAGTTATGTCGATCAGTAGTGAAGATTGGTTACATACGCTTCAGCTTGGAGATACCGAACTCTGTAGGATTAAAAATATTTTAAATGATAGTCTTAATGAGAAGGAACTCCGATACATAAAAGATAATTTTGTGGTAAAGGATAACAAATTGTTTCGTTGTATAGGTAATGATAAAAATAGCATTCGTTGGGTGGTGCCAAAGGGTGCGAGGTGGCAAGTGTGTCGGATGAACCATGATGATATTGGCCATTTTGGGGTGGAAAAGACTCTCGAAAGAATAAAGAAACACTATTGGTTTAGTAAAATGTCCAAGTTTGTAAAAAAATATGTTAGTTCATGTATTGAATGTGCCTATGCAAAGAACAAGACTAAAACACACGAGGGTCTGCTCCATCCCATCGCCAAAATAGAAGTACCATTTCATACGGTGCATATTGACCACCTCGGGCCTTTTGTCAAGTCAAAGAGAGGCTATACTTACTTACTTGTAGTTGTAGAAGCCTTCACCAAATTCTGTTTTATCAAACCCGTTAGAAATACTAATAGTTTGAATGCAATTCGAGTTCTTGAAGATATATTTTTTACATTTAGGGTCCCTGACCGCCTTGTAAGCGATCGTGGTACCTGCTTTACATCTCATGTTTTTAATCGATTCTGCCTAGACAAGGGAATTAAGCATATTCTTAATGCAGTAGCCAGTCCGAGGTCAAATGGCCAGGTTGAACGGTACAACCGTACAATTCTCGACTCTTTGAAAGCGATGACTGTTAAGTACGGTGAAAAGGATTGGGATAGCCATTTAGGGAAAATCCAGTGGGGTCTAAACAACACTTTTCAGAAAACCACTGGTAGGACGCCCTCAGAGGTATTATTTGGAACTTATATGAGTAGCGAAATAAATCCCATTCTTAACGAAGTTACCAAAGACCCTCGCGAAAACTGCGAAATTACCGCTATTCGAGAGGAGGTCAAGAAAAGGATTGATAACGAGCAAATTAAGCAAAAGCAGGTTTATGATAGAAATAGGGTGCCAGCCCGAATTTATGTCGAAGGTGAACTCGTCAAAATAACCAAGACTTGTTTCAATAATGACGGAAAAAGTAAAAAGCTCATGCCCTCGTATATAGGGCCCTATCGTGTTATCAGAGTTTTAGGTAGGGACAGATATAAGGTAGCACCGGTTCCGGGTTTGGCCAGCATGCAAAACAAACGGCCCACAACCGTGGCAGCAGATCGTATGTCGCCATGGATACACATTGCGGCCCTAGAGGTGAATAATTCGGATACCAGTGGCACTGACGACGAGGACCATACTGAACCATAATTTGACCATTTTATTGTAATTTCCCTAAGTCCTATAGTGTATCCCACTAAGTTTTAGAGACACTTAACTACAGATGCGTGTCATTCGTTGTTTCAGATCAGGCACGAGAATCGATCGGATCGTGACTTGATTCAACAAAAGTCCTACTGGCTGCCACAAGTTAATCGATCGTCTTGTAGGCGTCAGTTAGGCTCCCGAAAAATCGATCGTTCGGGTTAGAAGTTCGATGATGGGTAAACCGATTAATCGATCGTTCGGACCCCAAAGCAAAGATTAATTGTAAGTGACAGAGAACATAAATCGATCGTTGTTTTCTGATCAAATTCAAGGAGAAATCTTAAATACAAGATATTACTGATCCGATAGATGTAAGTCAATAACTAGATGTAGAAATTGTTACATAAATCTTTTAAGTTGATTTGTATGTACTTTGCGTTCCTTGACAGTTGAGTCAGTATTTTATGTTTTTTTATTTTTATGTATAATTGAATTTAATTGTCACTTACATCAGTTATTTACGTCAACTTAATGAACTATAAACTATTGCAGTTATAAATACCGTATTGACACTTGTACCTTATTTAAATTAAATGTTATACGAGTATAGTTTAGTAAATTAAGTACTAGTTTGTAAAGTCGTATTACACACTTAGCCGCAATTTCTAGGGAACTGATTAACGAGTCATACTTTGATCAGTCTTGTAGAAGCAGGTGGTTACCTACTATTATTATTTGATACTCAAACAAAAAAATGTAAAAACCGAGCAACCGTTCCGATTGTTAGGGTTCCACCTGGTGTCGTGTGCGGGGACGCACACGTTGTCAGGACGGTCGATTGTTAGGGTTTGTGAATTTTGATTTTGCTAATCGATTATTTTAATTGATATTCGCCTTAATATTTTACACTGGCCACTTTACCCTTTTACTATATTCATGGTCGCTCTGTGATTGGTTGCCGCAAATCGCGGGAACCAATCGGAGAATTCGCTACTTCCCGCGGAAAAATAAAAAACGCGGGTTTAGAAGGAACGCTTGGCGGTCGCACGGTTTGGAGATTAGAGACTAGACACGAGACCGAGAGGATTTTAAGAGAATTAATAGATACCTAGTGCTAAGTTTTGACTCTTGTATGTGCAGTTCGACTGAAATATAAGTCAGTTACGTATAATCGTTGCATCATTATTTGACTACGTCCCGTTCCTGTTGGTGTTGTTCTACACTATAATAATATTTTGCTTGAAAATTCCACTTCTTGAGATGGCCAGTGTTCATAGAAGCGTTAATACCTTACAGGGAAACTGTAATGCGCGTGAAAGCTGTATTGACTCCGAGAAAGTTATTTTGTCCCTATTTATAGAATTTCGCCGAACGCTTCAAGATGCTTTATGTATTTTCGTCCTTTTTACTTTTTCGCAATTAACAATCTTTAACACTTGTTTTTTATATCTACTACATCATTCATTACACAAACATTATCACATACATTATAACTACAGTACAATGTCACATTGTATTTACTACAGCCGCAAAAACGTGCGATTATAACTTTTCCTGAAAAATGCTTGTAAATTCGAACATTATTTTGACAACCTTCTTCGAGGTAAACTGACAATTCTGTGGTCAAATACATTGCGAACAGCGGCCAGCAATGTTAGAATGAAAATCCATATCTGTACGTGTTATGCGGCCGAATAAATTTCTATAAAAACTCATATCTATTGTGTAAATTAAAAAAAGAACAGAACTTTTTACTTCGAAACATGGCAACCAAGGAGGTACCTTATCAAGGATTTTATTTACATTTCGAACTGGCTTGCAAATAGAGCCGTTAAAAATAAAAAATAAACAAATTAACACAATATGATATGGGCGAGTGAAAAATTATTGTTGTTGTCAATGTTTCTGAAATTTATAATTAATTTACTTAGTTTGAATTTCCGGGCATTATTTGAAAAACTTACTATACAAGCCTGGCCACAACCAGGCACTGATGGACTCATGTACTCGTGTCGTCCATCAATGCCTCTTTCGCAGGCCGCTGCAGTAATGTACTACTTGGATTTCGGTTTCAGCGGTTTCAGCTTTTGGCAAAATCTTCTAACGTCGCAAGATTCGCAGATTTTGCAGGGCATAATATTATATATGATAAGTCATAAGAGAAGCTGCATGATGCTGATGCACGTGCTGCTGATAGAATCATCTGTCCATACACCAGACTTGGGACCACACATGACTCTTGCTTTATGATACCGCCAGCCATTCTGCTCGCCTTGTAAAGTTAAGAAGCGTGACTGTAGATACATACTTATCTCGGCAACGCGTGTTTAAACATCTACCATAAACATCAATGTTATTTTAGTGCACCGTTCGTTGGTACATAACTTTACTATGAACTCTCCCAGAACTTGTCAAAGCAAACCAAACAATATGTAGAAAAACGAGCCTCGTGATCAACCAATTAAATATCGATTAACATAAAGACATCGAGATAAAAATCGCCAAATAAGTCAATAATCGATTTAATTTATCTGTTCCAAAGCGAATATGAGTCAATAAAAAGGTTGCGTGCGCTGTTTCGCGTGGGAGCGGGACAACGCGTAAGGTGCGCGGGCGCAGACACCAACTAATTAAAAGGATTTTGTTAGCTGTCAATGTGAGATAAAACCCCACTTTGATGTCGCCGCTCCGACGTACATTAAACGTTGATCGGGGTTATTAAAACTATTTATAGGGAAAAGTTGCTTATTCAGGCTAGACGGACGTAAATCAACGGTATTTACTGATATCGTAATCATTTGGTTTAATGTTTGGGTGGACAGTTTTAGGCCGTCCCGAATTCCGGATTTTTATGTTAGAGGACAAAAACTTACATCAACATTTTTTACGAAAGATATTATGATAAGAAAGAGTCTTGAGCATCATAAACTCGGCTTAGCATTTTGGTCATAAAATATGGAGATTGACGATGGAAAGAGTACACAATTAGGAACGACTAACGAGACGTTATCTTATCATTTGGAGGTAACAATGGCCCGCATAGCTAACTTTTGCTTAACGATAAGCTTTGTAAGAAAGAACAACACGATTATCTCAAACACCTGAGTTCACCTGACTAAATGTTAGATGGATGATCGTTCCTTAGAGTAGTAATAAAATTTCATAGTTACTCATAAAGTTCTATGGTACTAGCTGCAGCTGAATACCAGTTTTACATGGAGCGACTGCCTATCTGAACTCCACAACAGTTACTGAATGACACGATACCCTTTGGTAAGACTGTTTGTCAGACTCTTGGGCTTCTGACTACCCGTAACGACTTTCAACACATCAATGCACCTATTTAAAACCAAAAACCTCAACGATATATAGGGTGAATTTTTCAAGTGGGCGTGGATAGCCAAATCCGAAGCTATGGGTGTGTTGGCACACGTAACACGGTACACGTAATGTAGGTATGAATACTCTAAAATAAGAAGCAGTTTATTAAGTCTAACATTTTCCTTAAGTTTGTCGTATGTCATTACTTCCGAGAGTTCGATCCTTATTAGCAACACTATCGAATGGTGTAATAATACAGTACCGTAGGTGATTTTTTTCAAAATCAACGGGTTCAGTTCCTGGCTAGAAATATTGATTTTTCAAAAACCCAATAATGCAGTTTTAGTTTTTATCAAAATCGAGCCCGAGACTCCTTTGAGTTCCTTTCGCTATTCCTCATAGTTTTGGATTTGGTCATTTACGCCCACTTGAAAATTCAGCCTGTATACTCGCAAAACGAATCCTTCGAAACGTTAGTAGAATCAGTACCTACTCCTGAGATGAGATCATCATATTGGTATCGCAATAACAATTGTCCGCAAACATTCGGAGCAGCCGTGCCATGCTTCGATTAGAGCAGCATTCGTCTCAATTGACGCCCATTTCCTACGATATGCACAATTTGAAAATGTGCGTCATTCGTGTCATATATCTTACGTACATGGTCTGCACACATTAACTATTTATTGGCAATATTGTCTGTGATTGAATCCTGTGTACATTTGTCGCAAATGTTCAGATTATTTTAGGTCATGTTCCAATGACAATGCAAACTAACGCACGTTCAGAAGTACGCTCTAGAGATCCTTCTTCTACATTCATACAAAAGTCAACATGAGCGCAATGAACGCGCGACAAAACACTTTGACGCTGGGCTTGAAAACTACGTGGTGTCCGTAGGTACTCTGTAAACGGTTCCTAGATAATGTCAGATGTTTTGTTAAAGAAACTAGACCTAAGCTCATAAACTCTGTGGTGCTTATAGGTACCACAGCGCTTTGTCCTCATTTGTTTGTTAGTTTTTGGATAATCACCATCGTTCTCCGCCTTAAATGTATCGGCATTGTACTTCTGCTTGCTATGCATGCCTTTGTTGAATTTAGACGATAAGAAAATTCTACCACTTTTTCCTTTAAGACTTATGATCTGAGAGAAGTAGTGTTTCCCAATTACTTGAGTTACTGACAGATGTAACAACTGCAATGCAGCTTCATCATACACATCGCAGTAACTCATGTCTTAATTGACCCTTCGCACTTGCTCTTGATTACATTCCACTGATAACTTCGTGTGCTGATGATCTGGTCTGGTATATAAAGTAATTTGGTGAACTTTATTAGTTGCATACCATGTATGTTTACCAAATAAACAATTTACCTTTAACCAGAAGGTCAATTCCCGTAATTAAAAACGTTCAAAATCTAGTCGCAATCTCATCTCAGCGACAATCACTGTCAAAAACTTGTCTAAAATGTAGGGAAATTATAGGTATTTTTGACAGATTGAGACTGTGAACGTTCTTAAAATTAAGAGAATTGGCCCTCAAGTATGCAAATGCTTGACGTCTAAAGCAGTTGCAACAATATGATGTGACTATGGGAGAGTAGTAAGTAAATCACCATTGTTGTCTAGAACATGCAGTCAACTCACCGGTGAACTTTAACGGTAAGTAAAAAATTAAGGAAAAAACTAGCAACAGAGTGAAATGAAGTTTTACACGATACCGAAAACAAACACCATATCGGTTAATAACATATTAACACAACAAATAATATGTTTAATGACTTTCGTGACCGCGAAGACACCGGCACCGAGTCTACGACCACAATAGACCTCTAACGAAAGGATTAGGTCCGGTGTCGGATTTTGTTAATGACACCCCTTTGTGGTCTTCGCGGACCGACGGAAATCATTTATTTAACCGTAACCAATTGACATTTCCATATTTTTTTAAATTTATAACGTTCCACAGGTTTGTTTTTAGTTTAAGCCTTCGCCTACGCTTAAGCTTAAGAAACTGGTCACGAACCATCACAGCCAGTTCAAACTACCGTACAGTCGTGTAGGATGCCTATTTATGTACTGAACTATTTAAAACAAGATGAGTGGCCGTTACGAAGTGATAGATTGCGTATTTCTGGGAGCTAATTTAGGTTTAGCGCTAACAAAGGGACGGTTATACGGAACTTTCTTTGAGAACGAGGTCTGCTCTCCAAATACATCGTTTGAGTGTGAAGCAACAAAGAATCGGTCAGTTTCTATGAAAAGCACTCCCACACCATGCGGCGTGTATCACTATAATCAATAGCAGCAGACCGGGGCACGGCGCCTGCCGTCAATCAAACTGACTGACATCATATCATTCCTGGGTTCCTTAATAAAACATCTGTAGAGTAAACTTCTCGGATTTAAAGCGGATGATAGTGTTAGCACAAGTTTATTTATATTTTGGAAAAACATGACTGAACAAAATTTATCCTGATTCATTTGATGGCAGAATATTTTAAACATAGGATTTGGAACATATAGTCCAAAGTAACCCACATGTAGAAAGCGAATGTTGTTTGGTAATGAAGTCAGTGTACCTGAAGGTGTCAAAATTTTATGAACACATAAAACAGCCTAAACGCTAATAATAACCAGAACAATAAAAGCCATTGAAGAACTACACAATCCAAGAAACAGGAAACCGTAATTGAAAAGAAATACCGATTTATAGGCACGAAGTCCAGCAACAGCTTTGAAAGAGAAAAAAGAAGAAAACACTGCTTTCAATACAGTTCAGTTTTTGAACAATACGAGTGCGTGTTAGACCCTGCGCTGAGGAAAGGGTCAAACAAAATCATTTTAGTCGGACCACAAGAAATCTCACACGTCGTAAATGGAGATGAGACGATATTATTTACGAGTGGGCTCTCAGACGGGATATGACCGTGTATAAGCGTACAATGCGCTTTTGAAGAGGGCTCTAACGAAGTAACCTGGACGTCAATCAAACTGTTGTATCACTGCAGACAAAGCCTCTCCGAACGGATGATTTTATTTGATAGGAAATGTAAACTAAACTGATGCGAGGAGCTGGGAGAGTAAAATGCGTTCCTCATAATCAGTGAGTATTGAAAGTTACAAAAAGAATACTGGTCGTTCGAAATTTATTGAATAAAATCTTAGTATTTTCAGTGTAGTAAAGTTATGGTGCATTGATGTTGATCCACATAAGAGCGAAGAACCTGAATAGGTATGCACAAGAATCACAGATAGGTTAATTCTTAGTGAGAAAATGTTAATCTGAGACGAATAAAACTCAAAGTCCGTGCAGTTCTTTGAGGAAACGTTCAAAGATAAAGATCATCTAAGTGATCGTTAAATAACTGTTAGACACGTCTAAAATAGAACGACAGACTTTATTTCCGGTGCTGATAATAGTAAAAGCTCGTTTAGTAGCAGCCGATGGAAACGATGGTGTCCAAATATTTGAATTTCCAATTCTGTAGAAGAAACGCTCATTAGCATGAAGTTTTCGAGACATAGTATTTATTTCTGTATTAATTTGCAATTACAATAGAGAAGGTATTTCCGGCGGCAGACGTATATAATTCCATGGCGCCTATTTAATTACCGAAGCTTTTATCTTTTTGCGTAATAAATGGCTTTGCCCAAAAAAGCGCGGGTTATGTTATAAATGGCAAAAAAGCTATAACTTTGATAGAGCCGGCGAATGAATAGACCAAAAGACATTAGCAGAATTGGTAGTATTTATGATTGTACTAATAAAATTTAATTAAATGAAATAAAATCTTATAAACTATGCGTTTTATTAACTTATTAGATATTTATGTCTGTGTAATTATTGTCAATAGATCATGTCTATTCCTGTACTGTGTGAATTGTATTGAAAATATCGTAATATTGATTCGATTTGGACTCATTGAGTTGGTAAATGATTCTAGAACACGATTAGTATTCAAAATAGGTGATTAAAAATAAGTGGAAGTCGTCCTTATTATTACTAAGCATCAATAATCTCTGAGAAATATCATGCTTTTTATTATGAACCTTTGTGAATAACACCTAAGATATGTTCATAAATGGCTCTTAATCATTATCACATTTTGTTACCTAAGGAAAACCTTCGTCATTTTAATACAACACCTAATGACAATCACAATTAGGATGAGCCCGCCTCAAACGTCAGCCATTATTCATTGAAAAAAAAAACATATATTTATCCCATTTGAAGCAGTATATTTGTGTAAAAACACGTATTCTTGGGGCGAATATGATTTATATGTTAACCATCTTATATTTGCTATAAGATATTTCTAAAATAAACCCTGAGGCTACAGTAATAAGGCAGTCAGCATTAATTTAATGTGTATAGTCGAAGGTCGACGCAGGCGCCGGGGAGCCGCGTTTTTTCATACAGAGATTTTATGTTATTATCTCCGAGGTCGGATAGGAATACCGATTGGTTGATGAATACCACAGGTACGGGTGCAGACGGACGGCGATCATATTACGAAATGTATCAATCGTATGATATCGCTCTTTCGTAAATATACCAACCATAGAAATGTAAAAAAACAGGAGAAGTGGCAAGGGGGCGTCAAATGGCCGTCTCCACGAACTAGTGCGGTTTCGACCGTGATCGTGAAAAAATATAAGAATGCCGTGTTGTTCAGTGGTTTCTTGTAAAAACCGAAACCAAAACTTTGTAAATCATGGAATCACTTACCATATATAAATATAAGTATTTTATTATATTTGTCTTTAAAATCATGAAAAACCACAGATTGTAAAATATTTCTTGCTTTTACCACGTTAATTTTGTTTTCAAATATCGCAGCGACTGTAGGTACTATTTTCGCAGTAAATATGTACATTGCTCCTTAACCACTACTTAATTAAGTATGTCGCTAAATGACTAGACAAGCAACGTAAAAAATCACAAAACGATAAAATTATTATTAATAAACGATACTTTATTTATGCGGTGCATCGCATGGTTGTGGCTGTGCAGATCCACTAACGTAGGCTATCGACAACAATGTCGATTACCCAACGAATATATAGTTGATTTTACAACGATGACGATTGATGCTGATGATGATGATTGATGATTCTAAAATATGACGTTTAAATCCGGTTGGAAGACCCCTGAGAAGATGTAAAATAATGTTTAAAATTTTTTATTTACTTTTTTTATTGATTTATTAAATAATATAATATTTTCTGGACATATCGTTTTTTATTTATTTTATTTTCGGAACCCCAATTTTTTTTTAGTACAATAATAAATGGGAGATATCGATTCTCCCATTTACTATTGTACTAGAAAAGTTTCCGATTTAGACAATCAACGTATATGTAAAATAAATGGCTTTTGCACAGCACAACGATAGCGACATATGTTTTTGTGTGAGTAAGTTGTACGGTGCTTGGTAAATGCTATGTATGTAATGCATATGCTATGTTTGATGAGTTAAGGTAATCAATCACCTTGTGTAGTACGTTCTGATGTATGTATGAACTGCAAGTGTGTGCGCGACTTTGTATCTATTGCTTTTACTCAACTACATGTGTAGTAGTGGCGCGGTAGTGGGATTGTCTTAGCGACATGGAGTTCTGATACATTTTCAACTACAAGGCATATCTCCTTCTTTCCTATATCTATGATACCAACCAATGTGTTTGTATTGTAACTATTGGGAACTGTTATAAAAACTTGAAACTTTTACCCTTTTATTTGAGGCAAAAATATTTCTGGAAATCCTATTATTCAGAAGACTATGGTTAATTTATGGTTACTGAATAATTAGATACAAGCAATTTCACACAAAGTGTGGGACGCCCCCCAGCTAGATGGACGGACGACCTAAAGAAGGTGGCTGGGAGGGACTGGATGCGGAAGGCGGAGGACAGGGTGTTGTGGCGCAGCCTGGGAGAGGCCTATGTCCAGCAGTGGACTGCAATAGGCTGAGTTGATTGACTGATTAAATTTCACACATTATGTAATCAGTAAACAACGTGTTACGTTACTACCACAGAAATCTTAATAATAAGGCAATAGAAGTCGCATAGACGCGTGACCTTGTCGCCGCGCTTATGTGTTGGAGGACACAAGTGCACGCGGAGCGTTTGTTGCGGTTTCTTGTGTTATTTGAGACGCGGAGAGGTAAACATGGTGTTTTGCAGCATATCCAACTGCGGAAACTCGTCCAAAACTTGTAATTTAACAAATAAAGGAATAACATTTCATATGTAAGTACTTAATTTTTGAAATATTGTCGTTTTTTAGCAAATATAGACAAATCAAATATTTTCACTATCACTACTACGATTTATCACAAAAAACGATTTTTTTGTCAAATCAATAACCATTAACGCTTAAGCTTATTCATGTCTACTATTACTACTGCTAAAAGCAGCAATGAAATTATAGTCATACGCAATAAACAAAAATCGCCGTTTGCGTAAATTCTAGGTACAAGCCGCATGAGTTGGCCGCAATTTAGTGACGTGCTACTACTATTCTGTATCGATAATTATTTACGTTCAGCTTAATACTTCGTTTTACCAAATTGGAATGTACCATGTTTTTTTTTTAATATTTAAATATGAGATGTACCTTTTTCATTTTCAGTTTTCACTGTGTTTGTTTTCTTTCTATCTATGGTGCGTTTGTTTAGGTGATTAAAAAAAGGTAAACAATCTTGGTATGTCTTTTTATCTAAAAGTTGTTTAAAAATTGTATCTAAAAATGTTTACAATTAGGTATTTACCTAAATTAATGTTAGGTAATAAACTAAATTTAATTATCCTTCGTATGTATTTTATACGACTACTTTAATATAAAAAGACATACCAAGATTGTTTACCTTTTTTTAGTCACCTAAACAAACGCACCATAAATAGTTTACAAACCAATTTTTGTAACGATTAACTATTAATTCGTATTTTTAAACTACTTTCTCGTTCAGAAAATTAATAGGAGGAAGGCTTATTATTGTTATGTACGTGGGTAAGTTAAAAAGCAGTCTGCGTTGAGTATCCTTTTATATAATACAAGGACGTTTTCAAGATTTATCAAATGCTTTTTTCATGTCAAAATAATTAAGTATACAAAGTTTTATATTGTAAAGATAATCATTACAGAATTTACATAATTTGTATGCATCTGTTTACTTTATCCAATGCTTTTAATACAGGTTCCCAAAAGATCCAGATATTAAAGACAAATGGATATCTGCTACTGGAAAAAGAAATTGGTTCCCGACAAACAATAGCAGAATTTGTTCTGTTCATTTCATAAATGAACAATTTAACTCGTCGACAAAAAGACGGACTTTGGTTAAATCAGCTGTACCAACAGTTGACGTATGGCAATTCATTGTTTATTATATACAAACACTTATTGTTTTATAGTATTCCATTTCCTCATAAATAAATCGTCTAAAAGGGCGTTGACGAAAGAAATACTTTCAATAAAATTAATTATGTATTGTTGCTGGACTCCTTGGAGATTATTAACACTCAACGGAAAAATATAATTTATCGATATCAGCTCGTAATAGTTTGCACTGCACTATTCTTAAGTGAGAGTGAGCACGCAATATCATTTTATGCTTTTCGCACACGTTTCTTATTGGCTGCAGGAGTCGCGCCCCCTGACATTATGCGTTTATCAAAAATATTGCGTAATGTCATCGAATAAAGTTTTATTTTGTAGCAGCAATGCAAAGTGCATTTGTAGGTGTAATTGTGTATCTATTTTTTGTTTATGTAGTAGTAGCTGTGACCCGGCGACACTCGTCCCGATATAAAATTTAGTACTATAGCATTTCTATTGCCTTATTATTAAGATTTCTGTGGTTACTACCCTTGTGTTTACGATAAACGAACACGAGCAATGCAATTAATCCGTAATTAACGTTATTCGATATCATCATTAATTAATAAACTGGAGTATTAAACTGCTTGTAGATAATGCAGGGGTCACGATTACAAACCAAAGTGTTAGTTTCAATTAGTGCATGGTAGGAACGTGTAGACTTTAATTAATGTTGGCTTCTTAGAACTTTGATATATGGACGTTTTTTTCGACAGCTCTATGATATCACATCACGCTATGAAATAGTGTAAAGATTGAAGGCGTCAAGACTCGTGATGGTTTTGGTCTGTTAATAGTTCCAAATCACGCTACCATAAACAATTTTAATTACAAAACTATTTTCATTTTAATTGGTGCATTTTTTCCCGCATTGCACAATAGCTACATAACTCAACTAAACAAGAATATCGAGATATAAATAAATCTAGACCCAATAATAAATTCTAAAATAGTCTACAGAAGCTAAAGATACACCAAAGTGAATCTTCTTATAAATATTAATGCGTATAGTGAGAAGCGCTGGGAACTTGGCAGGTATACAGCAGTGCATTTAGATAATAACAGGGGTAAGTGGCGCAGGCGCAGCTTCGCCCACCGCGCTCCGTCCGCGTGCCGGTAGCAATTAGCGTTTAGACCCATACAATTATTGCTACAAATCGATGTAATTGAACATGGGAACAAAAAATACAACGACCATTTCTAGCGATTCAGCTTGAGACTCTGTTTTTATGAATGGATGTCGGATTTATGAATGTTGCGCACTAATAAATGGATTTTTAGAAAGAAAGTAAGAAAAAGTATTTATTGCTACTCGTACAGGATCATCAAGTTATTGGTGTTTAATTTCTTTTGCAGGGGCGTAACTACCGCTGTATCAGCCGTATCAACGATACGGGGCCCCTGAGTTACAGGGGCCCACGACGCGACGTGTTAAGCCAAAATTTTTAAAATAATATTTAAAAAAATAATTAAATTAAAACTTGAAATCCTATCTATTTATTTAAATATCTATGTACAAACATATATAAACGGAGAAGAAGAAAATAGAAAAATAAAGGTGATATATAATTAACATGTTCCCACTGTTGGGACACAGGCCTCTCTGTGAGAGGAAGTGAGCCGTAATCCACCACATTTTTTATTCTAGAACATGCCGGTTTCCTCACGATGTTTTCCTTCACCGTTTTGAGAAGAGTGGCGAATAAAATTATTTACACAAAGTCAAGCGCCTGCCTGGGTTCGAACCTACGACCAACAACTATGTAGTAAGTCGCGGCCATTACGACTGGGCCACTACTGCTCTCTTCACCACTACAGTCGGGTAAAACGGGCCCCCAAAAAAAAATTGATTTTTGGTAGGGTGATTATCGATTAAAACCACTCGGCTATAGTAAGTTTTAACAAAAAAAAAATAAACAGGTGATGTTGAAGCGATGCCACAAAATAATTTAATCAAGGGCGCACATAATGGATTATGAACGGTGCGACAACGAAAATTAAACGACACTTTTGGGTGGACAAAACATGAACGCTATAAATCGGCGTTCCCCGACACAAAACACGCCCAAAAAGAGTTAAGCGTTCGGGAGATCGTCGAATACAGATTACCGGGCGCAGGTGTTAAATAAAAATAATAAAATTCGACGCGGACCATGTTAAAAAGACGAGTGGAGGCGGCCGCGCGGCGCCGAACGAGGCGTAATTTCGTTCGCAACGCCCGGCCAACAAAAAACGACGTGTACCATCGAGTTAACCACGAGCCCTGCACATCGCCAATATTCGCCATTCAGAGTCAATCCGCACGCTTCGCCGGCGTCTATTTTAATGCCTTATAAGCGCGGCCGTAACTCCCACGTGCCTTTGCCGGCGGGAGACCCTTATAAGAGCAGATACGATTTAAAACAGCCTGTGACAAAAAACGAAAGAGAATCCTTAGTAGTAGTAGGTGTTGATCATAAAAAAATACCCAACCAAAAGGATCTCAGTACATTCAAGTTCAGAATTCGGCTATAGATTACCCAGGAATATGGAGGGGTAATCAAGTCACATTAAACATTTACAGGCTCGACTGACAAATTGACCACTTCCGCGAAGTAAATTCGACGTGAGAGATAATACGAAGTAAATAAAATGCTCGACGCAGTGCGCGCGCACCAACTGCAATTAGGGGAAGCAATTCCTCTTCGCACGTACGAACAAATTGCAGGCACCAGGGCTTGCCGCTCGACCGCAAAAACTCCAGATAGCACGCACAGAGCAATGCAAGTAAAGTGACGCTTGAGAGATACCCCTCCGGCGATATTGCATCACTAATCACACACCATCCACGTAATGATGCGGGAATATAGAAATGCCATCAACTGCTCCATTTTATAGTGGCAAAAGAAATGTAACTACATCCCAATGATTGAAGGCGTCATTATTAAGAAGGGTTTGAGACCATTCGTGTAACGCCATCCGTGCCATCCCACAACAAAAACTATTGAGTACGTAGAGCAATCAACATGAAAAAAAAAATTAGAATCGCACAAATTCTTCAGAAAACATTTAAAAGGCCTCAAGCCCGATTTGTGAACGGAAAGAGGTCATTAAGTAGAGCTTAACGTCTCGAAAGGAATCCATGGGGTTGTACGTTGTACCCGAAATAAATACCATCTAATGTGTCAGTATTATTGGACGTTAAGTCCACGTTTAATTAAGGGCATAGACAGGATGAATAAATAACAGGATTATCGTACCATCGCACATGTGATCCAAACATCCTTCAACGCGACAAGATTTACGGTTTGTTTTCAGTTATGTAAGACCTTCGTAGGCGTACAGCAGCAGTACCTGCCAGTGGGGTACACGGACAGCTAACTAATACCAAGGATGCTCTGGACTGAAACTATTACAAGTCTGTAACAAGAGTCTGCACAGAATCAACGCGTAATGGTATTGCAAGAGAAACATTACACGCATTAGTGGAAAGATACAAGTCAGACACGATTACATAAAGCGATAAATTATTTTCACGACTAGTTACTGCAAAACTTATTATAGTATTATCTTATCCAATCGCATATATTAAGTTAGCGCGTGAAGTGGTCGCTCGTGTAACTCGATATTTTGATACTAGTCGGATAATCTTTTAAACTAACGATAATAATGCTGCGGCAAGGAGACCGGTGCTCACATTACGTTCGACCGTATTATCGCCGCATCTCGTTGATATTTAATTATCCAACGCCAACGAGGAGTGCAACGCCTACATTATCCGTCCCTGATTTAAATTCATCGATAGCAGTTTGTAAATACTACTTTGAATGTGGCGTACATATGTTATGGAAGGAAACAGATTCTACAACTGAACTCGGAACCAGCGCGCATTCATTACATGTCAAAGTATTTTTACGTCGACAGATGATGATTTGTTATTACAACATGTGGAGGCCTTTTAATTATCAGTTCTGTTTTGTTTTACAGGTATATAAAGTTTAATATCTCGTGCTCAATACTTCAAAGAACATTCCAGCTCGCCCTGTCAAACAGTGCCTCGAAATAGTTCAAGTAGACTAAACCGTCGAATACGGCGTCCAACAAGTTGAAAGTGTTACCAGTAAGGAAATACATCGGAATGCGATACATTGTTATAATCCAAACAGCGCTTGTTGTTAAACAAATAGCTCATTTTAGAGGGGTAACGCCCTAGATTGTAAACTGTGTTATACTTACAACAATACGTTCTTAGTATTTTCCGTTCGGTTCAGCGACTTGTAAACAAACGTGCGCGTGAATTTGTACAGAAATAATATGTACCAAACTCGTGAGAAATTCGTGACGTGCGATGAGATTAATATGGAAACCTGCTGCATTTTTGTCCTCCGACCATATTTTTTCGCTTCAACGACCGAGCAATGACACTGTAAAATCTTCTAACGTCTTCAAGTTTATCTGGAGATCAAAACCCGCCCGAAATAGACCATTATGTTAAGCTTTAAGTATGTAATAATACTAAGTGAAAGATGTAACGATAAAGGTGGGCATTTTAAAACTATAAATGAATTTCCAAGTGGTAGATTTGAATTATTAGATAGGATAGAGTCACAATCCGGCCTAGCTCTTAGCCCCAACAATAGCAATGATTTCCTATTGATACACAGATCAAGCAATCGATCCATGCTCTTACATCAATTTATTTTGCTTAATGTGTTTGAGCTCCGAAAAAAGCGGTGACTGAGCATAAGATACGGTACAACAAAGAAACAATGTGATAGAGGTTAGATAAAAACTTCTTTCACAGAATTCAACCGATAGTGCGAAAATTCAATTAACATAACATGATCGTTTACGATGATAAATTATGTAAAAATAATATATCATTGCAATGATAAAGGCACATAAAAGGCAATTGTAATGATTACCGGTGAATTAATTATGCAAGGACGTTTTCAATCGTTGATAAAGATTACCAAAGCTCTGATATACTTATCAGTTTTTAGAAAACTCACGTATACAAACATCAATCAAACAAGCCAGTTTTTAAACCGACTCCAAAATAGGAGGTACTATTTAACTCTATTTTCATCCGAATATCTGTAATCTGTATAAATGTATTGTACATTTTTTACACCCAAAATTATTTACGTTGGGCTCACCCAAGTGCCTTCTCTACTACTTGGTCTCCGCCTTTTGCATCCAGTCTACTCCGGCTGGATAGACCCATAGCTTTCCCTCTCAACTCCTTCTCATGTCGCCAAAAGCAATATTCTCACGTCAACCGCTCTTTTTGGAGCTTACACCTTTTCTTGGTGTAAAAATACGAGTAAATCGCTGTTATGATGACCACTTGGAAGGGAATCGGTTTAATACGTGATCGCATCAAGGCGAGTTTCCGATTCGTCACGCCGCATCAGGACATTAAGATGAACGATATAACATTTCTGTACAGCTACAAATGTTTTATGTTTTGCTCGTGCATCCAGCCGGCAATAATCTATTCAATTTCAGTTTTTGTTCCAATTTATGTTCACCTCTTAATATTTATTTAATCGTATTGTATTTTTTTGCGGGTCAGATCAATCTACCGGTCACAGGCTATGGTTAATGGTCCATATTGTATGGGAATAATCGATCGTCAGGTACTCATCTTGGATGCTAATATCGCAAAACAGCATAAAGGGTCCCTTTAATGATTGTAAGTACTTAACTAACTGTTGTGATTTATTCATGATCTAATACTAGAAATATTTTTGAGACAATGCGTACTTCAATTAATAACAATATGTAAGTACATACTTAGATTATAAAACACTCCGACAGACTTCAGAAAACGTTTTAGGAGATAATATGTTACACGCAAGACACAATTACATAACGTACAATGTAATTTTAGTATATCATTAGACTTGACGCCTACTGATAGATTGAGGGGACGTTTGAATACCGTGAATAATATTTTACAATCGTCATTTCACGTCTTGAATGCAACAATAGAGGTATCATGACGCGAGTGGGCGGGATATGCCGTCATTGTCATCTACGAAGGACATAGAAAAAAGTTCTTATTTATTATTATAATGTATGATACAAATAGGAATATCTAGAATGGAATAAGAAAAGAAAACCTAAGCAATAAGTCTGCAAGTCCTGATAGAATTTTCTTAGGAAAAATAGCTCATTATCTTTACTTAGTAATTCTACAAGTGGGTTGCCATAAGCAATTTATAAGTAATCATCTGAGGCATCGTAATGAGGTAAATAGTTGTAGTAATTGCAACCCTGAGCTAAGGATAACTACCTAGTTTCACGGATTTAATATAAAATACGGCGCAATTTTCAATACTAAACTTGATATTGACGTAAAACGTGGATGTTAATGCGTAAGTCCACGAGTAGATAACATCCTAGGGGGATTTTTATGCGATTCTTTAATCGTATTTTCAAAATAATTGACAGGAAAGTAATACACGCTGGGCGTGCTTGCGCTATAAGAATAATTAAATTAAGTATGTTTAATTTCAGGAATCTTTTAAAAGCTCATATTTTACTTCGCATTGTGTAAAAAAAGCGTTAATCGTGTTTACATTTAACCGGATTTCAGTCATTTTTTATCTAATGCAGGCAATATCCAAAATATTTATTGTTGTCACAGCAGGCTGTGCCACCTTTAAAATGTAAGTAAGGAGAAAGGCTATAACTTTTAATTGGGTTAAGATTAAGGAACAAGAAACGGATATTAATATAAGCACATGGATTGTGTACACATGGAATGTAATAAAGATTTGAGTATTGAGTTAATTGGTCCAGATGAGATTTATGGAGGCTTTTCGATTGATCGTCATCAGCAGGTTAACGTTTAGGATCCGTCTGGTATTTTCTGAGATTATTTTTCTTAAGGATAAAAGCTGAAATTGTGTTCAAAGGCAGGTTATTTCTCCTGCTGTGTACTACTCTGGTGGAGGGGAAAAGCAGTTCCAAGTTCAAAGAGCTTAAAGCAACAATAGTCCCGTCAGCTTGACGGGCGCACCGCTAGCGCCATTGTCATGAGGTGTCGGGCACCGAATCTCGACTGGGGAAAAACGTAAAAGAAATAACCTGCATCTCCAGCTAGGGTTGCAACATAA
Source organism: Apamea anceps (assembly GCA_951799955.1). NCBI lineage: Eukaryota > Metazoa > Arthropoda > Insecta > Lepidoptera > Noctuidae > Apamea > Apamea anceps. The sequence goes on from OX637518.1 coordinate 1,758,407, forward strand.
AGGATGGATTTTTTTATAACCAGTCGTACAAATTACATGAGTTCAGATCGCAAAAGATCCTGATGAATTTCTATATGACTGTGTGCATGTGTTAAGAATGTTTCGTATTAATAAGTTATACATCCGTTGTGCGCATGCATGTTAACATTTTTCTTGTGACACGTCTAGCCTTATCTGTCTGGGTCCCCAAAAAACATACGTATTTTAATTAGATATGGCGTCACATAACAAAATTAATTAGAAAGAGAACACAAATATTAGAAGAAAAGTCATTCATTGGCTTCAAGTTAACAGCTTAAATTGAACTTTGACACCATTGTAATAAATTTCTGAGTCACAGAGCAAAATCCCTTTCCATTCATTTGGTGGTCCACATAAACGTGACAATTTGTTGGAATGTTTTGAGGAAAAACACAGATCTAAAATAAGCCGCGCTATGAGCGTTTTATGATTCACAACGTTATTTAACATTTATGATGATAACTTTTAATGTGCATGTTTTTGAGGCAGCCCTGCGTGAAGTTGGGGCTATTGTTATTACAAAATGACCCATCTCAATGTCGGACGGTTCTCGGAACCAAGTTCTTCGCGGCTGAAATTATGTATAACGTAAGCGCCTTTGAGCATTTTATAAAGGCTTATTTCTGACACCTCGGATGAAACATGACGCATAACGAATGCGTACGCGCATCGACGGAATAAGCCTATAAAGGTGAACCTCACAGAATGGGATACCAAATTGGTTACAACGATTTATATACGGGCATTAACTTAAATGGTTTACGTACGTATCTAATTTATATGTATGTGATTTTTTTTTAAGAATTATTTTCGAAGTGTGAGAAATGATTTTTTATTTAAATTAGGCATGTCATGTACCCTTATAATATAATATTCAGCCAGTGTACTCCCAATGCAGGCCAAACGACACCCTTTCCTTTTTCTACTTAACTTAATCCAGAGCCAATATGGACCAATCAAGCCGATGTTTTCCTTGGATATTATTTATTATCTACTAATACAGTGAGATTTTTGCGTCCTCAGTATTATTTCGATTGCTGTGATTGAGTTTTGACACTTGCTCTTTTCAAGCGAAAGCAGTGGTAGCCAAGTGGTAATGGCCGCGACTTACTAGTTGAGGTCGTAGGTTCGAACCCAGACAGGCGCTTACATCATCATCAGCCTCATCATAGCTTTACTTTGTGTCAATTTTTCATCAAGATTGCTCTCAAAACGATGAAGGAAAACAGCGTGAAAAAACCAGCACGTCCTAGAACCAAAAATTCAAAGATATGTGACATCCATCAACCCGCACTGGGCCCGCGTGGTAGATTACTGGCATTACGGCCCACTGCCTCTCACCGAGAGGAGGCCTGTGTCCCAGCAGTGGGCACATTATAGGCAGATTAAGCTATGTACTTTTTATTTTAAAGATAATAATCGTGCTTCCGAATATTTACTGTCTCATGTAGTTCGATCCTTCCCTCGTTAATTTTAATCACCTAATTGTTTTGAATACGAGAAATTACTCCATTTTAAGATCATTATGGAAATTCAGTAATAAATAGTTACATTTACGCCTATTATATCGAAGCATGTCACTGAAATTAAGTAAGCTTAGCACAGAAATACCGTTTTTGAATACATATCAATACAATTAACGATACTTATATCTAGTTTGGTGGAAAATTTCCATAATCTGAGACATTAAGTTAATGGAATAATCATTATAAGAGGTGCCCCAATCAGGCCAAAGGCTTAGCCGTTTTATGGAGGTTGGCGCCTCGAAGTAAATTGGTAAGCAATTAATTAAATTATTTCGTTGTCTATAAATCCGACATTCTGTTAATGTTAAAAAAAAAAAAACACAGACCTCACGAGTGGCTATCTGTAAAGGTTCCGAACAGCACCCTAATTGCGTAACATACTATCAATCGGAATCTGAATCATTTTGAAGCAAATTGCTAATCCATTGCTTCACAAGTTCGAAAAATTTGTGTGCTCAACACGTATTTAACGCAATGAATGTTGTTAAACTGTCAAAATGAAACCGATTCCGATTGATCGTGTGTTACGCAATTAGGGTGCAGAACTGCGCCTTGGATAATACTTTACTTAAAGAGCGAGGAGACGAAACATGCAGGTGCAAACTTGGATTCACAACTGTCGGCATGCATAATAATTTGTGCTTATTCAATGCTCTGAGATTTCGGAAAACAACGTATTCTACTTGTTCAAAATATTCTTCTCACTTCTTGTCAAAAGTGATGTCGTTGCTCGCTTTATCTTAATTCATGCTTTGGTCACTGCCCCGTTGATCTTGTGGTCGCAAGCGCAACTGCTGGTCCTGGGTTCTATTCCTTGGTTGGGCGAAATGTTATTGGGTTTTTCCATGAGGAATTTCAAAGTAGCAGCCCGGAGTTTGGGAGTTGTCAGTGTGACACCTCCGTGCTTCGTAAAGCAGGTTAAGCCGTTGGTCCTGTGCCTGATCTCTCTTCGGTTGTGTTGGATTGCCGTCCCATCGGACTATGAGAGTAAGCGAAGGGAGAGTGCACCTGTGTCTGCGCATAGACTTGTGTACTATAATATCAGCCGCGTCAATAGCTAGTCACCGTTGAGATTGGCTGCCATGGCCGAAATAGGGCTTTTTTTTTTGAGGATGGGAAATCATCAAATGACTCCTCCCGCTCTGGGTGGAGCAGGAGGGAGTGTCAGACTCTTACTGACTAAAACCCACCCGAGTTCCTTCCTTAGCCCTTTATGTTCCAGGGCAGCGGTAACCCTTTCGGACGATCCCGCTACCCTGCCGAAATAGGGCTTGGGGGACTTTAAGACGCCATTCTAGTCGAGCAAGTGATATGTACCTTGGTTTTTATGATACCGGTACTTTGCGGCATTCTTCTTACATCAAAATGCTGCACGACACGCTTTGCGACATTAATTATGTGATTTGTAACGCCATGCAGAGCATTTGTCTGATTAAGAAATTTAATAGGCTTTTTTAGGACAGTTTCAGTGGCTACTTAGCGTTTAATTAACGCTGAACAACAGTAACTATGCGAGCATGGTCTGTCTAAGATACTCTGAAGCAGATGTAGACTAGGTCCAAGAATCTAGCCTTTTAACATACCATCCACCGTTACCGCACCCAATGTAAATTTTTACATATTATTTGATCAGACAAACAGTTTATTTCGATGAGTAGGTTACTTCGTATTGCTTTCGTCAATTTTCAATGTATGAGGCAGTGATATAATATTAACTTTGATTTACTGTGTCGAAAGCCTCTTAGAAGTTACACACATAATAAACTCACGCCTTCTTCCCATAGGGGTAGGCAGAAACTACAGAACGCCACCTAAATAGGATTATTGGAGTTTGGACTTTCCAAATCTTGTTTTAAAAGTCCTCCACGACCGGTAGCGGCGTATTTATTGTAATCAAACACAAATCAAAAATTTTATAAACAGGGCTTCGAGTAGACAAGCATTTCATTAGGTACTAGAGATTTATGTTCTCGACGAGGCGCTTTAAGGTTCAAATGACTCAATGATAGTCACAGAAACTAATCTAAACAGAGGAAAACGGACCTACAAGACGGCCTAGCAGCCTCCAGGTAGAGGAGTAATACAAATCTACTCTAGACTCATGTTTACAAGTACGTGGGTGCGTAAAAGCTTTTCCAAACAAACTTACGTATCTACTAGTTTTATTACTTGAATTTTATTAGTATTTTTTGGACTGGTAGTGGCCTCTGTTGAGAACTATTTGAACTCTTTAAAAGGTAACATTTCACGCAGAAGAGACATGTAGGTTTCGTGTTATAGTGATAAAAAGAGAAGAAATATCTACTGCTACAATCAGGCACATACAGCAATTTGGTTATCATAAGTTTAACGTCAGAAAAATAATAAAGTCTCCTCGCAGAGCTGAGAAACTAACTACTGAGTTTGCGTATGCCATTATGTTGAGAAACATTACATTCTTTCTAACAATAGCACTCCAACCAGATTTATACCATACATTGCACAGAATTAAACATAATATATTCGCAATTTTTAACAACATTTCTCTGGGTAAATCAATCCAGTTCATCCATCATAAACATCTGACTTTTATGCACCGCTAGAAGACACGATCACACAGTAGAAAAGAAAAACCATGTTTGGTAAACTTTAAAATCATTAAAATTATCGACTAACTTACCCATTTTCTGAAGATTTCACTTAAAATTCACTTCCAATAACTCTAAACACTGAAAAACATCACCACAAACATTACACATTGGCAGCCATTTTGTTTTTTCTGACAAATTATTACCATGAAGAAAAAAATATTTTCGGATACGCGTGCGACCCGTAATAAGTAGGTAACTTATTTTTTGGCTAAACCCTACTTTTAACTATTGTTATATTAAATCAGCGAAGATAAAATTATAACTTGAATAGTTTTACATCTCTGCAATAGTGTAAAACTATCTCAAAGACAAAAAATAAAAACGCCAAAATAACTTGAGGTAAATGAATGAGCCGAGGATTAGATTTTTTTCTGAGGTCTCTTATTCGGTGCAGTTTTAATTTTTAATAAACATTTACGAACCAGATTATGAATTCAAAATATTTGAAACTATAAAAAATAATTTCAAAATGCAACTTGAAAACTGACTAAATACGTTATCCTATCTGTGCAAACTGTAAAAGTTGCCATAAACACGATTGTTTTTCTTTTCCTGTCAACAGCTGTCAAATAGGTTGGGATTTGTGTGTTACGAAAATAATTTAATAAAATCTATCTCAATCTCATGATAATTCAAAGATATTTGAAATAAGCATAGTGATTTAAATAGTGGGAAGCGTGTTACTTATAATTTATTTCATATTTCAGCTCCAAAATGGTACAGCGGCTTACGTTTAGACGACGTTTGTCGTACAATACTAAATCAAACCAAAGGAGAATGTGAGTATTTTATCAAATATATTACTTATGAAATTACAGTTGAAACTAGATAATTACATGACCAAACTGCTAATAGTAAAATATTTATCAATAGCTTGTACTAATATCATATTTACAAGTTAACCTCAAAATTGTACCGAAGTGTTGTCTGACAACACTTATTTCTCAGACCATCTAGTTTCTCTTTAAAGTCTGACATTTATTTCTGACTGCCTACTACATCATACGTTTAATTGTATATACACGCTGTGATAATAATTACTGCTTATCTAAAACTCAACAATGTTTTTTCTGACTGACAATGTAAGTCTACTAGATGAAAGTTAATATGTTTAGTACTTGTTCTTTGAACGAAACACTAGTCGTACATGTTATAGTCTACTCTTAGTTTTTGATTATTCTGAGTTCATGATAAAGTTCTGTCTTGAAACATTCCTAGTGCCCACATTCTCAAGTACAATGAAGTTGCTATTTGCATATTGATATTAATTTATTATTTCAAGTTGCTAACAGGTTTTATAATACCTATAGCACTATCTACTTCTTACTTTTTTATGCCTTAACGGCTGGTCAGATTATAACAAAATTTGGCACATAGGTAGACCGAGTTGGAGCATAGGTTACTTACTTATGCTGAAAGAAAATTATACCACAAGTATATTTTTCAAACTCCACACAATAAACCTATACACTGCTAGCTTTATTTCCACTTACCAATTTTACATATTTTAACGAGAACACTCTATTCAAACAATTTCTAAAGCCAAATCTTTATAAAATTCCAGAGTAAGGACTCCAGGTGGCCGTTTGGTCTATCAGTATGTGAAGAAGCCCAAGAAGATCCCGAGGTGTGGCCAGTGCAAGAGTAAGCTGCGTGGTATCCAGCCGGCCAGGCCCGCTGAGCGTTCCCGCCTTTGTTACCGCAAGAAGACTGTCAAGCGTGTCTATGGAGGTAGAAAATTGGAAATAATTATATTTTATCACCCAACTATTACCCCCCTCTCAATTTATGTGGGGCTGGTTTTTCCTCCATTTCATATATTCATATAACCTTTCACACAGTCCATCCATAGTTTTTGTTGTCATTTGTTTGCAATAAACTACAACTTTTTTTTAGGTGTGCTTTGCCACAAGTGCGTTAAGCAGCGCATTGTCAGAGCTTTCCTCATTGAAGAACAGAAGATCGTCAAGGTCCTCAAAGCGCAACAGGCCGGCGTAAAGGCCGCAGGCGGCGGCGGCGGCGCCAGCGCTGGCGGCGGCAGCAGCAAGAAAGCGGCAAAGTAAATGTTAAGCTAAAAATATAAAGGGAAAATCTATTCTGTGGTTTCATTTAGTGTCTTCTAACATTGATTAGGAAAAAAAACTTTAAAAACCTTATACCTAGTTACTTTTATACTTTTTGAAGTCTGATCTTTGGAAAGGAAGAAAAAGACATGTTGCTTGGTCGCAACATGTCCCAAAAAAAATGGGATATAAGGGCAGGAGAATTTATAGCTTTAAACATACTATTAGCCCTTTACAGGTCTTCACACTGCACTATAAGTTACCACGGTCACGCCTGTATTATTGAGTAGGCAGAGTTAAGCTCCTGGAGGTCTCTCTAGATAGTATCCTATTATTCTTAGCAAATAAATGGTTATAAAAAAAAGAAGATTAGAAACCGTTTGTTGCGATTATACAACACGAGGTTTTAACAATCGAGACTTCAGGGTTCCGTATCAATAGGTAAAAAAAGAACATTTATGGTGTTACTTGATCGGTATGTCTGTCGCTTGTTTTCTACCCGACTGCGCGATGCAAAGGAGGGTAATGTGTTCATCAGGCTATGTAAGTTTGTTCCTTTGTGGCGCTCTAGAGACCAAACGCGTGGGCTGATTTAGATGGTTCTTACGTCAATCGATTTGTCTTAATCTTGTGTCACTAAAGACAAAACTGTAATACAAATTCAATATGGCGACAACCAGACGCCTTCGAATGAAGATAAAAAAAATCCTTAAAATTTTCTACTTAGGTAGCTACGGAACTCTGGATGCACACGTCCGACTCGACCTTGCCGGTTTCTAAAAAATCTTGAATGATCAAGTAAAATATAAAATACCAATGTTTTTTTGGACACATTAAAATTATCCTTTATTCCCAGTAGTTCCATGTAGCTAGTTCCACATGGAACTACTGTGCAACTCACTAGTTCCATGTATGGAACTTGCGTAAAAAAATCACTAAAAGGTTGAACACCCCAGTCTTAAGTTCAGAGCGAGCGTCACAGAGTACATTTTTATATGCGAGCGTTTACACTTTTATTATTTCACGTCACCCCACTAGCACTAGCACATGAAAATACCGCCCAGAGATACTAGAATACGAGGGTGAAAATCAAAAAGTTCTTAGAATTGCATATTAAATATAAAACCTTTTTGGGAGAAGTTCGATATTCAAATTAAAAGAGTGTCAATCACACATATTTATGCAAACTGTCACTTGTTTTTGTCAGTTCGTTCGCACGTATTATATTGTTTTTAACAGACTTCTAAAAACGGAGGAGGTTCTCAATTCGGATGTATGTATTTTTTTTTTTTTTTTGTTTTTGTGCGGTGATACAATATCTGTTTGAAAAAAATGTCTACGAAGGAAATTTTTTCGGACATTCAACAGACATTATGGGATGATGCTGTACCCTATTCTACGGTTGCGTACGTAGATCAAGCTGTAAAGATGACCCGCGTTCTGGGCGGTCTTCAACCTCCATTACGGAAGAAAATGTCAAAAAGATTGAGAATCTGGTTTTGGAAGGCAGAAGAATAAACTATAAAACATATAGCTGAGATCCTAAAGATATCATTTGGTAGCGTTCAATCCATTTTAATTAATTCACTGGGGTTCAAAAAAGTGTCGGCAAGATGGGTGCCACAAATGTTAAGGTGGATGCTCCAAGGAAGCCCGCGAAATTAAAATTTTCTTACGTTTTTTGCAATTTGCTGGTCAGTACTAAAGCTGAAAACAAATTATCGGATGCGGCTGACGGACGCGGCTCTCAGCCGCGACTTACAGGTATCTAGATAATGAATGTACAGGCGCCTGCACATCAAGCTACTACAATCTGTCAAATTTCTTCAATAGATTATCAACTTTAATGCTAAAGCATTAGGTTCAAGGTTGATTGGGAAAATTTGACAGTTTCGGGTAGCTTGATGTGCTGGCGTCTGTACACTGAGCTGTGCAAACTATCGGATGTAAGTCGTGGACGTAACCTTGGGCTGATCTTGAGCGTTTGGACGTCTGACAGAAATCTGGCGCGCTGGATGTTTAAGACTGTGTATACTTATCAGTCGCAACTGTCAGCCGCGTCCGATACTTAATTTGTTTTCAGCTTAAGTTGTACGTTGATTAAAATATGATTCACAGCCGTAACAAATATGTATTTACAACATTATAATCATTAGAATCAGTAATACAGCTTGTTAAGTTAGCATAATCGTAAAATGTCAAGATTTCATGAAATAGTCATTAAATAGGATTACTTGATCTAGAGAGTTGTGTTGATGACTTTAGGAATAAGTGAAAATCACTTGGGGCTAAGTCCGGGACTTAGCCCCAAGTGATGTTCACTTATTCCCAAAATTATAAGAGGACATTCGTGGAACAAAATTTTACGATAATGACGCGGTTATGGCTGCCGTAGAGGAGTTTTTCGAGTCTAGAAAATAATTTTTTTTTCACAAGCATTAAGGAAGTTAGAAACGCGTTATTCTAAATGCATTGCATTGGAGGGAGATTATGTAGAAAAATAAAATATTTTCGTTTAAATCTTTGCATTTTTTAATGTTGATTCCAAGAATTTTTTGATTCACCTCGTATAGCGAATGTTGCGGTGTTTTATAACATGGTTCCAAACCTAATGTCAGGAACCCTCCTCGAGAGTTCACTTTGTTGCAAACATAATTGATGCCGGTGACCCTCCTGGAGGGTCCAATAGCAATAGTAATAATATAGGGCGGCATGGCACATTAGCTATTAAAAGTGGGTGGACTCCAATGTGTTAAGTTACAACGATTCTACAGCGACATGACTAGTGTACTTAGCTGGCTTATCTAGCTTTGGTTGTCCGTCTGTCTGTTGGATCGCCACGTTTCTGATTCCATTTGTACATACATACCAAGTTTGTCTTCATTTATGTTCCACGCTCTTCGGGTTAGTTGAAGAATGAACTCATTCGTTAGGCTCTGTTATTGAATAAAATAACACGTTCAGAGACAGGAATGCTTTCATGTTTCTTGCCAATTTTCGATTTTCCAGTTTGTAATTTATTATTTATTTATTTGTATTTTATTTTACACTTTATTTTACGTTTGTCCATAATTATTTTTTTGCATTATCTTAGAATGGCAACTTTGGTGCAGTTATGTCATTTCTCGAAATGAAATTCCGTATCAAAAAATATTGACTTCAGTCATATTTTGAGCATAGAAATACCATTTCTCTTTTAGTTTCATTGCGAATTTTATTTTCATCTCTCTCGCTCATCAAAACAAAAGAGACAGCATGTTCAGGCGTGAGGCGAATTCAATGTCAAAATTGTCAGACCAAGGAAGGTTTGTGTACGTCCGTAACTATTTATTCATATTGTGTAATAATTAAATTGCCTGCTCTAACAGGAATATACTAAGTTATCAACATTAACTCTAAGATCTGTGATATAGATTTAATTTCTTTAAACAAAATGTCGAACCCGTGGAAAAAAATTGCTGCTCCAGCAGAAATACAAGATTTGTCGGACATCATGTCTGAAGAATTAGCACGAGGGCTCCAAGTAAAGGAGGAAATAAAGTTCGCTGATGAACTCTCCGACCAGCATGTGGGTACGTCTACCGACATACCGCCCGAGTTACTGCATGAAATCGAATCATCTAACGTCAAGGAGTACTGTGACTCAGATGCAATCATTGCGAAGGTGTTGCAAAACCAATTCGACAGAGAATATGACGATGAACTCAAGGTGGTGGAGAAGAAACGCAATGGAGACGCGAAAGTATCGGTATCGTACGATAACTATTTCAATGTGCCCAAGCATTTGATTTACGAATCGGATTCTGATGAAGAAGATTTTGGAAAGGTAAAGAAAGATTGGGATCGTTTTGAGACCAATGAGAAGGAGCTCGCCAGTATGCCTAAACGAGGGTATGTGAAGAAAGATGGAGAGATGGTCACCAAGCATGACAGTGTGCTCAATGGCAGGAGGAATGCTTGTCGTGTGATGGCATTCCCTCCAGAGGTATGCACTGGTGATGGAGCTGGGTTCGACATGCAACTATCCAATTCCGTGTTCAATCATTTGAGAGAGCAAACAAGACACCAACATTCACGTAAACACAAAATGTTGGACCGTAAAGAAAGTCATGCCACTGCAGAGATGGGTCTAGATGAGCCTACAAGGCTTATTCTATTCAAACTAATTAACAATGAACTGTTGGAGGATATCAATGGAATCATTTCAACTGGCAAGGAATCAGTAGTATTACATGCTAATGGGAACATCAAGTATCCTGATTTAACAGTTCCTAAAGAATGTGCAATCAAAGTATTTAAGACTACGCTGAATGAGTTCAAAACTCGTGACAAGTATATTGAAGCTGATTACCGTTTCAAGGATCGCTTCTCAAAGCAGAACCCACGCAAGATTGTTCATATGTGGGCTGAGAAAGAGATGCATAACATGATTCGCATGAAGAAGATCGGGATGAATTGTCCTGATATGGTTTGTTTGAAGAAACATATTTTGGTGATGTCATTCATTGGCAAGGACAACAAGCCTGCTCCTAAATTGAGGGAAGTTATCTTGAAGCCTGAGAAATGGCAGAGTGTGTACAATGAGGTGGTGGAGTCAGTCCACAAGCTGTACAACATAGGACACATGATACATGCTGACCTGTCAGAGTACAACATCCTGTGGTGGGAGAACAAGTGCTGGTTCATAGATGTGTCCCAGTCTGTACAGCCTGACCATCCTAACGGTCTGGAGTTCTTGCTGAGGGATTGTCGTAACATTGCAAATGTAAGTATTTTATCAGATAAAGTTATATAAAATATGTAGGTATATTTAATATTTCAGTTTAAGATGCCACAAATCGAATACTATTTTTCTTGTTATCATTCCTATTTCATTTCTCCTTTCGCAGGTCTGCTGTAAGAAATTCCTTAAGAAATAAGCAGTACCTTTATACTCAATACTAATATGTCGTATCGGTATCAATTTTACTGTGTGTACAGACGCCAGCACATCAAGCTACTATAATCTGTCAAATTTCTTTAATAGATTTTCAACTTTATCGCTAAGTATTAAGGTTCAAGGTGGATTGGGAAAATTTGACAGTTTCGGGTAGCTTGACCTGCTGGCGTCTGTACATAAATAATAAAATAAAAAATGTACTTCAGAAACCTAAGGTGGGACACTAGACACTCAATTATATTGCACAATGTTTTTGAATGGCTGGGGTGAACTTAAGTTTAAGGGAGTTTAATTTTTATTGCACCATATTTTTACATTGCACTGCGTAGGATCATTATTGTGCAATATTTTTCAGCCTGGCTTGAGGCACGTCACAGAATACTGGGCAAGTCTTGCTTTTGCGAAGACATTTAAGCCTATAAGCCAGTATGTCAATCTTATTGCATCAATATAATTGATTGTTTGAGTGCAAGAGGTAATTAAAAATGATTGCACAACAAAAGTATTGCACAATGTTATTGCAGGTTTAGGGCCGCCTAGGCTCCTAAATAATAATAATATCATAGTGTGAATAAATATTGTGCAACAATTCTAACTTTGTAAACGAATCATAGTCTATGGGTTTGTTTATAAATATGTACTTTAATTCTTTTTATTTCCAGTTCTTTGAAAAGAAAGGTGTGGCTGACATGAAATCTGGTGAAGACCTGTTCAAGTCTATCACTGGCTTTGATGAAATTGATGTGAACTTCCTTGAAGGTGTTCATACCATCTACAATTCATTGTTATCTCGCTTTGAGATTGCTCCTGATGATAACAGGAATGTCAGCTATCCATTTGAATACTGCTGGCAAAAGTCTCACGAGGGGAAAGCCAAGAGTGACAAGAGTGCTGATGAAGATGATGAAGAGGAGGAGGACGAATTTGAAGAAATGTGGACTCATGCCACACAAAGCAAGTCTGTCATAGACACTGCAGCTGACTTTGGCAACGAGGTCAAAGTACAGGAGACTGGTTCCAGAGAGAAAGTGGTACAAACAAACCATAAAGTCAGTTTTGCTGAAGAACTAGAAGTTGTCATACCTAAGTTAGATGACAAAAGTAGTACTGATAAAAAGTCTTAAAAATATATCTCTAAACAAATGTGTTCATAGAAGTCAAGATAAAGAAAGCACAAACAAAAAATAACGTTTTTTAACTGTGTATAAATGAAAATACAAAAAAATTAAATATACATTTGTATAACTATGGCATTATTAAACAACTATCTATTTGAGGTTTTGGAGAAATAAAATTGAGTGTTTTAAAGACTATTTAATTTTCATTTAAAAAAATAACATATATTTTAATTTAACAATATACAATAACATGTAGATTTTAATATCTAAAATGAGATACAACAAACAAAGAATACTAAATTGTCTATGTTACATAACATACAGGGTGTAAAATGACCCATCACAAAGACTTCACCTACACTATACTGCTGGCTACGGAACCCTAAAAACGCATACATAAAAGACATATGTCAGATTAGTCTGGGATTAAAAAACGAACTATACACAGTAACGCATTCCGTACATACATCGAACTAAGTAAGTTCAAAAATAATTGCTGGGGAACGACTTTAATTTTTGGTGTGAAAATTCGCTGTTTTGGTAGTATATTGTGCTTGAGGAAAATGTAATGGTACAGGAATCGTAGGACTATTTAAACTTACATTATAGGTAAGTATTCATAACATTTAAAATTTGTTTACGTAAAAAAAACTTTGACCTTCAATATCTCCATAGGTGACCACCACCACGTCCACTTTTTTTACTGGACCATAGCCCAGTAAAAAAAAAATGGTCACAATAACGAGAAGAACATTTAAACGTGAGTTTCGCCTTCAATGTTTATTTTTTATTTTATTTTTTTACATACTTCTTTGACATAATCTTTTATTATTTGACATATATACAGACAATTCTAATTTCAACTCTCTATTAGTGATTTTAATAGGTTTTTATATTTTATTTATCCTTCTAATAGATTCTTTTATATTTTGTAAATGAGAGGACTTTGTGGTCCTTATAGACTAGATCTGTGGACCATTTTTTATTTTATCAAGTACCTGGTACTTGTTGACAGGTCTATGCTGTCCTCCCATACCTACTGTAATTTGAAAACATTGTAAAAGCCAATTATTTTTAAAAGAGTACCTGTGGAATTTCTTGCTGGCTCTTCTCCATAGGAAACGACCAATTGGAACCGTGCACCTAGCTTCTGACGTTTCATAAGTGCCCATGGCGTATTTCACACAAACCTATTATGTGAAATAAAATATTTTGATTTTTTTTTCGAGTCTTTTTACGCCCGTTATTATACTAGGTACTTGTTTAGAAACCCTCCAATTTATAAAAAGAAGTATTCGTAACATAATTATTATAAGTACTACTTATCTGGCACTTACACAATTACCTACAAAGTGGTTATTCTTATCAATTTATTGAGTTACTCTTATACTTATCAACAGTTGTGCTAACCTCTCTCATCTGATATCAGTTTGTGTAGAAGCTCAACTTGTTGCAGAGTGAGATACTGCTTGGTGTCAGCTGTAACACTGATGAGAGACTGTATGTCTCTCGTTGTGTGGCTGATGATGATGGACTGTAGCTTCAGCCGCAAGTCTGTGTTCAGAGGAATTGCTGAAAGGAGGAAACATAGAAAATATAGGCCCCATTTTAGCAAAGGCTTGAATCATTTATGCATCTTTTGGATTATTGTCTACAAAAGGTTGCGCAAGGTGGCGGCGTCCACACTAGCAGTTGTACAAACAGTAGTTGAGCCTATTTTTTTATCATTAATTTTATTTCTGTTCCAGTAAATAATAATAATAGGTCGTTGGTGCCTCATTTTATTAAAATCGCCTAATGTGCCTCTGAGCTGGCTTCAGCCCCTCATACGCCTTCCAAAGGCCCGCGAACATATGGTTCCGAGATATGCGAACAGCTCCTAAATAATAATAGATGATGATGAATAATAATTCTAAACTTCATCTGTAGGAGCCAACAAATAATAGCATTGTTAGCAATATTGAACTTACCGTCACTTTCATTGTCATTCATCAAGTCTATGAAGAGTTGCTTCAACGATGGGGGCTTGCTGTCTTCAGGCGGCTTCACTAGAAGAGTCAGCAGTATTCTGCTAACTTGCACTCTAGAAACAGCATATGGTTTTGGTAAGAGAGAAAAATATATTTATTTGTCACAGAAACACATGCATACAAAAAAATAATTTACTCAAGTAATTTAGTGAAAAAAATGAAATACCAGCAGCCACTAGTAGGGGAGTGCGATGTGGGCTACACACATGCAGTGCGGTGTTCCCAGAGGCACTCACCATAGGCCAAGTTTCTGATTCTTATTTATTTCTTTTATCAAAGTTTTGGAAAAGGAAAAGGCAAAACAAAGGCGAAAAGGAAAAAGTAAAAAAAGGCAAAAGGCCAGGCAGATGATGATGATCGAAGTTTTTCTTTAGTACCTAACCTTGATGCATGAGACATGGCCTAGGATGGGATTTGCATTGAGTTCTGAATGAATTTTAATTTTGTCTAGCAATAGATAGCAATAACCAAAGTTTTCCTAAATATAAAATTATTAAAATTAACTTACTCAGCAAGGATATCCTCTTGTATATTCATATCAGTGCAGTCAATTATTTTGTTGGCTATTTCTAAAGCAATGTCATATTTACCTGGAAGTAAATAAAAACATTGTTTTACATGCAAGTCCAATCTGATCTTGAGAATGTTGGCTTGAAAATAAATGCCCCATCGAAACTATTAATTGTTCAAGATGAGTTTTAGCTTGCCACATGTTTAAGCCTCTGTCAACACATTGCTTGACACATTCACTACAAATAACACTCCTACCCTGTACCTTTACAAGGTAGTAGCATATACTTGCTAGTCTGATAAGAATTCTGTTTTAATTTTGAAATTACATTGAAGGATGAGTCTGAACTGTAGCAGCAACTCATGTCTTCTTTAACAAGATTATTTATAGTGGCCAAGACCTCTTGCCGAGAATGGTGTTTATCGCAATTTGATATGACAACTAGGACAACATGGCAGCAGTTTTTAGCAACATGGTCTAAAAAGGTACAATGATCAACAGCCCAACTTCACCCACTACCCATCATCTGGGCTCTTTTCATCTGCCAATGCCCACACTCCTGCTGTGCCAACCTCATCCAGGTAAAAGATACTAACCACAGTCAATTCTCAAATTGAGCAAGTTCCTCAAACAGATGGTTTTCATGGTGCTCTCAGTGACAGTGTCTATGGCCTGCTCATAGTATGCAGAAGCTTCTAGTTTGTGGTTCAGTTCTATCAGGTCACTGGCTAGCTCCATTAGGATGGATGTCCGTATGGGGGACTTCTCTGGGTACTTGTTCAAGGCTTGAATGTAACAGCCTGTTGCTGCCTGAAATGCATTACCGAAAAAAAAAAAATTGTAGCCTTTTTTATATTACTTTTATTTCTGTGGATAATAATTAATTAAAAACTACCCTTCTTTAGTAGGATCCAGAACTTTTTTGGGGGATCCATTGATATTTATATATTGAGAATAAGTTCAATAAAGTTAGTCATTAGTATACTATTTTGATTACAGTACAGTATATAATTTTGATTACATCACTTATAAACTATCCTCTTTGTGGAAACACGAGAGGCGCTACATACAATGGTTGAGCTGGGTGGTGCTGATCCACGCGTCATGTTCGTGAACGGGCGCCATCAGTTGAGACTGGTCATCTCTTAACTGCCAAGGCTTATTTTTAACTTTATATTTTATATTTTAATTTGTTTTTTTACATTGTTCTCACATATAGAAACAATAAGAATAATGTAACCAGGATTTTGTAAAAATGTCTTGATTTAAAAGAGTGTCCATGGAGTTTCTTGCCCGTTCTTCTCCATAGAGATCTACGCTTTGGAATGGGCAACTAGCTTCAACTTTCTGACTAACTGACCGACTATTTAATTTTGACAATTCAAAAGTGCCTGTAAATGGTTTAATTGAAATAAATGATTTGAGTTTGAAAAAAAAAAAAAAAAAAAATACATTAAGTTACTCTAATTTAAATATTCCTTACCTCCAAGTTCTCTCTATCAGCACTATAGAACTTCAGAGACTTCAATTTCTTCTCAGCCTTCATGAACTGCCGAGCCGCGGCCAAGAAATGCTCCGCTTCGCCAAGGAAATGGCCCACCGAGGCTTCACACTTGGCCGCCCCGACGTAGGCGTGACCCGCAAACGCTGGCTGGTCGGAATGCTCGCACTGTATGGCCAGAGCTATAAACTCGTTGGTCGCTTCCGATATATTTGGTTTCCGCATAAACCGTCTGTAATATCAATTAAATGTAGATATTGCGATGGAACAGGGCTAAACATACATAAAAGTTAGGAGTAAACTTACTTTTTCATCTTGGTGTTGATGTTCATGTATTGCTCGTTGAAACTAGCACTGAGGTCCGTCGACATTTTTGCTGCGAATATAATATACTTAGTGCAAAACTGTAAATAATTATTACTATGTTGGCAATTCTTTATTATTTCAAGAACCAAAAAATATTAAGAAATGCTACAGCTCACGCTCAGTAAACAGAGTTGACCTGGTTGACACTTGACAGCAGCAGTGTCAACAATGCCAAATTGACAGCAAATTCGCCTTGCTGTCAGTGTCAAGCTTTCGTTTTGTTATTGTGAGAAAAAGGTTCTAAATTCACAATAATTATATTCGTAATAAAATTCAGATTCAGAACATGAAAAGAGGTACTTTTGATAGTAAATTTTCATGTTATATGATGGTATGTGCGTAAAATCTATAATTTCCCTTGTCATGTAAATCTAACCAATACTGACCATTTAGGAATACCAAAACGTAATTCTTGTAATGTCAAAAAATGCTTTGACGTGTCGCGTTAGGGCTGATTAAATTTTTGTGAGTTTATGTATTTTGTGCAATGATTTCGTATTAATAAGTTGTAATTGTGTTCTAATTATAAATAAGGAATTTAAGGAAAATGGATTTTCTAAAGAGCGGTCTAAAGACCGTGCTGGGGGCTCCGGAACCCGGCCACCAACCTTCGGGAGCGGAGATCGTGAGTATTTCAATATTTACTCACTAGAATTAAAACATAAGCTGAACTATTTATAGTATGCAATGTACAGTAGCTATTTCGTATCTATAATTTTAGCGTAGGCGTGTCCAGATGTCTTTTAATTAGTTCAATATTTCAAGAATTTGACACCACTCGTGTCCCCTATTTCAATGCTACAAATTCTTGAATAGATCGCCAATTTCACTTTCATTTAGTAATAATTATTTGTTTAACTAACCTTTCCTTAAATTGTCCCTTTTATGTTTAGACATATAAGGGACATTGCTGACATCATTCCCTGTCCTTCCATTCATTTTAAAGTATATGGCCAATATTGTATGGTAGTAAATTCATCACAAATTTAAAAATGTTAATAAATCTGTATTGATAGCAGTGGTGTAAAGAAAATCATTCATATGTTATCAGAAAAGAAATTTAATTATGAAACCAAAGTACATAGCATAATAATTTTACAGTAATGAAATTACTTGCTACTCAGGTGATAACACAAACATTTTACAATTTACTACTTTGTACTCAGCTCAAAAAGTGAGTTTTATGTCATAGAAGTATTATTGAAGACTGTTGAAATTTTACTTGTAAGTAAACTGAAAGATAATATTGGTATGCACTAAAACAAAATTATTGCAATATATATGGTTCAAAACTCAATGATTTTAAATTATTGACTGGTCTTGGATTACACATTCCTAAATTTAAACAAACAAGTTCTAAGTTTACTAACATGTAGCGTGGATTTCCTTTCAATAACAAAATTATGTATGAAATTATGAATAAAGTATTGGAAAGAAAAGTTAGTAGCAAGGACAATACTGTTAGCAACACATCAAAGAAACAGTGACTCCATATTGATAGTGGTATGTGTTTAAATGGTCCATTTTGTGAATTGTTAAATTTACCTAAGAATTTCTGAAAGTCAAGTCAAAGTATAGAAAGCAAACACATTTATTTATTTTATAGTGGTTTTGAAATCAAGCACTGGAGAAATATAGATCCAAAAAACACTCTCAAGCAATGCTGCTCTTTATTGAAACTG
This sequence comes from Apamea anceps, assembly GCA_951799955.1. Lineage (NCBI taxonomy): Eukaryota > Metazoa > Arthropoda > Insecta > Lepidoptera > Noctuidae > Apamea > Apamea anceps. The sequence goes on from OX637518.1 coordinate 1,776,794, forward strand.
CTCTGAAAGTGCAGTGAGTTGTTACTAACACTGTGGACCTCATTACTGTAGTCTGAAAAGTAGCCATGCAAAGAAAGAAACATACCATGTTGAAATTCATTCTCAAAATGAATTTATATTTGAATGTTAGTGAAATTAATCTTACATGTGGTTTATTGTGGTGTTACTGAAGTCTATTACTTATTTAGACTAGTGTTGCATGCAAGTTTAATATGCACTTGGCACTATGACAGGCCTTAATTTATTTATTTAATGCATAGTTAATGTGTTTGCAATATGGGAGGATGGCTGGAAAGAGATAAACTAGACAGGCAAGGAACTGGGAGAATTACAGAGACTCAGAACTGATATGAATTAAGTTTTGAACTACAACTATCACTTTGAAATAAAGCTAAATACATAAATAATATGTTTGCAAAGGTCATATTTGTTGTTGTTATGTTGTGATTCTGATAACTTAGTAATAATATTATTTTATTACTTGCAACTGTGATCTGTAATGAAGGAGAGCATTTCGTTTTAACTCAGGCACATTGGTGGATGTGCATTTTGTTCTCTCATGATTATCATGATCTCATGAAGAGTGAAGTGGCAATAGTTGGGAATGGTAAATTACTTTTATAGTTCAATAATATAGACCAGAAATCCATATAACTCTCGGATATGTCAATTTTTCCATTCCCTGAATTTTATGAATGGAAAAAGGGTCCCACTGACCGCATACAACATTTCCTCTAGACATTAATAAATGATTCCATCCAATTTGTCTGTTTACTGGTTTCTCGGTGTTTATGATAATGTTAATGTTAAAGATATATCTTAAATAATCTGTATACAAAATTCTATATCGTCTTTTGGCGACCCAGACAGGCAGGTAGCTATACTTTCTCATAAAACACTTCAATTTATTTCAATTCTCCTTCTCCCCTAGGTGGAGCGCCTAGTAGACCGCGTGAACAACTCGACGTTGCTAGAAGACCGTCGCGACGCCTGTCGCGCACTCAAAGCGATGTCGCGCACATACCGCGTCGAGGTCGGCGCGCAGGGCATGGATACGCTTAAACAAGTAAGACTACCGTATTTTCTTATCTGACAGATTTCAAAAGACGTGTATAAGTTCTTCAAAAACATGTGTTCACAAGAGCCTTTTACTCTATACTTAAAATACCTGATTATGAACGTATTTTGAGGATCAATATTGCCATTACAACAAATCTTTCCTAGTTCACCAATGCTCTTTTATAAGAAGCCATCAACATGAAAATTCAGATAACCACTAGTAATTTGTCTGTATTATTCCAAAATTCTATAGAATTGAAGCGTCACGAGACAGAATGTTTATCTTTTGTGTTTGAGATGCCAACAACGCTCCTGCCACAACAGACATTACATAAAATAACCTCTATTTCCAGGTATTAGAACTGGACCGAGCCGACAACGAGACAATAAACTATGCCTTAGACACGCTTAACAACGTCATGTCTCCGACTCAGTTCGAGGAAGAGGAGAACAACCCCCGCGTGCCTATGAACATCGGCGAACAGTTCACCGAAATGTTCATCAAAGACCATCACAACATACAACTGGTGCTAGATCTCTTGGACGAATACGACTTCAGGGTTAGACTGTCCGCCGTACAACTCCTCACATCCCTACTTACAAATAGACCAAAAGACATACAAGAAATCATTCTAGTTAAACCTATGGGCGTCTCGAAAATGATGGACTTATTAGGAGATACCAGAGAAGTTATCAGAAATGAAACTTTATTACTGCTTATAAAGTTAACCAAAGGAAACGCGAACATACAAAAGATTGTAGCGTTCGAGAACGCGTTCGATAGACTGTTCGAAATAGTCTCGACTGAAGGTTACTCTGACGGTGGAATTATCGTAGAAGACTGTTTGTTGTTGATGTTGAATTTGTTGAAGAACAACAGCAGTAACATTAACTTCTTTAAAGAGGGTAGTTATATTCAGAAGATGCTGCCGATGTTCAACACTCCGGACGAGTCGGAGGAGGCTGGTTGGTCGCCGCAGAAGGTCTCCAACGTTCACTGCATGCTCCTCATAGTAAGGACATTAGTCTCGCCAAGTAACTCAGCACAAATAATCTCTACTTGTCAGAAGATTCTGAAGAATGTTGGGTTGTTGGATGCTCTGTGTAACATCCTGATGTCAAGTGGAGTGCCGGCTGATATTCTCACGGAGACCATCAACACGGTGGGAGAGGCAGTGAGGGGGGAGGTGACGAACCAAGAGTTCTTGGGCAATGTGATGGCGCCGTCAAACCCGCCGCGACCTGCTATTGTGGTGCTATTGATGTCTATGGTTAATGAGAAGCAGCCGTTTTCGTTAAGGTGAGAACTTATCAAATGTGTGTTCAATGCTTCATAAAATAATTGACTGATGAACGAATATATTTAAAGATCTTGAATTATAATAGCTCAATCATCATCATCATTTCTCTGCCCTGAATCCAATTCAATTAGGGGTTGGTGCATGTCTTCTTTAGCAAAAGCTCAATCAATATAGTCATATAACTAGACTAAATGCAAAGTCTAATTAAGAGTTATCACAATAGCATATGTCAACCTCTGCAATCCAATCAACTCACAAAAGTCGTTATCAAAATAAATCGGGGATTTTTTTTTTTCGCCATTTAAAATCTTAGGATGAGTAAGTGATGTTTATTTCTTCAAGTAGGTTTGTACGGTCAGCAACAAAAGTCGATTAACCAACTAAAGTTTGTTTAAATCTTAATTATTGAGCAAAATATTCTTAAAAAACATATAGTAATAGAATATTTAAGAATAATTAACTCTTTGCTATTACATGAAATAGAGAAAACCAATGTATCACATCATTTTGTATCAATTTAGGTGATTTGTAAAAGTAACAGTGTTAATTGACTTTTGTTGCTGGCTGTACAAACAATGTCACAAGTCAATAATATTTTGTAACTTATACTTGGTCGGCATTTCCTATCCGATATTAGAACACTAACGGCTTTATCTTATGTTTCAGATGCGCAGTCCTCTACTGCTTCCAATGCTACCTATACCATAACGAGATGAGTCAAGCAAGCCTCGTACAAACGCTCCTACCGTCATCATCCGACATGTCCAGTCTAACAAGTGGCCAGCTCCTATGTGGAGGCCTGTTCTCCTCCGATGTACTGTCCAACTGGTTCTCAGCAGTTGCACTGATGCATGGGCTCATAGAGAACCCGGTGCAGAAGGAACAGCTGCTTAGAGTGTTGCTAGCAACGAATATTGGAAGTTCGCCAGTCTCGTTGCTGCATCAGTGTACTTTGTTGCTGCAACAGACTACTAAGTTAAAGTCTAAGGTATGTAAGGATTTTGTTTAGTTTGGTGATAAGAATTTCGTTTGATTGAATCGTCATTATCATTAGGAAACAAGTCTTTAGACGTTATGCAATGGAAACATTTTTTTTATTTGTGAAATTAATGATTAGTTTCATTATTTGTCTAATTTATCTGAAGAATTCAAATCAAAGCTAATAGAAATGAATTAAGTAGGGTCCGACCGGCCGAAAACGAAATTCGGCCTGATAAGCATTTTCGGCCGAAAAGGAAAATAAATAATATTTTTTGTTGATAGGTTTTTCTTTCGTCTAATAAGTAAAAGAAATAGTGTCAATCTTTTAATCATAATATTTAACTGTTTAAACTGAAATCACACGAAAAGTTGTACTGTGTGTGTTGTAGTTGTGCTGTTGTGTTTTCAAAGACTTAATAATAACTCTCATCATCACTCTCATCATCAAACAATCTGATGCACGCGACAAAAAGCACTTTTTTCTTTATTTCACAGTTATTATGCTCTATGTTGTTGTAACTATCGATTTTCTCTGAATAAATGATTTGCTGGCGCTTAATCATTTTCAGCCACGGCCGAAAATAATAAATATTATGTTTCAGCATAAAAAGAAAGTTGCCGAAAATGAATATTTCGGCCGGAAATTGCCGAAAACGAAATTCGGTCCTTTCTTTGTTAATTTGTATCGATCTCATCTATGTACATTAGGGGTGATCACTTCCGCTCAAGTCTCGTTTCTCGTTTCCAGGTAGCTCTCCTCATGCTGCTCGCGATGTGGATGAGCTACTGCCCGCTGGCCGTGGCCGGCTTCCTGCGCGCGCCGGGCGGCGTGGGCTGGCTGGTGGCGCAGACGTGCGCGGCCGAGCACGACGACAACGAGTTCCTGCTGCAGGGCCTGTCCGCGCTGCTGCTGGCCATCTGCATACACTTCAACGATGACTCCGTCGAGAACTACTCCAAGGTAACGCGAAGTGACTCAATAGATCCTCAACACGTGATTGAAAATTTAAAAAAAATACGTCCACGAGTACGACAGAAAAAAAATTCTAATAAGCATTTTCAGACTCATGTGGTAAGTCAATGACAATATGGATCCTGTCGAGTATTCCACGCACTATTAGCAATCTACCAACTCCTAGGCAGTTTCTGAACTACCATAATATTGTGATTCTTACGTTTGGTAGCTTTGGTAACTTTTTGGCGGCATCTACATTGCTAAATGCCATCATCATCGCCAGACGAAACGCAAAATCTTGCATCGCGTAAGCATACTTTGCCGCGCAACTAGCATAATATACAACGTCCCAACATTAATCGTCGGGCAGTAGCCCACCAGACACGACACCCGTCTGGTCGGGGGATCCTCCCTTTTCTATAGTGCATGAGTGAACCTTACAACCTGTTACCTCTATAACTTCTACGTAGTCCTTTTGCTAATGAAGGATTAAAATTTTAGCACTGCATAAGTTTTTCTTGTTTGTTTCCAGGAATCCCTCCGCCAGCTGCTCACAAAGCGCATCGGCATGGAGGTGTTCACGTCCAAGCTGAGCGAAGTGACGCGCCACGAGCTGTACAACAAGGCGGCCAAGCACCCGCAGCTGCGCGCCAAGGTGCCCGCTGACGTGCTCGTCGACTACGAGTTCTGTCGCCTGTTCAAAGTGCTGGAGAGTGAGTATATGAGCCTGAATATTTTGGTCGCATCTTATTGCATAAGGCTTAGAAAACCCACACGATGCGTTGTGTCGCCGTGAGGACGTAGCACCCGAGGGACGAGCCGGGGAGGGTGATACAGTACCCTGCAGATTGTGGGTTAGCAAACTGTCTCGAAACTATAGTCCATTTACAATAGCATTAGAAAGAAGTTAAAAAAGGTTATTTTTAATGCACACTTTGTAACAAAAATACAATAAACATTGTTACATTATGATAGACGCCGAATTTATTATGATCTATTTTTACAGCAGCTGTCACACTTAATTGTAACCATTTTAACTATTTATCTTATGAAATTATGTGGGTTTAATTTATTTATATTATATAACTCCAATTTAAAATTACAGTGTCAATGCTAAAAACCTAAAAGAAGCAGGGATGAACAATACTTGGAACGTTATTCGTTTCACTATAATTCTACCGAATTTTATTTTAATTAAGGTGGATGCGCTGCAGTAGCCCGCGAAATCAGACGAATTCGGAGCAATTCTAATTTAAAGGGATGTATTGATGATTTTTAAGGTTAAAATTGTATTATTGCCTACATATTTCTTATTGTTGCGCATCATATTATTTTTATTAAGATACAACCTTACACTGACCTGCAAATTGCAAAAAACGCAAGAAAATTAGAATTTAAGCATCTCCCTTAAAATTGTTTTATCATAACTTTGAAATAAAATGTTTTGCATTCCTGCTTCTACGAGCCTCTTTTTTCTAATGCTATTATAAATGGACTATAGGTTTCCGCACACGGTGTGCATGTCTCTTGTAACTGGCGAGTTGTATTGAAATTACATGAAATAGTTTATTCTGTAAATAGGAATCACTCACAATTATTGGAATTACTTTTACAAGTCATACGGTATCTAAGAAGAATTGGCGTAACAAACTCAGGTATCAAATGTAGATGTGGGTGTAGTGAATACCCCTGCCTACACCTTCGTGGAATACAGACCTGATGTTACTGTAACGAGTCGTGTAGCATTCTAATAAAGGCTTTTTCGTTTCCCCCAGGTGTCCTGGTCGAGAGCCTGACAGAGCGCCCACAACACAACGGAACCGGCTCCCCAGCCCTAGAGCGAGGCTCCCCAGAGAATGGTACGCTGGAGCAGTACAAGACGCTCATCCGGCAGCAGGACGCGCGCCTGCAGGAGCTCATGTCGCAGCTGGAGGGCCTGCTGCATCAGAACCAGTCCTTACAGGTGACGTCATCTTTGGTAGCAGCAACCTTAAAAACTATGGAAATGATACCCATGAAACCATGAGGAATAATTTCAAAATCATAGCTGCCATCTTAGATTTTAATGATGTAACTTCAACTTTGTGTGACAGACTATCCTCAAACTCGCAGTTATTTTACATCTGGTAGCAGCAACCTTATTGTAACGATATTAAAGATCACTAATTTTGACAAAGAAGCAACAGATGTCAAATAACTGTCAAGGGACTGTCGATATCGATTTTTCGACAGCATCAAACGCGATGACCCACTACTTCACTCTCCAGACTGCGGCGTTAGGCTTATCTCACATTCTAACCAATCTCTTTATAACTTCCAGAGTGCCCTCAACGACTCAATATCTGCCAACTCCCACTTGAAAGACGAGAACACACTCTTGAAAGCTCAAGTATCAGCCGCCGTCGCCCTGCCAAGCCAGGCAGTTCCTCCTCCTACCCAAGACGACTCCAGAATTCAGGAGTATGAAGCCAGGTTACAGGCGTTAAATGCCGAGGTGGGCAGGCTCACCGGTGAGCTGAAGATAAGTCAGGATGGGCAGAGAAGTACGGCGGAAGAGTTGGAGAGAGTGAGAAAGGATCAGGATGATCTGTTGGAGCTGCTTGCTGATCAGGTTTGTGATTAAAGTTATAGTTTTGTTTCTTTCCTTAAAGAGTGTACAGTTTTTTGCATAATAACAGAAAATAATTACCCGTAATTCAAAACGTTCAAAATCTAGTCGCAGTCTCATCTCGGTGACAAACAAATTTCAAAAATGTAAGGAAATTTGAGGTATTTTTGACAGATTGAGCCTGAGATCAGACTTTTAACGTTCTTAAAATTACTAGAATTGCCCCTCTGTGTCAACTGCACTTATATTTATATTTCTATAATTATACCATATTTCGTCAGTGACTTTAGAGAAGAATTTCATTTTTACTAAAGCTCTAATAACCCAATATTTCTTTTCCAGGACATAAAATTAAACGACTACAAGATGCGCCTCGCGTCGCTCGGCCAGCCAGTGCACGAGGACGTGTGCGGCGCGCCGCACGAGCGCGCGTGAGTGCGGCACGGACTGGCTGCACCCGACTGTTATTACATAGATTGACTGCGTGAAAGACAAGGAAGATAGGATTCACGTGCGTTAGAGCGAGATGGGTTGATGTTTATCGGCCTGATCACAAACATTTTTAGAAAGAAAATACCATAGTTTTAAGTTACAGGCTTGTAACGAGCAACTGCGTGGCGTGTGCGTGATAACCGGTTTGATATCTTCCATAGAGTTTCATACAACTACCTCTACACTCCATAATTACAACCGTTGCGTGCACGCTCACGGATTTATACGTACACCAGCGACCCGCCTCTGCTTCGCACGGGTATTTCGACTTGACAAAACATCGAGATTTATTTATTATATGTAAGTTTAATATAATGTATGTACCTTCCGGTATATTATATACTTTAGATTATGGTGAAAACCGCACCAAAATCAGTTGCGCAGTTTAGAAGAACAACGCGGTCGCACAGACAGACATGAAAGACGACTTTCATTTATAATATGTATGTATAGATAGGTGATGACTTGTACAGTCCAAGCCCAAAAACTCGCACATTGTGGCATCTCGTTTTTATTTCGTGTTTTTTTTTGTCGCCATTGCCAATCTGTGTAATAATATATCTGTTAGGTAGACTATAGTGTAAGATATAAAGTGTACTGTGCAAGTGAGCTGGCTGCTGATGTGAGATGGGCGCAGCCCGATTCTAACTTTATGTCAGCTCGGGACCTGAGGCGCGGCGCGGTCACACATCACGTGTGAGGGAGGTACTGCGCAGGCACCGCACTTCAGAGCCGCCGTAAAGTTTGACGCCGACTATACTGCCGTTAGACATTTTACAGATTATTCCGGGATTTACCGGCTTTATAAGTATTTAAAGGAAAGAAAAAATATTTATTTGTCACAGAAAAATGTGCATATTAAAAGACACAACTAGAATACCAACTTAGATAGTGTTTATTTAATTAATTTAGCCTTATGATCAGTGATAGGAATAGGTAGTGCCTATTTACCTAAACTTCGAAGAACAGAGACAAGAAACGGAGACTTCCTTAGGACTAAATTTTTTTCGGGACATCTGTCCCGAAATTCGGGACAACACATTTAAATACATTAAAAAAATATGTTATTTGGAATAAGACATAACGTTTATAATTTATAACTCCATAATATTATTATTGAGTTATAAATGTTTTGTCTAGTCGCAAACTTTAGGTAAAGATAGACGAATTACTTATTCCAAATAACATATTTTTTTAATGTATTTAAAAGTGTTGTCCCGAATTTCGAGACAGATGTCCCGGAAAAAATTTAGTCCTAAGGAAGTCTCCGTTTCTTGTCTCTGTTCTTCGAAGTTTAGGCAAATAGGCACTACCTATTCCTATCACTGCTTATGATGAAGGGTCGCCTGACTGCGAGAATAACAAAAATAGTGTGAGGAGAGCCATTTATAAGCATAAGTGTAGCTAGCGAAAGATATACTTAACATAGTAATTAATTAGACGTTTTTGATACTATACCAGTCAAAATTATGAGAATTTAGTCGATATCATTAGGAGCGTTTGGTATATATTTACCTAAGTCAAAATTTTAATTTACAACTTCATTGAGTACAGTCAGCAAAAGAGGTATGCAGGGTTATCGGATATAATTAATGTTTAGTAAGAAACGGATTGATGTTTTCAGATAAAATTTTATTTAATTAATAGAAAACAAACAGTTCATCATTCATCCACATCCACATCCATCGGTTTCTTACCAAACTTCAACTATATTCGACGACCCACGTACCTATGTAAACGATTAATTTAATTACAGGCTGATTTTCCGCCAGAGATGTGCTTTATTTCAAATTGAAGTTATTTCAAGTGAAACAAATATCAACTTTATTTTAATGGTTATTAAGTTGATTTCAGAGAGACTAGCACTATTGAAAAAGTTATAAAAAAGTTTGAAGTTGTAGCGTGACTGAACTTTATTGTGTAAATTAAAGTTATTTTTCCATAAACTCGACATCTGTTTACATTTTTGGCGAATGTGTCGCGATATTAGATTAGGTATAATATGCTTTATTTATGTGACAATATTGTGTAGCCACAAGCTTTCCTTCTCGCATCACGCTAGTTTAGAAGCCGTCTCCCTTGAGCAATATGCTACAATATACAGATATTTAATATATTTCAGTAATATATTGCGACATTGTATAAGATATTGTGATTCGAATGTAAAAATGTATGAAATTAAATGTTACACTGATTTTGTTTGTAATATTCATTTTTATTCATACCATCACGCCTGTGATCCCCGAAAGGTTAGACAGGTATATCTATAGTACATCCACAAATCGCCAGTGTAAAAGGGGGCGATCCTATTGCCATCGACCGGACACCAAACCAGTCTCCGAGGTGCTACTGAGTCGTTCGTTTTTATTTGGCAGCTTTTTTTCTCTAACCTACGGTGCTTAGATCTGAGGGGCAATTCTCATAATTTTAAGAACGTTCACAGTCAGATCTCAGGCTCAATCTGTCAAAAATACCTCAATTTCCCTACATTTTTGACGAGTTTTGACATTTCTTTGTCGCCGGGATGAGACTGCGACTGCATTTTGAACGTTTTATATTACGAGAATTGGCCTTCTGGTCGGTCACCGAGTCACAAAATTTCCGCCTTGGAGTTTGCGAAAGAGTGATGGAACACAGCACGACAGGACAAAATTCGGAACACCACGCTGCGTTCCAAGACTGGCATAATGAATGTAGGAAAGAAGGCTGCCAGGCTCAAATGGGATTGGGCGGGTCACATCAGCCGTATGCACGATGACCGCTGGGCGAGAGCCTCCACACACTGGGTGCCTGAAGATGGACGGCGTGGCGACGACGTGGCGCGGGAAAAAGCGTTCTTGGAAGGATTTGGGGAGGACTTTGCCCAGCAGTGGGACAGTATAGGCTAATAAATATATAAAAAAAAAAAACTATTTTTTCCTTAAATCACTAAAATTTCAATAGATCAAGGGCGTAATGGGTGCTGTGGTATATTCGTGAATGGGTGGACTAGGCGCCAAATGAAAAAAGTTTTCATCAAAACATTTAATACACTTCGTACCTCACTCCATCGAATACACTTACATTTATAATAAATTTGTCTATCTACATTAATTTACTATTAACAGTCTCATTTACATGATTGCACGATACATAATACAATACGTAATTTTATTCATATTTTAATCACTGTTGTGTGTTGAGTAACCGTGGTGTGTCTTGCCAGCTCTTCTTCATAGAAAACAACCTATTGGAACCATGCACCTAGCTTCTGACGTTTCATAACTGCCCATCTAGGTTTATGTGAAATGAAATATTTTGTATTTGACTTAGAATCAAAGAGGTAAAGATATTTTTAACATAAACATGAAAATAGCAGTGTGAACAGCTACATGTTTTTGTGTTATTTTATTTCTTTTCTAATGAAACTTTGATAAAATATGAATTCAATTTGAATACATACTTAAATACTTATCGTTTAACATGTTTATGCGTTAAAAATACGATGATATAATGAGTTGATTAATATTAAAATACAAGTTATGAAACAGCCTTACATCTATACAGGAATGTGTTAAATGCAGGGACAACCACAAGGAGTTTACAGCTAACAAAAGCAGACTCTAAGGCTAGCCGCACACATACAACAATATTGTCAATAAAATACATATTGTCAATAATATTGTGTGTGTGCGGCCCGTATTTCGGTATATAATATGGCGTAGTGTGCGGGACCAATATTGATCAATATTTTTGACAATCTTGCACTTTAAAATATTATTGTGTGTGTGCGGCTAGCCTAAGCGAGATTATAAAGAAGGTATTTACATTTTATGAATATTCTTCATATCATCATCATCATGCCGTGTGACCATTTTATTGCCACCTTTGAGTGTACTCAATCAATTTCCTGTAACATGCAGCTGACAGTAGACACCACAGAGTACATTATAATATAGGGGTGCGTAGGTGTCCTGTCAGCTGCACGTTGGATAGACGCTAGTGATAGCGCCGAATTCTAGGCCGAATCCATTTAGATGCCATCGACACGCTAAGAAGATTTCAAACACAATGCAAATTGTTACATGAATAAATAAATAAGAAGATTACCACCTTGTCGTAATCTGAGCCTTGTCTTATAGACTTAAGATTGAGTGACAGGGTGATGACAACAGTCAAATATACATTAGTTTAGTTTTATAGGTGACAAACTTATTAAGAAATAAGTTTGTCACCTATAAAACTAAACTAATAACTGTCTTAGTTATTGTTAAACATTTGATATTGCAGAAACATTCAAGAGTGCTAAAGCTCAAGTTTTTGCGGCTTCGGACATTTTAAATGTTAGCTTAGCGAACCGAATGTCGGAATACTGACTTAATTTAAGATTAATAGTAACTTTCTACTTGGTAAACATAGTAATTTAAAGCAACATAACTTGGCGTATTCGTAAAAATATTTTTATTCTGCTAATGCAAAATCATTTTTATTTCAATACTTATAGGGTTCAAATGACGTGAATATTTTTACAATCACGCCATGAGTGTCGTCATTAAAGCTAATTTTTGATGATTTGATGATAAATTACATAAGAGTCATGGCTTTCACAAACAGCAAACTACTAAAGGGCCATTCTCAACAAATACACTTGGCTAAGGGCCGATTTTTTGACCCGTAGTTAAACTCGACCAATTGTTAAAAATAGCAACTACCTAATGGTAATTTTTTTGTAAAATGTGTTTTTTGTATTGATAAATTTTTAGGTTGTCTATTAATTTAATATCATTGCTAATGGTCAAATAATTATCTATTTGTAAATAAAATAACCATTAGATGACCTAAAAATCGATTAAAAAAAACACATTTTGCAAAAATTTAACCATTAGTTACTATTTTTAACTATGAATCAAACAATCGGCCCATAATACTTATTTCGATTTCATTATTCTAGGAACAGTTCAAAATACAGTACATTGAGTAGTAGCGATGTATGCAGCCAGTATACCTATTTATTGTAATAAAATAGTGCATGGTGTGGATAATGTAACTTTTTCAATAGGCAACTATTAAAATACCGTGCGTTTTTGTCAAACACATTGTGAAAAACCTGTTGGTTTCTTTGAAATGTTGATTTAAAATGTCTTTTTATATTATTTGTACACTTTATCCATACAGTCTATGCATACACTGCTACAAGGATCTTTTGGCGCTCGAGTGACATTGACAGAGGGCGCTATTGGTCAACAATTGTGCTATGTTTTGGGAATTTTATTGAAAAAACGTATTGAATGGCGGCTTTAGTTCCAATTTTGGTCACGCGCCAAAAGAACCTAGTAGCTCAATAGCGCTATAGCTTCAATTTCGCCAAAGGCTGATTAACCAGCTTTGTCCATTAAAGTTGGCCAATCAGTTTTTATGTGAGTGGATATCTCTCTCACAGTGTGCGCCACACACGGACAAACTTATAAACTACAGTTTAAAGTTTAAACATAGTACCGTATCCGGATGCCATCTTTAAACATGCAGACATGTCCGACGAGGTGTGCGCACGCAGCCGCGCGCGGCGCCAGCTAGGTGACGTAGAAATACACTCCCACGCACAGCAACACGCCCAGCACCAGGAACACTATGATGAGGATGAACCGGTCCTGCAGCGCACGCATCACCATCGTGTTCATCAGGCGTGAGGAGCGGTTCAGTTGCTCGTCTGTTTCGCGGAGCTGGAAGGCAAAGTGAAATTCATTAATGAACTGTGCTGCTATATCATGTTATCAGTTATTTGTAGTTACTAGTATTCCTGTTAACCCAAAGTAAGCCAAATATGTTTGTATTATGAGTGGAATCTTTTTAAAGGGAAGCTCTCAAATGGGACGTGTTAGGCCCGTTGTACACGGCACGGTTTCTTTACGGTACGGCGCGCTAGCCCCGTAGTATAATTGTGTGAGCTTGTATGTGACACGGCAAACCACCGGACGACGCATACGGCGACGGTGCCGTGCTGTGGTGCTGCCGTGTCCGTCAACAAGCTTCCATAGTGATCCACACAACAATAACGACCGTGCCTACAAATCAACCGTAGTTTTTCACGGCGAAAAACCGAGAGTGTACAATGCAACGGGCCTTTAGGCCAGACGGGTAACCAGTACCAACTGACAGCGCCCGTTCATGAACATGACGCTCGCCACCATTTAGAAGGGAGATAACCTAACAATGATAATTTTTTCTTACCCTGCCCCGGGACCTCTGTATGGTCTCCCGCTGCACGCTGAGGTCCTGCAGCACGGCGGCGCCGATCTGTTCCGTCTCCAGCACCACACGGTAGCCCTCGGTCAGCGACTTGCCGGTGCGCTCCAGGCGCTCCGAGTTGTCAAGCAGCTTGCGGTGTTGCTCGCCCGCTCCGCCCCAATCGTCGTATACTTCATCGTTCTCGAAGTTGTCTGGAGATTAGTAGATGATTGTTTAAGTTAGCCTTTTAAAACTCTATGCTCACACAGTGCGGACGACGCGAAGTCTAGAATATAACACAAGCCACTAGGGGAAAGATTCATAGAGCGGACTTTGACTTGCTAATAAAATAATTTGCTAAGTAAAGTCTGCGTGTCATATGAATTAACCTTATTTTTACGCGAATAATGTTCATATTCGAATGCCACGCTTACCTACTTTACTAAACAAAGTCAAAGTGCGATCTGAAAATTTTGCCTTAAGTCCGTATAAAATCCTTACATGATCCAGCATTGTTGACAACAGAGCGGTATTCATCCCTGACGCGCTGCAGCTCTGCACGATATGCCGCCACGCGGGACCCTGCGCCCGCGCCGCGAGATTCCAACTCCAATTGCTCCAGCTACAATAACCAAATCAATCAATTTAGGACCGCCTGCATCCCCGTACATCATCACGGTTTGCGGTTGTCCTCCCAAACTTGAATTAATATAATTCTTATATCATCATCATCTGCCTAGCCTTTTCCCAACTTTGTTGGTGTCGGCTTCCAGTCTAACCGGATGCAGCTAATATAATTCTTATATGTAGATAAAAAAAATAATGTGTCTTATCATGATGGATTATTATCTTAGATGTACGGTCACCAAAGGAGATAAGTAACCAGGTCGTCGGATATAGTTGAAGTTTAATAAAATTTTATTTAATTAATAGAAAACAAACATTTCATTTATCAAACTAAATTTCATTCGAAAATGGCGTTTAGACGTGATTAAAAACATTGCTATTAAAAACGTTGGTGACAGGACTCTAATATTTTATCTTCTATCCTTTTCTTAATGAAATAGAAAGAAAAATATGCACTGAACTTAAATTTAGTTTAGTTTGTGAACAAGGGAATCGGCGCCATTATCCATCGGTTTCTTACTAATCTTCAACTATATCAGACGACCCTAGTTACTTATCTACTTTGGTGAGTGTACACTCAATAGCAGAATGTTACTTTCTACAATGAAATATAATCCCACGTTTACATATTTATTTATTTAGTATATTACACAACAAAAATAGGAAACAAATATACATAATATATACAGCAGTACCGCTTTATCTTAAAGATATTAAGAACGCTAGTAACAATGTCCTATTGGCACACTTTAGGCATGGAACCCTAAAAAATATGTGATAACGGAAAATAGCTATAACATAATAAAAATATCTTTGTGAATTCTTTATTAATACCTAGTCTACTAGCAGCACCCCGCGGTTTCACCCGCATAAGTTTCGATCCCCTGGGAATATCGGGATAAAAAGTATCGTGTTAATCGGCGTGTGTTTGACGGCACGGTTGGAGCAGTGGTTAAGCGATTGACTGCTGCGCTGCGTGTCGCGGGTTCGATTCCCGCACGGAACAAATATTTGTATGACCTACATGTATTTGTTCCGAGTCTGGGTGTTTTTCTATCTATAATATGTATGTATTTACAAAAAAAAAATGTATATAAGTAGTTTATCAACCCTCTTGTTACCATAACACAAGCATTAGGTTGCTTAGCTTGGGACTAGATGGCGCTGTGTGAAAATGTCCAGGGATATTATTATTATGTCGTTTATTTATTTATCTTTCTTATTTTAATACATTTTTAAAAATTAGTATATAAAAAAAAAACATTTAAAAATATAAAAAAATAGTTATCCACCGATGTCGGGCAGGGTCCAAGCTACCGGTGGTTAGGGCTCCAGATACAGAAACCTCCTCACAATGCGAGCCGTATCGAGGAGTACTGCCTTCTGAATCAGGCCCTTGATCCAACCGCCTAACGAGAGCCTCGATAGATGTTGATCGAGGCTTTCGGCCATCAGGCCATTAGCCGATACGACAATCGGCACTATGACAGTCGAGCTCACATTCCACATGTCAACAACCTCGTGTGCTAAGTCAAGATATTTGATTTGTTTATCTTTCTCAGCTTTCACGAGGTTCCCGTCATGTGGAATGGTAACATCGACAATCATTGCGCGGCGCACTAATCGATCTATCACTACTATATCAGGTTTGTTGGCGACAACAGTCCTGTCAGTGATGATAGACCGATCCCAGTACAACGTGACATGGTCATTTTCGAGAGCTGGGTCGGGCACATACTTGTAATATTGTACCTCAGAGTTGACAAGTTTATATTTCAAAGCAAGTTGCTGGTGAATAATCCTGGCTACTTGGTTATGCCTGTGCAAGTACTCGCTGTTAGCCAAACGAGAACAACCAGAGATAATATGTCTGATGGACTCACCCGGACGGTGGCATGCCCGACATACGTCAACCGTCCCATCCTTCATAATATGTCTCCGGTAGTTATTCGTCAAGATAACTTCGTCCATAATTGCACAGACGAAACCTTCAGTTTCTCCGAAGAGGTCACCAAAACGTAGCCAGGAAACGGACGCTAAGAAATCTACACCAGGCTCATGAAGAGCCCGATAGAAGCGCCCGTGAAGCTCCTTGCTTTGCCATAACTTCTTGCGGTCATCGGTAGTCAGTACTACAGGTTTGCGCCAGTTCTCTTTCGCCATGGAGAGCGGGGTGAGCCCTTTGTCCATTGCGACCACATCACGGTGCATACCCACTTCGGCTTTTAAAAAATATTCCCTGAGACTGCACACCTCGCGGTTGTGGAGGGTCTTCGCATTTAAAAAGCCTCGACCCCCACACTTCCGCGGGATATACATATTATTATTAATCCTGGTTATAAACAATCTGTGGGGGACTGTCTTTTGTAATTTTGACGTTCGAAAAGTGCTGATTCTCAGCCTAATTTGAATAAATGACTTTTGATTTTATGTGCCAAATTTCATCCAAATCCGTTCAGTAGTTTTTGCGTGAAAGAGTAACAAACATCCATCCATGTAAACTTTCACATTTATAATATTAGTAGGATAATGCAGCCCAGTATTTTTTTAAGTATTTTCATACAAGGAAGTATGTGTAGTAAATGTGTACATTACACATTCTTTTGATAAGGTATCACTAATACCTAGAAACAAACAATACCTATGTACTTTAAAGCAGTTGCATGTTTCATATAATTTACTTAAACATTATTACCTATAGTTCTAGGACAAGGGTTCTGGTGGCGTGTGATATACTTACTAATGAACAGAAATTATCAAATTACTTATATTTAAAAATATTGTTTTTAGCGCCCACATCTATTGTTGGCGATAATAACATGTATGTAAAACTAAACATTTATCCATCAGTTTTGTCTAGTCTGAAAGATTAATACCTATAACATTAAGGGGTTTATTTATTAAGGTTTATTAAAGTTAAGCAACACTTAAATGTCAAAAATGTATGGTTAAACAGTTATTATATATTATATTCTTTATTTTTTGGAAAACAATGATCCAGCATGTTGGTAAACAATAAAATAACTTATTACTAGTGTCAGTACTTAAACTACAACACAGAAGAACACAGACAGACTAAACAGTATTGTGAAAAGGACATCCCCAAATTAATGTTAAGTGATTTTTCTTCTCACCAAACTTGTAATAATCGGAGAGTCAATACTTTCCGCTATAGTTTTTAGAATGCTGTTACCACTCGCCCGCAACTTTGACCACAGCGACGCGGTTTTCTTGTGGATGACGACGTGGAAGCCGTCAGTTCGGTTTTGCGCAAACATAGCAGAAGCGCTGCACCATCATGGCAGTCCCATGAGCATTCTAAGAATATTATTATACTGTATGCGTAGGTCATCCAGCGTTCTTTTGGTATAGTTGACCCAAGATTCCCCGTGTAAAAGCTCTGGCAATAAGCTTTAAACAGTGTCACTTTCACTAGACTGCCACACCGAGCAAATCTTCGGGCCAACATGTTACCTAGGACTGCCAATGCCCTACGCCCCCTTTCAATATAAACACTGTCCTTAAGGTCGCCAGTGAGAAGATACCCTAGATATATGAATGTTGTCACTCTTTTGAGGTTCACGCTGTTCAGGGTAATGTCAGGTAAAGTATCTGGGCATTCACCACCAGCCTTAAAGACAATGTATTTGCACTTCTTAACATTATAAATAAGTCCGTGTGAGGCAGCATACGCCTGACAGACCCGCAGTATTTCATTTACGGCACCTGCCGTCGGCATCAGCAACGCCATGTCATCAGCACAGCTGATACTATTTATTTTTACACCATGAATGCTACATCCGACCCACATATTGCTGAGGTCCACGATTAGGCCATTTTTATATGTGCTAAATAGCCTAGGAGATGTCAGACCAACCTGTCTCACACCACAATCTAACCTATAAGTCTCAGAGCCTGCATTGGACCACCTAACAACATTTTCCTGGTTCCCATACCAATACTGTAGGATCCTGAGGACTCCTGCCGGTACAGTACACCCCTATCCTCAAGATCTCTCCAGAGTACATCATAATTTACCAGATCAAAGGCTCTGGAGAGGTTGAGAAAACAGGCATATATGCGCGGATGATGCCAGGATTGCACATCCTTCAATCAGTGTAATACTGGACCGTATGCCTAATACTTACTATGGCGCTTTCCGTTGACAGTCCAGGTTGAAACCCGAACTGTGAGTCATGCACTGATAGACATTCCTTCAAGCTAGAATCAATAATACCATCCAGTACTTTTGCCATTGTTAATAATCACTACATAACTTTAAGCACCGTTTATAAATAAAGAGGTTACTATCCAACACAGTAAGGTAGGTGAAAAGTATCACCCTTTAAACTTTAATTCCAGCATTAACTGCATGACACAAAATTATCGAACTTACCAAATCATTAGCTTCTTCAAAATTTGCTTGAATTTCACGGGTTAACTGATCACGATTGTCTGTAAAGAATGTTTATATATAATATTTAATAACAATCGGCTTTTCATTAGGTATTAGTGTCGCCTACTTATTCTATATATGACTAGCTGCGGTCCGTGGTTTCACCCGCATAAGTTCGATCCCGTGGGAATATCGGGATAAAAAGTATCCTATATGTTAATCCTGGTTATAAACTATCTGTGTGCCAAATTTCATCCAAATCCGTTCAGTAGTTTCTGCGTGAAAGAGTAACAAACAAACAAACATCCATCCATCCAAAAAAACTTTAACGTTAAAATATTAGTATCTAAGAACAAATCTGCTGTCATAGCAGAGGACATACAATAATTTGAAATGTTAATTGTTCATTACTCCCTGCAGTAAATACGATTACGGGCAACATTTAAAACGCAAATGCTTGTCACAAAAGTATTCAATGTTTATTTAGAAAAACAAAGATGATAAGACCTACCTTCACTGCCAGACTTCAAACGTCCTATTTTAGCCGTTATATCTGCTGTAAGTACTGAATACTGTTGCTCGTATGACTGAATTAATGTAGCCATTTTTATAGTCCTAAAGGCAAACAATAATTGCCGCGGTAATCAATAAGTTTATTTTTTAATTTAACACGTAACAAAAAACCATGACTGCACTCTCACCACATCACATCACACACATGACATTGACGCATGTCATTCATTATACTCGTAATGTCATCATGCGATAGCTCCCTTATTATTATTATACTCTTTGGTTGGTGATTCTGTGCGCCGTTATAGCAAGAGCAATAATTAAACGAACATGATAGTTTTTTCTAGTGAATGAGAGAGAGAATGAAAAGTCTGGTACAGACTGACTGACTGAGAGACAAAGAAACGAAAATTAACTTCAAAATGTACTCTGTGATTAACTTCTACGTACTTCGCTGATGAGGCACGATGTCCCAACTTCTCAATAACACACCAAAACAATAATCCTGATGGTTTGGTGCTGAAACGGGCTGAAATAAGTAGTTATTGGGTTTTCCCATATGGGATTTCTCAGTAGCAGCCTGAATTTATTGCTAGTTGATGACGATAGGCTCGCTGCTCTCTTACCTATTACATGGGACTTAAAACATAACTAGCGAAATGTGGGTATACTATAGATGCACGTCTTTGCCTAACCCTTCGAGAAATACAAATACAGGCAAGATGAAAAATGACCATGCAAATGATCTTTTGAAAATTCAGAAGAATACACAGACTAAGAAGAGGAAGAGTACCATTTGGTCCCTTTTGAAAATCAACACAGAGGAAAATCAAGATGAATACGTTTAATTCGCTCATTATCATTGAGATAGGAAAAACATGGAGATGCCGCGTTATTCTATACATACATTTGCTTATACAAATATAAGTGAAATATGATTCAGAATTTGAAATATCGTTATGTCTCGTTCTTTCTAGTGAGATAATCTTATTTGATAAAAGAGACAACTATATTTTAAGTTGTTGCTAATTATGGCAACATTTTGTCTTGACGTACTGACAGCTGTAGGTAAGTGCCGTAGCAGCCATCTTATGCGACGAGTTTGTGGTAGTTTTGCTGTCAAATGGTTGTTTGTTTTTTGTATTATTGAGATTTGCGAGAAAATTACGAGGATTTTACCTTTTAAAACTGCATGTAAATGTTGGAAAACAGAAGTTCAACATGCCTGTGTGTTGTATTGTGAAGTGTGGTGCAAGAAAGAATGAAAATCAACCTCAATTGTCTTTGCACAGGTTAGTAGCCGGTTTTCATGCAATAATACATACAATAATACACAATTGATGATACAATTGTAACGCGATCATGAATTTATGGCTAAAGTATTGATATTTGGGGTCATTTCCATATAACAGGCCTTTTTATTATATTTGTTAATTCATTCGTTTGTTTACAAACAGATGTCATAATGGAATAGTGTTGTACCGTTGCTTACTTACCGTAATAGTTTCCGAAACTAGTTCCTCCGCTGAAACGATACCCTTATATTCTGCGATGTTAACATAAATAATCTTGCGTCTTATTCGGTCCGAGTGACCTAGCTAGGTCCAGCCTGTGGTTCACACTTCACAGCACCAAAATCCATCGTGATCCAAACGTGATAACTAGTAAAACTCGTATGTAGTATCGTTACTCGTTATAGTAACAACGAGATAACAGTTGTTCCTTGATTGACACAACCCTAGCAATGGCAGCCATTTTATGAGACAAGATGAGTTGTAGGTATGCACCCTTTTTTTGTAGGTATTTCCAGTCCATACTTTTCTATGTCAATGCTCATTATTAAGATTCAGTACTAGGACAGAAAGAAAGGAAAAAAACCGTTTTTTGATTGTCTTATGACCATAGGATTTTTTTATCTAATTGATTTCGAAATAAAATCATACTTAATTATTTATTTACTAAAAAAAAAATTTAAAAGCAATTTTAGTTATAGGAATGGAATGTTAAACTTGAAACGAGTTGCAGAGTAAAGTTGATCCATTCAGTCAAAGACCATTCAGTACAACAATAAAATGTTTGAATGTGTGCGCGCCGTACGCGATGGTGTGTGTAGTCTGTCTCTGTAGTGATTTGATTTGTAATGCGATACAATGTGATCACTGAACGAACAGTTTGATGAAGAAAACAAAAGTTTTTGTTTCGTATTTTATTTTATTGGTGCTTACAACAAAAGTGAAAGTAATGGAATAAAAATTAATGTGAGTACAACTTTACTGCCGTCACTGAGTTGAAAAAAGTAAAATCGTTTAAAACTTTCGGCAAGTAGGTGTCGAACTATCGAATGCTTACTGCAATATTAGTTAAAATTGCTGATTCTCTACTAACATAGGACTATTAGCTATACAATTGAACATTGAATAACTTCGTAACTATCATCATAATATGATATGCAGTCTATTTTGTATTGTTGTTTGTACTTTCTCAAAGCGTGGTCTTACAAGACGAATATTTGAATAGTTAATGTCGGTTTAGAGATCACGATTATTTAACACGCACATAGGTGGGGCTCGACATCTATACAGTTTTCCTACTCTTTGTTTATTCTGTTCTGTCACACGATATAGTGTTAATTTGCCCCCAAAACGTAACACCTACCTACTTATAGTAAACAAAAAGTATTATTTTGTACTCATAATTTAATTATAAATAAGTTCTTAACTTTGCCGGATCTCACGAGCGAATCTGACAAACAATGCATGTTTACATGGGAACTGCATTTAGAAAAGTTTACATAACATTCCCACTGTATTTACCAGAGTCGTTTTTGTTATAGCACCATGCTCCGTCACTGTGATGAAGATTCGGGCCGGAGCTCCTGCTCAGCCACGTCAATCTGCCTCAGCCCAGTTATGGACTTCCAAATTGATGAAGACCTGAACCGCATCAAAAGACGACACTCAAAAACACAAGAGGCTAGCACCAACACTGAACTGAAAGTCAGTGTCCGTCCTAGAAGCTGTGTGGGTCTCCTCAAGTCTCCAGATGAAAGAGACCCATTCCCCAGCTGCAGAATACCTAGAAACTACAGAAAGCCTGTTTTTAATCTATTTGACACCTCTAGGAGGGGAGGACTGAGTAATGCACATTCCACTTTAGAAATAGCCTGCAGCACTCAAATTGAGGAACCTAGAATGCAGACCAATACTGTTTCCATGACTGCAATCGCTTTAAATGACAATGTGACTAAACCACCACAACTACCTACAAATTTTAGAAGAGGAAAGCCTGTTCAGAGGGCTGCATCAAGATTATACAAAGCTGAATGTGGGTTCAAAGGGAAATATGGATGCATTGGTCCCGAGTTCATTGTAAGAGCTTCACAACCAGCAAGACACATTGACTTAACTCTGTCAGCAGTTTCTGACAAAAGAGTCATTACTGTAGTTTTACTGAACGGGCAGAAGGTTGAGGCCATGTGCGACCCAAATGTAATAACTTCAGGACAATTGTTTGAAGCATTGGTGCACAGTGAAAAGTATGACCATAACTTTATGCTTGGCATTGCCATTTTAATTGGAGGAGATTTTGTATTTCTACCAGATGATTACAAAATAAAAAAAGTTGCTTCAGATGCTTGGCATAAAACCAACAGCAAAAAGAGAATATCTGATGATGATGCTACTTTGACAGTCTTCTTGAGGATAAAGTTTTTCTTGCCCAAAAACATTGCCAGTAATATACAAGGTGGAGAATGGAGATACAGAGTGTATTTACAACTAAGGAGAGCTACCTTAGAAGGTCAGCTGACATCAACAATCCAGAATCTCATCTTGTTGGCTGGATATGCTTTACATATTGAATTTGGAGAGTTTTCATTCAGAGAACATGGAACAGCGGATTATTTTTTGTTGGAACATTATTTGCCTGAAACTGTGATAACAAATGACATGGCAGACATCAAGCTACGCATGAAGAGAGCCCACGAATCTAGAAATGGTTTGGATAGACACAAGGCAATAATAAACTACATCACCCTTGCACAAACCTTTCGTGACTATGGCACTCATTTTTACTCTGCAATCTGGGCCACTAGAGATGGATTTTGCAGGGACGTGTGGCTCTCAATTGGCCCAAGGGGTATAACCCTCTATTCCAGGAATAATCATGCAACTGATGACACAGGCACCCATACAAATAGAATAGTTCTACAAAGTCTACCTTGGCACCATATACATACATTCTATTATAACAAGAAAAGCTTGTACATCATGCCCAATTCATATTCAGGGCTATCAAAAATTGGTGTCAAATATAAACTGAAAATGTTAGACAACAAAAGCTATTTTACATTTTGGTTGGCGTCCCTGCACCACAGGTTGTATCTCAAGCTTTATGCTAAAGAGGACTTCCTCACTTATTTATCAGATGAGTTTAATTGCCCTCTGAATGTAGCTGAAAGTCCGAAGAAGTATGACTGTAGCAATTTTCAAGACAGCTACAATTTAGCTGTTAGAAACCCAATTAGAGTAAGAAGACCTACTAGGAGGAGGTTTAAAGTTGATATATTTAGGGAGAAGAAGGTTCAGAATAAAGAAAATGAGAAGCCAAACACAGAAGAACTTCTGAGACAAATAATATCACCAATACCTAATGATGAAATAGTATCAAACACCTCATTAATCCAAGGCCACGAAAATTCCTCCAATGATGGGTTGTCATCTTCAGAAAGTTGCAGTATACCAAGGAGGCAAGGCGTCAAGATGGGCACTAGGGTGTTCCATGGAATGAAGTCTGTTACTGATAGTAGATATCCCACCTTACCAGTCAGAACCTCTAATCCTTGTTCAAGGTCTGAGGGTGACTTAGCTATGACACAGAGTGATTCCGATGATCTGAGTACAGAGCAAAGACAGCATTGTATTATCAACAGCATGCAGCTGCTACCAGAGAGACATTATAACCAGAACTTAACTAGTGCACCAACTGCATACGTTTTAGAGTCTCCCAAAGTATACCCAGATGTTTTCAATTATAATGCTGCTAATAATGAATCCTGTTTAAATACATCACTGTTTGAGAAACTCGACAACATGGAATGTGTCCAAGGTGAAAGAATATTTGTTACTGCTGTACTAGAAAGAGATGATATGAATGCTCTAGGGCTACAAGTAGCAGAAGGCTCAGATGGCAATGTGTACATTAAGTCAATAACACCAGGAAGTCCTGCAGATCTATGCAAGAAACTTTTACCTGGTGATCAAATAATATCAGTCAATGGGAAAACTTTGCTGAATGTTAAATATGATAAGGCATTACTTATGTTACAGTCGGCTCCACATAAAGTGGAACTTATTGTTCTACAAAATGCTAATAAACCAAGCCATTTAGACTATCAACACAGTCTTGGGAGCCAATTTGCAGACAGCAGCTGCAACAATATAGGTCAAAAGTGTATTAGTAATAGTGTTGCTAGTGCCTTAGATGTAGAAATAACAGATGATGAATTGTTGAATGAAGAAGCTTTAAAAACAATATATGCTCTAATAAAACTAACGAAAGATAAAGTCATAAGTAGAATGAAAGATAGATCAAGCAAACAACCTACACCTGATAATAGTAACCTTCAAAAGTGCTTTTCAGAGAATAAAGTGTTTGAAGAATCTGATTTAGGGAATTATTCATCTCAGGAAAATACACCCCAGAAGAGAAATTCTCAGAAATTCAACACATGGCGCGGTCAGCTCTCCAATAACAGGTCAAAGAGACGACCTTTGAGCCTCAGTATTCCAACAGGTGTAGATTTTCCAGATGACTATTTAAATGACAACTCAGATGACCTATTTAAGAAATCATCACTAAAATCTATTCAATCCTCTTTGAATAGCTTAGATAAATCTGTAAAGAGCAGTTCTTCAAAGTCTGTAGCGTTACCACGAAACTTTGGGTTTAGTAGAAGGTGGTTGGGCCCAGTAAGGTACCCTGTGACACCTTGTAAGAATAGCAATGTGGAGACTGAGCCGAGTGCAATCGTTAACGACAATGTGACGCGAAGACATTTCGTGTATGGTGCTGGAGATTCCGATGAAGATCAGATATTTTTGTAAATTATTAAGACTTATATTAGGTAAATTCAATCTATATACTTACGAATTATTTTATGTTAAGTTTAGAGGACTATATAATAAATGCTATTATATGTAACAGACTAGCGTGTATTCTTTCTTTAAAACGAACTAAGAGCCAAGTAGGTACCTAACAAGATAAGTAGGTACATACGTTGCGCCGCCGCCGGCCGGCCGGCTGGCGGCGCGGCGGCAGCGTGGCTTTTACTGTGTGATTGATCCATCCGATCATTCCTGCGGTGCTTGGCTTAATGTTTCCTGATGATTTCCCTTTTCAAGAAATAAAGACGTGTTATCATAGCACGTGGTGATCGATAGCTCTATATTATTACGTAGGCTACATTATATATCAGACTTATCAATGTTATCATTACGCGCAAAGTTCGCTACGAGTAAAGTAGGTTACAAAACTTTACAACTAGGCTGTGTCGTACACAGCTTTTGGTAGGTACTTACGTAATTACTCGACTACGACAATAACGACAAAGCCAAAGGAGGGTTTGAACAGGCTATTTAAGTATTAGCATACATGAGAGGCAAGACGTCTTGGGGAGGGCAGGTGCAACTCGATACCTACTTACGCCCAGGCCCAGGCTGACTGACGCCCGTTACAAATAGGCTATACCTACTATTTAGGCAAATATTACTGTAGGTTAGCTATTTACATTACACTATAGCGGTAATTTTGCTCAGGCACCTAAAATCGCGTGTTGTCTATCATTGCACATCTTCATCAATAAGTATTTCTTGATGGACAATGAACTTTGATAAACGAAGAACTCGTTATCAGTCATAAAAATGTGTGAGCAAATTAAGCCGGCGTTTATATCGCGTTTCTAGTTATGTAATTTACGCGCCACTCACAATAACACGCTCACACGCTGTGAACTCGAGAACGGCCTGGAAAGTTCTAAGCTTGCCGAGCACATGTTTTCGCTATACATTGATGCAGGTCAATGCAAAACCCATTTGTATATAATAGTCTATGGCAAAACCGGTTTGGTCTCAATTCTCAACGATGTTGAATTGGAGAATATGTAATATCTTATCAATATAGTATAATGTACTCTGTGGGTACTTGGGTACCTATTTTGAGTGCTGTAACTTGCACTTGTACAGACGCCAGCACATCAAGCTACTAAGTACAATCTGTCAACAGCATTAAGGTTCAAGGTTGATTTTTGTTGAGGGATTTGAGTTTCGGGTAGCTTGACCTGCTGGCGTCTGTACATCAGTGGCAAGCTACCACACACATTGCCAACAGGTAGAAAAGGGTAAGACTTGGGAATGGATGGACTATGAATGTTTTTGAGTTGCATAATTTAATTTTAGATTTGAGCTGTAGAGATTTGTCCACTCCCAGGAACAAAGCAATTTTCATTCCAGTATACCATGTGCTGATTACCATTTCGTCCCTGATTTATGTGACTTCTTGGTACTATATTCATGTAGGTATTCATAAGGAAGTAATATACACAAATTAGAAACATTAATCATTTTATTTAAAAATAACACTGCTCGCACTATTCAAGCAAATAAAACTAAATAATTCTAACAAGACAGAAAATTGTCTTTCTACATATATTTGTAACACAATCAGACTCAAATAAAACTGGGAAATACACATTCACTCCACAATTTGTATAAAATCAATCAAACTACCAGATATCATCATCATAACAATACCCATAACAGTGTTAAATCCTATAACAGTTCTGTTTTCACAATAAATGCATTTCGAAGCCCATAGATGTTATTTACATCATACCGCCCATGCCACCCATGCCGCCCATACCACCCATGCCTCCCATGCCGGCCATGGGGTTAGCTTCCTTCTCTTGAGGTATTTCACAGATCACGGCTTCGGCGGTGGTGAGGAGGGACGCTACGCCACTAGCATCTGTTAGCGCTGTCCTCACGACCTTGGTGGGGTCAATGATACCCTTCTCAATCATGTTCACATACTCATTGTTCAGAGCATCATATCCAAATTCAGGGCCCAAGTCCTCGACTTTAGCGACTACGACGGATCCATCGATGCCGGCATTCCGCGCGATCGTCATGCAAGGCATTCTGAGGGCTTTCTTGACGATTTCAACACCTGTCGCCTGGTCACTGTTGGCTGTCTTCAGTGCTGCTAGATCGGGAATACATCTGAGGAGAGCAGAGCCACCTCCGGGAACTATACCTTCTTCAACAGCCGCTCGGGTCGCATTCAAAGCATCATTGACACGGTCCTTCTTTTCATTGACTTCAACTTCGCTGGAGCCACCAACATGTAAGACAGCAACTCCGGAAGCTAGTCGGGCAAGACGTTCCTGCAATTTCTCCTTTTCATATTCAGAGGTTGTCTCTTGGATTTGGTCACGGATCTGTTCAGCTCTCCTGTCAATGTCTGACTTCTTACCCTTTCCTTTTAGGAAGAGGGTATCATCCTTAGTGATGATAGCCTCACCCACTTGGCCAAGATCAGATTGCTGAAGGTTTTCTAGCTTAATTAAGTTGGAATCATCTCCGAATACTACACCACCAGTGGCAATAGCCATGTCACTGAGGGTGGCTTTGCGGTTGTCACCGAAGCCTGGAGCCTTCACAGCTGCTACCTGCAGTCCAATCTTCAGTCTATTAACTACTAGTGTAGACAGGGCTTCACCGTCCACATCCTCAGCTACAATGATCAGAGGCTTCCTCTGCTGGTTGGCCAGTTCCAAAGCAGGAATAATAGTCTGCACATTGCTGATTTTCTTCTCTGAGAAGAGAACTAAAGCATCCTGGAACTCCACTTTGGCACCCTTTGATGAGTTGATGAAATATGGTGAAATATAACCTCTGTCAAACTTCATACCTTCAATGATCTCAAGTTCGTCAACGAGAGTCTTTCCATCCTTGACGGTGATTACGCCGTCCCTGCCGACCTTCTTCATGGCATCAGCGATCAGCTTGCCAATAGCGGTGTCACCATTGGCGGAAATGGTGGCCACCTGTGCGATCTCCTCAGGTGTTGTGACGGGCTTGGACATAGCCTTCAACTTATCTTTTACGGCGTCTACTGCCAGCATGACTCCTCTTCTTATCTCAATAGGGTTGGCTCCCTTTGAGATTTTTTCGAAGCCCTCCTTGGCAATAGCTCTAGCGAGAACTGTGGCTGTCGTAGTGCCGTCTCCGGCCTCCTCGTTTGTGTTGTTAGCGACATTTTGAACTAACTTTGCGCCAATATTCTGGAACTTGTCTTTTAGTTCAACACCTTTGGCAACTGTCACACCGTCTTTTGTAATCTTAGGTGAGCCCCAAGACTGTTCCAAAATGACGTTTCTGCCTTTTGGACCCATTGTGACGGCGACGGCATCTGCAAGGACGTCGACGCCCTGCAACATGAGGGCTCTTACATCAGCGCCGAACCTCACATCTTTGGCGTAAAATCTAGCTTGGTTGAGTGAAGAAGCTCGGCGAATAACACGTGGTAGGCGCAGCATTTTTATGTGTAGTGGAATGATATTTCAGTACTTCCAAAAGAAATCCCAACCTTTATTCTCGAAAATTCTCGCCAGGATCACACTAAAACGTGATCTTCCGCCGGTTGTAGGTTATGAAAGACTGACGCGCGATATCTACCTTTGTACAGAATTGGATAGACTCTATGGTTTTTAGAATAAATTAAGATTTTAGCTGCCTGTATTGTGAGGAGTTTCTATCTCGTTTCCTCTAATGAAATTTGGGCAAGGAAGTTCCATTTAGAAACGAATAACCAATACTTGACGTCATTTCATTATAACCTTATTTCATTCATTCATATAAAAAAAAATATGTCTTAGTCGATGGTCTGTGCAAAAAGGTCAATAACCACTGCATTCCAGACTTGATGTGTGCTAAAAATTTGTATATAGCAGGATAATCAGCATTACATACCCTGGCTGGGCCAGGCTGGTCTCGAATCCCCCTCGGTGGGTTCCCTCATTGCCGAGGTGGGGGGGCTCAGTAGCCATGGTCACCAACGGTGAAGCCAAGCGAACCCGAGGAGCGGTCGCTCGTTAGGGCTTTGCCAGTAAGCCGACAACAGAGTAGTTTTACTTGAAGCCGACGACGTAGCGGCCAACAAGTAGGTTGCGGTGCCGTTTGGGCGATATCGCAACTGAGGCGGGCCGCGATGTCATATGGGAGGCATCACGGCTGAGGGTTGGAGGCCGCGGCGGGAGAGAAGTGCCGGTATTGCGCTCTCTCTATCCTCTGCGGCCGAAAATTGGCAGGTGGCGGGGTCAATGACCCGACCCGTCGCAGGGGGACCAAGGGTACCCAGACACGGGGTCGTCTGGCGCCCATGTGCTGGTTTGGTCCCTGGGGTGGTCACGGCGTGCTATATGTTCTGGTGCGCCGGTGATGGGGAGTACTCCCCAGAGGAGGGTCCGGTAACGGACAGCCGCGGCGGGTTCACGGATGAGTGCCCGTATTCCCGCCGTAAGCGGCAGAGGACACCGTGGAGTTTTAGTGGGTTAGAGTCCCACATAACTGCACTATCTATCTCCCCGTTTTAGCATTTCTCCATGATAAAAAAAAAGGCTGGTCTCGAATGGATGAAAGGATGAAACGTATCAAAAAGTTTTAAAATGTTGTTCTGTTCATCTCATAATGTAATACTCCTGAAGCAGCTGGTATCAATGGACAATAACTTGCTAAATGCTGCAAGTTCAACTGATTTTATTGGTTGACCCGCGCAAGGTTGACAAGAAATATAAATATAGAAAGAGAAATAGGCCAAATTATTATTAACAACAATCAATAGAGATTATTCTGATTAGGTTCACTGGGACTATATAGTTCAAATGCATCCGATCGTAACATCACAATGACATTTTAATTTTTTCTCTTCCTCATGTCAAATTTGAAGTTTAGTTTGGCATTTCATTTCATTTGGCGTTTTGTCGGTTTGTGAGTAGGAGTCCGCGAACACGTTTTGTAAATCGGCGTCAACAAAAACATGCGCTAATTTCTTTTCGGAAGCAAATAACTTAAACGTTTATGTCTCAGAGGAAAATCGTGACGTATATCTTGTTTAAATAATACAGTGCTGTAATACTTCATAATGGAGAGTTACATAATGAATGAATTTAAAGGGTAAGATATTTTTCATGTTAATATTAACTTCCTCTGACGGCGTTTGCTTAAAATTTTTAATTAGGTTAATTCGCTGGATCGGTTCTGTGGCAATATTATTCTGTTCAGAAAATATGATATGAGTGCCTGCAACTCAGTGCGGTCGCAATAATTTTATTCGCGCAGACTATAATTTTTTTATATTCTAAATAATTATAATGAATAATTTGAATGTGGTTGCAATTTAGCGATTGATTTATTACTGACTTTGAATAAGTTTATCATACACAACCATAATTCTTATTGTCTTTTTATTCTATTATCCCAGTGTGCATTTAAACTTCTATGAGATCTGTGTAGTTATACATAGTTCTACAATTATGTAGGTATAATTTAAGATAGTAAGCAGGGTACGATTTATACAGTATATTTTTGATAGTTGGGACCTTCAATCAACTTATGGATCATGTGAAAAAAAAAGAAAAATTGTGAATTCTACACGAATTATTAAATACATAATTATTACAAAAATTATTTAACACAGTAATCGTAAAATTAAAAAATCTTTGGAGATTAGTTAGTGGAAGTAGCATTATTATTGTATAAATTTAGCAGGTGCATTGCTAGAAGGAAACTTGAAAAATATTGCTAGAAAAGGGGCTTGTCTCTAAGTAATGGCACGGGTCGATCGATCAGGTTAAGCTACGCTTGCCACGGTTGGTCCTAGGATTGGTGACCATCTTTTCATACCAAGACCCTCCATTCCTTGGAAAGCTTGTTAAGCTGTTAGTCCGGTTGTCATTTGTGGACCTTTGACAGGCATTATGGGTCTTCAGAAGCTCGAAAGTCTGATGACCATTCTTACCAAGAGGAATCGTATTACCCAGTAACTGGGTTGTGGAGGTCAGATAGGCAGTCGCTCCGAGTAAAATACTGGTATTCAGCTGCATCTGGTTAGACTAGAAGCTGTCCTAGGTAGATATTGCTGAAAGGAAACTTTCTATCTTTTCTAACAAGAATATGTAGTTATCATGATATTGAAAAATCAGCTCTTACACTAATATTATATTAATTGGAAGTAAAAAAAACAGTCGAACATCAATTTTATTACTTAGATTAAAAAGTATCTGATGATTGACAAATAAGACCTGCCGTCTAATATCTTCACCACCTTTAGTTGACTGGAAGAGATTGCCTAATGCATTAAGTCCGCCTTTGAACCTTTTTTGTGTGCAAAAAGATTAAATAAACGGGTCACGTGTCCTGACGCGAGCTTAACATTTTTTACCCATCAAAACAAAAGTGCACAACACCGCTAAAGAAGTTTTTACTTCAATAAATAAGTAGGGGTCTGGACATTCAGCAAAGACAAGAATATTTATTTAAGAAATACTTTGTTTGACATAATTATGCATTTAAATATAAAATTTATTTTATTTCTGACAGCCACTACATTTATCTGTCTTTATGTTTACTCATTTATCAATTTTTAAGTTATTCAAATACTATTGTTAGTACAGACGCCAGCACATCAAGCTACTACAATCTGTCAAATTTCTTTAATAGATTTTCAACTTTATCGCCAAAGCATTAAGGTTCAAGGTTAATTGGGAAAATTTGACAGTTTCGGGTAGCTTGACCTGCTGGCGTCTGTACTATAAGTAAGGTAGAAAAAAAAAACCGAACTGTAACTTTTTGACCGCCACGTCAATAACGAAAATCCGTGTTCTCTACGCCAAGCGACTAATTCCTTCTTTCATACCTACAAAATAATAGTCACGGCAAAAGTATATATCGATAAAACATCGATACGTTTTATTTGTGCATGGTTTACGAATAAAAACTGCTTACAATTGAATTGTATTAATTTTCACCCTTTTTCTCTACTTATTAATCATTACCAGAAATTACATCGTTAGATAGCAGATTTTATAATAAAAAGAGTAATTCAAATATTTTAAATAACAAAGTCACAGCACTAATCTCCTTTGTGACGACATCCACTGACGTGATAAGCCGTCACTGGCGTGGGTACTGTATAGTCTAGTCTATGGGCGTGGGCAGCACTGCGCTTACGAACTTTGCCATCTCTGCGTTAGTGATGTATCAGTGCGCTATTATTGCATGATATGTAGTATTTTAATCACGTGATTAGTATTTTATTAAAGTACTCTGAAGAAGTATTAATTATATATTATGAATAATATTTTTTTTTAATTACTCACGAGTTAGTTGGCCCCCGTTTTGGATCGTGTAATCCACAAATATAAAAGCCGCAAATTTGTTTTACGAAAATAAAATATCTACATTTATAATTTACATACAAGCTATCCTACCAAAAACAATTATTTTTTTATTGCAATATCTGTCAAATAGCCAATTGTGTTAATTGCCTTTACTGATTCATCTGAATTACTTAAGTTATATTAAAAAAACAAATACCATAAGAGTATGAATTATATTAGTACGAGTACAAATATTTTATAAGTACGAGATACTTGTGGTATCTCGTACTTACATACGAGCTCTTCTGTTGTCATTTAACTCATTTTTATTTTGAAAATAACTTAATAAAATACCTATTATCTGGTATTAACATAGGTATTGCACAACACTATCAGTGTCCGGCACCACGCGTTGCGCGCCGTCCTCCCGTATTATTATTATACTCTTTGGCGCCGTCTCATCACGACTGTTTCGTACAAAGTAGGTACTGTAAGGAATCCCGCTGACATGGATGCGCGAGAGTTGCCACAAAATTATCGATTTGCAGTTTTTACTCCTAAGTTTGTCACTACATACGGTACTTTTATTTTATATTTTGCTTTGTATTTAGTCTGATGTAAACTGTAGTAGACTTGAAATAATTTTTCTCTTAAATTAGTGAAGCATTTTAATTTGTTTTCGTAAAATATTTCATAAAGCTTTTATCGTAATTGTTTTCCTTGCCCATCGCTAGCTGGCGACTCTTCACGTCCGTGGCGTGGATTTGCACGCCAAATGATACATTTTGCATGATGTCCTTACATTGTGATTTTTTCCCATTAAAGAATGGCTAATGATAAATGATAAATGATTTTATTTTGTAAGTAGGTTTGTACAAACACTTTTACACGTCAATCATATTTTAAAACTAGATGAGGCCGGCGTTTCCTATCTGACTAGCCTGAGAAGAAAGGCCGAAACAAACTCAGACGTCACAGTCTCTTTTAAAGTCCAGACATAATCTTGGTCAGATCATATGAAGACCATGTAGGTCGATGTCTGAGATGGTCTTTTGAGGAAAGAACCACACAGATTGAGAGGACCTGTCCAGTCAGTGCACGCATATGTCAGAAATCGTGCAGCTCAACTCAAAACTTAAGGAGCTCAACGATTCGACGAACAATACCAAAGAAAGGACATTTGGGTAGGCCACAATAATTACTCAAACTGCCAGACCATGACAAAAACTAACAGAACAGAGAGTAAAAATAAAAAATAAAATGACCCACATAGTCTTCACATTCACAATAATTAAAATAATAGAATACTTTACAAAGTAAGTAAATGTCATAGATCAAATTCATTAAGGGCCTGTAATACCTCAGATTGCGAAAATTGTCTTAGCATTAATGGCTCTAGTTTCAACAATACTGCAGTATTCTCTTTGAAATTAATATACAATAAAGACGAGGACTGCTGCGAGGTGTCGTCTGTTTCGAAAACACGATTGCATACAATTTTCTCGATACAAATAAATCTCAAAGTTACCTCTAAACCGTACAATAAAAGAAGAATTATCAATGAAAATGTTCAAATTAGGTCATAAAACTTTGCAGGCTAATCGATCCATGCATAAAGCAGGTGTCATCTGTTCGTTTTTATTTTTTAATCGTTACATTTAACGTAAAAAGATGAGATTGGAAATATCAAGCTTTTTAACCACTCACACCTTGAACCACTCTGCCGCCCGGCCCCCGACAGGACCCCGATTCAGTACTTGTCAGTACCGCTTCGGCTATCGGACGGGGAACCCGTGTCACTTCGCTTGCGCTCAAAAGACCCGATTGGCAACGTTTTATGTTCTTAAGAAATTATATGATAATGTAAAATTAAATTTAGATGTAAAAATAAGGCACCCGTATTTTTATTTTATCCAAATTTTGTAGTTTTAATTTATAAAATCATCTTTGAAATGGTTCAAAATCGTAATCTCACGTCAATGTCAAAATATTGTCAAAAATTTGGAGGTAAGCGTACCTATTTTAGATAGTTCCCAAATTTTTATGGTGTTTTCAATATATTCAGCAAAACTTTTTTTTATAAATAATTTTATTTGAGATAGAAAGAAAGAAAAAAGTTTATTTGGACATAGTTCGTGAAACACAAAATAAAAAATTAATAAAATAAAAAATATATGTTTCAGACAACAATAGTGTGTGCCTCACGGCTGCGCCAAAAAAGTTCATTTCAGCATTAATGCCAGACAGATACTGTCTGACGCTGGTTTTCTAATGAACCTTTAGGGAAAAGTGACGGGGAGAACACACAGTTTCAACATACCTAATACATACTTATAAATAAATAAATAAACTAGTAATCACGTGCATATCATTACAAATACAAAAAAAAAAAACCAAAACCAAAACAACCAAGTCTCAGCAAAACCTGTTTTTCTCGATCAACATAGGTTTGTGGTAATGGAAATATATTTCAATTACCACAAATGTCTAAATACAGGTGGATTTTTGAAAGGATTTTTGAGTAATCACGATACAGCGGACAGAGCTCCGGCGGGACCTAATGGCGACATAGAGAGTGCGATTGTCGCAACCCAGTGCTGGGCACGCCACAATTGCTGCGATAAGTCCCCTCTTTGAGGAGTGGCTGGAGAGGCGCCACGGTACCCTCACCTTCAGCCTGACGCAGGTCCTCACCGGACACGTTTGTTTCGGGCGGTTCCTGTTCAGGATAAGGCGGGAGGAAACGCCAGGGTGTCACCACTGTGTGGATCGCCTGGAGGACACGGTGGGAGCATACGGTGGAGGTCTGCCCAGCTTAGGCGGAGTCACCGCCGCGTCCTCGTGGCGGCGATCTCTCGCTTCCGGCCCGGGTCCAGGCCATGATACAAAGCGTGAGTGCATGGGAAGCCGTCACCTCCTTCTGCGAAGCAATAATGTTCGCAAAGGAGGAGGCGGAGCGCATGAGGGAGAGGCAATCTCTGCGCTCACACGCCCTTAGTCGCCGCAGGAGATGCCCTGGACGACGGGAGTCAACAACCGAATCCCGGACACCGCAGGCGCGGGCTTGCGAGCGGCGAGCAATGGGCAGCTTGCCACCCGGTAAGGACCAGGCCCGGATCGACGGTGCGATGTGTTCCACGCGTGTGACCCCGTCAGTTAGTGCTGACATCTCTTTGAGGCAGGCGTGGAACACAACGCGC
Source organism: Apamea anceps (assembly GCA_951799955.1). NCBI lineage: Eukaryota > Metazoa > Arthropoda > Insecta > Lepidoptera > Noctuidae > Apamea > Apamea anceps. The sequence goes on from OX637518.1 coordinate 1,812,565, forward strand.
CTCAAAGAGAGGTCAGCACTAACTGACGGGGTCCGCTAGGGCCGATGCCTGCCAGGGCCGCGGGTTGTTCGAAAGAGATACTGTGGCCCCTGGCATAGGCAATTAAAGAAACAGGGGAGGTTTTTAGTCAGTAAAAGTCTGACAAGTCCTCCCGCTCCGCCCAGAGCAGGAGACGTCATTTGATGATTTCCCACACAAAAAAAAGGTGTAAAAAAAAAAAACAACCGACTTCCAAAAACGACACTACAAAGTGAAAAATAACTTTAATTTCGGAAGTCGGTGTCGTTGGGTTCGCATTTTCGTTGTTTGCCACCGACTTCCGAAATTAAAGTTATTTTTCACTTTGTAGTGTCGTTTTTGGAAGTCGGTTTTTTTTTTTTGCAAAAAAGTTTTTATTTTTCACTTTTAAGTTGTAATTTTTACCAGTAATTTTGGTTTAAAAACCCAACTACTGAACCGTTTTTGATGAAATTTCTATGGGACCATTTCAGAAGTATCTCCTTTCGAACAAAAAAAGAATTTTGAAAATCGGTCCATAATTGGCGGAGTAATAGCGTAACAAACACATAAAAAAAAAAAACACCGTCGAATTGAGAACCTCCTCCTTTTTTGAAGTCGGTTAAAAAGGCCCATAGCCGTCATACATCAAACTAAGTAACATTGCACAAAACTAATTGCTGGGAATCGACTTTTATTTTTGGTGTGAAAAGGACATTGTCCAGAGTCGCCCTGTGCACAAGAAATATCGGACATGCACGATAATTAATTGTCTATTTTAGTATGTTAGTTGCAAATACTTTTGTAACACGGACTAAACTAGCTGCATGACAAAATGAACATTTTAAAGTATTTTACGCGACTAATAACATTAATCGCCGCCATCTTCGCCAAACGTCATGTCGTATCGACAAAGATGAGGGATGCCCAATCGATTGCAATCGATCGATCGAATTTTTAATGAATTGTTGCATGTTTTTGAATCTGAATCACATTTTGATTTTATTTCGAATACAACGTGGCGCTATATACTATTTTAGAAAATCTATGTCTATTCTTATAATAAATCTGTAGAAGTGAAAATTCTGTACATTGAAAATATAAAAAAAATGGCAGGGGTGTTACTAGACCGACACCGAACCCAAAAATTTGATTAAAAAAATTTTTGTCTGTCTGTCTGTTTGTTCAGGCATCACGCAAAAACTACCGGTTCGATTACGATGAAACTTGGTATAATTAATCTTTAATATCCTGGGCACCACATTGGGTAATTTTTATGCCGGAAAAGTATCTTCTAAATATATAAAACTCAAAGGTGACTGACTGACTGACTGACATAGTGATCTATCAACGCACAGCCTAAACCACTGGAGGGATCGGGCTGAAATTTGGCATGCAGGTTGATGTTGATGTCGCGTCCTTTCCAGTTCAGCGTCTTAAATACATCCTCCAATAATATTAGAGAACAATGTCGGGGAAATTACGTCCCCTTCTCTCACCCCTTTACATGGATATGTTTAGTTCAATGCAGCGTCTCCAAAACAGACCAGGTCTCGATAGAGTCAAAAGTCCTACTTGTAGAAGTACATGTCTATTTGACAAGCAATTTGAGAGTTGTTACAACTCTATATTAGATCTCATCATCGCGCGTTCGTATTTAACAAGATAGACGATGATTTCCGAAGCGCCTATTTTTAGTTGGACATCAGAAGGCCAATCCTCGTACATAATTAAAAATGTTCAAAATCTAGTCGCAATCTCATCTCAGCGACAATCAATGTAAAATACTTGTCAAAAATGTATGGAAATTTGAGGTATTTTTGGCAGACTGAGATCTGAGCGTTCTTAAAATTACGAGAATTGCCCCTCTGTACGTAGGTTACCTCGGTAAATTAGCTAAATTGTTTATTAGTACATTATAAATTGACAATTTGCTAGCTAATTTATAATGTACTAATAATTTAACTTTCAATATATTTCCTTTTTATTCTATACAGGCGACATCGATTTCGCATAATAATATAATCATAATTTAATCAATTATTACCAAGCCTACGTCCATCAACAGATTAGTTCACCCTAACTAAATCAGTTTGACAGTGCGAGCGGGTTAGAGTGATACATGGCGCGGGGAAGTGGGGGCAAAATATGAATTTCAACTGAGGTATTACAAGCCCTTAATGTCAAAGTGTATATATATAAAAAAAAAAACAAACAACAACCACAAAAAAAAAAAACATTCAATATGTAAAAATTGGAAGCAGCTTAATCCCAAGCCTTTTTGTCCTCGATATAAGCCTTAACGGTATAAAAGGCCTTCTGGCACAACTTACGTTTAATGAATGATTTGAATTTATTAATTGTTATATATATCTTTGTGTAATTATATAATAAATATGTCTGAGGAATAACAATAGGAAAAAAGAAACACTATAAACATGTGTTTGCACATTTATTTTGAACTGCAAAAAAGTGTTATTTTCGACGTGCTATGCCGTCCGTGGCGTCGGCGTCGTGAGCACTTTTTGATTTGACGTTCATAGATGTCCAGTGGCGGTCAAAAGATTAAGGATATTTATCTCATCTCAACTAATATTTTATTTTTTGTACTTATGTATGTTTGTTACAATTTCACACTTAAACGGCTTCTTCTTCTTTTCGTATTGATGGTAGTCTTACTCGTTTTTTTTATATAGTTTATGCCTAGTAGCGGGCCACGTTGATTGCGGCATCAGTGGTATTATTTAGGTCGTCCAAGGTGCAGTTGTACGGGCACTTAGGACACTCCAGCAAGTGGGGCATGGTCTGGTCAGAAGCACCACCCTCGCAAGCAAGGGTGTGTTAGATGGGTCTATAATCCCCCATATTCACAGACAGCTCATGTACAGACGACCGCACGTCGGTCACGTCGGTGGTAACCCTTTGACCCTTAGGAGACCTAACATAGTATGGAGATAGAATAAAAGGCCAGTTTATACTGGTTTTGTTACCACTGACTAACCAACTGAAGATCCCCCATCTCGACATCAGTTAGCCGAAGCAAGGAAAACCTGTTCATATGGAGATTCATAGACGACTCCGCTTTGGAGCGTAAATATAGTGCTGTTCCACAAACGAAGGGGCACTTAAATCATGTCCTACGTGTCCTGTAAGCTGCACGTTACAGGAACTGATGGACGCTAGTGATGGCGCCCAACACGTATTCTTGGCCTAGTCCATTTAGATTTCCATCGACACGCTAAGAAGACCATTGATATGCGGCATACCGTATATAAAATTAGAAATTACCATTTATTTCAGTTGTTGTACCAGCACTGCCTGTCCTAGCCTTAACTTGCCAGAAGGTATAGTGGTCGGAATAGGAAACCCACTTCTGGATATCTCTGCGATGGTTGACGACGCCTTCCTGAAGAAGTACGACCTCAAGGCTAATGATGCCGTCATGGCGGAGAAGAAACACAGGCCTTTGTACAAAGAGCTGACCGATAAGTACGTTACTTCTGTTTATTTATTTAGTTACTTAGTTTTTATAACGACAGTCAAATACCTCTTTTCCAAATTAACAGTACGGCAACCGATATGCAGGGTGGCAGGGACATGGATACGCAACCTGTTACCATGGACTCAGTACATGATTCTGAACTCCCTGCGTTGAAATTTTTCGTCGGTTATTAAATAAAAAATTAGCTGTCCCACACATTTTGACCGCGTAGGTCACTTTAATAATAATAATTTACCAGCCGATTTTTGTTTTTGATAACCGACAAAATGTTTTATGCTAGGGGTAGACCCCTAGCATAAAAAAAAATTGTTGGTTATCATGTGCTGCATTTATGGCTATAGTTTGCGTATCGATATCCTTGGCACCCTATATGTAGAGCAGCAACACGTTAAACGCTTTTTCGAAGTGCTCTATTTGTTACCAAAGCAGATACTTGCTTACTTATTACTCTGTTTAACCATATATTTATGACGTTTGAACGTCACTCAACTTTAATCATCGTGTATAAATAAACCCCATATTTAGCTTCGATTTACCTTCAAGATCGTCCTTATTCCTATTTATTAAAAACTTCATTATTGACCTCCATAAATTACCTACTTATTATTCAGTGTTCCATTGTCGTCGTATTTTTTTTTTTCTGTTTTCACAATCTGTTTAATAAAGTGCTATCGAGGTTAGAATGCTAACAACTGGATTTACACAGACACACTAATGCCCACTCTGTACTTATCAATATTGTGTATCGTGATAGACGGGTACTTTAACAAAATTATTACCTATTAGAATAGTGGATTTATTTAAATACTATCTATTTAACGGTTAAAAAAAGCTATAGCTTCTTTTAGAATAGGTATAATAGACAGTCCCCTGTGCATGGCCTGCATAAAGGCTGAGGAAACCGTTGCGCATGTGCTCTTTGAGTGCACAGGCGTCACCGAGATCAGACTCAGAAATCCTCGGGACACCCAGATCTTACACAGATGTTCTCAACAGATCAGGAGACGTAGTCACCTTCTGGAGGGAGGTGGGCTGGTTGGAATAACCGCTGACGGCCGCTATGGCCCATGCATAATGGTCCTTATGCGTGGGCCATGGCGGCCGTCAGTGGTTTACTTTTACATCAAGGACTAAGTGCGGATCCCAAACCCATAACATAGAACATAGCTTTTTTAGAGCAGTGGTGGTCCAGTGGTAGGTCGTGGATTCGAGCCCAGACAGGCACTTTGTGTTAGTTACTTCATCACCACTGCTCTCAAAAGGGTGAAGGTAATTTCTCAGAGTAAACCAGCATGTCCTAGAACAAAAAAATCGAAGGGATATGACATCCACCAACCCACATTCACAGGCCCGTTGTGATAGATAACGGCCCACTCCTCACAGAGAGGAGGCCTGTCTCTCAGCAGTGGGAACGCTATAGGCTGACAATGCTATAATCTTCTTTCTTTTGTTTGTCTTTAACTCGTTCCAAATTCCAGTTACAATCCTGAATACCTAGCCGGTGGCAGCGTTCAGAACTCAGTCCGAGTAGCCCAGTGGATCCTGAAGACGCCCAAGATCTGTTCCTACTTCGGCTGCGTCGGCAACGATGACTTCGCCTATATATTGAAAGATAAAGCAGAGTGAGTATAATTTTCTCTTCCGTATTATGAGGTTTAAGGTCCCAAAAGCATGTAATAGCAATAAGAGCTATAATCGCAGCGACGAAAACGAGCCGTAGTAGTATGTCGTATTGTCAAGTAAATAATGAAAACCTATTTTTAAATACATCAAGGTGTCGAGGTTTCAAGATAAATTGCAATTTTCATAATTAGATCTAATCTTGAATAGTTGATGAGAACGTAAATTAGCGCGGTGGACAGTTAATGCCTATTTATAAGACTGGGCAAGATACGCAGACCGCACTGACTAAGTAACGTTCCATACCAATAAGAACTTTGTTTATGCGCATAATGTTCATATTCGTATGAAAAGCCTGCGGCTACCTTATTCATAATATAAGGTTCAAATTTGTATAAATTGCTTACTTTACGAGTACTTAGCAAAGTTAACTCAAAGTCTTGCCCTTAAGGTTACGAAAAAAGGCAAGTCAGTCATCGAGACACACAAAATTTCTTTGGCCTTTTGTAAACAGGTGAGCTTGGTAGATCGTTTGTACAATATGCAGCCAAATGCCCACAGCGAAGCCCACGAGCAAGGAGTCGTATAATCAACGTTAATACTTATATTTAGAGATAACATTATCTTATTTACTCCTCCACCACGTAATTGACCTGTAACTTTAACCTGTCTCCATGAAAACAAAAGTAAGATGATAATAATATAATATTATGTACGATTATAAAATAAGATAGAAATGAACCCTCGGTAACTTAATCAGTTGGGAAGGTGCTGATAGCTTACCTGTTTAATAACTTAATCGTTTAAATATTGAACTACCCACACTTGAAAAAATCGCTTGCCAAACGGGGAATCGAGCAGGTGATTCCGTGCCGAAAACTGTTCACAAGTCCGATATTTTTTTTACAGTTTAAATAAAATAGACAACCTCTATTCTTCCGACCGTTATTTGCGGTCGGGGGACTAGGTAAATTAGGATTACCGAAATTGTGTCATCTTCGAATCGGAAGCCTGTTGAATGGTTGTTAATGCTGGACTGAAAAACATATCTTTAAAAAAAAAGTGAAGTAGGTAGGAAATAGGTAAAATACTTTTTCATACCACTTGCTCAAAAAAGTGACATTCTATGCCACAAAAAGCGAACATAACAATAGTCATTTTTAATCTGTTAAAAACAGGGAAAGAAAATTGTACTGAATTTCATTCATCCTCTAGGGGGAGAATGTGATTTAAATTTGGAATACTTACTGAAATTTATACTGAACTACATCTATGTTTACACCATTGAGTTTGTATATAAAGCATTATACATCTTTTTGAAAAAGGAATACGCATTTATTATGCAGTTATGATTATTAAATAAAGTTACGAAAACCGACGAGGCCGTATGAGCTTGATGCCTTTGCTTTTCCGACAAAAAAATATTAGTCTAGGAATTTACTGCGTTTTTGTTTTCATCAAATACATAAACGTTAAGTTTATTTTTTCGCAAATGGTACGAAAAGTAGAGTATTTTCCTCGGTGATAAAGCTGTCTTAGTCTTGGGTGACCTTAAATCCCTTGCTACACTCAGGACTCGTCTTAAATCCCTCGCTTCGCTCGTGATTTAAGCTTTTAACACCCTCGCTACGCTCGGGAGTAAACCTCGAGTCCTTCGTTACGCTCGCGATTTAAATCGTCACCCGCGACAGAAGACACTGCTTTATCCCCTTGGTTAATAATCTACTATTTCAAGAGCCATAAACGTGCCACTAATTTGTCTCGTTTATCACACTCTTAACTAACCCACTCGCATAGTAGGTATGTTCTTAAGTCGTTAATACTGATTGACTGTATGCAATGTCCCTTAGATATCTATCTATTTTTCAGTAAACTGCTGCGTATCTGACTCACTTCAAGAACATTGCCTGATATTCACATGTCAGTTTTCTAATCTCTATTTGAAGATAGTGTCAATCAATAATGAAAAATTCAGGTTTCCTAGATAAAATACTAAACGTAAGCCTCGCATGATTGAAATGGCCCAAGGACGCCTGCTGCTAAGCTATTGTATTGAGCAAAACCGCAAAACGTAGTAATGATTCTTCGGTTTCGTTCGCGGTTTGTGATTAGATGACGATAAAATTAAAAAAATCAGTCGTTCATTTCAAACAATCGACCTCATAATCAGATGATTAATACTTATTACGTATATTATGAGGCCGAGGAAGGTTTGTGATAGTGGTTTGGGTTTGTGGTGTGTTTGGGGTTCGTCATCTTATCACTCGCGACGCCCCCAAGTAAATTCTCCCTTGCCCGCTGAAGCGCCAGCCCGCGCCGTAGCTGAGCCTGTAACTTTAAATCCCCCGACTGTGACCTCTGAGTTTGTTTCGGCCTTTCTTCTCAGAGATAGTCCTAGGAAACGCCGTGCTCATCATAGCAATAATACTAATTCGATCCAGCCTGTCCCTTTGCTGCCCTCTCCCAGCGACGCCCTAAGCCGAGGTTCGTACCCACGGGGGTGCCCTTAGCGTGCAGTAGCTTAGTTTTAATCTAGATATAGCCCTGGCATTTGGCAAGAATTCTTAAGGCAACCACATGATAGTCCGGTTAAGTAGTCACGCACTCTCAAGCTCCATTCATATAAAAAAAAAGCGACCACTCAGACTTGGTTCTGTGATAGAAGCGAATACATCGAAAGCGATCTTCAAGTGCGATTTAAGAGCGATTGTCTTTTATAATAAATTAGTGTGTATGAGTTGTTTAATTAAAGTGTAACTATTGGTAATTTTTATTGTCACGAACCCGAAGCTCGTAACACTTTTAAAAGTCCTTTCCAAAGGGAATATTTGATGCATTGGGCTCTCGGGACATTTGACAAAAGAGGTTCTATTGCTATCCCGGAACGTGCTAAAAATCATGGTTTTACCTATTCCTAAATACTGGCATGCAGGCATGTTTGTGCTACTGCAAAATTGGGTCTATAATAAATAGTCTGTTGAGTAAGAATCTGTAAGAATATTATCTAAGTAGGTACTGCGATGATGTAAGAAGTAGAAATGAGATGTCTCTTGTAAGTTCCCAGCGATCGCGATAACGTTCACCCCGGTTATCTGGCGCGGTTATCTCGTTATCTGTTTCGTCGTACAATACTCCGCTTCCATTGAAATTCTCTAAATAGAACTATTCTTCTGCTATCTCGAGTCTTCGATACACAAGAGGAAATTATAATTGCCAGAGTTGTTTGAGGAAAGATGGCTGTTTACCTACTAACTATAATGAAGATTGGAATTGCCAACATGTAATTTGTTGTTCCTTATTTAGTCGAATTTCACTTACTGCCTAGTGCCTGGTATAACTATAAGTTTGTAGCATCGCATATCACTAGCGTGAGCGACGCACATCACTACACTGCAAACCGCCCAGGCGCCCCCGGAGGGGTGAATACCGCGGCGCAGGGGCGAGAGGAAGCGGACCGGCCAGCGGCGGTATTCACCCCTCCGGCGCCTGGGCGGTTTCGTCGACGTTCGAAGTCACTCGCTACGCTCCGCGGTATTCATCCCTCCGGCGCCTGGGCGGTTCGCTTCCTCTCGCCCCTGCGCAGCGGTATTCACCCCTCCGGCGCCTGGGCGGTTTGGAGTGTAGTGATGTGCGTCGCTCACGCTAGTGATATGCGATGCTACAAGTTCTATTCTATCTACTGCTGCAGCAAATAACTGTTTGATTTATGACTTTGCAATATCAACAAGTCCTCTTACAAAGCGGGGTCTTTAGGGATTCAAACCACTAAAACGCAAACAAAGCATAAAATTATGTAGGTGTATCGTAATTACGGCGTAGGTAGGTAGATACCTAAGTGACGTAATCAGCACAGCACAGCTAGCTATCCATTTCAAATGGCAATTTAAAACATTTGATATCGTTTGACCACTTTATTTTAACGCGTTTTTATATTGATCATGATAAGAATTTGTTATATTCGTCTAGTCGTTTACAATTCTTGACTTGGTCAATGAGCCAGACAAGACTTCTTGTCCATTTTCTGTACCATGCATTAGCTATGAGAAGAACAATTCTCGTAATTTAGAACCTTGATAATCTAGTCGCAGTCTCATCTCGGCGACAAACAAATGTCAAAAACTTGTAAAAAATGTAGGGAAATTAGAGGATTTTTTGACGGATTGAGACTGAGATCAGTCTGTGAACGTTCTTAAAATTACGAGAATTGCCCCTCTGACCCTGAACATATAAAAATGTAGGTCCTGCAACAACAATTAATGCGTTGATGCTATTCGTCATTCGTGCAGCAATTAACACATCTATGATAGGTTTTAAAATATTCTGCATCTAAGACCTCTCTGTGTGAGTTAGTTTATAGAACAGTTTTCCTCTTATGTAAATTTCAACCCACGACACTTACATAAGAGGAACATAGATAGGGAAGGTCCTCTATCTATGCTTGATAAATTGGGCTTGTGTTAAGTATAGGGAGGAACCATACAAGACATTCATCAGCTTGGTTAAGCTATTCTGCACTCCTTTTGTGGATGGGTAGCCGTTATATACGACGACCAAGAAGTCCTATTCCAACTTTAAAGCGGAGAGCATGCCAAACCGCTTATGAAATATTATTATTATAAGATGCAGTCTAGGCTAGCGTGCAATTATGTATTCTACTATAATATCTAGGTACCTACTTATAATGCAGTGATTGTAATCTATGTTGCATAATGGTCTTACTTATGTTATTATATGCTGATTAATTCTGATAAGATAATGATGCTACAAGAAATCTACGACATAAATTCATTGCAGTGTTTACAGCGGTAGAAACTATTGTCATCCATTATGACTGTGTGAAATGTCCAGGGATATTATATTATTATTTATTCATAAGATGGAACGAAGGTCGTAAGAAAATTAACCAATGAAATTCTTTCATTTCCATAAGTATCTATTTATTTTACCTACTGGCCAAGCATGAACGAGACTTCGAATAAAAGTCTGGCAAAGAAAATTAGAAAACCATATTTTAGACCAATTTGTGTTAAGTAGGTTCCTACCTTCTTACGTATTTTTAGGCAGACTTAAAAATACGTAATGGTAAATAAATAAACATGTGTAAGCATAAACATACTCAGTACTCACCCTATTTGTAAGCAGCTAGATAGCAATTCCAGTGAACTGCTTGTGTCGAAGTCTATTGTTTGTTGTTAGCTATGGAACACGGTTTCTCAGAATGCGGCCCGTTTGACTTTATTATCGGTCTATCTTCATAAGGTTTCTGGGCTTGCGGCAGTTTCGCTAATTCACTAAATGAATGTCGACAAATTAATAGGATTAACATGATTCCTTTTCTTCAGACATGACGGCGTGAACGTGTTATACCAGGTGAATGAGGAGGAACCGACGGGCACCTGTGCCGTGCTCCTGACGGCGGAGGGCAACTGTCGGTCGCTATGCGCCAATCTCGCGGCCGCGCAACTCTTCACTGCCGACCACATTGAAAAGCCTGAGTGTAAGGAGGCTATACAGAAGGCGAAGCTGTTTTATTCTTCGGTGAGTGTGTTTTATTACCTTGTAGGGAGACTTACATTATTCTTTCATTTTTAGCCCATAGAGGGATCGGCATTATTTTCACTTTTAGAGATCGAGACGCTTTTCTCTCTCTGTAAAACCTGTGCTAAAAGTGGTGGCTGATTTAAATAAGGGAATGGTGTGACAGATTTGTATTCCAATAAAATAATCTTATTGTAACCGTTATGTAGGCCTTAAGACTTATAATATTTAACTCTCGACTTAAGGTCTAATATAGCTTAACAAGAATCACTATTCATCTTCAGGGTTTCTTCCTCGCGGTGTCTCCCGAAGCCATGATGAGTTTAGCGAAAACCGCCTTAGAGAAAAACCTAATTTTTGCTCTAAACGTGAGCGCGCCCTTCGTCATGGAGTTCTATAAGAAACAGCTGGAAGATGTGCTGCCCTACGTCGACATATTGTTTGGAAACGAATTGGTGAGTTACATTGATTACTCTAGCGAATAGTAGGACTTAATGAATTTTAATGTTTTTTAGCATATAGATTATATCGTTACACATACATAGTCGTACATTTATAGTTTTTAAATAATACACCGTGTATAGATAAAAAGAAAAACACTGTTGGATGAGTGGCGCTAGCCAATGTTATCAAAATTTTCTCTTTACCCCAATCAAATAACTCCGAATTAATTTTTAATTGTACTTCGTTACAGGAAGCTAGTGCCTTCGCGAAATTCTTCGAACTAAAAGGCAAGACATTAGAGGAAATCGCACTCGAGATAGCAAAATTACCTTATTTGAACAAAACTAGGGAGAGAGTGGTGGTTATCACCCAAAGTTCCAGTCCCGTCATCCTGGTCGATAAGGGGCAAGTTACCCACATACCTGTCAAGCCATTAAGACAGGAACAAATCAAAGATACAAATGGCGCCGGAGATGCGTTCACTGGAGGATTCTTAAGTCAAATAGTGATAGGTAGATCTTTAAAGGAATGCGTCCAATGTGGCATATACTCAGCGGCTTATGTAATACAACATTCAGGCTGCTCGTTTACCACTCCAAGTGACTTTAAACCTGAACCCTAAGAAATTGTTTAATGCACGGTTTTCGGGACACATGCGGTGATATGGACCAATGTTTTAATATTCTCTTAATGAACTGGTCTGGTTTACTCCACCATAGATTAGCTTAATCCTATAATAGTCATTATTTTGTGTGTGATACACTCACAGTGTTATATTGGACGGCAAGCTCATGTGGCCAAGTCCGGATCCCCCATAGGTCGGACTGAAGAAAATCTAAGTAGAAGATTAAAAACTCTTTTTAAAAAAAGGCATCATCGGAGGCCGTGACCCATAAATGATGTGAATTAGTTATTAATTGTATTCAATTTCCGCATAATAATATACAAGTGCCATGTGTCTAGCGAACTGTTGTCTTAAATTTTTCCAGTAATCAACAAGGCAATAATGTACATTGTGTAATAATAGTGACGCACAATATCGTATTTATATATTTATCGTTAGAGGTATCATCCTCATTTGGTTCGCTCAGATATAACAAGTGTTCGAATAAAGGTGTACCGTGTGAACTGCAACCTTGAATTAACTCAGAATTGCGCTCAATGCTAGATTTAGTTGCTTTAGTTTTTCAACTATGTAGACCCAGTCTACACTACCTCTTTCTAGGTTGTAGTTTCAGATATACACCTTGTACATAATAATAAATAATATTAGGCCAAGAGCCTGCTTAGGAGTTAAAATAGCTAAATGTGATCTATGTTTGAATCTACATAGTTTCAGAGAAATGTAGTAGAAAATTACTTACAATAACCTATGTGCAATCATGTGGAACTGTAAAGTAAAACCGTATCAAAATGTATATTTTGATACGGTTTTACTTTATGTATTCTATACATTTGATTCTAATTTTACATTAGCAATATTCACTAAAGAATAGAGAATGGGTGAAATAAAATTTGTAACTTACTCTTAGTGTGCTTAGTTGTGACTATTAATTTTAATTGGTTTTTATAGTAATTTAATTACCTTCAATGTTAACACTTTCGAATATTAAACAGTCTTTTCAAGTAAAACTGTATCTCAAATAAATCATTGAAATAGTATTATAAATAGATCTGATGTCAACCTAACATTCACCAAAAAAACTGTGTATAGAATTATTTGAAATTAGATAATAGTGTGCCTTCAATAGCTCCGAAGCATCCATTTTTTGTTGTTTTTACAAAATGCACTATTTGTGAGCAAGGCTCTGTAAATTGTAGTAAGAGGTAACTGCTGATTGTTTTCTTGACAGAACAAAAAATACAGTCAGATTGTTAACTTGTTTGTGTCATCTTAAAGTTGGTGAATACATATAAATAAACAATGGTTAGTACATAAACTTTTTAATGAAATGCCCTGAAGGCGATTCAAAATGATTTACACGTTGATCATAAACACTAATATTATTGTTAAAATATTTAAACTATGAAATGTCATAATAATAGGAATTCACTTTTATCATCAGTCAACAAGAAGAATGTCAATTTAATACTGGTACATAATAGTAAATTATTTTAGATATTACTGTCCTAATACTAAAGCTGCGCTTTTACAGACAATTTCTTCAGCAATAAAATGATTACCAGAGGTGGGTACTATTAGTGGAGCAGCATAATTAACTCAAACATTCTATGCATTGTGGAGCAGCGTTGCTCCATAACAACATGTTGTAGCACTAAGTAAGCTTTGATTTTTAATTTGGTAGACCGAAATGATAGCTGCGATCATTACATTAATGTCATGTTGACAAATTGATCGCAGCTGTCATTTTACTCTAGCAAATAAAAAATCAGAGTTTAGAGAAATATGGAGCAAACTTGCTCTAGTAACTCAAAAAAATAGAAACAATTATCAACTATAAATTGCTTGTAGAAGCGCAGCATAACTTTAATACTTAAATATTGCTATCTTTTGCTTGCATATAATGTAAGAAAGAGAAGAAATTAATCATAAAATGATTAATTTCTTCTCTTCTTTTATAACAATTAACTCTAATCTGCCACTTATAGCAGAATTGTTTTCTTATTCTTTCTTATTTTGCTTGGAAAACATAGCAATATTTCTAATTAGTATCCAACATTATCAGAATCAGTCATGTTTAGAATATTTAGTCATCAGCTCAATTTGTCATATAAGTAATAAGTATAGGAACATATATAAACTCTTAAATAGTTCAAAACTTAAAAGCAAAAGGTTTACCATTTTGGTATTAACAAACATCTTTTATATAGTTCAATCTAAAAGAAAATCTGAGTAAAAACAAATCAATATATGTTTTAAACATGAAATAAGGGCTGATTTTTCAATCATCTGATAACTTTATTCGAGGAATAATTTTGAAATTTTGAGTTATTTCATACAAACACTTTCAAACATCAATTTTATTCCTCGAATAAAAGTTATCTGGTGATAGAAAAATCAGCCCTAAATCACCTAATTTGAAGTTGTCAGTTTGACGAATACAATAGAATATCGCACAATATGCACATCCCAATCCGGGACTTTCTCTTGCTCATCGCCCAATAGGGGCATGCACCGATATGCCTCTATAATTATAAAATCCTTTATGCTGTCAAGAAGCTTTGACAAACTCCTCGTAATGCAACCATCATACATCCCCGGGTTTATCTTGCAGACAACTCTGGGTATTTTCTCATCTATACATTCACTCTGTTTGCAGATGACACATCCAGGTTTTATGAAGGTTTTAATTCTTGGTGCCCTGTAAGTTGTACATATAGCAGTTGTGATGTACTTACTTATATTTGTATTATTGTTGTCTATTAAACATGTTTTGTATCATTTTCTGTGTTATTTATAGTCTTAACATGTGAAGAGTGAACTCGGTTACATGCACCCTTGAACAGATTAACAATTTTCTGTATCTCTACCCTTTTCTGACAATCAAAAGTACAATTCACTAGAGCGAGAAGTCTGTTCACACATAAAAGCGCTTTTGAGGTGAATGAGTTGAAAACATTACCATGCAGTCCTCTTAGTAGCAAGTGATGCCTTAACGTGTTGTAAAGTGATAGGGACACAGAAAAATGCTGACCTGTGCATGTAAATGTGTTCATATTCTGAAGCAGACACAATTGTTTCAACTTTAAACATCTCAGCAATAATTCACGCCATAGACAGTCAAAGTAGAGACAAATTAGTAGTTAGTAATTATTGTTATAGGATCTAAGCATAATGCGTACAAAATCAAAGAATGGAATCTCTCTCTTATAAGTTTTAATTTAACTTTTCAGAAAGGAGTTCGTTTATAGTATGGCCGATCGTATTACGGTGGAATATCCTAGTTATAAGCCAAGCCAGTAAACTGCTGTGGTATTAGTAGATACAGTAAGACACGATGATATTGAGACATATTTCTCAACCTCGATAAGTGATCACACAGTCGTCTGTTAGGTGAGGATGGAGTGGCATAATCGGTATACCAAAGTTCAATACATTACCATTACAAGAGATGATAACTCACCTTCTTGTCCTCTTTTTGAGTAATCTCATTTTAGTAGGTAGTTATTAAATGTTTGGTTTGCACAGTACATAGCAAAGGTTGGTGTCAAATTTCAATTTCGAGGTATCAGAGCTTTCAGTGCAACCATATTTTTCCATAATATTGTTTGCCAGAGCCTTACTTTCTTTAGTTTAGCACATTAATAAAGGATTTATGCAAAAAACACAAATATTATGTTAAAAAATAAACTTTCAAAAATATTTTACGAAACACCCGCTGACTGCGCGCGAATTTTTACTGCATGGAACTGTGTTGCCGTTTGTATAAAATATTGCGTTCCAGCACTAGTAAGTTCCTGACAATGAATTGACAATGGTGAATGATCCTGGATTCCTGGCCCATAGTGTCATCACCTGGCCATGCCTGGCCTATACCAAACGTTATACTAATGCTAGGTATACACGCAGCGACTTCAGTCGCTAGAGACCACACGCGAATCGTTGGCGATTCGAAAATCTCACTTCCACACAAACACAGATTTGTCGCTAGCGATTCGAATCAGTGTGTGAACGTGAAATTTTGAAAACGCCAGCGAGTCGCTGCATGTCAGTCATTTAAATTCGAGAATGATTAAAAAAAAAAAAGGAACCACCAGCACGGTGACGGGCCATCATAGATTAAGGCAAAAATATGAATTCGTCTCCGGGAAGTGGAATTTTCAATTTTGGTCGGCTGGCATCACTCTGCAGGTGCCATGCGGACTACATTACAACAGCTGTGATAGGCGATGATATTTGCGGCCCAAATCGTAAGATAAACGCCAAGAAAAACGAAGCTGCAATCTGTCTCCCAAATACACAGAACACTAATACCCTAAGGCGGCCCAAAAGGCCTTCAGTCCAACCGTTCGGAATGCAATAAAGTTTATGTCAGAATATTCTCCTTTTACATATTGATCAAACGTTAAATAATATTTATTGAATTTATGCATGTAATATTTCAAATACATGATATATTTCTGAATTAAAATTTTATATTTATCACATTTCGACTACCAGAGACAATGAACGCGATGAATTAGTACAAAAATTATGATGTAATTCTAATTAAAATGGCAATACATTTGTGACCGACAGGATATCAAAAATATTTTTTCAACAAGGCAATCTAATTGATAGCCATTTTGAAGAGCCTTTTGTTGGTGTTTTGTGAATGTTTTCAACTAAAATTTCTATTATTTCTATGATATGAAAGTGTTTTCGAGACACGAATCTCATTATTATAATTAAGATTTGAATAAGTACACTTTACATTACAGTGTTGTTTGTTTGGTGAAGGAGCATTGTGTTAAAAAAACCGGAAAGAAGAACTGCCGTATTTAAGATTTGTAAAAAAAATCTCGTGAAATAGAGACAGTTATTGTGACAGTGGAAAGGTTTATTTCAACAGATATTGTTGATGAATTTGGTTGAATTGTTGAAACGGCCGTTACTATTTACGTCGCGTGTTTTGTTCGCTACGTAAAATTTAGATCGCCACAAGATGGCGGCCGTCGGATGCCCGCTCCGCCAAAACCCGCTCGCGGGGCCCGATGTGTCATCGGGTTGCGAGAGCTTCGGTGACATGCTGTAAACCGGCGTCTCGCACCGCGGCCGAATTTACCGGCCGCATACGGCGGGGTTCCATTTCATAAAATGGAATTTCGCTCGAGGCGCCAAAATGCAATGGGTGTTGACATAAGTGCAATACCGTACCGTTACTCAGGCGGCAGTACGTAAAAATCATTTACGAAAATGAGCGAGCC
The DNA here is from genome assembly GCA_951799955.1 of Apamea anceps. Classification (NCBI taxonomy): domain Eukaryota; kingdom Metazoa; phylum Arthropoda; class Insecta; order Lepidoptera; family Noctuidae; genus Apamea; species Apamea anceps. Next base: position 1,829,534 of record OX637518.1, read on the forward strand.
GGACGACGTCGGCAAAGAAGTGTGGAAGCGATGGATCCTGGAAGCGATACACAAGATACGCTCACAGAAACAGAGGCCCAGTGTAGAGCGCATCTGTCACGCGATTAGACAGCATCACAACTATCACGAAGATGTGGTAGCGGAGCGTCTGGAGCGCGCCGTGAAAGAGGGTGCCGTGCTGAAGGTGTACAACAAGGGCCAGAGTTCGTACAAGGACCCCGGCGGGCTGCAGAACAAAACTCTGCGGATCACGCAAGATGTGGACCTTTCTAGGGTTGTAGCGAAGACAGTGCGCGAGTTAGGTGAACGTGATGGTTCTACACTAAAGACTATTGAAAGACATTTGCACCAAGCATACCAAGTGAGTGTAGAAGGTGAAGTAGACGTGCGTGCAGTATTGAGAGCTGCCGTGAAGCGCGCCGTGGCGCGAGGCTTGCTCTCGCACCAGGCGGGCGCCTACAAGGCCACGGATAGGCCACTCACCACCTCATCAGACCGCAGCTCTAAACAGCGGTCCAAGAGCTCACAAGACTCCCCTGAGCAGGTAACAATCTAATAAAACAATGTTCACAAGATTTGTTTACTTATCACGTCTTACACATGCAATGGTAGAAAAGCTTTTACATAATGGATTTGATAACAGTGTTTGTAAACAACACAATAAACAAAAATACTGCTTCATTCATTTACATGCATTTTCTTTCTTACTTATTTGCTGTTCTGTATAAATTTTAAATTCTGAAATGAATGATATATTGGTACTAATTAACTCAGTATACATTTTTGTGAAAGCATTATAGTTTTTTCATTGTTTACTCTTCAGGAATAAGATAATATTATGCATCTACATTTACCTGTTTGAAAAAGAAATAAAATTGTTTGCAAGCTTCCTGTTTAATAAGTACTGCTAAGTATACACTTATTGAATTCAGGATATAGAGAGAGGGTATATTATACAATTACTACTTTTGCGCAACCACTTGTGTAATGTTCTATGTGATTAGTAGCATCGTGTACTTTTCACTGCGATGCCCTTTTGTGCTTGCACAACATACATTCTGACAGTGTATTGACTTGCACCACAATTTCGTTCATGTTATTCATGTCTCCATTCACTATAAGTAGATAATGTTGAAGAAGGTATACCACCTGAATCCTATTTCTATAAAAAATAAATCACAATATTCTACTTGCACATATAGACTTGTACTTGTGTTTCTTCTACTTGTAGGTCATGTATAAAAATAAGAATATTCAATACAGAATAAAAAAACATTGCACAAAAATAAACTCTGAAAAGTTCTGACAAACAGTTCACTTTAATAATAAGGTTGTCGACCTGCCAGTTTGTGTTCAAGGCCGCTGTGGCTCATTTGGGGCAAAAAATGTTTCAAGTTGAACAGCAGCTAGCATTTTATTGATATGCCTATAGGTAGGCACTAGTGTAACACAAAAATTTAAAACACAGTTTGTTCTAGTATCAATGCTAATATTATAAATTCAAAAGTAACTCTGTCTGTATGGTTACTTTTTCACACGTAAACCACTGAACGGATTTCTATAAAATTTACATACATAGGACATAGGCTACTTTTTCTCCTGATAGCATGTTCCCGTGGCATAATTTCTGACATCCACTCTGGCAAAGATGGGGGCAGAAGATATAAGCAAATATTGCTTTGTCATAATATTGATTTTTGATATTGAGTTGTTTTGTTACAGGTTAGGGCAATGGTCAATTAAATATTTTATTTTTAAGCTTTAAGTAATTAAACAAAAGGAAAGAGAAAAAAAATGGAGAAAATAAACTATTGTAAATCTCACATGTCCTGAGAAAATACAACTTCCTGGTCAGAATTAAGTAGCTACAGAAAAGATATAAGACAGTTTGATTCAGACATTCTTTTGAGGTAATTGTTTGAGTCATAAGTATTGGTTCAGCGAAGTAGCGCCGGGCAGGTAGAAATAATTTATATGGCAAAACAACGTTTGCCGGGTCAGCTAGTTATAATTAAATCCTTTGTTATATCTTTTTAAATAATTTATTTTATAAAACTCAAAATTGTTTTGAGCACAAGGAAGGAAGAAAAAAAGATAGAAAAGTACATTTATTGGCATTACACAAAAAAAAAAAAAAATAAGAAAGTTACTGGTTATTTTAAATCTATTTTTACATCAGCAAGGAAAACTTTGAAACATCCTCTTAGTCATATATGCTGACGAATTTGATAAAACTGTCCCAATGATTCATGAAACCCATGCATTTTTTATTGTTTGTTCACTACATTTCGTATAAATAAATGACACATGAAGGCCAATGGTAAATGCTAACTCATCTTATTATGAAGTCTGATGGATACTTGAATCCTTTAACTTGACCTACTTCCTGGCTTTTCTCAGCATAAATTATATACCTAAAACCATAGTTATGATAATAGAAAACTGTCTTTGACCTTTGTAATTCTATTATTAGGAAACATAAAGAGGGTGATATTTTTATAACATAACTAATACGCCAGATTAGATCAAATTAAAACTCAAGCAAAAATAGTATTACACAATTTAATGCTGTTTAATTTCTTAAGAAAACAAAAAAATACAAAGTAAGTTTTAATTTTGTATTTATTCTGCAGGCTTTAAAAACATAAGGAATATAACATTAATGGTCTATCTATTATATTAGTTGACTTTACAAATTATTAATATACAACAATGGTCTATTACACAGGGTGTGGAATCAATCACAATTCATGAGTTGTAATGCTGATTTTGAATTAATATTCCAACTAGAAGGGTTTTCAATGTATGCCTAAGCTGTAAATAAATTCCTGTTAGAATCTTGAATGAAAACTGAACATAATGTTAATTTAAAATAAAAAAGTAATACATAACATATTTTTTAAGATTTAATATAGAAAAATCCCTTTTAACAAATAAAATACAAAAAATTTGGTTGGTAACTTGATACATTAAAAAAAGTAAAAAACTTCAGTGTATAGAGTTGATTACTAATCTAACTTCAAGGGAATAGAATAGATAGAAAGCGGGAGGAAACTCCAGGGTGTCACCACTGTAGATCGCCCGGAGGACACGGTGGAGCATACGGTGGAGGTTTGCCCGGCTTGGGCAGAGTACCGCCGCGTTCTCGTGGCGGCGACCTCTCGCGTCCGGCCCTGGTCCAGGCCATGGTACGGAGCGAGAGTGCATGGGAGGCCGTCACCTCCTCCTGCGAAGCAGTAATGGTCGCGAGGGAGGAGGCGGAGCGCATGAGGGAGAGGAAATCTCTGCGCCCTCACGCCCCTAGTCGCCGCAGGAGACGCCCTGGACGAGAGTCAACAGCCGACTCCCGGCCACCGTAGGCGCGGGCTTGCGGGCGGCGAGCAATGGGCATCTTGCCGCTCGGTAAGGACCAGGCCCAGGTCGACGGCGCGTTGTGTTCCACGCGCGCCGTCAGCACGAATTGACGGGGTCCGCTAGGGCCGATGCCTGCCAGGGCCGCGGGTTGTTCGAAAGAGATACCGTGGCCCCTGGCACAGGCAACTGAAGGAACACGGGCGGGTTTTAGTCAGTAAAAGTCTGACACGCCCTTCCGCTCAGCCCAGAGCGGGAGAGGTCATTGATGATTTCCCACCAAAAAAAAAGGGAATAGAATAAAATATTCTTCATTATGTACACCATAAATATTACAGATATAAATTAAAGAGTTGATTCTCTTTTTATCTTTCAGCTTCAAAGTTCAAACAAAAATGTTTGGTTACAGAAACTAAGTCCAGGCAGAGCGGTTGCGTGTTCCGAGTGCCTGGGCACTGAGAAAAATGGGCTGGGGGCTCAAGAGTTTCTCATCAGCTGCCAGCAGTGCAAAACCTTCGCACATCCTACGTGCGTCAACCTAATAGAACCGATTACTCTACCTGTAATCAAGGTAATGTACTTTATAGGCAGCATTTGGTAAGAAATCTATACTAACAATAGAGCTCTAAAGTTTCAAAAGAAAAATGTCAGAAAGAACGCTACGCGAAAATGAAGTAATAGCGCGGGCACGCATTGTGTGTGATGCGTCGGGTTGTAGACCTAAGCGATTTCTTCAGAAAGTTGTTCAGGGTTAGGGAGTAAAGATACTAAAGTCACGTCTAGGAGGTTAGCTGGGGGGGGGGGGGGGTAGAAGCTCCTACTTAATATCTTTAAAATGGTGCGTCGTAGAGTAAAATTATCTTCCATGTAATGAAAGCTCATAAAATGTACAAATTTTATTCTATACACTTTTTCGAATTCCTACCCATTTTCCAACTACACGTTCCGGAAAAATGAAAATTTTCTATAAAAAGGACTTTTATCAAACACTAGCTGTTGCCTGCTACATCGTTGGATTTTCAAGATTAAAAGTAGCCTATATCCAGGTCCTAATCTATCGTTCAGCCGTTGAGATGAATGGTTATAGTTGACTCAATACTTCTATTTCAGCGAATGTGTATAAACAAACGATCAGAGGACGATTTGATGGAATTCTTGGGAGTGCGAGTTGTCCCCATTTCCCTTGGCACTGTTTAATGAAAGTGGGATGAGGAAGACCACCAAATCTGTCCTGTACAGCATGCTCGAGCCTACTTTCAAGGCACAGAGTAATTTGGAAAAAAGATGCCTGTTACGCCACGATTTGTGATGGATATATCACCTACATCAACAGCCACTATCCTGGAATGAATCGTACTGTGGTATTTGATGGGTACACAAACTCAGCTAACTGTACGAAGTCACAAGAACAGAGGCGACGATACAAACTGAGGAGGTCGGCTGATATCAATTTGTCACACATCAATACCAGTGAAATAAGAAGATTTTTTGTCTAATCCTACCAACAAAAGTCGGCTCATTTCCTTACTACAGACAAAGCTTCAGGAAAATGGGATACAAACTCTCCAGGCCACTGATGATGCTGACGTCCTTCCCATAATCTGAAGGATGATAAAAATGTGAAAAAAAAATTAAACCTGTCAGTAAGATGATACGAGAGTGGTTGTGGCCCAGTGGTAAAGGCTCCGGCTTACGAGTTGTAGGTCGTGGGTTCGAACCTAGGCAGGCTCTTTACTCTGTGTAAAGTATTTCATCACGAATGCTCTCAAAACGGTGAAGGAAAACATCGTGAGGAAACCGGCATGTCCTAGAACCAAAAATTCAAGATGTGTTACGGGTTTGGTTTCCGCACTTAGTCCTTCAGGTGGACCATTGTGCGTGGGCCATGGCGGCCGTCGGTGGTTACTCCAATCAGCCCACCTCCCTTACAAGCTTGAGTTTCCTGGTCTGTTGAGAACATCTGTGTAAGATCTGGGTGTCCCGAGGGTTTCCACCTAATCTGGGTGACGCCTGTGCAGTCAAAAAGCACATGCGCGAAGGTTTCATCAGCCTCCATGCAAGCTCTGCACAGGGGGCTGTCCGTTATGTCTACCGTGTGGAAGTGGTTGTTTAGAGAGCAAGCAGTGTCCTGTGACGAAAGTTCAAGATATGTGACATCTACCAACCCGCACTGTCCGTTATGTCTATCGTGTGGAAGTGTTTGTTTAGAGAGCAAGCAGTGTCCTGTGACGAAAATTCAAGATATGTGACATCTACCAACCCGCACTGGGTCTCTTGGTGGATTACGGCCCACTCCTTCTCTCTGAGAAGAGGCTTGTGTCCCAGCAGTGGGAACATTATAGGCTAATTACTAGCTGACCCGGCAAACGTTGTTTGCCATATAAATTATTTCTAGCTGCCCGGCGCGCGGCGCTACTTCGTTCGAGTGGTGTCTTAATTTTTTTTAAGTTACAATAATATTTTTTTTTAATTAAAAAAAAAAAAACTGGCTTGCTTTCTATACGGGAGAGAGAGATAGAGAGAGACAGACAGAGAAACATGCGCACGTCGCACGGCTTGCAACTATAGCAAAAAGTGTCGTTACAACTTTTGGTCTTAATTTTTTCCGTCTAGTCCTCTTTCGCAACGCGCGATAGGAACTTCGTTCCAAAAATTGTTAAAAAATAAAAAAGATGTTACGGGTGGACAACCCTTATCACATAGGGGTATGAAAAATAGATAGTAGCTGATTCTCAGACCTACTGAATATAAAATTTCATAAAAATCGGTCTAGCCGTTTCGGAGGAGTATGGTAACTAACATTGTGACACGAGAATTTTATATGTAAGATGATTATGCAGACCAAAATGACACCTGCGATCATGTTGATGCGGTCATGTTGACAAAAAAGGTCGATCGCAGCTGTCATTTTAGTTTGGTAAATTAAAAATCAGAGTTTACATTACAGTTTTTTTGTGTAGCAGGTTCAGTGATAAGCAGGGGTTACATTACACGATTGTTGTTGTGTGTGCAGTATTCGCGCTGGTCGTGCGGCGCGTGCGCGTGGTGCGAGGAGTGCGGCGCGCGCGGCGCGGGCTGGGCGGCGCGCTGTGCCGGCTGCGCGCGCGTCGCGCACCCGGCCTGCGCGCCGCCGCCCTACCGCTGCGGCACGTGCCGCCCCGACACCATCAAGCGGTGAGCGGCACTCGCGCGAGCTCGGTGTCCCGAAGTGTCCCGGCTCATACTAACCGGCGTCTTCTGTCGCAGGTCGTCCATGCCGCGCAGCCGCAAGCCGCGCACGCCGGCGCGCCCGGTGGAGTCCGACGACGAGCCCTCCGACGGTAACGCCCCGCCGCGCCCCCCGCGGCCCCCTCGCGCGCCCCACTCCCTCACCGAACAGAGAATGTCGAGAGAGAAGCAAAAGTTTTTCAGATTCTCCGCGTTTAATCTAGTGAAGCGACGCCGGCGTCGCTCGTCGTCCGGCTCGTGGGAGGGCTGGGGCGGCGTGCGCGTCACGCGCGTGCAGCGCCTCGAGCTGCGCCTCGAGCGCCGCCCCAGCGAGCCCGCGGCCGGCGCGGCCCCGCTCGGGCCCCGCGCGGCCCCGCCCGGGCCCCGCGCGCCCAGCGAGGCCCCGTCCTCCGCGCGCTCCACGCCGTCGCCCGCGTCGCTGGCGTCGCCGCCGTCGCCCGAGTCCGGCGCGTCGGGCGAGGACTCGGCCGCGTCGTCCAGCGACAGCGAGCAGCCCGCGCCCGCGTACGTGTCCACGGTGTTCGAACGTCTCGCCGCGGACTGTGCGCCTGGTGGCGTGTGGGGCTTCGCAGCCGAAGCACAAAAACAGAAACAATTGGAGGTCGAGCCACAAAATCATAAGCGACTGGAGATTGAAGCTCAGAAACTTAGAAGACTCGAAATAGAGCCACACGAACATAGACGACTCGACATCGAACCGCGGAAACAAAAGAGGCTCGACGCTGAGTCTCAAAAATTCAAAAGACTGGAAATCGAGCCTAAATTGAGTAGATTAGAATGCGAGCCCAAACTCAGCCGACTAGAATGCGAGCCCAAACTGAGTCGATTAGAATGCGAGCCTAAACTGAGTCGATTAGAATGCGAGCCTAAACTGAGCCGATTAGAATGCGAGCCTAAACTGAGTAGATTACAATGCGAGCCCAAACTGAGTAGATTACAATGCGAGCCCAAACTGAGAAGAGTCGATGCCGACCCGGTACAAAAAAGGCTAGAGCCCGAGCTGTCGCGGCCCGAACCAGAGAGGCATCACATCGCACGGCGCCGCAGTCGCTGCGGGGAGAGGCTGCTGACGACGTTGTTTGACGGCCTGTCGGAGTTCTACTCAGTGCGCACGGCGTCACGATCGGTGTCGCGCGCGCGGCCGGCGCGGGCCGAGCGCTGTGAGAAGGTCGAGCGGGCCTGCGGGCCGCGCGAGGCGGAGCGCGCCGTGCTGAAGGAGACGCGCAGCACGTTCCGCAGGTACCAGGCGGCACTGCGCGCGCGCGAGCACGGGCCGCGCCGCGAGCACGAGCCGCGCCGCGAGCACGAGCCGCTCCGCTCGGCCGAGCCGCGCCCGCGCAGTAGGCCCGGGTGTCGGCTGTCGGCGTCGGCGCTGGTTAGGTCGGCGGCCGCGCAGAGGTCGGCCGCGGGCGACGCGCACAAACTGTCCCGCGGGCTCGCGCTGGCGGGCCCGGCCACGAGCCCGGCCATCAATCAGACGGGTAAGATCGGTTTGAGGTGCGGTGAAAGTGTCTGGTGGATCTGACCGTCTCGCTCGCTCTGATTGCTGGCCGGCGCTCCGCTCGCAAGTCGTTTCGTTTCTCTCTCGAATCTCTGTTCGGGACGGGTGAGTGAGCCGCGCGCTCTTTGTTAGCTTTTCATTCGGACACCGAGCGCCGATGACAAAACATTTGTTACTCGGTTTCGGCAGTATCCACACATGCACTTTCGCTTGCGCCTCTGCAGGCGTGAAGGACGGAACCTCGAGCACTCGCACGCAAGTGCGGCTGTTCGGGAAATACTTGCTTTATTATGTTTTACTTGCCGTATACCCTATTTTTATTTAAAACAAAAAATAATTTAAGCCTGGGCCATTTTATTGCCTTATATTATTTTGTAACTCAATCACCAGGTATTTTCTTTTAACTTTCATTCTAATCGCTTTGAATAGTTTCACGAAGATTCTGGTAGATATTATAATTTTTGAAATTTTGTGTGTAAATCGCAAAGTTGAAAAAACATATTAAATATTGAGATTTTCTTTGAAGTCTTGCGACGCGAACATTCCATACATGATGAAGTGCAGGCAGTAGACAACTGGTTAAAATTGCAGAGGGCAAACGACTGCCGGCGGGCGTGACGGAGAGCGATGCCGAGCTGTTCAACGCCGCCATCACAGCCGCCGGCGGCAGCCCGGGCGGCGCCGCGACGCCCGCGCCGCCCGCGCCTGCGCACGACGCGCCGCCCGCGCCGCCCGCGCCCGCTCGCTGCCCCTCCGCCATCGAGTTTGGCCAGTGGGAGATCGACACCTGGTACTCCAGTCCCTTCCCGCAGGAATATGCGAGGTGACTTCAGCTTCAGCGTCATTATGTGTGCTTCATTAATTCTATGATTTTGCCTATCAACTGTTGGAGCTCAATTTCTAGTATCATATAATAGAAAAAAAATGGACAGAGCAAAATATTAGCAGTTTATAGGTAACGGCCAAAATAGTGTATCCAGATCAGCATAACATTCGAGCCCCTAACATAGTCTCACATATTTGTTAGTTTATGCGTAAGAAAGTCCAATAGTCTTTAGATTCTTGTCTTTAAGGTTTTGTATGTATGGATTTATGATCTGTACAACAGATACTTGGTGGAATGTGATGGAAACTCACTATGGACATTAATTTGTCAAGTTAGTAATTATTAACAATAAAATGGATAAATCTGTTAAACAAGAAAAACAACTTGAGATTATGGTCGACAACAAATTAGTTAATAATGCAGCTGACGTAGCTAAGGCATTTAATGAGTTTTTGCCAACATACCGATAACTACGACTAGCTCCTTAAATTCGTCCCCATCTAAAGGTGAAAACCTTTTGCATAGTAGTGTACCTAAATTTAGTCCTTTATTTAGTTTCGAACATGTAACCCCGCGTGATGTGGTTAACATTTTTAATACACTTAAGTCTAAAAACACCGATGATTATTGGGGCATCTCCATTAAACTTTTAAGTAATATAATAGACATCGTAGCTCCCTATCTAGCTGTTACTTTTAATAAATGTGTTGATTTAGGAACTTTTCCTGAACTCATAAAGAGTAGTAAAGTCATACCATTATTTAAATCAGGTTATTACCTGATTGCCAACAATTCAAAAGTTAATACTCAAGCAGTTGCTAAGACATTTTAATTTAAACAGCCTCCTCCATAATGAGCAATATGGCTTTACAAAGGGTCGTTCAACTACAGATGTGTGTGTTGCTCTGCTGAGACATGTTTGACGCATGGGAAAAATCGCAAAATGCTATTGGAGTTTTCTGTGATCTCTCCAAAGCCTTTGATTACGTCCACCATGACACGTTCTTGCGTAAGTTACGTCATTACGGTGTCCGAAACGAAGCTCTCAACGTAATAATTTCTTATTTACATAATAGGGTCCAATGTGCAGATGTTAATGGCGTGAAATCTTCCGGGCTACCAGTTCTGTTAGGTGTTCCGCAAGGCTCAATACTGGGTCTATTCTTGTTCTTAGTATATATCAATGATTTACCATTCCATTTGAAGGGCATCTGTGACGTTGTACTGTTTGCAGATGACACCTCTTATTTTTAAAGTAGACAGGAATAGACAAGATTTTGACGACGTAAACAGTGCACTCTCAATAGTTATAGATTGGTTTACGTCAAACAACCTAGTTCTCAATACCACGAAAACGAAATGAGTAAAGTTCGCCTTACCGAATGTTAGAAATCTAGGACCCAACATCGTCTTAGATAAAGAGGTGCTTGAAACAGCAGGCTCGGCAATTTTCTAGGATTAACAGTAGATGCCAAACTTCAGTTGGGACCTCATATGTCAAGCCAGGAAGGCTCAATTCGGCTGCCTACGCCGTCAGGAAAGTAAGACAATACACTGACGTTGATACAGCTCGTTTAGTCTATGCGTTATGTCCTACGGTATTCTGCTGTGAGCCAAAGCCGCTAATATACAAAATATATTTGTCCTTCAAAAACGAGCTCTTCGAGCAATTTACCAGCTAGGTGCTAGAGTTTCTCTAAGAGATTATTTTAAAGATATTGGTATTCTCACGGTTGCATCACAATTCATCTTCGCCAACATCTTGGCGAAGGCGCATATATTAGGCAAAATTTACACTTGTAAACTAGAAACAGTGATATTCACAGCGTTAACACTAGAAATAAGGACAAACTACGTGCCCCCTTTCACCGGTTTCATAAGGTTCATAACATAGTTACTACGTAACAGATACTTCACTCAGTAGAAAATTTCCAATACCTACTGCTATAATAGCAACCGCTGCATGCTAAAATGTGCCTAAATACTCAAAGTACAGTTGAAAATTGAACAACGTGCGTGCGCTTCGCTGGCGAAATCCGCACTGAATTTGGTCCACAGACGGCCCGAGACCGCTCGGCCGGGCGGTAGGTAATTATAGCGCGCAAGTACATGGAGTGACGGACGCCTGACACCGGTGCAAGTTACTAGTATCGATTTACCTGTTTATACCTGCCTACCCAAGAGTTGTGACGGGAAAAAAATAGTCAACCTAACATTTGCATATTCTTTGGGCTTCATACTTTCGATTGGTATGGAATTTGTCTATTAACCAAACCAGTGAAATGTTTAAAAAAAATAAAAAATAATAATTGTTAATTAATCATATTCTGGACTGAAATTTTTTAGACAACCCATTTGCAATATATTTATTGTCATATTTAATTGGATATAAAATACTTTTCATCCATTAACCAGCTCGGTGGAGGTCGTTTTATAGTGGGATCCTATACTATACAGACACGTTATTGTTATTAATATTAACTTATTTATTTATTTTACTTTGATGGTCCTAGCTTATCATCTGTGACTTCAAGTGACAGCTATGTGACCAGAACCCAGTAATGCATAAATATGTAAGCTGTCACGCCCTTTATGCCTGGAGGCTTTTATTTAGGTAGTAAGTTTTTATTTACATTTTAATTTAAATTAATTAGTTTTTAGCTTGAGTACGTATAGTTCTTATTATATTTGTTGGTATATTGGCGTGGCTAGCTGACATATGGCAAATAATTTAATTTTATGTTCTGTGCCTTGTAATGTTAATTACTTAACACCTAGTATTGTATACATTCAAGTATCAAGTATTTTCTAACTGAACAGACAGCTGTGCTGCTGGGGAGTTTGTTGCGCCACTTCTTCCCAGCGATAGCACTAGGAAGTGGTGAAGGGCGGGCGTTTTTGTGGGACTGTCTTTTGTAATTTTGACGTTCGAAAAGTGCTGATTCTCAGCCTAATTTGAATAAATGACTTGATTTCGATTTTTGATTTTGAGTTATTGTACACATCTTTAACTGACCGGGACCTAATTCTCCATTGCAGGCTACCCAAGCTTTTCCTGTGCGAGTTCTGCTTGAAGTACGCGAAGAGTCGCGCTGTGCTGTTCCGGCACCTGGACAAGTGCCTGTGGCGACACCCGCCCGCCACGGAGATCTACCGCTGCGGAGACATCTCCGTGTTCGAGGTCGACGGCAACGCCAATAAGATCTACTGCCAGAACCTCTGCCTCCTCGCCAAACTCTTCCTCGACCACAAGACCCTGTACTACGATGTCGAGCCCTTCCTATTCTACGTGCTCACCAAAAATGACAGCAAAGGATGCCACCTAGTCGGCTACTTCTCCAAAGAAAAACATTGTCAGCAGAAATATAATGTTTCCTGTATCATGACGATGCCGCAGTACCAGAGGCAGGGCTACGGGAGGTTTCTCATCCATTTTAGTGAGTGGTGGAATCTTTATTACATCCCTTATGAGATTATTAATATTTAATTTTAAATGTTTGAATTAAAATGGCGTTTTAACATATTTATCTTTCTTCCCAGGTTATTTACTCTCGAAAGAAGAAGGACAACCTGGGACACCAGAAAAACCTTTGTCAGACTTGGGCAGAGTTTCCTACCACGCGTATTGGAAGTCTGTCATTCTCGAATACTTGTATGACCACAAAGATAAACCGTTCACATTCGAAGACATCGCTCACACGACGGGGATGCATATGAACGACATCGCGGTAACGTTTCAGTTGCTCGGCTACGTCAGGTACATCCCCAATGATGAGACGACCAAACTTGGACTGTGCATAGACTGGAACAGAGTTGATAATCACATGAACAAAGTCAAAAGTAAACCTCGGCTGGAGATCGATCCTGAATGTCTGAGGTGGACCCCTCTCCTAGCGCCCACTGTGAATCCGTTCAGGTCGCCTGAGGAAGCTTCGGGCGACCAGGAAACTGAGAACGACGAAGCAGAATGTAAGACTGAGAGCGAGGACACCGCAACAGAATCAGAAGCGCCCGCACCCAAAGAAGAACCTGCCGTGAATTCTAAAACAGATGTCGAGACTCCTGAACCCCCAGTGGAAGTCACATCATCTGGCAGAAGACGGACGAGACCTCTCAAGTACAGTGAAACTACCTACCAAACCACTCCGACCCTAGCTGAGGGCAACCGCAAAAGAAAACGAGAAGTTAGCAGGAAGATTTCCGAAACGAATGTGGAAGAAGAGAAACCTAAAGAGGATGAAACGCCTCGGAGGCAGAGAAGTAAAAGCGTTACGAGAAGATCGTCCAGAGTTATACAGAACGAAGTCGCAGAGGAGCCAACACCGACACCGAGAAATAGAAGACAAAGCGTCAAAGAAGCGCCGTACGCCTCCGACAGTCAGGAAAGTCAAGAGAGTATGGACATGGATGCCATCACACCAGCTGCAATCCCTATCAAACCTAAGACTAAAAGAAAAATGGCGTGGAAAGGACGCCAGAAGAAGCGACAGAAGGTCACTAAGTCTCCAGCGACGGCCGCGTCACCGGCAGCTAAAAAAGCCAAACTTGACGAATCTAAGGAACAAGTCAATGACTATAAAACTGACGACTCAATGGAGCCCAGCAATACTGCGCCCGTTGAGGAAAGCAACAGATCTCCTAAGGATAAACTTGACGAGAAAGCACAAGAGAAAAGCAAGAATTCTGAAGCCAGTTCTGAAGACTCTTCAGGTGAAGCTGACGATGAGATGGATGTAGAGGAAGGTGAAGAAACGAAGATTGTCACAAGCAAGCCAGCGACACCGCGACATGTTGAGGAGAACAGCACAGACCACCATACAAGTGATATGGAACTTGACAGCATACATATGGACTCCCCAAAATCTGTCGCAGAAAAAGACCAAGTTATTAACGAGGCTAGTGATAAGCCTGATGACACTCCCACTGACAGTAGAACGGAAGCATCACCAGCTGAAGCTGAGGAACAGACCAACACAAAGAGTGATCAGACCGAGGACAACAAATTGGCTGAGCCTAGAAACGGCGAAATGAAATCACCTCCTAAACCAGCAGTGGAAGATAAGGAAACTATTATCATATCTGAATCTGATGATAATAACAGTCAGAGCTGTCCTCTGCCGTCACCAAAACCTAACTCGGTGGCTCCTGTTCCACAAAACAATGAGAATAAACCCAAAGAGGTTGAAGAAAAAGACAGTCCGTCTAAAGTAATACCAGTAGTATCCACCGAGAATGCACATATCGTGCTCGACCCTAGCGCGAGAGTGCAGGAGGAAGTGAACACCAGCAAGCCTGCAGTGGATCTCATTGTACCAAAAATACATCAAATTGAGACGATAGTCGTTGAAGGTGAGTCTGACACCGCAAATTCCTCGCACACGGGCGTATCACCAAAGAAAACAGACACGTCGGTGATTAACGAGTCTCCTAAACCTAGAAGATCACCAGAGACTATGAACACCGATATAATTTGCGAACAGAAGCAATGCGAGATGAGGAAAGAAACTGTTATTCAACATCAGAATATGGATGAAACTAAAATTTCTGAGAAAAAGTCGTCACCAAATAAAATAGAAATAATTCAAAATTTAGATAATGCACAGAAAGATATATCATGTATGAAGAAGCCGGACCCCGTCAAAATAGATAGTTTTACTGAAATTGATAGAAATAAATTACAAAATCCAATTGTGAGCAGAGAAAGCGAGATGCCATTTCGTAACGACATGATGCACTCCAGGAAAGATGAGATCATTGTAACCAGAAATATTATCGAGCAGTCGTCGATGCAAAACTTTCAAAATCCCGTGAGTAACTCCATGACGATACAGCAGATCAACACGGCTCAGCATTCCTACCTGAATCACAGAGCGAATGTCAGCAAAGAGTCGCAGGCGGTACAAACGGACAAAATACTCTTGAAGACCAGTGAACAGAACCGCGTAATAAACAACAGTCTCGACTCCACTCCAGTCATTAGTAAGACTACAACTAAGTTAGAAGTGCCGCATCCGATATCGTCTCCAGTGATAAACCCAGTCATACCCAAAGTACCCAATGTGACTGATATTAATTTTTTACCCCGATGTCAAAGCGCTAACGCGGCCGTTAGCATGGGTTTGGAAAGAGCAGATTTAGAAGCTAGTTTCGCCAATAGCGCTATGCAAAACTTGACAGGATCTATGAGCATAGTCCAAACTAATTCTCAAGATTGTAAAAACGATCCTAACTTGAAACCGAGAGAGAAGAGTAAGCTGCGCGACGTGCGAGTGAACTCGGCTCATAGCAAGCTGGAGAAAACTGACAAGAAAACTAAGAATGACACTCCCAGGAGTACACCTGAGCCTAAGATGTTTTTTCCGGAACAGAACACGAATGCTAGGAAACCTGAGACGTCGGTCCCTATAAACGTGATCAACTCCGTGCCGGTCACAAGCAAGGTGGAAACTAAAACTAATGAGGCACCCAAAAAGCAAGATTTTTTTAAGAAAGAGAAGTCCAACACTTCCAAATGTGACTCAAAAAATCAGTCAGTCAAACATGACAAGAGCTGCACGGCTCAGCTGAACTTGAAAGCTGATCAGAACGATTTGAACAAAATGCTGCCCAAATTCAAGTATGATAATGAATTAGTGCCTAAAGCGGATTACGCTATGAACCAAATTCCTAACTACCACACGACGCATGGCCAGTATCAGTGGCCGCCTTGGGACCCCACGCGGATACAGGGCTCGTGGGAACATAATAGATTTTTAGATATGAAAAATATAGTTAGTGATAAGAACTACTTGGACAAACATCAGGGGTTCAATCTTCCTCATTTAGACCAAGTCCAAAAGTCTCCTCAGAAATTACTTCCCAAATATGACCAGAAAGAGTTCCACAACATTGCTTACGGCTTGAGCAGTAGTTTATACGCATCGACGGGATTGCCGCATTTCAAGGAGACCAAAACCCCGACGTCCAAAGCAGAGTGTTCACAAAAGAACGAATGTAAGCCTTCAAAACAGTCAAAAACCACAACTGCTTGTCAGACTCAGTGTGAACCGAAGAAGTCGCAGTCTCAGAACACGGCTGAACAGATGAAGCAGATGATGCAGCGACAAGTGAACAAACAGCAGGAAGCGGTGACGAGCTGTGCGGAGTACCGGCAGCAGAGTTCACAGGTGTTGTCATCTCCTAGTTGTAAGACGCCGTTCAATCAGAACGGGCCTTGTGGGCAGGAGAAGGAGATTGAGAAGAAGTCTCGGCAGCATAAGAAAGAGGAGTCTCCTAAGGATACCAGTAAGGAGGAGTTGTGTGAGGCGGTGAGTCCGGCGCTTCAGTCGATGGGTGTGTACACGCCGGACTCCACAAGCAACTCGGTGCACTCGGTGCAGTACCCGGCGTGCGAGCTGGACGTGAGCCAGCTGGGCCTGGAGTCGCCCACTAGCATCGGCTCCGACCTGGCGTCGCCGTGCTCCATGATGCACATGCACCCGGCGCCCAGCCCGCAGTACTCCTCCATCCACATCCCGTCCATCATGAGCCAGCCCAACCAACCGCCTAAGCAGCAGAAGATTAATAATAGGAATAGGTAAGAACAAACTTATCACTTCGTCGCCACAAAGGCGGCCATATACCAACAGCTTTGATTGGTCGAAGGACACTGATCAATGATTTATTTTATGTAAGTAGGTTTGTACAGACACTTTAACACGTCAATACTGAACGAGATACAATAGAAGTTTTATTGTTACGTTTGGGGGCGTTTAGTGCAAAGGCAAAAGCAAAGGTTAAAAAACGTGTCTGATTTATCGTTTAACTACAAAACCACTGTAAACTATGTATTAATCAATAAATAAATAATAGTATTATCGTTTCAGATAAGACTGAATAATTTATGGGGCCGTGTTTAAAAAACTGACAGATTTTCTTGATCATAGCCAAATGAAACGAGAGATCATATCGATAAACAGATTTTAGACGTAGAGTAGGAGCATAATTCTGTTTAGTATAGCACAGTATATTGACAGGAACAGCAGCGCCAACAGCAACAACAACAGCGGCGAGGGCAGCAAGCAGGCTGCCCTGCGCGCCGCCGCCACGCCGCCCGCGCCCGCGCCGCGCGCGCGCGCCACGCCGCCCGCGCACCAGCCGCACGGTCAGTACACGCAGCGCTCTGCCGCAATACCTGCCTGTTGCGCTCACTGCGCTTCTGATCACAGAAGGCATGTGCATGAACCTTACTATGTATAAGCTTACAGAATTACATAAAATGTGTTCAAACTTGTAGCTGTTACCGAAACATCGGTTATTCGCTCGAGGACCTTAATTATGACCGTCTTGGGGACTAATAATGACCATCAAGAAAATGTGATTTTACTGTGTTCCATCAGTCTTTATAAAATAATTCTAAAATTATTTTGGTACTCATCATTCTCCTGCCGTTATTCTAATTTGTTTGGGGTCGGCGTAAGTCATGTCTTTTTCTTCTATGCTTCTCTATTAGTCGGTACTGTGCCCACTTATTGGCAATCTGACTCAAACTATTACATCTTACAACTAAATGTATGTGAGGAATAAATTCTCTTTCCTATTGCATTGAATAACTGGCAAACTGCGAGTGTCTTAACCCTACTTCTTGTAAATATACAGGCGTAATGTTGTTTTATTAAATTTTTATTTCCTCGTAATTAAAACATACAATTGTTGCTATGATAAATGCAGCGAGTTTTTTGGACGCAGCGGCTGGCGGCGGCGCCATGGCGGGCGCGGGCGCGGGCTACCAGGGCGGCTACCTGAGCTTCCAGCAGCAGCAGCAGTACCACGCCTGCGCCTGGCCGCCCTCCAGCTCGCTGGCCAAGCTGCAGCAGATGGCCGACACGCCGCAGCACCACCCGCCGCACCAGGTAGCCGCTGTCCGACACCGTATTCTGGAAAAATTTCACTGTAAAAACTTAGGCGAAGTGAGCTGATAATGTCAATCCTTACTTTATTTATGGTGGAATGCCAGCTCACTTAACCTAAGTTTTCACTGTCAGATTTTTACAAAATAGAATGGCTGCATACACTGCGAATGGAAATAATAATAATAATATCCCTGGACATTTCACACAGCGCCATCTAGTCCCAAGCTAAGCAACCTAATGCTTGTGTTATGGTAACAAGATGGCTGATAAACTACTTATATACATTTTTTTTTTGTAAATACATACATATTATAGATAGAAAAACACCCAGACTCGTAATGTATCATTAGCATTATTTTTTCACTATATGGATCAACCTGGTGCTTAGTAAGCACAGAATGTCTTCTTTTGTGTCTCAAACATTTTCGAGCACGCCTTTTTTTTATCTCAGAGTTGTTATCAATTTCAAAGCGAGTGTCACAAAGAGAAATCTACCTTATGGAGATAGGGCATTTAAAAAAATAATATTGCATGAATATAAGCTTAGCGTAAAAATGGATTGGTAGAGAATTTTGGATCGCTATAACTTACCAACCACTTGGAAACTAATATAGACGAAATTGAGGTGTCATAAAACCTTCAAGGAGTTGTACTAAAACGTGTACTAACAATCACATTATCATCACACATCCGGACACAAGTATGCTGTCTTGCAACCTCCAACATTTTCATGACACATATTTGTGGTCTTTCAGTATTTCGAATCTAGTTGTTTCCTACAGTACGGGCAGCAGTCGAGCACTCCTCCCGCCGCGCCGGCCGGACACTACCACGCCGCCGCCGCCAAGTATTACCCGCCACATAACCAGCTCGACTCGCCTAGGAATACCCGGAACACGTCAAGTCAGTACTACTATTATATTATTAATATGAGGCGTGCCTGTGTTCATGTTAAGAGTGTTGTGTTAATCTAGCATGGTTTTGACGGCATCTATATTCAGCCTATAATATGTAACTGCTAGGACACAGACCTCCTCTCTTCGAGAGGGAGTGGGATGTAATCCACCACGCGTCCCAGTGCGGGTTGGTAGTTATCACACGCCTTTGAAATTTTCGATCTAGGTTAATTTCCTTTTTAATTTTTTATCTACATAAAATTCTACTCAAAGTATTGATTCTTTACCAGTCTGAACTCTCATAGCTTTTCCAGCGGTTCCAGCCGCAATAGTATCTTGAGACATAAGTCCTACAACTTTATTTAAATCTACTATAATGTGTAGAGTACAGTATGCTCTGGCATGGTTCCACAGTCGGTGCGCTCTGTAGCTACCGTCTTCTAAGAACATGCAACAGTAATATATGCGTCTCCTATCAACATATCTTCTTTTATAGGGGATCATCTTTGTGGGATGCATATGACATTTTTACAACTATCATTTGTATGCTATGTGTACTGGTGCAAGAGAATATACTGAACTGAGATGTGTACGACATCGTGTTGCAGGCAACTTGAGTCCGATGCAGCACATGCAGATGGCGCCGGGCTCGCGCATGTCGCCCAACCTCAACACGCACATCATCAGCGGCTACGGGCTCAACGGGTACCGCGTGCCGCCGCAGCAGCAGTTCAACAACCTGCAGATGATGAACGTGCAGCCCGGCGGCGTGCAGTACGGCGGCGCGGATCCGCGCGCGCAGCAGGGTAACGTGTACGCGTACGGCTACATCAACGCGCCGCCGCCGCCGCTCACCATGCAGACGCTGAACTCTACCATGCGGCGGTAGCGAAGGTGCACCAGCCAGCCCTTCCGCGTCGCGCATGCGAGGACGACCCGTCATGTTGACCAAAAACGATTGGAGTGTGTTATATTTAAGTATAGCATAGTACAAATAAACATTTGCTTTCTGACGTTAAGTGCTAGTTGTATTGTGTATAGAGTAAAGTTGATCGAGATGAACATGAACACCACTTCTGTTGCCTTACCCTCCGCACGAGTGTCTCGTTATGTTACGGCGGTCTAGTGGCAGCTCTGTTATTGTTTTTGTATAATATGTATGTAAATCACGTTTTGTTTGTCGTTGATAAAGAGCAGTACCCGGTAAGCTGAATAAAAGTACAAAATTGCAGATAAAATGTATTTAAATCTGTTTATAATAATAATGACGACTACGTCACTGAAATGTAGCATAATGATAGTGCAATAAATGTATGTACTCTGATAGTAATCTGCTTTGTTTTGTATCGTGACGACTAAGGTATCGAGTCCCTGTGAGAGAACTGTGATATCCAAGGATTCCAGTGTCCATGGCGCGTGCTTCATTCAAAAATTAATATATTCTCGATTTCCAAAGAAACAATGTAATATTAAGTCTTTGGTTATGTTGAACTAAGTGCAATGTTTTTACTGATCGCAGATTGTACTTCAGATGTAAAGAATCGTTCGGAACTCTTATTTTATATGTATATGGTGTTTACGTTTTGATGTATTTGTGTTGTGTAGCTCGTGTACAGTCGCCGTTGTGTAATTATAATTGACCGTAGGATCCTAGTTTGTCTGAATCTGTTCTAAAGTGCCTCTCACGTCCCGTCTGTCTGCTTGACTTCCGTGTAACATATTGTAAATGTAATGCTTTGGATTGTAACAAGGCTGTATACATATAGAGCTGATAATCTAAGTGTATTTGTAAGATACGGTTTTTAATTTGATCAATGTGATAGTGCGCTAACAAGAATGAGGAGCGCAGGACTCGCGGGCCACGATCCGCGGTTACTTACGTAAACAGGCCTAATGGACGGAGGTTTTTTTTTTATATTTTATATTCTTTTTACACTGGTAGTTTTAACGTTTTATATTTGCGTGGATTACTTTGTTTTACCGCTTCGCTTAAGGATTATGTTCGTGTTATCCCAGTAATTTATTGCCAAATGTTATTAACACTTACGGTTACTATAATTACGAGTTTAAGTATTTTTAGTTGTCGTGTTTAGTTTCGTCCTCTTGCACGTCTAGGTAAGCGTCGGCCGCGCGCGGCGCTCGTCGGTCGTTCGGTCGGTCGGTCGTCGCCGCTCGCCGTAAGTTATTTTGTAAGATCTGCTCCTCTAAGGTTATGAATGTTATTTGTTACTAATGTGTAGTATATAAAATATTGTAAATATAATAACAATAAGAAACATGTAGCAGGTGTTATCACACAAAATATAATTTTGTGAAAAACCCTGTAGTTTTATTTTTGATGTTCCTTTATACAAACAGAAAAAACACGCTAATTTGACGAATTTGAAAGGGAGAGAGGGCTTTTTGCTAGTTACATCCAGTAGCCAGTCATACAAGTGGGTGATAAAAATTTCATTATTTTTTACTATTTGAATGTCTTTGATTTGACCTAAAACGTCTGGTTTTAAAGATATTTGCGAAAAACTTAAAAAGTGGATTCCATGTTATCCATTTTGGAACGAAGTTCTATGGGTTGATCGGCAGAAATCGTCACGTAACGAAAAAGTGTTATGCCCCCTCCATGCGAGTCTTCTATGTATCTTTCTATTATTTACAAGCAAATATGGATTTATTCCGTAAACAGTTTTGGGGATGTGATATCCCGCGTCTTCAGTTTATCAACGTGAACGACGAGTACATCTCACGCCTTCGTTTTGCGATGACATTGTCATAATGGCAGAGACGCTTTAGAGGTACTCACGACATTTTGCAAGTCTTTCCGAATGAACTTACAACCATCTCACAACAGTGATACGGTACTGATAATGTTAAGACACTTCATGCAATCTAAATGTCCATCCAAAGACAAATCAACCATAAACTATAGTTTTTTTGGTGGGTATGAACCGTATAAAAGTGGAAAGGGAAATATGCTATTTTTTTTTTTTGCTGTAAGTCGTCTCGCAGGTTAACCTAGAATCGTCGGGGGCTGGCTCGAGATAGGGTCGGGGGCGGACATGGACTGTGGCGTCGCGGCGAGGACGGAAGGATTTTTACTTAGGGAAATATGCGTGCAGGCCTGTAATTATATGGATGATAAAAATCGAAATGCGCCCGACCCGCCCTTGTGTGAGTGTAATCAGACTGCGATTGCGGCTTTTTTATGAAAGCATTATCATTAAAAAAAAAAACAAAAATTATTTTAGTTTATAAATATAATTATCTATTTATATAATTCAGTTTTTAATCGTGTATACGCCGTACGGCCACAGATACATATAAAATATCCAGTGCAATTTGAATTTGGAAGAGCATTCAATAACTGGTCAGTCGAATTTAAATACAAAATCAGAAGGCCAATCTCGTAATTTAAAACGTTCAAAATCTAGTCGCAGTCTCATCTCGGCGACAAACAAATGTCAAAAACTTGTCAAAATGTAGTGAAGAGGTATTTTTGACAGATTGAGACTGAGATCAGACTGAGAACGTTTTTAAAATTATGAGAATTGCCCCGCAGTTATTTTACAACCAGGCATTTTTAGAATCAACAAAATTGAATTTCGATACATATAACTCATACAATTATATTAATTAGGTACATAAGTACTTCCATCAATATTTGGTTGGAAACGGTCTTCATGAGACCTATTTGGACTAACTGGAAACGTCATCTTCATTTGCAGATAAATAGGCGGTTTCTATACCTAATAAAATTGGTGCTACAATCAGTGGCGTAGCGTGCCTTGCGGGGGTCCTGTATCAAAATTAGTTGGGGGGCCCAAATGAAAAATTTCAGTTTTAAGTACAGACGCCAGCAGGTCAACCTACCCGAAACTGTCAAATTTTCCCAATCAATCTTGAACCTTAATGCTTTAGAGATAAAGTTGAAAATCTATTAAAGAAATTTGACAGTTTGTAGTAGCTTGATGTGCTGCGTCTGTACTTCTGCACTGCAATCGGATACTGCTATAATTTATAAACCCCAAAAAGGACTCACAGATTTTTAATTATTTAGATGCATTATCATCATTTTCTGTTATCGAGATGTATTGAAAAACTACAGAAAGTTGGTCCATTTTTGACAAGTTTCGTATGACAGTTTTTTATATGGTTTTTTCCCGGGAAGCACTACATTATGTGACAGTGGCGCCGATTCCCTTGTTCACAAACTAAACTAAATTTAAGTTCAGTGCACTAAGTTTAAATTATATTTTTGCTAAAATACTTAAAAAATCCAATGTCTCCAAATGCATAAAAAATTATGATGATGATGACACAAAAAGTCCCAAAAAATCTACGATTTAGTTAAATCTATATCCACATCTTCGTAACATTGATGATGATTCCCTACAGCTAAACCATAGTTCAAACGGTACGAATCCCTATAACGAACATACAATACAGCATACCTATAAAATAAATAGGTTCTCCTTAATAAGCTCTCCTCATCATTCTCATCTCTTATTTATCTGGGGTCGGCGCAACATGCCTTTTTCTTCCATAGGTACTTCTATACAGGGTGGCAGGGGCATCGACGAGCAACCTGTTAACATGGGTTCAGAAAATAATTATGTACCCGTGTTGAAATTTTTCGTCGGGTTAACAAAAAAATCTCCATGCATACGCGTGGGCCTTTTCCCAACTATGTTGGGGTCGGCTTCCAGTCTAACCGGATGAAGCTGAATACCAGTATTTTACATGGAGCGGACTGCCCATCTGCCCTCCACAACCCAGTTACTGGGTAATACGCTACCCCTTGGTAAGACTGGTTGTCAGACTTTCGGGCTTCTGACTACCCGTAACGACTGTCAAAGATCCACGAATGACAGCCGGGACCAACAGCTTAACGTGCTTTCCGAGGCACGGAGGGGTCTCGGTATGTAAAGATGGTCACCCATCCACAGACCAACCGCGGCAAGCGTAGCTTAACCTGACCGATCGACCTGTGCGGCTGTTATTATTTAGCCACGGGCCCCTCCAGGGCGGTCCAGAAGTCATGTACTGAATCCATGGTAACAGTTTGCGCGTGGATGTCCCTGCCAGTCTGTATATTAGTCGCTGTTACGGTAGTCACTCCCTTTCTATATCATCTTCTGGTTTACATTAAAGTTTATTTCTATTTCATAGCACACAAATAACGTACTCAAATAAAAAACTAAAGTTCACAAAAGATTCATTATCGGCCTAATGAGGTAGGCTCCCCTACACAACATATCCTATTTATTTAGTTTAGGTACTACTCTTGCAAATCGCAACAAATATCGATTAAAATCGGTTTCTATTACTCCTAATGATGCTATTCAATTATAATAAATACTATTCTTACAACTACATCTTTGCGATGATGAACACATTTATTACACGATTTAAGTAGGTATTACATAATAGTGCCTATTTGCCTAAACTTCGAAGAACAGAGACAAGAAACGGAGACTTCCTTAGGACTAAATTTTTTCCGGGACATCTGTCCCGAAATTCGGGACAACACTTTTAATAATAATAATAATAATTCATTTATTTCAGATAATAATAATCCATACAATACATTAAATTATATTAAAATCAATTGGTACGTAGACCACAGACACTGAAATAGAATTAAATTCAATTTAAACAATACTAACATTACATTAAATTAAATAATTTACAGTAAAATCAAAATCAAAAATTGTGTTAGTATATATATGTGACGTACACAATGTGTTAGTGAGTGAGTGAAAAATTTAGTCCTAAGAAAGTCTCCGTTTCTTGTCTCTGTTCTTCGAAGTTTAGGCAAATAGGCACTACCTATTCCTATCACTGATCAAAACTTATCATAGTAACATTATATACCTACTGATATTATTATTATGTATGTGTACCTACTTGTTGCAATAATAAGTCAACAAATGTGTGCCAAAATTATGTGTTTGTAATGTAGCTACTATTGTAGCAAATTAAGTACTTAACCCTTTCAAACATTATTCATACAAGGCGAGAGACATCGACGCGCAAATTGTAACCATGAATTCAGCACATGATTTTTCGTAGGTTATATTTTTTTTTTATAAAATTAAAATATTTGATAGAAAAGTACAATACCTACGCGGTCAAAATGCATAGAACAGAATAGAATAGTTTTTTTTAAATAATTAATAAAAAAAAATTAATAATAATTTTTAATAATTGTGGTTAGAAAGGGGGTGACTACCGAGATGACGACTAATAGAGAAGCATGGAAAAAAAGACATGTTGCGCCGACCCCAAATAAATTGGGATAAGGGCAGGAGAATGATGAATGATGATGAATTCATTTCAACGTAGGTTCAGAATCATGAACTGAATCCATGGTAACAGGTTGCGTTTCGACGTCCCTGCCACCCTGTATACTTTGAGAATCAAACTGAAAACTTCTAATATTGCACATAATATACTACAAAATAGTCAAAATAATCACAGAAACCTTTTGTCTATCTTTTGCAGAAGATTTACAACCACGACGATAATGTGGTCTGTTCCAAAAGTATCTAAAGAAATTGTAAACAAATGGATCAGAAAACGTACCTGTGGAAGCCAATTTGTAATGCCACTTAAAAAAAGAAAAAGTATTTATTGAGACTGGCACAGAGACATCACACGCTAAACTAAACTACCTACGATTGCCGTGTAAGTGTTTGAGCAAACCTACTTACAGAACTAAAATTATTTATCATTTACACACTCTTAAAAAAAAAAACAAAACAAAAGTAAAATGAAAATAAATACGGAAAGTCCTGTACAACTCGTACAGGACTTTCCGTGTTTATTGTCATTTCAATCATTACGGGTATTTTGGCCTCGTACTGAACGAGGCCAAAATACCTATAGTGTCGCAGCGCTGGTGTTCTGATAGGACCCGGGTTACTGTTTGTTTACATTTTCATCAGATACTTTTTGAACAAACATTAGTTAATACATAGTATCAAATCTATTATCTATAATGACACTTACATAAAAGCTTATTTTGGTAAAATATAAATTCAAAGTTGGTTCTTAACCTATCGGCCGTAGGACCACAGCATAACATATTAGGTAGCTACCAAATAAAGTAGAATGCTTAAGTTAAATAATAGAGTATACATTAATTGCATCTTATTCAATACATTTACATCTTATTCATTTGATAACACGTTATCTGGCACACTAATTAAGTGGGTTAATTTGGGTCACATTGTAATAAAGTAGATAATTTATTTTGGTCATTTAAAAGGAACCGGGACCACCCCTATGTATTGATGGTGATCACCGGGGTGGTTTTAGTGAGGTAAAAATCCTACACTCCCCGGAGGTCGCGTGCCTTTTGAAGGATTCCCCCCGAAAAAAAAAAGAAAAACGGTAAGTTATATTTATATTTTCATACCTCAGAATTCAGAGAGCCCTAAATATTAGCAAACTTGAAATTAGACCTTATATCTATAACAACATAAGTTACATTTAGATAATTTAACATTAAAATATAAATATTTACAACAATATGAGAACCGACTATCGTTTTATTTATTTTATCGGTACGACAGCGATGCGATAAACGCTCGGTAGACATACAGCTGCTGTGCCACTATCGCGTAGCGTCGAGCGAGCTACCCTATACGATCAAAAAAATAAATAACGAAAAATCATTGGTAAGCCATTGCAATTTACCTCTTATACCATTCTAATAAAGTATAAGTTAGAATGATTGCCGTGGCTTTGATACAACTCGCGGCAATTATTCTAATTTACACCTTTCCATTCCGAGATAAGAGTTAGATTGCAAAGTAACTCTTATCGCATTCAAATAAAGTATAAAATAGAATGATTACCATGACTTTGATAAAACTCTCTGCATTCATTCTATTTACACCTTTCCTTACCGAGATTAGAAGAGTTACATTGCAATGTCCTACCAACCTTATGTATGCGCTCGGTATTTTGTACAGATGTTGCGTCACTGTCATATTAACAAATAGAAAATAGGCTACATTTTCAGACATAGAGAGGCATCATATAATTTTAAATACCTACTTAATTAGTTTTTGAAATTCTCCTTAATACTACAATATTATGAACAAACAAGCAATCACATTATCACACTGATACCAATAATTGTGCTAATTATTCAAATTTACTCAGACATCCAATATTCGCTCAAAACATAATCCTATAGTTTCCCACTGCTGGGACACAGGCCTCCATTCTGGGTGGGCCATAATCCACCACGCGGGCCCATAGCGGGTTGGTTGATGTCCCATGTTTTAAGATTAAAGTTAGTAATAGGTATATTAATTTGGCATTTTATCAGGTCTCATAGTTTAAGGAAGTTGAGCAAACTATAAACTTATTGCAATAGGTGCCATTGAACGACTGGCCTGTGGGGTTCTTAACAGGAAAACAATTATTTCATAGTTACACACTGAACATAGCGCAACATGTAGTGTAGATAACTGATAACAATTCTATTTATAAGAGATGAATAGTAGGAAAATATCGTCTAATTGAACCTTGCACGCCCCTCCACTGCTTGTTGCATACACATTTCAAATGTTTGTATAGAAACAGGATTGAATATTTTTATATGGAGCTTGGCATACCTACTGCCGGCCATTTTATTTTTTTTTCAAAATGGCGGCCAGTTTTAAAGTAAATTTTTATATATTTATTTTCGATAGCTGAAATCAATGCAAACAGAAAACAATAGGACTAACACCGTAAAGCGTCACGTTTCCGAGTTGATCACGTGACATCCATATTTTTTTGAATTTGCGTGCGACTTGTTGCATGCATGACTATATGTTTGAAACTTTAAACATTCAGAGTGATTATTTAATAATAATAATAATATCCCTGGACATTTGACACAGCGCCATCTAGTCCCAAGCAAAGCAACCTAATGCTTGTGTTATGGTAACAAGATTTCAATATATATCATTTCAATCATCTATGCAACTCCTCCCACAAAAAGTCTTTATGTGTGAGGTGCATGCATTTTTAATTTAGACAATCTCAACCTAGGTACCATGTTTTAATGTAAATCAAAATAATTGTGTTCCGTTTCTGATTTTGTAACTACTTTCACAATTTTATAATCTTGTTTGAGCTAGGCATAGAAAAACCCCATAATCCATGTGTGAAAAATATAAAGAAAAAATAATTTAAATTGTTGAAAGTTTACAGGAGTTTATGT
This sequence comes from Apamea anceps, assembly GCA_951799955.1. Lineage (NCBI taxonomy): Eukaryota > Metazoa > Arthropoda > Insecta > Lepidoptera > Noctuidae > Apamea > Apamea anceps. The sequence goes on from OX637518.1 coordinate 1,857,447, forward strand.
ATGTAAACTCCACAACAAGTCATAGACATTCTCAGTTTTTGGTGTCTATGAGCTTTAATTTCTTTTTAATTTTCAAAAACACTTGTCCCTTCTCTGTTGTAAGTTATGTTGTAAGCTTACTAATAAATATATTTATGATTTTCAGCAGGAGTGTTTGTATGAAATCCCTGAAGAATGATCATTAATGAACACTGAACTTGATTATCCTTATGATAACAAGAAAACCTGTAACAGCCCTTCACACCTGTACGTAGATAGGTACAGGCCCAGTGTCTACAGGCCTGCGGTCCAGGTGCACCCTGTTCCGCATCAGCTTCAGACTGTTCTCGGTCACCTTCATGCATCCTCTGACTAGAAGACCTTCCAGCTTTTGACTGTGGGTTGCTAGGGCCCTGAAATCAAGTGGAAATGTTTAAATTAACATTTTTGTAATATAAAAAATTTCATATAACATAACAAAAAAAAGTTGATGATTCAAAATCAAAAGTCACTTATTCAAATTGAGGCTGAGAATCAGCACTTTTCGAACATCAAAATTACACAAATTCACCTTTCAAACAAAAGAAACAAAATTAAAATCGGTTCATCCGTTCGGGAGCTACGGTGCCACAGACAGACATACACACACACACACACACACCCCCACACACACACACACACACACAGACACGTCAAACTTATAACACCCCGTCGTTTTTGCGTCGGGGGTTAAAAAGACAGTCCCACAAAAACTCCCGCCCTTCACCATTGATTGAACATTGTAAAAGGCAATTATTTTTCAGTTTTATTTTCAAAACAACCAATTGGAACCGTGCACCTAGCGTCTGACATTTTATAAGTGCTCATGTAGGTATATGTGAAATAAAATATTTTGATTTTGATGCATATTTTACACATGGGGCTCACCCAATTCTGTATGGTATTTATTATTCCCCACGTAATCTTTCCACATGCAAGCCACATCCGGTTGTCAAGCGTGGTGTTTTCACAGTTGAAACCACATCAATTTTTTTTTGCACTGTTTCGTTCATTGTGTCATAGATTATACGTAATTAGCAAATTAGCTAAGGACTTGACGTGGTTTCGAAGTAAGGAATCATTAAGTGGTCATCGTGAATTAGGGCCCTAATGTATGATTTTTCTTTAACTTTGGAACAGACAGCAGGATGTTAGAGAAAAACCTGAGGACAGTAGTACTGTGCAAGTATGTACTTGATTTTATAACTAAAATGGCAAGCTAAAGGACCAGTATAGTCCATCTGAATGTCTAAGAAATTAAAATTAACCATGGATGGTCATGTAAATGAGACCGAATTTTATCTATGGAATTTATTTGAAAATAGACATCAATTACTTTTGCTTATTCATGAAACATTTGAATTTGTATCTGTTTAGAAGACTACAACTTTTAACCAAGGTCACATTCACAATATAATACTTCTCAGAGTAGCATTTTTATTTTACTGTCATTTTGGGATGGGTAAGAAACCCTTATTGAGCACACAAACAAGGATTGCTAAAGATATGAAAAAAAATAAAAAATTACCAGCTCCCTTATGCCCACAGACACGATTGGGCCACTAAACACTAGCTCAAGACAGAGGCCTTTCTACTTCAGTGGGACAACTTATGCTACAAATAAATTAAATAAGCTACCTTATAATCGCATTCTAAGAATAGTATGAAATTGTTACTTTATACATACTTGACACCTTTGTCTGAGATATCTGTACATCCACTCAGGTTCAGAAGCTTCAGTGATGTGCTGTACTTGGCCAAGGCATACAGGCACTTGTCAGACACCTGCTTGTTGCCCTCCAGGTTTAGAGTCTTTAAGTGCCGGAACTTCTTTACAAATATCAGGATGCAGCTTTCCGAGATTGTGACACAGTATGATAGGTCTACGTCCTCTAGCAAGCACTGGTGCAGCGCCAGCGCCTCAACAGCCCCCGTTGTCAGCCACGCACATCGCGCCAATTTCAACGTTTGTAAATTATTACAATATAAAATAACTGGCTGCAGACATTTCGCAGACAAGTTTTTACACTGACTCAGGTTTAAAATTACCAATTTCCGGTTTCTTATCAACATCGGTATTAAATCGTTATCAGTAATAGACGTGCAGCGACTCAAGTTCAACACAGTTAGCCTATTACAAGTAATTGCGAGCACCTGAAAAAACATTTTATTTTGTAAATTTTACTGCTCGGACACGCATCAAATTAACTCGTTCGGATCACTTACACTAAAAGTGTGAGGCGAGAATCCCTTGTTCATCAATTTCAACGATTTTAGCTTCGCAAAGTACATATTTATGATTTGTAAGCAGGTTTTCGAAACACACCGAAAATTAAAACAATCTCTGAGAGTTAGATTCGGTAAAACCTGAGTTACTAATATATCTTCCCAAAACAAATCAAACAACTGTGTATTCCTCTTCATGTTTACTTCGATTTATATTATTTTTTGTGAAAAATACTGTTTGGATCAAATCGCAATTCCGTCAGTAAGAATAACCTGTAGAAAAATGGTCGATTTCTAGCATTTTATTTACTTTTTCCTTTTTGTACCAAATACGACAGAAAGAGATATATTTGTCAACAAAAAACGGATGCTCAAGATCTAGAGACTATAACATGGAACACTTTGATAGAAGTGACTTTTAGATACGTTTTGTTTTTGCAAATAGGTACCTTTCTATGCATTATTCTATAATTTTTTCATGCCCATGTTACGTTTTTTCTATGCATTATTCTATAATTTTTTCATGCCCATGGTACCCTATATTACAAAATCAAATCAAAATCCAGTCATTTATTCAAATTAGGCTGAGAATCAGCACTTTTCGAACGTCAAAATTACAACAGTCCCCTAAAAACGCCCGTCCTTCATCACTTGTGCTATCGCTGGGAAGAAGAAATGGCGCAACAAACTACCCAGCAGCACAGCTGTCTGTTCAGTTAGAAAATACTTGATTGTATACAATACTAGGTACCTATGATAAGTAATTAACATTACAAGACACAGAACATAAAATTAATTTTTTTGCCATTAGGTCAGCTAGCTACGCCAATATACCAACAAATATAATAAAAACGTATATATAATACGTAGTACGTATATATATATCGTCGCCTTAGAGTGAAAACCTCGGGAATGCATTTTTGTTCAAATTTATTTTATTGCGTTTCTAGGAAGAAAACCTCGCAACGCACATCCTGATCCTACTCATTTATTTATTCGATACTCATAGCGCCATCTATGACACTAAATTAGAACCTCGTAAATACTCGCATCTGTCAGTTTGGCGTGAATACCTTGCAACGAACGTGTCGTTTCTCATTCGAAAATAGATTACTTGAGTTTATCCTGCTGTAGCTGTATAATTTAGTGTTTTTCAAAAGAAGGTAAGTACTGTTCATGTTTACATGACGCCGTACAAAAATTTTACAGTACGCAGTTTTTTCTTCCTCCTGAAAAGTTACCTATTTTACACTTACGAGGTTTTCACTCTAAGGTGTCGATATATAAAAAATTACATGATTTTTTATAGCAATTAAAAAGTTATCCTCTATTTACTGTGCTAGGTTTTAAAGACATGGATTGCTTTCTCGATAGATAATTTTACGCTTAGTTTACGCTTACGCTACATTTTACGCTTTATTTGTAGCGACATCTATGATTTCAGTTTATCTGCGATTAAACCGAATAATGCACCGTACCAACCTACCTATGGCACACAAACCTTAGGGAAAACCAAAGGCAAAGAAATCTCAGATTTTTACAAAGTAATAGGTATGGCGCTTCGTTAATATTAAAAAAAAATCTCTTACGGCTAGTTTATGTTGATAAACCTAATAAGACAGGGAGCTAGACCAAGCACTTGTATCTGCGCCAGTACGCATGTGGCTCCCTGCTCACCACATCGCCCCATAAATCAAATAATGACATGTCAGTGGGCGCGAAATAACATGTTGTAGTGCACAATGTAATCATGTACGGTTAACGAAACACTGAAAGTGCACTAATTTCCTACTATCAGTGGAGTAACTAGTGATTTACTTAATGCTATATCATTGGAGATAGGTTATGTGAATAGAAGATGTTGTACCTTTGCGACACTGAGAAATTAAGGAGCTATAGGACGTCTATTACACTATAATACCAGCGTATTATTGTCCCACTACAGAAGGCACGAGTATTGATCACCACGCCTGCATGGCCACCTATTACCTACCTACGTGTAATAAGACAAACCTTTAGATTAACGGTTTTAATAAAAAAAATAGAAGATACGTAATATGATAAAATAAATTATAACATAAGTGATACAATACAAATTAGCCATATGGCCATATGCATCACAGCACTAAGGAGTTTAGTTGGTATTACTACATTCTTCCGACCTTCTTATGAAACAACGTAATCTCCAAAACGTACAGGCGGTCTGCGTTCCCTGGTTGAACGCCGGGGCTCTGAGTGTGGTGTACTATCCTGTGTATTGTCTTGTCCTCGGGATGTCACTACAGTTATGGGTGGCTCCTCGATATCTTGTGCAGGTACCTAGCTCATTTTGTGGAATGGAATCAATGACTTTGCCATCAGCTGTTTCGCTTTCGATTGTTTCTCCGTCTTGACCTAATGGTGGTAAATATCGATTTGATACAGTCGTTTCACGACCATTCGGTAAACGTACATATGAATAACCCGGGTTAACTTCAATCAGATCAACTTCTACTATAGGTTGATACTTATTAGTACGATCAAATCTCTGCATCACGTACTTGGTCTGAGTTCGTTAACCAAGAAGGTATAGAGTCACCATTTAGTGACCTCCTCGTGTGTGTAAACATCCTCTCGTGCAGCGTACAGCTGTGCAGAGTAGGGAGCGGATAGAGTGTAGAGCCTATAGGCAGCTTTCGGGATCGTAAGGCCAATTGGATAGTTTTCCAAAGAGTGGAGTTAAGGCGCTCTACTTGTCCGTTGCCTTGGGAGTTATACGGCGTTATTCGGCTTGTTGCAATACTGCGAGAGTTTAGAAACTGCTTGACTTCAGATGATAAAAACGATGTCCCACGATCAGAATGTACGTAGGAATGCAGGTATTCCGAATGGCAAAAACAATTCATTGAGATTCTTGATAACCGTTGTCGAGCTCATGTCTGAGCATGGAAATACAAAGGGAAAGCGAGAGTATTCATCGATCACTGTCAGGATGTGTTTATTTCTTGTGTGACTAAGTATAGGACCTCTGAAGTTAGTACTTAGTCTTTCGAATGGAGATGTCGCCTTAATTAGATTGGGACCAGGTTCAGTTGATTTGTAATATCTAGGCTTCAATTCCGAGCAAATACGACAGGAGATTGTCATATTTCTGATTTCTTCAATAGAATAGGGTAGATTCTTAGATCTCATCCAGTGTACCATCTTTGTTCCGCCGGGGAGACAAAGGATTTCATGCAGGGAAACAAGTTTTGTTGAACGAGATTCGATAGCAGCGCATACACGCGACAATGTGTCAGCAACATTATTCTTTATGCCAGGGGCTGCAGTCTCGACATTCATAGCTATCGCTTTACGACCGCATTCGGTCGCAAATTCCCGGATTGACAGGTGTAATGTATGGAGTGACAGGACTTTGCGACCGAATTCGGTCGTAAAGCGATCGCTATGAACGTTGAGACTGCAGCCCCTGGACGGTAAACGATATCGTATTTAAACGGAGCTAGTTTTAAACGCCATCTTTGTATTTTCTCGTTTTTAACTTTGCTATTTAGCTTGTTATTGAACATAAAGGCTACCGATCTTTGGTCTGTAATTAAACGAAACTGTTTTCTGATAAGAAAGTGTCGCCATTTCTTTAACGATTCGACTATGGCGTACGCTTCTTTCTCAACAGAGCGGAGTGGTTTTATTAACTACTAGCTTCTGCCCGCGGCTTCGCCCGCGTGGATGTCGGAAATTATGCCACGGGAACGTGCTAACAGGATAAAATGTATGTGCTTCCCCAGGATGCCATCCATCTCGCGGGCCCTTTGTGGCTAATTACAATAGAAAACCAATTGTGTCTCATTAGTGGTGATTAAGAGGGTACCTATATGATATCTTTACCTAAGTACCTACCTTATTAAAAAAAAATAACCTACCTAAATAAACCTATTTCTGATGATAACTAATCTAAACTCAATAAATAAGCAAAATCCCTAAAAACTAATATCTATACGGATGACTAATCCTACCTAACAGTATTATAAAATAACCTACGGTCACTACGTACATACGGCTACACGTCAAGCTATACAAAACCAGTTTGTCTTGACCTCACTTTGTATGATATTTTCTCACAATAAACGGTCAGCCAATACTGGTTTTGCATAGCTTGATGTGTAGCCGTGTGTACACTAACAAATATACTACCTATACTATAAAATTAAAATCTATACCTACGACTTATAAAATTAAACCTAAATAACTCTAAAAACTAAAAGGAATAAAAAGGTCGCACAGATAATACTGCGGGTGACGTAACCTACGACAAACTTATTATTTGCGGTTGGTACAGTAATCGGTCTAGGGATCGAACCGCAAAATTAAGTTTGTTTTTTATTGTATATACTTTTCCGGGATAAAAAGTACCCAATGTGGTGCCCAGGATATTAAAGAATAATTATACCAAGTTTCATCGTAATCGAACCGGTAGTTTTTGCGTGATGCCTGAACAAACAGACAGACAGACAGACAGACAAAAATTTTTGTAATCAGATTTTTGGGTTCGGTGTCGGTCTAGTAACACCCCCTGCCATTTATTTTTTTGATATTTTCAATGTACAGAATTTTCACTTCTACAGATTTATTATAAGTATAGATATAGATGATTCAAGGTTCGAAAAAAAAAAATGCTACGGGTCGATTAGCTTGCGATAAGGTTGCAGCGATTGAATGTTGAGATGCATTCGTTTCAACGAGAAAAGGTATGTCGTTACTGATAGCGTGAACAGAAGATTTTACTATATAGGTTTTCAATGCTTGGAAATTTTCGAAAATGTTGTTTATTTAGTGGGAATATTCTTGTATTTGCTAAAGCGTGGATTCTTTCCGAGAAGTTTGAAATCCATTTGCTATAATGTGTAAACATTCCTAACACTCTTCGTAATGACTGTATGTCATTTGACGGTGGAAAATCGAGAAGCGGGCGCAGCCGTTCAGCTTCTGGCTTTATGACACGTTCTTTGATGGTATAGCCTAAGATATCGATGCTATTCTACGAGAACTTACTTTTCTCTTTATTGATAGTAAGACCATATTTTTTAACGGCTCCTAAAAATTTCTGCCATTTTGCATCGTGTTCAGATTGAGATCGCCCACAAACTGTTATATCATCGAGATATGCGAAAGTACCTTCTAAGTTTTCTTTTCGAATAACCCAATCAATGGTTCTTTGAAAACTTGACACTCCGTTTGTTACGCCAAATGGTATGCGACGAAACTGGTACAGATTTCCAGTAACTTCGAAAGCAGTATATGGTTTTTCTTTTTGTAGGATCGGTACTTGATGGTAAGCACTCTGTAAATCGATCGCGCTGAAGATTGAATATTTCGAAATATTGGAAACTTGGTCCTCCATATTGGGAAGTGGATAAGCGTCAAGCTGTGTATACCTGTTTATCGTAAGTGAATAATCAATGAAAAGGCGCTTCTTGTGATTAGCGTTCTTTGTAATTTGTACTAGAGCTCGCCAGGGGGACGTGCTTATTTCAATAATGCCAGCAGCTAGGAGTTTTGTGATGTCTCCTTCAATAAACTTTTTATCGTCTTCACTGTGGCGGCGAGATTTAATCGCAATAGGCTTGCAATTTAGACTAATATTCGTAAAAAGAGGAACAGTAGGGACAGACGCTTCTGCAACGCTACATACTTTTAGTGGTTCTTTAGATCCACCGAATGAAAATTCGAAAAAGGAATGCTTGTCTAATATGTCATGGCCGATTTTATTAAGTCAGCACAGAGATTTTTCACAATTAGCAAATTCACGTTTCTATACTCATGGTCTCCGATACGAGCTGGCACACATGTTTGACCTTCGACTTGTGACATATGACTGGTTGAAGCCATTGATATAGTTTGCTTGCAGGATGTTTTCTTTAAATGACATAATTTAATAATTGCTCATTGATGAAGCTTATAGAACTACCAGTATCTATTAAGGCTTCAGCTTTTATCCCTTTTATGTAAGCTGGAACTGTAGCTTACTTCAAGGAAGTTGGCGATGCAGCTAAAATATAAACACAAACGTTATCACCTCCTTCGAGAATAGCGGCATTGATTTGGTTCTTGCTTCGACATACAACAGCATAGTGACCCTTCTTGTTGCAAAATTGACAGGTAGAGTCTACAGCAGGACAGTTTTTACGACGATGGACATACCCACCACAAAAGAAGCATTTGCGTCTCTGGTAAGTTGGCGTCACTGCTATTTTACTAATAAGCTCCTGTGATTGTTTACTACATACCTTTTGTTTAGAAGTGGTGGCGACGGCAGCAGCAGTATTTGCATTCGAATAGTTAAACTTTGTTGCATTAACTTCAGCTATTCCTAGTGAAAGTACTTGATTATGTGTTTCTTCTAGTGTTAACGTCAGATTTTCGAGTAACCTTTGTCTTATCGTACTAGATTTTATTCCAAAGGCGAATGCGTCGCGTATATTGTCGTTATTATTTGTTTCAGCATCTACAGTTTTGAAGTCGCAGTCTTTGGCTAACTGTTTTAATCCTTGTAAATAGATATATACTGTTTCGTCGCCCAGTTGTTTCCTAGATGCGAGGGGCATGTCGGGCATAAATTATATTTTTGTGAATAAGTTTCCCAAAGTAATGATTGCGGATGGAAAAGTAGTACACTCGCTGATGTACAGACGCCAGCACATCAAGCTACTACAATCTGTCAAATTTATTTAATAGATTTTCAACTTTAACGCTAAAGCATTAAGGTTCAAGGTTGATTGGGAAAATTTGACAGTTTCGGGTAGCTTGACCTGCAATGCGCTTTCCATAGCCATAGGAAAGCTTTCAAATGTTATCTTCCAATGTTCCCATTTCTTTGATGCAGTACTATCAACGGGATCAATATCCAAACGTTCTGGTTTTAAGTATTTTTCCATGGTTACAAAACATTTAAAACATTTTGTTGATTAAATTGTAATAAGATAAACCTTTAGAATAACGGGTTTAATCAACAAAATAGAAGATACGTAATATGATAAAATAAGTTATGACATAAGTGACATTACAATACAAAGTAGCCATATGCATCACAGCATTCACAGCAGTAGGGAGTTTAGTAAGTTGGTATTACTACACTACGCAAAATTCGAATTACTGGGAATCTAGATATTTGTAACCAATTCAGCCGTTTAATTAAGTGTTCGTCTATTTTAAGTCCACCTTGAGTATGTGATAGAAATCATATTCGCACCAGGTGTTATATATACCCACACCAGTCAACTTAAAAATAACTAACTGCCACTATAGATTCAATGTAATCAACTAATCGCCTGCGCCAGTCTGATGTTTTATATTTATACATATAAGATGAGACGAGTGTGGCGGGCTTGTGGTTGCGGACCGTTAGGAATCTGACGTTGCACTTTTAGGACCCTCGCACTTAGGTAGTAGGTTTACCTATCTAGTTGCACCTGTCGCATGCTTAATGGAATACTGACTTAACTCAAAAAAGACGATTTTTGGGCAATCGCAAAAGAAGATCTTGCTATGAGGACTTATCCTACTTGTTGATGCATAAAGATAAAACTGATTTATATTAATCATAAATGCTTGTATTTTAAACGTCTATGATTAACTATTGATGAGATAAAAAAAAAAACGGATATCACATCTGACCTATCTACTAATGGGTCAGTGTTCCATTAAGCATGCGCTGTGTACAAGTGCATACTACTGTTCGTTCAGTTAGTAACCAAGCCTCTCTTTTTTAAACGACTTCAAAAAAAAGGGGGAGGTTCTCAATTTGGATTTTTATTTACAGGGTGTTCCAGAAGTCGACGTCAAGCTGGAATCGGGTAATAGGCCAAGTCATAAATGCCCCCGCGCATTACGCGGCCAGGTCGCCGCGGCCAACTAATTCTTCCGTGACATACTTATGCAAGTGCGCGCACTAGACGGCCAGCGGCCAGCGACCACGTATTGGGCGCGCGCCCACCAGGATCATCACGGCCCGCACGCAGCCTGTTGGCCGCGACCAACGAGATCCACCATTTCGAGCGTTTCAAAATTTTTTTTTTCTTTTTTTCGTTCGCTTTTGTAATAAGAAAATCAGCGCAACAATAATTCCTTTACGGCGTCCATTTTGGAGCACGATGTGAATTCAACTGATAAATGTGGTCGCTACGTGGCCGTAGCAGCAGATGAATTGATAGCTGCGCGGTCAGGCCGCGGCGACCTGGCCGCGTAATGCCCGGGGGCACTAATAGTTATCACAAAAAAAAAACTTGAAAGGTGTCAAGGGACACCCGGATGGAATGAAGTTGTTATTATTTTTTATTATTTATTATGTACAAAAAATCTGTATACACTCAAAAAAAATAATCGTCGCGACACCACACTGTTCAATGTGAAATAGAAAGACGAAACGAAAATAACTGACTTGCTTTCTATAAGAGAGAGAGAGAGAGACAGACAGAGAAACACGCGCACGCCTTACAACTATAGCAAAAAGTGTCGTCCAACGCGCGATAATGAACTTCGTTCCAAAAATCTGTTGTGAATTTACAAATTATTGGCATTTAAAAAAAAAACAAGAAAATCTGCACCCTGTGACAATCTTTTCAGTCCAAATATTAAAATCAATAAAAAAAAAAATGTTATGGGATCCTGAATAATGTTTCTGTAACTCTTGCCTAAAATGTTAAGCCAACTGCTCCAGTTTGGAAGAAAATGGCCAGTTTTAGAGATATAAGCATTTTTATGTTGAAGTCAGAAAATATGGTCTTATATGACACACAAAACATTCACATTAATCAAAACAAGTTCCAATTCATATGGTTTAAAGACATGTTTACACACAGTTCGCATAGTAGACAAGTCGTCCGGCCGATTTTGCTGAAACTTTGTCGAAGTCGAAGTCTTAATTTCAAGGGGTATTTTTTATTTAAAGATTATTTATATACTTATATTTACAAAATACTCGTATATAAAAAAGAAACATGGCCAGAGATCGCACAAGACAGGGAGGGAGGTTTTTAAGAAAAAACGGGAGGCCTTTGCCCAGGACTGGGATACAAAATAGGCTAAAAAAAAAGAAAGAAAACCAATACAATATAAAACAGTCGCTTTTCGTGTCTGTCTGTGTGAGCTGTGGCCACAATGGATTTTACCATATTTTTCTACAATGTATTTCGGAAGGTTACCTACCTACAGTAAGTATATTAATATTTAACATAGAAGACTTGAATGTTTTATATTTATGTTCTGTAATTTGTATGGTATACAATAAAGAGTATTCTATTCTATACGGCGTGTAAAATGACCCATCCAATAGCAGTCATCTCATTCTGTACAGATTATTATTATATTATTTTGCAAGCTACCCGAAACTGTCAAATTTTCCCAATTAACCTTGAACCTTAATGCTTTAGCGATAAAGTTGAAAATCTATTAAAGAAATTTGACAGATTGTAGTAGCTTGATGTGCTGGCGTCTGTACATCAAATTAAGTAACAACTTTTGGTCTGAAATATCGCGGTTTACGGGATGGGATGTTTATAACAATTAAAACTTGTTTTCGGTTTGAAAAGTTTTTATATACTTAATATAAGTAGCCTTCAAAGTTTTTTATAATATCTTCATTTAATTTAGGTTCCCAAGACAGAATAAAGCAATGATCAAAATGGCGGGGAGTACAAAATACTTAATTATACTCTTCGCTTCGTTATGTATCTTTTACAATCATCATAGCTCAAATATCTCGATGTGTTGACATATCGCCACATTAGTAAGTATATTGCACCCGTGTGCAATGTAAAACTACATTAGGGCATCTATATCGCTGTCGACTGGTAGCGTATCCAAATGACTTGCCACACTGAATGGCAATGCTTAGCCTCTGACCAAGGTAACAATCAGCCCTTGGGTCACGGGCTTAAAAAGGAGATGAGCCCACGAGACGTGGTTTTTATATGTATTTTCGCCACTCGAGGTTCTTCGCTGCAGCAGTGGCAGCAGCAGCAGCCGCTCAGCACGCCGACCTGTATTGGCATCTTGTACACTTTACAACATTCTTAGCTACGGATACGTTTACATTGTATTCTACAAGATTGTCGTTACATGAGCGCAAGTATCGTAGTTCTTACTTCAGCTTTAGAAGTACAGTAATATCATAGTGTACAATTGATTGAATGCCCAATCAATTTAGTGGTGATCGTCGCGATCGTTGTTCTTACAAATCCAAACAACGATCGCGTCGATAGCCTAAGCTGGACAAACGCATTCAATATACTGTATGTCGGCACGGCATTCACATGTCACTTGTTGTTCAAATGTGTTTACATAGATAGTAATTATTTCTTAAGTTTCCGCAAAAATGGCCGGCCGAATTCTCTACTATGCGAAATGCGTGTAATATATCTCTGCCTACCTCTTTATATGGCACAAGGAGTTAATATGAATTGTAATTTGTGTGTAATTTGTACCCATGATATAGCCCATACCCATGGTAGTTGAGCTTAGACCAGAAACTTGTTAAGAGGAAGTATCGCATAGTAGCGTCCCTAAGTTCTATTAACATACCTACAGGTATGAGGCTGCGCAAGTAATGATTTTGCGTAGCAGCGCCACATTTGCACCGCCGCAATCTCAAAGATTGTGCCAGCGATTGTACTAAGTATAAGCATGCACATATATATATGCAGGTTTGCGATTTAGCGTAATTTATATACTGGGAACGATTTCTAGAACCAATCTTTAGTTCCGTGTCCTCTTAGTGAAACGCGTGTGTGACCGTAAGTGCCTAGATATTATAATGGTCTGTAATTTTTTCAATGTATCAGATAAAAATAACTCATTTATGTATTATGTCGCTATGATTTATTGTAACCTTAGCATGTAAAAGAATAATATGAATAATACGCTACGATGGCACCATAAAATACGTGACTTACCTGGTTTAGAACGGAGAGCATGGATTTTGACCTTTGATAAATTTTTAAGAGTCTGTCCTACATTTTAAAATAAGGTAGGATGAACGTAGGGTCATGAAACTAATTCCAAATTACAACGAGGACGATGATAATATATAATAGTGACTGGTCAACCATCATTCTCTACCCCTTATCCCAAATATTTGGGGGCGGCATAACATGTGTTCTTCTTCGAGACTTCTCTATTAGGCCTTATCTCAGTAGTCACGCCTTTTCTAGCCATTATTATCTTTTACGCAGTCCAACAATCGTTTCCTAGGTCTCTTTAGCACAAACTCGTGCAGTTTGGAGTTCAAAGGGCTGAACCTAAGCCCAACAGTGGGCTGTTCTAGACCACCAGTGACCTATTACCTCAATCCAGATGCCGCTATGGGTGTACATGGTGTGCGTGCTCCTGGGGTGCGCGGTCGCATTGTTGTGGCGCTTGGAGCGGCGCGAGCGCAGCAAGTTCCGCGGCCTGCCCAGCTACCCGTTGCTGCCGTTCATTGGCAACATACACCAGGTGTTCGGGGATGGGAGGCGTGAGTATTGAGTGTTAGTGTTATCAGCCGTGTGCCCGAGGGCATGTTGACGTTCAAAAATGCCTTTAAGTGAAGATAATTTTATCCGAGGAATAATTTAGAATTTTTGACAGTTCTCCCAGGCAAAATTTGACAGACGACAACGAATAAAAATTATCTGTCGATTGAAAAATTAGCCCTAATTATTATAGTATCTAATCTAATTCAGACATCTAACCAGAGAATTTAAGATTTTTACTATGTGGAAGATAGTTCTGCAATAGATTATGGTTTTTCAATTCTAAATGTAACTTGAATTAATATTAGCCAATCAAACGTTATTAATTAATCAACATTCCATTGGTTCTAACGTTTTCATTTTCTTTTTTTTTCTTCCATCAATAGATTCCATATTTCGTCCAATTGGTCTGCTATATGAACTAATATGAAATTCATATTTTATTGCGCCACAGATTTGTTCCGTCATTTTGACAGGATAGCAGAAATATGTGAGAACTCTATATTGCCTTTCGTGGTGTGGCTGGGACCATGCTCTATTTTGGGTAAGTCTTCTTGAATGTGAGATTGTCCAATTATTATATACCTACCTCTTGTATATGGCCTTAATACATATTGTACAGACGCCAGCACAGCAAGCTACTACAATCTGTTAAATTTCTTTAATAGATTTTCAACTTTATCGCTCAAGCATTAGGTTCAAGGTTGATTGGGGAAATTTGACAGTTTTGGGTAGCTTGACCTGCTGGCGTCTGTACATTACTAGCGGTGAACCGTTTGTATGAGCAGTCACGAGTATGGCCCACAAATAATTTTGGCTAATCACAGGAAGCGCCCAAAACGATACGTATCTATTTGTTTTACTATCAATAAATTATCAATATATATATATATTATCAAGAAAGAAAACATCAATTAATCAATTATTTCAATATTTAATCAATTTTAATTGGTCGACTCTTCACGTGACTAGAGGACTGTAACTGTAGTTGCCATTTTTCTACATTGACAGCGATGCGGACGAATTTTTTTGTCCGATTATCTCTTCCCCTTTTTTATATACTTACCCTACTTGCACATAATATTATATATTCTAGCGTTAGTTTCTTTAATATTTTTGTATGTTATTTCACTGTAAATTAAGATTTGAAATGATCAACTTTTCAATTTCCATTGTCTAGATTCATTTTACCAAGTATATTGTAATGTGACGTTATCTGCAGTGACCCAAGACCCGGATGACGTGAAGACGATCACTAACGCGTTCATTGAGAAGCCGTACTACTACGGCTTCGGGAGAATCTGGCTAGGAGATGGACTGGTCACCGCACCTGGTAAGCATAAGCATTTGGTGGTTACGTATTATAATATCTAATGTTATTCTAACTATTTTAGAGATAACTATGGTCAAAAGACCTAAAGATAGTTTCACAGATTTTTGTAATAACCAATGAACGAAATACATTAAGAAGAATTAACCTACGGTTATTTCACCTACGGTTAATTCACCTACGGTTTATTCAGCTACAATTAATAAACCTAAGGTTGATTGAACTAACGGACGATTCACCTACTCTTGGTTTTTTCTGACCTGATTTTGTCTTGTTTTGTGCTTTTGAACCAGAAGAAGACGGTCGACGTCAGGGGCACCCCGAGGTTCGGTTTGGTTAGGTACCTTTAAACCCTGCAGACAGAAATACACGACGTGGGGCTCCGTCGACCACGTCTTCTTATTATTGCTTGTAAACAAACTTAGACCCCCACTTTACCCACCACTTTAGAAATAAAACAAGCGCGCAGTATTAATAAACTGTAGGCGAGTCGTCCATTAGTTATTTCATACATAGTTGAAATATCCAATATCTTAAAAAACCAATTACATTAATCGTTCATTAGTGCAATTAATTTTAGTTTAAACAAAATTAAGTAAGTAAAACAGTAGTTTACTCGACCAATTTGTGTTATGAAAATATGTGAATCAACTGTTAGTTATCTCGAAAATAGTTAGAATAACTTTAGATATTATAATACATAATCGCATTTGGTAAGCATGTGTACAGCGGGATGATTGCGTAACACACCAACAGTAGCAATGGCTTACATTTTGACAGTTCAACAACATTCATTGCGCTATTTACGTTGTTGAGCAGACAAATTTTTCTAACATATGAAGCAATGGATTATCAATATCCTTTAAAATGATTCAGATTGTGATTGAAAGTGTCTTACGCAATTAGAGTGCAGGTTTCCGAGATGCATCAGTATAAAGCCTGCTGACTTGGATTTAAGTCAGCAGCCTTTCAACTAAGGCAGGGCAGGCAGGACTTTGCACTACACCATTTTTTGAGGATGTTTCTTCGTGCACCTTTAAACCCCCCAAGGAACACAGTATTGGGTTGTAACAAGATGTATCTTGTTTGTATCTTTAGGAGTTTAGATTCGTAACTAAGGTTACTGACTATGGAGTCAGTAATCGTCAGAGGGGCTCGTGGCTAAATGATAGCAGCTGCACGGCTCGAAGTACATGATACTAGATCAGTCAATCAGTTTGACACATTAAACTTTAGAGAGAGACTGTTGCACTGGAGAGAGTCAGGCCCTTTGTACACACCCGTTTCTCTTGCCGTGAAAAACGATGGTTTAAGGTCTACCCACACATATCAGGGCCGTGTCCGGAATGTGACTGGGCTGTGGCACACACAAGGCAGACACTGAAGCTCCGTCGCCGTCCTGGACACGGACGTGTGTGAACGAGTTCATATAAAATATATACACCGATATTTTTTTGAGCCCCTGACGGAGCACGGTCCGTCCACGTCCCGGACACGGCCCTGATATGTGTGGATAGACATTTATTCGCCGTATGTAGGCACGGTCGTCAGTGTCGTATGGATCACTATGGAAGCTTGTTGACATACATGTTTTTACCACCGTACCGTAAAGAAACCGTGCCGTGTACAAAGGGCCTAACACTGACGGAAGACGGACACTAAGGAATTAAGGTATTTCGAGTTTGGCCGTGGTCCTGCGGCCCACTGTAAGGGATGTTAAATTATTTTTTAAGAATATGTAGGTACTAACTTGTTCATTGTTTCGGTTCACAGGTTACAAATGGAAGCACAATATCAAAACGTTAGCGGGAACGTTCACCAGCTCAGTAGTGGACGGATACCACGGCGTGTTTAATGCCCAAGCGCACAAGCTGGTGGAGAATCTGAAGACTGAAGTGGGAAGGGAACCCTTCGATGTTATACACAAGTACCTAGCGCTCACGACACTGGAGACTATTTGCCGTAAGTGGGAAATTTTCTTATGAATTCTTCAAAAACCCAGTGAAGAAATAGGATTTAATTATCTAATAACTTTATTCGAGGAATAATTTTGAAATATTTACAGTTATTTCATACAAAAACTGTCAAACGTCAATTTTATTCCTCGAACAAAAGTTGTCTGGCGATGGAAAAATCAGCCCTTAAAGTATTATTTTATCTATAGTATAGGAATTATTATTCGTAAGGTGGGCCCTCAGGCTAGGTGGAGCGCTGATCTTCGCAGGATGGCTGGTAGCAGCTGGATGAGAGTTGCCGAAAATCAAGTTGAATGGCGTGCAATAGGAGAGGCCTATGTCCAGCAGTGAACTGCAGGCTATAGGCTGGTGTTGATGATAGGAATTATCATTAACAGATGGAAAGAAGGCTTAGCCTATATATATAATATAAGGAATTTGCCTGTACCAAACACGTAACCTCACATGAATATCAACTCTCCTCAGACACATATTCACGTAAGATTACGTGTTATCGGCACAGAAGAAGTTTGATATTTTTCCGAAGAGACTCTAAGGTTCACCATTATATTCACCAGAAACAGCCCTAGGAGTATCAAAGATATCGGAGAGCATAGTGACGACGGAGTACTACGAAGCGTTCAACCGCTGCCTCGAGCTGATCATCAGCAGAGCTCTCAACGTGCTGATACACCCTGACGCCATCTACAGGCTCACTCCCGCGCACAGGGAGATGACCAAGTGTGTCGCTATTTTACATCATGTTTCTGATACTGTAAGTGGAATGGATCATATGATATATAGGCTGGCAGGGCCATCGACGCACATCCTGAAGACCAATTCTCGTAATTTAAAACATAAAAAATCTAGTCGCTGTCTCATCTCGGCGACAAACAAATGTCAAAAACTTGTCAAAATGTAGGGGAATTAGAGATATTTTTGACAGATTGAGACTGAGATCAGACTGTGAACTTTCTTAAAATTACGAGAATCGCCCTTCAGTTACCATGTACCAGAATCATACACTGAATCCATGGTAACGGGTTGTGAGTCGATGTCCCTGCCACCTTGTAGACAAACACTTTGTCCTTCTGACTTCTTTCTTTTATTTTTTGTTTCTTATTTACTTGATACTTAGTAGATTGGTCCTAGACCTGTGACCTTGTGAAAATCGCGGTTATCCGCTAATCACCTGTGTCCATATTTTGATATTCAGTTGAATCATAATCATAAAACACAATAGAAGCCCAATATGTAAGTAATTATTGGTATTTTATTGCATCAGGTGGTGAAAAAGAGAAAACTTGAACGCAAGAATACAAAGAAAAGCATAACTGGGGAAAAAAAATGCGGTAAGAATGACGTATCCAATTTATTTTTCATTCATAGTTACAGACACAGAAAAAAAAACAGCCGCACAGGTCGATCGTTCAGGTTAAGCTACGCTTGCCGCGGTTGGTCTGTGGATGGGTGACCATCTTTGCATACCGAGACCCCTCCGTGCTTCGGAAAGCACGTTAAGCCGTTGGTCCCGGCTGTCATTCGTGGCATTGGTGTTTCGGCTGGATTCAGCTGCATCCGGTTAGACTGAAAGCCGACCCCAACATAGTTGGGAAAAGGCTAGGAAGATGATGATGAGTTACAGACACAGTCAATAACATCATACATTGATAAATATCTTTTAGGATTAGTATAGTATTCATTTAATATAAGCACATAATATACATATGTTAATTACAATACATTAAGAACTAGCTGACCCCGGCAAACGTTGTTTTGCCATATAAATTATTTCTAGCTGCCCGGCGCTACTTCGATCGCGTGGTGTCCTACCTCCTACCCTACTCCTACCCTACTCCTAACCTACTCCTACACTACTCCTACCCTACTCCTACTCTTCCTACACTACTCCTACCCTACTCCTACTCTAATTCTACCCTACTCCTAACCTACTTCTACCCTACTCCTACCCTACTTCTACCCTACTCCTAACCTACTCCTACACAACTCCTAACCTACTCCTACACTATGATTTTCCCGCTTTTCTGTTGAAATTTTTCCTGAATTTTCTTTGCTATAAACCTCACGGAGCCCGAGACCTTTCCAACGAATGCAAAACCGTGGAAATCAGTTCGTGCGTTCTGGAGTTATAGCGTCAGGAAGGAAAACCCGACTTATTTTTATATAGTAGAAGATTACATCTCAAATCATATTCAGTATCCATAATAATTTCACTTTAATTTACATAAGACTTACTTATATCGCTGCCATCATCAAACCAATTTAGGAATTACAAAATAATTAGGATTCATTCACACATTGATACTCGTCACCCTTTTTCACAGGCATAGCTGCAGTGCAATTCTGTAACCATCTCACCGTGAAAAGTTAGGTGAAGTGAGCGTGGAGTGAGCTGTCATTCCAACTAATGCTAGGGATTAATTGACACTATTGACAGCTCACTCCAAGCTCACTTCACCTAACTTTTCACGGTGAGATTTTTACAGAATCGATCGGCTGATCTATTCTGTAAAAACATCTCACCGTGAAAACTGAGGTGAAGTGAGCATGAAGTGAGCTGCCTGTAGTGTCAATGCCTAGCGATCGCGAAATGACAGCTCATTTCAAGCTCACTTCACCTAATTTTAAGCGGTGAGATTTTTACAGAATAGAACGGCAGGTACTATACTTGTAGACAGTTGTGGATTCGTTGCTAACTGCACGCAAACTCGGTTAATCAACTCGTGAAACATCTTTTAGTAAACGCTCGATGCTGTGCGGCGGTCATGAAGCCTTTTCCAATTAAATAAAACGCTGTTTGATAACCATTTCTATGAGTAAACTCTTAGATAAGCTCAGTAATATCCTTTAATCCTTCAATCAATCTTACCTACTATTGTTGTGTGCCTAGCCTTTTACCTACTATTTTGGGGTTTCCAGTCTAAGATGCTAGTATTTTATATGGAGCGAATGCTATCTGATTTCCACAACCTAGTTACCTCACGCCTCAGCCGCCGCGGGAGACGCTCCGGGCGTCGGGAGCCGCGTGACGACTCCCGGCCACCGTAGGCGCGGGCCGCAGGGCGGAGAGTAATGGGTAGCTCTCCGTCCGATCAGGACCAGGCCCGTGCCGGACGGCGCGTATGTGTTCCACGCGCGCCTCAAAGAGATGTCAGCACGAGTGACGGGGCCCGATACGGCCGAAGCCTGCCAGGGTAGCGGGATCGTCCGAAAGGGTTACCGCTGCCCTGGAACATAAAGGGCTACGGAAGGAACACGGGTGGGTTTTAGTCAGTAAGAGTCTGACACTCCCTTCCGCTCCACCCAGAGCGGGAAGGGTCATTTGATGATTTCCCATCCTGAAAAAAAAAAAAAAATGGGTGACACGATACACCTTGGTAAGACTGGTTGTCAGCGACGCGCAAACTGTAACCATGGATTCGCCGCTATGGGGTCTAGTATCATGTGCTGAATCCATGGTTACAGTTTGGGCGTCGATATATTGCACAAAATTTTCAACTATACAGGGTCAAATTGAATTAGCTAGTGAAACTCCACATACCTACGTGATGGGCTTCGAAACCAAAACATGAAAAAAAAATTAATGACTTTTTTTGCTAAACACAATACAACAAAAAATATACTATTGATTTTCTCAACTCATACTTAAAGTAACTACCGTATGTTAAAAAAAAAAAAATCTATCATGTCTCTAGAGTTTTGCTAGCTAATTTAATTTGACCTTGAATTAAAGATGCGAAAGACGGGCCAAAGTTCAAAGCCTTCCTGGACATCCTGATGGAGCTGAGCGAGACTGACGCGAGCCTGACTGAGCAGCAGATCAAGTCCGAGGTGGACACCATCATCGTGGGGGGGCAGGAGACAGTCGCCTCCACCTTGTTCTACGCGCTGCTGATGATCGGGTGCAAGCCGAGGATACAGGAGAAGTTGTATGCAGAGTGAGTATAACTGCTTAGAATATCTACTCGTTTTTTAGCTGCAATCTACACCTATTCAAGGTGTAGAGACATTTCAAGAATGTCGAAAAATGTGGGGTTTATTTATAAAATTTACTAAAGTTAAGTAACGATTAATGTCTTTATAACCATACATTGTTCGACATTTTAACGTCATTTAACTTTAAGCAACGTTTATATACGTTGATGTATTGTCCGAAAGGTAGGGAATATTAGCCGGACGCGTCAGATCTCTTTTAAATAACTATGGTCTGAAGGTGGTTTTGCATCTGGCTAAAGGCTAAGTCAACACGAGTCACGATTCACTTGGAACCTAGATTAAAATACTACAAGGTGGAAACGACAATACGACAATAAATTAAACTTTGTATATCTAATGACGTTCCCACTCCGCATAGAAAAATTCGACCAAATACAGGATAAATTTTTATTCAGTGCGTAAATTTTCACAGGGTGTTCTACCCATGAATATGAACAACTTTCACTATGGGACCATCTCTGAAATCACAAAAAAAAAATCAGCTGTTTCTTATAAAAGTTCAATACCTACTCGGCCAAAATGTATGAATCTGCTGATTTTTATTTCGTGATTTCAGAGATGGTCCCATAGTGAATGTTGTTCATATTCATGGGTAGAACACCCTGTAAAAAATTACGCACTGAATAAAAAAATATCCTGTATATATCAAATAGTTTAGTCACTATAGCGGATAGCCATTTATAGATTGGCATTAATAGTAGTGATGAGCCGAGTACGAGAGTTCGGGTTTCGATATTAGCATTTATTGAAAAGTTTCAAAATACTCCTACGCATTAGTACAGTCAACAGCAAAAGTAGATGATCAAAATCAGAAATTCAATACTAATGAACGGAGTTCGCGTCAGAACTGTGTGGCGTCGAAGTGATTCAAAAGTATGTAATTGTAAATTATACCAATCATTTACTACAAGTACAGCTGCCATATAGCTGCGAATTCCATTAATTAGTATTGAATTTCTGATTTTGATCATCTATTTTTGCTGTTGACTGTACTATCAGTGTTTTAATTTATTGTGGTATTGTCGCTCCATAAATCAAGTAGAGGATGTTGGAGAAAAAACAGCCAGGCTGACGTGGGTGTGGGCCGGACACGTCGAGCGAATGCTCCCGGAGAGATGGACAAAGATCGTCACTCATTGGCGGCCTGAAGGAGGACATCGCTGTCGAGGTAGACTACGACGAAGGCGGTGTGACGATCTGGCGAGGTTTGCAGGGCCAACGTGGCCAGAGGTCGCTCAAGACGAGAGAAGCTTTGGAAGGAAAAAAGGGGAAGCTTTTGCCCAGCTTTGCGACACAATATAGGCTAACGAAGTATTGTCGTCTCCATATTGTATATTATAGCAGTTTTTCCGCTTAACAAGTTTTCGGTGGTTCTTCTTGTTTCAGGTTCAAGAGTATATTCGGTGACAGCAAGCGTCCAGTGTGCAAGGACGACCTGGCTCGGATGGAGTACTGCGAGGCGATTATCAACGAGACACTGCGGATGTACCCGCCAGTCCCCGGCATCTTGCGCTACGCTGACAAAGACCTGCCTCTTAGTGAGTTATTCATTAGAAACAAGTTTCTGAAAGAATGATCAACCAATGTGATTTATTCACCCAAATAACAACTTACTTGGCATGAGATTTGACAACCGAAACCGCGGGGTGATGGCGTATCACACTATTAGTAGCAATGGCTTTCATTTTGACAGTTCAACGACATTCATTGCGATATTTACATTGTTGAGCAGACAATTTTTCGAACATATGAAGCAATGGATTAGCTATACCCTTCAAAGATTGTGATTATATTAGGGTGAGATATTTATTTCAAAACATTTTCAGTAATCGAGGGAATGTGCAATAGTTTAAATAAAACTCAGTTGGCTTGAATGAATGTATGGTCTTATTCACAAAAATTGCCTTTAACTTTGTAGTAGGTACTTAACTTTACATAAAGGCTGTAAAAATACCAATCTCAGCAACATCAACATCATCTACGCATTCTGTACATGAAACTATGTAACATTCATCAAGAAATATTGCTGGGAAACAAATCTTGTTTTGAAAATTGCTGTTTACGGCAGCGCGCAATGTGACGGACGCAAGAATTATGTGTGCATGCAACAGATACCAAATTGTGGGGCTAAGTTATAAACTTATAACATTTAAAATTTTCGTGAAAAGAAATTGGAACTTTGACGAAGAAGGTTCCCAAGTTCAGTACAAAAAAAATATATATCACAATTATGGAGAGTGCAACTGACTCTCGGTCTCGTTAAGCATCTTTTTACACCCGTTAGATTATTAATACATTACAGTCTAGGTCAAACGAGCTATAAAATAGTATACGATACGTGTAGATTACTTAAGTCACACGTATCGTATACTATTTTATAGCTCGTGTGACCTAGACTCGCACTTAAGTCGCGCTTTTGTGTGCAAAAATGGATTATTTAAGTCACAGAATAGCGTGACTTAAGTGCGGATTTAGGTCACACAGTGCTATAAAAGTTATTTTATTTCTCCGAGTAGGTAAAAAAGCTTTACATATTTGCATTGTTTCAGAATCCTTCACAATTCCAAAAGGTACAGCATGTGGTATAAACATCTGGGGCGCTGGCCGGTCAGTGCGGGTGTGGGGTGCTGACGCGAAGGTCTACCGACCTGAGCGCTGGTTAGAGGACCAGCCCCCGGGCACGCCGGCGGCCTTCCTCGCCTTTAGTTATGGGAGACGAGCTTGTATTGGTGAGTTGTCTCCCTGTTGTAATTCAAAATGGTATTTATATAGGGTATCATGGTATATCCAGGGTATACTATGAATTCAGCATATGATTCTAGACCAAGAAATTTTTCATAGGTTATAAAAAAAACAGCTGTTTCATAGACAAGTGCAATACTTACGCGGTCAAAATGTAAGTATATTTTTTTTTAATAACCGACGAAACATTTGTGAATCATGTACTGAAGCCATGGTATCTGGTTGCGTGTCGATGTCCCTGTCAGCCTGTATAATCGAACCTCGGATAATGCCTATTTTGGTGTCCTAAAATACTACATAGCGAAGTTCAATAGCTTTTTTTTTTTTTTTGAGGATGGGAAATTATCAAATGACTCCTCCCGCTCTGGGTGGAGCAGAAAGGAGTGTCAGACTCTTACTGACTAAAACCCACCCGTGTTCCTTCCTTAGCCCTTTATGTTCCAGGGCAGCGGTAACCCTTTCGGGCAATCCCGTTACCCAAGTTAAATAGCTTACGTATGTACAGACGCCAGCAAGTCAAGCTACCCGAAACTGTCAAATTTTCCCAATCGACCTTGAACCTTAACACTCTAGCGATAAAGTAGAAAATCTATTAAAGAAATTTGACAGATTGTAGTAGCTTGATGTGCTGGCGTCTGTACTTCTGACCAATATTTTGACGATCGGTAGGTCTGTCTATCAATATTGTCATTGACGAGATACAGTAAAAGAACATTAAATAAAATATATGTTGCCTATTAAGATGTTAGTAAAACGCCCCACTTTGACAAGAGCTCTTCTGTCACAATTATATACTTTCCTCATTATTCTTCTATTATTTCTTCTTATTATTCTTCTACTAGCTGCTGCCCGCGACGTCGTCTGCGTGAAGGCTCTACAGCACCAAAAATACGTAAGATGCCAGTGTCGCTATAGCATTATAAGTAAACAACTTTTAAAATAGCATTAAAATATAAGTTTTTTTTTGCAAGCGAAGCAAGTGAAGAGAGTTATATGGGAATCCTGCTGAGTTCAGTCATAAGATGTGACTGAAGGAAATAGAGAAAATAATGCAAGGATACATTCCAGGACACAAAAGAGTAAAAAATACGTACAAAGGTATTATACCTTACACTTCCCTATAAACTACGTTGGTAGTTATGCTGCCAGGAGCCAAAATGTTAAGAGAGTCAGGACTGGTGACGCGGGAGCAAGCGACGTACAGTTGCCCGTGTGAGAAGCAACTCGTCCTGAGGTCGACACCCGCTGCCCTCAGTGTCTGCCCCTGCGACTTATTGATGGTCATCGCGAAGCAAACACTCACGGGGAACTGTACGTGCTTGAACTGGAATGGGAAGTTATGAGGTATAAGGAGAATGCGTGGTATAAATACTGCCTCGCCGACGCCACAACCCGTAAGAATTTCCGCCTCAATGATGTGTCTGTGGAGCGAGATGACTTTAAGGCGGGTCCCGTTACACAACCTCGGAGGAGATAGGTTCCGAAGAAGCATAATCGGGACACCGACCTTCAGCTTGATGGTATGCACTGGAAGTCCACTTGCTGACAGGGAGTTCAGAAATTCCACGGGATAATGTGTGGCGTCATCTTGCTCGACAACAGTGTTTATCGAGGTGTAGACCACTTCATTCCCCTCAATTTCCGAGAGAATGCATTCGTTAATTGCTGCAGCCTGATCATTTTTGGGCGTCAAAATGCCCCGCTCACACACCCAAGAATTCTGCTGGTGCGGTATACGACTGATGTCCCCGTACACACAGCGAATGAGTTCTTTTAAGCTGGATACCACTCTACCGAGAGACTCTGGAAGCACCACCTGTCCACCTCTCTCTTCTGGTAGAGTGCCTTCGCCAAGACTTAGAAGCACATCGGAGAATTCTTGAGCTCGTGCATTGCCGCCGAGCCGAGCTCTCATATTAATGGTCAAGCGCAGCGTACGAACTCGTGACCACAACGAAGATCGTTTCAACGAAGCATTCACCTCGTCAGCCCTCGATCCCCGCGTCACCACGGGAAGCGTTTGCAGAAAATCGCCACTGAACAGAACTGTGACACCACCCATCAAATGTTCGTTCCTGCGAATGTCCTGTAGGGTTCTGTCCACGACCTCAACTGCCTTCCTATTGGCCACCGTACACTCATCCTATACGATAAGAGAGCAATCCTTGAGCACGTGTCCCTTATCGCTGTTACGTGACACACCACAAACAGGCGTTTCGGCGCTCTCTAAATCGATGGGAATTTTAAACATGGCATGTGCTGTCTTGCCACCCGGAAGCAGTGTGGCAGCGATTCCCGACGACGCTACAGCAATAGCAATTTTGCCTTGCCTCCTGACCTCTGCAAGTATACCAGTGGTAACAAATGTTTTTCCTGTTCCACCAGGAGCATCCAAGAAAAACCCTGGTTTTGCCCAACGCGAACAAAAGTATTAATAGTCAATGTTTATTTTGTACTAACAACATGAAATTAATGAAGAAATGATCATCATCAATGAACTACTTAACACCGCATTTTTTTTAAATTGTCTTCCTCAACTTTGCTCAAGATTTTGAGGGTTTTGTTGGAACTTGAATTTGTCAAAATGAACTATACGATACAACTTTTATGAAGAAAATGCACATTGCCATCTATGAATTTTAAGAATAACTAACTACTAACCTCACCAACATGATCAAATTTAAATAATTAATTTCCAAAAGGTGTTAACATGTAACTTGATTTGATTTTTATGAAATCTCATAGATGGCGCTGCTTTAAAGTTGTATTTATACTACTAACATTCATTAAACTATGTTTCTCTGCCCAAGTTACTTTAATGGCGTAGTTTTTATAGTGTAAAGCTAGATAATAGCATGGCTTACTCAAAAACAACATTTAAATATGCGTCATTAGATTACACGCTGTCACAGAATGCGTAAGAAAAATAAAGATTCACAGCTCCTACCCCGTAGGTGATAGCGTGATAATATGTAGCCTATATGTTGACCCGACCTCTTAGTAATATTCATGCAAAATTTGAAGTAAATCCATGCAGTACTTTTTGAGTTTGTCCCGGACATACATACAGACAAACAGACAAACAGATAAACAGACAAACAGACAAAAATTCTAAAAACTATATTTTTGGCTTCGATATCGATTGTAGATCACGCCCCAAGTATTCTTTTTAAAAAATATTCAATGTACAGTTTTGACTTTCCTACGATTTTATTATATGTATAGATATACTAGTCGATCTTCAATTTTGAAAATGAATATAAAATATATGATGATATTCATCATTCGTTCATCATTCACTCACGATTAGAGAAAATAGACGTTTTGATTTTGACACTGTGCGCCTGGACCTGACATCTCAGTGCTGCCATCTAGTGCCATTGCGTAACACTCTTTCAATCACTACGAGAAGGATTTTGAAGGATATTTATAATTCATTGCTCCATAGGTTTGAAAAATTAAATAACGTAATGAATGTTGTTGAACTGCCAAAATAAATAGCATTGCCATTAGAAGTGTGTGGCCATTACACCAAGGATATAGTAATCCATATGGATGACATGGAGATAGAAACATTAAACTCGAAATGAAACTTAAAGCATTTATTTCAATTAAACCATTTACAGGCACTTTTGAATTGTTAATGAGTTTGTCAGTCAGAAAATATGAAACTATACCAGGTCCATTGGGTAAACCGTTTTTTGATCTGTCAAAAAACGATCTAAAATAAAACTATAGTGATTGCAGCAACACACAATACATTGATTGATACACGCACGGTGTTATAGTGCCTGTAAGAAGCCATAAATAAGATAATTCAATAAAATAAGGCAATTTATATTTATTTTATTACGCATTTTAAAGTTAACTTTAACGTAATCTGGAATATGTATATGAATATATACGTTCTAAGACAACTGTCAAAAAACGGTTAACCTAATGAATAGGGTATAGTTGCCCATTCCAAAGCGTAGTAGGTACCTATGGAGAAGAACGGACAAGAAACTACATGGACAGGGACATTAAGTGACATAAGTGACAATAAAGTTGTTGTTGCTTGCAACGATTTATTTAATTATCTAACGTATGTTATTCATGAAAAACATGTTTACGTGAATGACAACGATTTAGAAGTAAATGACGATACTTAGAGTGATAATGACCATGTGCATTATTGTGAATGGCGAATCATTAAACATGAGCTATCCATGCAGGTAATAATATACCTAGATTAGCATAACACATACCTACATACATTCACGCCTTTTTTCTATAGGGGTAGGCAGGCAGTAAAAATAACTACAGAACGCCACATATGAACCTTATATCACGCGGACGACGTCGCGGGTGAAAGCAATGTATGATACCTAATTATTTCTTAAAGTTTCTTTTCTCCATCTGTTCATCAGGTAAGAGGTATGCAATGGCGATACTGAAGACGGTGCTGGCGCACTGTGTGAGGGAGCTGGAGTTCGTGTCAGAGGCTGACAACCTGCAGCTGAAGGTGGACATAGCACTGCGACCCGTGTCTGGACATCTCATACAAGTGAAGCTACGGGAACAGAAGGAGTAACCCGAGATAGTAATATCAAGATCGGTTATAAGGACACGAAAATGAAATGGATAAATATAAATGTATAGTTAAAAGGTTTTTAGTGTCTGAGTTGTGATATAAGTTGTAGAAAATAATAAGTAGTACACGAGGGACTTACAAAGTATGCATTAATTATTAATTACATGGTATGGGTACAACGACTTGTTGGGTGAATCGCTGCTGTCCTAGCTAGATTACTAAGTAATCTGTATTTAAAACAGGCAGTTTCGACTCCCTTTTTTTGAGTAGTTTTTAAACGGTCTATCATAACTGTTTTTTTATTAAATAAAGTGACATATTTTTAATTCTAGTGATAATAAACAATAATCCCACATTAATTTTTCGTTTGTCGTAAAAGTCGTTATCTTCGTTTGTATTTACCTTTGCAAATAAATAACTACTGGATACATATTTATTTTTAGCTTTTAAATACGAAAGGAAATGTACAGAATAAATCCCAAGAAAAGAATGAACTTCGGCAATCCTCACCTATCTTCGGAAATACGAACGCGAGATGAGATCTAATATAGACCTGCGGAGCAATTACTTACTAACAGTAGCAATGGCTTTGTTTTGACAGTTCAACAACATTCATTGCGTTATTTACGTTGTTGAGCAGATACATTTTTCGAACATTTGAAGCAATGAATTAGTAATTTCCTTCAAAATTATTCAGATTGAGATTGATACTTGATAATTAGGCAGCTGTTACAACGATGGAAGTACTTGTATATTTATTATAACCATGATTATAAAATTAAAGATTATCAACTGTTATGCACGTCCAGGAAACTTTTCAAAACTTTTGAGTGACAGATGATGACCGACAGAAATTTTTTAAACAAACGGGCAATGAAAGGTGCATACTACAAAGTGCGGCAGTATAAAAGTTAAAAGCATTGCCTCTGTGGGGTGTGACTCTAGGGCGCGACCTACGTGTTCGGATACACGAAAATTACCGAAGCGCAACTTTTCTTTGGAAAACTGTATTTATTTTTAACTTCTAAATCGAAAACGAATCGTATTTCAAGACGTAGCCATCATTAAGCTAGCAACAATGTCTGCGTGCGATCCTCTAATCGTTTCTAATCCTGCTAATTGACAGCGGCCATTGTTGTGATCGTTAGCTTCGGGACACACGAACCTCTGCACGGTCTGCACCCTAATGACGTAGCTTCGATTGCACACAGTTTTTCTGTAGTCTGCCCTAAGCTTAAAGTCACTTAACTGTTTTTGGAGAGCAAGGTGTGTTTCAAGAAAATGGCGGTGAGAAAATGTGTTATCATTATTATTACTTTTATTCCTGAAAAAGTAAAAGGTTACTGAAATTGTATAATGAGCCTACAATGTTCACACTACCAGGATACAGGTTTTCTCTCTGTGACCGCACTGCAGGTCCGCGTGGTGGATTACGGCCTACTCCCTAGGCCGCAATCCACCATGCGGACCCAGTGCGGGTTGGTGGATGTCATGTGTCGAAGTTTTGGTTATATGCCGGTTACATCACGATGTTTTTCTTCACCGTTTCGACAGCAATGGTGATGGAATAAATCACACATAGTAAATTGCCTGACTGGGATCAATCCCGCGACCTATGACACGCAAATCGGGGCCGTATCCATTGGCCACGATTATATTAAGTTAGGTTTTTTAAAATAAGCATTTTTATGGGATATTCTTTATTATCAAAAGACACACATGTTTTCCGCGCGAATAACATTGTTTATTTGATTAATGATTATATTTAGGAGACAACACGCACAGGTTTCGTTCCGTGTTTTCGGAATTTTGTGGTTCAAGTTGCCAATCAGCAGTGCGATTCTGTAACAATCTCACCGTGAAAACTTAGGTGAAGTGAGCGTGGAGTGAGCTGTCATTCCAAATAATGCTAGGGATTGACACTACTGACCACTCACATCTAGCTCACTTCACTTGAGTTTTCACGGTGAGATTTTTACAGAATCGACCGGGCAGGACGAGCTAAATTATCGAAATTGGAATTTGCGAGTGTCGAATACTGTTTACTAGTGCTTGGCACTATATTTCTGTTTCCCGACTGCCTGCGCTGCTTTTTGGGAGGTTTAGAACCATCCATTGCGAGTGAAAGCTGCAGAAACACAAAATAAATCAATACAGTTATTATATAAAGTTACGAAAGTAGTGACATGAGGTCTGAGAGACCGCTCCAGAGCTTTGCATCGATCTTACGTACCAATTTATGCTTGGCCGACGCTGTTATCATCCTCTACGGAGTTGGAAGTAAGTTGGAATACTGTATAGATAATAATTACCGTGCTAGTAGGTAGGTACATATTAATGTGTGTCTTTTTAATGGATAAGTATTTCCTTTTATCTCCCGAAAAAAAAGATGTCTGGATTAATAAATAAAGTGAATAAAGGAAAGTGATTGACACGAGTGAAATAGGTAGATAGTTATAGGCGGTTCATGAATGGATGATACGGTAGGTACGCTTGTGTTAAAACCTCGGGGCATGTGTGTTTTGTTTTGTTAGTTTGTATAATTCAAAGTAAAGACGTGGTATTTTATTATTAACTAGCTTCTGCCCGCGGCTTCGCCCGCGTGGATGTCGGAAATTATCCCACGGGAACGTGCTATCAGGATAAAATGTATGTGCACCAGGATGCCATCTATCTTGCGGGCCCTTTGTGGCTAATTACAATAGAAAACCAATTCTGTTTCATTAATGGTGATTAAAAGGGTACCTATATGATACCTTTACCTAAGTACCTACCTAATTAAATAAATAAATAAACTCAATAACAGAAAATAAAATACCTACCTACCTAAATAAACCTATTTATGACGATAACTAATCTAACTAAACTCAATCATCATCTGCCTAGCCTTTTCCCAACTATGTTCAGGGCCGGCTTCCAGTCTAACCGGATGCAGCTGAATACCAGTATTTTACATGGAGCGACTGCCTATCTGACCTCCACAACCCAGTTATTGGGTAATACGATACCCTTGGTACGACTGGTTGTCAGACTTTCGGGCTTCTGACTACCCGTAACGACTGTCAAAGATCCACGAATGACAGCCGGGACCAACGGCTTAACGTGCTTTCCGAGGCACGGAGGTGTCTCGGTATGTAAAGATGGTCACCCATCCACAGACCGACCGCGGCAAGCGTAGCTTAACCTGACCGATCGACCTGTGCCGCTGTTGTTATTTAGCCACGGGCCCCTCAATCTAAACTCAATAAATAAGCAAAATCTCTAAAAACTAATATCTATACGAATGACTATCCTACCTAACAGTATTATAAAATAACCTACGGTCACTACGTACTATCATGGACACTTCCGCCTGATCACCACTAAGTTCATTTTTGCTTGCACTCAAAAAATAGAAGCGCTCTCTAGCCCCGCCCCGTTGACCTTGAATAGACGAATGAAAGATAAGACGGGCCGACTGCACTGTCGCTCGACGCGGTGACGCACGCGCCGTTCGACATTTATTTTTATTTTCAAAATTATGAAAACTTTATAACACTACAGATCATGGATGTGATGTAAATAGTTATATTATGACTTGATTTTTGATTTTGTAAACTTATTCCTGCACGTGCACGGCCTTGGTGACGCCCACTTCGCAACGGGCCGTGCAGCAGAAATCGTAATATTTTAATTTCGCCATAACTTCAAAACTAAACGTCCGATTTTAATCATTCAAAGACCAAATATTATCTACATAAACTGCACTTACTGATGAAATAATTTATTTTGATAAGGATTAATAGCATGAGTAAAATAAATGCGTTTAAATGTAGTCCAAAAAAAATTCAAGATTTTTAAATTAAAAAATGGTTGTTGTGCCTCACTCGACATAGATAGGTAT
The DNA here is from genome assembly GCA_951799955.1 of Apamea anceps. Lineage (NCBI taxonomy): Eukaryota > Metazoa > Arthropoda > Insecta > Lepidoptera > Noctuidae > Apamea > Apamea anceps. The sequence continues at coordinate 1,889,677 of OX637518.1, forward strand.
AGTGTGTCGCGGACTTTTTTGTAGATATTTATAAGATCTACAATTAATTTGAACATTTTATGGTTCTATCTTTTATAGGTTAGGCAGCGTACGCAAAATAAGTAACTTTTCTGGTTGATTTTTTACACCTTGTGTCCGAAAAACCCAAATATCTTACGGAACCCTATTTTTTTCCAAAATAAAATTTAGCTTATGTTACTCGTGGATAATGTAGCTTTCGAATGGTGAAAGAATTTTTTAAATCGGTTTAGTAGCTTTTGAGCCTATTCATTACAAACAAACAAACAAACAAACAAAGTTTTCCTCTTTATAATATTAGTATAGAGTATAGATAATAGTTGTTTGTTATACAGTGTGTATGAATAATACTAGAAAAAATAAATTTGACCGTCTGTCTGTCACTAGATAGTTGAAATTTTCTCAGATTAAGCATTTCTGCTACTGCTATAACAACATAGACCACTAAAAACCGTTTTTTTTCCTCGGTATTACTAACAACAACAATAGCTAGACTCATGAAATAATCACAGAATATTTAAATGTTTTAAGGGTTGTGATTTTAAAACATTCGTTTTTAATTAATTCAATTTACATTCATTCAATTTTTAATTAAGCTTTATATTAGAACGCGGATTTTTTATACTTTAAAATTTAAAAATAAAGCATTTCGTACGTCTCAATCGAGGCGCAAATATTTTTCGGTCGCAAATTTATAAGACCGATTTGTTATTCAAACATAAACATGGTTTTCTAATTAAATCTACCAATCAAAAAACACCACGCATTTTTATTGAACACTTCCTATTTAATTCACAAAGTATTTTATTTGTTTATATAAAAAAGTATATTTACAATCACAAAACTAAATGGAAACACAAAGTAGGCAAATGTAATTAAAATGCTGGAGGCGGGCAGCCCTGTCGCATGTTTACGTACCGCGCGGCTGTAGGCATTTATTTCAAAGATACGGCCGAGTTACAATACTGTATAGATAATATTACCGTGCTGAGGTGGTCAAAGACAGGAAATGCGGGGAAGGGGGTGACATTATGTTTCTCTAGGACCGGCCCTAGCGAGGTGTGTGAGACCGCACGTCACCAGTCAGAGGTCATGTAACACTGAAGTAGAGGTTGACAAATGATACATGATTTTATTTCAGTAGGTAGGTTTGCACAAACACTTTTCAATTAAGTATATTGTCTTGTCAATCATATTTTAAAAACTAGACGAGGTCGGCGTTTCCCTTCTGACTAGTCTGAGAAGAAAGGCCGAAACAAACTCAGAGGTCAGTCTCTTTTAAACTCCAGACATAATTTTGGTCAGATCATGTGAAGACCATGTAGGTCGATGTCTGAGATGGTCTTTTGAGGAAAGAACCACACAGATTGAGTGGACCTGTCCTGTGACAAGTTCTTAACTCCAGATTCTCAATTCAGAAATGTATAAACTAATGAGTATTTATGACTAGCTTCTGCCCGCGGCTTCGCCCGCGTGGATGTCGGAAATTATCCCACGGGAACGTGCCAACAGGATAAAATGTACCCATGTGCTTCCCCAGAATGCCATCCATCTCGCGGGCCCTTTGTGGCTAATTACAATAGAAAACCAATTGTGTCTCATTAGTGGTGATTAAGAGGGTACCTATATGATACCTTTACCTAAGTACCAACCTAATTAAAAAAAAACTCAATAACAGAAAATTAAATACCTACCTACCTAAATAAACCTATTTCTGATGATAACTAATCTAAACTCAATAAATAAGCAAAATCCCTAAAAACTAATATCTATACGAATGACTAATCCTACCTAACAGTATTATAAAATAACCTACGGTCACTACGTACACTATCAAATATACTACCTATACTTTAAAATTAAAATCTATACCTACCTACGACTTATATAAAAATAAACCTAAATAACTCTAAAAACTAAAAGGAATAAAAATGAACTCCTTTGCGGGTGACTTAACCTACGACAAACTTATTATTTGCGGTTGGTGTAGTAATCGAGTCTAGGGATCGAACCGCAAAATTAAGTTTGTTTTTTATTGTATATACTTTTCCGGGATAAAAAGTACCCAGTGTGGTGCCCAGGATATTAAAGAATAATTATACCAAGTTTCAACGTAATCGAACCGGTAGTTTTTGCGTGATGCCTGAACAAACAGACAGACAGACAGACAGACAAAAATTTTTTAAATCACTTTTTTGGGTTCGGTGTCGGTCTAGTAACACCCCCTGCCATTTATTTTTTTGATATTTTCAATGTACAGAATTTTCACTTCTACAGATTTATTATAAGTATATAGATAATCGGTAAGTACTCTGCTTGTTCACTTGTATTAACCCACACTAATGTAACATAATGCGCTTGTCACCACAGCACTGTGCTTAATCCCGAATAGCATGTGTAATGTAATCCCCGACTAGACGGGTCTAACTAGCCGAATCCAGCCGTTAGTCTAATTTATTAGCGCCCTATTTGTTTCAGTCTGCCTGTGTTTGGAGCTAATCACGCCGCGGTTTGGGTTCTATTGTGAAACTAGATATTTATTTATGTACGTCCTACTCCTACACTACATGCGTGTGAGTAGGTAATCCTTGGATTGTTACGGAGATGTAGGTATTGTTGAACTTAGGAGCCAACTTGAAGTAATTAGGTCGAAAAGGGATTAAACGATGTTTTTACTTGAGAATTGAATTGACAATTTGGAGTAAAGAACTTGTCAAGCCCTACTTAAGTATTATTTAAGATAAAAGGCAAGAATTCAAGAATTTTGTATTTACCGGGCTACTTTGCAGGTTAGCTCTTATGCAGGGTGACTGGTAATTTGACGTATTCGTTCCAGGGGGTCTACTCTGAAGTAGTATCGGTCGAATGTTCGGCCGTTTCCTGCTACGAAGTTACTATTTGGTTCGGTCGGTTCCGATCCTATACTCCTACACTCTTTCGAATATTGACTATGGTCCCGACCCAACTGAGCCGATCCGAACATTTTTCGCATTTTTCAATAATATTCGGTTCGGCCATGTGTCGGTCTGATCCGAACATTCGCACTTTGCACTTCGGAGTAGGCCCCCTGGACGTGACAGTGGGACTCATTTGCAACAATTAAGGACCCCTAATTTTCGCCTGGGCATTATGGGGTGCTTAATTGTTGTAAATGAGGGACTCATTTGCAACAATTAAGCACTGTCACGTCATGGAAGGAATACGTCAAATTACCAGTCACGCTGTATACATTTTGCCCGCGTAGGTATTGCACTTTTCTCAGATTTTTTTTTGATAACCGAAGAAGCTTTCTACGCTATGGGGGTCTAGAACCATGTGCTGAATTCATGATTAAAGTTTGCGCGTCGATGTCCCTGCCACCCTGTTGAAAATTACTAGAACTTCGTCCGCACTAATCTCGATAGCAGCGCCAGCTATCGGATCAAAAACAATTCCATCCTATAAGCTATAACAACCATACACATTCACAAAATTTCAGTGGTTTCGGAGATAATTTTTTTTAGTAACAGGTTTTTTAATAAAAAAAATGCATCATTTACCTGCTTAAAGAACGTAATAACTCTTCCATAACATGCAGAACCGATTCCAACTTAGTGCTCGATCAATCATGGTTAAGTTAAACTCGACTTAAGAGCCGCCGCCAAAGAGCTCGGGTAATGAGCCGTTAAATTGGCCACAGTTATAGCCTGACGCTGCGGCGTATAGAACGCGGTCGCCAGAGATGTAACTGACTAGACTAGGTATGTGACTAAGGCTGCCATCAGACCATCAGAACTGGGCCTTTTTGGTGCAGCCGTGAGGCACACTTACCTGCTAGTTTCTTGCATCGGTCTTTACACTTTCTATTTGTTTTTTTTATTAGTTGTTATCTGATGTATGTATCTGGTGTATTGTGTGTCTTTTGGTCTGTGCTAAATAAATGTTTTTTCTTTTTTTCTTTCTTTTTTTTTCAGACGGACTGCACCGCAGCAACCGCGTGCCGTCGATATATTCAACTGCATGCAGTTGTACGTTCGACTTCAGTCATGATATCAACTTCACGCGGTCGGCTGTAGTCGTGTGAAGTCAATATTAACTGCATACATTCGGGATTTAAACTTTACGCGGTCGGCTACAGTCGTGTAGTGTCGACCTAAGCTGTCCATCGCTAACCGCATACAGTAAGAAAAATAACGTCTGTGCTTCCATTTCGACGTCAAATCTTACACTGAGCTCTTGTGCTAGATGCGTGGCGTCAACTGCGCAAAGTCAGATCCGACTGCAGATAAAACTGCATGCAGTTGAATATATCGACTGCGCGCGGTTGCTGCGATGCAGTCCGTCTGATGGCAGCACGGATATTACGATGGCAGCCTAACTGTTCCTTAATTACTCGAGGCTGATAAAATGTTCATTTTTAGGGTTCCGTAGTACCTCAGAAGGAAAAACTGAACCCTTACTTATAAGATCACTTCGTTGTCCGTTTGTCTGTCAAGACCTTTTTTCTCAGGAACGCGTAGAGTTATCAAGTTGAAATTAATATCAAATACCCAGGGCTGCGGGCTGCAATCCCCTGAAGCAGTGAAAAAATCAAAGTTATAAGTAAACGCAATCAAAAGATACGGGCGTTTATGTTCCGTTTATGCCGCATATTTTGACACTCGCAAGGGAATCGAAACCTATAGGGTACTTCCCGTTGACCTATAATCATGAAATTTGGCAAGAAGCAATGTCATGTAGCACAAGTAGGTAAAGGAAAAATCCGAAAACCGTAAATGTGTTGTTACATACAGACCTACTTTGTACGGAACCCTCTCGGTGCGCGAGTCCGACTCGCACTTGACCGGTTTTGTCCTAATTTTGTTAAAATTAGTGTTTGGGTCAGTTTTCCCTTCACATGTGACTGTTCCTAATTAAAACTGTCTCAAACGTTGCAAACTTCATTACTCATCCATGAATGGGATCGAATCGTTATAAATTCAACTTTTAAGTAATGTTTTAAACAAAATAATGAATACAAAAAGACATTTTTGCTGCACACATGGTTTGAACTTACGACTTCTTGTTCACTGACCAAAGACGATAGCCATTGCGCCAAAGTCGCTATAATATTATAATGCGAAATATTATATCTCATTCAGTAACCTCAAAAAATTTGCTGTTCACATTTTGACCGCGTAGGTATTGCACTGTCCTATGAAACAGCTGATTAAGTTAATTTAGTAGGTAGTCATAGAGGGTGTCGGTCTAATCATAATATTGTATGGAAAAATACTTGGAAACGATGAATTTTCGGTAGGTACACCTCATAGATATCTATGGTACACCTAGTACACACGAGGATATACATTTACACGTATACATTTCCAGTATAAGCTGAATTCATTGTACGAAAACCCTATAAGCTAAAACTGCAATTGTATAGCTTGATGTCATCGTGTGTGCCGCAAATTCATTGTTCGTGATATCGATTGCATACAAAATGCGGGGCGGCTATGTAATTACTTAAATATAGGGCTATTAAGTGGGTGGCAATCGTATGCTCCCTGGAATATAAATAATTATTAGGTATACTAATTGCAGCCCGCGGTACGCCCACGTGGGTGTCGGAAATTATCCCACAGGAACGTGCTACCGAGACAAAAGCTACATAAGTTACTTGCCTAAGTTATTCCTTATAATATCAGCTATCTGCCAGTGAAAGTCTCGCCATAATCGCTCCAGCTGTTTCGGAGATTAGTCGGAACAAACAGACTGACTGACAAACCAATAAAAATAAAAATGTCTTTTTTTTGCTATAATTACCGTTTATACACACATCAAAAGCGTCTAGGGATCAAGTATATTATTAACTATAAAAAAATATCCAATTAATATTTACCAAATCTATTCTTCCAGACTGGCTCTTACTTTATAACTGATCCTTATATTTTGTAAAAATTAAGAAAAATTGCAATTTTTTCAAATTGTGAGTTATTATTAACCTAAGTTAATGTCGTCAATTAAATAGCATGAGGATTTTTTAAATTTTTATTGTGAAGATAAAAAAATTAACAATCTATGTTTCCATCATTGACACGAATCACACAATGACAGTGATTTGGCATGCTCAAAATCGTAATTGTCGTTTGTAGGAGTTAATATGATAAGTGTAGTCTATAAAAAACAAAGTTTGACTTTGATGCAGCATGGTACGGGATTCCATACATCCATGGGCATTGTCCTTTCGCATTTATAATTTTATAGTATGGATTAAATAGGAACAATATTCAGTTGTAAGGATAATAAAGGGATGACTAACTCATACGTGAAAATGGGTAGCTGGGCACGTCACTAGCTGGAAGAGATAACCGTTGTTTTAGGGCTTAATCTTGATGGAGAAAACCAAGATAAGGAATGAAGAACGTCTTAACCTGCACCCTAATTGCGTACACACTTTCAATCACCATTTGCATCATTTTGAAGGATATTCATAGTCAATCCAATCCATTGCTTCGTATCTTCGAAAAATTTGTTTCGTGTTTTGTTTTGTTTTGTGTAGCGTAAATAACACAATGAATGTTGTTGAACTGTCAAAATTAAAACCATTGCTACTGTTAGTGTCTCACACCACTAGCTCGCTGGCCACAAATCTAAACTCCTGGTAACTACGTAAATTAAAAAAAAACCGAAAGGTACCTTGCCCATACTAATAATCCACCCCATGACTTCAACCTTGACAATCACGTTTGTGGCAACATTTTATTACAAGTAAACTAGCAACCCGCTCCTGCTTCGCACGTTTTTTACGACATGACCAAAGATCGAGATTTCTTTGTTAAATGTAAGTTTCAAATGAATCTATATCTATGTATACTAATCTATCTATATACTAACAATAAAGCTGAAGAGTTTGTTTGTTTGTACGCGCTAATCTCTGGAACTACCAGTCGGATTTGAAAAATTCGTTTTGCATTTGATGGCCCAATTCTTGAGGAACGCTAAGTATAGGCTATTTAACACTACGCTGCGACTCTTAGGAGTCGAGTAAAGAGGAAAAAGCCAGAAAGGACGCTAGGCGAAAACGAAGGAATGGATGTGACGCGGTGGGGGTCGGACGCCGATTTTTTTTATTTAAACTGCCCCACACTAGGAATTACTCCTATATCGTGGGTGCGTTCACAAACATTTAAACTCACATACACAAACAGCCACATCCGGAACAACTACCGCAATACAAATATTTGTTGCGTGCGGGAATCGAACTCGCGACACGCAGCGCAGCAGTTGATCGCTCAGCCACAGCGCCAACCGTGTCGTCAAAAAAAAAAAAACCGCATGAACATCCGTTGAAACGTTGAATCCGTTTAGAAAAACAACGCCGTCACACAGACAGACACGAAAAGCGACTATAGTAGATAACCGCTAAAATACAATTTAATTAGGTATCCAAATAAATAAATGCTCGATATGCCAAAAATATAACTTAAGAAATAGTTAAAGAAAGTCGAAATATTCGCACATATTGCAAACTTTCTCAAACGATTAATTTGTAACATGTTATCAAGGGTAACTGTATCATTCAGTCTGCTTAAATATTAATGGTTCAGAAGGCTTTTACTTGGGTGATTATATAGCTACTTAAGTTGAGCGTTAATTATTAATTACGACGATTGCAAGAATTGAAATCATTAGTTAGTTCGCGTCGTAACTTTGAAGTGACTTAGTGACTGTGGGTTTTTTAAATCATAGAAAATAGTGATTATATTTGTCTGTGTAGGGACTGTGAAGCTTTCTGCGAGCTTCACGGAGGAATCAATTAAACGACGGTTTATCACGTATGTTTAATAATTATTCCTAGAAATAAATCTAAGTACCTATTTTGCATATTTTTTCTTTGGCTTGTCAGCCCAATCTGACGCCTAATCTCTTCTAATCTTAAATGATGTTAATGTTTGTTTCGTATTTCTTGCCAACAACTTTTAACTGACTCGCGGAGGTTGCAAGTAATCCCCAAATAGGCCTTAGTCTCTACAATACCTCCTAGTAAAAATAATATGTTAGGTACAGTCAACAAAAGAAATAAGTATGCAGGGTCGTCGGATATAGTGGATGTTCAGTAAGAAACGGATTGCTGTCTTCGGATAAAATTTTATTTAATTAATAGAAAACAAACAGTTCATTTATTAAACTTTTCATTCGAAAACATCCATCGGTTTCTTAATAAACTTCAACTATATCCGACGACCTTGCATACTTATCTCTCTTGTTGACTATATATTTCAAATATTATTATATTTATTTTTGTTATAAGCTTGTGTTATCTCCTTCCCTCTTTCCACTTGTCCCGGTCTACTGTAATTGTGGGCCAATCATTTAAGAAGGAGTCCAGCTCATCCCGCCATCTCTTTCTGGGCCTGCCGCGCTGTCGTTTCCTGCCATTTGGGATCCACTGAGGGGTGGCTTTTGCATATTGCTGCTCCGACATGCGACAGATATGGCCAGCCCAGTTCCAATTTAGTCCAGCAGCTGTGCGGCCAACGTCCGCTATTTCTGTTTTGGAACGAAGTATAGAGTTCTTAATGTGGTTTGTGAGTTTGACACATAGTATACTTCGTTCCATAGCCCGTTGGCAGACTCCAAGTGCGGAAAAAGTTTATTTATTTTAACTTCACAAATGTACAGTAATAGTGCTTAAACTAGCTTAAGGATAAGTTTACGTTTGTGAGAGAAGCAACGCCTGTGGTAAAAACAACAGAGTCCCACGACGCTTCATTATGTATTTAAAACACAGGTATATACAAAGTTAGTGTGTTTAAGGTGCATTTTAACTCAATAGAAAAGATCTCTATCTGTCCAATATCTGTCAGATATGATCATCACTCTAATCCCTTAATCCTAAAAGAGTAATAGATATTTTCAGAAAATAAAAATTTAACGTTAAAATAAATAGATTATCTCATTTAAAATTCTGCCTCGTGTTCCAAAGACTCGTAACATGTAGAAAAAAAAGAATAAGATTTAGAAAAAAAATTAAAGTAATAACAATAATAACACAGTCCAACTTTCCCGAAGTTCAACATTAAAAGAAAAAGATTCTTTTGTACAACTTATAATGTTTCTTTCAAATAAGTTTGCCCTCTTACTGTATAATTTTCTTTATCTTTCCCACTTAGAAAAAGGGTCCGATATTATGAGTTAAATACGCCCAATGACCTTTTATAGTCTACAGAAGTTTGTTACAGCTTGCTCAGTAAAAATATTGTTTATGGTTATCAGCAGAGTTTCGTCCAAATTTTTTTAAAGCACCTGATTTTATGCGGCTTTTAAGATAGGTTATATTTAATTTGTTCTTTCTGGAAGTTTTTAGAGGTTGCAACTTAAATAAGTATAATTGGTATTTTTGTTTATATTAGACAGTTTGTTATAGCTTCAGTTACTTACCTACCGTCAGGATACAGCGTGCGCTACTTGCTGCGTAGTACGTAGTAGTAGTAGTGAATTTGTTACTGCGGAGCGGATCGCATCATGTTCGAGCCGCCATAAAGTTTGCATCGGGCTATATAAAAGAAAAGCCCTTCGATAAACTTTATTCGATATATTCATAACTTTACTGATTAATTTATTATGGTAAATCATCGTTATTTTATTTAACAAACTTCTCGTAAAAACAAAACAGTTGCACAGAAGTTTTATATAGACTAAAGTCAACGACACTTGATATATGCGACGTCCCCGTTCATAAGCAATGATTATAATAATATGTAATATGTCAACCCCTTTCCAAACTTCGAATTAAACAACATACTGTTAGCTTTAGCAAATATAAGTTATATCTACCATTATAGCCTCAGTATTTGACAAGGCGTGGCTACGAGTGGTCTGATTGCAGGCCAGCACTATTTATTGTCAAATAGGACGTCATAATGATGAAGACTGTTCGTAAGTTCGGTCTGCAGCACTGTGACGTGGAGACTATGCTGTGGAACGTGTCTGTGATGCTGAGAGCCCTGATCCTGAATATTGATGGGAGGAATAAGAAACGTAAGCTGTTGCATTGCTACAGTGCGGCCGACGAGAAAATGCTAACTTGAGACCTGTCAATTTCATACAAACGAATACGAGGTTTATTTATAAACGATGATTAAAGTTAAAGTCACGTTTAAATGTCAAAAATTTATGGTTATCGCTAATCACTACTTAACTTTAAGCAACGTTTATGAATAAAGGGGTACGTGTTTTGCGAATTTGATCTTTATTAGCTACTAGAATTGTCCCACTGACAGCGGTCGGGAACGTATTCTCTCGACGGCCAGACAATAAAGTTCATTATGACTTTAAAGCTGTATTTAGTTTTAACGAAGAAATATCTGCTAATTAAAGATGCCATTAGAGATTTTGAAAACTGCGCCAATTCTGATGTGTTATTGCTTGAATGCTTGCCGTTGGTTTTTAAAAGCCAGTTGCCTGTTGTGAGTCGATGACCAAATAAAAGAAGGTCTGACATAAGATTTGACAACAATCGAATCAACGATCAATCAAAAAAAAAAATGTATTTATGTAGTTTATCAGCCATCTTGTTACCATAACACAAGCATTAGGTTGCTTAGCTTGGGACTAGATGGCGCTGTGTGAAATTTCCAGGGATGTTATTATTATTAATGACTAAATAGGCTTTTTAAGCACAGTCACAGCGCTACGAAAGCAATCCCAATTAAGAAGTAAACAGAGGACAGGTTTTTTGGTATGTACCTAAACGAAAAAATATTACCCCCAGTTTCTGGAAGATTGAATCTGTTGTCATATCTCATGACAAATTTAAAGAGATGGATAATAATGTGATGATCTTCGCTCTGGCTCTCCTGACTTCTGTTACAGATAGTTCAGTGGCGTCATTCAGACCCACGTCTTCCAAGACCATGTAATTTTCCACAGCAAAAACTCAATCATCATAATTTTCGGGTCCCCGTAATTAATTCAATTCATTTATTTTCAGATCATAAAATCCAATTAGTTAGTAGATACATACACAACTTAGACACTAATGTTAGTACATCCATAATAATTGTTAGTTACAAATATCTTAAAACTATGTTAGTATACATATTACACTACAAACTAAGTTAACAAAACAATGAGCATGGAGCATTTTCTTAAAATATATGTAGGTATACATCATCTGCCTAGCCTATTCCGAACTATGTTGGTCCAGTCTAACCGGATGCAGCTGAATACCAGTATTTTACATAGAGCGACTGCCTATCTGACCTCCACTATCCAGTTACCTACTGGGTAGTTTTTATTTCATTTATTTATTACAACCAACTTTGTATCATACAATTAAACTAAAATTAGAAATGATTAAAGATTTACATTTGAATTGATAATTATACATTTAAATTGAAAATTATACATTATTATTGAAAAGAAAAATTAAATTTATAATTGATGAACATAATTAAAATAATATCTTAACATTATTGATATTTAGGCACATTCACTGAATAACTCGAAGACATATAAATTCGTTCGGATCACTTTATTTTCACCCCGATGACTGAATAAGTTTTGGACTGGGCCCATATCCTATTTAAACTTAATGGTTGTTCCACAAAGACTAGAACATTAGTACATACATTTATACTAGATGGCGCTACTAGTAGTGAAAGAACAAACTACAATATTTTGTTATAAAATCAAATTATCAATTTTTAATATATTTTGTGGGTTGGACTATAGTAGCCCACCGGTATCGGGAACAGGGTCCAAGCTCAGCGATTAGGGCACCAGAGAGAGGTATCTCCTGACAATGCGAGCCGTTTCCAGAAGTACCGCTTTCTGAATTAAGCCCTTCATCCAGCTGCCCAACGAGAGCCTCCTTAGGCGTTGGTCGAGGCTCTTGGCTATTAACCCATTAGCTGTCACGACTATCGGCACAGTGAGAAGCATGGTCCTACAATGCTCCGTTTCCGAGTTATGAGCCTTTGGTTTTTTTTTTCTATATAACTCCGCCACTCCGACGTCTCACTCACCGTTTTGTGGCTGTGCTTATCTTGTTCAGATCCAAGCTAACGCACGAGTTGATACGAATTTAACAGTTTATATTTGTGCAGATCAGCCTGATGTAAACTAACTACTCTATCAATTTCCAGGAATCCCAATGTTCTTCTACATCCTGGCTGTGTCAGTATGCCTGTGCTACTTCTACGTGTACCTCGTGTCGATGGTCTGGTTCGTGTGCATTCGGTGTCCGGCCACCGGCGACCTGCTCGCAGCTATCGTCGTTCTTTCTCTGGGGATCTCCAGCGAGATCGGGACTGTCAAACTGATCTATATGTTCTTGCATATGTAAGTATCTACTGGAAATGTTCTATGTTCTATATGTGTGAGCACTATCCTACTAATATTATAAACGCGAAAATTTGTATGGATGGATGGATGTTTGTTACTCTTTCACGCCAAAACTACTGAACGGATTTGGATGAAATTTGGCAAACAGTTTATAACCAGGATTAAGACATAGGATACTTTTTATCACGATATTCCCACCGGATCCCTTATGCTGGTGAAACTGCGGGGCGCAGCTAGTGTATAGTATAAAGCCACCATTTACTGGGTACGTCTTTATTGACTTGACTGAGCCCTTGCAGGTGACTGTCGAGAGTAGGTCATGCTCACTCAAATGTCTTGCTGATGGTGGCACATGTATTGGATCATTCGGTTTCCTTCAAGATGGTTGAGCTGAATGGTTCTGGTCCATGCGTCATGTTCGTGAATGGGCGTTGTAAGGCAGTTGAGACTGCTAATTTTTTAGCCGCCACGGCTTATTTTAGTTACCTACTTACTTTATTTTTAAATAGTATCGTTTTTAACTGACCGACTTCGTAAAGGGCTTAATTAAAATAAATGCTTTGAGTTTGTTCTTGAGTGACAGACGAATCGCCAAACGTATGGAGTGACGATCTTCGTCGGCTGGCTGCTAATAGCTAGATGAGAGCATATATTCCTGGTTGTTGAATGACAGTCTTGGTAAGGCTGGTGGCTGCTAGATGAGAGACGCTCGGATTACTATGAACCCATGCAGTCAATCTATTTAGAGGTACAAAGATTAAAAGAGTGTCCGTGGAGTTTCTTGCCCGTTCTTCTCCATAGGTACCTACTACGCTTTGAAATGGGCAACTAGCTTCATCTTTCTGACTGACTGACCCCTTGACAATTCAAAAGTGCCAATAATTGGTTTATTGGAAATAAATGCTTTGAGTTTAAGTTTTTGATTAAATAAAAACAGGTTCACATTTCTTTGAGAGTACAAAAGGCAACCAATAATCTTACAAATAATAAAAGACTGTTTAATGCTGCTCATTTGTTTTATTCGAACTAGAATTTTACTCCACTGCTAGAGTTCTACGAGGATCTGTGGCGCCACAATGACATTGACAGGAGGGCGCTGCTGGTAAACATTTGCGTAATTGTCATAGAAATAGTATTAACAAAACAAGATGGCGGCGTTAGTTCCAATTTTGGCCACGTGCCAAAAGAAACTTGAAGCGTTGTACACATTCCTTTTTCTACTTGTTCGTCCTTTTTCTCATTACCAGTGACAAAGTCAGGGAGATAGTGTCAGAATGCCTGGCATGCGACTCTTCCGTGGTGGCTGGCAGTAGATTCTCCAACAACCTACTGACCACCCTGAGGCAGGTCAAGAAGAGGGCCATGGTGTTCTGGGTGGTCATCATCGGCAACGGCGTGGTCTACATCATCAAACCTTTTATAATGCCCGGGAGACATTTTACTGAAGACATGTTCATACTTTTCGGTAAGATAATAATCTACTTAATGAAAATCTTAAATCCGCTGGCTGTCGCTGAAAACCAGCGCTACAGCTCTGTTTCGCATAGGGTCGTAGAATTTTGTTGACGCTATCATGTTTCGTGTGGATGTGACGCATATTTTCCCCAATTTACGTTTATTATTTTTTGTGTTTCTGTTCTTTCTCTGCGTCATTTTTACCCTAAATAAACGTATTTTCTTTCTATTTTTTTCTTTATAAATTCATTCATTCATTTAAGGAATGAAATGAATGGCCCTGGGCCCGCGTGGTGTATTACCAGCCCACTCTCTCTCACAAGAGCGGAGGCCTGTGTGCCAGCAGTGGGAACATTATAGGCTAATAATGCTACATACCGTACCCAGCTTCTTTTAAGTTATTCATTACTCTAATTTACCTACTCCACTTTTGAAACCCAGATACTTACTTAATGTAGGCAAAAACCGTATTGCGTCGAGGAAATAACTGAACGGATCCGGGAATGCGAGCGGGCCGCGGAACCGGATGAACCGTAACGTTTCCGATAACACAGCCTGTACTCTAATATCAACGTTGTGTGTGGTGCGGCAGGAGAACTCGACATTTTGTGCTGAAATATTTATTTATTTATAATTACGTAGACTTTTGAATAGTTTTTTTTTTAATATGAACATATTGAATGTAACATTTTTAATCATTTCTACGTTGTAGAAAGGTCCTACCGCTATTGGTTGGGTTCTCAAATAAGCTAAGATTTTTAAAGAAATAAAATAAACGGAGCCAATGTGATTATTATCCAATTACATATTTTAAACCGATTTTTTCTATATACGAGGGGCGTTCAATTTATTCATGGTATCAGGGTGATTTACTAATGATGTGGGTAATTTGACTAATTAATTAATTAATGGCATTATCTAAAGGCATAAAGGTAAAATTTCATATAGTTGTGATCATTGGTTTGCTAGTTATCCTTAGTCAACGAAAACTGGAATGGCTAACGTGACAATGTTGAAGAAAATCGAGCACCGCGCTGTTATTAAATTCCTTTCCAAACAAGGAAAAAGTAAAAAAAAAATATACAAGAAGTGATGGTTTCTGTTTACCAAGATTCTGCACCTTCGTTATCTACGATTCAAAAGTGGTCAAGTTAATTTAAAAGGGGCAGAGAAAGTATTGAAGACGACACTCGCTCGGGCGGCCCGGTTACTGCCTCTACGGAAGACAACGTGAAGAAAGTTGAGAAGTTTATACTGGAGGATGCCCGAATGAAGATCAAAATGATAACAGGGATGACACCTCTCTGTTGGTTCCATACACACTAGTCTTCATGACCTTCTTTACTTTTCAAAAGTCAGTGTAATGATGGGTGCCGCGAATGCTCCGCGCCTCAAAAGCAAGTGCAAATCGAGTGCTGTAGAGAGTTTTTAGAGCTTCGTGGTGAAGTTACATCAAGTATTTTCGATCGAATTGTTACTGGAAATGAAACGTGGGTTCATCATTATGACTCTGAAAGTAAGCAAGAGTCCTGTAGTGTCACAAGAAGGGTACTGCGCCCCCTATGAAATTCAAAATCGTTCCGTCTGCCGGAAAAATCATGGCCACAGTGTTTTGGGAACCAAAGGGAATTTTGCTGATTGAGTACACAAAAAATGGTGAAATCATAAACGCAGCATCCTACGCATCCACTTTACGAAATTTACTGGAAGGAATTAAAGAAAAAAGACGGGGCAAACTGACCACCGGTGTGTTGCTTCTTCACGACGACGCCCCGGTCCACACGACGCATGTTTCCAAGGCTGCTGTTCGAGATTGTGTTTTCGATGACATGTCCAGGGATATTATTATTATATTATTATTATTATTAATCACCCACCCTATAGCCCGGACCTAGCTCTGAGTGATTAATATAATTATGTTCCCTTATTTGAAAAAAAGTCCTTCGTGGGAAACGATATTCTAACGATGAAGAGCTCAGGCAGCAATAAATGCGCATTTTTCAGTTTCTTTTTACAGGGTTCTGAAAAGTTAATTTCGAGATGGAATAAATGCATTGGGGTAATGAGGAGATAACATTGAAAAATAACAATAATTTTAATTGAATTTACGTATTTTTTCATGCCAATACCGAGAATACATTACTACTTCTTTTTTTTTTACTACTTTCTGATGTTCTAATATTTTGTATTGTTTAAATCCAGCCGATCGATTCGGTAAAAATCTCACCGTGAAAAGTTAGGTGAAGTGAGCTTAGAGTCAATCAGTCACTCAATAGTGTCAATCCCTAGCATTAGTTGGAATGACAGCTCACTCCACGCTCACTTCACCTAAGGTGAGATGGTTACAGAATCGCACTTCAGGTAGCTACTGGATTCGAGTAACGCACTTAATGGTTTTATTAATTGTAATTGACCTACGGACAAGGAAAATGTAATAGAATGATTAATATTAATATTTATTAATGCGAATATAAATAACATTTTTCAATAAAACAATAATAACAACAACAATAATAATAACAATAATATTTTCAATAATTTCTTCGATTTTTTGTTATTTAAATTAAATACTTACATTAATATTGATCCCCTCATGCCTAAGTTTGATTAGGTAACGTAATTTTAAGACTGAATGAAACGAATATTATTTTATTTTTATTTATTTTTTAAGTCGTATTACGTAAAATTATTGTTAATTATATTATTTATTAATATAAATAATATAATTAATTATTAATATAATTACTGTTAACTATATTATTTATTAATATAAGTAATTAACAAAAAATTTAGGTAAAAATATAAAAGTAGTACCTTTATACCTAATCATTAAAAATGTAGGTTCTTAATCATAAATACAATTTATTCATAACCAATATCTTCACTTATCTTTCCGCAGGAAAATGATTATGATCCATCAAAAAGATTTCATAAACACGCTCACCGCACCCTAGGTATAACCGCAATAACCGCTAGTATAAGTACCGAACGATAGTCTCGCGGAGTCACGGCCATTCCGTATCTCGCTGCGGTCGGACGGAAATAACGTTGCCGCTCCGACCGAGCGGCACGGCAACGCCGCAAAAACGTGTTGAACGAATGGCAGCGCGCCATACGCGCACCGGCGGCGGTGCGCAGTAACCGCACGTGTCCGCTTACCGGAACAAACTATCGACAATGTTCAACACGGAAAAATTAATACACGAAGTTAAAATTCGGGATAACTTGTGGAATCGTAATTCTAAGCGCTATTTGGATCGAGTGGCCAGAAGAACTGCGTGGGAAGAGATAGCTCAAGTATTTCACAGCGATTGGGTAGATTTCACGTCTGCAGAACAAGGAGAGACAGGTAAGATAGTTTCTTCTCTGTCTATCATTTAAGATATTCGCGGGCCGTGCGGTTTTGTTTAGCGGAATTTCTATTAGGAGTTGTTATCAATATATTATGTTTTTATCCAATAATCACCAACATACTTTCTATGCTAAGAGAATATGACACTTTCTATGTCATTAAGATTTATTTAAACTTGGAATAAGGATAATGCGGTTAAAGTTGTGATGTAAAAAAGTACAGAAAAATATAAACGATTATAAAAATATGTCTGTATTTTTTATATTTGTAATTAGTTGAAGGTGTGGTGGTTATACAATAACAAAAGCAATGTTTACGTGCTAGCTTTTCTCCCGCCATCATCACCGCGTCGTTTAGGGTTGCTAGGTAAACGTAAACAAAACGTACCTTTTGTGCAGTTGATTTTTTGAGGTTGTTATGCTTTTCGAATCTGTCGCCATGCTTATATCTATTTACTTATTTATACGAGTTGCATATTAGTTACATGTTGTAAGCTTATGTATGTGCTAGCATAGCGATTTGGCTACCTCTAGGTTGCACTAGATTTTTGCTTTGAGGAATATGAAAAATTTGTAATTATATTTATTATATTATATGGTGATTTAGGAATATAAATATGGATTCTACAGTGCGGTTGGCGAGATAATGCGTTCTTGACATCTGTCAGTTTCATACAAACGAAAACTTGTTTTGCGAATTTGATCTTTATTAGCTACTAGCTGTGCCCCCGGTTTCACCTGCATCAGTTTCGATCCCGTAGGAATATCGGGATAAAAAGTATCCTATGTGTTAATCCTGGTTATAAACTATCTGTCTGCCAAATTTCATCCAAATCCCTTTAGTAGTTTTGGCCTGAAAGAGTAACAAACATCCACCCATCCTCCCATCCATACAAACTTTCACGTTTATTATATTACTGAGTTTATGTATTGTATTGTATTATTATAATAAAGTAGGATTACAATTGTCACACTGACAGGTGTCAGTCAGGAACGCATTCTCTTACGGCCGAACTGTAAACTGCTGTAACATATTATATTTTAAATATCGACGTCAATATGTACATACATAGTACAATGATTTAAAATGGTATTTCTGTTTTGTTTCAGTGGAGAAGTTAATGAGAAAATGGCGCAACGTAAGAGATTACTACATTAAAGAGAAGAAGATAGGCGTGAAGAGCAAGTTGTTAGGAGTGAAGAAGACGAAGAAGAAGTACAACTACTATGACTGTTTGTCTTTCTTAGATGACGTTCTGAAGCAGAAACGGAGAGCCAAAGACAATAGTAGCGGCGATGAAATGATTGAAGAATATTTAGAAGACACACATACCGGTGGTATGATATCATATGAACAATATTGTGAAGAAGAAGATTCTAATCAATCATCCTCTACTGCTACTTCTCGAACCATTAAGCAGGAAAAAGAAGAAACCATGACTTCTAAAGAAATGCTGCCGTTCGAAACCCATATGATGACAGCCGCAGACAGAACACAAGAAGACGAAAATGTTAAAGCAAATAAGAATTTCTTGTTGTCATTACTTCCAGATGTCATATCGCTTGATGGGAGACAGAATATGAGATTACGCCTCGGTGTCCTGAATCTGTTAAATGACATAAAATTTGAACTGAAATGACCGCAGCCAATTATCCAGCTTCCAAAACCCACTTAATCGTACTCTGCTAATTAGAAGTTGTTACTGTGAGGCTCCCCCACTTCATTTGCTTAATCCTAGTCTCATTCCTGTGCGCCTAAAATTTTGGTCCAGTGCGGTTTTCGTTCCGCTTCGTTGCATCCTGTTTGGCTAATTCAGAACTAAAATGAAATGATTATAGCAATCGTTTTGTGTATACATGTACCTATCAGAATTTTAAAGCGAATGAGCGAGTGATTTAAACTGTATTAAATTTAAAAAATATGTTATTGTTTAAACTTCGTTTCATTTAAATTTTCTAAAAAAAAATTTTCATTTATTATGACAGTGGATATCATAATAAATGTTAATATTTTTCCACTGTCATAATAATGTTTTTATTATTCTAAGGTTACCTTTATTTACAAGATAACACTTAAATAGCAAAATTATATCCTAAATTAACTAAAACTATTTACAAACTAAAATAAAGGTTAGGTTACTTTATATCGATTGAAAATATGCTTTTAATTAACTTCATATTTGGTACCTAGTAAATATAGTTGACTAAAAGTTAATTCTTTATTCACAGGTTTAGAACCAATGCATGAGAATCCAAACTATCTAATAGCAACCATGCTGTTTACTGGAGGAGTCGTTTTCACCTGTTACCTTCCAGCCAACATCACAGCATTCCTCATAGTAGTCATTGGCTACATCGAAGCTCAAATGCTGTCATTAACTGAAGAACTAATACATCTCTGGGAAGACGCTGAAGAACATTATTATAAAACAAGACAGGTCGTTAGTATTTTAGACAATAACAATACAGAATTTGATCTTAAAAATGAAGCTATGAACCATTACGTAGAGAAACATCTCAAAGAAATAATAAGGGCACACGGAAGAAATATCAATTTATTACATCAAGTTGAGAAGGTATTCAGTGGAGCTATAGCCTTAGAATTCTTACTTCTAGTAATTGGTCTAATAGCAGAACTACTAGGAGGACTAGAAAACACATATATGGAGATACCATTCGCTCTGATGCAAGTTGGTATGGATTGCTTGACAGGACAGCGTGTCATGGATGCAAGCCTCAAGTTTGAGGCAGCTGTTTACGATAGCAAATGGGAGAACTATAATATATCGAACATGAAGATCATACTGACGATGCTCCAGAGTTCTCAGAAGACGATGAAACTGTCTGCTGGGGGCCTTATAATGTTGAGTTCCAGCTGCTTTATGCAGGTCATCCGATCCATATACTCAGCGTATACAACGCTGAGGTCGACAATGAAGTAGATACATAAAAAATAAGCGAATAGATTAGTAACAAGACTTTTTAGAATATATTCTTTTAGTAGCAAGGAGAGAAAGAAGAGGGAAGACGAGGGAATTAAATATATATTCAACTGTAACTGAAACCATTCTGATTGCTAAAACAGTAAGAATACAGTTGGTAGCAAAAGAAGCACACCACATGTGACTGTTCCTAAATTACCTTAGGCTGATAACATTTTAGTTTTTCCTAATCATGTTAATATTAGTATTTAGGTCAGTTTCTTCCATAAAGAGAAATATGCACGTGGCTTTCTGTAGAGTTTATGCCTGCTTTCATAGGAAAAAGGTGGTAGTTCATATATGTATGTTCATTATTTATAAATCTGGAGTACGAAACATTCCTTATACAATAAAATGCAACCTCATGGAAAGGACAATTACTTTAAGATTACCTTGTGACTGACAAATTGATCAACAGTTACTTATGTAATACAAACAAAAGTTGCAGATTGGAAAATCCATTAACCTAAGTTTGTGAATCACAATGAATACATTAAGAATAGATGATATTTACTGACTAGTCTCCTGCGAGTCATTACAATATAAATACTTGGTCGTCCATTAATTATATGTAATCTTTAGATATCTTTTGTTGGAGTTCCTAAAATAAATAAATATTTTTGTATAAGTTCAATAAGAAGTTGAGTATTACTGGGTAAAGGATTTCTTCAAGATTGAGAAAGCGTTTTGGGGACTCATACTATTCCAACCTTATACAAAGTTCGAGGACATACCAAAATATTGTGGTCTGCTTCTGGTTTAAGGTTCAGAGAATTGATCTCGATGAGGTTTGGAACCAAAACTAAATGATTTATTACTCGTTTTATATAATTATATAGAAGGGTCAAACCCAAACCCAAACCATGTTGAAGAACTGAGCCTCAATGAATTTAAATCATTTATTAAACCGAAGCGTTGTCAAAAAGGTTTCTATAAAGTTTAAGATTACTTGGACGAAAGGCTTGGGATTAATTAAGCTACTCCAATGTACCCCAAGCTACAAACTATTTTATACTAAGTCTTTTAGAATAAACATAGGCATTTTTATTTTTATTGATTTACGTGACATAACTTATGATATTTTTGATGATATTTAAAGTGAAAACTGACTGTGGATGTGATAACAATGCAGGCTAGACTAATACACGACTTTATAACAGTGTCTGGCGGTTTTGAGTATTTTGTATATGGCCAACGCAAATATCCTACAGATCTGGTAGCGTCGTGTGACGGGTCGTTGAGCTCCCTAAAGTAGGGTTGAGCGACACGATGACTGATGCATGCATGCCGCCTGTTTGGACAGGTTAACTCAAAGCTGCAGTGGCTCGTTCTTCAAAAGTTCCGGACATGGCCCTGCATTGTTAGACTCACATAAATTCCTAATAAAACAATGTTTGGACTTTAATGTATTGACGTGTTAAAGTGTCTTAAAAGAAATACTTACAGAAATAAACGTTTCATTTCAAAAAGAAATGCAAGTGGAAAAATAAACACTGGGATATACATAATTACTGATAAAGTTTATCTAATAAAAATGTAATAAGTGTGTTTCAACTTTGTTTCATTTACGCTAAAAGAATGTTGTATAATGAATGTCGTAAGAAATGAATTGCATTCCCTGGCTACTTTATACTTTTTATTAATCATAATCCTTATTTATCTCAACATCATGCCAGGCGCTGGTTAGTAAAACACACAATCTTGAATTGTGAAGTTGTCTGAGGTAGAAGGTTCAAAACTCAGGTCGAGTTACAAATCAACCATCTCTTACACAGGACAAGTTAATTTACTAAATGTTTAACGAGTCAAGATAATAATAATAAAAGTCTGAAATTACAATTAAGTAAACAAGCAGAACCTACAAAACTAAAAAAATCAAGAATAGAAATGGGGTAATCAAGAATGTTGTGTGTATGAATGTTTGTAAGTGTAGGTGTGTGAGTATACATAAATGTGTGGGTGTAGCAATATAGTCAAGATTGAATAGTCAAGTTATTAATAGAGTTATAAAGAAAAGCGCCAAGAAAACAGAAAAACTTTTGAGAGAAACTAGTCTTAATTAAAGAAAATTGGAATATAACCATTTATAAACCATATCAAGACCTTGCTGAGCATAATTCTTAACCCCATCCCACATGGCGGCGAATATTAAGGCAGTATCATCGGTGAAAGTAAAGATTTTACCGTGCCACCAACTTGATGTACATAATTCGTTTACATAAACTAAGATTAATGTTGGACCGACGATGCTGTCCTGTGGAACGCCGTTCTGATTATAAAGTTCGTTGCTAATGCTATTATCTAAATTAGTATTTTGTGTTCTGTCAGACAAATATTTAATGAATAGTTGATGTAGTAGAATTCTTACTCCCAAATTTTAAATTTGTTTTATCAAAACAGGAACAGATACTGTGTTAAATGCTGTAATTAAATCAAGGAAAATGGCTAATGTCTTTTTATTGTCTAGTTTGTTGCATATGTGGTCTGTTAGTTCGAGGACGGCTGTAATATGAAGATTGGTCTATAGTTATTGACACAGTGTCTGTCTCCGGACTTGAATATGGATACAATTTTGGATTTCTTAAAAGCACGCAAAAATATTCCAGCAGAGAAAGAGAGATTGAACATGTGTGTAAATGGAGGAACAATACCTAATCAAAATCAAAACAAAAAATCGTTTTAAAAATGATCCAGATAATATATTATTTTTTTTTTTTAAAGAAGGATCGTATTTCTTCTTCATCAGTAGGAAGAAGAACAAATGAATTTTGAGAAGAATTACGTGGCTGCCTATCGGGTTCTGTATTACGAAAATTAATATTTTGTTATAGTATTTTTTCAGTTTTTTTTACCTAAAAGTATAAGTAAGATAGTAGTAGCTTGAAGTGCGGGCGTCTGTACCTAGGTGAAAAAATCTGCAAAACTGAATTTACTCCATTAATTGCTTCAATAGGATTGTAGTAGATATAGGTTATATTTTAAATTGCTTTCCAAAGTTTTTATTGTTTTTTCTACTTTTTTAATCATAATTATCTTGCCCGTAATTTTGTCTAACTGTCTTTAATATATCGTTGCAAAAAAACCTGTTTCTATTATAGTGCAAAGTACTACATTATTATCATGAGCAGTTAACGTAGTATAAGGTGTTTTGACTGAGTACCAAAATATTTTTAAAATAATTTATATCAACATAATTATTAAAGTATTGACTACGTATTGACAAGAATAAATACTTCCAAATTAAACGATTTTTTGAAGTTAACAACAAAATATTTAGAATTAACATAAGCAAAGTTAAATAAAATTGAATAAAATACTGCAGCAAAGAAGAAGTGGCTGGTCAAAGTTCACACTTTGATTTAAGCTTATCTAAATCAGCCTCGAATACGATTATCTCCTTCATTTTTCCGAATAAATATCTTGCCGTAGGCGGCCTAACAATATGAAAAGTTATAGGTCTTAGCAAAGTCACTCGCTAACAAAAACAGCTTCTTGCCATTACTTGTTAAATTCTTTCTCGCTCGTATATAGCGTAGTATAATATCGTAGTTTGGAGTCGTTATTCTCAGATGCAGGCGTCTGTTTACGCGATCGCGTACTATTTGCTGTGCCCATAGTGTCCATTGCTGACGTTACTATTCATGTCAGAGGCACAGTCTGTCGTCTTAGCCGTCTTCTGTGTTGTATAAGTGGTGAAGTGCCTGGTCTCCTATGCAACGTCTCGTGGTTGCAAGCGCGACTGCTGGGTTCGATTCCCAGATCGGCCAAAGTTTCAAGTATTGTTATAATACGGTGATTTAAAAATAAAAAATATTTAATATATTTTTACTATAGCAAATAGTTTAAATCAATAATATTCAATGTTGAGAAATTGTGTTCGTACAGACGCCAGCACATCAAGCTACTACAATCTGTCAAATTTCTTTAATAGATTTTCAACTTTATCGCTAAAGCATTAAGGTTCAAGGTTGATTGGGAAAATTTGACAGTTTCGGGTAGCTTGACCTGCTGGCGTCTGTACAAAGGACTCCCGAACTCGAGAGGTCAATGTGGTAGTCAGGAATCAGATCGAAATTACTGTTGTGTATGACATAATTTTTTAAAGTTCGTTAGAATGTCTATTACCAAACTTTTATTTCAAAAGCCGACGCACAGTTTGCACATTCAGCATGAGAACAGAAGGTCAATTCCCATAATTAAAAACGTTCGAAATCTAGTGACGACACGGTTGGCGCAGTGGCTGAGCGATCGACTGCTGCGCCGCGTGTGGCGGGTTCGATTCCCGCACGGAACAAATATTTGTATTGCCTACAGGTAGTTGTTCCGGGTCTGGCTGTTTGTGTATGTGAGTTTAAATGTTTGTAAACGTACCTACGATACAGGAGTAATTCCTAGTGTGGGGCAACGTTTTTTTTATAAAGAAGAGGATAAAAAAAAAAAGAAATCAATGCCAAAAACTTGTCAAAAATGTAGGGAAATTAGACGTATTTTTGACAGATTGAGACTGATATTAGACTGTGAACGTTCTTAAAATTACGAGAATTGCCCCTCAGATCACATAATGTAATAGGGTTGATAAAATCATTATTTATAAGTCCACAAACTTAGTTAACTTTAGATAACACTAGAAATAATTGACTGAACTAAATGGATTGTCATATCATCATCATCTGCCTAGACTTTTCCAATCGTATTTATGTTAAAATCAGTACGAAACGACTATTATGATTATTTTATTTTTCTTTTTCTATCTATTCTAAGGTTAGGTTAATTAAAAGTAATCTTATATTGATTGAGAAAGACCAATAAAGATTAATTGAATTGAGAATTTGCTTTTAATAAATTTTATATTATTTGACAGTAAATATTCATTTACTCAATGTAGATGAAACATGGTTGACTAAAAGATAATTCTTCATTCACAGGTTTAGAGCCAATACATGAGAATCCAAACTACCAAATAGCAACTATGCTGATTACTGCAGGTTGCATCTTCACCTGTTACCTTCCAGCCAACATCACAGCATTCCTCATAGTAGTCACTGGCTACATCGAAGCTCAAATGCTGTCATTAACTGAAGAACTAATACATCTCTGGGAAGACGCTGAAGAACATTATTATAAAACAAGACAGGCCGTTAGTATTTTAGACAATAACAATACAGAATTTGATCTTAAAAATAAAGCTATGAACCATTACGTAGAGAAACATCTCAAAGAAATAATAAGGGCACACGGAAGAAATATCAATTTATTACATCAAGTTCAGGAGGTATTCAGTGGAGCTATAGCCTTAGAATTCTTACTTCTAGTAATTGGTCTAATAGCAGAACTACTAGGAGGACTAGAAAACACATATTTGGAGATACCATTCGCTCTGATGCAAGTTGGTATGGATTGCTTGACAGGACAGCTTGTCATGGATGCAAGCCTCAAGTTTGAGGCAGCTGTTTACGATAGCAAATGGGAGAACTATAATATATCGAACATGAAGATCATACTGACGATGCTCCAGAGTTCTCAGAAGACGATGAAACTGTCTGCTGGGGGCCTTATAGTGTTGAGTTCCAGCTGCTTTATGCAGATCATCAGATCCATATACTCAGCGTATACAACGCTGAGGTCGACAATGAAGTAGATACATAAAAAATAAGCGAATAGATTAGAAACAATTAGTTAATTTTTTTAAACAGTTCCCTTAGAGTTTCGCGTTGGCTGAGACTGTAGATGGCTCTGATAGCCCTCTTTTGCAGAATGAAGATAGAATCAATATCTGCAGCCCATCCCCACAGCAAAATACCGTAAGACATGATGCTATGGAAGTAACTAGTAACCAGTCTCGCGGTATCCACGTCTGTTAATTGACGGATTCTCCAAACAGCGTAAGCGGCTGAATTTAGCCGCCCTGGGCCCCAAGTCTGCTATTACAATAGTGTCAGAATGGTCTATCATTGATTTCATAAATGTTGATTTTGACAAGTTTGGTAATCTACTAACATATTGGCGTCGTTATGACTTTCCAGTGGTCAACCACTGATATTCCATTGAAAGAAATGGCATAGAATGGTAATCTCGTACATAATGATAAATGAATGACTGACTTACATAAAACACTTGACTTGTATAAAACACTAATAAATAATATGTAAAAATATATATAAATGAAATGTGGCATAAATAAAGTAGTGGTAGTTTTTCGAAAATCATTTCTAGTAACGGGTTTTATAATAATGGCAATACGACAATGTCATTATGACACAATTCTATTACGAGACCAATGATCGCCATTAAGAATTTAGCAGATTACGAACTTTAAGCAAAATGACAATGGGATGGGAATGGGATCGTGTTGGAATGACAATTTATAAAAATAGCAGACTTGGGGCCCTGCAAGTGATGTTAGGTGAGGACCCCACTGCAGCTTTGAGTCAAACGTGATCCCCAAGAAAACCGTATTTTCGACGAATTCAAGTATCTCCCTATTCAATACAACGCGACATTCACTACCTACTTCTAACATTCGGTAAAGCGAATTTAATGCATTTAGTTTTTTTCTCATTTAATACTAAATTATTTACAGTAAACAAATTATGGACCATAAGCATAGCCTTATTTACGTCGTCAAGCTCCTGTGCACGTCTGTCTACTTTAAAAATCAGTGAAGTGTCATCAGCAAATAACACTATTTGTGGTCGGGTCATTAAGAATAGATGGCATTTACTGACTAGCCTCCTGCGAGTCATTACAATATAAATACTTGGTCGTCCATTAATTATATGTAATGTTTAGATATCTTTTGTTAGAGTACCTAAAATAAATAAATATTTTTGTATAAGTTCAATAAGAAGTTTGAGTATTAAAGGATTTCTTCAAGATTGAGAAAGCGTTTTGGGGACTCATACTATTCCAACCTTATACAAAGTTCGAGGACATATCAAAATACTGTAGTCTACTTCTGGTTTAAGGTTCAGAGAATTGAGCTCGATGAGGTTCGAAACCAAAACCAAATGATTTATTACTCGTTATAAATAATTATATAGAAATGTCAAACCCAAACCCATACCATGTTGAAGAACTGAGCCTCAATGAATTTAAATCATTTATTAAACCGAAGCGTTGTCAAAAAGGTTTCTATAAAGTTAAAGATTACTTGGACGAAAGGCTTGGGATTAATTAAGCTACTCCAATGTACCCCAAGCAACAAACTATTTTATATTAAGTGTTTTAGAATAAAAATAGGCATTTTTATTTTTATTGATTTACGTGACATAACTCATTATATTTTTGACTAGCTTCTGCCCGCGGCTTCGCCCGCGTGGGTGTCGGAAAGGATAAGAAGTATGTCCTTCCCCAGGATGACTATCTCTTTGGCATCTGCTGGCAGGCAATTTTATCGTACTTTACTCTAAAAATTTCGAAGATTTATGTTTACGATCTTTATCATTTATTTATTTAATTCGGTTCAATTTTAAAGTTTACAGATCAAATGAATAAGATTTTTGAAATAAACCTTGTCGTCCCCTTTTACCACGACATAGGCTTTGTTTTAAAAAAAAACGTTTGATATGTTCCCATTGTATGACTTAAAGATTATTTATACCCATTTAGAGTTAATGGAAGCAAGCAGTAAAATCCATCCCTTAAACTTTAATGTTATTTTCCACCCTGGTAAGAGACGAAAACTCTAACCGTTTTTGAAAAACCCTTAAAACACATACTAAACCTTTTTGAAAAACCCTTAAAACACATACTAAACCTTTTTGAAAAACCCTTAAAACACATACTTTTTGTTTTAAGTATTAGTATCGAGTTTCGAGTTAATTCGTCCGAGCGGTTTAATATTTTTTCTTACATATTAACTTTTTCACCTCCTGAAGCCTCTGTGAGATTTTTTTTAAAACTAAAAGTGACCATCTGTATTAATTAATGAGGCAAATATTGCCAAGTATCAAGTTTATTAATCAAAGGAAAAAGATTTTTCATATTAACTGTATCCCGTCTTTTCACCCCACTGGCGTAAGAAAACAAAAAAAAAAAAATTGGATGTTTCCATAATTTGACACAAAGCTGTTGTATACCAATTTTTGAGTTAATCAAGCCACGTAGTAAAATACGCCCCTTAAAAAATTAATTACCCCTTTTTGCCCCGTCAGCGGTCGATTATCGAAAGACCCAAAAACTTATCATCGTTACTTTCTTTTCAAAAGTATTAATACTGAATTTCGAGTTAATCGGATCGCGCATTCAAATTCTTCCACACAAACTTTAACACCAATATATCCCCCTTTGGGGGGTAGTTTTGAAAAACATATAATGATAAACTTTATTACTTACGTAGGCAAGTGTTCTTGCCAATTTTCAAATTTATTAACAAATAGAATAAGATTTTTCATATAAACTGTATCCCCACTTTTCACCCCCATAGGGCCACCCCTATCTCTATCTATCTTTAACACATCTCAAACGATTTATCAAAATTCCACAATTTTGATAAATCGTTTGAGATGTGTTCATAACTTTTTTTTTTTTTTGAGGATGGGAGGGATCATAACTTTTTTTTTTTTTTTCGAGTTAATCAAGCTACGCTGTAAAATCCTCCCCTGTAAAATTGACTACCCCTTTTCAACCCGTCAGGGGTAGATTTTCGAAAAACCCTGATACACATTATTTTTTATTTTCAGTCTTATCTTAGGTATAAATACTGAGTTTCGAGTAAATCGGACCGCGAGCTAAAATTCTTGCATACAAAATTTGAAACCCCCTAATCCATTGTTAGGGGGTAGTTTAGAAAAAAAAAAACTGGCAATCTTCATAATTTATTTAGGTAAGTATTCGTGCCAAGTTTCAAGTTTATTAATTCAAGGAATAAGATTTTTCATACAAACGAAATCCCCCATTTCACCCTCTTAGGGGTGGAATTTCGAAAAATCCTTTCTTAATGTATGTCTACTCTTCACGAAGAACACACCCTCCAAATTTCATGTCTCTAGGACCAGCGGTTTAGGCTGTGCGTTGATATATCAGTCAGTTAGTCAGTCAGTCAGTCAGTCAGGACTTTGAATTTTATATATATAGATGAACTATGCAAACAGTCAGTATTCAAGTGAATCGCAATAATCGAATGCAACTATTATATTCTCCAGGATACGTGTGTTCGCTACGAATAACTGAATCATTATGGCAGCGGCGCGTTTTTTTTTATATGAATCTTCTCGTAGTTGACCTTGAGAGGTCGCGACTACTTAACCGACTATCCTGTGGTTGCCTTAAGAATTCTTAAAGCCTCCAGCCAGGGCTACATACATCTAGATTAAAACTAAATGACTGCGCGCTAAGGGCACCCCCTGTGGGGTACGAACCTCGGCTTAGGGCGTCGCTGGGAGAGGGCAGCAAAGGGACAGGCTGGATCGAATTGGACAGCGGCGCGGCTCTCAGCGCGCTTTATATAGGCACGGACGCGCAGGCGCGAGGCGTGTAAATGTTCGCCGTGATTCTTTAATTTGACATAACTTTTTTATTTATGAACCGATTGACATGAAATAAACACTAAATGTTAAGTGAAGCTTACTATAATATATTAGTGAAAACCGCATCTAAATCGAATAAGCCGTTTCTGATATTAGCGTGCACAAACACACAGACAAACAGACAAACAGACAAACAGACAAAAAAAAATTAATTACTTTTTCGGGTTCAGCATCGATATAATAACAACCCCTACTACTTTTTTTTTATATATTTCCATTGTACAGACACCACTTTTCTACAATTTTATTATATGTATAGAAGAATAGATGATATTTAAGGAGAAAACTGACTGTGAATGTAATAACAATGCAGGCTAGATTGAATACATGACTTTATAACAGTGTCTGGCGGTTTTGAATATTTTGTATAGCCTACGTAAATATCCTACAGACCTGGTAGCGTCGTATGACGGATCGTTGAGCTCCCTAAAGTAGGGTTGAGCGACACGATGACTGATGCATGCATGCCGCCTGTTTGGACAGGTTAACTCAAAGCTGCAGTGGCTTTTTCTTCAAAAGTTCCGGACATGGCCCTGCATTGTTAGACTCACATAAATTCATATAAAACAATGTTTGGACTTTAATGTATTGACGTGTTAAAGTGTCTTAAAAGAAATACTTACAGAAATAAACGTTTCATTTCAAAAAGAAATGCAAGTGAAAAAATAAATATTACTGTTAAACTTTATCTAATAAAAATGTAATAAGTGTGTTTCAACTTTGTTTCATTTACGCTAAAAAATGTTGTATAATGGATGTTGTAATAAATAAATTGCATTCCCTGGCTACTTTAGACTTTTTATTAATCATAATCCTTATTTATCTCAACATCATGCCAGGCGCTGGTTAGTAAAACACAGAATCTTGAATAGAGAACGTTGTCTGAGGTAGAAGGTTCAAAACTCAGGTCGAGTTATAGATCACCCATCTCTTACACAAGACAAGTTAATTTACAAAATGTTTAATGAGTCAAGATATTATTAATAAAAGTCTGAAATTGCAATTAAGTAAACAAGCAGAACCTACAAAACAAAAAAAAAAATCAAGAATAGAAATGGGGTAATCAAGAATGTTGTGTGTATGAATGTTTGTAAGTGTGTGAGTATACATAAATGTATGGGTGTTAAGACACTGGCTTTAATAAGTTTTCAGTAGCAATATAGTCAAGATTGAATAGTCAAGTTATTAATAGAGTTATACATTTATACACCATATCAAGACCTTGCTGAGCATAATTCTTAACCCCATCCCACGTTGCGTCGAATATTAAGGCAGTATCATCGGTGAAAGTGATGATTTTACCGTGCCACTAACTTGATGTGACATAATTCGTTTATATAAACTAAGATTAATGTTGGACCGACGATGCTGCCATGTGGAACGCCGTTGTGATTATAAAGTTCGTTGCTAATGCTATTATCTAAATTAGTAGTTTGTGTTCTGTCAGACAAATAGTCAATGAATAGTTGATGTGGTAGACTTCTTACTCCCAAATTTTAAATTTGTTTTATCAAAATAGGAACAAATACTGTGTTAAATGCTGTAATTAAATCACGGAAAATGGCTAGGTTCCGTAGTCAACAAGGAACCCTTATAGTTTCACCATGTCGTCTGTCTGTCTGTCTGTCCGCAGTTTATCTCAAAAACTATTGGTACTAGAAAGTTGTAATTTGGCATGAGTTTACACGTTAATGACGCCAAAAAAGTGGTAAAATCAAATTTTGAAATAAAATGATTATTTAGGGTACCTCCCCTACATCTAAAGTGGGGATGATCATTTTTTTTCGTCCTTCCTGTGATAGATTCTTTCAGTAGCCAGGAGATATCAATAGTAGTAGGATTTTTAAAAGATAATGAGCTTTTGGAATATTTTTTTACAGTCGTAGTAGTAAGGGATATACCTAACACAAATGAAATGAAACATTAAGGAGAGGACCGATTACTTAATGATAACTGTGGGAATGACATATAAAGAAAAGAAAGAAAATACATTTATTTAGCACATACTAAAAGACACACAATACATACATCAGATAAAAACAAATAAAAAGTCAAATCAAGTGAAGTGCGATGTAAGAAATCAAATCGATCAACAGGCATTTAATAACTATAAAATACAAACAAAGTCTCAGATTGGAAAATAAATTAAGTTTGCAAATCACAATTGATACATTCAGGAATAAATGGCATTTACAAGAAACGAGTCATTACAATATTTGTATAAGTTCAATCGCCAAATGCAGTTTTAGTATTGTTGGATAAAGGATTTCTTCAAGATTGAATGAAAATAAATTGAGAGAGCGTTTTGGCAATATTACCATTCCAGCCATATACAAAGTTCGAGTAACTATAAATATTGTGGACTGCTTCTGGTATAAGGTTCAGAGAATCGATTCAGAGGAGGACGAGGAAGGTTCGGAGGATCTGAAAGTATGGTCAAAATTAAAGAGCCAATTCGAAAGTTTGGCTTAGCGTACCTCGAGCTACCGGACATGGTTTCAAATGTTTCTGTCCTGCTAAGGGTGCTGACGCTAAATATTGATAGCCGAAATAAAAAACGTATGTATGCTTTGTATTTCAACTCTTTTTAGCTTATTTTAATTATTTGTGAATAGAGTTCTTCACTGCGGTTGTAGTCAACTAACTGTTTGCTGAAGATTTTATTGCAGCATTGATATTTTTCCCGAAAAAAACTTTGTAAACGATCCTTTGTTACGCGTAACACTAAGAGTTTCAAGAGCACCAAAATAAAAAGTAGCTTTTAGATTCGTCACTTCTGTCTTACTGTGGTTATTTATGATGTAATGTTTCTTGCAGCTATCCCAATAATCTTTTACATCATAATGGCGATCTCGTGCATCAACTACATCTACATATACGTTATCTGTGGGATCTGGTTTACGTTCTGGCACTGCTACCAGACTGGCGACCTGGTCCAAGCCATGGTCACCTTCTCCCTGAACTGCACCAGGGAGGTTGCAGTCATAAAGCTGTTTTACATGATATTTCATAAGTAAGAAACGATTTTTTGTTTAGGTTCTGATAGTGATTTACAAAATTGGCTCAGTTTCCAGAATGTTGTATTTTTGTTAATGAGTTGGTTGGATAATAATTGATAATGCATAAGAAAGTCAATTTATCAACATCCTTTGGGAAAACAGGATTCTCTTTGAAACTGACGCCTATTGCCTACCTACATGGAGATTGTAAACCTACATTCTGGCAAATATATTAACTTGAATTAGACATGTCATCAGCTAATTTTATCTTAATTTTCAGACAAAAATTCCAAAACATAATAGACAGAATTCTAGACTGTGATTCTCGAACAGTCAAAGGGAGCAGGTTCTCAAAAAACTTGAGCAAAGCTCTCAGGAACGTTAAAATGCGTGCGATTATCTATTGGGTGGTGCTAAACGTGGATGGTGTGCTATACGTGATCCAACCAATGGTCACCCCTGGACGGCACCTGTCCGTGGATGCGTATATAATACTCGGTAAGTGGTACCTATAATTATTCAGACTTCCTACTATAATATACATAATATATAATGTAAAAGTTTTTATGTTTTTTACTCAATCACGCAAAAACGTCTGAACGGATGTGGATGGCACAGATAGTTTATAACCTGAATTAACATATATAATACTTTTTCCTAATATTCCCACGCGATCTGAGACTTATGCGGGTGAAACCACGGGGCTGCACATAATAATAGAAAGATTAAATACGTTTTTATCGAAAGTAAATCAGTAAATATTCTGCCTTCTAGGTCTGGAGCCAATGTTTGAATCTCCTAACTTCGAGATAGCCTCTGCAATGATGGGAGCCGCTGTGATGTTCATTTGCTACACAGTAGCTAACGTATCTGGCTTCCTTATCCTCATAATTGGGTATACAGAAGCTCAAATGTTAGCCTTAAGCAAAGAAATGACACAACTGTGGGAAGACGCTAACGACTATTACCAAAGAACAGAGAAAGAATTGAGTAATTTTGAATCGGATTATTTACAGAATAGAGTGTTGAATAATGTAAAAGAAACAGAAATTCTTAATGAGTATGTAAAGAAACACCTCATAGATGTAATAGAAAGACACGCAGTCAATGTGAACCTTCTACAAGAAATTGAAGATGTGATGAGAGGTCCAAACGCAGTAGGATTTTTGTTTCTAATCGTAGGACTGATAGCAGAACTACTTGGTGGGTTAAATAATACAATGTTGCAACTACCGTTCACATTAGTCCAACTGGGAGTGGACTGTTACTTGGGACAGAAGATAATGGATGCAAATATAAAATTTGAAAGGGCAGTATACGATTGTAAATGGGAGAACTTTGACCAATGCAACAAGAAGATTGTGCTGGTGATGCTTCAGAATTCACAGAAGACGATGACGTTGTCTGCAGGTGGAATGGCGACTCTAAGTTTTAGTTGCTTCATGAACATCATTAGATCTTCATATTCCGCTTACACTACATTAGGGTCTATGATTTAGAATTAGATAGTAGATTGTTCTTATTGTTTAACTTTTCTATTCAATATACGGTCTTAAGTACAGAGTTACATTTTATTGATTGGCCAAATCAGTGCTTGACATGTTTTGTCCGGTTTATTTCAGGCGGTAAGACCGAAAATCCCACCACCGTCGAGGAAGCGACTAGTTATCAACGATTTTCTAGTTCAAGAAGATTGTAGGTCCCGTGTAAGTAATAGAGATACATATTCATACCGCTGGCGAGTTAAAGAGCTATCAGAGAGAGTATTCGCTCAGCGATACTCGCTTGTCGGGCAGAACACTCGCTGTGGACTCACGGTTGATACGTAAGTACAGACACCAGCGAGTGATCGCTCGTCGCCGTCGTGCACTCGCTGCTCGTTGCTCGCCAGCTGGTTTTTAGTTGCTTGCTCTACCACTTCTCGTTAAACACCGGCGCTGGGACAGGTGTCACGATTCTGGATTGAAGCTCATATGCATCATCATACAGCTTTTTATGAAGTCCTGTTTTGTGCAATTGTTTTGTTGATTACGAGATGTTTAAATTCAAGTATCAAAGAATAGAATAGAGTAGACATTGGCGCCGATTCCCTTGTTCACAAACTAAACTAAATTTAAGTTCAATGCATCTTTTTCTTTCTATTTAATTTAGAAAAGGACAGAAGATAAATATTAGTTTAGTCAAACCAAAAAAAAACGACGACGATTGTTAGCGCCATTTTTGACGTATAGCATCCCGCATCCCGCGTGGGTTTCACGTCAGTGTGGCTAGACCTTAGGCGGGTATTATATCTCCGCGCGAAACCATAGCAGCAAAACCGCAGTAGTTCCGCCATGACTTGTCCGTTGTACGACAAGCGAAACAGACGCGAAACCGCCTGTTCTAATGCACATATTTGATGTCTAACGATTTGTCATAATTAAACATGAAACACTTTAGCTACTACTAAGAACTTTCAGTAAGGACGTCAGAAAAATGGTGGCGGAATGTCTCTCCCGTGACTCTCAAGTGGTACCAGGAACCAGGTTCTCTGATAACTTGCTGCGAACCCTCAGAGAGGTGAAAAAGCGCGCCATGCTTTTCTGGATAGTCATCATAGGGAATGGCGTGATGTATGTGATCAAACCCATTCTGCTGCCCGGAAGACATTTCATGGATGACGTGCTGGTTCTTTATGGTAAGTACCATCATTAGCCATTCTGCAATCCCAGCTCAATTTAGTGGGCTCAAGTTGGTGCAGCAAGTCATTTGTATACATTGCTATCAGTTGTCATAACGATGATGCTTCCTGAAAGTGACTTATGAATGTCCTAATTGTGTTTTCTAAGCGAACAAAATATCAACAGATAATAGAGTGGCAGCGACATCCACGTTCAAACTGAAACCATGAATTTAGCACATGATTTTAGATTCGTCAGCTTAAAAAAAATCAGACGTGTCATAGAAAGATGCAGTAACTACGCGGTCAAAATATAAGGAACAACAATTTGTTTTAATTATACATCTTTCGGAATCATGGTACTGAATCCGGGAAAGTAACGGGTAAGGCAACAGGCTGCACGTCGATGTCCCTGCTCTCTGTATATTTATATTTTAGCTTTGTAATTATAACCCATCTGTAGCCCCAGCCATTCAATCTAACGTCTACATCTGCGATTCAAGCTTTTGATAATACAGGGAGGGACTGATTATGACTGCTTTAGCTTCCCGAACGTAGGTGTCACGTTAATTAGTCAAGAGTCAGCTTAAAGGCTCTCCCCAACAGGCGCGTTATTATCAGTCGATAATATCGCATGCGTTATTGCGATATATGTATTCAGTACACTTTGTCAAACCAAGCAGGTAAATCTAAATGGGTTTAAAAAGGAACTTAAAGAGTTGCTATGTAAAAAGTGTTATTATAATTTAAATGACTTTTTGAATGATACTTCCTTTTGATTGACATCCTAATTTAATTGTAGTTTTTTGTATGTACTCGTATTTTGAAATCTCGGTTTGATAGTTTGACATTGAATAATACTTTGACATTAATCTAGATAATATTTTTAACTGACATGCCTCATTTTGTAACATTAATTCATAATTTATTCAATTCAATATTAATCTAATATTTTTACTTTTGTACTGTAATAATTTTATTTGTGCACCTCATATTTGCGCGCCCCACGTGGCAGAATGTGATGAGACCATTTATTAATTTAAGATCATGTAATGTACAGACGCCAGCACATCAAGCTACTACGTCAAATTTCTTTAATAGATTTTTATCTTTATCGCTAAAGTATTAAGGTTTAAAGTTGATTGGGAAAATTTGTCAGTTTCGGGTAGCTTGACCTGCTGGCGTCTGTACCATATTCGGACAAATAAATGAATTTGAATTTGTATTAGGACAGCCACGAAGTTACACACTGCTCCGATAACAACACTGCACGCTTGCGTCCCTCCGTCCTGCGATATTCCGATATGAGTTCTTAGAACATTTTATATTAGGACGCATACGAGCTTACACACACCTGCGTTAATAACGTAGTATCGTGTAGTGCGGGCGGGGGACCTGCCGATCGATTCTGTAAAAATCTCACCGTGAAAAGTTAAGTGAAGTGAGCTTAGAGTGAGCTGTCAATAGTGTCAATCCCTTAGCATTCGTTGGAATGACAGCTCACTCCACGCTCACTCCACCTAAGTTTTCACGGTGAGATGGTTACAGAATCGTACTGCTGTAGTGGAGGTTACACGCACACTTTACAAATATCGGATGATAAAAACGCAGCTGTGTGTCAGGGAATCGGGACGCATTATAGCAATAACACATCTGATGTTATCGACCGATAATAACGCGCCTGAGAGCCTTTATTAATATGACAGCGATATATTATAAACTTTACAAAACAATAGACACGTACACAATGGATTCTATTGTTTCCTAGTATTGTTGTTTCTCTTTTTACCTAAAAGCTTATGAAAAGCTTGAAATAAATATTGTGGGAAGCACCTTAAACAAGTTATCTTTAGTCTTTTGCTTCCCTTTGAATGTCAAAAAACACCTCAGGATACATTACAATAAAGTAAGTCGTGACATTTCGCAATATGCTTTGACTAGTAAATTGAGTGGATCACAAAACGGACAAAACAAATGACACAGGGATGACAACGCCTGGAGTAATATCCTGTAATGTAATTTCCTGTTTACTATCTAAAACAATTTCTTCTCAAGTCGATTTGTTAAAAGAAAAACCGGGAACTTTTAATTAAATTACTTTTGAAATTAATTAAAGTTGTCATAAACATACTGTTACTCAAATTTAATTTATAATGCTCCCAGGCTTGGAACCGATGTTCGAGACACCCAACTATCAAATCTCATTTGTTTTGATGGCTGCCTCAGACTCTCTGATCTGTTACCTATCTGCGAACATCTCCGCTTTCCTGGTCATCATTACTGGTTACGTTCAGGGTCAATTGTTGACTCTAAGCAAAGAACTGACCCACGTATGGGATGATGCTGCAGAACATTTAAGCTGCAACTGTCGAACTGGGTCAGTAGATATTGAAAAAATTAAAAGAAAAAAAAACTTTTTAATAACAAGCTTTTATTACTTATTAATAAAAATAACTAAAAAGTTAAAAATAATTTAAACCTGATAAGAAATAAATAATGCGTCGTTTAATTACGGAGTTCCTATGGCCACCTTCCAGCTCCATCATCAGATCAGCTCTATGTCATAATAATATTGCATTGTCATCCGATTTATACATGCACACAAAATTTCAACTCAATTGGAAACCGGAAAGTGGATCAAATTTAACTTGCAAGATATGATTACAGACAGACAGACAGACAGACCGACAACGGGACAGGTGAAACTAAATAAAAGCTTGTAAAAATGATGATGATGTGGATGCTAGAAAGGATAAAGCCAAAGATGATATACTGAATAGTTACGTCAAAGACAAACTGAAAGATATAGCAAAACGTAATGCTGTTAATATAAACTTGCTAAGGCAAATCGAGGGAACATTTAGAGGAGCTATCGCGATAGAGTTCTGTCTCCTAATCGTTGCCCTTATAGCAGAATTGCTCGGAGGCTTACAGAACACTTATATGGAAGTACCTTTTGCGTTGATGCAAGTCGGGATGGACGCTTTAATAGGCCAAAGGGTAATGGATGCAGGTGCAATGTTTGAAGATGCTGTTTATGTAAATGGGAGAAGTTTAGTAAGAGGAACATAAAGACTGCTCTCATTATGCTCGTGAATGCGCAGAAACCCATGACCGTGTCTGCTGGGGGAGTCACCTTTACTGTGAGAGTAAAGGAACAGAGACAACAAAGCAACATAAATAATAGGAACAATAAAAGTAATATAATTAATAATAATTAACCACGCAGTTTATAGAAATGTTTAAAATATATTAATGACACGGTAATAATGAATAAATAATATAATTTAAAAATAATAATTAAATAAAAAAGCAATAATACTAAATTTAATAATTTAGCTATATGAATTATCCAAAGAATAACAATGTATATAAATAAATAAACAGAATTATAATATATATCTACATAAAAATAATCTAAAATATTCAGGTATATTTAGCAGGAAAAACAATATATAAAGTATAGATAGGCGAAATGTTAGGATTCAATTCGCAATCTCCTGACTTTGATTATATTTAATAAGTGAACTAAAACTTGTTCCCACAAAAGCAACATAATTATCTCCTAAAACAGGGCTTCCTCTCTTCTATCCTTTCTGCTGTGCCCTACAGGGTCCATAATGATCTAAATTATATGTATACCACCTAAGTACACATTATGGTAAAGCAATAAAGAAATTGAGTATTGAGACTGCACCTGTGTTTGCACACACTTGTGCACTATAATATCTCCTGCGTACCTGGCTAATCTCCGTTGAGATTGACCACCGTGACCGAAATCGGTAGGGAAGATATTATTATAACTAAATTAATTCATTTTATTTTTAAAACTAGTTCTTTGTGGAGATAACAATCTTTTTTAAATCGATATTTAAACTGAGCAATGATTTAGCTTATAAATACATAATTATAGCCCATGGAACATGCGATAGATTTACTAAATCAATCTAACTTTTGCTTCTATTTATTGTACACTAGCTTCCGCCCGCGACTTCGTCCGCGTGAAGCAACTTTCTTATTTTTTTTTCCGTAAGAACCTTCTACAAAGTATTAGGAAACTTATAAAAAAAAAATGGATGAAATCGGTAAAGTCGTTCTCAAGTTATGGCGTGACCAAGGGAAATAGGGCTTCATTTTTATATATATAGATAGATTTCACAGTTTCTTGTCTGCATAGTTAGTAGAATTAAATAAACTAGTTTAATTAAATTAAAAGCTGTTTAAATAATTACAGTCACATGATTATTATCTTTTTAACCATATCACACTTTAAATAATGACAATCGATAAATATAATATTTTAAATTTTGTGAGCAATGGTGGCCCAGTAGAAACGGGTACGACTTACGAATTGTAGGTCGTAGGTTCGAACCCAGACAGGCACTTTACTTTGTGTTAATTAATGACAAGACCAAACCAAATCATCACTGCTCTCAAAACGGTGAAGTAAAACATTGTGAGGAAACCGGCATGTCCTAGAACCAAAACTTCGAAGACATGTGACATCTACCAAGTCGCACTGGGCCCGCGTGGTGGATTACGGCTCGTTCCCTCTCACAGAGAGGAGGTCTGTGTCCCAGCAGTGGGAACATTTTAGGCTGATTATACTAAACTTTGTTAATCAATAACACCAACATAGGAATTTTCCACTGATCCCTAACTACATATATTCCAGCTACTGTTTATAATGTAATCATAGTGCTACACATGTACTACACATGTATTGACATGTTTGCAGGAACTAAAAACTGAAACGTGTACTTACTACAAAATGACATTGGGTAATTGAGGGTGCATATGTGTTTCTTACTTATTAGGACAATGCTTTCAACTTACAATCTAAGTCTGCAGTTTCCTCTACAGTTCGCTTTTAGTTAATATGTGACTACTGACCTATACTACTTAAACATATGTACATTATCTGTGTATTCCTCCCTCCGTTGCTATTGTGGTTGCCAGCACGACCGCTGAGCTAGGGGTCCTGGGTTCGATTTCCAGGTCGGGCAAAGTGTTCATGGGATTTTCCATGTCTATTAGGAATTCCTTATTAACAGCCCAGAGTTTGGAAGTTGGTGGTGTGATACCCCCGTGCCTCGGAAAGCACGTTAAGGTCCTGCGCCTAATCTCTCTCCGGTCGTGCTGGATTGCGTGCCGTCCCATCGGACTATGAGACTGATGGAAGCGAGAGTGCACCTGTGTCAGCGCACACACTCGTGCACTATAATATCTCCCGCGCCGAAGGCTGGTCTCCGCTGAAATTGGCCACCATGGCTGCAATACGGCCTTGAGGACTTATTCCTCCTAAGTATCTAAATGACCCAGTGACATGGAACATGTTCCTTCATTAACCATGGTGCGACCAGCGTGAGCTTTCCCAACATGGAGAGTCTAAGAGCCGGAGCATATCTGGTGAGGCGCAGTTTACTTTAGCAAAATCAGCCTATAATGTTCTCACTGATGGGACACAGGCCTCTCTTTGAGAGGGAGTGAGCTATAATCTACGCCGGCCCAGTGCGGGTTGATAGATGTCACATGTCTTCGAATCTTTGGTTCTAGGACATGCCGGTTTCCTCTGGATATTTTTCTACACCGTTTTGAGAGTAGTTGTGATGAAATTATTTACACAAAGTAAAGCGCCCGCCTGTGCGAACCCAACACCTACAACTCGTAAGCCGGGGTTGTTACCACTGGACGCCCACAGCTCAGCAGTTTACTTTGCTGGGATTTCATTAATATCAAAATTCAAGTGCTGTAAACTAGTGATTAGTAGGTCTCGAAGCGATTAGAGACGAAAGGTAACGAGCAGACGAGCGATGATGCGCTGAAGCGAGAGTGTACCCGCTACTCTGTAGAGAACTCAAAACTTCACGGACATGCTCTGCGCTGTGCCCTCACGCCATTGCCTCAACAGATGTCCGCTTGCCCTAATATGTCTCGACCATTACGCCTTCTTCTAGCTAAGCGTATATTTGTAATGTCTTCTAACATCTCATTAAAAAACTCCGTAACCATTCGTAACTTTGTAAATTACATTACTAGAAATGAATACCTAGTGCTGTGATTACAAAGGCTACAATAGAATGTACTTGTAAACCTAATAATCAAATAAAAGTTAGAACCCCTTGAAATATTAATTTACTGGGAGTTGTGGGACAGCAACTTCATGGTCTACTATAATTTGTGAACTACTAAAATATTAAAATTTCCCTTTAAGAAGGTAGAGACTGTACCTATTTATTATTTTGATGTCAAAACGTTCGTTCGTACTGGTGGTTACTTACATATTAGCTGCAGCAGAGAAAGCGCTTTCGCGAAAATATACAGAGCTGAACTATACCGAGCGGAGCCGAACGATACCAGAAAAATATAGAACGATAATAAACTGCTAAAAAATGAAACTTATCTTCAAGATAAGTGAACCAGAACTGTTCTGGAGATGTTGAACTAAGTAAAAAATTGTGGGCTGGATTCAGAAGACCAGAGAAATCCTAGTTTCAGCAATTGCTTGAAACCTAAGTCCAGCCGTACCAACTTACTGTAAATAGTACTTTTATGTCTCACATTTCTCCTAAAACCTGCGCAGCCTACCTTAAACAAATGAGGTCGTTATAAAAAAGACAACAAACAGTCATTAAGTGTGATGCGTTCGGGAAAATATGTCACTATGCAGGTGTGAAGACTTGTCACCTACACCCGAAGACATGATTACAGCCCTTCGCATCAAACCATGCTTTTGTGTATAAGAACTAAGTATAAAAGGGCTGATATTTTTTCGATACTTTTTAAATACGTCGCAAAAGCTTGTGGACTAGGTTATCCAGAAGAAAAAGTTAAAGGATCTTCTGGAGAAAAAGATTGGTAGACTTTTTTGGGAGATTTTCAAAATGGCGCCGACCCTACGTGAAATTGAACATGAAATCCGCAAGTTTGGCCTGGAGTACTGTGACCTGCCGACCATGTTGGAGAATGTCTCCATCCTGCTGAGGGTCCTCACTGTCAATATAGACAGCAAGTATCACAAAGGTAAGATTGACCTTTCGAAAAAGACATTCAAAGATTCTATTTTGACATCGTTTGTATTTCTTCATTTAGAGGTGATATCACATATTAATTGGGTACAGTTACCACAACTGTATAAAAGGAGCTCGAGGCTAAGTAATAATAGCCGCACGGGTCGATCGATCAGGTTAAGCTGCACTTGCCGCGCTTGGTTCATAGATGGGTGACCATCTTTACATACCAAGACCTCTCCGTGCCTCAGAAAACACGTTAAACCGTCGTTATGGGTCGTCAGAAGCCCGAAAATCTGACAACCAGTCTTACCAAGGGGTATCATGTTTGATGTTACCCAGTAACTAGGCTGTGAAGGTCAGATAGGCAGTCGCACCATGTAAAATACTGGTATGCAGCTGTATCCGGTTTGACTGGAAGCCGACCCCAGCAAAGTCGAATCTTCGAATATCTTTTTCGAAAAGTGCAAATTTAAAAATATGTATTGAATGTGATATTTTATAAATATGTATTGAACATATTTCCTTAACAGTATTTCCGATGGTACTTGATTCAGATTCAAAGCCCATCCTCCAATTTGCTATATGAACTAGCCCCTCATGAGCTATAGTGCCTCTATTCTGTCCCTCAGGCATAACCATCTACTCCTACATCCTGACCGCTGTTACCGCCGTCTGCTTCTACTACGTGTTCCTGTTCTCCATGTCCTGGTTCGTCTTCTGGCGCTGCCGCATCACCGGTGAGCTGGTGGGCGCCATGGTGGTGCTGTCTCTCGGGATATCCAGCGAGATCGGACCCTTCAAGCTGTTTTATATGTGTTTTTATATGTGAGAGAAGTTTCTAAAATTTTACACAAGGCGCTCAGCAGACTGCCTAGACTCTTGCGTTCATTCGAGGGCTAAATGACCGCAAGAGTCATCATTCGGCAAGCATCGGCGGCGCGGTCGTTTTGTTCTTCGTGTGTGTTGTTGCATTGATTTCCATACGTTCTATCGTCGCGAACAACTTTTCCATCATCTGCTCATCGCTTTAAGGCACATTTTTTGACTAAACTGTCAATTTTCAGGGATAAAACTCAAAAAATTGCGGACGGGTTTCTGGAGTGTGATGCGAACACGATCAAAGGTACCCGCTTCCACAGCAACCTGATGACGCGTCTGCGGAGTGTGAAGAAGCGCGCCATGCTGTACTGGGTGGTGGTCGCCGGCAATGGAGTCCTGTACGTCATGAAACCCGTCGCCATGCGTGGGAGGAATCTCCCTGAGAACTATTTTATAATTTATGGTAAATGGTGTTATTGCACTGTTGAGTTAACTCCGCACGATAACTGACAAATGCGTGCACTGACTGGACTGGTCTACTCAATACGTGTGGTTCTTTCTTCAAAAGACCATTTCAGACACTAATCTACATGGTCTTCACATCTGACCAAGATTATGTCTCGACTTTAAAATAGACTGTGACTTTGTTTCAGCATTTCTTCTCAGAGTAGTCCGATAGGAAACGCCGAACTCAAATCTACTAGAAATAAAATAATTTAACATTGTTGAAAACGTTGGCGTATAGGCCACCGAGCAATGTTCATGTCGTCACTATTTTGACGCTAATCTACAAACTACGCTATTCTTAAATCACTTATTATTCTATCATTAGGTCTACGGGTTTGCCATTCCTGACACTTTTAAAACCAAAAATGAACACTATTGAGCTATGCTGCATGATGGCAGATTCCTCTTCTTTTAACTTATCATCATTAAATAATTACGCCATTTAAAGTTGGTCCTTCAGAAACATGATGCAAGCACCCTTTACACTAATGCACCTCATCTTTGCAGGACTAGAACCCATGTTCGACACACCAAACTACCAGATTGCATACTTCATGATGATCGCCGGTGTCTTCTTCATCTGCTACGTCCCAGCCACCGTGACCGCCTTCCTCATCGTGATCACAGGCTACGCAGAGGCCCAGATGCTGGCCTTGAGCGAGGAAATGCTGCAGCTCTGGCCTGATGCCATCAATCATGCAGAATCTAAGTTAGAACTAACAACTTCTGAGGAATTAAACGTTTACGACGCAGAAGCGAAAGTAATCATGAACCAGTTTGTGGAGAAACGTCTAAAAGAGATCATCGGTCGACACGCGAATGTTATCAATCTGCTAAATCAAGTAGAGATTGTGTTTCGACAAGCTATTGCAATGGGATTCGTGTTGTTGGTTCTTGGGCTGTTGTCTGAGCTGCTCGGGAAGCTGGAGAACACGTTTCTGCAGCTGCCTTTTG
The DNA here is from genome assembly GCA_951799955.1 of Apamea anceps. Taxonomy (NCBI): domain Eukaryota; kingdom Metazoa; phylum Arthropoda; class Insecta; order Lepidoptera; family Noctuidae; genus Apamea; species Apamea anceps. The sequence goes on from OX637518.1 coordinate 1,934,269, forward strand.
CGTTGATGCAGGTAAGGAAAAATCTAGGCCGTTTTTGTATGGAATGGCGATGCATAGAAATTAATTAAAACAGTAAGATTGAACATCGTAATCGTAAAAAAAATAATCCCTTTTTCTGTGTCAAATTACAGGTGTCCATGGACTGCTTCGCTGGCCAGCGGGTAATGGACGCAAGCATGAAATTTGAGAATTCAGTATACGACTGCAAATGGGAGAACTTCGACAAAGCCAACATGAAGCTCGTTTTGGTGATGCTGCAGAATGCTCAGAAGACGTTGTCGTTGTCTGCTGGAGGGGTCCGGACCCTCAGCTTCACTGCTCTGATGTCAGTCTTCAGGGGTATCTACTCTGCTTACACTGCGCTTAGGTCTACGATGAAGTAGATGTTATAAGCAAGGTTAGGAATAACGATAGATAAAACAATATAGGAGGCGATGATTCCCGAAACGCATTTTTTCTTGGAATATGTGTACTAGTATTTAGATAGCATGTCGTATACCTAGTTATATTGATTAGAAAAATATAATGTTGTTTGAAATGAATAAAATCCTGATGTTTTGGTTTATTTCGTTACCGCTGCGACACATGTTCAAACTTATCCATTCCTTATTCCTCATTTTTTTGTCAGAGTTTTAGGAAGTTTTGCTCCCTAAAATACCTTCGAAAGGGATCATTATTTTTACAAGCAGCTTAACTTATCATTGCTGTAAAGCACAATCGACCTTACAAAGAAGGTTTAACTGCAGCCCAGCGGGGTGATTGCGTAAAACACTATCATTAGAAAGTGCTTTCACTTTAACAGTTCAACAACATTCATTACGTTATTTACGTTGTTGCGCAGACAATTTTTCGAACATATAGCAATGAAATAGCAATATCCTTCAAAATCTAAATTTTCAGTTTTTCTCTGTCCAAAAGAAGCTTCCTTCTCACTTCGCACCCGTTTCTTGCTTCTGTCAATATTTCTTCGACATTTTGGAGAATTAAAGTAGAGTGCTAGAAAAAGTGGGTTCCTGTAACTTCAGTTGCTGTGTACGAAGCTTCAATCAATAAAATGTAATCACGAATCGCTGGCATCCGTAAAGCTACACGAGCCGAAGCCTAATAACTTTTGAATCGATTAGACAAACAATTGTATGCATCGCAGCATCGATGCCTACAAACAGTCATGGAATTAATCGGAATACCAAACTACAGTATTTACTCGATACGAGGTTTTGACCATTAAACAAGTTAGATGCAGAAGGTTAAAACAAGAGTCAAATACAAGAAGAAAAACTACGCCTGGACCAACAAAATAAAGCCCAAATAGAATTCCTAAACATCCATCCATACTAATATTATAAATGCGAACGTAACTCGTCTGTGTCTGTCTGTTACCTAGAGGATGACTGAAAAGCGACTTACAAGATAGATGTGAGTGAAAACGCCGGGAGGGGACGCCGTAGAAGGAATTATAGTGATCGTATTGGTGATGTTCTTCAGAAAGGTTAGGTGCGTAGTGCTCGCAACCAGCTTGCGTCTATGACCTGCACCCTAATTGCGTAACACACTTTAAGTCAAAGTCAAAGATTAAGTGACATCTCATATAACAAAGTCTAATAAGATCTACAGTGTCGGCACCAATTTTTTTAGACATAAGCAACACTACTACACTGCTGCGTACTACTATATACGCACTACTGCGTACGTGCGTACTGCGTACTTGCTATAAGTACTAACACTAGTTCTAAGTTTTATTTTGTATACTAACCAATCAATGGATTCTGTCTGAAATATTAGATTTTTTTTATTTAGCTTTTTTATAACATAAATATGTAGATGAAGAAACAAAAGAAGATTTGTAAATTATTTTAAATTAAGGGCTGATTTTTCCATCGCCAGATAACTTTTATTCGAGGAATAAAATTGACGTTTGACAGTTTTTGTATGAAATAACTCAGATGATTGAAAAATCAGCCCTAAGGACAATAAAAATAAATATAAAAAAAGGTTTTATACATTCTTGTGGGCTCTAACACAGATGAGTATGTTCGAAAAATATCTGCTCATCAACGTAAATAACAGAATGAATGTTGTTGAACTATGAAAATGAATGCCATTGCTATAAACTGATAATGTGTTACGCAACTACCCCGATGATGTATAGACTTAAACGAAGCAAAAGGAGCTGTGTGGCTATCGCCAAAACATAAATCTGACTACCGTAAGTACTATTTCTGCTTCTTGCAGCGCATATTATTACATAACATACATACATAATTAGCCTATAATCACTGCTGGGACACAAGCCTCCTTTCGGTAAGAGGGAGTGGGCCGTAATCCACTACCATATTATTAGTCGACCTAAAAAGATCCTCTGTTGTTTTACTTGTGGACGCAGCTGTGGTCATCATGTGCACGGGGTTTTGTTTTCAAAATGGTCAGATATAGGTTTTAGTGATAGTACATATGTATGTACATATGGATTGTAGCCGGTGGCGTCCTGTAGTTCCTGCCTACGTGTGTATGCGTGTATGTCATTCAATGAAGAGCCAGAGAACTCGGAGACAATCGAGCAAGACAGAGTGTTGATCTTCTGTAACACAACTTTATTATTTCGTTTGGTATTTAGCTTTGTGCCGGTGCACACAGGCCAGAGATTTTATTGATATCATTGCATAACATGTTACTGGGAAATGACTGACTTAAGGCCTTAGACTTAATAATAAGACTTAATACTAAATAATATATTGGTCAATGTTAAAGTCGATGTATGGTATTTTCTCTCTACTACCGAGATTTTGGCTAGAGTTTTTGTTTTCTTTTATTGTTGTTATTATTATTATTATTTTTTGTAGCGTGAATGCTGTGTTTTTTTCTTCACTTATGTTGTGAATGCTGTGCACGTCTGTAATTGACGTAAACACTAGTTCATGTCTCTGTTCTATGTTATTTGTAAATGTTTGTGTTGTTGATGTGCCTTAATAATAAATAAACAAATAAAAAGGCCGATTCCTATAGTGTACACGGACCGTTATTGGTTAAAATTAAGACTCTTGTATCTTTTCCGATAATGAAGCAAAGACCGCATAGCTTTGCATAGTAGACCCTCCCATATGGACGTAGCTTACGAATCTATTTATATGCCTTGTTTGCCAATAAAAAATGTTACCATTGGTTGGCGCAGTGGTTAAGCGATTGACTGCTGCGCTGCGTGTCGCGGGTTCGATTCCCGCACGGAACAAATATTTGTATGACCTACATGTATTTGTTCCGAGTCTGGGTGTTTTTCTATCTATAATATGTATGTATTTACAAAAAAAAAAAAAAATGTATATAAGTAGTTTATCAGCCATCTTGTTACCATAACACAAGCATTAGGTTGCTTAGCTTGGGACTAGATGGCGCTGTGTGAAATGTCCAGGGAGGGATATTATTATATTATATTATTATTGGTAAGCAAAAGGACTCGTAAACTCGTTTTTGTTCGTAGGAACTGAGTATAAGTCGCTCATATAGTCTTTTAACACATCGGAAATACTAATAGCAAGTCTTGATAATATCTCAAGTCCAAGCATGAGGGAACAGGGGTTGAGGTCAGAGGAAAAGAATCAAATATAATATGATAAAACTATTTATTGTAAATCTAATTAATAAGAATCTTAAAATCATTCATTCATTCATTCACGCACAGCCTAAACCTTCGGGTCTACTCCGAAGTAGTATCGGCTGAATGTTCGGCCGTTTCCCGCTACGAAGTTACTATTTGATTAGGTCGGTTCCGATCCTACACTCCTACACTCTTTCGAATATTGACTATGGTCCCGACCCAACTGAGCCGACCCGAACTTTTTTCGCATTTTTCAATAATATTCGGTTCGGCCATGTGTCGGTCCGATCCGGACATTCGCACTTTGCACTTCGGAGTAGACCCCCTAATTTTACAAACACACCGACACTCCCCCGCAAACTCCCTTCCTAATAAATATTTACTTTACCTCATCATCTGCCTGCCTTTTTCCAACTATGTTAGGGTCGGCTTCCAGTCTAACCGGATGCTGCTGAATACCAGTATTTTACATGGAGCGACTGCCTATCGGACCTCCACAACACTACACCACACCACAGTTACTGGGCCATATGATTCCCCTTGGTAAGACTGGTTGTCAGACTTTCGAGCTTCCTACGACCCGCAACGGCTGTCAAAGATCCAAGAATGGCAGCCGGGACCAGCGGCTTAACGTTGTTTCCGAGGTACGGAGGGGTCTCGGTATGTAAAGATAGTCACCGATACACGGACCGACCGCGGCAAGCGTAGCTTAACCTGATCGATCGAACCGTGCGGCTGTTATTAGTTAGCCACGAGCGCTTCCATTCCTACATGCATATATGTACTTACTCATATGTTTTAAACTAAAAAATACTAATAAAATAAATACACATTGTATCTTTCCATCCAGTGTACGTTCACCATAAATTCTATAAACAGACAATTAACTAGTTAGGTACATTTCAAAACAATCGGCCACCCTATAATTACTTGCACTCAGAAAATTCGTCACCAACAGCCGTTTAATTAGACTCTGACACCTCTTACTGTGCTGACGACATAATTACTAACTACGGATGGCATTGAATACGAGGGATGTTCTATTGCTGCTCCATACATACATAGTATTAGTCTGAATTTGTACCACAGCATGGGAAAGACATTTTAGCATTCATTAATCTTGAGCTTTGTGTGATAGCGTGTTCTTGCCATTCCTTTAGTAGATATTTATTTATTTCACGAAACATGTACGTATTTAGGTAGAGACGTAAGTACATCAGATTCCAACTTGACTTATGACTTAGGGGATTAATTACCTAAAGGAATGATGAATTGATGAAATGTGAAGTTCCATAATCAGCCAATTTTATTATCCAAAAAAAACCCCCGACTACGTGAAACCCTATAAAAAGAAAAAAATAAACTTGAAATTATGACCCTACGTAAGTACGTATGAAATTTTTTGATTAAATGTTGTCCCGTCGGGGGACCGCTCTAATTATTAGCCTAACGTTCTGTTAAAGTTTAAAATAGTAGCGGTCCCCCGACCGGACAATATTTAATCAAAAAATTTCATACGTACTTACGTAGGGTCATAATTTCAAGGTTATTTTTTTCTTTTTATAGGGTTTCACGTAGTGGGGGGTTTTTTAAATTTTTAATTTAATTTTTTATTTCATGCTTTTTGTAGGGACTCATTATTTCTTTTCTATTATTTTCTTGCGTTTTAAGATTCAGGTAATTTGGTATTAAATCAGGTTTTTTGTAATTCGCCATTTTGTGGTGGTGGCCATCTTGGATTTGAAATTTGTCATAGTGTATAGTATTCTACTAGTCAAGCCCTTTCATTTGATACCCATATTGAGGGAGTTGTGAAAAAAAAATGTAATTTGCCATTTTGTGGTGGCGGCCATCTTGGATTTGAAATTTATCATTGTGTATAGTATTCTACTAGTCAAACCCTTTCATTTGATACCCATATTGAGGGAGTTGTGAAAAAATATGTAATCCGCCATTTTGTAGCGGCGGCCATATTGGACCGATTTTCATCAAACATAGCTAAGAACACTCCCGACAAATTCACCTTTCACACACACACACACACAGACACGTCAAACTTATAACACCCCGTCGTTTTTGCGTCGGGGGTTAATTAATAAATACGAATCTTACCATAAAGTGGGCCGTAATCCACCACGCAGGCCCAGTGCGGGTTCGTTGATGTCACATGTCTTCGAATTTTTGGTTCTAGGACACGCCGGTTTCCTCATGATGTTTTCCTTCACCGTTTTGAGAGGAGAGGTGATAATATAATATACACAAAGTAAAGCGCCTTGAACTACGACCTACAGCTCGGTCATCGCGGCCGTTGTCATTGGACCACCACTGTTCTCCGTGCAAACATGCCGTGCCTGGCTTGAATCAGAACTAAGATCTTATTTCTTTCCTTATTTTCTTTCTTATTTCATGTTTAAACTATGACCAAAGTACCTACCTGACAAGGTAAGAAATTACATAAAGGAATGAAGGGTATAATACCTACAAATCTTATCATAACTAAAATGTTATAAGATAGCGTTATAAGCAAGCCCATTTTTAGTTTAACGGGTTTAGATAGTTTTACGCAAGCTGAACTAGCAATGGGCCGGCCATATTAGCCGTAGAACCGATGATCGTTGGGGTAGACGTGTTCTTGAGTGGAGACTGCGAATCGGCAAACGTAAGCTAAGACGCTTTTAGGCCTGATGGAGCGACGATCGCAGGGTGGCTGGTAGCAGTGGAATGGCGTGCAATTTTTATTTTCAGATAAATATCCATAGGTAAAAACACTTATAGTTGAAAGTACAAATAGAATAAAAAAAAAATATATATATAATCACAAACATAAAAATCAACCAAACTCAAAATTAAAAACAAAAATTATAAATCAAAATTAAAAATTAAAACCAGAATTTAATTAAAATTAATACAATTACACATATTACATTAAATAATAATTGCAGGCGCTGGCATGCAGCTGCAGCCACCTACGCAAAAAAGGCGAATCCCACCGCTCGGTCAACACCCTCAGGAGCCCGCTCGTGCCGCCGCCACGACCACGACCACGGCCCATAAGCGACGCACTCCTTTGTCTAATGATACCGTGGAAATCATCGGTTCTAGCCTCAGCAAACATCGCTGACACATTACAAAACCGTGGCAGCCCCAACAGAATCCTAAATGCGTTGTTGTTTATGTGTGTGTCCAGCAATTAACGTATTTTGGCTGAAATGATGATGCTACGCAATAAATATCTTTTGTTTACAAAATATTTGTATGGAGGTGCGACGAAATCCATACTCACAACACTAAGGTGGTGTTATTAATAAGTATTTTCGCGGTAATTAGAACAGTGAAGACTTAATTGTGTATTCTGAAACATTGCCGTTGTCTTTATGGAGCGGCATGCCGCACTAACATTGAGTGAAAAGTTTCGTGAACAGAACTTGCTAGTATCACAGTTTCTTATTAAAAAAAGTTGTTCAACTTTTTCTGTGTTAATTTAATTATTTTTTGCAAGAAAAACTTTATTAAAATCTTGATAATTAACTCATGTTTAAAGATGTCTTAAACAGATTTTGATGAACTATTAAATAATATTATTATAAAATTAAATTATTATAAAATCTGTTTAAGACATCTTTAAGATGTCTTAAACAGATTTTGATGAACTATTAAATAATATTATTATAAAATTACTATATTTGAACTACAAAAAACATATATTTTTGTATTGCTAAGTCTTTTTGCTTTCCCGACACTGAGCGCACGCAATTCAACTGGTGAAACGCGAATAGACCACCGTCTATTCGCGTTTCACCATTTTAATTGCGTTATAATAACACAAACCAATAAATAAATTCAACTCATGCGCCATCGTGCATGAGTTGAATTTGTTTATTGGTTTGAGTTCAAAGCTGACATCGTTTTGTTTAAATTTAAGTACCTAAAACATGTGGCGCCAAGTTCGTAAGTTCGGTCTGGAGTATTGTGACCTGCCGACAATGTTGTGGAACGTCTCCGCTTTTCTGAAAGTACTCACTCTCAATATATACGGCAAAAACAAGACAGGTACCACTATTTAGAATACTACAATGATAAATGTACTACCTACTTAATATTAAAATTACAACTTTTTCTAAGCAATAGAATTAGATAAGACGATATGGAGGTGCTTGCGGGAGCGGTGGACGTCTTTCGGCTTAAACGATGATGATGCAGACGACATGCTGATCCGCATTTCTGACGCTCCAGTTTAATAATAATAATAAAATCAACTCAAATATCTTGACTTAGCACACGAGGTTGTTGACATGTGGAATGTGAGCTCGCCTGTCATTGTGCCGATTGTCGTATCGGCCAATGGCCTGATGGCCGAAAGCCTCGATCAACATCTATCGAGGCTCTCGTTAGGCGGTTGGATCAAGATGCCTGATTCAGAAGGCAGTGCTCTTCGATACGGCTCGCATTGTGAGGAGGTTTCTGTCTCTGGAGCCCTAACCACCGGTAGCTTGGACCCCGCTCCCGACACCGGTGGATCACAATTTTTTTATATTTTTAAATGTTTGTTTTTTCTTATAGTAATATTTAAAAATGTAATAAAATAAGACAACTAAATAAATAAACGACATAATAACAATAAACACAACACAAACGAATTATGATATCTTCATATGTTAACGTTATTGCTAAAGCAAAGTTAAATTGTTAAAGAAAGTCACTGACATACATAGCTTGCAAAGTAAGCAAGCTGCAGTGGAAGTACGCTGGCCATGTTAGTCGAAGGATCAATGGCTGGTGGAGCAAACGAGTCCTAGAGTGGAGTTTGAGTATCGGGAAGCATAGTTTGTGCCAGCTAGATGGACCGGTGACCTTAAAAAGATGTCTGGGACAGCCTGGCAGCGGAAGGCGGACATCCTTAAAATGCACACACTTTTCTATACTAAACTAAAAAGTTATTTTGCCTCTCCATCCCCAGGAATTCCCTTCATCTTCTACATCATGGTGATAGCGGCTTTACTGTGCTACTTATACGTGTACTTGTTCTCCATGCTGTGGTTCGTGTGTGTGAGGAGTCGGGAGACAGGCGATATGGTTGCGGCCATGGTGGTGCTCTCTCTGGGCGTCGCCAGCGAGATTGGGACCCTGAAGTTGTTGTATATGTTCTTGTTTATGTGAGTGGATGGGATATTCAAAATAATTGTAGGGGTAAAAAGCTCTTGTATCTCTTTTGGCATTGAAGCAGTCTTCTTTTTGTGGAACTCTTTAAAGCCCGCTTGCATCACAAATCACTTATATCATTCAGCGCTAAACGCATTTAAATCATCTTTCCAAACATCTTTCATACTCGTAGCTTCAGAATCTTTTGACAGGCTGTTTACAAAAAACAAAAAACGCTCCAACACTCCCATTTAAGACACGGAAGCAAAAGAAAAAAATAGTCTTTTGATCACCTCTGCTTAGAAAGCCACAGTCACAGCTGCATATAAAATTTTTGCAGCAATTCCATTCGTAAAGACAGCTTCAAGTAAGACGTTCACATGCTTATGTAGCAGTTAAATAAAAAAAATGTTTCCAGTGACAAAATCCGGGGTCTAACGGATGCTTTCCTTGACTTCGACTCCCGTATGATCCCGGGCAGCCGGCAGGCTACCAACCTGCTGAGGTACATGCAAGACGTCAAGAAACGCGCCATCTTCTTCTGGCTGGTTCTCATGGGTAACGCAACCATCTACGTGATCACTCCCTTCTTTAGACACGGCAGACACTTGCCTGAGGATATGTTTGTTATTTATGGTAATTTATTTATTGTTACGTATTTCATCGTTCTCGTTCACAGATTTACTAATTTTACGACCTATTCAATTACTTTTGTTAGTTTGTTTATTTTTTATATCAAAATGAATGCTGTTAATTCCTTCTTCTGAAACGTCGTTTCTTTTTCGAATGTTTTGGAGAGTTCTTTAGGTTAAACGAATCACTGGTCTGTTATTAAGACCACGCAAATTACACACTTCAAAAAACAAAGTAATATTGTAAAAAATTGTGCTATGCCCCACAGGATTGGAACCGATGTTCGAGTCACCGAACTACGAAATCGCATGGACCATGATGGCTTCCAGCACATACATAATATGCTACATTTCGGCCAACGTGACCAATTACCTGATAGTAATTATTGGATACGCAGAGTCCCAGATGTTGAGTTTAAGTGATGAGGTAACTAGCTTATGGGCAGATGCTGAAGAACATTATAAAACGGTAGCTGAATTCGGAAATGACAATTTCCGTGCACACTCTGATAGGAAGATCCGAATTATGAACGATCACGTCTGCAAAACCCTCAAAGACATTATAATACGCCATGCAACCATCAAAGCTCTTTTAAACCAAGTAGAAGAGGTATGCAGAGGACCTATAGCTGTAGGATTTATTTTGCTGGTGCTCGGTTTGATATCAGAACTGCTTGGAGGATTAGAAAACACGATACTGGAGCTGCCATTCGCGTTTATACAAGTTGGGATGGACTGTTTCATAGGTCAGAGGCTGATGGATGCAGGATTATTGTTCGAGCAGGCTGTGTATGATTGCAAATGGGAGAATTTTGACAAGAATAACATGAAGATGGTGTTGGTGATGCTGCAGGTGTCGCAGAAGACCACGGCTATATCGGCTGGTGGAATCACTCAGATGAGCTTCACCTCCTTGATGGCGGCTATGAGGGCAACCTATTCTGCTTACACTGCTCTAAGGTCTTTATTAAAATAAGGTAGAACCTTGATAGAAATATATTTAGTATTATTTGTATAATATTTAGTAGCGCACCAAAGTCTATTATTATTATTATTAGATGAAAATAATGTGTAGTTGAAAAATTAGAAAAAATGTAGTTTGTGTCTAATACGTAGTTTAGACACAAACTGAATGTTAAAAATAATAAAATCGACACAAAATAAATTTCTGTTCTGTTCAACTCCATTGTCTTTGCTTCGTTCCGTCACGTCATGTCATTTTCAGTGAAGTGCTCAGGTAAACAGTAGGTAGGGCACGAAGCTAGGTGCACGGTTCCAAATGGTCACAAAAGCACTTTCAGCCCAAAATGTCCCTTTTTTTCTAATAATAAACAATATTAGAAAAAATTTACAATATGGTGTGAAGACAACACCGCAGTATGAGTGGATATGCAAAGCTACAATGCAAATACGCATGTACAATCACGAGCATAAATACCTGACATTTATGAAAAATTCAAAAGCGTTTTTCTCGTAATAGCAACTTTGAGAAAAGACATATTTCATAATAGTATGGTTTCGATAATACTATGTTTGTACACTTGGGGGAGATCTATGCCCAGCATTGGGTGTCTTTCGGCTGAAATAACCCAATTTATTAGGAGTCGGCGCAACATTACTGTTTCTTCTTGATGATGACACCACCTGATTTACCTCTGAGGTTGTTTCGGCCTTTTTTCTCAGACCAGTCATATAAGAAACACGGACCTCATCTTCATCTAGTTTAAAAAAATATGATTGACGTGTAAAAGTTTTTGTAAAAACTCATTTATCATTATCATTTATCACCATAAAATATCTGTCAATAACATAGCAGAAGACCACTATACCCTGTCCGTTAGGTAAACAGTTTTTTGACAGATGGACCTAGTGATTGCAGCAACACACAATACATTGATCGATACACGTGCGGTATTATGTATAGTGCCTGTAAGAAGCCATAAATAAGATAAGGCAGTTTATATATTTATTTTAATACGCATTGTAAAGTTAACTTTTACGAAATCTGGAATAGTTACGTTCTAAGACAGCTGTCAAAAAACTGTTAGGCTGCCATCAGATAGACTGCATCGCAGCAACCGCGCGCAGTCTAATCTGCAGTCGGATCTGACGTTGCGCAGTTGACGCCACGCATCCAGCCCAGGAGCTCAGTGTAAGATTTGACGTCGAAATGGAAGTACAGACGTTACTTTTCTTACTGTATACGATTTGCGATGGATAGCGTGCGTCGACACTACACGACTGTAGCCGACCGCGTAAAGTTGAAGTCACGACTGTATGCAGTTCATATTGACTTCACACGACTGCAGCCGACCGCGTGAAGTTGATATCATGACTGAACGAAGTCGAACGTACAACTGCATGCAGTTGAATATATCGACTGCGCGCGGTTGCTGCGATGCAGTCCGTCTGATGGCAGCCTAAACCTAATGGTCAGGGTATAAACTTACGTAAGTGTACGGCATGTGTGCTCGTGACTGTACGTTGATATTATTTATATGATATGATATCATAACTGTCGGTCAGTTTATATTGTAGTTTAGTAACACAGTTGCAAGCTGTGAGGTCATTTGCAAGTTGTGATTCTATTAGATCACATCTTCGGATCATATGTATCGACTGCTAGGGAGTTTGTTGCGCCACTTCTTCCCAGAGGAAGCACTAGGAAGTGGTGAAGGGCGGGCGTTTTGGGGGACTGTCTTATGTAATTTTGACATTCTAAAAGTGCTGATTCTCAGTATAATTTAAATAAATGACTTTTGATTTTGATTCCTGTCTATCTTGTACAAGTGATAGATGTGGAGATCAACCTAATTTATTTTTATAACATCATAGGTAAAGAAAGGGAAATTCATTGTTAAGCAAATTGAGTAACGACATAAATTATCCGAATATTGAAATCACATTGCCATCCTTTGACATATGGCTAAAACTCACTATGTTTTCCTTCACCGTTTTGAGAGCAGTGGTGGTGAAATTATTTACACGAAGTAAAACGCCTGCGAACCCACATCCTATTGCTGAACAATTCGGAAATATAGATACTAGGTACTCGTTAACGAACCTATCGGACTCAAAGAGTGTTCGACAAAGACGGTCCGAACTGTGAGCCTTTGTACATTGTAATCTCCTTCGCTGACTGGGAACTGGGTGAATGGGGCGGTGGAGAAGTTTCTGCTTTCTCTGGATTCAAAGTTACAGGGTTTGATTCAGTTACATTGCATAGTATATTTGTGATACTTGTGTTATTTAACACAGGTATTGATTCCTATCTATCTACAAGTGATAAATGTGGAGATCAACCTTATTTACTTCTTATAGAAGACACGTCAATTCAAGAGAAGACTCATCGACATGTGTACCTATTTGTCCCATCCTCACGTATGGTTCTCAAACATGGTCTTCGACAATTCACCATTCCGGGCTTTGAAACCGAGTATTCTGGGTATTAAAGTTATTGGTTAGCGGTCGAACCCAATAACCTATTGACAGATAGCTACTGATGGTAGCCAGTATAATTATAACTGTCAGTATAATTTATTCATACAGATCGCTACTGATATAAATCATTGGGACGTTAAAACCAGAGATAGATAGGTTTTCCAGTATGCCAAAACTAGTATTGTCTAGGCCTCTAGGGTTCAAGCTATCAAGTTTTCAGCAAGAATTTGCCAAAACTAAACGAAACTCTATAGAAATCAGACACTTTAATACGTTTTGCGTCGAAAGGTCCTATGGGACCCTTAGACTGGGATAACGAAGGACCCGGCAGCATAATTACGGATTATTAAGTCCCTCGACATTTGATATCTTTGCTTGCACTGGGCCGTTGATAAATTATAGTTGTATTTTTTCGTCCGTTGACGTATCGTCGTGTTTTTTCGGGATTATTATTGTATAATGTATAAGACATCACTTACCTCGTAATAAGTACTTACTTTTAATATGTAATCGTTGTTGCTATGCTGGTAAGAAAAAACTATTTTAATTTAATTACATTTTTCTTGCGTCTTTTATTTGATCCATTCCTCTTTCAGTGATGTATAAATATCAGACGTATCTAAAGAAAAAAAAAAAATCAGAAGATTGTAAAAAGTACAGTCAACGACAAAAGTTGATGAAGTAAAATTAAAATACCATTTATTATATTTAGCATTTACATGAAATACTGAAAGACAGTGAATCGAATAATTTTGTGTCAATTAAAATTAGGTATGTGTGTAACAGTGTTAATCGATTTTTCCCGCTGACCGTACCTAAGTAATGTATTTTCATTAATGTTTTCATCTGCAGTATCACATCGTAAAGACTCGGGGCTTGTGGCTAAGTAATAACAGCCGCACGGGTCCATCAATCAGGTTAAGCTACGCTTGCCGCGGTTGGTCCGTGGATGGATGACCATCTTCACATACCTCTCCGTGCCTCGGAAAGCACGTTAAGCCGTTGGTCCCGAGTGTCATTCGTGGATCTTTGACAGTCGTTACGGTCGTCAGTAGCCCGAAAGTCTGACAACCAATCTCACCAAGGGGTATCGTATTACGCAGTAACTGGGTTGTGAAGATCCGATAGGCAGTCGCTCCCTGTAAACTACTGGTATTCACTATATCTGGTTAGACTGGGAGTTTTGACGAGCTCTTCGTAAATAAAATTGAGTGAACATGATTAAAATACAACAAAGACAGAACAACCTTCAAAAGTAATTTAAACGATATAGTTAAATTAGAGTTCAGAAGTTACGTTTAATGTAGTTAAAAGTTCACTAAGTAATTTGATTAATTAATGATCGTCTCAATAGAGGCGCTTCTGTTAAATGTTTTGTAGCGCCTGTTGATTGTAGTTTTAATTATTTAAACGAAGTTCTTTTACGGAGCTTGCGGTAGGAGAAATGGTCACGTAATAAAAACATGAAAACAAAAAATAACAGTTTAGATTTTTTAATAAATTATAGCCAAGCTAAGAGATAACCAGTTCCTTCTGATGGCACCCGTTCACGAACATGACGTATGGATCAGCACCATTCAGCTCAATCATTTTGAAGGGATCTTAATGATCCAATACACACGCCACCACCAGCGAGACATTTGACTGAGCGTGACAACGCCGCCAGGCACCAGCCGCCAGGGAAAACAAAGGGATATTTCGGGATGAAAGTGATTTTGTGAAACATTACAAATTGTTCAAAATGAACTATATGTTTTTGTTGAATAATTACGGTAAAAAATTGTACTACCCGAGCACTTCAGTGAAAATTACATGACGTGACGGAACCATAGGAAAAAAAAATAACTCTTTTGTCCCGCATCTACTCAAAATTGTGAAATAAACAAATTGACTTTTTTTCAAATTGAGCTTGACACTTCTTTTTATTCAAAATTAAAAGTAATTTATTCAAATTCGGCTGACTATCAGTACTTTTCGAACGTCAAAATTAGAAAAGACGGTCCCCCAAAACGCCCGCGTTCACCATTTCCTTGTGCTTTCGATTTATTTATTTAACACTTCCAGCACACAAATGTACTGGGGTGGACTTCATTCTCTACCAGTCAACCTTTGGGTGATGATGAGACATAGGTACAATGGTAGGTGCAATCTTTTATCCAATGATTAATTCAAACAGCGTGAAGCGCTTTACATAAATCAATTAAAAGTACACACAGTTAAAAAGTACTCCACAGTTTTTTAATTTTACAAGTCAATTTAATTATTTTATCATTTATAGTGCGTTATAAAACGTACTTTTTGTTTTTTTTTTTAAACTACTAGGTATTAGAAGAATAAATAAGTTGGAGAGAACGAGGGGCGTGACCAAGACTGCTGTATCAAGCGTGGGGATAGTTCGCGGCAACTGCAGGAGCGCTCGTTCTCTTTTGGATCGACAGCCGACGGCGACAGACGTCTCTCCACCTCATTGTTGCATTTTCTCGGTACCAAGAGATTAGCTAATTGCTCATTAATTCTATCTGAGGTTTTTCTATATTAAGTTTTGTTTTGTTAAAATAATAAATACAATTATGTTGATTGTTTGCGTATTTTATTTAATAAACCTTCTTCCGATAGATAATTCTACATATTTAAATTTTTACTTTCTAGTCTAGTAGTATATTCTTCATTTAGTTGATACGTCTAAAGTCAACAAAGTTATGGCTTGAGCGGTTTACTAAGAGCCACTGAAGAGTTCCACTATCCACCTCCTGGCTCCATCATCAGACCCTCGTTGCCTAAGCACAATCTATTGGACTCGTCAAAACGAATCATATGAGCCCAAACTCGCAGACTTTACCTCCTGTCTCTATCATCAGACCTTTGACAACAAGTGCAATATATTGGATTCATCAAAACGAATCGGAAACGAAGTCATCGAAAACGGTCGCGAGCACATAGTGTCGTAGCGACAAGGGGGCAACATGTCCTGAGGTGCTTATGAGGAGTGAAGAGGTATTCAACGGCTATCAGGACAATCCCGGAAGTACGGTCAAGATCCCTACCAGCATCTTACTGAAATACTTCCTTCCTCCGAGCACGTTTGCTCTTGTGAATCTCCACTCAAGCCAGCCACTAAAGGCAAGAATGAGGTGGGAGCTCTGTTCCTCGTAAGTGTTCACTCCAGCCGGCCTATAAAGGCAAGCCAGAGGTGAGGAACAAGACTTCTCCCGGGAGATAGGGTCCGTGGGGTCGCTACACTCGCTACTGCCCAACAGCTCGCCATATGCTGCCCTGCGGGTCTATTCTTTTAATTATTATTATTATTCTTATTGACATTATTTTTATATAATATTATTCCTTTTGACATTTATATATTTTTCTTTGTTTTTATTTTTGTCAAAATCAATTAATACTATATGCATTCCATTAATGTACTTATTTTATCAATTTTAATGACCTCTATGAATATTTGTACGCCTTCGGGTATAACATAGCGCTCTTGTAAATTTCTGTAACAACTATTTATTGTTCCTGTGTTAACAAATGAATAAATGACTTATGACTAAAGAGATGTCCATAAAAGACTAACACGCAATGCTCAAGTGTGATGCGTGATAAAAAGACAGAGATAAATATAAATATAGATAAATATGATTAATTAATAAAAAATAAATAATTATATGATAAATTGATATAATGATGATTATTATTATTGAATTGATTTTTATTTTATTTGGTTGATATGATTAATTAACATTAATTGTCAGTTTAAATATTGAACATCTATACTTATAATAAATCTGTAGAAGTGAAAATTCTGTACATTGAAAATATCAAAAAAATAAATGGCAGGGGGTGTTGTTATCAGGACCAGGCCCGTGCCGGACGGCGCGTATGTGTTCCACGCGCGCCTCAAAGAGATGTCAGCAGAAGTGACGGAGCCCGATAGGGCCGAAGCCTGCCAGGGTAGCGGGATCGTCCGAAAGGGTTACCGCTGCCCTGGAACATAAAGGACTAAGGAAGGAACACGGGTGGGTTTTAGTCAGTAAGAGTCTGACACTCCCTCCTGCTCCACCCAGAGCGGGAGGAGTCATTTGATGATTTCCCATCCTCAAAAAAAAAAAAAAAAGGGGGTGTTACTAGACCGACACCGAACCCAAAAATGTGATAAAAAAAATTTTTGTCTGTCTGTCTGTCTGTCTGTTTGTTCAGGCATCACGCAAAAACTACCGGTTCGATTACGTTGAAACTTGGTATAATTATTCTTTAATATCCTGGGCACCACACTGGGTACTTTTTATCCCGGAAAAGTATATACAATAAAAAACAAACTTAATTTTGCGGTTCGATCCCTAGACCCGATTACTGCACCAACCGCAAATAATAAGTTTGTTGTAGGTTAAGTCACCCGCAATGGAGTTCATTAGTTTTTAGAGTTATTTAGGTTTATTTTTATATAAGTCGTAGGTTTAGATTTTAATTTTAAAGTATAGGTAGTATATTTGATAGTGTACGTAGTGACCGTAGGTTATTTTATAATACTGTTAGGTAGGATTAGTCATTCGTATAGATATTAATTTTTAGGGATTTTGCTTATTTATTGAGTTTAGATTAGTTATCATCAGAAATAGGTTTATTTAGGTAGGTAGGTATTTAATTTTCTGTTATTGAGTTTTTTTTTTAAATTAGGTAGGTACTTAGGTAAAGATATCATATAGGTGCCCTCTTAATCACCACTAATGAGACACAATTGGTTTTCTATTGTAATTAGCCACAAAAGGCCCGCGTAGATGGCATTCTGGGGAAGCACATACATAGGTACATTTTATCCTGTTAGCACGTTCCCGTGGGATAATTTCCGACATCCACGCGGGCGAAGCCGCGGGCAGAAGCTAGTTTTTCTAATAAAATGAAATGTAAGTACTTACAACTTATACCTATTTAACTAATAAAAAATAGATTAACCTAACTTAACTAATCAAACAATCCGCCAATAACTGTTCCTGTTGTTGCTGCATTGCCACGTTGGATGGTAATGGCTAACCTTTGCACTAAGATCGAGCCGGAGCGGGAGTCACCAGTTTTGATTAATTAATAGAAAATATTGTTTTTTTTTTATAATTTGATTTGATAGATAAGAATTATTGTATCAGTCTGAATTTATACCATAACAGGGAAAATCCTTATCGTATCCTGTTACATCGGTATGTATGGAGTAGCAACAGAATGTCCCTCGTATTCAATGCCACCCGTCAGTGGCGGATTTACACATTTGCCGCCAGTAGGCTATTCAAAGTTTGCCGCCCCTATCGACCTTAAATATCTCATGCCTTTTGTAATTCCAACGCCTTTTTAACCGACTTCAAAAAAGGAGGAAGTTCTCAATTCAACTGTATTTTTTTTAATGTTTATTTCCTCAGAACTCCGTTATTTATAAGCTGATTCGCCAAATTCTCTGTAAGGATATACTTTCAAATTGGTCCCATAGAAATTTCATCAAAAACGGTTCAGTAGTTTGGTTTTTAAACCAAAATTAATACTAAAATAATGACAACTTAAAAATGAAAAATAATAACTTTTTTGTAAAAAAAAACAACCGACATCCAAAAAAGATACTACAAAGTGAAAAATAACTTTTATGTCGGAAGTCGGTGGCAACTGGCAAACAACGAAAATGCGAACCCAACGACACCGACTTCCGAAAGTAATTTTTTTAAAGTTATTTTTCACTTTGTAGTGTCTTTTTTGGAAGACGGTTGTCGGTTGTGAAATGTCTCATTCAGCTATGAAATACAGTGATCAAATCTACGGTAGAAGCGTGAATTTGAGCATTCACTTTTTTATTCTTTCCAAAAAAACATGGTAGGTATATAAATATCAACCGTTTTAAATGCAGTAAGACATTTTAAAATATGTTGGCCCTAAATTTGCCGCCTCTAAAATCTGCCGCCCTAGGCTGTAGCCTACTCAGCCTGTTGGTAAATCCACCACTGCCACCCGTGGTTAGTAATTACATATGTCGTCAGCACAGTAAGAGGCGTCAGTCTAATTAAGCGGCTGTTGGTGACGAATTTTCCAATTGCAAGTAATTATAGAGTGGCCTATTGTTTGTAAATGCACCTATACGTAATACTAGATAATGGGTAATGATGTAAGGGTCCCGTACACAAAAAAAAGGTCTGTTTGTTTTTATGTCTATATTTTACGCCCTCAGGGAGTAGTTTAATTAACCCTAAGAAAGCTTGTATGTCTGAGACTTGGAGAAAAAAAGTTGTGTATGATGATGTGTATGATGTAAGATGGATTTAATAAAGGGAAATATTTAACTTATTCTTTAAAAACTTATTGACCTGCTGATGATGGATGAACCTACAAAATCTTTTTGCGCTTCTAATAATGCACTTTTTATGGTTTCGTAACTCAAAAGGAAAAACGGAACCCTTATAAGATCACTTCGTTGTCCGTCTGTCCGTCTGTCAAGAACATTTTTCTCAGCAACGCGTGGAGTTTTCAAGTTGAAATTAATATCAAACCTGAGTATTTGAAATTAATTTCAACTCACATTGTGTTTAGATATCGATACCCATCGCGCCTGCAGAGTTTCCCTAGCTAATTTAATTTTACCCTATATACAGGGTTATTTGTAAAACACCAACAACCTTTTAAGAGGTCACTGTACTTATCATTATGAACAACTTTTAATAAAGGACCAAACCAGAAATCGCAAAAAAAAAATCTGCTGTTCCCTACATTTTGACGAGTTATGCGAACATAAATGTATGGAGCATCTGATTTTTTTTTCGCGATTTCAGTTTTGGTCCCATAGTAAAAGTTGTTCATTATGATGAGTACAATGACCTCTTAAGAGGTTGCTGGTGTTTTACAAATAACCCTGTATAATATATATTTTTTTTATACGTTGCCCCACACTAGGAATTTCTCCTGTATCGTGGGTGCGTTTACAAAGACTTAAACTCACAAACACAAACAGCCAGACCCGGAACAACTACTTGTAAGCCATACAAATATTTGTTCCGTGCGGGAATCGAACCCGCAACACGCAGCGCAGCAGTCAATCGCTTAACCACTGCGCCAACCGTGCCGTCAATATATGTTTGCGTCATATATGCTTAGTTCATTACGTATTGTTTGGTACTCCAATTTATAAGAATATGAACAATCAGCGTGAATTGTCGCTCAGCATCAGGTATTATTGTGTTCCACGATTGCTTCACCGCTGGGGACCGCGCACATCTCTGTGTTTTGGACTACGTGTTACAGAAAGC
Source organism: Apamea anceps (assembly GCA_951799955.1). Taxonomy (NCBI): domain Eukaryota; kingdom Metazoa; phylum Arthropoda; class Insecta; order Lepidoptera; family Noctuidae; genus Apamea; species Apamea anceps. The sequence goes on from OX637518.1 coordinate 1,954,341, forward strand.
TGTGGAGTCGATTGTGTGTATTTTGTTTTTTAAGATTTCTTGTCAAGGATATGTACCTAAGTAGGTACTAGGAATATATGTATAATGTGGAGACAATAATACGATAATAGATAAAAATACAGGCGATGCAATATTAGTATTGCGTTTATTTTATTTTTATTGAGAAAAAAGAAAAATATTTTTCCAAACAAACGAAGTAGTGATGAGCCCACTACGGGTTTTGCCAATCTTTGACTAGCTATAGTGACTAAACTATTGGATATATTTAATTGAATTTTTGTATGCAGAGGGGCAATTCTCGTAATTTTAAAAACGTCACAGTCTGATCTCAGTCTCGATCTGTCAAAAATACGTCTAATTTCCCTACATTTTGACAAGTTTTTGACATATGTTTGTCGCCGTGATGAGACTGCGACTAGATTTTGAACATTTTAAATTACGAGAATTGGCCTTCAGATATACGCAGTTTAATTTATTGTGTTGTCACCTTCATCTCGAATAAATTCTTGATTCCAGTTTGAAGTAAGTTGTTAGAATTGAATACTCTTTATTATGTACACTCTCTCGTGTATTTGTCTCTTTATTGTGTCTCTTTGTTACGTGTCCCTTATTGTGTTTTTATTTGTTGTCTTTTTTTTGTTTGTGTTTCTTTAGTATGTTCTGTACTGTTACTTAGATAGATAGAGCCAGCGCTGTCGCGACTCTACGCTATTAGGAGTTGTGGTTTTACAAATATTGAATAAGTCAAAGGTACAAGAAATAATGCAACTGCGGAGACAGGTACTTATAAAACATAAAATTGTTGTGGTGTTCAAGACAACACTAAATTAAAGACGAAACAGTTTGTTATTGTTCCAATAGATTCCGGAATTTTATGATCATTTTCATTGAAAATGTAAAGTGAATTACCGTCTCGAGTTAAATGTTTAATGATACCTACTCGTTTACAGTTTGGTCTGTCGCAATCAAGGGCTTTGTAGGGTTTCCAATTGTAGAATTCTGAATAATAATTTTCAAGAAGGAACTTTGTTTCACACTTAAATGAAAATACTGATCGACAAAAATGTACTTTTAATTTGTCTTTTGGACTTTTTTGGCATTTTTTTAACTTTATTTTGACTTCCTAAAGTGGAAAACAGCCGTAGTCTTGCTGACGATACTAATACTACTAATTTATTATTTTAAAGCTTTACCGTTTGGTGCGTCGTTGTTCTAGTGGTCGCAAGCTCTACTGCTGAGCATGAGGTCTGGGGTTGATTCTCGGCTCGGACAAAGTCTTATTGGGTTTTTCCAGTTTGAATTTCTCCTGAATTTCTCCCGGAGGAATTTGCGTGTCTATATTATTATTTTATTTGTTCATCGAGTCCTCGAGCACTTGTCTGATAAGCTCTTATAAATTGAATAAACCTTAATGCTACAGGTAGAGGGTCCAAATTCGTTTGTTTTTTGGGTGGGTCAGATAATATTGACAACCGATTGTACCTTTTACATAGGACTTCAACATAACTGGCGAAATAGGGGTTTACTATAGGTACACCTCTGCCTTACTCTTCGGGGAATAAGCGTAATGTTATCAAATCAAATCAAATAATTTATTTAATATAAGTAAGTATCCATAGGTAAATTTTACATAAGTCAAAAGTACAAAATAGAACAAAAATAAAATAAATTGAAATCACAAACTTATAAAATCAAAATCAAGTTCAAAATAAAACAAAAATTAAAAAATCAATATTAAAAGAAAAAAAAAAAACTCATAGTCATTTAAAACTTTAGAAAGGAAGTCTTTATAGAGATAGTAACTACACTGCCGAACAATAAAAAAGTTCCAACCACAAAATGCCGACAAACACCTTAATATCTCCTAAACCATAAAATTTAAAATTTGAACACAATATTTACGTTTTTAGTTGGTAATATTCTGATGCGCTGTTAAATGTACTTCAATATTGCAGACGGCGTCATTAAGCTAGCCTTTCCCGTTTAGGTAGTAATTTGGTGCTATGTCACTGGAACATTTTCATTGCTCGCGAGTGTACTATCGTAAAACTTATATGTATCGGCACAGAATATAATTATGCTCGTCATAGTTGTATCGGTAGTTGGTGGGTAAAATGTTAAAAGTGTACTAAAGATGATCCTGTAGCATAAGTATATGTAGATAACGCGGGCCCAGGGCGGGTTGGTAGAAGTCACATGTTTTCGAATTTTTGGTTCTAGGACATGCCGGATTTCTCACGACGTTTCTCTTCACCTTTTTTGAGCAGTGGTGATGAAATAATTTACACAAAGTAAAGTGCCTGTCTGAATTCGAACCTACGACCTACAACTCGTAAGTCGCGGCTGTTTCCACTGGGCCATCGTCTCTCTATCTCTATCCACTCTCGTTATTGCGGGCAGGAGGAAACTAAAAAAAACTGCACCTGAGCACCAAAAAGTAACCTAAAAGTCGTCTCCACACCTTTCAAATTCTTCACATATTCGTACTAGTTTTTGCTGACTCTAATGTATTCGGAAAGGTCGTGTGGCCACCTGACCCCAGGGATCACACGGGACTGGCCGCGGAATTTACGCTGTTGTGCGAAAAATGCGCTGTTCTGCGAAATATAGGAACGCTATTCTGCGAAAATCCTAACCCTCCAAATATTTGAATTTTATTACAAGTTTCGCTTTGTCGTGCAGTCTTTAGGTGTGTTTGTTTGGAAATTAGAAAAGGTTAGCGAAATGTTTGCGGTTGACCTTGGCGGTTGCTGCTTACGTTAGAGTGTTTACTTTACAGGATTTCCTGAATTTCATGCTCATTATAAATGTGCTTTACTTGGTACTTGTACTGTTCTGCCATACTGTAGCGTTGGGAGGGTCTCAACGGCAAATATGTAGTTTACTGACAATTAGTAAGTTGCAAGTCACATCACTAGAATCATGCCACAACTCTAATTTACTAAGAACACTCTGATTTTTTAACATCCGCTTGCTTAGCTAGCAAGGGTGATTGCCTGACCCTCAATATACGGTATACTCCAAATCTAGGGGTTCTACGTATCAGTTCTACGTACCGGATTCTACGTCCAGGCTGAGGGCCGGATCATCGCATCAAATGCGCGCTGCACGCGTATATGAACGCACAGTTCAGATACGCGTGCAGTGCGCAGCTGCACGTGGAGCTGAACTGTGCGCTGCACATACACCTATCCACGCGCTACCGTCCTGCTCTCCCCGGTGTTCAAGCCTGTGTCCCGGGTACCAAGGACGGTACTGTTTAAAGACAGCGTGTCCTTACCCGCAACCTATGACATTAGACATATGAACCTTGCGTCTTTCTATTATCTACCTAACTTGTTAACGGCCGGCGCAGCTTAACTGCAAAGCCCTGGAGCTGTTAAAATACATTATTAATACTGAAATTTGAATGCATTGTAAAAGTCAATTAGTTTCAAAAGGGCGACTGTGGAATTTCTTGTCGGCTCTTCTCCAATTGGAAGTGTGCATTAGCTTCGACGTTACATAAGTGCTCATGTAGATTTATATTAATAAAATATTTTTACTTTGAACTTGAGTGCGATTAGTAGTGAATTTTATCGGATATCATTATATATATATCAAGGAGGTCAAGGGTTCACAATTATATATTTGGTAGTTGTTGCAGTTTCTACACCAGTAGAATTATTATTCTTTACGTTCCCACTGCTGGGACACAGGCCACCTCTCTGTCAGAGGGAGTGGGCCGTAATCCACCACGCAGACCCAGTGCGGGTTGGTGGATGTCACATGTTGTGGAATTTTTTGATCCTAGGCCATGCCGGTTTCGTCATGATGTTTTCCTTCCTCGTTTTGAGAGCAGTGGTGATGAAATAACTTACACAAGGAAAGCGCCTGTCTGGATACGAACTGTTATAAATAATTTCCGAACCAATACTTTAAATTTGCTGATTCGAGAATCAATGTAATATATAAAACTGCTCGCCATGCACGCAGGGCAGTCAACCTACAAAATTTCTTCAATAAACATATTTTTCCGACTCATTGTAATTTTTGTGTGCAAGTTAAAATAAATTCAGTGCAGTAGAACCAAAGTGTTTCAATTAAAAGGGACCCACGGAGTGCCATCCTAACAAACTGGTGTCAGAAGTGGAAAGTATCTCAGGAAAAATCATCGAGTACTGGGATCGATATAGGTGTAGGCGTTGTCAATTCGTTGCCACTCGTCTGCCACCTAATATTTTTTGGCTCCGTGGCGTAGTAGTCCTTTTGGGAAGTGGTCGACGATAAGCCTTGGGTTCCTCAAAAACCTAAGCCCGCGCTACTAAATTCCACGTGATCGACGATCAGCCTCCGCTATTGAGCGTGAGCCCGCATCACCCCGGAACACCTCCTGCTGCCCGTGATCGACGATCAGCCTCCGCTATTGAGCGTGAGCCCGCATCACTCCGGAACATCTCCTGCTGCCTTGTGGTCAACGGTCAGTCTCCACTTCCGAGTGCGAGCTCGCATCACAAGAGGACCCTCCGTCGAGGTCTTGCTGAAGACCTCCAACTGCACATCATCCGTCATCAGCTACGTGGTCGCACCGCGTGCAAGTAGAACGCAACGTGTCGTGTCGACGACCTGCAATACGATTCGCTGAATCGCCAGGTCACCACATCGCGCGCCGTGTCTCGCCACACTACGCGTGTGTGACGTCATCGTTCCAGAATGTTCGCGTGCACTGCTGCCATATCACTATTACTGTGAGTTTTTCTATCTATTTACCTAGTGAAAGTGATCTCAAGTCTATTTTAGTGAAGTGAATTTTCCCAAATTTTTGAAGATAACTAAATTTTCCTATAACTCGCTTAAGATTAGATTTATCCTATTTTACAACTTTTAAGTTCAAGTTTTGTACACAATTTTATATTCACATTTTGTTTTAGCATTTATGTGTGTCTGATGTTCTGTAGTGCTCTACGATAATTTTATCATCAGTATTTTACTGCCTCTAAAAAAGGAGAACTCCGAAGAAATCGCATCTTCATCTAATTCAGATTCTTCAGAGGACAGTCCAGCACCAAAACCAAAAGCAACTAAAATGGCAGATAAAATTACCCTCTCTGTCCTCACAAAATTCATCAAACCCTATAATGGAGACCGTGAGTCGTTGCCCGCGTTTTTAACGAATTGCGAAAATGCGATTGGCCTAGCAACTACAGAACAGCAGAACGTCTTATGTAAATATATCATCTCGCAGTTGGAAGGCAAAGCCCAATTAGCATGTTGTTTAAAACAATTTAATAGTTGGTCTGAGATTAAAAAATTCCTTAGAACCACTTTTGGAGAGAGAAAGCACTCCACTCACTTATTAATCGATTTACAACAATGCAAACAGTTGCCTTCCGAAGACGTGATGCAATTTTCTATCCGCATTGAATCATGTTTAACACGACTACAAGCTGACATCCATTATAGCTGCGAAAATGATAAAGAACTTGTAGGTCGTATAGCCGCAATGGAAGATTTGGCTCTAAATACGTTCTTGTTAGGGTTGAACTCAAATTTTTCCCATATTGTGCGGTGCAGGAATCCTAAGACTTTATCAGAAGCGATAACAAATGCCATTGAAGAAGAAAAAATATTTAATTTATCAAAACTTTCAACTCGTTCTAATAAACAATGCACATCATGTAATATGAGCGGCCATGTCGCTTCAGAATGTTATAAAAATAAAAACAAGCGCTCTTCTCCTAATTTCTATCATGTAAACACACCGAATAATAACGAACAAGATAATTCTAACACTAATCAATATTCTAATTCTAATTTTGATCCAAATAAATTTTGTGCTTATTGTAAAAAACGTGGTCATTTAATAGGCGAATGTCGTAAACTTAAAGCGAAAAACAATAACAATTTGCGGACCGATCCACGTAACTCTACACTATCAAGTGCAACTGCACCGAGTTCAAATAACGTGTCGAGCAATAATCGCTCTAATGTGCATCATGTCGACACTTCTAACGACAATGATGCTTTAAACTAAACAGGATTTCGGTTTCGTGTCTGCCGAAATCTAATGTTAACAATTTAATTGACACGAAAGACGTTATAATTCAATCCTGTGTTCCTAAATTTGCTTCAACACAGGTTAGTGCCACTAAAGGTATTAAAAGTCCTTCAAACTGTGTTCTTAAATTTTCTCAAACACAGGTTAGTGCACATACAGAGACTTCTAAGTTTCCTAATTCAGATTTTAAAAACAGTCCCTCATTTCTCGAAAAATCGAATCTTTCTTCTAGGGATTGTCGTGAGAAAACATTTACTATTAACTACATTAATGACAAAGTTTCTTTACCTCACGTTTATTTAAAAACAAACTATAATGATAATCCTTTGTGCTTTTTGATCGATACTGGTTCTACAGTTTCTATTGTAAAACATTCCAGTTTGCATAAAAAACCAGTTCTTGATCCTAAAATTATAAAACTTAAAGGCCTAAGCGATAACGATTCCTATTGTGAATCTTTGGGGTCTATTATAGTCCGTTTTGATTATCGCGTTTCGTCAAAAAGTAAAATAATATTTGACTATTTGTTTCACGCGATTGACGATACGATCAACTTACACTACGATGGTATTATTGGTAGTGATTTTATACAACATTTTAAAATAGATATTCAATATTCAACCAACACCCTTAGGTTAGAGGATTACGAAATACCTATTTGTTGTAGTAAGCCATCATACGTCATACCTCCACGGTCAGAAATGGTCATTGAGTGTCCGGTTTCCAATTTATCAGAGATTACCAATCTAAAAGAAGGTTTGATACTAGATCATAGAATAAGTGAAGGTGTATTCTTAGCAAACTGCATAGTTAACTTAAAGTCGAATAACAGAGTTAACGTTTCTGTTCTTAACACCACCGAAACTGAAGTCGAAATTGATAATTTTCCAGTTCAAATAACTCCGTTTAAATTCCCACCTTCCAAATTAGACGATACTCAACAGGAACTCATTCATCAATTAGATTCCTTAGTTATTGACCGGTCTCAAAAAGTTGTTGAGCAGATTAGGTGCTCCCATTTAAATCCGCAAGAAAAGAAAGCTTTGATGAACTGTCTTTCTAAATATACAGACATATTTCATCTCGATGGTGAATTTTTAACTTGTACGAATGTGATCAAGCATTCTATTAATACTAAAGATGCAGCCCCTATTCACGTTAAGTCGTATCGTTTCCCTGAAGTACATAAAGACGAAGTTGAGAAGCAAATCAAGAAAATGCTTGATCAGAATATTATTCGTCCTTCAACTTCCCCTTGGAATGCACCTGTATGGGTAGTCCCTAAAAAACTCGATGCTTCCGGTAAACAAAAATGGCGAATTGTCATTGACTATAGACGTCTGAATGATGTCACTGTTTCAGAGATTTACCCTCTCCCTCTCATTACTGACATCTTAGACCAGTTAGGTCACTCAAAATATTTCAGCACACTCGATCTAGCATCAGGTTTTCATCAATTATTGTTAGACTCAAAGGACACTGAAAAAACTGCATTCAGTGTTACAACTAATAGCATTTCAGGTCAATTTGAATTTACAAGGATGCCTTTCGGTTTAAAAAATGCCCCCTCTACATTTCAGAGAATGATGAATCTAGTACTTTCAGGATTACAAGGTCTCCACTGTTATATATATTTAGATGATTGTATCGTCTACTCCCATGACCTTGAATCTCATATTCAGAAGCTTGAAGCAGTGTTCTCCAAACTCAGAGAGGCAAACTTAAAACTACAGCCGGATAAATGCGAATTTTTGCGACGAGAAGTTGCTTATCTAGGACATATTATCACAGATAACGGTGTTTCGCCAAATCCAGATAAAGTGAAGGCTATTTCTCAATTCCCCACACTGAAAACCCCCAAAGATGTAAAATCTTTTCTTGGCTTAACGGGTTATTATCGTCGTTTTATTGAGAATTTCTCCCATATTACAAAGCCTCTGACTTCTTTATTAAAAAAAGATGTTAGCTTCCACTGGTCTCATGAACAAGAGCAAGCTTTCAACACGCTTAAACAAAAGCTCATCTCCGCTCCCTTGTTGCAGTATCCAGATTTTTCACAGCCTTTTATAGTTACGACGGATTCCTCCAATTATGCCGTCGGAGCAGTTTTATCCCAAGGCGAGATTGGCAAAGACAAGCCCATTTCATATGCATCTCGGACTTTAAATAAACAAGAAGGGAACTATTCAACAACTGAAAAAGAGCTCCTTGCTATTATTTTCGCTGTTAACACATTCCGACCCTATCTCTACGGTTATAAGTTTAAAATCGTAACAGATCATCGACCTTTGACATGGTTATTTAATGCGAAAGATCCAGGTGGACGTTTACTAAGATGGCGACTAAAATTAGAAGAATACGACTACGAGATTGTGTATAAGCCTGGTCGAGTAAATTCAAATGCAGATGCCTTATCTCGCTATCCAGTAAATTCAATCATTCATTCTAACTTAAATAAAACTACTTATGAAGAATATCTAAAAAAACTAGTTACTAAAACTATCTTTAATGATACGAAGATTGAAGAACACAATCAAAGTTTACATTTATCGAAACAAAAAATAATTGCGTGTCCCGTTTCACTTGATTTCGACAACACTATGCCGCACTGCGAACAGCTGTTGGCAATGATACCAAATTCCGCTGAGTTGCAATCAGCTGAGCGCGAACTTGAAACCATACAGTCGGTCGATGCAAACAATAAAATGGTCTATTTCTTATTTACTAAAGTTCATCATTATGACGAAACTTCTTACAAAACAATTTACAATTTATTACTAAAATTAAGGGATGAAATTATTACAAAAAGGGAAATTGAAGAGTTATCTGTTTCAGATTTTACAGAACCCTTTACTAAATTAGTTTATTTTAAAATATATAACATGATATCGTATATTTTCCACGGCACTAACATTAAAATTCATGTTTATAAAAACCAAATTCGATATCCAAATCCTGCTGAAGTTCCAAATATCCTTCAAGAAAACCATGGGACTACCGTAGCTGGTCACCCAGGTTTCAAAAGAATGTATAACAGGATCAAAACGTCATACTATTGGAAAAATATGCGATCTGACATAGAACGTTTTGTTAAAGATTGCAAACTCTGCCAAGTGAATAAGCCATTGCGTGGTTCTAATAAGGCCCCTATGGTTATAACTTCATCAAGTACTAAACCATTCGAAAGATTAGCATTAGACATTGTTGGTCCTTTACCTGAAGCTGGGCTTCAGAAATTTAAGTACATTTTAACTCTCCAAGACGACCTAACTAAATTCTCATGTGCATACCCTATGATTACTTCAGCAACAGATGAAGTTGCACGTAGCCTAATTCATTTCATTTCTCTATTCGGGTTTCCAAAAATGATTCTCACCGATCAAGGTACATGTTTTACATCCGAGTTGTTTCGCCAATTGACTGAAATTCTTAAAATAAAAAATATATATTCTACCCCTTATCATCCTCAAACAAATGGAGCGCTAGAACGTAGTCATGCAACTCTTAAAGAATACCTAAAATCTTTCGTCAACGACGATCACGATGACTGGCATTGCTATCTTGCAACCGCAATTTTATCATATAATACAACACCCCATTGTACCACTAATTTTACTCCTTATGAACTTTTATACGGGTATAAGCCATCTATTCCTAGCAGTTTTGAATCTTATGATAACGTAACTTATCACGAGTATATCCGCGCTTTACAGTATAGAATGAAATACTCGCGAGAAAGAGCTTTGGAAAATATCAACAAAAGCAAGGAACAATCAAAACGGTATTATGATGTTTCTGCTAAAGGAAAAAATTACAAAACTGGAGATATGGTATATTTAAAACAGCATCATAGACTGCGTAAAGCTCTGTCCCCAATCTGGAAAGGACCCTACAAAATTATGAAGACACACGGAAAAACTAACGTTACCCTATGTGTTAACAGAAAACGCATAAAATACCACGTTAATGAAATAAAACCAGTCTGAATAGATATGTATATTAGTTTCAGATGTCTCACGCTTTTAAAATCACCTTGCTAAGCCAATTAAAAATCGAATTTAATATTATTGATGATGATTGCTGTAAAATTAAAATTGTAAATAGTAGTGCTCATATGCTTTCCTCAATAACCTTGACTGACGTTGACTTAGAGTCCTTAAAATTAGCGTCACATAAACTAGACCATTTAGAAAACCAAATTCATGAAGCTGAAAATCAGTCTCACATTGTCAAATATGGACACTACTATTCAACACTCACCATTATTGTAATTATTGTTATTTGTTGCTATATTATTTATAAAATTTATTTAAAATGCTTTACTACTGGTAAATATACATCTTGCTGCATTCATCAATGTTTTAGGAAAAATCCACCCGAGAAACCGAAAGCCACAAGAGTAACCTCAGTTGAGCTAACGGATATCCAAAATGAATCTGTAGAATGCGACAAGAAGTCGGTCAGAAGTCTCCCTGAAATGGAACTTAATAAAAATAAAAATAGAGTCGCTGTGCACACAGACAGCTGCTAGTTGTTTATTGAGTGTGCTACAACTGCCGCTCCCTATGAACACAGAGTGGCTAGATAGAGGCAATAACGACCTAAGTTCCTACCCCTAAGTCCCTAACGCCTACAACCTAGCTCTTACAATTCAATGCCTACCTGTCTGACTAGCCCTAGTACCCTATCAGCCCTAACGCCCTAGCCCTAACATACAAACCATAACACAACGTACTAGTACTGTTGTGTGGGCAGGAAAGCCTGTTACCAGCGACCTAAGGCAACAGACCGGAGCGGGTAGGAAGGCAAGGTAAGTGTACCAGGTGCAATGTACACAGGAGGTGGATATCTCACTGCCGATCCCACAGACTCACAGGATCGATCGTACTGATGGCTAAAGGTGTCTTGGCCACAGTGAGGGGTAACTCGACGGAGAGGAATCAAACACGACTCCAGCTTGGTGACTACTTTTATTTACAAAGTTTACATCTTATATACTAATTATAAACTAAATACACATAGATGCTTGTTTAGTGTGTGTGCCTTCCGTCATCCATGTGTGATGTTGTTGATGCAGCTATCTCTCGTAACTCGGCCAGACAAAGTGCTGATGCTGATCCGAACTTTGTACAATAAATGTTGTAATCCGTTGATTTAGCGATTAAGGTGAAATTAGCTGCATTGCAATGTTTGGATTAGGGTTCCGTGGTGCTATGGTTCACTTGTGAACATTCTGGCCCCTCTCAAAGGATGACTTACATCTGTTGTAATTCAACGATTTCGCTCAAATTAGCCGTTTGGTTACGGCGTGAATCTGGTTTTGGTCTTCTTTCTTCCTTCGGTATTGGTTGACTGTATGTCGGTTCCATGGAAACTGCTGACTGCAGCTGCCTGGGTGGTTTGTCTGGTGGCCTTTGGGTTGCTGCAACCTGTCCTTGTCCTCTGGCTGGGTGACCGGTTGGTTTTGCTGACTCTCCTCCTTTTGGTGTGTGCACGATGTTTGCTAGCCAACTTACTATACGTCGACCATAACAAGCTATAAACAATATAATTGCTAATATTACTATTGATGATACGAAACTGGTTAAATATGTGTGAGAGCTGATTTGAGTCCATACAGTATTATCTAAACTGGTTTGTAATGCATTCTCTTTATTTATTAAATGTTGAAAACTATCTGTTGAATCAGCCATTACTTCCTCCCTAGTTAGATTCACTAATTTGTTAGCAACATTCTGAGTATTTACTGTGAAATCTAATTGTTTCGAGTACGACATAACTATTGGTAATGACACAGTTATTTTTGCGCTTAGTATGTTATTAACCGTTTTCATGATACAACTATCTGATATTTGAATTACACCAACACCTCGAAGCTCTAACTCTTCTCTTTCTCCGTCACAAATAATTGACGTCGTAATGTAGTCGGGCACTATAAATAACCAAGTATTCTGCATATATAGTTGTTTCCATATAACTTTATTCGGTATATGAAACGTTTTGGACAAACATTTTGTATTTGTTTGATTTTTGAAGATTTGGTCAACAATGCAATTTTCGCTTAATTGCATGTTCTTCACCGCCCCAGGAAAACAAATAAAGTGAGCATATTTCTGCACACAACTCTTAAATTCGTCGTAGTTTAATTCAAAATATAATTCGTTATTGTAATCTAATCCTATGTAAGCTTTAGGTATAGCTATAGATTGCACTGACTTATCTGTTTTTATGTTCGGAACGGGTGTAACGTACATTAACATGTATTTAGATATATCCTTTATAGGAAAATAGGCATATACTTGTATATGGGTATCGTTTTCTGATATCTTGGTATCTAATAATTGTTGCTGAACTATTTTTAAATTTGACGGCAATTTTTGGTTTGAAGACGATATCAATTCACTGACATTCCTTGGTGATATTACGCTATAAACCGTTGCCTTTGTCAAGTAGATTTGTAAAAACCCAGTGTAATGATCCATGACTTCTGATATATAATTAACTGCTAATTGGTAAGTTTGCATAATGCGTATGCTTATGCTATTATGGTCAACTGTACTGAACCAATGGTTGTATGCGTCCATATAATCAATGACTTGGTTCAATTTATTTTGAAAACCTTCAAGTATTAGCTTTATCTTTTCTTCTGTTTTATTGACTTGTGAAATAGTTGATATCATAAATTTGGTTTGGTGGTTGGCAGCTTCAATGAGTTTTTGTTGATTCATATTCAATGAGTCTATGTCTCGATAAACCTCATCATTTACGCCAAAGATTGATGTCAGTAATTGTCCTAAGATTCCTCTTTTCTTTCTAGTTTGATTTACTTCCATTAAATATTCTTTAATTCGCTCAAATTTCGATTCTTCTTCGATTAAATAATGGTGTAACTGTTTACAATGTGATGTGTCACTTAATTCTTCCGCGTTTGTACATAACTGCCGGAATTTTGACGTTACTGTCCTCACTCTATAGAAATCTTGTTCTAAGTGTTCTCTCTCAAAACTTGTTTCTATTCGGAATATTCCTCTATTTATACTTGCTGTACCGATTTCTTCAATGTAGAATCCTGATGGCACCTTTTTTACCGAATATGTTAGTGCAGCTGTTCCCAATATTTGTAACATTATTAGTAAATATATGAACCATTTTGACATTACACTACATTTCTTAGATTGATCACTTTTACTTCTATGGTTTCTAACCACGGTAATGCTATTAGTTCGTACCACATTTGTTATATTTCCATCATTACAGCTTTCATTTGTTTGAATTGGTAATGGAATTAACGTGTGAATTGACCTCTTAAGAATTGACCCCGATGATTTTTGAAGAGTCACGACTCTTGTTAACTTATCATTTCCTGCGTGTATTTCCTTGACTTTTGCAAGTGGCCAGTTACTTGGGACTGATTTTTTCATCTTTTATGATTACTAAAGTTCCTACCGTTAGGTTTTCTTGATTAGTTTTCCATTTGTATCGTTGTTGTAGTTGATGTAAATAATCTTTGGACCAGGTGTTCCAGAAATCCCTCTTCATTTTTTGAATACGTTTCCATTTGTTTATTAAATCCGTATTATTGTCTGACAGTGGATCTGGTATTCCTACTCATTCCCGTCCTATCAAAAAATGGCTAGGAGTCAATATGACATTGTCATTAACATCTTCACTTAGTGGACATAACGGTCTTGAATTTAGGCAAGCCTCAATTTGGTGCAAAAATGTGCTCAATTCCTCATATGTAAGCGTTTGTTCTCCTATGACTCTTCGCAAATGATGCTTCATAGACTTTACTCCTGCTTCCCAAACCCCACCAAAATGAGGAGATGATGGCGGAATGAAATGCCATTGCGTTCCAATGCTGGCCATAGTGTTTTGTAACTTGCTTGATTGTGTTACTTCTAACATTTCGTTATGTAGAAAGTTCGCAGCTCCTACAAAGTTCGATCCATTGTCACTATACAAGTGCGACACTGGGCCTCTGCGTGCTATGAATCTTCGCAAGGCGGCTATGAATGTCTCTGTCGACAGATCACCTACTAGTTCCAAATGTATAGCCTTTGTGGCTAAACACACAAACACTGCAATATAGCCTTTGTAGGATTTATGCCCTCTGCCTTTCATTGCTCGAACCTGGACTGGTCCTGCGTAATCTACGCCAGTGTGAGAAAATGGATAAGACTCTGTTACTCTAGCTTTTGGCAAACTACCCATTTTTTGTGTGGCTGTGCATGATCTGTATCTTATACATTTCACACACTTCCTGATATAACTTTTCACTGCTCGTTTTGCTCCAAGTATCCAATATTTCTGTCGTGTATACGCTAAGGTTAAATTGTTACCCCCGTGTAATGTGTTTAAATGAGCGTCTTGAATCATCATTCCTGTTACGGGGTGATCTTGAGATAACAGAATTGGGTGCTTCTGATCATACGTAAGTTCTGAATTATGTAATCTTCCTCCAACTCGCAATAATCCATCGCTGTCGATGAACGGATCTAAACATGTCAACTTGTTCCCTTTTTTTAATGAAAATCCGTTTTTTATGGTTTCATATTCCTCAGAGAACATTGATTGTTGTATCAATAAAAGAACCGTTTTAGTTGTTCTGTTAATTTCCGTACAGCTCAACGGATCGTCCCTCCTTTCCTTGTGTATGAACCTATAACAGTATGACAATACTCGGACCATTTTTTGAAAACTTGAAAACCTGTCCCACACATTATTTTGTAGTTGGGACTTCGTTGTAATATGATAACAACGTTTAATCTCTTCGCAGATCTCAGGTATTGCTTTGGTACTGGGTATGTTATCCGTGTTTAGCCAATCCGGACCACTCCACCACCTGGTTAATTTTTCTAATTTATCGGGCGTAACTCCTCTTGTGATCAGGTCTGCCGGATTTTGAGACGTATTTACGTAATTCCACCTTGCTCGTGGTAGTATCCTCTGTATCTCAGACACCCTGTTTGCTACGAAAACCTTCCATCGTTCCGCTTCTCCTTTAATCCAGCCGAGAGTAATCATCGAGTCAGTCCAACAATATATATTTGTTACACTAATTTCCATGGCGTTTATAACTTTTTCCATTAATTGTGTGAGTAGTACCGCCGCACATAACTCTAATTTTGGTAATGTTGTCTTGTGCTTTTTCGGCGCTACTTTTGACTTAGCTTGTATCATGGTTATACTATATTCACCATTATTATCACATATACGACAGTATATTACTGCCCCGTACGCTTTTTCTGATGCGTCACTAAAGCCGTGCAACTCTATTTTACAGTCAGGCGACCAATGACACCATCTCGGGATGGAAATGTTTTCAATCGACTTCAGTTCTTTCTGTAAACCACTCCACCTTCTTTTAATATCGTCATCTACAGGCTGGTCCCACTCTGCACCGTTTGTCCAAAGTTCCTGAATTATAAGTTTCATGTTTATGATTACAGGTGCTAGCCATCCTAAAGGATCAAATATCTTAGCAATCTCCGATAAAATGAACCGTTTCGTTGGCTTTTCATTTTGATTAACCTTAATTTGAAATCTGAAACTGTCTTCGTGCGGTGACCATAACACTCCTAGTGACTTTCTAGTTTCATCTAGCGGGATCTTCATCATTTGACTAACTTTGTCTTCATCTAAAATATGGTCTAACAACTCTGCGTTATTAGCAGACCATTTCCTGAGATTGAAACCGCCTGTCTTCAGCATACGTATAAGACCTTTTTGTAACTCTTTTGCAGATTCAACATTGTCTTCCCCTGACAAAATGTCATCTACGTAGAAATCGTGAAGGGTCCTCTGACTGGCAACGGGATAGTTTGATTTCTCATCTAACGCCAGCTGTCGTAGTGTTCTAACTGCTAAGAACGGTGCTGACGCTGTACCGTAAGTCACAGTAGTTAACTCGTATTCATCGATGGTGTGTTTCGGTGACTTCCTCCATAATATGCGTTGGTATTTTAAGTCTTGCTCGCTTACGTTTATAAATCTATACATTTTCTCTATGTCCGCCATAAATACAATTCTATGTTTACGCCATCGTACCAGAATAACTGCTAAGTCTTGTTGCATTCTTGGACCCGTAAACATGTTGTCGTTCAGACTGACCTTGGTATCCGACTTACTCGATGCATCGAACACTACCCTTAACTTAGTGGTCAGTGAATCTTCTTTGATTACTGGTTGATGGGGAATATAGTATCTCCCTTGGTAACAATCGTTTTTAGGGACCTTCCTCATATGGCCCATTTCAACGTATTCGTTCAAAAACTCTTGGTAACGTGTGTGAAGATCCTTATTTTTTGCGAATTTTTGTTCAAGCTGCAGAAGTCTCGCCACCGCCCTACTGCGAGAATTCCCGTACTCCATACTGGAATCTTTGAAAGGTAGCCTCACTGTATAAGTTCCTTCTGGACTTCTTACTGTTGTTTCTTTGTAGTAGCTTTCACAAACTTGGTCTTCATGGGATTCTTGGTAGGTGTCAGAAACTTCCTCCAATTCCCAAAATTTATTTAATTGTTGAATTTCCCCAGTACGTGTCATCATACTGACTACCTTTACTGAGTTTGTACTAGTAGTATTACAACAAATTCCGGATAACATCCACCCAAACTCTGTGTCCTGAGCAATGACTCCGTCTTGAATTTTGTGTAACCCACTTAGTAATAAGTTGCTGTACTCTTGAGCTCCCAATATTATATCTATCGGTCCTCTTTTGTAGTACGTAGGATCACCAATTAGCTTGTTTTGTAGCCAATCTGACTGTAATTCCGGTAAGTTCTTGTCGGGTAAGCACCCAGTCAACCTTGGTAGTACTATCAGTGTAACTGGGAGTCTAAACTCACTCGGAAATCTTGGTTGTAGTTTGACATGTATAGCATAGTTGGAGGACTTTGGTTTGTCGTCAGCGATTCCGACAATTTCAGTTCTTATTTTGCTACGCGGGTATGCCAATAGTTGCGCTACCTCCTCTGTGCATAACGAAGCTTCTGAGCCTTGGTCACACAACGCCCTTAGCATGTACCGTGTCCCGTCCGAAGCCTGTACATGTACCAACACTGTTGCTAGCAGTGTGGTTTTTGATACGTTTGTTTGGTTAACTGTAGACACATTTGACCTGGTCTTTACAGTAGACATACTTGTAGGTAACAAGTTGTCCTTTTTCGTAGTAGTTTTTTCATGCCGAGCAGTACCATTCTGGTAGCTGTCTCGATGTAAATAGGAGTGATGACCTTTTTTATTGCAATATCCACACTTTTTCGTGCTTTGACACTTCTTCGTGTTTTCATGAGCCAAACAATTCTTGCACATCCGTTTCTCGCTTACTGCCTTGTCACGATCCTGTACCGACAGCGCTTTAAAACTTGTACATTGATAAATGTTGTGTTCAGTAGTATTGCAAAACCAACAGTTATAGGTCTCTTGCTGTTTGTTCATAGATGGGAATGAGTCATCGCGCACTCTATTTATAGATGTGCTTTCTTTGCCGGAACTAGACGTTTCCAGACATTTAAACCGTTTTTCCAGGAATTGCATCATATCCGACAATTTTTGCAGCTTGTTAGGTTCTGTCACTTGATGCTCGTACCTGTCATCAGTCTCTGAGTCCCATACTCTACTGAGTATCCTTGTTAAAAACGGGTCCCATGACGATATATCGATGTTTTGACATTTCAACGCCTCTAGGTTCTCATTTATCGTATCATGCAACTGTCGCAAGGTCGTTGCATTGCCCCTTGTTACTTTTTGCAAGCTCAGTATACAGTCAATGTGCCTCGTAATGATTAACCTTTCATTTTTATATCGCTTCGTCAACAGATTCCACGCGGTTGCATAATTTGCGTCGCAAACTGTTAAATGCTTAATCAGCTTAGCGGCGTCCCCGCGTATATGCGTTTTTAAATACTGCATTTTTTCCGTGTCACTCAACGATTTGTCTTCATGTACGATCTTCAGAAATAAGTCATAGAAAGAACTCCATGACTCATAGCTACCGCTGAATGTCGGAATTATTATTTTCGGTAGTTTCACTGTTGTTTTATGGCTCGTCTTTGCGGAGTTTTGACTGACCCTGGCTATTAATTCGTCAACCACGCATTCGAACTCCATTTGTGTTCTTTCAAACGTGTTTTCTCGGAAATAGCTGTGGTCTAGAGTGCTGTTTTCCATTAAAATAACCAAATGCGTGTCTTCAATTTCCTGCCACTGTTTTTGCAAGTTCGCCACCAAAGATTCTAAACACCACGTAGCTTTATCTTCCGACATTTGACGAGTTGCTGATTGTAGTTTCTTCTGCATTTGACTGATACGAAACAGTTGAACAAACAACTTAGGTGAGTTGATGTCGTCATCTTCTTGAGGTCCTATGTCTCCTGGTTCGTAGAGTTGTCCTACAACGACTAACCTTTTCTCACACTTTACTAGATACTCGATGGCTTGCTCGTAAAGTTTTTTGAGGCCGTCAAAGTAGTTGGCAGTGATGTACTTGTGTTCAGACATCACATCCTGACTCTCTAGTTGTGTGTGGTTAGTTGACGTTCTGGCAAAAATTTCTGTGAGTCGCGCCTTCCTGTCTGCGATGTATTTGTGAGTTTTTCTCGTCGCCGAGTCTTTCTTGATGTTGGTGAATATTTGTCTAATTTCATTGTAATCCGCTTCCTGGCTTCTTATGATTCCATTTATTTCTTGTGCGTCCATCCTTCCCTAACTGCCCTAGCCTTTTCTCAGGTATAGGACACTTAGCTGCGATCTGTACCCTCGTTGCGATAAGTGCGACTTCTCAAAATACCGGTGAGACCCGCTTGTGGGAGGCCGGTTTCCGATCCGCTATCGCACGAATGGCAACTAAGTGTCTCACCTACCCCCGAACCCTGGTCTGGTAAGTCTGTCAGTCGACCTACGGGAATGAAAGGACTGCGGTTATCCGGGAAAATCCGGCTCGAAGGACCAAAATGTGCACACAGACAGCTGCTAGTTGTTTATTGAGTGTGCTACAACTGCCGCTCCCTATGAACACCGAGTGGCTAGATAGAGGCAATAACGACCTAAGTTCCTACCCCTAAGTCCCTAACGCCTACAACCTAGCTCTTACAATTCAATGCCTACCTGTCTGACTAGCCCTAGTACCCTATCAGCCCTAACGCCCTAGCCCTAACATACAAACCATAACCCAACGTACTAGTACTGTTGTGTGGGCAGGAAAGCCTGTTACCAGCGACCTAAGGCAACAGACCGGAGCGGGTAGGAAGGCAAGGTAAGTGTACCAGGTGCAATGTACACAGGAGGTGGATATCTCACTGCCGATCCCACAGACTCACAGGATCGATCGTACTGATGGCTAAAGGTGTCTTGGCCACAGTGAGGGGTAACTCGACGGAGAGGAATCAAACACGACTCCAGCTTGGTGACTAGTTTTATTTACAAAGTTTACATCTTATATACTAATTATAAACTAAATACACATAGATGCTTGTTTAGTGTGTGTGCCTTCCGTCATCCATGTGTGATGTTGTTGATGCAGCTATCTCTCGTAACTCGGCCAGACAAAGTGCTGATGCTGATCCGAACTTTGTACAATAAATGTTGTAATCCGTTGATTTAGCGATTAAGGTGAAATTAGCTGCATTGCAATGTTTGGATTAGGGTTCCGTGGTGCTATGGTTCACTTGTGAACAGTCGCTTTCAGAACTTTAGACAGATCTTCATCTAGTCGAAACTTAAGTAATTATTAAACGAAAACTAATACTGTTATTGATTTCCATTTCGGAACTTTCTTAAATTTACTTAATTACCTTTGTTAATAAGTACCTATTTGTATGTTTTTGTTTTGTACTATTTGTGTAATTTTAATTATTTTTGTAATGCTTAAATTAACTCTATGTTTACCTTTAATTTGTGACATAATTTTAATTATTTTGTAATGTTTAAATCTACTCTATGTTTACCTATTATTTGTTAAATAATTTTCTGTACCCTCATTTTTCCGTTTGGAGCAACTTAATTCTTGCCTTTTATCCTTCGCTTAATTTATACATTATAAAGCTCCGTCTAAGGGGGGAGATGTTATAAATAATTTCCGAACCAATACTTTAAATTTGCTGATTCGAGAATCAATGTAATATATAAAACTGCTCGCCATGCACGCAGGGCAGTCAACCTACAAAATTTCTTCAATAAACATATTTTTCCGACTCATTGTAATTTTTGTGTGCAAGTTAAAATAAATTCAGTGCAGTAGAACCAAAGTGTTTCAATTAAAAGGGACCCACGGAGTGCCATCCTAACAGAACCCACGACCTGCAATTTGTAAGTCGGGGCCGCTACCACTGAGCCACCACAGCTCTCCTGAATGGGTGTAAATATCATTGAAGTACTCAGTTCCACTTCAATACTTGTGAGTATGTACAAACCGAATAGATAACATAATTAAATTCAAAATTCAAAATTTATTTATTTGGAACAAGAAACACATACAGATATAAATAAGTTCAAAACGATGATAACAGCAGTAGTATAAAACTGTGTCGCAGTTATCAACGCCCCTCTCCAGGTAAGGAGGTAGATTGTTCCAGTTACTTAAAACCAAAAATGCAACATATGAATTATTATGGTTAAATAACAATTTAGAAAAAAAGAAAAGAAAAGTAAGTAGTCTAAAGTAAAGTAAAAAAGTATTTGTGTGAGTGGAGGAGTGGATGTATGTATGGTGTGCTAGTGTAATTGTGTATGTTATATGTATGTGTATGTGTGTGAAGGATTGAGTGAGTTATACTTCCACAAGTTTTTCTGTTTCGTCATAATTTAATTGTTTTAGCCAGGTATTTAATTTAGTTTTGAGTTTATTTCTAGTTAAGGAGTAAATATTGATTTTCTTATTTATTTTATTATATTATTAACGTAGTGTTCCACACGGTGTCGATTCCCTCGTAGAGGCAATCGGCAGCGGCGGCGACCTCTCGCGTCCGGCCCTGGTTTAAGCCATGGTCCGGGGCGAGAGGGAGTGGAAGGCAGTCACCTCCTTCTGCGAAGCAGTCATGCTAGCGAAGGAGGTGGCGGGGTGGGCGAGGGAACGCACCTCACGACTCAGCCGCCGCGGGAGATGCTCCGGGCGTCGGGAGCCGCGTGACGACTCCCGGCCACCGTAGGCGCGGGCCTGCGGGCGGAGAGTAATGGGTAACTCACCGTCCGATCAGGACCAGGCCCGTGCCGGACGGCGCGTATGTGTTCCACGCGCGCCAAAAAGAGATGTCAGCAAGTTTGACGGGGCCCGGTAGGGCCGAAGCCTGCCAGGGTAGCGGGATCGTCCGAAAGGGTTACCGCTGCCCTGGGACATATAGGGCTAAGGAAGGAACACGGGTGGGTTTTAGTCAGTAAGAGTCTGACACTCCCTTCCGCTCCACCCAGAGCGGGAGGGGTCATTTGATGATTTCCCATCCACAAAAAAAAAAGTACTCAGTTCCACTTCAATACCTGTGAGTACAAACCGAATAGATAACATAATTAAATTAACGTAGTGTTCTACACGGTGTCGATTCGAACTACATTCCACCTGGCTGCCGGTCTGTCTTGCGATCTATTGCGGTACGGGAGTTGGGATCGCTGGATATTGGCATCGACTCCCTTGTTCACAAACTAAACTAAAAAGTTCAGTGCATCTTTTTCTTTCTATTTCATTAAGAAAAGGACAAGTTAAATATTAGTTTAGTCCTGTCAAATTAGTCAGCGCCTGACGTAAATTGACGGATTATTAGTAGCCATGTTTTTAATAACGTCTAAACTTGCTATGGATCTTAATGTGACGCCCCATAGACAGTTTAGACGTGATTAAAAACATGGCTACTAAAAATTCGTCAATTTACGTCTGTCGCTGACTAGTTTGACAGGACTAAACTAATATTTTATCTTCTGTCCTTTTCTTAATGAAATAGAAAGAAAAAGATGCACTGAACTAAAATTTAGTTTATTTATTTATTTATTTAACCATTTATGTACACACATATATAAACAGACATTGAAAGACAGAACAGAAAAAATAGGTACAGAGGTGATGCTTATTAGTTATTAGTTTAGTTTGTGAACAAGGGAATCGGCGCTACTATCTATTTTTTTAAACTAAGTGCTCATACACACGAGCGACACGCGTCTACGACAGATGCAACTGCGGCCGTTGACAACATGCCGCTCGTGTATTGAGCACCGTATTCAAATACACGAGCGGCACGTTGACGCGTGTCGTTCGTGTGTATGCACACTAAGTAATACACATCGTTCCCAACGACTTAATCTACGTTCGCTATGTATTTGCCAAAAATGTAAACAAATATGAGTTTATGTAAAAACAACTTTAATACTTACACAATAAACCTCAGTTTACGCTACAACTTCAAATAATTTTATATTTTTTTCAATAGTGTTAGTCACACTGAAATCAACTTAACTGCCGTTAAAATAAAGTTTATATTTGTTTAACTTGAAATAAAATCAATTGGAAACATAAACTTGATTATGCCTTAGATAATATACCTTCACAATGCTGCAAAATGCTTCCCTTGCGTCTTTTTATGTACACCTAGATAACAGTGTAGATTATAAGGAATCTTAAACACTGTTTTTGGCAAATAAACATTATCTTATATAATAATACTAGTAGCGCCCCGCGGTTTCACCAGCATAAGAATCGATTCCGCAGGAATATCGGGATAAAAAGTATCCTATGTGTTATTCTGTGTACCTATAAGCTATATTACTGTAAAATTTCATCAAAATCCTTTCAGTAGTTTTTGCGTGAAAGAGTAACAAACATCCATCCTTACAAACTTTCGCGTTTATAATACTAGTAGGATACGAAAAAACTTGCCCAAATGCAGCCAGTGTCATGGAAACTTCGTAAAGAAACATTGTATTTTATTTTCTTTGTCCGTTCCTTTTTCCTTCCTGCTTAGTTTGTTATACGAGTACATAACCTCACGCCTTCTTCCTATGAGTGTAGTCAGAAACTACAGAACGCCTCCTGCTACGATTCTCACATACTCCTTTGGCCTCCTTTACGTTCAATCTGTTCTGGTCATACACACACGCTGGTTAGGAGTACTACGTCCCTGACCTTTTTGAAGAACATCACCATAAGGTCACTATATTATTTCCTTCTAGAGCGTCCCCCTCCCGGCGTTTCCACTTACATCTGCCTTGTTAGTCGCCTTTCATTCATCTTCAACAACCCAGCTACTTCGTTAATAATTATACGAAAAAACTCGCCCAAATGCAGCCGGTACTCATGGAAACTTCGTAAGGAAACATGGTATTTTCTTCCCTTTGCTCGTTCCTTTTTCCTTCCTGCTTATTATCATAAAGTTTGTTATATATAATCTCATGCTTTCGTCCCATGGGGGTAGGCAGAATCTACAGACCGCTACCTGTTACGATCATAACGTACTCCTTTTGCTTCTTTTACGTCCCACGCCGGTCGTTTACGTCCCACGCCGGTTGCGAGGCTTCGTTTACGTCCCACGCCGGTTGCGAGGCTTCGTTTACGTCACACGCCGGTTGCGAGGCTTCGTTTACGTCCCACGCCGGTTGCGAGTGCTACATACTTGATCTTTCTGAAGAACATCACTAATTAGGTCACTAGTTATATTCTATCTAGGGAATTCTCTCCCGGTGTTTCCGTCACATTTGCCTTGTAAATACTGTTAGTCGCCTTTCATTCATCCTCTCAACATGACCAAACCTCTCTAAGCCTACCTTTTTCAATTTTTGTCACTACATCTTCTTTGAAACCGCCACTTTGCCTTATCACATCATTCCATCCAAAGTTTGTTATTTCTTTCGGTATTTATATAAGTCCTTGCGAGCACGTTAAGGGGTACCTATACCTAACATTTTTTTTGCCTCACTGGTAGCAAACGCAAATACATATTTCTTGTTTCGTATTTGAAATAATGTCAACTATGTAGATTATTCAACTATGTAGATAAGATATGTATAGTTGTAAGATAATATGATCATTAAGATATTAAAAGCTTTTATTTAAGTAAACTAGGTATAAGATAATGAATTAATAAAATTTTATCATTATTTCAAGACTTCTATTGTTAAATATTGTTAAGAATTTTATTATCCTACAATTACCATAAAGTATGCTCATGTCGCGATGCCGCCTGCGATACAGGTTTATCCTAGTACAGGCATCTAAAATTATTATAAGTACCTTTGTAAATTATTTTAAAGACTGTAAATATTTTACCAATTTTAATACTTTTTTTTATTTTGGTACAGACGCGCAAGCTAAACAAAAAAAAAGAATAAAGAAAAAGAGAATAAAGTTTTCCCAATCAACCTTGAACCTAGCGATAAAGTTGAAAATCTATTAAAGAAATTTGACAGATTGTAGTAGCTTGATGTTCTGGCGTCTGTACTTACGTTAGGTTCAATAAATGGGAACTCATCTGTTGTGATATTTACGTTTTTGTAAAACACCGAAGTGTTTTGGTTAGGTTATCTCGATGATCTAGTCTAGTAAGCGCTACTGCTGAGCCCGATCGTCGATAAGCGGGTCGGGCAAAGTGTTATTGGGTTTTTCCATCAGGAATTTCTCAGTAACAGGCCAGTCTCCAGAATCTTGTCTGCCCGGTTGATGGCAATAAGCTCGTCCCCTCTTACAGGGGACTTAAACACAACGAGCGAAATGTGCGATAAGATATGATAATGCTTATTTGGCAAAAACAGTGTTTACATTTCCTTTCGTTTATAGTATACATGAATAGGTAGATTAAATGTGGGTATACTTTAACTACTGTTTGGTGCTTAACTGCAATCTTTATGAATACTTTGAAAAGTATATGGCAGAAATACGAGACAAACTGACAAGGATAAAAACATAGAACCATCTTCCTGGAATAATTATTGAAGTATTATGACAGGCTTTTAAAGAGTTTATTCACTCGTCCTGGTACTGAGAGCTCGCAAAGCTCTCACAGAATACTTACCTCTTCTTAATCCTCCCAGAAAGCAGTAGGTCAATTCTCGTAATAATTTAAAACATTCAAAATCTAGATGCAGTCTCATCTCGGCGACAAACAAATGTCAAAAATGTAGAGGAACATAGAGGTACTTTTGACAGATTGAGACTGAGATCAGACTGTGAACGTTCTTAAAATTACGAGAATTGCCCTTCTGATGTCATGTGTATTTGTTTGTTTTATTTACGAAAGTTGATAACAGTTTTTGAACACTTCGTCCTAGCACATGACAGGTGTAAGACTCACGCGCATAATTTTCAGACAATTTTAAAACTTTAAAACGGGGCCCGTTTAGCATAGTATCAAAACTTTTGCCCAACTCCCGAACTAGCGTAATTGTACAGTATAGGGCGCCTCACTTTGAGCAATTTGCCAGCGTGCCCACAACACCCCCTCCTCCCCTCCTCGCATGGGATTGCATCGTGGCCAGGACTTAATTGAGCGTATAATGGCGCATATCTCCTAAAACACACTGGACGTGAACGGACGTCGGGTTTAAATGTTTATAAATGAAACAAATGGAGAGCGGCATTGGAGAGTTGGGTATTGTTTTTGGCAAGCAAATTAGGAGGGTTAAAATGCAAATAACGGTTGTATTTGTAAGTATTGCTGAGATCTGATTTTCTGAGTAAGTGGATTCGAAACGTGACTCCAGTTCCATATCAGTAAAAATACCTAAATCAACATTAAATGGTTATTGTAGTAACGTTAATTGGTACTCTAGCATAATAAGCCTATAATGCCCCACTGCTGGGACACAGGCCTCCTCTCGGTGAGAGGGAGTGGGTCGTAATCCACGAAGCGGGACCAGTGCGGGCTGGTAGATGTCACATGTCTTCGAATTTTTTGGTTCTAGGACATTTCGATTTCCTCACGATGTTTTCCTTCACTGTTTTGAGAGCAGTAGTGATGAAATAATATACAGTAAAACGGGGTGAATAGGGATGCAGGGGTGAATCTGGACCAAACTTTAAAATGGATTTGTACTTTAAAATAATATAGTTTATTGCTAACAAGGACACTTAAAAGCTGTAAACCCATTACAGTATTTTCTGGCAACGAACTATATTATTTCAATGTTAAAACTGATTTTGAAGTTTCGCCCATTCACCTCGTTTTACGGTACACAAAGTAAAGCCCCTGTCTGGGTTCGAACCTACGACCTACAAGTCATAAGTCGCGGCCGTTACCACTTGGCCACCAGTTTGTACTGTAATCTTAATTCCAATATCAAAAACCTACGTGATGAGCTGATTAATTGAACAAATGATTTGATCAAAGTCTAAAATCACCTTGTCACCAACATTTTTTTCATTCTTCTCTGTGTTTATAGGCCCCTGGTATCAATCAGTGAATATTAGCTTCATCGTTCTAACACAAGAAAACCGGTCAAGTGCGAGTCGGACTCGCGCACGAAGGGTTCCGTACCCTTATCTATAAAAATCACATCTGTTGTATGGGAGCCCCCCTTAAATATTTATATTATTTTAATTTTTGATTCATTATTAAAGTAAAAATACAACTAAGTATTTTGTGAATATTTCAAGTGCCTACCTGTTGCCATTATTGATATCGAGAAAAGACGAATTAAAAAACAAAAACTACTTACTAGATCTCGTTCAAACCAATTTTCGATGGAAGTTTACATGGTAATGTACATCATATTTATCATTCTCTTATTTTAGAGGTTACAGGGGGGTGGAGGGGTATACATTTTACCACTTTGGAAGTGTCTCTCGAGCGAAGTATTCAGTTTAGAAAAAAATGATATTAGAAACCTCAATATCATTTTTGAAGACCTATCCATAGATACTCCACACGTATGGGTTTGATGAAAAAAAATTTAGAGTTTCAGTTTTAAGTATGGGGAACCCCCAAAATTTATTGTTTATTTTTGTGTGAAAATCTAAATGCGGTTCACAGTACATCAGTACATCTACTTACCAAGTTTCAACAGTATAGTTCTTTAGTTTCTTATAGTTTTGCCATTTGGTTACATAACCCTAAAAATGTTTCAGAACCGAACTACATGACAAGTAAAGCTCCACAATATTGTATCAAGAATTCCTGCAATTCGTGGCATATACCATAATAGAAACGGAGCTTACAAAAGCTGGCCAAAATAAAATATGTTTTCTGTTCAAAACTTACAAAGCTATATATTTTGCCGGTTGCCTGGAACTCTGTTATTTGTTATATTGCGTTGACTTGTTATATAAACAAGTTTGATACTTTTCTTGGAACTAAGTGCTGTGCTCGACTTAAATCTATAAATGTAACATAATATGACCGATATTTTCAGCAGGCTTAACATGAGACACGCGACAATTACTCACTCTCGCGTCGAAAAGATTTGTCTATTTTATTTTAGCCTATGTTGTCCCACTCCAGGTTAAGTTACGCTTGCCGCGGTTGGTCCGTGGATGGGTGACCATCTTCACATACCAAGACCCCTCCGTGCCTCGGAAAGCACGTTAAGCCGTCGATCCCGGCTGTCAAGCGTGGATCTTTGACAGTCGTTACGGGTCGTCAGTAGCCCGAAAGTCCAACAACCAGTCTTACCAGTCCTAACCAGTCGTAACCAGTCTTACTTAGTCAGTATTACCCAGTAACTGGGTTGTCAAGGTCAGATAGGCAGTCGCTCCATGTAAAATACTGGTATCCAGCTGCATCCGGTTAGACTGGAAGCCGACCCCAACATAGTTGGGAAAGGGCGGATGATGATGATGTTGTCCCACTGTTGGGCAAAGGCCTCCCTTTCTCCTTCCCACTCCTCTCTGTGTTGTGCTAGTGTGGACCAATCCTGTATGTAGGGTCTGCCTCGATGTAGCCGGCAGTTTTCTGGGACACACACGGTTGATTTGGCCAATGACTCGTTCGACACGTGTTCGGCCCAGTCCCACTAAGCTTGGCTGCTTTGTGTCTGTTTTTCTATTAATTTGCTCCTACTTATTTATGGTCTAGTGTTTGCATGCCCTACTACTGAGCATGAGGTCCTGCATTCGATGCCCAGGTCGGGTAAAGTGTTATAGAGGTTTTCTATTAGGAATTTCTCAGTAGCAGCCGGATGGCATTAGGCTCGCCCGCTATTACCTACATGGCGCTATTGCTGATAGGCCCATGCCCTATTGGGGAAAGCCTCATTATGAGGCATCTTATAAAAACCACCCTGTTTTTAGTAGAATATAAGTACTAACTACGCCGCGCGGTTGTACCCGCATAAGTTTTGATCCCGTGGGAATATCGGGATAAAAAGTATCCTATATGTTAATCCTGGTTATAAACCATCGGTGTGCCAAATTTCATGCAAATCCGTTCAGTAGTTTTTGCGTGAAAGAGTAACAAATTCATCTATCCATCCATCCATCCGTACAAACTTTCGCGTTTATAATATTAGTAGGAAGTTAAATTGTCTACTAACATCTAGAATTGTAAGTTTTTCTTGTAGTATTATTTTTTTTTACATGGGGCTTAAACATAACTAGGGCAATGTGGGTTTACCATATATACGTTTTTGGAGGCAATGAGGAACAGGGTGTAAAGTTCACTCATCCTCTATAGAAAAGGGAGGATCCTCCGACCAGACGGGTGTTGTGTCTGGCGGGCAATTGCCCAACGATTGATGTTAGGAAATTGTATCTATGCTAATTGCGCGGTAAACTCTGCTTGCGAGATGCAGGATTTGCGTGAAGTCAGTATGACGCGTTGTTCGCATGTGGCGTTGTAGATACCGCTACACGTTTACATCTGCCTAACCCTTCGAGGATTATAGGCGTGATGTTATTTATGGTATCTCATGTGCATGAGTCGCTTTCTAGTTGTAAGCAGTGTTTAATTGTCGCCGACAGTGGCGTACCGTGCTCCAAAACCGTGCTGATTTCACGCAATTACGAGTACATAGCTATTTACAACCATTCGACAGGCTGCGGAATCGAAAATGACACATTTTAAGTTACCAACATAGCTACTCAGAACCACTAGATTCGCTTCCGCACTGTATCGAACATCAATCAATGTTATCGTAGAGTCCTCTAAACGCTGTTTACAAAAAAAAAAGGAAAAAAAAAGATAAAAAAAAAGTCCTTAACTTCTTCCGTCAGCTGTTTGCTGTCGGGGGAAGGCTAATCAGGTTATCAAAATATGTCATTTTCGATACGATACCCTGTCGGATGGTTGCAAATAGCTATGCTGATTTGCTTAGTCCTTGATAGCAAGGCCTTCGGCAAAACAGTGGTCGTCAAAATTATCGGGTTTCGGATTTGTGCTCATCGTTTACATTTTGTCGGCATACTTAGCTCACAGAATAAGCAAGCTGAAGTGGAAATGGGCCGGCCATATTAGCCGTAGAACCGATGACCATTGAGTGGATACTGCAAATGGAATCGGTAGATAGGACCCTCAGGCTAGGTGGAGTGACGATCTTCACAGGATGGCTGGTAGCAGCTGGATGAGAGTTGCTGAAAATCGAGTTGAATGGCGTGGAATATTAGAGGCATGTGTCCAGCTATGGACTGCTATAGGCTGATGATGATAATGATATTTAGAACTTATTGATGTTTGCTTCGGGACGGAAGCGTATCGAATGATTGCGAATGCGGGTGACTCGAATTGAACACTGAAATGGAAATACACGATTTTAATTCTCCTTTGCATAAGGGTACAGGTGAGGTATCCCTACACAAATACCAAAACCGTATCGCTATTGATCCATAGTCCACTTGCCGTACAAATTTGTCTAATCTCCATTGTCTCCTTTGTTTGCTACGGATAGATATTAGATCGATAGTAGATATTTTGAGTGCTCATGACTGAATGTTCTCGCAAAGGGGCTATGTTTTAGTGAGCTAATGTGATTTGTAATTCTTATGGGCCCATAACCAATTGCTTTTGCACTTAAGTAGGTATACCTACAAGCGTAAAAAGCCTGAACGACCCATTGATTCATGGATGATTTGGATCAAGTCACTTTTGCAAAATACTTAATACTGGCACAACGCTGGCTTCTAAGGAGACTTTAGGTTTAATAAAACAAATAAACCGGCCAAGTGCGGGCCGGACTCATGTACTAAGGGTTCCGTATAGCTAAAAATATTTAGCGGTGCGGCTTTACTAGAAGTGGTCATCGTAAGGGGTTTAGCGGCTTCAATATAATTTTGTGTCGTAATATAGCAGTTTGTCGTGGACATGGTACCACAGCGGCTCCCCTGGCCGCATCTTATGTCATAAGAATGTTGGGAGATGAATGAAACGGAGTTTTCTTCATAAACTAAAGTGCCCCTAAGCCTTTCTACAAATTTATTTTGGATAGCCGAGCGAGATATTAATTTAGCGACGCGCACACTCAGTCCTTGATGTCGTCCGAATCTTGGCGGCGGGCTTGCGGCTGGCGTGGGCCACCACAAGACAGACACCACGCAACCATCGATGTGATGCTCGGCTAGAGTGACAGGAACCAACCCAGTTCACTCGTATCCGACCTTTTCTGTGATTCCAGTAACTTCTTAACAATACTAGAGGGCGCTACTTGCTGCACCGTCATATTCTAAAACTCTCTTTTTAATTATGTTTCCATCACTACACGTGTTATGTAGGCATGAACATATGCGTTGTCAAAGTTTAATGCAAATAGGCATTGTGTTTACCGAGGAAACCAGCATGTCCTAGAAAATCGAAGACATGAGCATCCGTAATAGGCCCGCGTTGTGGATTACGGCCCCCTCCCTCTCACCAAGAGGAGGCCTGTGTCCCAGAATTGGGAACATTTTAGGCTGATTATTGTGTTTACTGTAAATATAGGGTGTGCTAGGACATCGACGCGCATCCTGTTACCATGGCTTTTGGAGATTTTTCCGTAGCTTTATAAAAAATAAAAATGCTGTCCCATACATTTTGACCGCGTAGGTCTGTATTGCAATTTTGTAGGAAACAGCTGTTTCTTTTTAAAATAACTGAACATACAATGAAAGAAAGATAGAAAATGCACTTATTTTTGCATTTATTTTTTTCTTTAATCATGTACAGTCACGAGCACTAATATGTTAACACTTGGCAAGTTTCAATTGGGATTTTTTCGTGAAATAACGAATGCAACGTTGAAATACGACACGTTACATAAACCTATGGGTTCGAAAATGGTATGTTCGTAACAACATAAACATTAAAAAATAAAGGAGTAAACGCTTTTGAATAAAGCCGAGTGTATACATATTTTTGCTTGTGACTGTACTGAATCTATGGTAACAGGTTGTACAGACGCCAGCACATCAAGCTACTACAATCTGTCAAATTTCTTTAATAGATTTTCAACTTTATCGCTAAAGCATTAAGGTTCAAGTTTGATTGGGAAAATTTGACAGTTTCGGGTAGTTTGACCTGCTGGCGTCTGTACGTCGATGTCCCTGCCATCCTGTATATATAATTATGGCGATGTCGTGGATCCGTTGTTTGTTTCTTTCATTTGAAATTGCGTAGGCATATAAAAGGAAAGTGCTCGTACTTGATACATGATATGTCTCTTTTCGCTAACGGTTCCTTCGATTTTCTTTGTTTAACGAGCACTCTTTCATAAGACGTCGAGATGAAGCTCGAAGGGAGATTGTGTAAGGGTGCTAGCACTTTGTCAGTAATACTTATACAGGGTGGCAGGGACACCGACGCGCAAACTATAACCATGGATTCAGCACATGAGTTTAGACCCCAGAGCGTCGAAATTTTTCGTCGGTTATTAAAAAAAATATTACTGTTCCATACATTTTGACAGCGTAGGTATTGCACTTTTCTATGAAACAGAAGATTTTTTTTTTTGATAACCGACGGAAAATTTCTACGCTATGGGGTCTAAACTCATGTGCTGAATTCATGATTATAGTTTGCGCGTCGATGTCCCCTGCCACCCTGTATAATATTATTAATAATAATAATAATAAGAAATTAATAGATCTAGAAGAACCTGAAATTAATAGATCTAGAAGAATCCCTTTACATCAATCTGCAGAAAGCAGCTATCCTAAACACATGCAGAATCGTTAGGAAATTCATGCAGTTAGACGAAAGTACACTATCACCATAAATTCACCACACGCTGCATTTACTTGGCTTTGGCCCGTAAATGTGGCTAAAACCAGCCTTAGTGCTGAGAAAACAACACCCCCGATAATAATAATAATAATAATATCCCTTGACATTTCACACAGCGCCATCTAGTCCCAAGCTAAGCAACCTAATGCTTGTGTTATGGTAACAAGATGGCTGATAAACTACTTATATACATTTTTTTTTTTGTAAATACATACATATTATAGATAGAAAAACACCCAGACTCAAAAATTAACTATGGACAAATAATTAGCTGATCACATAGTATGGGGATGGCCCGAAACACAGGTTTTTGTTTACCTAGCTCAGGCAGGTCGCCACAAGTTATGTGTCGCACGGGTTGCCAGGTCGCCAAACCTAATAGCCAAACAGACCAGCCAGTTTGGCCGGACATTTGGGTAGGAAGGCCGGCCACCCTACATTATTGAGGATTTTGTGTCTCAGTATTAATAGGTACGACAAAAAAATTGTATGTAAAATCAAGCTTTTTTGATTATTGTCATAATCATTCATTGGCGCTCGCTCGTTTGCGAAATGTAAAAAGCCTAACAAAAGCCGGACAAACCAGACACCGTTTATTTTGGCCGGACACGCAATCAAAAAGCCTACCTATGTCCGGCTTTATCCGGACGCCTGGCAACGCTAGTCGCACCGTTCATTGGTTATTAAAAACGTGTATATTAAACTAGCTTTTATATTAGTATTGAAGCCAATCAGTTAAGAACTTGGTACTACTAAGTATTTATAAATTTGTAAATGTATTACTTTGTAGAAGGACCTAAATAAATTTTATTTATTTATTTTATAATAATCATATTTAGTCCTCCAGACCCCATTTCGGCTATAGCAGCCAATCTCAACGGAGTCTATACATAAGTAGTGTTCATAAGCTGAGATAATTTACATTCCAACCCCATCAGTTATCTTCTTTAGTGAAATATATTCTAAGTTGATTTTTGTGAGACAATTTGTAACAAAAGGTCCTCATAATTTTTTGGTTGCAATGGAATTTGAATTTTGTTAAGTATAACATTCTTTGTTATATCCCTCATCTACGCGGGCGGTATTATAGTGCACAAGTGTGTGCGTAGACACAGGTAATGCACCTGTGTCTAGCTCACTCTCATAGTCCGATGGGATGGCAATCCGACACGTCTGCTGAGCGTGGGGCCTGGGTTTGATTCCCAGGCCGCGCAGTGTTATTGGGTTTTTTCATTAGGAATAATTTCTCAGTCCCGTCTCCCGGAGTTTGGACGTTGGCGGTGTGATACCCCCGTGCCTCAGAAAGCACGTTAAGCGGTTGATTCTGTCCCTGATCTCTCTCCGATACTTATAGTAGATAAGAAGGTAATATATAGGGCTACCTCAGTGAGTAGAATTGCTTGTGAAAAAGCGCTTCGATAAAGTTTTGTCGTCGTATGTGTGTGTATCCACCAACCCGCACTGGGCCTGCGTGGTGGTTTATGGCCCAATCCCTCTCAGAGAGAGGAGGCCTGTGTCCCAGCAGTGGGAACATTATAGGCTGGTTATGCTATGCTTTTGTTATCTGTGGCTGGTATTAGAGAACCTCACTGGACTAACTAGCTTACTAGTTCCAACCAATCAAATGTCCCGAAAATAGTTTTAAGTAATACTTGAACCTTGGTTTCTGCCGGACTGCATTGATCTGTAGTGCGATTCTGTAACCATCTCACCGTGAAAACTTAGGTGAAGTGAGCGTGGAGTGAGCTGTTATTCTAAATAATGCTAGGGATTGACACTATTGACAACTCACATCGAGCTCACTTCACTTGAGTTTTCACGGTGAGATTTTTACAGAATCGACCGGCTGGTTCTGATTTCAAAAGTGCGGGTGCTAAGAAATCTGCTGAAAAGTATTTTTTGAAGTGAAAACTTCATTAGCGGCGTTGTGCACTTTTTTGTGATGGGTAAAAAATGTTAAACTCGCGTCAGGACACGTGACCTGATCGAAAGTTCGTAAGACGGAGCGAGAGTTTTTTGTGATGGGTAAAAAATGTTAAACTCGCGTCAGGACACGTGACCTGATCGAAAATTCGTAAGACGGAGCTCGCGTCAGGACATGTGACCTGATCGAAAATTCGTAAGAGGGAGGGAGAGTAGACCGCATTCCGAAATATCAAAAATGCACAACGTTAATATTCAAGTTTTCACTTCTGCCGGCACTCCCGGAGTGCAACCCGTTTTTTTTAATAGTTTTAGTAGGTATTTTCCAACTATACTGTGTTCCTTTTTGATGTATTGCAACCCTGTAAAGTTTAGTGGGTTAGTAATTTGTCATCGAATAGCCCTTTCTCTTCGCAGTTTCTTTTAATACGCAGGTACTATGGGTAAAATCAAACAAAAAAAACGTATTTGTCCTTTTTTTA
This sequence comes from Apamea anceps, assembly GCA_951799955.1. Lineage (NCBI taxonomy): Eukaryota > Metazoa > Arthropoda > Insecta > Lepidoptera > Noctuidae > Apamea > Apamea anceps. Next base: position 1,988,882 of record OX637518.1, read on the forward strand.
TTAATATTATTTACAAATCTAATCACATCCTTTTGTTCATCTAAATTATACAATTAGTATGATAGAAGTGCTAAATAAAACTATCAATCACATCTGAGCAAAATTACTTTCACACTATGTCCAAGATTTCATATGTAGGAGATTTAGGCCATAGCTTTCAGAAGAAATGTTTTTTTTCCGTACGTATTTTTTTCTTAAAATACATTTTTATTCATAATACATTTTTGAAATAAAAACTCAAAATATATATTTTTTTTAACTTAATATTTTTTTTATTTTTTTTTCTATTCCAAAATAAAGACGCCAATATAAACAATAAATTGTTTTTTCAAAATTCAAGTTTTTAGTAATTTTTTTTAACTTCAAGGCGATAAACAATGGAATGGTCATCAATGAGATCATTTTAATGAAAAATATTTAAAAAAGTTACGTACATAGTGTGATTTCCAAAGATTCATAAAATATTAAATTAGGTCATGCTCCTTACTTTTTATTAAAATACTAAGAAGTTTACAGAGAACGGAAACTTGTAATAATTTTCAATACTTTATTACAAAATAATCTTAACTGATATGGCAGAGCCAGTCCGAAAACTTTCTTCACAAGACGAGGTTTTACATTTTTATCAAAATGTCCTAATTTATTGTTTATTAAAAAGTTGCTTTCAGAACCACTTGTCAAAACTACTTTACAATATGCTACCGAGAAAGAAAGTCTTTTTTTTTCATACCCAACTTTTTAAGATTTGTTTTCCAATTATGGACAAAGTTTTTTTTTCTACCTCCGTGATTCGGGGCCTAATTTTTTGCCCTAAAGTGGAAAACAAATTAAAAAAAATGTAATCTGTTTTACTTTAGTGTGCATGCACATGAGCGGTACGTGTCAACGATAGAGTCGGCGGCTGCCGTCAAGGCGTGTCGGCGCCTGTCGTCAACACGTGTCGGCGGCTGCCGTCAAGGCGTGTCGGCGCCTGTCGTCAACACGTGTCGGCGGCTGTCGTCAACACGTGTCGGCGGCTGCCGTCAACACGTGTCGGCGGCTGCCGTCAACGCGTGCCTCTCATTTGAGTCCTTGTATTTGAGTGCCGTGCTCGCGTTGACGCGTGTCGCTCGTGTGTATGAGCACTTACATCTTAATCCGACTTTTCTCAACATCTGTACAAATGACTACTGAACATTAGTGTACACGTATATTTACACTAAATATAATTTACAGGCCGAACAGGTAACTAAGCTATCACTAATTACTTCATAAATCATTCGAAGGCACATCTTTGTTTATAGAATGACCTAATTTTATTCTGTCTTTATTTTGAAGCTAGTGATCTATAGAACTTCTTCATGAGGGACCTTCTCTTACACGCTTATAATACAAAAAGTTATTCAATATTTACAAACAATTGCTCTTTAGATGTTTTATGAATTTCCAGTTTTTATTAATATTGTTTTTATTTGCGCAGAGCGCGTAAAAGAAACCCCGTCATTATCACCGACCAACGGTAGTGTAAATCTATACTAAGTTGATTTATTCCACTTCGTTGGCAAGTATAAATATTTACATGAAATGACAAGAAGGTATGAGGTCTTCTTTTTTTGGTTAAAATCACAACAAGTACGATACTGAAAATATAATTACTTTTTTTATTTATATTTTATTATCTACACTCCGCTCCGGCCACGTTAACTATCTGACCATTCAGAAACACTACAGTTCATTGTACACGACTTTGGAATCCCTCGCTCACTTTTTAGAACACGAAACATTTGAATTTAACGGTCATTTTTAAATACTGGCCGTTGGCGCAGTTTTTTTTTAATTTGAATTTGGGGTATTGGAACAGAAGGACCACAGCTTACTATAAAAAAGAAAACTTACTACAAAATTTTAACATGAAATGGTCCAAAATATCAAGTGCAATTTTAGACACCAAACTCACCAAACAGTTTTATTAAAATTACTCCGTGAGTTCAGTCTCTAAGGCAACATTGAAGACTGAGACTTCTTCGTTAAATTAATGTGTTTTCTTTTGTTTCTTAACGCGCGTCACGAGTCCTTCTGTCCCCACACGTCCCTGCCCGCCCGGCGCGCGGCCCTCAGTGGCGCGGCGCCACGCGCGCGCGGCGCGGCGAGCGCAGCGGCGAGCGGCGCGCGGGGGCGGGCTATGGCTTCAGTCTCTTGAAGCCCGCGCCGTCGTGCCCGAGCTTCAGCTCCTCGTACAGCGACGGGTCCACCTCCCGGGCGTTGGAGACTGCGGTTCCGGGGTTGTTGAGGGTCTCTTGTCTCCAGGCTGCGGAGTTTGATATGCCGTTCGCCATTGGTGCGACGCCATTGCCGTTTGAGCCGTTCGCGGTGCCGTTTGGTATTGTGCCCTGTTGAACAGGAGTTTTATGAGTATAGGCAGCTTAGCAGCTAACAGATCGGCTACAGTGTTATTTGAGTTGCAATATCCACAACAAATCTTAAAAGGCTTTGAAATACTAGATTAAAATATGTGTTTACTTACGTTAACGGCTATGTCAGGATTTGGTTCCCTGAGGTAGCTCGGGTTTTCAAATGCTACACCTCCTTGAGCCTTAAGTCTAAGATTCTGGAAAAGGAAAGTTGCTTTAGTAAAAAATATAAAAATGTCATAAAGGGATAGATAGGAGTAAACTAGTCTAGCACTAACTAGTCCGGTTGTGACCAAAAACTCTTTTCTCAAAAAAGCATTCGAGAATAGCTCACGGCGAGGTAACATTATCCAGTTAAAAAGATGGTAGCCGTGGTTGCCCAGAGTGCTCCTGATGAACATTAAAGTATCGCTCTTCGTGGAGACCATTAACGATCCTGATCTTTCGGCGGCTTACTATCAGATAGTAGTTGATGGAAATCTGTATGGACGACTCACTTATGTTTGCACAAAAAATGACTCGAAATTGCATTTTATGATTTATGAACAAGACTTCCTTACCTTTCTATATCTATAATACAAGCCGGCAGCCAGCAGTATGGCCGCGACCAGCACGCAGGCGACGGCCACGCCCACGGCCGGCGCCGCGCTGGCGCCGCGCACCGGCGCCGCCGCCGCGCCCGCCTCCTGCCCCGCCGTCGTGAACATTATCGGCTGGCTGAGGGACGACGTGCCTGTGCGACGGAACAATGTGTGTTATGAAGGATTTATTGGCGTATTTGAAGACGAAAACTGACGAAGTTGAAAACGGAAATATCGCCACTAACTGGAACCGTAAGGGTGCATATTGAAACTTCAACATAACACTCAAAGCTTGTGGCCAATTTTGACATCAGGACATTGACTTGGTAAAAATTCTCTGCACTCAGCCATTTCAGAGCACTTATTTAAAAATTATAATTGGGAATAATCTCTGGCTCATGTCCAAATATATTTCCCATTTTAGTTGCAGTAACTTATATTGGGTGTATGGCATCATGTTTTTTTGCCGAGGATAGAGTTGCACTTTATTCCTTGATGTTGATTCGATAGTTTGAACTGTCTCCAATATCTTTAGTTTCTTCACGTTTGTTGTACTCACCAACATCGTTAGCTGCCTTGACGACGCACTCGTAGCGCACGTCGTCCTGCAGGCCAGTGAGCACGACACTGGTCTCGCTGGTGTCCAGCTTCTCCGGCACCTTGGCGCCGTATGCCCTCCAGAATACTCGGTATAGGTATACTGTTTGAGGGTTCTTGAGGGGAGCTTCCCAGCTGTTGCGTGAAAATTTGAACGTTAGGGACATATAACAAAAATACTTTTTTTTATATGTGCACTGGTATATAATTTTGATTAGGTTTTGACTAAGACTAAAATTTTTAATAAGATGACTAAGACTTAAATTAGAGACGCACAAATTTTAGGCTACTTGCCAAACTTTTACTAAGGTAAGAAATATCAAAAGCCACTGGATGCTTGCGGTACAGAATTGTTTGTAATGGTGATGCTTGGAAGAGGACATTGACCATTGGACGTGTTTTAATATAATTGTTGACTCCTGTAACACAGGTACACACCTAGCACAGGAGTCAGGGCTTCAAATTAAAATGTAACACCTTTATTTATGTCAATAAAATTTTATTATTATTATTATTGTCCTCAAATCTTTTACCCTCAAGGGGAACATAGTTTCACAATTGTAGTTAAAACTTCTTTCCACATACCTCAGTAACACAGAGTTAGGTGTGGGCGCCACATGCGCCTTTAGACTTCTTGGCGGGCCCGGCAGGCGCGCGCCCGAGTCGCGGAAGCAGGCCAGCGCGCGCCGCGCGTGCTGCAGTGCGCAGGCGCGCGACACGGCGCCGCCGCGGCACAGCTCCAGGCAGTTGCGCGGCACGCCCCACGACGCGCAGCAGCTGCGGTGGTCTGCGGGGGGACTTGGTTAGCGGGCAGGTGGCCAGAGAGGAATACGTTGACGATGATCAGTGATGAGACCAAGCCAAGTAGGTGCACAGGATAAAAAAACGATTTAAAAGATTGAAAAAAATAGCCCAAGGTCTCATGATAAACACATTTTCCCCGAATACAAGTTTAGTAAATCCAACCTTCCTATTTAAAGCCTAGGACTTCACGCTTTACTTCTGATTCCAATTAACAAACTTATTTTATTCATCAACCTAAAAGTTACCGAACGCCTTAATAATATTTATACGATACATCCAGCTTTAGAATGAGACATACATATGTAACATAGACGACGTTCTAAAAAGTTATATATTTTTTTCTTTTGAAAAATGAAATGTCAAATGTTTCTTGTCGGGTTATGAGCCATTCTTACCGGATCCATCAGCCGCACACTTCATGAGTTTATCAAAGTCATTCATGCACTCGGGGCGGTCCATGATGTTGTCCATGTCCAGGTGGAAGCTACACGCGTCGATGCACGAAGACGACACGTTCATCTGTATAAAATAGTTGAACTTGAAGTTTCTGGAGAGTACACAGCTTCGTGTACGAACAATATGACAACAGGTCCTAATATTATAGTAAAAATAATAGTCCGTCAAAGCTGGACGTATGTTCATTTAACTATCGCCATTCTTGTGTCCACTCTTTAATCTTGTGTTAAAATGTTGTTCTTCTGTAGTAAAGTTTCACTATTCTTATACAGTATTTTTAAATCGCTGGAGTCCATTGTCAGATTCAGGAAGGCAATTCTCGCGCATCTCGCGTTCGTTATTGTCGTTCGATTCGAACTTTTCCCTCGACAAAATCAAGCCGAGCTATTCTCGCCATGTCGATTCGAGCATTTCTCGCAGAAAAGACACGCGACATGCGTTAGTTTACATGCGACATGCAAAGAGTTGTCATGACCAGTCCACACGTGACGTATGACGTCATGAGACATGAACAAGTGTAACGCGAGAATTGCCTTCCAGGGTCGTATTACAGAACCTAATTCAAGACTCAAGCATTACTTAAAACTAATTTCAACCAATCAAATGGCTCTAAACGAGTTTCAAGTAATACTTGAGCTTTAAGTGAGGTTCTGTACTCTCCGTCTTTTTAATATGGCCATTTTTTTTTATAACAACGGTCGACTCAGAAGAGCCTTACAACAGTCAAAACAACATAATGTCTTTAAAAATTGCAAATGCACCACGAAAATCGGAATCCGATTCACAAAAACTGCCCAAAAACAATTCCCATCCACAGACAAAACATGTTTTCCAACCTTAATAAAACCAACCCAAATATTGTAGAAAACAAAGAGAAGCTTGTATAAACAAGTTCGCGTATCAAACTTACAAATAAGCTCGAACTTCGTTACTGAAGCTCCAAAGACATCAAATTATCGGGAAGGCTTCCAAAATTAATGTTTTCGAAGAGCAGTCGTGGCGTGGTTAGAGTTTCACCGTAGTTTATATTTAGATGGTGCGATACCAGACGGGGTATTTCCGTGACGCAACTGGTACCTTCAATTTAAGGCTGGAGTTGTCACCCCGGATTAGTTTGTTGTGTTAGTGTTGGGTGTTCTAATTTGAATTGGCGTGGAAGTTATTTTGGGCTGATATGATTTAAGTTTAACTGGCGTTTTGTTGACAGAAATGTTATATGAGGATGTGAAGTTACGAGGTTTATGGACATATTAGTTCATAAAAATAATACCAGCCTATTATAAGAGCAGTGGTGCCCCGACTTACGAGTTGTAGGTCGTGGGTTCGAACCCAGGCAGGCGCTTTACTTTGTGTAAATAATATCATCACCACTGCTTTCAAAACGGCGAAAGAAAACATCGTGAGGAAACCGGTAGGTATGTCCTAGAACCAAAAATTCGAAGCCATGTGACATCTACCAACCCACACTGGGCTCCCGTGGATTACTGCTCACTGCCTCTCGAGGAGAGGAGGCCTGTGTCCCAGGAGTGGAAACATTATAATGCTTATGCAGCTGATTGTTCCACTGCAGCACAAAGACTTCTTCTCATACAGTGAAGGCATCAGCATTGATCGCCGCGCTTGCAAGGCTGGTTGGTGATTTTATACTTATATTAATATTATGAGTCCAGGTTTTCCTCACGATGGTTTCCTTATTCCTTCCGATATCAGTGATGTCAAAGAAAGTACATATGAATGTCCCTAGTATTGTTTGGAGATAAAAGGAATACAGTTCTTTTTTCTTGGATATTTTTGGAATCTACCTGGTTATTCCTACCCTAGGAGGCATAAACAAATCTGCAAACTTCAAAGACAAGTTAGACGATACGGTTGGCGCAGTGGTTAAGAGATTGACTGCTGCGTTGCATGTCACGGGTTCGATTCCCGCACGGAAAAAATATTTGTATGACTTACAAGAAGTTGTTCCGGGTCTGGCTGTTTGTGTATGTGAGTTTAAATGCCTGTAAACGCATCCACGATACAGGAGTAATTCGTAAAGTATAAAAAAAAAATTAAGTCTACTTACTTGTGCACAGCACTCAGTAACGTTGTGATGCGGCATGGTAGGCCTGAGCCTCACGGAGACAGGCCTCAACGTCTTGCCGAACGCGTTCTCCGCGTGACAGAAGTAGTCGCCTTCATCTGTTTCTGTTATCTTCTTTATTATGAGGCGCATCGTGTACTTGGTTTGTTCCTAGGGAAAGAAGGAAATTGTAAGAAACTGGTAATTTCTGATTTCTGGCATATGGTATTTTTAAAGTTGTTTTTAAATTATCAATAAGTAAGTCTTTGATCTAAATCACATACCGGTTGAATGTAGTAATAAAAAAAAGATTTAATTCAGACATTACAGTCCATACATTGTTAGTAATAATAACAATGATTAAAAAGCCATAGTGTCTCGCGTGGATCCACGTTCCCGGTATACGGAGGGTTAAAGGACGCTCGGAAATTAGGTACATCTAAAATTGATATAAACTGGCAGTAACCGTTTTGATTACAACAGAATATTATGCTGGAAGACACCTCTAAGTTACAAGACTATATTTGTATGTAGAATTTGAGATAATTTTTAAGTTATGGAACAACAAACTGAATGTCAAACCAAAGTTCAAATTTCATTGCAACCAAAAACTTAGTAGGACCTTTTTGTTACAAATGGCCACTCAAAAATCAATTTGAAATACATTAAATGAAAGTAGATAACGGATTAAGAGGCGATGGAATGTAAATTATCTGAGATTATGAACACTGCTCTAATAAGCATACCTAAATTTGAATCTTTTCTCTCACAGCAAAATTTTTACCGAGAAATAACCGTACAACATACACTACTGGAAGTAACTACGGCAATCTACTAAAAGCACAAATGTGTGGCAGAAAAGATTCAGTCCCAAAACCACTAACTAAAGTACAAAATATCTAGTTTACAGGCTCAAATCACCGAGACCGGTAAAACGGAGGTTCGAGCAGTAACTGCGTAAAGTTTCGATGCAAGAAGTTTTGGCGTCGGATCGTTCGTTGTATCAGTTTATGGAGGGAACTGCCACCTTATTGGAAACTTTGTGACACAAACTGTTAACAAGGATCAAGACGGCTTTCGTATGCACCCTTTGTACCATTTCGGGGATCGAGAAAGTTGGGCAGCGTATAAATAATTGAAATACGGTGATATTGTGATTTGATAACTTGAGACTTCATTATCTTCGAAGTCTTTATCTAAAGGATGTAGGGGTTGTCTCCAAGTTTAATCAAAGAAGATGATTATCTGTATTTTACACAAAGAGACTGTTGTCGGACTTTTGTAACTCAACTATTATTGAAGATATGGGTATCTTTAAGTTGAATCAGTTGACAGAATTTCAAGCCTGTCTATGACAACTGTTGGAGATATTTTAATGATTGTATCTTGCTCTTATTTTTTTAACAGTACACGAAATTATTAAAAAGGTGCTAAATGTAACAAAAGTGTGGTAGATAGATTTGACGCGCACACTAGTTAGAGAGTAAGAAGAGTTTACAAAAAAAACTATAATTATAATAATACAAGAGTATAAAAAACTATTTAAAGAATAAAATGTGTGATGAAATGTGCGAGGTAATGGCGTAACTTTACTATGGCAATGCATTTCATTTTGACAATTTAACAACATTCATTGCGTGATTTACGTTGTCGAGCAGACGAGTTTTCAAACCTAAGAAGCAATGTGTTAGGAATTTCCTTAAAAAATCGTCGAATTGTGATTGAAAGTGTGTTACGCCATTAGGATGCTGTTCAACATACCTCAGCATCAGCCAACAACTGTATAGTATAGTTAGGTCCATCAATGACAGGAGTTCTCCCGTTGGGATCTCTCCAGAATGCGATGGTGGGTTTAGGGAGGGCTTCCACTCGGCACTCCAGGATGACGGCGTCACCAGCGGCAGCCATCGTGATGCCGGAGGCTTGGATTGTGGGTACATCTGTGTTAAACAAGAAGGTTAGCAGCAGTGTGATCATAGATTGGGTTCAGGCACTCACTTTTCGGTACGACGCGGCATGGCACGGCAAAGCATTCACATTTGTATGGCATTATTACGCCGAAGCGGTCGGAAGTATGCTGCAGCTTTTTTATATAACTAAATAACAGTGAACTTGCAATTTTTTTTTGGAATATTTTTTACTATGTAGATTGTTTTAAAACCTGTCACTTATGTAGGTATTCATAATTATGTTTTTATCTTTATATTTCTTCATGTTGTTTTAGTTTTTACTGTAATACATTTCGACACAATGTAAAAATTGTTAATTAAAAGAATAAATAAAGCTTTCTGCGGTATGCTATCTTGAGCATACCGCAGAAAGCTTTATTTATTCTCCTGTGACGATATCAAACGAAATGCGAGTGCTGAGGGTATGACAAAATCATTTCCGTTTATGAAAATACTTTACCACGCCATACCGCTTGGTGAACCTTTAGTTGAGTTTGTTATTATTTTTTATTTAATTTATTTATAGTTAATTAAACGGTACAACACCAATTACATTAATTAACATAGAGGCAATAATAACGTTGACAACGATATAATATAATTTAAAACTAACATGGAACAGTGGACTCCCTTGCATACTTTCTCTCACAGAACACCAGACAATAGACATATACGCATAATTTTAATCCATTCATCCGCAAACGCATCACATTTAGGGTTGGCAGCCAGAAGGGCATTCAGCACCTTTAGAGTACGACAGACTGGGGATTCGGCTCTGGCTGCCGTTTTCGCTGGCACTTGTGCAAACAGATTGTAGGAACTATGTTGTATTTTAACTCGAATCTTGATCATGTTCTTGGTTAACAATAATTTATTAGTTGACATGCTAAAAAGGATAAAACACACAAAAGGCGGGCGCCGTAGGGAGCTAAATTGTTTGGCTTTAAAAAGAGGTTTAAATTAAATTCCAATTTTAATACTCAATTTAATGCCTTTTATCACTTATTTACAGATTTTAAGAATCAAAAATGGTATTACTACTACATGATTTTCCTGCCCTTATCTCAATTTATTTGGGGTCTGCGCAACATATCTTTTTCTTCCATACTTCTCTATTAGCCGCCATCTCAGTAGTCACCCCGTTTCTAACCATATCATCATTCACACAGTCCATCCATGGTTTCTTTGGTCTTCCCCTAATCTTATAGCCATCGACATTCATACTCAAAACTTTCCTCAGATGAAATGAGACAATGGTACTTACGTGATATGTTAATCTTCCTGGAGGCTTGCATGGGAGTTCCGTATCCGTTGTCAGCGTAGCAGGATATCTGGTCCATGTCGCGGGTGACGTTATGGATGACAGTGACCATGTGGCGGGTCACCTCTTGACGAACTAGACGACCTAGGGGAAGAGGGGTAGTTTTTAGCTAGGGGTAATAAGCCTATTATAAACACATGATCAGCCTATAATGTTCCCACTGCTGGGACACAGGCCTCCTCTCGGTGAGAGGGAGTGGGCCGTAATCCACCACGCGGACCCAGTGCGGGTTGGTATAAACGTGTGCGGTAAAATATTAGAAAGGAGTGTGTTGTTGCGTGAGGAAACTAATATTTCATAAGAACCAAAAGTTCGAAGGAATGTGACATCTACCAACCCGCATTAGGCCCGCGTGGTGGATTACGACCCATTACCTCTCAAGAAGAGAGGAGGCCTGTATCCCAGCAATGGGAACATTATATGCGGATTATGTGTGTGTTTCATGAATGAATGATTTCAAATATTACATGCTACTTGTTGCTTTTCAAGTAACTATAGGAAAAGTTTAGCAAAGTATCGAACTTAGTAACACAAAGCATGCACCCGAAGTCATTTTAAAATCATATTACAAAAATAGAAAGAAAGTTTTCAAACGACTTTTCATTTAGCTAAAAAACAAACTATGAACAATAATCCAGTTTACTAAAAACTTGTGACAGAAGCAATTGTTTCAGAAATCAATAAGCTTAGGTTTAGATGAAGCCAATCAACATGAAGCGACGTTGTATTGGAAAACGATTGGAGCCAGTCCCCAAAGCAAAATCCCGCAGTAGCCTTGTTACCATTGAATAATGTAGGTAAAGAAGATTCAATCTACCTAGAGTGCAGTAACAAGGTCTCGCGTACAAAGGTGCGAGATGAAAATATTTCAGTGAATCCTAACTGATGTTGTAAATGTGAAAGTTTGTCAAGAGCAAATATTTTATCACATACAGTACATACAATAATAATATATCCGCTTCCATCAAGTTACTACTGCTAGGATGCGAGTGAAGCCACGGGCTTATAACAGCTAGTTACTAGATACATAATATGAGTTAACTGAACGGGTTGGTTAACGTATAAATTTATAATTGTGGCATTTGTAAACTAGACCCACCATTGCCCCTTTTAAATCAAGATATCACGGTTTGATAATGTCGTTAAAATATTTTAGTTGAATTTCCAATCACATATTGCTACGAGTGTGCCTTCTGAGTGTTTCAAGTTGTAATATTCTTTACGCTTTATCTTATCCTTATTACTGGTCTCGGTCTGGCGTCTTTTAAATTTTGTTTCATAATAACATTCAATTAAGTTTTGTAAGAAATATAAATTGGTTTATTTATGCTTCGATCTAGGGAATTTATATTTTATTTACTTAAGTGAAGTAAGCTTGTTCTGTTTTAACTGCTAAAACGTAAATAATACGAATATCTTTATTATTGAATGTTATTTCAATTCAATAATATTAAACTCAGAAAATAATAGTCATAATGCCCACGTGGGAACCAAAGTGTCGTTAAAATGGGGCCAGGAATGGCAAGTGTAGATAAAATAGCGCCCAAATGGGACAAGGAATGGCTAGTGTAGATAAAATGGCGCCCAAGTGGGACACTGGCAAGTGTGAATAAATGGCGCCCAAATGGGGCAGGGAATGGGTAGTGTAGATAAAATGGCACCCAAATGGGACAGGGAATGGCTAGTGTAGATAAAATGGCGCCCAAATGGGGCAGGGAATGGCTAGTGTAGATAAGATGGCGCTCACTTGGGACAGCAAGTACACTGAAGATTTCTGTCAAAATCTTTCATATTACCCATACATAAATTAACATTTTCTCAATAAATACAAATGCTTACCAGAAATATACAGTGATATGGTTGGTGTGGGTGTTCCCATGGCTATACACAGGATAGTCATGCTGGAGCCTTCCACTACCAGGTTCACGGGGTTCACTGACGGTGGCTGATGAGAGAGGAATTAGGTTTAATAATCAAGATCACATGAAACGATAAAATAGTAACAGATGAAATATACAGTACTAATATCAACATCGTCTATTTGCATCGTCAAATAACAAATTGCTATCATAACTACTCGTATTTCATAACTTTAACAATTTCCGAGAAATTATCTAGTTACTTGCATTTGAAAATAAATTGTTATTATGATCTGCGGAATTGAAATACGAAGTTAATTTTGAAATACATTTTACGCCAAATAGTAATTTAAATACAAATTCATTTGAGATATTCCAAGATGGCCACCCCAAGAAGCGGTGCATCAATCGAGACTAGACTGTTCACCGTCTATTGCATAAAAGGAATATGAATGCAATTTTATAGTTTCGTTTCTGTTTCCTTTGAGCTTTTTATTTTCATACATTTTCTTATAACTCCTCAAAAGGGCCAATTTGCATTTAAATCCTCAGTGCCGAGTCGAAGTAAGGCTCGTAATGGCAAAATATATTTGCTCAATGATTCTGTATATATTATACTTAGGGATACTTTTAAGAGGTAAATACGGCGTTTTATTGTATTAATTCTGGGTTTTATTAGTTGTGTGTAACAAGCTATTTGCTCAATGTGTTTTCAATAACCGACTATAGGAGTCGGCTATTGAAAAACTCGTTGAGTAAATAGCGTGTGTTTAAGAGCCGTATCGGTAAAAACTAGCACTTGTAAGTTTACGAATATCGATGCTAGGCAGATAGCATAATAGGTATATGATCATTTTTGAGACTTACCTCAACATATGCTGGGTAGGCCGGGTCAGTCCAGGCCAGCAAAGTTTCCGAAGGTTGCGAGTCCCCGGCAGCAGCGTGAGCTTTCACCCATATGACATACTGTGTGTTGGGTGAAAGCTTCTCCAGTGTATGTCCAGGGACTGTTGTGGTTATGTTGGTGACGTTTGTCTGGCTTAGCTGGGCAGGCGATTTGAAGAACAACCTAAAAAAATATCACTTGTTTACTTTGTGCTCATAACTTTTAATTAATTTCTTTTACAAAGCTCAGAAATGACGATCTGAAAGGATAAAGACTGCTTGTGTACTAGCTACACCAGCACTCTTTACCCTTTCAAAAAGAAAAAAGTCGTAAAGGCTAGCTTTAACTATAATTTCTCAGCGCTAGTATTGCTGGAATATAAAAAAAGGTTATCACAGGAGTTTGTATTCTATCTCAAAGCTTTTGTCTAAGTTAAGAAGTGAGTTTCTGTTATAAAAAGTACAAAGCTGTATAAACATTTGAATTCGGCTTTAAAGGCCAGTTTCTTCATAAAACATGTATTTAAACTACACGTCATCCTACTTTAAGTTTACTGTTCTTTATTGTTGTTAGCTTTTTATTTTACAGAAGAATATAACAATGATGGCTCCATTGTGCTGCAAACTACAGCAACAATTAAAATTATTCACACTTTTATTAAAAACGTTCGAGGAGTATTTGGCAGTTTTCGGAGAATTCCGGTTTAAATTCCGCCTGAGCTGAAACTGTTGCTTGCTATCCGGAAATTCATTCGTATAATTTTAATGGTACTAATTATTCGGAAGTTATTTAAATGAATAAAAGAGATTTTCCAGGAAAGTTCTATCGATAAGTACACCTGCGATCTGTAGATTGATGACATCGTTATATAATATTTTGAGACATCATAAGAATGTATAATGAAGAAGAAGAATGGTTATAATAGCTATTATTCATTATTATTTTCCCCGTAGCAGTGACATAGCAAGCAATTGCAGTGTTTAAGAATTTAACAATATCAGTGTTTGTTATATTTAATAAAATGTTATATAATTTCTTGTTGACTTTCATTGAAAGGTTCGAGTTAAACGGGTGAATAATAACAAACATATGTTTTCAAAGGAAATGTTTTGAGTACCAACACCTGAAGGAAAACAGTCATTTTCTTTTACGACAGGGGTGATTCGTGGATTATTTTTACCCGAAAATATTTCCTGGATGTTGTCCTGGGTCGGGCAAAGTGTTATTGGGATCTCCAACAGTAATTTTTCAGTAGTAGCCTCGAACCTGAATTTGTACCCAGTTTATGGGAACAGGCTCGCCCCTTGGGACTTAAACATAACTGACGAAATATGGGTGTTACTCTACACCTCCTGCCAACCCTTCGGGAAATAGAGGCGAGATGTAGTGTTATGTTTATTATTAAAATAGATGCGACCTACGCGAGAAGTTATCGCTTGACATCGGCTGGACGATCTATATCACTTACTAGCGCGGGTGCAGCTGTTTCATCCGCATTACTCTCGATCCCGTGGGAATATGGGGATAAAAAGTATCCAATGTCCTAGTCTAGACCATGGTCTACATAATTATGTGCTAAATTTCATCAAAATACTTTCAGCCGTTTAAGCGTGAAAGCGTAATAAACAAACGAAGCCTAGAGTAAAACTGTTCACAAAATAACTAAAACACAGTAAAACGAAGATAAAATAATACACAAGAAGTATGAGTGAACTCACGTGTATGAGATCTTCTCGTCAGGTTGTGAGAACTGCGGCGGCTGCCACGTGAGGGTGAGCCATGTTGCTGAGTGAGACGACACAGCTAGCGAGTGCGGCGGTGATGGTATACCTGCTATCTCCTTCTCTTCTGTTATGAAGAAAATACAGAATGAAGATAAGGAACATAATTATTTTTTTACTAAGTAGAATCCTTTAAAAGTCGTTGTTGAAGTTATCAATTACCGTGCTTTGTGAAAAATTTAAATGAAAGCTACAGAAAATTCGGAACAATGAAGTAGGTTAGTTAACAATGAAGGATTAAAGTAAGTATTAAGATTTTCTACTTAATTTTGTTATTTTCGATTCGTTAGAAATAATTTAATAGATGGTAAAGACGTTTTTCAGCTTTCTACAAATGTGGATTTTATCGGTTAAGGTCTGGCATTTTTACTGAACTGTGCCTTTTTGGCGCAACCGTGAGGCACACTGTTCTACTAATTTCTTACATCGGACGCTTTTTATTTGTTTTTGATCTGAAGGCCAATTCTCGTAATTTAAAACGTTCAAAATCTAGTCGCAGTCTCATCTCGGCGACAAACAAATGTCAAATACTTGTCAAAATGTAGGGAAATTAGACGGTTTTT
Source organism: Apamea anceps (assembly GCA_951799955.1). Taxonomy (NCBI): domain Eukaryota; kingdom Metazoa; phylum Arthropoda; class Insecta; order Lepidoptera; family Noctuidae; genus Apamea; species Apamea anceps. Next base: position 2,004,131 of record OX637518.1, read on the forward strand.
TTGACAGATTGAGACTGAGATCAGACTGTGAACGTTCTTAAAATTACGAGAATTGCCCCTCTGATGTATGTATCTGGTGTATTTTAGTCTATGCTAAATAAATGTATTTTCTTTTTTCTTTACCCCGACAAAATCCACAGACAAAGTATTGCTTCTCAAAACTTCCTAAAGCCCACAACTTTCATATGGGATATTCATTCACTCACCATTTTCTGTGACATTGAAGAGCAGCATGCTGGAAGGCAACGACTCCCCGAAGCTGTTGGACGCGACCACGAACACGTGGTACGTACTGTTCGACTCCAGACCCTCGAGGTGCGCCATCGTGTCTGTTACGTTCATTTTCTGTATCAAGCAAAGAGAGAATTTCTTGTAAATTTGTTGAACACATTAAGGGCCAAAGAAGTATATCATTTATAGCTCGTATAAAAACTTTTGGGTGTCACGGCCATTGTAGCTTAGAGTTGAATAAAGTCTAGCGTAGTTTTCTCAGCTAAAAATATACAGGCTGATTAAATGCCTTAAGTTTTCTCTACCAGTCCATCATGAGATAATATGGTAGGAGCATTATTTTTGTAAAATTAAACAAAAAATCAAACCTAGAGTAAAAACTTTTTTACCGATAAAAACAACCGACTTTCAAAACAAACAGTACAAAGTGAAAAATAATTTTAATTTTGGAAGACGGTGTGTGTTCGTTTCGTTTTGTACACCGACTTCCGTAAATTTTTCGAAATCGATCGACAGTTGCCGGTATTGTGTATCATGCATACAAGAAAAAAAATATACAGTCGAATTCAGAACCTCCTCCTTATTGAAATCGGTTAAAAAAATTGAAATGTAACACCTATTTTATGAATATCACCTACATATTTAGGCCCTTTGTACACCCACGCTTTTCTTGCCATGAAAAACTACGGTTTATTCGCGTGTGTAGGCACGGTTGTCGGTGTTGTATGGATCGCTATGGAAGCATGTTGACGGACACGTTTTTCCCACGCCCGTAACGAAAAGAAACCGCGCCGTGTACAAAGGGCCTTAAAGCCTGAAAAATTGAAACTAAAGAACACTGAATCGAATTAGTTGTAGTCACAGTGAAGGAAAAGTACCATTCCATTTTATTCTACCTTAGTCTACCTAAGTTCTAGGTATTGCACAAAGCCCCAGTTAGAACCTAAGAAATCTATTGTTAGAAACTTAAGGTGTATTTCGATGCACGGCACGTTGGAATTCAAACGGAAAATGCTTAGTGGAGCAGAAGAATTTAATGGGTAACCGTCAGGAGCCCTAACATAGAATAGGAAAACGAAGGAAAGGTTTTTTATAAGAACGTACAGTGGCTATTTGAGTCATTCTAAAATTGTAATGGGACTTGGGGAGTTGGTATCCGAGACAGACCAGACATTGCAAAAGAAGTTTGCGGAATATTAATCGAGCTGGGAAATATTATGTAGTATTAATCTGCAGTTTGATTTATATGCAATCGTTTGTTTTTAATATCTGACGAAAAATGTTAACGCGTGGCGTTCATAGTCATGTACTGAATCCATGCTAACAGGTTGTGCGTCGGTGCCTGCAACCCTGTATACAGGATAAATTTTTAACCAGTGAGCAAACTGAAATCATAAAATCAGAACATGCTTCTGTACCACGTGTTAAAAAAAAAATTAGGTCTACCATACATTTTGATCGCGTCGGTATTGCATCTTTCATTGAAACAGTTGATTTATTTTTTGATAACCGAAGAAAAATTTCAACGTTAGGCAGTCTAGAATCATGTGCTGAATTCATGGTTACAGTTTGCGCACTGTTTAATTTATCTTGTATACATGTTTAGCAAAAACGATTCAAAAACATAAAAGCGTTTTTCTCGTTGGATAACGATTACACTTGAGATAAAAATTTGCCAAGAATAACCAAGTACAATAGAAACTGCCTAGCAATGTGTGTGCGTATTTATAACCACATGCCAAGCTACTTTAAGTCTCTAAGTATAAGGTTGTTAAAGCTTAAATTGTATAAGTGGTTTAAGTGAACGTAGTTATTATAAGTAATTTGAAAGAGTTTATGGATAGTAAATGTTGATAAGTTTCTTTATTGTTTCTCTATTGTTACAGATTATTTGCCAAAATTTTTGTATGCTATAACATAGCAAAACATGTTTGTACTTTTTATTTTATTTAACACCATTTTTATACAATGTTTTATGCAAATAAATGATTTATTATTAAGACCTATTTCATATGTCTGGTTTCGAAATACTACAGAGTCAAATTAAAGTAGCTAGCGAAACTCCACAGACGTGATGGGAATCGATATCGAAACATAATTAAACAAAAAAAAAAAAAAATGATCTGATGATATTATGTCGAGGTCTGATTATAATTCTGTGAATAGGTATTTGTTACGGTCGCTATCTAATCATAAGTTTGATCAGCATACAACCTGGGGGCTTACCACCAGCTCTTATATAAGGGCAGAAGTTGAACTGCACTGCTTTTTTGTACTTAGTCATAGAACAAAAAAGCAGTGCAGTTCATCTTCTGCTCTGTTCTAATAGCTGGTAATAAGCCCCCTGACACTGACCTGCAAATTGCAAAAACGGTTAGAAAATTTGAATTTCGCGGGCTGGCTTAAAGCCTTCATCATATTCTAAATATATTTTGTGTCACTCACGTTATAAGTAGTCTGCATGGTGTTGTAGCTGTAGGGCTGCGAGTTGTTGTCGAGCTTCTGCCAGTGCACCACGTAGGAGGTGACGTTGGCGCCATCTTGCGGCGCCGCCCAGTGCAGCAGCGCGGCGCGCGCGCCCAGCGCCGCCTGCAGCTCGCGCGGCGGCCCGGGGAGCGCGCCTGTGCCTGGGGGGGGGGGCTGCTACTGAACAGGTGTGGCCGTAGTGTGTCCTGGCTTATTGTGACGCCTCGGAACAATTCATGACTAACGCTTTTTATACGACACTAGAATTTTATGCCAGTTGCAGAAGGCAGTTCTTCTTGTAAAGCTGGTTTTTAATTTTGAGAAGAGTATTAAAAGAATAATGGACTTCAAATTCTATATAGCCTACCTAGCTATCTATTTTATTAAAAAATTGTGACCGCATAAAACGTGCCAATTTTAACGTCAAGTCTCTGTTAGTCAAACTGTAATTAATTTTGCTAAAAATAAAGGATCTAGTACCAACAATACAATATTTCATTATGCTCTGTAGACTAACCTTCCTCGAAGCACTGCACGATGTTCCCGATGTAGGGCACGCAAGAGTTGACCCCGCCGCTGTATGCGCCCGCGCACACGCCGCGGCACGCCGCCGGCACGCCGCGCCGCACGCAGCACTGCTCGTGGTTTCGGCCTGAGCAACACATAGCTTATAAATATGGACACATAAAAGCACAGGTTTTCAGGAAAATATTGATAAAAATATTTTTCATTACCTTCCAAAAGACGCAGATTATGGAAGGAACATCAAGTTTAATAATTAAATCTGCCCAACCAGCTCAACATATCTGGCAATAAGGCTCGCACTCTGTTCCGTGGAACTTCACTAAAATCTTCTTTTCTTGCTCTGAGTTTGGCAATATGTTGGTAAGTAACACCTCTACTTAACCTTTCACAAGATACAGGTGTTATGTTATCTAAGTATCTGGATTGTAAGTCAAGGACAATTTTTTTTACAAAAGAGAGATTTGGACGTAGATTAAAACTCACCTCCAGCGCCACATCTGAGTAGTTTATGGAAGTCCTGCGCACAGAGCGGCGCCAGCATGCGCAGGTCGGACATCTTGGCGTCGTACGAGCACAGCGGCATGCACACGCCCGCCAGCTGCACGCGCTCGCAGCACGCCGTCACGTTGTACGAGTTCGCTACTTCTTCCTCTTCTTCTATCACCTGAGGAGAGAAGTAAACCCTTAGACTCATATTATGCTTGAGGTTTTTGTAGTAGTACGAAAAGAACCACGACAGATGTCTTGTCTATCCTAGTTTAAAATTTGCTGCAATATTTGCAGGACTACGCTACAACAGGAACCCTTCATCATATTTCATTCGTATGTCCTATTCATACTCTGCACCCTAAATACGTAACACACTTTCAAGCACAATTTGAATCATTTTGAAGGATAAAGCTTATCTATTGCTTCGTATGTTCGAAAAATTTGTCTGCTCAACAACGTAAATAACGCAATGAATGTTGTCATACTTGTCAAAAGGCATAGAGTACGGAGCCTACTTAAAATGCTTTAGTCACAATATTAGTTCTTGTGGGTCGGTACTCACTTGACTCTGTGTCCTGAAGATCAGTCTGGGAGATGCATCTCCTACTCCATGTTCATTCACTGCTTCCAAGTAAATCTCGTAGTCCATGTTGGATTCCAAGTCTTCTAAGATATATGGAGATTGTATCTGTACAAAAAATGGTAGTGTTACATAGATGTCCATGATTTTTTTGGTAGGGAAGGCAGTTTCATAGCATATTAGTATGAAAGTAGACCAGCCTTGAGCTAGTTTAATCATTACATTGATAGTTTCCACCTCCAGCATTGCGTATGCTGGAGGAACTAAATATGTAAAAAACCAGAAGTATCTACATCTAAGTTTCATCATCATTCAGCTGAAAGACTAATAAATAAACTAATCACTGCCCCAATGACCGGTCCTATGCTTCCCGCACCAACCAGAAGGCCCAACGTGGGTATACCAGCAAAAGATTGCACAACAACCTGGTCACGGGAATCTGCTAGATAAAATCTTACCTTCTCCAGAATCCTGTACTCATCTCCAGCCTGCAGGGTCTTGTAATGCAAGTTGTAGTACTGCACGGTGTCTGCTAATGCTGCTGGTGGGGACCAGTGGACCACTGCGTAGTCTGTGTCGATGTTCGTGAGGTACAGCCGCGAGGGCGCGCCCGGGAGCACGCCGTAGCCGCGGAGCAGGCAGTTTGTGTAGGAGTTCATGTAGCGGAGACATCTGGTGGGAAAAATGGTAGTGAAGAATCTAGAAGCATTTTTTTCATTTTGTTACACTTTGATATTTACAGGTTTATTTGTATACGTTGCTTAAAATTGAGTAATGATTACCCTCTGTACCTTTATGTCTGAACTGTAAAAGAGACTTTAACCCCTGAGTGGTAACCCCTATGGTCCTATCTGTCTGATAGGAACTGTCGACTCCAATTAGCTTATTTAAAAAAAAATCACGTGTAAAAGTAATTGCGATATCCTATTTAGAAATACATTATTTCATTTCGTCGTCAAGACGAAAGCTATAAGTGTTAAAACTTATTTTTGCAATGTGTCATGTTGAGTTTTGTGTTTAAAGTTTGAAATGTTTTGGGTTTTAAATTAGGGAAGTGAGTGATAGGTGCTTTGGACGGTGGCTTTACAAACAATCTGGGGGTCTCTATGTCTAGCCAGGTCTCTATGTGTGTATTTATAGAAATATGTTATATGAGTATGTTTTATATTGTGTGGACACGACGCAAAAGCGGCGGGCGATGCGATGCGACAGTGTGGGATAGGGGAACAAGTCATTTTACGCGGTCAAAACCGCGGACAGAACCTAGTGTTTCATATTATGTAATTGAAAAACGAGAGTACCTACGAAAATTAAAATGAATGTACGGAAAATAAACATCGATGGATTTCGAAATCCTCTAAAGGAAACGTCGAAAAATGTCTCTTTGTTAAAGAACCCTTGTTATTTATGAATTTAAGGATACTTTGTTAGGCTTCACCGACATTTTAAGAGTTCAAGGGATTCATAAACAATACGCTTGGATTGTTATATGATTTCTCCGTAGCTTGCTTATTAACGAAGGTATGTAGGTAGGTACTCATTTTGTTTTTTTGGGTTTAAAATTGGTTTATTTTTGTTTGTTTTCGAATTCTTTGTTATAACAAGAGAAAATTATCAAATTATGGAGTTCGACTTCGTAAAACAAACTCAAACGAAATGAGACTGGTGCCATGGTTTGAAACTCTGATGATTTTCGTTTAGAAGTGACTTTCCTTTGGAATAATTATATTTTAACGTCACTGGAGTGAGATTCTGTATTCTGCTTTTGTCTATACAGGGGGTGCAGTTGTGGCCCAGTGGTAACAGCCGCGACTTACGAGTTGTAGGTCGTAGGGTCGAACCCAGACAAGCTTTAGGTACTTTGTGTAAATTATTTATCACCAATCCTCTCAAAACGTTGCGGAAAACATCGTGAGGAAACGAGCATGTCCTAGAACCCAAACTTCGAAGATATGTGACATCTACCAACGCGCACTGGGCGCGCGTAGTAGATTATGGCCCACGCCCCTCAATGAGAGGAAGCCTGTGTCCCAGCAGTGGGAACGTAATAGGCTGATTAAGCTATGCTTGTAGCGGCATCTGTACCGCCACATGCGAACTACGCATCATACTGAAGTTACACAAAATCCTGCATCGCGCAAGCAGAGTTTACCGCACAACGAGCATAATACGTCACGACATTAATAATCATCGGGCAGTAGCCCACCAGGCACGACACCTGTCTGGTCGGAGGGTGCTCCCTTTTCTATGGAAGACGAGTAAACTTTACACCCTGTTCCTCATACCTGTATATGCTTATGCTGTACAGGACCCACAGAGCCGCATTAGCTTCGAAGACTATTGTAAATTTTGTGAGGCACAAACTTGTGAATATATCTCGTAAAGTTAGGGTCTACCAGTATCCCCGTAACTTGAATAGTTGGATACGGGCAGAATACTTGCAAATAAACTTAAACCCGATAGTGGTCGAAGTTCTGCGGGGAACTTCACTAACTCCGCTCAGATATTTAGTTTAAAAATCATATTTTAGAATGTTTTAAAGTTACCTCATGAAACTTGGAAGATTATTTTAAAAATATTGCAGAATAAGTACGTTAGAGTTAAATGTGTTAGCTTTTCGTGTTGGAGAAATAAACTGTCTTGAAGTTTATGAAATAAGCTTTTGTATAAAATAATTCCATAGACTTAACTGAAGTAATCTTTGTGAAGTGCCTAAGTAATGCTATTATTCTTGCGGGTAAGAGATTACGACGAATAGATTTCGTTTAAAAATTGACTTAGATAAGACTATCTCGGTGGCCTGGTGGTCGAAAGCGTGACAGCTGAATGTGAGATCTTGGGTTCGATCACCAGGTAGGGTAAATTGTAGTCTAGTTTTCCCATAGTCATTTTCTCAATAGCATCCCCGACACTTACTATAACTATCCTTCTCAAATATTTTAATTTGTATTTTTAAAACTAGCTTCAGCCCGCGACTTCGTCCGCGTGAAATTTCTTATTCCCCCGTCCCACTTCGTCGCATTGCATCAATTACTGCGTTTTCACTTAGCGTTCTTTCTGAAGTTTTTATTTTTGCTCTGCTTTTAAGGGTCGTAGCGTAATTTTAAAGATTTGGGCAATAACATGCAAAAATATCTTTTCAAATCCGATTGGTAGTTCCAGAGATTAGCACGTACAATACCAACACTTCAGCTTTATTATTAGTATAAACTGAACCTTACGTTTTTCTAACAACGATATTAAAGTATAAAGTGCTTCTGCCTACCCCTTCGAAAAATAATACTACGATGTTATATTGGTTAAAAAAAAGTTAATTAAAACCTCAGTTATATTGGCACTCAATGGCGCCGATTCCCTTGTTCACAAACTAAACTAAATTTAAGTTCAATGCATCTTTATCTTTCTATTTAATTTAGAAAAGGACGAAGATAAATATTAGTTTAGTCCTTTCAAACTAGTCAGCGCATGACGTAAATTAACGTATTTTTAGCAGCCATGTTTTTAATCACGTCTAATCTGTCTATAGAGTATCTTAATTTGACAGGAGTAAACTAATATTTTATCTTCTGTCCTTTTCTTAATGAAATAGAAAGAAAAATATGCACAGAACTTAAATTTAGTTTAGTTTGTGAACAAGGGAATCAGGGCCATGTCTACCAACTATTCGCTAAGGCCACTGCGAATTGGTCTAGATAAGGGAGAAGTTCGGGTGGCGAATCGATTTATTGGAAACTTTGTTCCAATTTTTAATCCAATTAGTCGGTTTTCAATTCGCGCTAATTGAGCATGAAATTGGGACAGCTGATAAGGTTTCCAGCTTACATCTCTAGCTGAAATTGTTGACCGAGTTATGTCAACGTAAAGGGCTAATTTACTAGTATTTCATGCAAAAGTCCTAAAGAAGTCTCCGTTTCTTGTCTCTGTTCTTCGAAGTTTAGGTAAATAGGAACTACCTATTCCTATCACTGTTAATGACTAATACGAGACTTTGTAAAGTCTTCATAAATTCATATATATGTCTTACCAGGAAATAAAATTGCTTTATAGAAACTCGCGTTAAACAAAAAATATCAAGAAAAACACACACGCCGTACATTTGTGTACTTTGAGCAAGAGATATATAAAAAAAAACAAACTCACTTAAAATGATTAAAATCAAGCGTCGTAATGTTCCCGCTGCACAGCGGCAGACAGGACTCGGGCAGCCCCTTGGAGCGGCAGCAGGGCGTGTGGTCCATGCCGTTGGCGAGGCAGCCGAACGTCACGCCGGCCCAGGGGGCGCAGATCATCAGGTCTGTCACCTGCAGCTGAGGGTTAACATCGGCTCTCTGGGTGATCGTGCGTTAGTCACAAGTGGAGTGGTGGTGGTGAGATGGTGTGGGAGTTAGTGGTACTGATAGTTATGGTTATGAAGGTATTATGTGTGAGGGTAGACAGGTGATGAATTTTGGGGTTGGAGTGCTCCTTTAACACGGCAATTTATGGGATTAAACATCAGTCAAGTAAAAAGTATTGTAAACTATTGAATCATAATCAGCCTATAATGTTCCCACTGCTGGGACACAGGCCTCCTCTCTGTGAGAGGGTGTGGGCTGTAATCTACCACGTGGGCCCAGTGCGGGTGGAAACTATTGAATACTGGAGTGCATAAATTGTCTGCAATTTAAATGTCTTTTTGAAATTATTGTACAGACGCCAGCACATCAAGCTATATATCATAATCAAGCTACACAGGATAAATTTTTATTCAGTGCGTAAATTTTCACAGGGTGTTCTACCCATGAATATGAACAACTTTCACTATGGGACCATCTCTGAAATCACAAAAAAAAATCAGCTGTTTCTTATAAAAGTTCAATACCTACTCGACCAAAATGTATGAATCTGCTGATTTTTTTTTTCGTGATTTCAGAGATGGTCCCATAGTGAATGTTGTTCATATTCATGGGTAGAACACCCTGTAAAAATTTACGCACTGAATAAAAAAATATCCTGTATATATATATCATAGAATCATTACTACATAACTTGTTTATTGAAGTACTCACATCAAGATTCAGAAAAAGACTGACACACACAGGTACTAGTTACGGAGACGATGCCCTAAAACGTGAGTAATATGACAAAGGTTCCAAATATGGTCAACTTTTTCACAACCTGATTTTACGTGATAGGTTTTATAATGATGATTAATGAACTCATCACCAATACACACAGATGTTCGTCGCCCCAACTTACTGCAATCTCCGAGGTCTTGGTGGGGTCGCACAGCTTGTCGACACAGCCGTAGTGGTTGACGCCGGCGGACACGCAGCAGCCGCGCACGTCGGGCAGCTTGGGGGCTGCCGCTACCTCCGTGGACTTCATCTTACCGGGAGTCAGGGTTAGGGACCTAGGGGAACATTGGTCCGGTTAGGAACAGCCATTAGCTTGTAAATTAACTGCCTGTCTACTTATGCAGCCGAAATATCGAATCGTGATTTTATTTTTCTAACTGAACAGACAGCTGTGCCGCTCGGAATTTGTTGCGCCACTTCTTCTTCCCAGATAAAGCACTAGGAAGTGGTGAACTGGGGCGTTTTGGGGGGCACTGTCTTATGTAATTTTATCGTTCAAAAACTGCTAATTATCTGCCTAGTTTGAATAAATGACTTGATTTTGAAATCAAATATGTTTGTCGTTTTTTTCACGATCCGTGAGCGTGATTAGAGTCGTGGTTGTAAAAGTAGAGAGTCGCTCAAAATGAAAATGAATAGTGATAAACCAAGATCCAAAACAAAAAGAAGATTCGTCCTTGAGTGAAAGCGGTGTAAATGTATAAATAAAAGCTGCAGGCGAAACAAAACGTAATAAAATACTGCAAGTGCTGCTACTGACGAAGGTATCTCAAAATTCTGAGAATTTTAATTATAAGATACAGATAGGTATCTACATTTACTGCACGGAATGGAAGCAAATGCTAGTATTCCTGGAATCACGGAGTAATTTAAACGTCTTCTAGGTACTTGATTCGAAGAAACCCTGCAAATTCGATCTATTTACCTGCTCTCTGAATGAATTCACAAAAACAATATTGTATGTGTTATGTTATATAAAATAGTTACGAATAATATAGTTTAATTAAGGACCACGGTAACGCATTAGGAATTCCCTGTAACGTTAGTTGCTTGTGATAAATAAATAAAAATAAAAATCACCCAAATAATGAGCAAGCGATCATTGACTTTTGAACATTGTTAATGTTCAACAGATTTTGAATTGAATTTGTTTTATTTTATCTTAAACTAGCGCACGGCCCCGATTCGCAAGGTTTTTACGATTTGACAAAAACATCTAATGACATTGAATACATTGTCTAAATGATGGTGAAAACGCAGAATAACGCGGTCACACAGACAGCCACGAAAAGCGACTTTAATTTATATATGGATTCGGAAACCTGACAGCTATGTAGACACAATAGTTACACATACATGTTTCCAACATAAAGGTATTACAAACAGCTTTGATAACAACTCACCTGATCGCATAACTTGGCAAGCTGGATCCATGAATATTATAGGAAGTCACTGTGATCTCATACATCGTAAAAGGCAGCAAGTCGTTCAAGACAAAATAGGTCTTATTCGGAGGTACTTTGTAGGTCATGGGTAGAATAACCTTCATTGTGTCATTGTTCTTGATGGAACTCTCTGAGGGGTCGATGAGGTGGGCATCGAAGGAGCGCAGGGTGGTGACGTTGACCACGTACTCTGTGACTGAGTCTGTGTTCTCGACAGGGGGGCTCCAGGATATGTTCAGTTGTTTTTCGTTGAGAGGTTCCACTTCTACGTCTTCTGGGGGGCTTGGGAGCAGCTCTGTAAAGGAGGGTATGGTTAAAATTGTGCATATAGGGACACGTTTATTAACGTAATCGTATGTCACTTTATGTGATTGGCTAGTTATTGCACGTACGACACACACAACAACAATAGCGAATAGCTTCATTTTTAGACAAAATTTTCAAAAAAAAAAAAAACAGAAGTAGGTCTTCAGAAACTGGTATTTAGTAGGTACAGTGACTAAAAGAGATAAGTAACCAGGGTCGTCGGATATAGTTGAAGTTTAGTCAGAAACCGATGGATGTTGTCGAATTATATTTAATAGTAAACAGTTTATTTATCTAAAATCCCAGTTTATTTATCTAAGACCCTGGTTACTTATCTCCTTTGGTGACCGTAAGTTTGTGAAGTCAACCAGCCTTTTTGTAGGAGCATTGTTAACAGCTTCTAGGACAATAGTTGAGTATCAAATTGATAAAAAAGGGGAACAAAAACTTTGTGCAAAATCAACGAAAGCTTTATCAAAAACTTACCAATCCCTTCAACAATGCAGGCTAACGTCTTCTCCATGTAAGAAGCACACGAGTAGTGTGTCTTGATGTTGTCGGTCACAGGAGTGAACTCTCCTCTGCACACGTCCTGGCAGATGTCAGGCACCCGCTCCTGGACACAGCAGGGAACGTGGTTGCGGCCGTCTGCCATGCATCTGGTGGAAATAAGGTTTTGATGAAGAGCTTGTGGGTAATGCTATCAGCTTAGAATTTATAAGAAGTTCATCAAACTATTGATGAACAGTTTGTGGGCTACTGCATGAAACTTGGAATTTATAATAAGGTAGGATGTAATGTTTTTGGTGATGGATGAACAAAAAGCAGGCAGTCCTCATGATGGTAAGTGGACACTGCCACGTATAGATCATGTCACGCATAATCAGCCTTCAATGTTCCTATTGAAAAATTGGTCTGTTAGAGTGCAATTTTCTTCCTGTTCCGCTAGTAGATAGAAAAGTCATACTTTATTACCCCTTATAAACTGATCTCCAGGTTTTGATAAATTGCTGTTGAAAACTAAGGGTAGTTCGGAACACCGATCGGATCAATCTGTCTTAATAAAAAAAATTGTGATTGATTACTGACGTTAAGGCTAAAGGGCTCGGTCGTTTTAGTTTGGGCTATAAAACATTACTTTACACCTTTCTTAAATATTTTAAGTGAGCATCATGTAATAAATAGTCTTCCAGACAGTATTTTGGCTAGGGCGGCCAGTCTCGGCGGAGACTAGCTTTCGGTACGGGAGATATTATAGTGCAAAAGTGTGTACGCAGACACAGATGCACTCTCTCTCAAAGTCTGATGGGACGGCAATCCGATACGACCGGAGAGAGATCAGGCGCTTGGCCAAAGATTTAACGTGCTTTCTGAGGCACGGGATTATTCGCCGCCAACTTCCAAACTCCGGAGCTGTTAATGAGAAATTCGTAATGGACAAACCCAATAACACTAACCCCATGCCCCATGCTTAGCAGTCGTGGTTGCGAGGACGAGACCACCGCGGCAGTTAAATCATCATCATCATCAGTAGGTACAGTCACGAGCACCAATAAGTCAACACTCGCTAACTTTCAATTGCGATTTTTTCGTGAAATAATGAATGCAACGTTGAAATACGGCACGTTACATAAACCTATGGGTTCGAAAATGCTATGTTCGTAACAACATAAAATTTCATTAAAAAATAAAGGAGTAAATCGCTTTTGAATAAAGCCGAGTGTATACATACTTTTGCTCGTGACTGTACGACATTAACGAGGTACTTCGATTACTTTCTCAAAATAATCGTTTCAGCTTTAGGTTTATAATGTTTCTAATGTTCGTCAATGACATAGTTCTCTCAGTAAAATACAGCAATTGCTCTATTTTCGCTGATGATTTAAAAATCTATAAAGAGATAAACTCATCCGTCGACGTCCATTTGCTCCAGGCTGACCTCGACGCAGTCCACGACTGGTGCTTAGAAAACCGCATGTCTCTCAATGTGAAAAAGTGCTACCACATAACTTTCACCAAAAAACGTAAACCTATTCCTACTTCTTACTTAATAAATGGGGTAACACTTCAAAAAGTGGACACGATTCGTGACCTGGGAGTCCACCTCGACTCAAAACTCACTTTCGTTAGCCACATTGACAATATCACTGCCAAAGCTGCAAAAATGTCTGGCCTTATAAAAAGAATATGTCGGGATTTCCGGTCGATCTCTACCCTCAAGGTGCTCTTTAATACTCTGGTGAGAAGTCTACTGGACTATGCATCGCCGGTTTGGAACCCTACTTACCGCGTTCACGTAGACAGGATTGAACGTATCCAAAGAAGCTTCACTAGATACCTTCGTTTTAGGAGCCCCAACTGTCCACGGGATGTTTCTTACGATCAAAGGCTCAGTCATTTTAAAATGTCTTCACTTGAACACCGAAGAGACGTAACGGACCAAATCTTTCTCTATAAAATCCTAAACGGTCTACTAAATGTTCCCGATCTTTTGGCGGAATTAAATATAGCTGTACCGCGACAGAACTCTATTAGGTCTAGTCGAGAAACCGTTACCTTTGCCTTACTTGCAAGTCGTACTAACCTTGGTAGCACCGCACCCATGAACCGTCTAATAGGAAAATATAATAAAACTGCTACACGAACCAATAGCATCGACATCTACTCTAACCCTTTGCGACAATTTCGATCGAAACTTTTAACCAGGTCGGAGTCTCGAGTATCCAGCTCCGAGTCTCGAGTCGTCTGTGCGACACGAGCCACCCAATAATAATTGTATTTAAGTACTTCCTTTCCCTTCCCTGCCAGCCGCCTCCTTCTTTTTGTTGCTTTTTTTAATTGTTTTTGTATTCTCGATTGTATTTGTGAACATCGCTCATTTTAATTTTTAATTTTTAATGCTACTTTTATATCATATATTGTGTAATTTACCTAACGATATGTTGTACTTACTATAATTTATTTCTGTGCTAGTGCTGTGCACTTCTGTAAGTGACGAGCTCACAATTCCTAAAACCGTATGTGATTTTTGTTTATGTATGTCGTAGTGAGTAAGTCGTTGAAGTGCCATATAAATAAATAAATAAATTGTTATTCTTAACTGTTGCGATTCAAACTAGTCACGATATAAAATAGCTATTTGCTTTTCTAAAATAGATTTCTATAAAATGATAGTATTTTCACGGATTATTGGATACAGGTACTTAACGGGGACATAATCGGAGAGAGGCACAGAAGGGTTATGAAATGTCGATGTAACTTACCGAGTGACTTCTTCGAAATCTAAATTCTCCTCGCATACTAACAGTAAAGTTATGGGATAGTTTCCAAAAAATTGAGTATAATAAAAAGTACTCACTTGACAATAGCAGGGAAGTCAGGCTGACAAGTCTCGGGGTCCTGCCCCGTTCCTTCCAGAATGGTCTGGATGCTGCAGAAGCCGAGGCAGCCCTTCGTGACGTTGGCAGAGATGCAGCAGTCTGTGTAGTTGTGTGATAAGGCCAGAGAAGATAACGTGGGGATGTTCGCTGAATAGCTGTCTGTCACGTTCTGGTTCTCTGGTGGTGTCAGTCCTCGGGATATTACTGGAAAAGAATGAGTTGGTAGAAAAATGGCTTTCTTTGGTGAAGTCATGATTTAAGGGTCCGTAATTGTAGAGATTTCAGCAAAAGCGACGGAGCCCCATAGGGCCGAAGCCTGCCAGGGTAGCGGGATCGTCCGAAAGGGTTACCGCTGCCCTGGAACATAAAGGGCTAAGGAAGGAACACGGGTGGGTTTTAGTCAGTAAGAGTCTGACACTCCCTTCTGCTCCACCCAGAGCGGGAGGGGTCATTTGATGATTTCCCATCCTCAAAAAAAAAAAAGGGTCCGTAATTGTACCTTAGCTTTGGGCCATTGTCAGACCTTGTTCACATTGTAGAACGCAAATAAAGATATGAACATTATTATAAAGCTACAGACTAATCTAACTAGTTCCCCTTTTGCAAGACAAAGGCCTTCCTCTCCTTTTCCAACACGGTTATGTTTTCTGCTAATGCGAGCCAGTAGTGCGAAGTAGTATCGGCCGAATGTTCGGCCGTTTCCTGCGACGAAGTTACTATTTGGTTCAGTCGGTCCCGATCCTACACTCCTACACTCTTTCGAATATTGACTGTAGTCCCGACCCAACTAAGCCGATCCGATTTTTTTTTTCGCATTTTCCAATAATATTCGGTTCGGCCATGTGTCGGTCCGATCTGAACATTCGCACTTTGCACTTCGGAGTAGGCCAGGCCAGTTCTTTCGGTAGGCTACGATATTATTCTGCTGGGTATAGGCTACCTCTTTTGCCTACTAACAATCTCAAACCTGAAGCAGTTGCTTCCAGGTGTTACTGTCATCATAATCTCTTGAATTTTTGTTGTTCTATTAATGAAAGCCTCTATGACTCCAAATAAATTTCACAGCGATTAAACAAACCTGTAAGTTTATGGAAGCTTCTGACTGGTGGCTCCGTATTCAGCTCACACATGTACAGCCCTGCGTCTGAGGGCTTCACTGACTTGATGACCAGCGCCCAGACATCGCCTCCCTTCGCGATACCAGGGCCCGGGAGAGGCTCGTCAGCTAAGAAGAAAGGATTCATTAGTACACAAATATTAAGCTATCACTCTCCTGCGCTAATCTATGACATTAAAAAAGGTTCCCTATTAAACGAATTTTCACCCCCTTGGATTTAGTGGGGTGACCGATCCCTTTTTCGGTGTTGTAAGAGGCGATTGATGGGCTGTGCCAAGGGTCCTGTCGATAACAATGTATGTAACTAAATGGGGAATGTTAAGGGTTGATCCTGCCATTAACACTTTATGAAAAATCTATGACCATTCATTTTGGAAATGATCATTGAGGCACCATTTTTGGTAATGAAACTATTAGATGACCAACAACTTTATTACTATATATGTATTCTACAAAACGACTTCAATAGTGTTCTTTGAAGAGCCCTGACCTTAAATACTAAATAGATATTCTAAGAATGGGGGAACTGCTAAGTAAATCTTCGTCGACTGTATCTTGCTGAAGCCATTATAATTGCAAATTTAGAAGCGCTTCGTTACACGTAAATAATGTATTTGGTGCAAGGTCGAGAGCAGCTAGCTATTTAAGGCTTAAACTTTTTAAACGGAGGTAGGTAAGTAAGGTGGTTTAAAAGGTCAATGTTAAGGCCAATATTTCTAGAATATATTATGTGATTTTGAATAACTGAAAATGCATAGTAATCATTGTTAAGTGATTACAATATGTTATAGATCATAAACGTTAAAATCTATATTCTGTAGGTAATCAGAAGGTCAATTCCCGTAATTAAAAACGTTCAAAATCTAGTCTCGATCTCCTCTCAGTGACAATCAATGTCAAAAACTTGTCAAAAACGTAGGGAAATTAGAGGTATTTTTGACAGATTGAGACTGAGATCAGACTGTGAATGTTCTTAAAATTACGAGAATTGTCCTTCTGTATTCGTTAAACAAATAATAGAATTTTACAGGATTTTTGTTACAATATGTTCTACAAATAACTATGCTGAGAATCATATTTTTCAGTAAATTTTTCGAGATATCGCCAAGCGGTTAGTTGGCTCTTCACGTGATCAGAGGGCTGGCCTGTTTCTTGGCCAAAGAATTAGCATCGCCATACAACGTGGCAATGCTGCCAGTCTTTTGGGCTTCTTTTGCTTGTTTTTTTTTTCACATGTACATTATGTATTATTATTTTAGATTTAATTTGAATTAAAGATTGTAACTTGGAAAAAAAAAAATCAAATACTCTTGTATTTTCGAGTTTGGAAATGTAGAATTTAACTTCTTACTACGTACCTACTCAGTGAACCCATAATAGTAAAGTAATAGTAGTAATTCCAATATTCCAACGTCTATAGCCGTTCAATATCCTGGAAGGTGCTAAGAATCAAAGCTAATACTCACAGTCATCATGCAGCACATCGACCCTGTCATCTCTCGTGACCCTGACGCCTCCAGCCGTCAGAAGCTGCAGGTCTTTCGCCCGCCTCCACAGCACAGGTCTTCCCTTAGCCCCGAGGACCACGCACGTGAGGAGGGCATCCTCTCCACTCCTGATCGCGACTCCTCCGACTGCTGGCGTCCTCATGTACGCTTTGGGCTCGGGTTCTGTCTCTTCTTGCGAGCTGCCCGTAGAGGTGCTTGCACTTTCCACTGATTCATTTCTTACTAGTTCTGTGGACAAGGAAAATTGAGTTGTTAGAGGTGAGATAGTTTTTAATATGGTATTATTTATTTATTTTGGCCTATGTTGACCGCTGCAGGGCGAAAGCCACCCTTTCTTCTATTTACTCCTCTCTCGCTTCAGCTCCGTGTGGTTTAAAGTTCATTTTCGTTCAAAATTAAGACGATGACCACACTAAAGTTTAGGGTTTATTTATAAACGGTGATTAAAGTTAAGTGATGTTTAAACGTCAAAAATATATGGTACGATCGTTCATCACTACTTAACTTTAAGCAACGTTTGTGTATAAAGGGGTATGTGTTCTACGATTAGTTCTGATGGTCTTTCTCATATAAATAAAGAATATGACATGACAATGAAGGTACAGTCACCAAAGGAGATAAGTAACCAGGGTCGTCGGATATAGTTGAAGTTTATTAAGAAACCGATGGACGTTTTCGGATGAAATTTAATTTGATAAATGAACTGTTTGTTTTCTATTAATTAAATAAAAAATTTATTACAAAATATCCATAGGTTTCTTAGACAACATCAACTATATCCGACGACCCTGATTACTTATCTCCTTTGGTGATCGTACTTAATTCAAAGGTCCTAAGATGTTTTTGAATACAACACACTAATATTATAAAGGCGAAAGTTTGTGTGTGTGTGTTTGTATGTTTGTTACTTCTTCACGCTCAAACGGCTGGACCAATTTTGATGAAATTTGGTATGGACGACGACGTTTGGTACTGACACCCTGGATTAACACATAGGATTTTTATCCCGATATTCCCACGGGATCGAAACTTATGCGGGTGAAACCGTGGGGCGCAGCCAGTATTAGAATAAAAATAAAACACTCATCGCATGGTCATTTGCCTTCAGAACAAAAAACAGAATATCAAAGTTCAAACAACTCAACCCCACAAAACAAAAAAACAATCACTCCGTTACCGCGAAACCACATTAAAATAGAAGCAAACAGCAAATCGAAATCATTACAAAGAGGGTACCATTAGAACAACCACTTAAAACGTTTCTCCAAGTACTGAACTACACTGTCATACTTCGAAAGGCCTTTGAAGGATTTAAAAGGCAATTCGGACCTTACCGCCCCACCTCCTATAAAAAGGTCATCTATACTTCAGTTCGGAGCTACGCGAATATAAATGTCAAAAGAGAGGTTTGCGGTCGGGTCCCAGTATTGGCGGTAAGCTGATAAGTTTTGAACAGGTGTGATATTAATTTAGGATGTTTTTGAAGGGAGTTTGTTATGTGGTTGGTAAAGGGGGGTCCCAAAATCCCATGTGATCTCTGTCAACCTAAGAAAGAACGGAGTAAGAAAAATATGTTATTCTGCACAAACAAAACGCACAATTACAAATAAAAAATAATAGTAATAAAAAATAATAAACGGACATAAGATACACGTAGTCAAGAGACTCGTACTCAAGCATAAAAATGTTGGCCCTCTTGTCTATTGCTTGAACCTCAAACATATAAGTGGTTTGCAAAGCCTGGCCATAAAACGTCATCATCACTTAATGTTCTCCATAATTTATTAATTAAACAAATTGATGATTTTTCCAACCTCAGATAATTTTATTGGAGGAATAATTTTGAATTTTTGACAGTGCCTCCATACAAAAACTGTCAGACGTCAATTTTATTCCACGAATAAAATTTATCTGTTCATTGAAAAATCAGCCCTAACTCATGAAAGCTGAGCTGCAATTCCCGTATTTTTATGAACGTTCGTATTCTAATCTGTGTCAATCTGTCAAAAATACCTTCATTTCCCTACATTTTTGACAAGTTTTTGACATAGATTGTCGCTGAAATGAGATTGCAACCAGATTGTGAACTTTTTCAAGGTCGGGAATTGGCTTTCTGAGCGAATATAGGTAGTTTACAAATTGATTCAATTTTACAATATACGAAAAATCATAAACGTTTTTTCGTTATTTGAACCCAATGGCGTAATAATTATTATTCCAACAAATTATAAGCAAGGGTTATAAGCAAGCTCTCCCCTCCTAA
This sequence comes from Apamea anceps, assembly GCA_951799955.1. Classification (NCBI taxonomy): domain Eukaryota; kingdom Metazoa; phylum Arthropoda; class Insecta; order Lepidoptera; family Noctuidae; genus Apamea; species Apamea anceps. The sequence goes on from OX637518.1 coordinate 2,023,558, forward strand.
GTACATTTATGTGATTGTGACTTTGCCTGGGACAAAGAAAAAAAATACAATATTCTATTGTAACGTAGCCTCAATATTAAAACAAAACATTTTACGGATATTTAAAATAACAACCGATTGTGTGGCTTTATAATATTGAAATAAATTAATCATTCATGTTATCGATTATATTGTTCTGATGTAAAACATGCTCTATAATAATTTTACCCGGAATGTGTTTATAATAAGCTTCCTGCGTATTTAAATAAATGCGTCTGTAGGTACTGATATTGCGATACCTACTTAGCACTAAAATGTATGACATGTTAACGCTTCAACAGGAACTGAAACATGACACACTAGGGCTATGCTACGAGTCCGTGTGCTAATCCGAGTATTTCGGGACATCGCCAAGCGGTTGGTCGACTCTTTATGTGACCAGAGTGCTGGCCTATTTTTAGGCCAACGTTGCAGCATTGCCATCCAAAGTGGCAATGCTGCCAGCTTTTTAGGCACTTTTCCCATTAACAGCGATGCAGAACAATTTTTTAATGAGCTCTTCCTTTTTATTATACTATTATTATTATTATACTATTATGTATATGTACTTGTGTATAATAAAATATGTTTTAGTGTTAGCTTCTATATTTATATTGTATTTAATATATTTGACTGTAAATAATAAAAGATGTGTCTATCATAAACTGTTTACTAGCTATGATCCAAGTTGGCACTCATAAAAACTAGTACAAGTCGGTTAAACTCCAAGAAGTCTGTTATTTTGTTGGCAGTGACACGGTTCAGACAACTTGGGCGATTAAATTTGCTAGAAGACTCAAGGCTTTAGAAGTTTTGTCACAATGACTATAAACGGTTGGGTTGCCGCAAGTTTTACATCAAATAAAGGAACTGAAGATATATTTGCTGGTAACAACACCCCTCTTGGTAACTTATTTGGTGGTCCTTTGTAAGTGTTTTAGAAAATAAGTTACGTTTAAACAACATACATATATTAACTCACATTAGAGGGGCTCGTGGCTAACTTATACCAGCTGCATGGTCGATCGATCTGGTTAAGCTGCGCTTGTCGCGGTTGGCCCGTGGATGGGTGACATTCTTTACATACGTACGTTAAGCTGCTGGTCCTGGCTGTCATTCGTGGTTTTTAGTCTGACAACCAGTCTTACAGAGGGGTATCGTGGTAATTGGGTTGTAGAGGTCAGATAGGCAGTCGCTCCATGTAAAGTACTGGTATTCAGATGCATCCAGTTAGATTGAAAGCCGACACTAACATAGTTGAGAAAAGGCAGGCACATTGACATACATTAATTCACACCTTCTCTCATGGAGGCAGACATGAACTACAGAACGTCACCTCCTTAAACAAAGCTTGAAGAAAATGACATGTGTATTCAATTGTTTTACGATTGTGGTCCCGAATTAGTTACCAGAAATATGAAAAAAGTTTTTCAAGTAAGTATGTCATTTTCATAATACTTTCAACTTATGTTCGAAAACGTTACCATTCAGAAAATTGAATTCCACTGCATCAATAACATGCAGCACGTTAAGCCGTTGGTCCTGCGCCTAATCTCTCTCCGGTTGTGTCGGATTGCCGTCCCATCGGACAATGAGAGTGAGGGAAGAGAGAGTACACCTGTGTCTGCGCACACACGCCTGCACTATAATATCTAGTCTCTGTTGAGATCAGCTCCATGACCGAAATACGGTCTGGAGGACTAAATACTTAACAAGTTAATCTCGCATTATATACACGAGCTTCTCAGCGTAAATGTTTAATATTAAGAATCTTAACAATCCCAATACCATCGCTAACACTACGACCTTACCGTCTTCTCATTTAGATTCATCTCGGGCGAGTCACGTCCGACCGGGCCCCGGATAAAGAAATCAACGCAAATTGGGCGTACACACGCTTCAATTTACCACATATTTCACCGAAACGAAACAATCTGTATGATAACTAGTCTGGAGTGGCTTTAGCACAGAAATTGGGAAGAAAAGTAGGGGTTTAGAAGGTTTGCAGGTGGATGAGGCCGGAATAAAATCATTTTTTGTATACGAAGTGGGTGGATTATGATGATGAGGGGAAGTATGAAGTATTATGTTAATGCACAGGTATTGTATGCCTGTCAAGGTTAACAATAGGGAGATACTGGCATGGTAACAAGGAAATGTGCCCATCACAGGTTAATACTCGTACTTTAAGAAAGGTACACTTTCAGAAGCTAAATGTGCTCTTGACCCAGTACGCCAATTGCGTAATACATTTTCAATCACAATCCGACGACTTGTCTTTGATCCTTTGCAGATTTGTTTGTGCTGCGGAGAGTAGGTTTTACCGGGTAGAGCTCCACGAGCGTTACGCCTCAACGGCAGAGAGAATTGCAGTCATCGACAACATCACGCCCGTGTATTCGAGCACCGTACTCTAAAACACGAGCGGCACGTTGTCGATAACTGCGGTTGCCTTTGCCGCCAAACAATAACAAGGACTTGTACTTTCTTAGCTTATCTCGAACATCACTGGGGGCTTACCACCAGCTCTTATAGCAGGGCAGAAGTTGAACCGCACTGCTTTGTTTTACTTAGTCATGGAACAAACAAGCAGTGCCGTTCAACTTCTGCTCTGCTATAAGAGCTGATGGTAAGCCCCCAGATATCCGTTAAGGAAAACATCGTGAGTAAAACAGCAATCTAGTTGCTTAACAAATTTTAATCACAATCTGAAGGATTTTGCAGGAAATTCTTAATCCTTAATTGCTTTGTAGGTTTGAAAAGTTCGCCTGCTCAACAACGTAAATAACGCAATGAATGTTGTTTAACTGTCAAAATGAAATGTATTGCCATTGTAAGGGTGTTACGCAATAACCTATCCCGCTGGTTCACTTGAACAAAGCAAAGTAAGATTGCAAAGAATAATTTAATGTTATTATCTACTCCATGCATAATCAACCTATAATGTTCCCACTGCTGGGACACAGGCCTCCTCTCAGTTAGAGGAAGTGGGCCGTAATTCACCACGTGGGTCCAGCGCGGGTTGGTAGATGTCACATGTCTTAGAATTTTTGGTTTTAAGACATGCCGGTTTCCTGACGATGTTTTCCTTCAGCATTTCGAGAGTAGGTTTTTGTGGTGATTTAAAAAAAAGTATATAAGTAGTTTATCAGCCATCTTGTTACCATAACACAAGCATTAGGTTGCTTAGCTTGGGACTAGATGGCGCTGTGTGAAATGTCCAGGGATATTATTATTATTAAATAATTTACACAAAGTAAAGCGCCTGTCTGGGTTCGAACCTACGACTTACAAACTCGTAATTTACGGGCGTTGCCACTGGCCACCACTGCCCTCATTATCTACCCATTATCTCTCTGAGAAATTATAATAGATCGAATCAGCAGTTGAAGCGTCAGCAGGAATTTTACGCAAAATTACTGCTGACATTTCGACTGCTGATTCGATCTATTATAATTTCTCAAACAGATGATGTTACATTCATGAAAAACTTAAAGTGAGCACAGTGTTAAAAGGTAAATTAGGAAAACATTTAACAAAGAAGCAACACTCGAGTGTAGTAGCACTGAGCATAGTCCTTCGGAGATTTCATTAACGATTAATAAAAGTACTGGAATTAAAAATCTCAGCAGTACTGCACTACGAAACAGTTCTGCTGCAGTTTGTAATTTATGCAAATGGATGGGAGAAGAATGGAAACGTGCGCTTTTTGAAGTTTGAGCATTTCATTTACTTCACTATGTTATGCTTTGTATTACATTATGCAGACAGCCTATATATCTCTGCTGCACATAGGTCCATAGTGTAGGCACAGTGGCTTGCAAAACTACAGTGATTTTGTACTGCTGCCATAAATGCTGCTCTATGACCAAAATGTACCTATAGTCAGTTCCAAAAGTAACTGATGAAAAGGTATACAAACCCTGAACAGGTTAAATAATTAAATTGCGATTGAAAACTTATCGAAGAAAATCGAGGTTCTAAAATTAACCTTAATTTATTCTACTAATATTATAAACGTGAAAGTTTGTATGGATAGATGGATGTTTGTTACTCTTTCACGCAAAAACTACTGAACGGATTTAGATGAAATTTGGCACACAGATGGTTTATAACCAGGATTAACATATACTTTCTATCCCGATATTCCCACGGGATCAAAACTTATGCGGGTGAAACCGCGGGGCGGAGCTATTTGTCAAATAAAAACATTTACAACGTCATTTAGAATTAGAATTTTAGGTTTAAGTATTCAAACAATCAAAACAAAGCACTCAATTTATAAGTGGCACTACAAATTGGCACCCACGTTGTTTATATTTTCGTGAGATATTTTTGAAATAAACCAGCGGGGTAATTCTTGTAATTTTATGAACGTTCAAGTCTGATCTCTGTCAAAAATACCTCTAATTTCCCTACATTTTTGACAAATTCTTGATCTGTCGCTGAGATGAGATTGCGACTAGATTTTGAACGTTTTTAATTACGGGTATTGGCCTTCAGATCTACCTACTGAATCAGCAGGGAACATTCAGCAGGGATAGAGGTGGTATCTGATGACTCTGGTCAGCGACTGTTCACGATGACGTATGCGCGACTGACTAAACAAAACTGCACCAATGTATAGATGCAAAAGTTGAAAATACTTTACAGGAAAAATACACACAAATGTATTGCAGAAACTTTTACTATTTGCAACGACTGAAAAACAAACATTTCGGATTGAATGTCAGTTTTCGGCGTCAGTTTGCGTGGTTAGTTTTTCGTGAATTTAGAGTTGAACCCTAAAAATAACGTTTAATTTTGCCTTTTTATTTTATTTTCTGTCGAATACTAGGCTTTTGTATGTACTAATGTGTACTTTTTATTAATGTGTGTATTTTATGATTATTTTATAATGTGACTGCCTCGTGGTCGCAAGTGCTACTGCTGAGCATGACGTGCTAGGTTCGATTCCCAGGGTGGGCAAATTGTTATTGGGGTTTTCCATCAGGAATTTCTCAGTAGCAGCTCGGAGACTGTATTTGTGTCGGGTTGATGGCATTAAGCTCGCTCCCTATTACGTGGGTCTTGAACATAACTGGTGAAATATGGGTGTTCATTAGCGTCTAACCCTTCGGGGATATAGGCGTAATATTATCATTTCAGAAAACCACAGGTTTGAATTAAACCTAGTTCGAGTGGGTCACTACCTAACACTCGAATTCCGAACCACCATTATTTGCACCTGTAATAAAAAATATTTTAGTTGTAGTTTATTTTTAGGCATTATAATTGTATGAGAAATTTGCCACTCTTGGCTAAATGTGCACCTTTTGTAAACGTTTTTATTAATTAAAATTATTAATTATCATCCGAAATTTCATCAAGCTAAAATATTTGAAGGTGATGGTAAATCAATTAATGATCCATTAATGATTTTGAAAATAGGATGGGTTTTTCGTAAAGTTAAGACATTATTAACATTAATGTTTAATTTGAAGGTGATCGAATTGGCCCATACAAAATATTAGTAATTTTTAAAACAGCGATTAAAGTAATAAATAAATAATTAAAATTATTATTATTAATTTTTTTTTTCTTTCTCAATGTTTTTTGTAATTAAGATTCATTCACCCCGCTACATATTTTACTCACAGTACTATGTAATATGTAACCTGTGATTATGTGCAGTGCGCTAAGAAATTGCACGTACAATGAGGGCGTAAAGTGAAGTGTGCACAATGACGTCACGGAAAGCACTTTCGTAGTGCGCTAAGGCGTATGATAGGTGACACAGAGGTGTGACGGTTGGTTATAGTGAGGTCCTGGAGGATATGTCATTCTTACTGTCCTAAGCAACATTATGCGAGTAAATCGGAATCTTTGTCCGTTTGCCAGATATTTCTTGACGCCTCAACTACTGAAGCGATTTTCACGTAGTTTTGCACCAAGTTGTAGAGGAAAATGTGTGTGTCATTTGACGTAATGGCTTGAGGGATATAATAATAGAAGGCAGTATAATTTCTTATGCTATGGATTTATAAAATTTTATAATATCCCTTATCGATTCACTAAATAATTTACAAGTCATTTTATGTTAGACCAGAGTTAGACGGATCAATAATAAAAATTCCCTTAAAAAAAAAAACAAACAAACATCAACATTTAAAAACTGCGACGTCTGTCAGTTTTTCAAACTTTCCACCCGTATGACACAAGGACTTAACTGCACCTGAAACACTACCACACACTACCTGTACGTAGATAGGTACATATGTAATGTCACAGTGGCACTCGTACCCACGAGTCCTCCGGGCTATGAAGAGAGTCCTTGCTTTACATCCTGCCTGCTTTAACTTTTGTTACGAGACCTATGTATTTTAATGGCTTCGTATTTTTAGATATTATGAAAGAAAACGTTAATGGCATGTGATAAGAAAATAATTCGAATTCTACTTACAAAAGAAAATACATTCAAATGAAATATTTTTTCTTCAAAACATAATATCTATTGTTTACGCACACGAAGGGTTCCGTACCTATCCCGTATACTCGTAATATTTAACAAAACCCATAAAAAGAGGTTTTTTGTATGGACAAAATAAGTAAAATAAAACTTATTTTTATTATTTTTTGTTATATCGGCAATAGAAATACACACTGTGAAAAATTTAACTGTCTACCTATACAGTTCATGAGATACAGCCCGCTGAAAGGCAGACGGACTGACAGTGGAGTCTTAGTAACATGGTTCCTTTGGCACCCTTTGGGAACGGAACCCTAAAAACTTCTAGACACTAGTTTCTGAGAGACTAGTATCCATACTAGGAATACGGTTTGGTTTATACTTAAATGAAAATTCTTTTAAAGGAATTGCGTTTTATTTGCAGTTCCTATTTTCGTGTCATTTCTTTTAAAGTATAGCTTTAAAAGAAATGACACGAAAATAGGAACTGCACCTAGTAAAAGATAAGTCACAGCTTCTTGTAAATTAAAATAGGTATAACAAAGTTTTAAGACCTTTTTTTCAATCACAAATATTATCCCAACTAGATTTCACGAAAGGAAAAAACACAAACCAGAAATAGATACACGTACAAATGAAAATTTACTTTGTAACTAAAATTGTAAAGTATAATATTGTTTGCAGTAAGTTTCACCCCTTGTAAATATTTATATGAGGTTTTTTTTGGTACGTACAAGGGTTGGATTCCAGTTTAATGGAATCCAGAGGGGCGAGGTGGATGGGAACCTTGTTCCTAATGAATAGTAATGGGGGTTTGAAATACAGTATGGACTGAAGATTACTTTAGTTAGCGTCGTTGTAATGTATGGGGATGTTTCTATAATTTGTTATTGAATATTAGGGGTTTTATTTCCTTGTAAGATGGATAGACTGAAATAAAATGAAAAATATGTATGTACAGACGCCAGTAAGTCAAGCTAACCAAAACTGTCAAATTTTCTCAATCAACCTTGAACCTAATGCTTTAGCGATAAAGTGGAAAATCTATTAAAGAAATTTGATAGATTGTAGTAGCTTGATGTGCTGGCGTCTGTACTAGGAAAATTGTACTGGGGATTTCGTTGTTAAATTGAAGGAAAATTTTAGATGACACATAAAGTCGTTTATGGCATATAAAAGTGACGTAAAGACGATGAGACACAGAAATGTATTGTAGTGGTGTTTTGTATCCGTAGTAGGTTTTCAAAAGTTATCCTGTTCCAGTTTTGAGTTTATAGTACCTACCGCGAATGCGCTTAAAAACTGACTAGGTACATTCAGAAGTAGTTAATTTAACAGTCACAAAAATAAACAGTTTAGTCAATCACTTTAAAATGTTAACTAAAGCCTTCCAGTTCACAAATAACAGCAACCCACGTTTTTCAAACACAAAACTGTACAGAATTCATATTTAATCCCGACATACGCAGAATATGAGAGGAGCTCAAAGAACACAAAAAATATACGAAAAAACACAGCGTCGTTATAAGCCGCATCAAAACAAATTAGTCCAGGAGACAGCGCAGGACAAAGTATTTCCATATACAACTTGAGGCATGGCGGGATTTTCACAAATATTCGCCGTCGCGTCGCAGCATCGCGGTGATAATGAATTTGCGGGCGTAATGCTAGCTCCTTGCCTAGTCTCAAGAGCTCCACTAACATGAAATCGCGTGTGCTCTAGGATATATAAGCCAGGAGACAGATCGTAAATTAAGACCCATTTGTTTATACAGGGTTCAACGATATTAATAGTCGAGGAGCTGGTGGGTTTTAATTTTTGCCGAAAATGTATTGTGTGATTATTTTCGTAATTAAGTTTTAAGTACTTACTATAAAGTCAGCGTTGCTAGTTGTTACTGAATATTATTAAAGTATAATTAAATAAGTAATACTTCTGAAAAATATTTAGTGTTACCGTTTATTTTATTTTATGTGTAGGTAAGAGGTATCTGACTTTGATATAAGCAGCCGCATCACCAAGGGATTCAAGGGTAAACAGTCTTCGAAGGACTGGAAGACAAAATGTCGGTCGTGCGGCGGCAAGATGGGCGGATGACATCGTTTCTGTTGCGGGTAGAACCTGGATGAGGCTAGCACAGGAGCATGAGGATTGGCACAAGAACAGAGAGGCCTTTACTCAGTAGTGGGGGAAGTCGGGTTGTGGGCGATGATGACGATACAAGTCTTATTCAGACACTGTTTTAACATTTTCCCGAGAGCGACTATTTTTGTAAAACCACTTGGAAAAAATCCACCCAAAGTTCAACATAACCTCAAAAAAAAAAAACACGCGCAACACGATTCAAACGTATCAGTTATTCAAAACAAGCTCTTATCAAAAGGTAAAACGTTTTTCAATTTAATACGACCACGTACACTTGCTCTCGGGGTGCCGCAGACTTATTAGAGAGGCTCCAGTGATGTATGCAGATCGACCGACTTTACTTACGTGCTCAAGTTAATCAATGTTTACATGAAGCTTGACGACGAGATCCTAGGAAAATGTGTTTTCTACATGCTTTACATTGCTTTAAAAATAAATAGGATTGGTCGTGGAGCCGTAAAATTGTTACGTACCAGCTGAGAGTAAAAATGAAACGACCGAAGACAGTAACTGTCTAGGTTTAGGATACAATTGTAATGTGTTTTCTCTCATCTATATAAAGGAGCGTGGTGGCCCAGTGGTAGCGGCCACGACTTACGAGTTGAAGGTTGTGAGTTCGTACCCAGGCAGGCGATTTACCTACTTATGTAAATTATTTCATCACCACTGCTCTCAAAATGGTGAAGGAAATCATCGTGAGGACACCGGCACGTCATTCAACCAAACATTCGAAGACATGTGACATCTACCAACCCGCACTGGGCCCGCGTAGTGGATTACAGGCCACTCCCTATTGAAGAGAGGAGTCCTGCGTCCCAGCAGTGGGAACATTAATGGCTCATTATGTATATTAACAGGTAAATCTGTGTATACTGACCTGCGTGTTACCATTTTTTCTGCTTGTTCAGTTACTGTAACTGTTGGGATACTTTATTGTTTATTTTTTTTATGTGTATAATAATGGTGCATATATTGCTAATACTTATGGGGCTTGTGGGTAAGTAATAACAGCCGCACGGGTCGATCGATCAGGTTAAGCTACGCTTGCCGCAGTTGCTCCGTGGATGGGTTAATGTTTTATATTTATGTTCTGTAATTTGTATGGTGTACAATAAAGAGTATTCTATTCTATTCTATTCTATTCTATGGGTGACCGTCTTTACATACCAAGACCCCTCCGTGCCTCGGAAACCACGTTAAGCCGTTGGTCCCGGCTGGCATTCGTGGCATCTTTGACAGTAGTTATGGTTAGTTATGGGTTGTGAAGGTCAGATAGGCAGGCACTCTATGTAAAATACTGGTATTCAGCTGCATCCGGCTATACTGAAACTTGACCCCAACATAGTTTGTCAAAGGCAGGCAGATCATGACATTGTTAATACTTATAAGCTAACATTTACAGGATCACATCAAAAATAAAGTTCTAAAGGCTATTTAAGCGAACAGAATTCCTTTCACGCCTCACGCTTTACCAAATTTCTTTCTAGAATTTCCAACCTCAACTTAAGCTGACGAAAGAAAATTGACGCAGAACCTTAGGGCTTAAATCAAAGCCCTATGAGCTACCAAGTTAAACAATATTCAGAAAATTACTTGACCTTGACCTATCTACAACAATAGGACACTCTCACCAGCCAAAAGCCAGGGTTCAGTCTAGTTTCAACACCTCCAGACAAGTTCCGGTTAGGTAGGACTGATTTTCATGGATATTCTGTACTATTGAATTAAAAACTCAAAATGCGCTATGTTTGTGGATGATCTAAAACTATAAAAGGAAATTAAATCAAGTACCGACATTGCTTTGCTCCAGAAGGACTTGGACGCAATTCATGAGTGGTGTCATAGTAACATGATGACTCTCAATGCCGTTAAGTGTTATCATATATAAAATTTACACGGAAAAAGCTGATTCAGCCTTCAGCATATCACGTAAGCTGCATAACTCTTCAGAAAGTCGATACCATTCGTGGTTCGGGAGTCCTACTTGATCGTCAACTATCCTTTATAAATCACTTTGACACTATTGTCGCCAAAGCAAATAAAATGTCGGGATTTGTAAAAAGAACTTGCAAGGAATTTCGGTCAATCAGCACCCTTAAGGTTCTTTATAACTCTTTGGTTGAGTATGCATCTCCTGTATGGAATCCCGCGTATCGTGTCCACATCGACAGAATAGAGTGCATCCAAAAAAAGTTTACGAGATACCTCCGCTACAGATCACATACATGTGATCGCGAAGCGGATTACCCTCAAAGGCTCTGTCATTTCAGGATGAGCTTCTTGGAGCAACGAAGAAGTTGCTCAGACTTAGTTTTCATTTATAAGACCCATCACAATTTGGCGAATGTACCGGAGTTGGTTTCGGAGATCGGTCTAAATGTGTCCCGCCGTATCTCATACAGATCCAATTTTAAAACAGTAACATTTCAAATGCCTAAAAATAGAACTAATCTTGGTCGTTCAGCTCCTTTATACCGTTTTTTGTCTAGCTACAATAAGCTGAGCACGCGTACTAACAACTTAGACATATTTTCGAATAGTCTGAATTAGAATTTGTAACCTGTCACAGTATATCAAATACAGTGCACAGATTACAAATGGGATTTAATTGACAACGAAGTTTCTAGAAAAAAGTCTATATAGAAAAAATAATAAGACTTCCGTATTAGGTTATTCAGTTTATTATGAATTTTTACTGAAAGCTGAAAATTAATAGGGATTGCTCCATACGATATTATTTCGATGGTTAGCGATCTATTTGTTAAAATATCGATTAAACTACAACTGTGAATCGGCGACCACCAGATGTCGCCTTTAACTATAATATGCCTTATTTATTTAACTGAATTAACTTGATTGTGTATTTGTGTGACTCCATCCAATGTATTTAACATTGTACAATTTCATTGAATTTATCCTATTCTTATTTATAATGAATGTAATAATGAGGTCCTAATTTATTTGTTATTTTTATAGTCAATTTATAATTGTTATAATATTCCAATTTAACTAATTTATTTGTACTTTTAAAATTTCAATTTATAATTATTTTACTATTTTTTAATTGATGTTTTTTTTTTAATTAATTTTTGAATTATACTGTATTTTAATTAAACTACTTGTCATTTTAAATTCAATGTAAACTTTGTAAATTTTTATTTTGTTATGATCATATTATTTCCATTTTAGTTTTTATTATTGGTTATACAAGTGCTGTGCACACCTCTAAGTGACAAATTCACCGCAAAGCTGTTGATATAGAATATATTTAATGTAATGATTTAGTGAATAAGTCGTTGTTGTGTCATTAAATAAATAAATAAATATAATAAATCACTTGAATTTATCCTATCTAAGAGCCGCGTGGTTTGTAAATCAGGACCCTTTTACCTCAGACACTTTTCTTTATTTAGGATTGTGTATTTCATTAACCAGTGCCTGTAATATGATATTAAGGTAAAGAAAGATTTATGATTTTTTATTTTTTTAAAATTATTTTTAGTTACTATGGCACCTGCCATCTAATCTTTTCACCACCCTTGGTTGACTGGTAGAGAATGCCTAAGGCAATACGTCCGCTTTTGTACCTTTTTGTATGCGAAAAGATTTGATAAAAAATTACTCACTTATATTATAAAGTGGTAAAATTTGTTTCTTTGCAAGTTTATATGTAGGGGGTAATCTCCGGAACTACCTACCAATCGTGTTTGCAAAAATAGTTTTTCATTTGATAGTCCAATTCTTGAGGAAGGCTATATAGCATCACGCTAGAACCCTAAGAAGCCGAGCAAAAAGAACTCTAAGCGAAAACAAAGTACAAACGCCAGCAGGTCAAGCTACCCGAAACTGTCAAATTTTCCCAATCAATCTTGAACCTAATGCGTTAGCAATAGAGTTGAAAATCTATTAAAGAAATTTGACAGATTGTAGTAGCTTGATGTGCTGGTGGCTGTACAAGAACAACAAATATTACGCCAGGCGAAGCTACCTTGATATTTATAGACACTGGGACGCCCAGAAGACCAACAAATTTAAATCAAACACTTAAAAATATGAATATAATAAAGGCGACGCTAGCTCCGTGCCTTAGAGTGACGTAACGACTTTACGTGCTGCCAAGTTAAATAATGTTTAGTAAATTACATGGAGCGAGCATACCGTCAGCGTTATTACGTCAAATGCGACGCCGGATTAAAATTTTAGTTTCGTCTTTGTTTAAAACTGAATGTCTTGAACGTAGCTCGCTTTTTGAAAGCGTGCGGAGTTGAGATTTTATGTAGATTTCACTTGCGGAAGTGTATTTTGGTGATGCATGAAATGTGTTACTTGTATAAAGTTGGTGCAGTTTTAATTATAAACTTCTGTAGACTGTATATTTCATATTTTCAGGCCAAGATTTAGGGATCCAGGGCTCCTAAGCACTTGACATTTAAGCCTTGATAGATAGTATTCGGTATATTATAATTATATTTGGTAGAATAGTGGTGGTCCAATGGTAACGCCCGCGACTTACAAGTTGTAGGTCGTAGGTTCGATCTTAAGCAGGCACTTTACTTTGTGTAAATTATTTCATCACTACTGCTCTCAAAAAGTTTAAGGAAAACATCGTAAGGAAACCGGCATGTCCTAGACCCAAAAATTCGAAGACATGTAATATCTACCAACCCGCACTGGGCCCGCGTGGTGGATTATGGCCCACTCCCTCTCACAGAGAGGAGACTGTGTCCCAGCAGTGGGAACATTGTAAGCTGATTACGCAGATAGCATTCCATTGGACCTACGGGTAGGTACCATGATAAGGTATGAACGCGGTGCCTGCAGCATTTTTGCACACCTGCTACGTGGTTAATCTCGCCAAGCTAGTCGGGGGATGAGTGGTCCCCTAGGCTTATAGGCCTAGGAGGAAATTCGGGGCTGCATATCATGTTTGAAATGAACAGTCATTTATTCAAACTTGGCTGAGAATCAGAATTTTTTTAACGTAATAAAAATTACTTAAGACAGTCCCCCAAAACGCCCGCCCTTCACCACTTCCTAGAGCTTCCGAAAGCTTGTAAGCTTAAGGGACTAGGCCGAACATGTCAACTGTCGCATTTCAGGTGAGCCTGGAGCTAAAACAACCTCCGGAGGAGAGCGAACGAAATGGCTGGTGAGAATTTTCATTTCGGTAAACAATGCAACACTGCTGAAAAAAGGTGGGTACATGTGAAAAGGCTGGATTGTAAAGGCAGATGTTTTCATCCTACTAATATTATAAACGTTTGTATGTAAATAGTTGGTATCTTACTATATTATTATACGTGAAAGTATGTGAGGATGGATGGATGTTTGTTACTCTTTCACGCAAAACTACTAAACGGACTTTTATGAAACTTTACAGTAATATAGCTTATATATCAAAATAATACATAGTTTATTTTTTATCCCGATATTCCCACGGTATCGAGACTTATGCGGGTGAAACCGCGGGGCACTGTTAGTACTGTTATAATTATAACATATACATAACATATAATTATTACTTAAAAAAATCTCTACAATAAAATAACGTGCATATTTCTCGTATACGCATTGACAAATAAAATATAGAAGACAAGAATATTACTCACTCTCAAAAACAAAAGTCCCAAATGGAACATTTAATTAAAAAATCTAAAACCACAGTACCAATTAACATCACTCTCCAAACCCTCCAACAATTCTAGTCTACCCTCCCGCAATAATCACAAGTCATTAGCCTTGTAATTTACCCCCACTTCAGCTAATGGCGCCATATCCATAAAACTGTAAAGCCTAGCTGTTCATGTGACGATGGCGGAGATAATCCGGCGGCTCGTAACTCTTCCACGATAGAGCGCATTCCACACTTATTAACTCGGCTCTATTCGGGAGGAGTCGTGACAATTCGGGGACATTCGGAAGTATAGTCAAACAAGCTATTTGGTGTACATCCAAATATATTTTTAGCTTTCCAATACACTGCCCGTAGTCATTTTTATGTTAACAGTTATTTTGTTAGGTATCGCATAACATCACAACTGTATTAATTCAAAAATTGTATTCCCCGAAGGCTTAGCTGATGCAATATGGAGCGAGCATTATATGTATTATTTATATATTCATTATACATATTTTCATCAACCGTGCACAAATCCGGACTCCGGTCTGTTACCGAAAATTTTTAGATGGAAAAACCTAGCAGCACTTTGTCCGACCGTTGTAGCGTTTGCATTGATGTCTGTTATCGATTTATATAGGAGACATGCGTGGCCGCCAATTTAAAAAAAAAAAAAAATCAAATTAACGGATAGGTAGGTATGGCACCAACCTTCATAGCCCTTTGCATGAGGCTGTAGCAGCCTGTATACCAAACAACTTGTTTGACTGTACTCGGGAGTCGTAGTGAAGACTTATTGATGGCAACACGTATCATTCGGGAGTTGCGTTTGTAACTATAGAGATAAATGTTATGGTGTGGCTTTGTGTTTATTACTGCTTAATAATTTAGTTGCGTGGGTAGTGTGTACGGTTATTTATACTTTTTAATTACATCGTGATGTATTTCAACCGAATTGTTTTTTGTCATGGCGAACTATTTCACATTGAATTAACTCCTTTCGAAAATGTTCTTTAATGGGAAAGTAATTTTTCTATTACTTTGGTCATCAAATGAAATAACAATGTGTTACAGTGCGGCCAATGAGAGAATGCGTTCTTGAGTGTCATAAAAACGAATACGCGTTTACAAGGCCGCAACTTAAAAGTTGTAGGTCGTAGGTTCGAACCCAGACAGGTGCTTTACTTTGTGTAAATTATTTTATCACCACTGCTCTCAAAACGGTGAAGGAAAACACCGTGAGGAAATCGGCCATAACCTAGAACCAAAAATTCGAAGACATGAGACATCTACCAACCCACACTGGTGGATTACGGCCCTCTCACCGAGAGGAGGCATGTGTCCCAACAGTGGGAACATAATAGGCTGATTACGTCCCCGTAAGATCTTACAGGCTACAGTGAGCTGATCAAGGCCTCTTCTCACCTCCAACGGGTTAAAGCCCAACGTCCCTAAAAGATAGGAGGTAGGGTACATGTAGGGAAAGAAATGGTATAACCTTTGAAAGAGGCATCTGAGGAAAGTTTTCTGTACCTTTTCCAGCATCAGTGTTTGGGTCGCGTTATAGATAGGGGTTATATTATTGAACTTACTGGTATTATGCTTCTATTATATAGACTATTATTCCTGGCTGTTGGCTGAAACTAAACCATAGTATCTAAACCATTTGAAACTATATTTTGGTTGGGTATTATCTATATATATAAAAATCAATTGCTGTTCGTTTGTCTGGCTAAAACTCGAGAACGGCTGGGCTGATTTAGGTTTTGAAATGTTTGTCGTTGTCCAGAGAAGGTTTAAACGGTGAGAAAATATTGAAAAATTGCGAGGAAGATAGTAAAAACAACAATTTCATTTTCCCATATAAACTGTTCTACCTACTTTCCTGTCAAACATTTGACGATCGTCCCTTCGGTACGGTAGACTCGGGTGCACTCGAATTAAAGCACGTATTAAATTAAGGGTTTTGAATAGTGTAGGAGTAGGTTAAGAGTAGGGTAGGAGTAGGGTAGAAGTAGGGTAGGAGTAGGGTAGAAGTAGGGTAGGAGTAGGGTAGGAGTAGGGTAGGAGTAGGGTAGGAGTATGGTAGGAGTAGTTTAGGAGTAGGGTAGGAATAGGGTAGGAGTAGGGTAGGAGTAGTGTAGGAGTAGGTTAGGAGTAGTGTAGGAGAAGGGTAGGAGTAGGGATTTTATTCTGTTTAGTAAATTATGAAGGGCTACCAGCCAGATCTGAAAACCAGTCTTACGAAGGGGTATCTTTTTACCCAGTAATTGTGTGGGAGTCAGATAGGCAGTCGCTCCATGTAAAATACTGACATTCAGCTGCATCCAGTTAGACTGGAGGCCGACCCCAACATAGTTGGGAAAATTACTGGTCGTATTTGAAAAAATATTTTTGCATTTGATAGCCCAATTCTTGAGGAAGGCTATAAGCTATATACCATCACGCTACGGCCCTTGGAAGTGGAGTAAAAAGAAAAAAAGTTAGAAAGAACGCTAACCGAAAACAAAGTGATAGCGCGGGCGGGCGATGCGATGCAATGGGGTGGGTTGGGGGAACAAGAAATTTTACGTGGACAAAGTCGCGGGCGGGAAACCAGTTTAATTTATAAACTCAATACATGGCACATCTATAAGCTACTGCAGTCTACGTCGCAAGCGCCGCATGTAAATTATGGAGTAAGCTCCCGTTTCATTAAACGCTTTAATAAAACTCTAGGGCCCGCGGCCATGTTTTAGCGGGATTTCAAACGTTTGTGAATTAACTGGCAACACCGCCACGTATAATTTTTTAGCTTGGCAACACTGAAATGGATTATTAAAGGTTAAAAAAACTCTTGTTTGAGCATTAAGTATGGATACGTTTTAGTTTGAAAAGTGGTTCTAAATCCTGTTGTGTACAGACACATAAAGTAATTAATAACGAAATTAATTACCAACGTTAACGTACGTTTAACGTTATTAATTACAAGGAGACAGAGATAGTTTTCATGGTTTTTGAGAGTGCTAAAGCCGATAGTGAGGTCAAAATTAAAATCCAAGATGGTGGCTGTAAAAATTAAACAAAACATCATCATGGCTATCGTTTTTATGATTTTCTAGGGTGCTGAAGCCGATAGTGGGGTCTCGTACAGTTTTCCTGTAATCTAGTGAAGTTTAGTTTACGTTGAATCTTTTGAACAAGCCACATTTGTATCACTTCGTTCGTAGTAACTTACTATTGGAAACGGTAAGTTACTACGAACTACTGAGTTAGCTTAGTTTTATCCAGGGTAGCAGAGAAATTGACGCACAAAAGATTACCATGGATTCAGTACATAATTCTGAACAATCGACGATAAATAATTGCGCCATACATTTTGACTGCGTTGGTTTGTTGGTTATTGTATTGGTATTCACTTTTCTATGAAACAGCTGATTTTTTTTTGATAACCGACGAAAAATGTCTACGCTAGGGGGTGTAGAATCATGTGCTGAATTCATGGTTTCAGTTTGCGCGTCGATGGCTCTGCCAGCCTGTATATTGATTTTCTAGTTTCTGCTTGCGCCTTCGTCCGCGAGAAATTTCTTGTTCCTCCGACCCACCTCGTCGCATCGCATCGCCCGCCGCGCTATTACGTTCTTTTCACCTATCTTTTTTCTTTTCGCTCGGCTTCTAAGGGTCCCAGTGTTATGTTGGTCTTCTTCAAGAACTGGGCTATCAAATCCTACTATCCATAATATTATAAATGTGAAAGTTTGTATGGATGGATGGATGGATGTTTGTTACTCTTTCACGCAAAATCTACTGAACGGATTTGAATGAAATTTGGCACACAGATGGTTTATAACCAGGATTAACATATAGGATAATTTTTATCCCGATATTTCCACGGGATCGAAACTTATGCGGGTAAAACCGCGGGGCGCAGCTAGTGCAAAAATAATTTCGTATCCGACCGCTTCCAGTTCCAACGATTAGCGCGATCAAAGAAACAAACTCTTCGGTTTTATTATTAGCATGGATAAAAACAACACCACGCCAATATTTCCCGAAGGGTTAGACAGAAATGCAGCCATAGAAGAAAATTTTCTATTTAAAACCCATAGCTTTTCAGGGACTTCAACAAAAAGTCTTCTATTTTGCTCTTGAATGTTCATATTACCTGCTAAGTAGAGTGTTCAAGAAAAGAGGGTAGACAGCAAAATAAGAGGGACTACAAAGAATAGCTCATATCGTATGGCTTTGATATTAGTGAGAGTTCGTCTGCGCGATGAGAAATGAAAGATTTCTCTCGGCGGCGCAGCTTCCTATGTTTTCTTTGTGTGTGGACTCACGGACGCGGGGAATGGCAAGCACGAGGGATTATTTAATTAAAAGGAGAATATTGTTAATTTATTTATTTTAACCAACAATTGTATATTATATGGCTTTTGACTACGTTGTATGTGTATATTTTTTTGTCGTTTTGTTATATTATATAGTTATTGTCTAAAAATATGTGCACGATGTTTTGCCAATAAATATTATATATAAGTTTACAAAATAATTGGACGCGGGTAAATGTACAGACGCCAGCACATCAAGCTACTACAATCTGTCAAATTTCTTTAATAGATTTTCAACTATATTGCTAATGCATTAAGGTTCAAGGTTGATTGGGAAAATTTGACGGTTTCGGGTAGCTTGACCTGCTGGCGTCTGTACAATCCGCAACGTTTCCACATATTATCTAGGTTAAATATTATTCGAATGTTAATGATTATTTGTCAATGGATTCTATATTTTAATTTATTTTTTAGGACACACAACTCACAACATTTTATAAATAAAATTACCGAACAAAATAAAGCTGGATTTTATTTTTATAATATTTATTTTGCTTTTGTTTCTTTTGCTAAGCCTTCCCATGGGGTTAAAAACATTAAAAAAAAAACACTCACAAAACTTATATGCATCAAAGCACTGCAAAAACGTTAAAAAAACAACCATAAGCT
Organism: Apamea anceps; assembly: GCA_951799955.1. Lineage (NCBI taxonomy): Eukaryota > Metazoa > Arthropoda > Insecta > Lepidoptera > Noctuidae > Apamea > Apamea anceps. The sequence goes on from OX637518.1 coordinate 2,042,763, forward strand.
ACACAAACAAATGGTCACGGAGCAAAAATTACAGCAATATTCTGCTCCATTGAATCCCCAAGTGAAATGTTACTGTACGTGATATGGTTTTATGATTAAGTGGCGTTGAAACTCGTGAGAGTCGCAGTGTCTGTGTGTTGCCTAATTTGTGAGTAAAAGCGGTGTCCCTTAGATAAGTACGCGCTTAGTGTCATGATGGAAAATGGTTCGTAAACATGCTTGTGGAATAATACGGTGCGTGTTATAATCTGCCTAGTGTTTTCCCAACTATATTGGGGTCCAGTTTAACTGGATGCAGCCAAATACAAATATTTTACATAAAGCGACTATCTGACCACCACAAACCAGTTACTGGGTAATACGATACCCCTTGGTAAGATTAGGTAGTCAGACTTTCGGGCTTGTGACGACCCAATAGTTTCAATTAAATAATTACAACTTTTCAGACTCAAAATTAAGGTAAAACAAAGAAGGGAAGAAAGAGACGATTCATAAGTCAAAACTAGACTTACAAACTATAATTGAAAATTAAGTTTCACGTTTGAGAGCTGTTGATACAAACCCTGGCTTTGTTTGGGTATCAGTTTCAGTATCTTAAGTAAAAATAAATTGAACCCAAAACTTGTGAACGCTCCTGTGACAATAACCTTTTCACTTTTTTTTTTTAGCTTTTTACTAAATAGAAAAACAAAGCAAGTACGTTTACTGACCCCTCCCTCATTATCCCACAAAACCACACATATCACATAACATAACATAACACATACACACAAACAACCCTCGCACACCTCTATAACACTCATCCACACACCCATTCACCTTACACTCAGCGTATAAACTAAGTTAAAATACATCCCAAATCTCTAATGTCCTGTACTGTTTATTTTTGTCTTATTGTTTTTTAATTATTTTTTTTGTTTTATTATAACTAAGTCTAAATTAATTTAATTACCTTTAAGCACTTTTTGCATGGAACATCATTCCATTCTGTATCTGGAGAAGGGCGTTGTTAGCTGCGCTACAGTTTATACTTTTGCAGCTATCATCGTTTTACTTGTATTATAATAAAAAAAAAAAAAAAAAAAATTGCCGCAAACATGACGCATAAAAAGTCATTTCCACGCAAAAAGGCCATCGCTCAGCATAATGCTAAGACCCTATACGAGACAGAGCCCCACAACCATTCATAGATTCGATTTTACTGTCATATCATAGTTAAAACTGAAGTCGTTAAAATTAAACGTTTAATTAAGCGATGCGACTAGCGCATAACATTAAACATTTATCAGTGTCCCGTTGCCTTATCCATACAAATTATGTTTTTGTTCGAGAATTAATTTGTAGAGCTTAAAGCGACTAGTTTAATTCATTGTAGTTAATTATTTAATTTATTGATAAATAAATGTTATCCCAAATTGTTATGATTTGAGTAACTAATGCGCATACTTTAGTTTATAATTAATTCACATTATGAAATCATGCAAATATAATTATTTAAGTTGTAGTTTAACTTGTTTCAGTAAATAAATTAACAATGTATGATCCCTCTGAACGGATGATTAAAATGCAATTAGTTTTAATACACACGGTACATACGGTAACAGTTGCGTGTTGATGTCCCTGCCACTCGCAGGGACATCAACACCCAACCCGTTTCCAAGCATCATCATCTGTCTGGCCTTTTCCCAACTATGTTGGGGTCAGCTTCCAGTCTAACCGGATGCAGCTGAGTACTAGTATTTTACATGGAGCGACTGCCTATCTAACCTCCACAACCCAGTTACTGGGTAATACGATACCCCTTGGTAAGACTGGTTATCAGACTTTCGGGCTTCTGACTATCTGTAACGACTGTCAAAGATCCACGAATGACAGCCGGTACCAACCGCTTAACGTGATTCGTGCTTTCCGAGGCACGGAGGGGTCTCGGTATGTAAAGATGGTTACCCATCCATAGACCAACCGCGGCAAGCGTAGCTTAGCCTGATGCTGATTCTCAGCCTAATTTGAATAAATGACTTTTGATTTTGATAGAAACATATTTTTGTCTAAGTTCAAGATTCTTTCGTCACTCTTGCCGACCGTGTGACACTCCAGACCGGTAGATCCATTAAGTATATTTGCCGACATTCCCAAACTGAAAGAGGTCAGATATCGGCAGATTGGAATGATGTATTGTTGGTAGATTTCATTTGCTGAAATCCTTTTTACAACCACGGATTTGTCTTTTTGATGTTCGACTTCAGACCGATCATTTTTTAGACCATTGTGTCTCGGAATTTGCAGCTTTCTTTTTTTTAATGGAAGGGAGTGACTTGATGGTTTTTTGTTTTTTAGAGCGATTATTATATCATGGAAGTGTTTGTTGATTGTCGATTTAGGTCAGCGAGTTCGTAAATAATATCAAAGTCAATATCAAAATTCATTTATTCAAATTAGGCTGAGAATCAGCACTTTTTGAACGTCAAAATTACAAAAGCCAGTCCCCCAAAACGCCCGCCCTTCACCACTTCCTAGTGCTTTCGTTAGAAAGAAGAAGTGGCACAACAAACTCCCCAGCAGCACAGCTGTCAAAATACCAATCAAAGTGTAAAAGTTCGCAGAAAATCTGTACCTTAAAAGTGTAATTTTAGATTTTTTTTAAAGTTATTAGTTGGCAAACAAGCCTGCAGCCCACCTCGCTGTAAGTGGTCATCGCTGACATAACTGACGAAATGTGTGTGAACTAGTGTCAAAGTTGAAGGTAAAAATCAAGTTGTATGTTGATTTAAATATGATTCGCGGCCGTAACAAATATTCATTTCTAGAATATAATATAATCATAAAAGCTCAATACAGCTCTTTTAGTTCTTATCACCCTATTGAATGACTTATTTCCTGGAATCTTGATATTTGAGGGGAATTCTAACTTATAAATCATAAAGTTTATTTGTAAAACATAGGTATACATATATAAAATAGTACGCTATATTTTGTCTTAACAGATACAAATATGGTAACATGCAAAGTAGTTAGGCTAAACAAAATGTCATTAATAAATAGAAACTTAGTTGAAAGAGTTGTATTGCAGATTCTAATGATTATATTACGATGATTATATTATAATGATAGGAAAAGAACCGGAGTTACCGACATAGCTTGCAGAGCAAGCAGACTGAAGTGGCAGTGGCCTGGTCATGTTTGTCGAAGGACCGATGGCCTGTGGAGCAGACGAGTCCTGGAGTGGAGACCGCGTATCGGCAAGCGTAGTGTGGGACGCACCCCAGCTAGATGGACGGACGACCTAAAGAAGGTTGCTGGGATGGACTGTATCAATAGTTTTGAAGACCTATCCATAGATATCCCACACGTATGGGTTTGATGAAAAGAAAAAAAATTGAAAAGTATGGAGAACCCCCAAAATGTATTGTTTTTTTTTCTATTTTTGTGTGAAAATCTTAATGCGATTCACAGAATACATCTTCTTACCAAGTTTCAATAGTATAGTTCTTATAGTTTCGGAAAAAACGTGGCTGTGACATACGGACGGACAGACAGACGTGACGAATCCATGAGGGTTCCGTTTTTTGTCATTTGGCTACGGAACCCTAAAAACGTAATAAAATTGAAATTTCGCGGGCTACCTTAGCACGTCCCACTTAACGAAAATTAGGAACGAATTAACATCTTTTATTAATGCATACACAACCAAACCAACCAGTCTTACCAAGGGGTATCGTATTATCCAGTAACTGGATTGTGGAGGTCAGATAGGCAGTCGCTCCATGTAAAATACTAGTATTCAGCTGCATCCGTTTAGACTGGAAGCCGACCCCAACATAGTTGGGAAAAGGCAGATGGCAGATGATGATCAATGCATACACAACATGCCATGCTAAAGTTCAACAAAGAAGTACAGCAAACAATTTAAATTGCTTGTTTTTAACAGTTACCCCTATTCCAAAAAGAGCATGACCAGCAAGTTTGCAGGTGTTTAAAATTTCATTGATTTTTACCCAGTCTAATGGAACTGACCTAGTTTGTTAATGTTTGTACATTAAAAGTACACACAGTTAACTTTTAGCAACGTTAGAGGTATACTCGCTAGTTAAGCAACCCTTCGCCAAGTAAATAAGGGAAACACGTTATGTCTACATACATTGTGTAAATTATGAACCCTGGTTATAAATATCCCTTATGTAATAGGTTGAAATGTTGGATCAGTTCATCAAACAAATTGCTCTTTCAGAAGTCAAACACGTTATGTTTCGCGATGGTTTTGTTTAATTGCTTATGTGAGTGATGATTAGCTACTACTTATATACTGCCTACAGCTAATGTAACATCACACCTGTGTTCCTCTTCCCCGAAGGGTTAGTTAGAGCTGTAGGTACGTCTAGTACACCCACAATCGCCAGTTATGTTTAATTCTTGGAACATGCGAGTTTAGAATATTATGTTATCATCAAAATACATGTATTGAATGGTTACTATTATGAATAAAACATTATTTATTTATAAAATTAGTTGCGCTGATTGTGGGAGAAAATTTTGGTTAGATTACAAATTTACATACGCACACAGCCGCACACGTAAGTATAAGGTAGTAGCGTAGTAGGTCCTTCGTCCATTTTTGTTGGTTTTGACTGTAGAGCGAAAGTGTTACTTGTAATTTACGTAAAAATATCAGAAATCGATTCAATAAATTATTTTGAACAAACTTCTTTCATAATATGCATTAATTCATATCAGTTACACATTGTATATTAGTTACTTCTATGAAGTAATTGAGACACTTAACACCTACTTTCAAGTAAGCTGTTCCCGAAACGGAAAAGCAGAGACATTTGGTCTCTGCTTTTTAAGCTTCTTAAATAAGGATTCCGTATACCTGAATCAGAATACTAATCACTCCAGAACAGGAATAGGGTAAAAGTACCAATAACGCTATCAGAAGAGATTAATTAAAACAAACACTAGCATTGTGGTGAGTGCACCAATTTTCGTCCTAGCCTCTGATTGAGTTGCGCGTATGAATGGTGACGATAATTAAATGCTACCCTCTCTGTAATGGATTTGTTTTGTGATGTTGTGCCCTGGTAATGTTGGTGGCAGCTTAGCAAGTCCACTGTTGGCTTTAACGAGTTTTCTAAATGTTATTGTTGTATTAATATTGGAAGCAGGAAAGCTTCAGTCCTTAGTATGATTTCTGTGACACTTAAGTTACGGATTTTTAGAAGAGTGTTTCCTTCCTATTTATAACGAACGTCATGAAAAATCTGAAATTTTTACCAGTATTTCATACTAGCCGCGCCCCGCGGTTTCACCCGCATAAGTTTCGATCCCGTAGGAATATCGGGATAAAATGTATTCTATGTGTTAATCTTGATTATAAACTATCTGTGTACCAAATTTCATCCAAATCCGTTTAGTAGTTTTTGCGTGAAAGAGTAACAAATATGCGTCGTAACGCAAACATCCATCCATTCATTTATAGTAACTTTCACGTTTATAATATTAGTAGGAAGGATTAAGGTGTTAAAAACGCTTTGTATTTTGACAATAATCTTTATGATCTTGAGATGTATTTTGTGCTTTAATTTTAACTTTGTGTTTGTGACGTAGTTATCCCATTAGGTTCCTATAATTATAGTTTTAAGGCATTTAAATAAATAATAAATAATTATGGCCGCTTGTCGCGGTCACCGCTCTGCTAGGAAACACAGGCTGAAGATTTTAATGTCAAATGAACAACAGGGTGCGCGTCAATATCCCTGCCACCCTGTATTTCTCCAAAATGTCGGACAAATATTGATAGACGAGTACAGAAACATCATCTGCCTAGCCTTTTCCCAACTATGTTGGGGTCGGCTTCCAGTCTAACCGGATACAGCGTAATACCAGTATTTTACATGGAGTGACTGCTTATCTGACCTCCACAAGCCAATACTAGGTAATACGATACCCCTTGGTAAGACTGGTTTTCAGACTTTCGGGCTTCTGACGACCCAAAAGTGAACTTCTTTTAAACAGTGAATAACTTAAAAGTCATCTGTTAAGAAGAACAGCAGGTTTATAATAACCCTTGTGAGACCTTAATTACCATGTTTTGCCTTACACAACAAACATCCCTAACCACCCATACCACAGACAAAAATTTTCTTCAAGTCGTCCCAATTAAACCCGTCTTAAACCAAACCATAAACAAACAATCTGTCCATTTTCCCCTCCATTCAGAGAATAATAAACTAGTTCACTAGCTAAAACCTTTATCAGTCGTCAGCAGTGCCCTCTGGCGGTCAGATTGTTTGCACATCAACAAGGCTGGATAATTCTGGATATCGAGTTCGAGTAAGTTTTGTCGAGTTGTTTGGCTTCGTAACTAGATTTTCGGGACAGTTTCTGGGTTGTTGAAATGATATTAAAGATGTACTTACGTGATAACAGTTTGCCAAACGGGTTACGTGGAAGGCTGTTTGGCAAACTGTTGATTCTTAGTATCTCTATGTTTTATAAGAGGAAGGAGGGAGGAGCCGAACGTTTGCATTCTTATATTAGTTTCAATTTGTCAAATCCATACTGTCAGTCTGTCTGTATGTTACCTTTTACGCATAAACCACTAAACGGATGTCGACAAAATTTGGTCAGGAGATAAATGGCATCCTGGAGAAGGACTTAGTGCTACTTTTTACCTTAAAAATAATCCTATAGGCGATAAAAGTTTGTATGAAAAACCCAGCATTAGTTTATTTTCGACATACACGCGGGCGAAACCGCAGGCAGAAGCTAGTGACATATAATTTTATTTAACTACATCGTTGTGATGAGTTTACGACGTTTTTAAAGTACCTACCTACGAAAATGTTCCTTCAATTTGTACACGATTTTAAATATGTTGTCAAATTTAATTTCACGTAACAAGATTGGATGATGTTATTTGCGTAAGTAAATCGAACAGATATCATGTAATATAGCAGCATTACTGCTCAGAAGGTTTTCAGGAACCAAAAGCCCAAAAGTCTGGCTACCAGTCTTACCATGGAGTTTGGTTTTTTTTCATTAATCATTATAGGCCAACCGCTTAACTGAGACGTTGCCGGAGGTAGCAGCGCGGTGCGGGAGGGGTGCGGTGACACGATGCGAGAGCTTAGTGATTCGTGACAACTATCGACCCTCCCGCACCGCGCAGCTACCTAAAACAACGTCTCAGTTAAGCGGTCAGCCTATAACTGGGTTGTGGAGGTCAGATAGTCAGTCGCTCCATGTAAAATACTGGTATTCAGCTGCAACCGGTTAGACTGGAAGCCGACCCCAACTGGGTGTCCCGACTGGGTGTTACGATACGCCTTGGTATGACTGGTTGTTAGACTTTCAGGCTATTGACGACACATAACGAATGACAAGGATCCAAGAATGACAGCCGGAACCTACGGCTTAACGTGCTTTCCGAGACACGCAGGGGTCTTGGTATGTGAAGATAGTCACCCATCCACGGACCAACCGCGGCAAGCGTAGCTTAACCTGATCGATCGACCCGTGCGGCTGTTATTACTTTAGCTACAAGCCCTAACATTACGGTACATGTCATGTTAAACTAAAATAAGTTTACAAACAAACAAGTCACCGAGTCGTACGCGATACAGGATGAAATTTTAGTTCTGTTTAATTGAATCCACTACAATTAAATAGAACTGAAGTCTGAAATAAATCCGCTTCAAACTCTATTTACACTTAACAGAAAAAGGGCCCCAAAATAAGAATAGCTAAAAAATTAATGGATTTTCCAACGAGCGAGTTTTTTTTAATATTCCATTGATGAGAAGTACATCGTGTTGACTTTTTGGCACACATGCTTACATGCTGACCATGTTGGATTTTTATCATTCTGAGGCATAACGCTCGTGCGTGGTTTTTGTAGTTTTTACCCAAAGGGTGCCAACGGAACTCTAATACTAAGTCTCCGCGGTTCGTCCTGTCAGCGGGCTGTATCTCATGAACCGTAGTAGGTAGACAGTTGAAAATTTCACAGAGTGCACTATGTGAAATTTTCAAATGTCTGAATTTTTATTGTCGTAGTAGCAATATGAATACATTTCTATTGCTACTATGACAATAAAAATAAAATAAAGTTATGAATTAAAGGGGTCTCCATAAAATAAACGTGATTTTTTTGGCGTTTTTTGCTTTATGGTACGTTTGTAAAAGCTAATTATTTTTAAAAGAGTAACCGTGGAGTTTCTTGCCGGCTCTTCTCCATAGTAAACGACCAATTGGAACCGTGCACCTAGCTTCTGACGTTTCATAAGTGCCCATGTTGGTTTATGTGGAATAAAATATTTTGATTATTAAACCCTTCGTGTGCGAGTCCGACTCGCACTTGGCCGCTTTTTTAAATTTTCCTCTGATGAGTTGAACAGCATGTCGACTTATTGGCACTGGTTACTGAATGTTGATGCTGAATTTTTTATCATTCTGAAGCATAAAGTTCGTTCATGGTTTTTGTAGATTTATTTCCCTAACGTTATTTCGTACATCGTGCTCTAACATTAATGGATGTATTATTTACCTATCTTGGTACGGTTTGTTTAAATAGGTTCGTTTTAAATTGTAAACTACAGATTTAGGGCCGATTTTCAATCGTCTCATAACTTTTATTTGAGGAATTAATATTGACACTGTTTGTAAAGGATATAAAGGAGCCCGTCGATCGATCAGGTTAAGCTAAGCTTGCCGCGGTTGGTCCATGGATGAGTGACCATCTTTATATACCGAGATCCCCGAGTTTGTGAGCTTACCGCTTTCCTAGGACACCAAAGATTTAAGGCTCCCGCAGACAGGCGCGACGCGACAGCGGGACGAGACCCTAGTAGAACAATTTATTAGAAAACTTCATAGAAATTGTTCTACTGGAGTCGCGTCGCGTCTGTCTGCCTTTAGTGGTCTTAGCGCTCTCAGCCATCAGATAGACAAACAAACCACAGTCCTCCATACAGGAACAATTTCATTATCTTTTCACCATGCTGAGATAGGAGCCTTTTGGCCTCGTATAGAACTTTCTGCTTCATTTTTATTTTCGTTACTATTTTTTTATACAACTTGATTTTTTATTTGTGTGTTTAGTTTGTGATCTTCCCGTACGAGTCGCAATAAATACTTTTTCTTTCTTTCTTTCTTTTCGTAGCGGTTGTCAATTTTGTCTACGCAAAAATATTATGATCATAAATCAAGCTCAATTTCACCATTAATTAAAGACGAAGCCCCCTTAACAAACAACACCGCCATTTTCCGATGTCTTGATTCATTGAGGTACGTTATCGTTTTTTATCCTTGTAAGCAGTAGATACCTACGTATAAAATTTTAAACTACAGATTTAGGGCTGATTTTGAAGCTTTGGTTTCCTAAGTGGTGAGCGATCACATAATACGGCTGTCGAAATACACAGCATTTTTTTTTGACACCTTATTGTCAAATCTGTGCTTCAAATACTGGAAAAAATTACAGATTTTCATGTCGACCGTTATAATATGAAGGAACAGCATTCCTAGGTAACCCAGCCTTTAAAAGAAAAAAAGAAAGAAGAAACATTTATTTACCACAGACTAAAAGACACACAATACACCAGAGACATACTCGTACATCAGATAAAGACTAATAAAAAGTGTAAACTCCGATGTAAGAAATTAGTAGGAAAGTGTGCCTCACGGCTGCGCCAAAAAGGCCCAGTTCAGCAAAAATGCCAAACAACTAGTGCCTAACGCTGGTTTTCAACTGGACTTAGTGTTTAGTGATCTTAGCGCTTTCAGCTCTACGAGATAGACAAATAAAGCAAAATACACGGCACAAGATTGATTTTATTATATTTCATAGCAAACGTTGTCAGTTTTAGTTCAGAAAAATATTTTGATCACAAATCAAGCTCAACTTTACCATATTAATTGAAGTCGAAGCCCGTCTCAATAAACAACGCCGCCATTTTCCGATGTCTTGATTCATACACGTGATTTATTCTTCTTAGCAGTTAATCAAATAATATTGCTGTTACGTTGGCAAGCCACCAAAAACTATGGCTTCTTTTACAACGCGAGCAGAGAGTGAACGCGGCTCGATTAGAAGACGGGTCGGCTGTTAAAGGTATTTCATTTAAGTTTACCTGAGTAAGGACGCATTTCACCAAAATCAAATCAAAAGTCATTTATTCAAATTAGGCTGAGAATCAGCACTTTTCGAACGTCAAAATTACAAAAGACGGTCCCCCAAAAACTCCCGCCCTTCACCACTTCCTAGTGCTATCACTGGGAAGAAGAAGTGGCGCAACAAACTCCCCAGCAGCATAGCTGTCTGTTCACTGAGAAAAAAATTGATACTTGATTGTATACAATACTAGGTGTTAAGTAATTAACATTACAAGGCACAGAACATAAAATTAAATTACTTGCAATATGTCAGCTAGCCACGCCAATATACCAACAAATATAATAATAACTATACGTACTCAAGCTGAAAAATAGTTAATTAAAATGTAAATAAAAACTTACTACCTAAATAAAAACCTCCAGCCATAAAGGACGTGACAACTTACATATTATGCATTGCTGGGTTCTGGTCACATAGTTGTCACTTGAAGTCACAGATTAAAAACTAGGACCATCGAAGTAAAATAAATAAATAAGTTAATACTAATAACAATAACCTGTCAGTAAGCTAATTCTGGAGAAAGAACATGAACATTGTCTTGAGTTAATTAGGACGACCAACTATTCTTATCGTGTAAGTAGTCGTTGATGGAATAGTATGCCTTTAAACAAAGGTTGGATTTTACTTGAGCTTTAAACGCATTAAAAGGCAAGTCTAGCAAAGAAGAGGGTATCTTGTTGTAAAAGGTTATACCAAGCCCAACAAATGAGTTATGAACCTTATGAAGCCGGTGAAAGGGGGCACGTAGTTTGTCCTTATTTCTAGTGAATCACTGTTTTTAGTGTACAAGTGTAAATTTTGCCTAATATAAAAGATGTTGGCGAAGATGAATTGTGATGCAACCGTGAGAATACCAATATCTTTAAAAAAATCACTTAGAGAAACTGGCAACTAGCTGGTAAATTACTATACCAAACCAAACACCAAACTTTTATACCAAGAATAAGTCTTATTTTGAGAATAAATGTTGAATTATTGACAGATTTTCCAGACTGGAACTGTCAGACGTCAATTTTATTCTGAACTTTGAAACTTTGATAAAATCAGTCCTAAGACGTCTATGTCCAAAAATGTTAGTAGTTTTTGGCCATTCCAAATATTTACAAGTTTACTATTTATTTGGCTAACCATTCGGTGTTACTGGCGTGATGTTATGTGACACCGTTTTTAGGGCTTGTAGCGGAAAAATTTAGTATTGACAAAGTCAAAGCAGGTTTTGTGTAATTAAAATAAAATAGGCAGAATCAGCGCCATCTTTAACCGCACTGTGAGAAATAACCTAAAATATTGCCTGAAAGATTAAGATGAGCTTACAAAAAAAATGTCAACAGAATTTCGAGTATTCTCATTATTTGTATGTCCTCACACAATCTGTGTCTTGGAAAATCAAAATCAAAAGTAATTTACCTATTTAAATTAGGCTAATAATCAGCACTGTTCAAAATAAATTCTTTATTGTATTCCATATGTATTACATACATAGATGGTATAACAAAGTAAAAGATCAATATGGACCCTGAAACAGTCCCCCAAAACGCCCGCCCTTCACCACTTCCTAGTGCTTTAACTCCACAACAAATCGACGAGTAATATAAATAATGTAGTATCGCGTCTAAAACTCAATAAAATTCCGAATCAAAACAACGCACATAATATTATAAATAACATCGACATTAGAATTCAGCAAAAGTTATTTTTGGTATCACGCCGTCCCGCTTAATAATGCATCGGTTGAAAGCCTGTTTCCGAATCACTTCACACGCTAGATACAATGAAAACTCCGAAATATAGATATCCGTATCTGTTATGATATCGGCGTCATAACAGAAATTCGGAACAATTCCGTACTAAAGGCGCGATCCCACTGCTCCGTAGGATATGCTACGGGAAGGTTACGAACGTTAGCTGCGCGGGTTCGTATCGAGCCCTGACCGTGGCACTTATAGTAAACGATATAACAATAAAGAATTGAGTATTGAGTATATTGTCCTACTCGATTTTTCAAACCATTTACAGGCACTTTTGCAATGCGTAGTTTTTTAAAATAAAGCTGTTGATAAATCATTCAACTAATTACAACAGTCCACGCGCGCTTGAGAATTTGTCACATTAATTTTGCGGTAATTTTCGTTCAAAAACTGGCCCTATATCGTCGGTGGTTAAGGCTCGATTTGTTTGCCAGCCACACAAACGTGTGTAGCGTGGCCGTAGGACGTAGTGAATGGTCCGTATATTGGTGGCCTACATTTTCATACAAAACGAAGCTGAATACCCGTGCGTAGCTTTAGCATTGGGCAGCAGTGGCACTACGCCTTTATTCTGTCGGAAAAGGGTTGTATTTAAATCGTGTGATTCGCGTTGACTGAATCGATTGGAAACGTCTGTTCCATTGTTTTGAGTTAATAATAAGGAAGAGGAAATTAAAACCCCTTTATGGTGAAGATGTTTGTGGTATGTTGATGTCAAAATTTAATAATTAGAAAGCTTATTACGTAGATCTATCTGTATATCTACAAACATTACCTATCTATAGTAATAACAAAGCTGAAGAGTTTGTTTGTTTGAACGCGTTAATCTCTGGGACTACCAGTCGGATTAAAATAAATATTTTTGCATTTGATAGCCTAATTATTGAGGAAGATTATAGGTACACCACGGCTATATTTAACATCACGCTAGGACTTTTAGGACCGAGCAAAATGAAAAAAAGTCAGATAGAACTCTAAGCGAAAACGAAGTAAAAGCATGGTCACGCGATGCGATACGACGCGGTCGATCGGGGGAACAAGAAATTTCACGCAGACGAAGCCACGGACAGAAGCTAGGTATTTATAATAGGTATATGGGTATGGGTATAGAGGTATATGGGTTATGGTATGTGGGTTGCTTGCTGCGCCCCGCGGTTTCACCCGCATAAGTTTTGATCCCACGGGAACATCGGGATGAAATTATCCTATACGTTAATCCTGGTTATAAACCATCTGTGTGCCAAATTTCATCCAAATCCGTTTAGGAGTTTTTGCGTGAAAGAGAAACAAACATCCATCCATCCATCTATAAAAACTTTCACGTTTCTAATATTAAGTAGTAGGAAGTAGGCTAAAAATTACGCCGAGAAGGTAAGAGTCAAAAGCTGTATACTTCACTTTTTCCCGTACCTAAATGTTTAAGGTTTAAAGATTCTAAAAAAAGAACTCAAAAGTCACCTACATTCAAACAATGTCTAAAATAAATTATAATTAAAGTTCGTCACACACGTCTCGGTGGCAATTATGATATCCTTCCTTAATAGAATTTTCGCGAAGATTATTTACGCATTTCCGTATTTATTGGATTAATTCTAGTCCTTATGGATAAAATGGTCACTGTTTCTACATACCTTCAGTGGTTTCTCCTAAAGTGGCGACGAAGAGCGCTAAAAGCGCCACTCCCCATGACACCCGTCTCATCTGAAACAAAACATATATTTATTAGGAAAAATAAAAATAAATGATTTATTTCGAAGCCGAGAAAGATAAACAAATCAAGTATCTTGACTTCGCTCGCTCGATCAACACCTAAGGAGGCTCTCGTTGGGCAGCTGGATCAAGGGCTTGATTCAGAAAGCGGTACTTCTGGATATGGTCCGCATTATTAGGAGGTTCCTCTCTCTGGAGCCCTGACCGCCGGCAGCTTGGACCCTGTTCCCGATTCCGGTGGGCTACTATTTTTTATATTTTTTTAATGTTTTTATATTCTAATATTTAAAAATATAATTTATATGTAAATAATGAAATAAATGAAATAATTTATTTTGGATTCTCTCAGTTAAGTGGTCGGCCTATAGTTCCTTCTCTGTATGACCTTTTATTATGGTAAAATCACTACCTTCACCTCTAAAGGAAACTCAACAAAATAAACAAGTAAAACCTTCTCACTTCCCACACTCGGTTTCTCTGTATCGCGAATGCCATTACAGCGACAAATAAAAAGGCGTGACATTCAGACTTGGAACAAATATTTGTTGGCATTGGCAATGTTTGTTCCAATATACTGAATCAAATGGAATTCTAGAAAAGGGCGCTATTCTAAGCCATGAATTACAAATCAAGATGCAATGGATAAAAAACTTTGTTTGTTTTTGCGGTGTCGTTCGTTTCTCTAAAGACCATTTCAGACATTAATCTAGATAGTCTTCACATGATCTGGGCATGATTATGTCTGTACTTAAAAGAGTGTGACCTCTGAGTTTGTTTCTGTCTTTCTTCCCCATGTGGCCCGATAGGAAACGCCAACCTCGTCTAGTTTTTAAAATATACATGATCAGCCTATAATGTTCCCACTGCTGGGATACAGGCCTCCTCTTTGTGAGAGGTGGGTCGTAATTCACCACGCGGGCCCAGTGCGGATTGGTAGATGTCACATGTCTTGGAATTTTTGGTTCTAGGACATGCCGGTTTCCTCACGATAAAATATAAAATATGATTAACGAATAAAAATATTTGTACAAACCTACTTGCAAAAATCAAATCGTTTATCAATAAACCCCATTCTAGGGAGTATCATCTTATAGATTCTTGGTTTATCCTTTTTAGTATGATAGCTATTCAAAGGAAACTCTCTTTCTTTTTCAGTCCTTGGGACGTTTACCTAAATATCAAATAACTGAAGGCTAACAACAAACAACTGAAGGCCAATTCTCGTAACTTAAAACGTTCAAAATCGATTCGCAGTCTCATCTCGGCGACAAACAAATGTCAAAAACTTTTTTTGACAGATTGAGACTGAGATCAGACTGTGAATGTTCTTAAAATTACGAGAATTACCAATCTGAAGTAAACAACCAAATGTCTTCTCCAATTTTCTCGAATTTAAAATTTATATAATATAGAGTGACTCTTCCCCCCGGTTCACCCCCAATTAGTCGTATTTACCGACGAGGATTAACCTTTATCCAATGTTTGACAAAGGAAAGGTTGATTTTATGTTTTATATTACTTCAACATTTTATATTTTTGTAACATACCCAGTGACTTAATCTCATAAAAAAAATCTACCTAGCCTTTTCCCAACTATGATGGAGTAGCTTTCCAGTCTAACCAGATGCAGCTGAATACCAGTATTTTACATTTAGCGACTGCCTATCTGACCTCCACAAACTAGTTACTGGGTAATATGATACCCCTTGGTAAGACTGGTTGTCAGACTTTCGGGCTTCTGACGACCCGTAACGACTGTCAAAGTTCCAAGAATGACAGCCGGGACCAACGGCTTAACGTGGTTTCGGAAAGCACGTTAAGCCGTTATGTAGAATGGAATAGAATAGAATTTATTTATTTGTAAAGATGGTATGTAAAGATGGTCGCCCATCCACAGACCGACCGCGGCAAGCGTAGCTTAACCTGATCGATCGGCCTGTGTGGCTGTTATTATTTGGCCACGGGTTCAGAAAATATAATTTGTATACATTGCTGCAAATTGAGAACTTGTGCCTCAATTCCAGCAATGTATACAAATTATATTTTCTGAAAACGTTCAGGTTCGTAAGAAAAACTCACGTAAATAGAATCAATCATAGCATTTCATACGTGTATTTGTTGGCTATAATTCGTATTATAACAATACTTCGCTACCAAATGATTCGATAAATCTTACTCACATAGCATTCGGCTTCCAAAGAATTCGCCAAGAAACGTAATAAGCCAATAACTTCGCAACCCTTTTCATAGTATCAAGGAGAAATTTTCTTTGGCCCACAACTCGCTTTCCAAGTTTTCAACTCTGAATTTTCTACAAGCATTTTATTCGAGCAGTCGTAGAGAGCGCTACGAAACCGCTACGAGAGCGTAATTGCTACGAGGCTACGGGCTACGCCATGATTGCGCGTCGGACCGCGTTCAGCGGTAAACCGACAGTTTCATATTAATTGACTTCTTTGTTTTATTTCACCAGAACACTAACTTCTGAATGTGGTCGGTTAAATTTTGATGACACGTTTCAATCTGTGGTTTCATTGATGCAATTAAAAAGTTTCCAGCGGAACGGACCATTGGTAAAGACTGTAATTATTGTGGGTAAGTATCCTTAAATTCCGCTTCAAATGCTATGAAACGCGGATAAAATGGTCGTAGAAGATTCATATTAATTATAGACATTAAGTTAAGTCCTTTCTGCGATTGATGATATCTTTTAAGAACGAAAATGTCTAGAGCTAAAGACGGAGTGAGAATATCAAAATTAATATTTTGGAGACATTTTAAAATAGAACAGTATAAAATGAAAGGCAAGATGGAAAATATCGAGAGGGTACAAACAGCTAAATTGCAAATTAATTATAAAACAAGCTGAAGGTCGGTGTCCCGATTATGCTTCTTCGGAACCTATTTTCTACGAAGTTGTGTAACGGGACCCGCCTTAAAGTCATCTCGCTCCACAGACACACCATTGAGGCGGAAATTCTTACGGGTTGTGGCGTCGACGAGGCAGTATTTATACCACGCATTCCCCCCATACCTCATAACTTCCCGTTCCAGTTCAAGCGCGTACAGTTCCCCGTGAGTGTTTGCTTTGCGATGACCATCAATAAGTCGCAGGGGCAGACACTGAGGGCAGCGGGTGTCGACCTCAGGACGAGTTGCTTCTCACACGGGCAACTGTACGTCGCTTGCTCCCGCGTCACCAGTCCTGACTCTCTTTACATTTTGGCTCCCGGCAGCATAACTACCAACGTAGTTTATAGGGAAGTGTTGTAAGGTATGATACCTTTGTACGTATTTTTACTCTTTTGTGTCCTGGAATGTATTCCTGCATTATTTTCTCTATTTCCTTCAGTCACATCTTATGACTGAACTCAGCAGGATTCCCATATAACTCTCTTCACTTGCTTTGCTTGCAAAAAAAACTTATATTTTAATGCTATTTTAAAAGTTGTTTACTTATAATGCTATAGCGACACTGGCATCTTAGGTATTTTTGGTGTTAGCCTTCACGAAGACGACGTCGCGGGCAGCAGCTAGTTAATTATAAAATAATAATAAAATTAATAATAAAAACATTTCTGTTTTTTATATTATTAAAGTTTTATTTCTTTCTAAAATAATAACATTAATTACCATCATCTAGCTCTATCATCGGGCCTCAAAAGTCCGAAAGTCTGACAACCAGTTTTACCAAGGGGTATCGTATTACCCCATAACTCATCATCTGCCTAGCCTTTTACCAACTATGTTGGGGTCGACTTCCAGTCTAATCGAATGCAGCCGAATACCTCCACAACCCAGTTACTGGATAAAATAATAATATGTGCAAGTACATATAAAGGAGGGCAAATAATAAATAATCATAGGGCATCAGAAACTTCTTGACAAGTTAGTTGTTCTGTTTTTTACACAGATACGCATTAATAAACCCCCGGCGAACAGTACGCAAGGTGTCAGCGTACAGAGGGCCGCATATTGCTTGCATTACAGCCGTTACCGGCTTACAGACCGCCCGCAACGTTTTATGTGCGGTGACCCGTTATGCTGGGCTGTGCGGTGCTGATACACACTGGGTGGCTTTTATTGTGTCCGTTACATCTGATTGCAACACTGAAGTGTTAAGGTTATGGTCTCTTTCTGACGTGACGTTACACACACATATTACGTTTTAATTTTTAACTGCTAATTTGGATTGTTAATTGATCTAAATAATTGATACATTTTTAATTATTTGATGTTTAAATCCTACCTATTTATATCTGTATACCGCGCCGTTGAGGCAAGACGTGACTATGATATACTTTAATGTAACTCTAATGTGTATTTGTAATGTGTTTTTTTTTGTATATCAAATATCTTATATATATATATATCTTATATATCCTACGTCGAACCGTTGAGCTCCTTAAGTTTTGAGTTGAGCTACACGATTTCTGACATATGCGTGCACTAACTGGACAGGTCCTCTCAATCTGTGTGGTTCTTTCCTCAAAAGACCATCTCAGACATCGACCTACATGGTCTTCATATGATTTGACCAAGATTATGCCTGGACTTTAAAAGAGACTGTGACGTCTGAGTTTGTTTCGGCCTTTCTTCTCAGACTAGTCAGATAGGAAACGCCGACCTCATCTAGTTTTAAAATATAATTGACGTGTAAAAGTGTTTGTACAAACCTACTTACAAAATAAAATCATTTATCATTTATGGTATTTCCGAAGTCATTTCCTATAAAAATATAGTATATCTACGGTGGAAAAAAGTATATTTTTTTTACTTTGAGCCGAGGTAATGATAATTATGATCTAATTTGTGTAAATATCTTCATTACCGCTGCTCGCAAAACGGTGAAGGAAAACAACGTGAGGAAACTGGCATTTCCTAGAACCAAAAATTCTACAAGTGACTTCCAAAAACCCGCACTGGGCCCGCGTGATGGATTATGGCCCACTCGCTCTTACAGATTTCAATCCTAATATATATCCGTAGTACATTATTGTGGTTATTTGCCTCGGCTAGTAAAACCGCAATAAGAAGTTACGAACCAAGGTATTAACTTAGCTCGAAAATGTCGATTCAGTTCTGGCCTTGACACGACACTTTTGTGGTGGTGTGTCAAGGGCAGAACGATAATAATGTAATAGTTATATAAAACACATTCTATCATTTGATTTGCGTACGAAAACATCTACATAATGTCGCAGCTATTAACCCTACCTACAAGAAGAAGACGTCACGTTCCAGATACAAGCGGACAGGAGGAATTAACATAAAAATATATTAACAAATATTAAAAGCGACCAACTGCGAGTCGGACTCGCGCATAAAGGTTTCCGTACCATGAGAACCCCTTAAACTTTTAAAATTTGTTTTATTTTTATTATTTATTGTTATAGCAGCAATAGAAGGGCCCGTGGCTAAATAATAACAGCCGCACAGGTCGATCGGTCAGGTTAAGCTACGCTTGCCGCGGTTGGTCTGTGGATGGGTGACCATCTTTACATACCGAGACCCCTCCGTGCCTCGGAAAGCACGTTAAGCCGTTGGTCCCGGCTGTCATTCGTGGATCTTTGACAGTCGTTACGGGTAGTCAGAAGCCCGAAAGTCTGACAACCAGTCTTACCAAGGGGTATCGTATTACCCAGTATCTGGGTTGTGGAGGTCAGATAGGCAGTCGCTCCATGTAAAATACTGGTATTCAGCTGCATCCGGTTAGACTGGAAGCCTTTTCCCAACTATGTTGGCAGATGATGATGATGAGCAGCAATAGAAATACACACAGAAGATTTTAATTTTCTACCTATTGCGGTTCATGAGATACAGCCCGCTGATAGACGGATGGACTGACGGGCGGACAGCGGAGGCTTAGTAATGGGGTCCCGTTTATACCCTTTGAGTGTGCTTTGGGGTGGTAGGAGTCCTATTACATAAATTATGGTATACCTACATATACTCGTATTAATTAACTTCACTACCTTTCCGTCCTTTTCCACAAAATAGTCGGCACCTTCACCAGTGCATCACCTACACCGTCACCAGTCCATCATCATCAATTAAGTCCTCAAAACTATCCCCAGTTGTGTCCCCACCTTAACCCGGCCTGCCGGCGCACAATACGTAGCGACCGGTGTATAAGCGGCTTGATTACACAACCCAAACTCGCTGTTTATACGTGAATAATTAAAGCGAGCGTTTCACAATGGCCGCGAGTTCGTAGCAAACGAGGCTTCGTGTGTTACCAAGAGGGGTTTAGAAGGTAGGGTTAATTTGCTGGCAGTCAGGAATTGGGGAAAAACATGACGGGAGTAGTTCGGGCGAGTAGTGAAAGCGAGTGGGTCATATATTTTTAACAGATAAATGAGGGATTTAAACTAGGTCAATTTTCGCCGTGCGACTGGTCGCTTACCAAATCGTCACAACCCGAATCGTCACCCCAATTACACAGGTCGATAAAGATCGCTGGTGACTAGTTCATTTTGCATATAAATGTCGGTCATCTCTGATCTTCATGCGGCGGGCGATCACCTGTGACTGAGCATTTTCACGGTCGATTTTATGCATGCTACCTATCGCCGCACGACAAGAGTCGAAACCTACTCTACTTTGGAAAAATCAAATCAATATTTACGAAAATCGTGAGCATTACATATCTAAATAAACAAAAGAAAATCAACGGAAAGCCAATAACTCGAAGTATCACAATAGCCACGAATTCGTATCAAACGTGGCTTCGTGTTGCTAAGAGGTATATAGGACTGTTTTAGAAGGTTGGTTTGACTTGCAGCCAGTTAGGACTTGAAGAGGAACAAGACGCTCGTGGAGTAGGTTGACCGAGTGTTGGAAGCGAGTGGTCCATATGAGTAAATCTTGTTTTTTTTTTCTACAATGGTGTACTCTTTTTTTTGTATGTACAAATTTTGTTAAATATCTCCGAGTGCCCACTTGGTTTTTCGAGATATCGCCAAGCGGTCAGTCGACTCTTCACGCGACCAGATGGCTGGCCTGTTTCTTGGCCAAAGAATTAGCATTGCCATACAACGTGGCAATGCTGCCAGCCTTTTGGGTACTGTTCCTGTTGACAGCGATGCGGACGAATTTTTTGATGCCCTATGATTATTTTGCTTATTTTTTTACATGTACATATGTATTATTTTTAATGTTAGCTTATATAATGTCTGCTAAATAAATGTATTTGTTGTATCTCTTTAATTTATTTAGAACATGGAAGACTAAGGCCGATCGTCTACGGGGCTAATCAGAAGTAACATATTACATATTCAAATCACAAATGCATAGTCAGAATGTCACAAAAATAGTATTTCAATAGGGGTTCCTACACGACGCAACCTAGTTCATAAAGCATTAGGAAGTCACTTCGCGTACGGAACAGCAAATAAAAATCGAAATAAACAAAACAAAATCAGTAGATAGCGAATAACTATTCATCACGGTTGGAATAAGACTAGAATTTTGAATGTGAGCACACAAGAACACACTGCTGTAATATAAACCCAGCCAATGTTTGTAATAACCCTTGATTGGACTATTGAATTCGCTGTTCGCATGGTGGGCATTCTAAAAAAACACCATTCAGGGATTCATCAAATAAAGTTTTTGTACAAGCTAGCAATGTATCTTGTAACATTTACAGACGAAGTTGCGTTGTATTATTTTGTTGTCCAATTGACAGGAGTTGGGTAAACAAACTTTGTATCCCTTGGGATATACCGAAGGCATGAGAGGGGCCGACCGGTGCGATGCCGGGCTATCAGAAGTCCCGGAAAACCCGTTTTTATGTGCTGAAAACGACCCCGGAGTATCTTTAGTCAGTAGGAGAGCGATATTCATACTATTCGACTTTCCCAGAAGCAGTCAGATACACATGTTTCAAAAAGTAAATACAAACATAGTTTTGGGTTACCCTAAACCTCTGAGAGAGGTTAATTGTAAGCATCGTTAACAAAACCTTCTACTTACTATGAGACCAACCCTGAAATCGCGTAAAAAAACAGTTTTCCCATATATTTATCGATTTCTATGAGCTCAAGTGTACTGAACGGCTGATGTTTTGCTCACGATTTCAGGGTTGGTCCTAAAGTAAAAGTTTCTTATTATTAGTTGTTATAGTGACTAAAAATGCACACTCTGAAAATTTCAACTGTCTACCTATAACGGTTCATGAGATATAGCCCGTTGACAGACAGACGGACGGACCCTGAACTACTTGCAGAAACAGTGTATCTCTACATTTTATTGAGAAATCAAATCTAGTAACAGAAACCGACATCAATTTACAACAATATGGCACACAGAAATTATCTCCACGGATTTACGCGTTCAATCCAGTTGTGTCTGTAATTGCAAGGGGCAGTCCATGCGTAGTAACCGCAGACTATAAAGACTCTCTCTACCTATTGTCCTAGGCTGAACAGAGTATAGCCACAATGTATGGGGACTGTTAGATACGGTTGTAAGAGAGTTGTAAACAATTGTACTAGTCCATACAGGTACAGTTTGAAGCTGTGTAAAGGCCAGTGTAGCCTATTGGAGTGCGAATATCTGTACTAATTTCAGCTATATTCGAGATTACCTAACGTTGAGTAACGTAGACGTCTATAGAATTATGTAGGCGCTTCACTGCCATTTGAATCGCCTTATATGTACCTTCATTATTGTGTATCCGTGACAAAATACACAAAAAAGTTCAGACTATATTTTTATATTTATCAAAATCTAAACGTATGATCTTGTTAGCCTTTTTCACAACTATGATGTTGGGGCTGGTTCGAGTCTAACCAGATGCAGTTGAATACTGGTATTTTAAACGGAGCGACTACCTATCCAACCTCCACAACCCAGTTACTGGATAACAAGATACCCCTTGGTAAGACTGGTTGTCACACTTTCGGGCTTCTGACGACCCTTAACGACTGTCAAAGGTCCAGGAATGTCAGCCGGGACCAACGGCTTAACTTTTCGATGCTGGTTAGCAAAATCTAGTCTTCAACATAAATGGCAGCTTAACTACGGAGTCATTACTTAAAAAGTCCCATAATTAGGATACAGCCATTTAAAAGCCCCTCATTAAGTGTATTTAACTACAATCAGAGCAGTACATTATCATACGTAAACACACATCAGCAGAAAGTAAAAAGGATCACGACAATAGAGTAAAAACGTAGTTTTTTTTACAAAGCTCTCTCCACATCTCCGTTTCTGCGGTTACCTAACTACGTCGCACCGAGCCGTCGCTGCGATCTGAATACACCTTTATGTTAGTTACTTTTTTAATTAATCGCAACTGAAACACGACGCTAGCTTATACGTATCAACTTAATTAAATTTTAATTTTACCTCCGTTCGTAAAGCGTGTATCAGAAAAGGGTGGCTATATTTTTGGATGTGATAAACACCGTCAAACTGAACAACTTTCTCCATGCGACCAACATCGTTATCGCGACTTGAATAAATAAAAAATAATATCTTTATTTCCAATTTTATATTAAACACAAAAACAATGGTGTCATAGTATTACCTATCGCCTGATAGGTAATACTATGACACCATTGTTTTTAAATTACATAAATCACTGACCAACTCCACTGGCACCCAAGCTAAGATTAAACTTGTGTTATGGGCGCCAGAGCTCTCTCTGTAATACATTACCCAATTTATACAACACTAATACGGAGTTACATTGCGTAAGTAGCTATCGTTGAGTACAAAAAGAAAATAAAGCTAATAAAATAAAGAGTTATCCCATACAGTTGAGTAGGTAATGAAGTTTTGTATGGTACAACTGATATTTTTTTCGCGATTACGATATTGGTCCCATGGAAAAAGTTGTACAATTTGATGACCTGCTTAAATATAAGCAGACACTACAGTTGATTAATTTCGACATAATTATACACTGTGTATCAGAATACACACTGTATAATTATGTCGAAATTAATCAACTTTCTGAGGTTTGCTTCGAGAACCCACAAAACCGTAAAACCACATAACCGTACTCCGTGTCGAGTACGTACATGGAAAACGCATTTCGGATAACGAAATGCCGATAGTTGGTTAAATTCAGTTTCAGGAATTAAATTCGGATACAAAAGTATCCCTCTCAATGTGATTGTATTAATTTAATTTTTGGCTGTGCTCCACATACTTACTTTTATATATAAAGTAAAATTAATTTATACATAATTAACGTAACGCGAATTGAAAGTTGTGATAGGTACTTGCAAAATCATTCAATTAATACCTATATTATTTTGCATTAATTCGTTTGTTAACTGGCAATATTTTATGTAATGAATGTCAATGTTGCCCTACTTCCCGTGTTCCTGTCTCTATCTTGCACTTGTAGTTTGACAGTTGTGCGAAAGTAACAGAAATAACGCTTAGTCAAAACGTGCTTAGTAACGTTTATAGGGCTCATCCTTTTTGCCTACCGTTTCTAGCTCAAACTCTCAAATTGCGATTAAAATTGTGATATCCCGCTTGTTGCTAAAAAATAACAGCCGCGCGGTTCGATCGATCAGGTTAAGCTACGCTTGCCGCGGTTGGCCCGTGGATGGGTGACCATCTTTACATGCCAAGACCTGTCCGTCTCGGAAAGTATATTAATCCCGGCTGTCATTCATGCGTCTTTGACCACGGAATAGATCGTGTCTTTGACAGTCGTTACGGGCGTCAGAAGCCCGAAAGTCTGACAACCAGTCTTACCAAGGGGTATCGTACTACCCAATAACTCATGATCTGCCTAGCCTTTTCCCAACTATGTTGGGGTCGGCTTCCAGTCTAACCAGATGCAGCTGAACCAGTATTTTATATGGAGCGACTGCCTATCTGGCCGCCAAAACCCAGTTACTGGGTAACACGACGACCCTTGGTAAAGCACCCATCCATGCTACGGAAAAAAATAGGCTTCCCCTCAATATGTACCAATTGCATTACTCCTCTTTTATCGAATTTCAAAACACATAACATAAAATACATGAATATTTACTTGACGCACAAGCCCATAAATTGGGAATCAATATAAACAAAAAAAAAAATAAACCGTAAATAAATATTCGTTGTTATTGGAACCGGTAAAGCTATCGGATATCTAACGCAAACTCAATCAGTACCGGTAAATATATCGGTACCGGTAAATATAGCAAGATGGCTACGTTTTCAATTACATTGCGTCTTTCGTTGTGAGCAATGAGCAATGTTGATTGATAAGCATTGATTGATAATTTGATTCGATTGTCGTTGCGTATTGTTGTGTGATTAATATGATTATTTGTGGAATTGGTAACAATTTCTTTATCTATTTTTAAAGTAATGGCCCTTTTCACAAACCGAAACCTATATGTTATGCGTAAATATACAGTTACTTAAGGGCGAAGCGGAGAAGGTATTCCACTCAGAGCACTAATTTCAATAGCACTTGCCCGTAGCGCACCTAAGCACTTCCACGAAACGCACTGAAATAAAATTTTGTAACGTGTGGTTCGGGAGTAAGGTTCATTCCGATGTATCGAACTACTTTTGGACGGGCCCATCTCTTTGTTGACGGAATTAGAGAAGAGGCCCCAAGGTGGCATTCTCTAGTTTCTGCGTACCCCCAAAGAGTTTATTTTCGTATGTAAAAGTAAAAAAATATTGACTATGTGCCAAACTTCCAAATCCGATCAGCCGTTTTGCTTAATTGAAATACACTTGTCTTCTGATATGGGGTTTCCTTATGTTTAAATGCAAATTAGAACTCGTGCGACCATTAATTGGATCAGGATAGTAGATACTTTATTGTTATGAGACATTCCTGGGATAATCCTGAGATGCCTAGACTTACAATGTAGTAGCTACGTATTTTACTTCAAGAGTGCATAAAAACGGGAAATATTTCATTGAGTTAGGGGATCAAACCGGAATGACAAAGTTTATAGTGGATCAGACAGAAATTAAAACATAATAATAGTATGAAATAGATTTTTACTATTAGTTATACCATATTTTTTATGGGTCGTGGGGCTTGTGGGATCGGGACCGCAGTCCCGAATGCCACCTATAGCAGTCAAATACATTATGTAAACAGTAAACATACAAATCATTGTAATCCAAGGGGGATTGGACCTGTCACTCCTTCATACAGGTTATACTGTAACCTAGTTAGGAGATCAGAACTGCACGCACTACAATTGTAGCAAATCTGTAATTTTACTATGTATAAATTATATAGCCATGTACTGCAATACTTGAAAATGATTAATAAAGATTATTATTATTATAATAACCAGCAGGGGATCAGGTCGGAATAACTCGAATAGCTTATTGATATTCCAATAATGTGCTCTTTTTAAAATCACTAAAACTCTAAAAAGGTTTAGGCTTCTAATGCTGCACGCTTTTTTAAATAACTGAGCCTCTTTTTAGCAGTCTGGTCTGGACACCAAAATGGGCATTATTTGAGATTGAAAAAAGGAACACATTCATTATAAGTACATCAGTGTTCATTATAACAACGTGTTAAATATTTTTAGGAAAAGCAAGGCAAAATGGGAATTATAATTATTAGGTTTGATTAAAAACATGCCTTAAAAATCCTTATCGAGTTGCTATACTAAAATGTACGTCCGATGCACCTTGGGCAGCCACACTCCCACCTTGTAGATTGGATAATATTCATACCACAACATGAGCTATTTTTATTTAGTGCAAAACGAGAGAAAATGTCATGGTTTAAATAACAAATAAAAAATCATGGGGACTGCCAACACAAGTGAAAACTTAAAACTATGAAATAATGTTGCACGACATGACTTATAGCTCTGCTATAGATGTACTGCTGCAGCATGTCGGTGACGCGAACCCGTAACCAAAAATGGCTCAACGAGCCTAAAAACATTTTCACTTCCAAAATATGTAACTTATATACGTAGGTATTACTTCATCTGTACCAAACCCAAATAGTTCGTAATCCAATCATCGATAGAAATAGAGAATCATTTCACCATCCCAAGACCGAACAGTTTATCTTGACCTCTCCATCCAAAACCACTCCATACAATTGAAAGGTCAAGTTCAAGCGGTCGATCGATAGCTAACAAAAATGGTCCCAATTACGTATTCAGATAGCGTCTAGCTGAACTAACGAAGTAGGGATGTGTGGCAGGTACTCGTACTTAGGCGACACGGAATCGGTCCCTGCCGATAAGTAGGCTTTTTACTTTTAGAGGGACGTGCTTCATCGGTTTTTGGGTTTTGTTTATCGACGAGAAAATGGATTTGGAAATGAGGAAAAATGAAATGAAATGAGGGTTGTGTGTTCGTTTTATCAGAGGAGTAATATTGAATGAGTTAGTGTTTAATTTTTTATTTATGGTTATAGAAATTTATTTCTCAATAAGAAATTACAAAGATTTCACTTACTTGAGAACATTTTTCAAACTTAAATATGTTATAAGAACTTTGACACAAAAACTAAGCAGCTATTGTTTTTCTTTACAACAAAATCATTTACGCAACAACATTTCACCTTGCACACAAATAACATTAACGAATACAAAATAATACTTTTCAATCTACCCGTAAAAGAAAAAATTACCGTGGTTGCAAATATTCATAGTAGCTATGGAATGCGAACTTGGTGCCATAACAAAGCAACGCAACAGTAACAGTTGTTTGTGACTCATAACGACCTAAAATCACACATTTTTTCCAGGGTTAGGCAGAGGTACACCTACTTGTTCCTACTTACTTTTAAGTCCTATGTTTTAGCGGGCTCCGATTTTTTACTGAGAAATTCTTAATGGTAAAGCCCAACTCGGCCTAGGAATCGAACCCAGGACCTGATTTCAGTGATTCATAAAGAAATATAAAAAGTCTGATTGTAATACATCACAAAAAAGAAAAAAAAAACTTATGTTTTCATTTCAAGTAGGTATCACTGTTAAAATATCTTTGTCGTTTAATAGATATACAAATTGTTACACAGTTTTAACAATAAATCAAGCAAACTGAACGACCCATATAAATTATAATTTAGTTGAGGACTGTAATCTGATAATCTAATTACAAATTAAATAAGCAATTTGTAAGATAAATTTATTGTAGGTATTTTGTTTCAGTTATCGGTTTTGTAATTAATCCTAAGCTTTGTACCTACGAATACCTTTTTAGCCAGGCTAGTCTTTGGTAGGCCAGGATAGGCCTTGTGTAGACTTTAGATCTGTATACCATTTTTTATTTTATCAAATACCTGAAGGCCAATTCACGTAATGTAAAAAGTTAAAAATCTAGTCGCAGTCTCATCTCGGCGACAAACAAATGTCAAAAACATGTCAAAATGTAGGGAAATTAGAGGTAATTTTGACAGATTGAGACTGAGATCAGACTGTGAACGTTCTTGAAATTCGAGAATTGCCCCTCTGGTACTTGTTGACCGGCCTACGCTGTCCTCCCATACCTACTGTAATTTTAAAACATTGTAAAAGCCAATTATTTTTAATAGAGTAACTGTAAAGTTTCTTGCCGGCTCTTCTCCATAGGAAACAACCAATTGGAACCGTGCACCTAGCTTCTGACGTTTAATAAGTACCCATGTTGGTTTATGTGAAATAAACTATTTTAATTTTGAGTTGCTTGCGAAAATATTTTACAAGGTGAGATGGAAATACGACAATAACTCACCCTTCGTTTATCTAATGACGGTTGTTGAGGAGCTTGTGGCTAAGTAATAAAAGCCGCACGGTTCGTTCGATAAGGTTAAGGTTCGCTTGCCGCGGTTTGTCCGTGGATGGGTGACCATGTTTACATATCAAGACCCATCCGTGGTTCGGGAAGCACGTTAAACCGTTGGTCCCGGCTGTTATTCGTGGAGCTTGGCCAGTCATTACGGATCGAAAGTCTGACCCATCTTTTTGTCTGCCCGTGAGGCAGGCAATGTGATGCGAGGGGGTGGTTCGGGGAACTAGAAATTTCATGCGGACGAAGTCGCGAGCAGAAACTAGTTGTATAAAATTGAAAGTATGTGATTTGCTTCAAAATGAGTTTTGTACCAGTGTACTCATGAAGTTTAAAAGTACTGGTTTTTGAATTGACGAAAACATGACGTTTGGAGCATCACCTAGGTTCTATTAGTTCTCTTCGAGTTTCTTAACCATAAAGTGGTCTTCAAGAAATCTATATTGATATTCAAAATCAAAAGTCATTTATTCAAATTAGGCAGAGAATCAGCATTTGTCGAACGTCAAAATTAGATAAGACTCTCCCCCAAAACGCTCGCTCTTCACCATTTCCTAGTGCTATCGCTGGGAAGAAGAAGTGACGCAACAAGCAGCACAGCTGTCTGTTCAGTTATAAAAAGAACTAGCTATTTAATAAATAACCTAATTATTATAAATAGTTTGATAAATATTACTAGATACCAAGTTTGTATGTGTGCAAGAATTTAAACACAGAAATGTTTATCTTAGAAAAGGAGTATTCATTTCACAAGTATCAAACGTTTTTATAAAATTAATGTTGCACGTTCCGAGCGTATAAGATAACTGGGTAAATAAATAATATATTTCTATCACGATACCATAAATAATTCAGGAGTTGAGATCGCCGTGAAATATGGAAGCCATGACTTGGGGGTGAATAAATAGAAATTGCTCTCAAAGATTCACCGATTTTTTCCGCCTTTTTTTTTACTCTGCTTGATTCCTTCGTCACGTCATTATAGATTTATGGTTAGACTTCTATGTTTATAGTCGGCTCTTTGGATAGATCCCGATGATATTTATTTGTTTACGTGTGAATGTAATATTTTTATTTGGTTGGGTTTTAGATTTATTGGTGAGCCGTGTACCTTTTAGTTATGATTAGTTGAGGTTGGGATAGAAATTGATTGCAAGGCGTTGTTCTGTATGCATAGTGACCTGCACCCTAATTTTTTTTTAACAGTTCAACAACATTCATTGCGTTATTTACGTGTTGAGCAGACAAATTTTTCGAACTTATGAAGCAATGGATTAGCAATTTGCTTCAAAATGATTCAGATTACTATTGATTGTGTGTTACGCAATTAGGGTGCTGTTTTAATATTTGGGTGATACATGCATAAACTCGTGCTCTAATGATAACATCCGCACCGGTCTATCGAAGGTTAAGTTACGCTTGCCGCGGTCGTTTCGTGGATTGTTGACCATCCATTACATATCAATTCTCTCCGTGCCTCGGAAATCATGTTTTAAGCCTGTTAATCGTAGGTCTTACGAATAGTCAGAAGCTCAAGAGTCTTACCAATCTTAACCAATCTTACCAAGGGATATCGTGTTACCGATAACTGGGTTGTGGAGGTCAGATAGGTAGTCGCTCCATGTAAAATACTGGTATTCAGCTGCGTCCGGTTAGACTGAAAGCTAACCCCAATATAGTTCTGTAGTTTTTGCTCCCATGGGAAAAAGGCGTGAGTAAGTATGTAATATAAGTATCTACCTTTGGTTTGGGGTACGGAACCCTTTGGATTCTTATCAGCTAGCTTGCTAGTCGCATGCGAAACCTGGAACAAAGAAAAACTTCATTAGTTATACTACATTTTAACAGTAGTTAATTTACTACAAAAATATGATCATCCACAATATTTTTGAACACTATATCTTTGAACCTGTGGCGGCATCCATATAAACTACGCATCATACTGACGTCATGCAAAAATCCTGCATCGCGCAAGCAGAGTTTACCGCGTCACTAGCATATAAAACATCCCGAAATCAATTGTCACCCAGCCCACCAGACACAACACCCGTCTGGTCGGAGGGTCCTATGGAAGTTGACTGTACTTGATACCCTATTCCTCATACCCTATAAGCATGACTTCTTTTGCAAATTCTTGATTAAAAGTCAAGTCGGTATATCACTATCCATCACTCAATATCGCAAAGAGAAAAGAAAATTGAAATCTTGTAGCGTAGGTGTCTACACGTGTAAGAAAATACTATACACACTCTCAAAGCTTGTTCATATTCCGAACATGAGCATAAACACAACCTAAATTAGAAAAAACACAGTAAACAAAACTACCTACGCCTACCAGGAAACAAAAAATAAATTATAGGGAACAAGAATTTTCATCACGTTTTTTATACTGAAACTTCAGAAACAAAAGAAAAAAAAAATGGACGAACTTCTCCGAGGTTGTAACTTGTAAGGGCGTGAGCGATCGCCCGTCAAATATTTAGCCTTTGGGAGTAGCCTGTCAACGGCCGGCCGCCTAACTTTGTGCCCAGGGCAGAATACTAAGGAGTCCGACTTAGTTGGGGACTCAAAATATTGATGTAACATGTTTTGGAGAACAACGTAAGCGTTTTCAAACAAAGGATGTAATGACACGTACGCAACTGTCAAGTGTTTGGAACGTATGTAAAGTTCGGAATTCGAACACAGTGGAACGTGTTTTATTTGAGTATGACGAATAGTGATCACGTCCATCTTTTAGGTACATGTCTGATATTTTAAGCGGCTCCAGCTTTACCACGATTTCATTGGCTCGCCGTAAAGCCTGGTTATCACAAAACCGTGCTGGGCGTCCTTGCCGTTACAGGGGTTTCCGCAAGACACAATATTGACGTGGTTTGCACGTGGAAAGATTATGCGGTAATAATAATTACCATACAGAATTGGGGCCCTGTCGCGACAAAACAATGAGGAGCTCGGTTCGGTGTAATTTCGGGCTTATGTTATGTCCAATATCGGTTCTATACGTCGTACGAGTACTTATCATTTTTCTTTTTCCTGACTGCTAAAACGCCATGTACTAAGAATCTATTATTAGAAGTAAAACGTCTGTTTATTGATAAAGTGTATCGTTTTGAACCCTATTTTGCCCACATGTTGTTATTTTAGGACGTTTTGATGTCTTTTAAAATACTTGGCGTGTGTTGTGTAACACCTCTATTTTTAGGTAGATATTCCAGTTATTTTGCGGAAAATATTGGGTTTCAGTCAAGGCTTCTATCGTAAGATGATTTATGTTTCTAAATATTATAATGTAGGACGTATATCAGGATTTCAGGAAGCTACGGAGGGTTAAATGTAGAGCTGTATTAATATAATAAACTAGGAAGATACCGTTTTTCGGTGCTTCAGATCACCTTAACTATTGCAGAACCTACCTGCATCTGTCTAAAATACAATGTATTTATAAATACAAGTCGTTTTTTGTGTCTTGTCACCGCATTATTCTTCTAAACTACACAACGGATTTTAATGCGGTTTTCACCATCATTTAGGAAATGTATTATGGAAGGATTATAAAAAAACCTTAATTCAGACCATATGATTGATGTGTATAATAAATTAATATTAAACTAACATGATATGTTAAAGAAATCTCAATGTTTTGACAAGTCGTAAAAACCGTGCGATGCAGGGGTGGGCGCACGTCAATAGTACTTAATTAAAAAAAAAAAGTCATACTTTGACGCATCAGATAACTTATTCAGTACATACCAAGCTACCTCCATTCAAAATATTCTGAAATAAAATCCTGAAGCCTATTGCCGTATTATCACACCAATATCTTGCACACAAAATAAAATTAAGCACAAAATTACGCAAAGGAATCCATATCTTATCACAGCCATTTTATTTCTCTCGCCATTTTCCGTGTACCATAAACGGGCCGTCCCCTCGTACGGCGGGTACAATATTTAACACGACATTGTCGCCCTGGTTGCCTGTTCAGCCTGTTTACACCTCCCCGGAGCTGTTCCGACATGTTAGCGGACGTGCGGTGATTCCGCCACGGTTTATTGCCTGTTTTTTTATGATATTGTATAATTATGAGTTCTTACCGGGACGCATTTGCGCGGGAAAAGTGACAAGTTAATTTTTTATTTGTGGTTTGGGAGTAACTTTTTCGTGCGTTCTTCTTTTAAAATTCTATAGGGTGCTAATTTTACATACCTTATTTAAATGTAGAAGAAACTCCTTTCATAAACTTCCTTACGTGTTTTATTAAAACGAAATAGGTGAGAAATTTTATATTCTTTATCTTTTTAAGTACCTTCATAAATCTTTTATTAGTATTATGACGCCGTCCTCGCTTTCATAAAATATTTTTCTTCGGAGTTAACCCTATAATGCGGTGCTGTAGTCGCTTGCATTTTATGAGGTAACTTTAATAAATAGTGACGGTGTTAACCCGGCGCGGCGCTACTTTGCATACCCCTCGAGTGCCATGGTTTGTTTTTAAATGTAAATCAGCCTGAGTGAGATAACTATTTTCTTGTGAAGTCAATGAATATTGAATTGGGTGTATTAATTGTGTTGGCACGAAACTTTGACATTAAAATTAAAAAACCATAGTTAAATAATGTTTTTTGTAGCGTAAGTATGCACATAATGGTATGCATAGATAGTATGCACAATGCTCATACTATGCTCTTTAGCTATGTATGTTGTGACTTGTCTATAAATTTCGTTTGGCAGGGACGTCGACGCGTAATTTGTTACCATGCACATGATTCTGAACGCGTTGAAATGTTTTTTGCTGTTTCATACATTTTGATGGAGTAGGTATTGCACTTTTCAAAGAAACAGCAGATTTTTTTTATGTTTCTCTCTTTAATACATATTATTATACTTAATGAGTGTATTATAAAGAGGTAAAATTTGTTTGTTTGTATGTATGTATGGGGTAATCTCTGGAACTACTAGTCGGATTTGAAAAATTCTTTTTGCATTTGGTAGCCCATTCTTTTAGGAAGGCTATAGGTTATGTTACATCACGCTATGAACCTTAGGAGCCGATTAAAAAGAAAAAAGTCAGAAAGTACGCTAAGCGAAATCGAAGTGACAAGAAATTTCACGCGGACAAAGTCCCGCGCAGAAGCTAGTTCAAGAGGCACCAATTATTTTCATTTTCAACATAATTTAGGCAAAAATTAGCAACATTATACCCGACCAAGTTTGACGAGGAACCGTCGTCATCGTCTAAGTTCCCGTCACTAAGTTGAGGCCCTTGTCTGCGAACTTCATCTGCTACTTGAAAATATTTCATTTCTTGCTTTTTCGCGCCGGCGAAGACATTAATAATGGGGGTCTATGCATGAGACACGCGTTTTGAAGAAAGTTTTGCTCGAAACTGTGATGGATACGTGGAAATGTAGGCCTAGATTAGATAACAACTAATTCGCCGTTTAGGTAATACTGGCACATTTATGCAATTCCCGTAATTAAAAACGTTCAAAATCTGGTCGCAATCTCATCTTAGCGACGATAATTTTAGAGGTATTTTTGACAGATTGAAACTCAGATCAGACTGTGAACCTTCTTAAAATTACGAGATAGATATCGATTAAAACCTCCATAAACGACATCCATGACAGAACACTGGCCATAAATTAAGTTTCGAAATTCGAATTCAATCACAAGTCCCCGTTCCGAAACCATTCCAAATTCCGTCTCATTTGAATTTCGAACCGAACCCACAAAAAACCGGCCAAGTGCGAGTCGGACTCGCCCATGAAGGGTTCCGTTACGTTACGATTTATGACGTATTAAAAAAAAACTACTCACTAGATCTCGTTCAAACCAATTTTCGGTGGAAGTTTATATGGTAATGTACATCATATATTTTTTTTAGTTTTATCATTCTCTTATTTTAGAAGTTACAGGGGGGGGGGGACACACATTTTACCACTTTGGAAGTGTCTCTCGCGCAAACTATTCAGTTTAGAAAAAAATGATATTAGAAACCTCAATATCATTTTTGAAGACCTATCCATAGATACCCCACACGTATGGGTTTGATGAAAAAAAAAATTTTGAGTTTCAGTTCTAAGTATGGGGACCCCCAAAATTTATTGTTTTTTTTCTATTTTTGTGTGAAAATCTTAATGCGGTTCACAGAATACATCTACTTACCAAGTTTCAACAGTATAGCTCTTATAGTTTCGGAAAAAAGCGGCTGTGACATACGGACGGACAGACAGACAGACAGACAGACAGACAGACAGACAGACAGACAGACATGGCGAATCCATAAGGGTTCCGTTGCCATTTGGCTACGGAACCCTAATAAAAAGGAGTTCGGTAAATGTCATAATGCCACTTTTATTCTTTTGTTCAGACTTCAGAGCAGTGAATATTACATAAAACATATTTATGTAGATGTCGCTACTAGCTACAACTTGAAATATCTTATTCGACGCTTTTCACGCGCCATCAATTTTCACGACACAATTGAGGTTATAAAAGCAAATAGTTTACACTACAGTTGTTAGAATAATGTTAGAAAATGGGCACTTGTATCCATTTTGGTTTTATATTTGTGTGCATTAGCGTTGAATTGGAGTTGTTATGAATTATTTTGCGCTCTACTTCACTTTGTTTCATAGCGTACCGATTGTGATTATGTTATGTAAGTATAACCTTAGTATAAAATCTTACTTTTACTGTGTCGATTTTCCGCGCCAAATTCCTTTTGTAAGCATAATGCTGTAATACCTAGTGATCAACAGTCTCCTGCCCCTATCCCAATTGATTTGGGGTCGGCGCAAAATGTCTTTTTCTTCTATTAACCGCGATCAGGGTACTCAGCTACTGTTTTTATTTTTATATTTTTAGATTAACCAACGTTCGTATACATTACAGGAAGCAACAGAAAATAAAGAACCGAATATAACAAACAATATTATAGGTAACAGTATTTTCTTACAACGATTTTACAGGGAGATGAAGTACGCATCCGTAAAGCTGAACGGATGCGTTCGCATTCCATACAAAATCATTGTTTTCTATGGACAAAAGCTGAACAGAGCTGAATAAGTGTGGTTAGTTCCTTATAGGTATATTAAAATCACGTAAGTACGCCCCTACGCCCCACGCAAGCCCCTACAGAGCCGAGCAAAAAGACGAAAAGTTGGAAAGAACGCTAAGCAAAAACCAATTGTCACGTGGACAAGTCGCGGGCAGTAACTATTATTTACGTACTAACTGCGCCTCGCGGTTTCACCCGCATAGGTTTCGATCCCGTGGGAATATCGGGATAAAAAGTATCCTATATGTTAATTCTGGTTATAAACCATCTGTGTGCCAAATTTCATCCAAATCCTTTCAAAAGTTTTTGCGTGAAAGAGTAACGAACATCCATCCATCCATCCATACAAACTTTCGCGTTTATATTATTAGTAGGATAAAACAATATAAAGGCTATTAGGTACTTACTTATTATATAAAATTCAACTTAATAACAAACTTCCTGTTAGTAAAATTATACCCACATAGCCTATGACGCTAACCTACATAAGCCTCAACACGGGTGACTCACAAGTTGGTTCAAAGCGAACATTTTGTTTTAAGTGGCCTGACCACAATAGGTTAGAAGGCGCACTTAGAAGTCACGACCTTTATTAACCCAAGTCTGGCTCCCTAAATTATAGAAGCCAACCTCTTTGGGTCAAAACTAAAAATAGCTATATTCATAATAAAGGACTTATTATGAATATAGCTATTTTTAGTTTTGACCCAAAGAGGTTAGCGCGTTAATAAAGAGTTTTCTCGTGTCTCTGAAAAGAAATAAAAAAAATCTGCAAATAAGCGTTCTGTTTTCAGAATTCTAAAGCTTACCGAAATTGTGCCGAAATCCTGTGTCCAAAATCGTAATACCAAAAAAATAATAACCATTAATAATACGTGAGAAGGCACTCAACATTTATATCTTTGCCCAAAAAAATATAAGGACTTTTTAAAGGCAATTTTAACCCTATCAACATTCAATTGAGGGCAGCGGGAAAGTGTAACAATTTCGGTGGGAACGTCCCGGGGGGCGAAGTGACCTGCGGCGGCGAAGGGTTAGATACGGTACCGATTTATTTCTATTACCATCTGACCGCGGGCGGGTATGCGGTCGGCGTACTGAGAGCATGATTATTTCATCCTAACGTTTGACCAAGCGATTGTTAGTGACCATTTATACGAAGCTGATCCTATACTTAGTGCTAAGCCGATCGCTTTAATATTAATGTCTGCTACCCAGAGTGTTTTTTTATATACTTAAAAGATCAGGCGTCCATTGGACACGGCTTATATTCTCATTCTTCGAAAGAAAGACTGCTGAATTTTATTGAAAACCTATTTTCGGCGCAGCCCTACTTACGTAGTAAATCCTGACTTTTCTTTTACAGACATTAAAAGCAATTTTCTCGAAAATTTTCCATAGACAACAAAAGAAGCACTCCACTCCCAGTGTATTACATTCTCAACCCTTCACAGAGAATAACTTGCGGGTCAAGATGTACCGATTGGGTTTTTCCCGGATTAAATTTCAGGCACTTGGCTCTCTTGGGGTGTAAGGGTTGACGTGGGGCGGTGGGGTGGATAGCATATATAGTGGGGCGCTGACAATAATTGCTCTGTCGCATGTCTGTGCCTGCCTTTAATAAAGAAGGAGGATTCTGTTTGAATTCGGATTTTGAATTTGAACAGGGATTCATTTTGTTGGATTTGAAACGGTACTTTCGGAACAAAGTCCCTTAACGCCGCTTATGGTAGATGTTAACTGGTAGAAAAAGAGTTAGGGACTTACCATACTTATTCAGCTCTGTTCAGTTTTTGTCCCCCCATGGGGTTTTGTAAACCCCAGCTCGCATAGGTTTAGGAATTGTTTTTTTTCGAAGTTTTCTATCAAGGAAACCAGGCGAAAGAGTGGGTGATAATCAATTGGCATAATAGTAGTTCAGTATAACAATACTTTCAGGATGTTGTTGCGGCTCCCACGTTACTGTAGCGCGTCAGGAATGTTTGCGGAAGCACGTACTGACGGTTTCAGTACCATTCTGTATAAGAAGACTGCTTCTATGATGCGCAGAGTGCGTGGGACCGGCGATGACATTCTGAAGGTCATTGGTGATAAGCCGTGCTGCACCATTATGGCGCATTGGGTACGTGTACATGTACATATACCCGGTGCGTCTGGTGAGTGCAGCAGATAAGTATATGAATTAAATCTTGTTTTTCGTTTTTTACTAACATAGCTTATAAGTAGTGTGTATTAGTAACATCATAAATGGATCAAGGTCTGAAATAAAGTTATTTTTTTTTATTGTATTATAAGCCTATA
This sequence comes from Apamea anceps, assembly GCA_951799955.1. NCBI lineage: Eukaryota > Metazoa > Arthropoda > Insecta > Lepidoptera > Noctuidae > Apamea > Apamea anceps. Next base: position 2,080,492 of record OX637518.1, read on the forward strand.
ATGATCCCACTGCTGGGACACAGGCTTCCTCTCGATAAGAGGAAGTAGGCCGCAACCCACCACGCTGACCCGGTACAGGTTGGTATGTAAAATAATGAGTTACAGTAGCAAAATGCATACACTTATAAAAAAAGATGGACTCCGCGCCACGCATATCGAAAGTGAAGCACCGCACCGTACCGATCTATGTGTGCGTGATTTTCAATTAGTATGTACCTGCACAGACGCTGTCGTGTGACGTAATGGCGGCCGGTCGGCATACTATGATGTAAATGTGTGCGTGAGGCGTGTTTGTACTGTGCTTCACTTTCGATATGCGTGGCGCGGAGTCCATCTTTTTTTATAAGTCTATGGCAAAATGTTACAGAATTCGTACCGATCTGGAGACGGTGAATCTGAAGAGTAACGTCGTATCTGTCGCGTTTCCCATCTCAAATCTATAATTATGTAACTCAAGAACTTTTGAATGGTATTAATTAAATATTCATTAGATTTACTTAAAACTTTAGCGAAGAACTGCGGGGTAATTGTGTAATACACTGTAGTAGCAATAACTTTCATTTTGACTGTTCAACTACATCCATTGCGTTATTTACGTTGGTTGAGCAGACAATTTTTTCGAACATATGAAGCAATGGATTAGCAATATCCTTCAAAATGATTGAGATTGAGTGTGTTACGCAATTATAGTGCGGGTCGCAGAAAAAATGAGCGCATTTAAAACAACGCCATACAAAAAACCCTACATAAACAACAAGGGGCAAAAAATCTAGAAAGCCCGAAATCCCAGTTTCAATTATCCCAGGATTTATCTTTTCCACAATTTTACACTACAGATTAATTCGAAAAACGCGAGAGTACACAATAAATCGCTCTAAACTGTTGCCATAGCAACGACAAACATTGTAATTGAATTTCAGAGCTGTACGAGTATGTTTGTGTTTTGTTAAAATCGCATCCAAATCTGCGTTCATAACTTTATTTGTAGTTGGAGTTAAGCCGTGACAAGGGTGTTGTCAGTTACACGCAGATCTCAGTGTTGCCAACCTGCTCGATACAACCCATGTTGGCTATGTTTTACGTCATGCACGAATTATTTAACTAATAAATTTGGTTTTAAGTTGTGGCAACATTACGGTGAGAATTTTTGGTGACAATTATTATAATTATTATTAAAAATTAATAGATGAGGTGGAAAACTGAGACTGGCTAGTGATTTAAGCAATTAAAAATGTTTATTTATGTAAGTAGATCCTTTACGACACTTTCAAACGTCTATATTTTGTTGGTCAATATTTTAAAACTAGATGGCGCCAGCATTTCCTGGCTGACTGATCCCTGAGAAGAAATGCCGAAAGAAACTCAGAGGTCATGGTCATCAGTCATCGTATAGCTCAACCCTTTTTTAGAGAGCTCAAAAATTCGTCACACGACGATACCAAAGAGGCAATTCTAGTAATTTTAAGAACGTTCTCAGTCTGATCTCAGTCTCAATCAGTCAAAAATACCTTTAATTTCCCTACAATTTTGACATTGACGCTGATGAAATTGCTACTAGATTTTGAATGTTTTTAATTACGGAAATTAGCCTTTAGATCTGCAGGGCAGTGCATGAGTAATTATGAGAGAGTCAGATAGGTAGCACTTTACGGCTGGATGCCAGCTAAGAAATAAAAAGACAGTCGAGTCATCTATTTTGATGGAGCTGGTGTTTATTTTCGGAGCGTCTAGAATTGTATCTTTGAACAATTGTGTAACAAATTAGTGTGTTCTTCATTGTTTGAGTACTTTGCTGAAGTTGGATAAGAGAACTGCTAATTTTATTAGTCAGCCACTTCATCTAGACGTGTTATGTGAGCAGAGGTACCTATTAGATAAATAATAAAACCAGCATATCATTGTCCCACTGTCGGAGTCGGTACGAGCATTGATCACCCATGCTTGCTCAAGACGGGTTAGCGATTTCAGAATTACATTATATTAACCTATGTAAGTCCCAACTGTCTAGTACAGCAGTGGTAACGGCCGCGACTCACGGTAGGTCGGAGGTTCGAACCCTGACAGGTGCGTTGCTTTGTGTAAATTATTTCATCACCACTGCTCTCAAAAAGGTGAAAGAAACCGGCATGTCCTAGAACTAAAAAAAAGTGGCCAAGTGCGAGTCGGACTTGCCCATGAAGGGTTCCGTTGAGTTGATTGAATGAAAGGTAAATTGCGGTTTACGATATATGACGTATTAAAAAAAGACTACTTACTAGATCTCGTTCAAACCAATTTTCAGTGGAAGTTTACATGGTAATGTACATCATATATATTTTTTAGTTTTATCATTCTCTTATTTTAGAGGTTACATACTGTAGCGAAATAAAATCCAGATCTTCACTTGTACACGTTTAATTTAGTGGTATAAAAAAAATATTGTGAACAAAGTCCTAGGTAGAACACAGCACGATTAAAAAAATTAAGTAAAACTCTGAGGCGACGTCCCTGGTGTTAGAGCCCTATAAATTTCACGGTTACGCGTCGGTTACGATACGTTTGCAAACGTTGCTATAACTTCCGCAATTTAAAAAATATTTGCTAATCCTAAAATGGGTAACACGCACCAGGTCAATCTGTTATCCGGTAGCGAGACAACAATTTAGTAGAAAGTTTTAAATTAAATAAGACAATATAACGAGGAATTAAAAAAAAACTACTAAGAAAAATACGTGAATCCGGTCCTAGACTCCAGATTCAAACTCAAACTCAAACTCAAATCATTTATTTCAATTAAACCATTTACAGGCACTTTTGAATTGTCAAAATTAAATAGTCAGTCAGTTAGTCAGAAAGTTGAAGCTAGTTGCCCATTCCAAAGCGTAGATCTCTATGGAGAAGAACGGGCAAGAAACTCCATGGACACTCTTTTAAATCAAGACATTTTTACAAAATCCTGGTTACATTATTCTTATTGCTTCTATATGTGAGAACAATGTAAAAAAACAAATTAAAATATAAAATTTAAAATAAGCCTTGGCAGTTAAGAGATGACCAGTCTCAACTGATGGCGCCCGTTCACGAACATGACGCGTGGATCAGCACCACCCAGCTCAACCATTTCGTAGGGAACCGAATGATCCAACACACGCGCCACCACCAGTGAGACATTTAAGTGAGCATGACATATTCTCAACTGCCATGCTCTTTCAAGTCAACATCAAAATATCATAAAAAACGGATCCATGGTTCTTACATTTACAAAATTTTCAAAAATGCTTCTAAATTATACAAAACTATAGTTTGCAATATAATCAAGATGAGAGAAAAAAAAAAATAACTACCAATCATGATTGGCAGTTGGAAGGCTCGCTGACTGGCTGGTACTGGAAACCACCAGCGTGGGGTTTGAATTCCAATAAAAGCTTGCAGCCGTCTGGTCCCAGGCTAGCGGTGGGGGCGAATTCAAGATTCGCCCATAGTCTTCGGATAAATCTATAGAAAATAACGAAAAAATGATAATCCAAGACGCAGGCAGAATCTTTTATAACAAAAGAGATGAAGTAAAGTTAAATTACATACCAAGTCCTGAAAGATGAAACCTGACTCGCAAGTTTTAGATGCTGTAATTTCGGGAACAGTTCCCTTTGATCCGGTCGCACAACGGACGAACTCGGTCGTTCAAATCTTTATAGTAGCAAATAATTATATTGTAAAACGGGAAAAATAGTAATATAGACGACCGTCCTGTGCCCAAATAAAAGCTTCAAATAAAAAATCTCGGCAAGAGAAAAGACAATGACAGTTTCCGATTCAAAATTAAAAAAAAAACCAATATGAAGAAAAAACCTTTCTGACTGTAAATAAGGTAGAATTTGTTATAAAAGGAGGTTGTTCGCGATAAAATTAATATGTAGCATTTGCCAATGCTGCAATACATTTTACGTTTTTAGACATTTATTTTCTCAAAAGATTTACAAATTTTACCACTTTGGAAGTGTCTCTCGCGCAAACTATTAAGTTTAGAAAAAAATGATATTAGAAACCTATATATATATATCATTTTTGATGACCTATCCATAGATACCCCACACGTATGAGTTTGATGAAAAAAAAAAATTAAGTTTCAGTTCTAAGTATGGGGAACCCCCAAAATTTATTGTTTATTTTTTCTATTTTTGTGTGAAAATCTTAATGCGGTTCACAGAATACATCTACTTACCAATTTTCAACAGTATAGTTCTTATAGTTTCGGAAAAAAGTGGCTGTGACATACGGACGGACAGACAGACAGACAGACATAACGAATCCATAAGGGTTCCATTTTTTGCCATTTGGCTACGGAACCCTAAAAATCGAAGTGACAGCTACCAACCCGCAATGGGCCCGCGTGGTGGATTACGGCCAATTCCATATCACCGAGAGTAGGCCTGTAACCCAATAGTGGGAAAATTGTATGCTGATTATGTAATTTGTTAAGCTTATAGCTTAACAAATTACATAATCAATAAATACGTCCAGGTTTTCTCAAGATGTTTCCTGCACCGATGTCAGTGATGTCCAAGATAAACTCAGAAAGCACAGAGGTAACGCGAATATAAAAGTAGAAACAGAATCATGGAAAAATAACAAACAACATAAAAACTAAAATATTATGGTACTCGGAAAATAACCCGTTAAAAGCTCCGTGCAGAAAATAAAACATTTCGACAATGCAACAGTGTAAAATTGTCACTCGTATAAACTTTAACAGCGAAACGTAAAGAAAATGGACATTACAATTTTACAGTTCCATTTCTCGCAACGTTGCATCAATACGAAAATAGAAATATCGCATTTCCATTCTAGTGTTGTGTATGCCAGTTATAAAATCCTTAATTTGAATGTATTTAAATGGAACTGGCCGCGACACGGCAACACGCCATTTTGCTGGGAAATTATAATGACGTTTTTATTTTTAAAATTGAAATAGTTGCCGTATTCTTTTTTTTATTTAGATAGCAAGGCTAGCGATCCGCTCCTGCTTCGCACGGTTCTTTCGACTTGACAAAACATTGATACTTTTTTGTTATGTTAGGTAAGTTTAATATAAATGTATCATACACATAAACCTTACGGAATAAATTCTTTAAATAATGGTGAAAACCGTATCAAAATCAGTTGCGCAGTTTAGAAAAAGAGACACCGTGGAGTTTGTTGCCGGATCTCCATAGGAAACGAACAATTGGAACCGTGCACCTAGCTTCTATCGTTTAAGTGCCCATGTAGGTTTATGTGAAGTAAAACGTGAAGAACAATGCAATCACAAAGACAGACACGAAAAGCGACTTTAATTTGTAATATACATAGCGTAGTATTTTGTTTACTAATAATTTTGTTGGGAGGAGTTCTTAGCATTTCAATTTTAATAAATTAACAGATAACAAATAGTCCTGTTGGTAACCTTTATATCTTTCCAGTGTTTTAAAACGTTAACACGAATAAGAAATCGCAGTTCGAAATCAAAGTTCTATTTCTTTTCTAGGCTAGCGTGCTCTATCTGTAGCCACATCTTTGCGGACGAGGCTGTGGTTAAACGCAAGACTATCGGGAATGGAAAAGGCTTTGGATTTTAATTCAGTTTTGTTATTAGTTTTAATGTTTTTTTTGGAAAGAAGTTCTTTAACGCGGGTTGCGGTAGGTGTACACTGGTAGAAATCGTCACGTAACGATAAAGCGTTATGACCCCTTCATGCGACTTTCTCTCTCTCTCTCTCTCTCTATTATCTTTCCATTGCTTTAGTTAGAATAATTAATAAACACTACGATAAGTTTTAAACAAACATATAGCATAACATCACTCCTGTAATCTCCGAAGGGTTAGGCAGAGCTGTACCTATAGTACACCCAGATTTCACCAGTTATGTTTAAGTCCCATGTATTAGGGAGCGAGCCTTTTTTTTTTTTTTTGAGGATGGGAAATCATCTAATGACCCCTCCCGCTCTGGGTGGAGCAGAAGGGAGTGTCAGACTCTTACTGACTAAAACCCACCCGTGTTCCTTCCTTAGCTTCCTTAGCCCTTTATGTTCCAGGGCAGCGGTAACCCTTTCGGACAATCCCGCTACCCTGGCAGGCTTCGGCCCTATCGGGCCCCGTCACTCATGCTGACATCTCTTTGAGGCGCGCGTGGAACACATACACGCCGTCCGGCACGGGCCTGGTCCTGATTGGACGGTGAGTTACCCATTACTCACCGCCCGCAGGCCCGCGCCTACGGTGGCCGGGAGTCGTCACGCGGCTCCCGACGCCCGGAGCGTCTCCCGCGGCGGCTGAGGCGTGAGGTGCGTTCCCTCGCCCACCCCGCCACCTCCTTCGCTAGCATGACTGCTTCGCAGAAGGAGGTGACTGCCTCCCACTCCCTCTCGCCCCGGACCATGGCTTGAACCAGGGCCGGACGCGAGAGGTCGCCGCCGCTGCCGATCGCCTCTACGAGGACACGGCGGTGCTCTGCCCAAGCAGGGCAGACCTCCACCGTATGCTCCACCGTGTCCTTTGGGCGATCCTGACAGTGGTGACACCCGGGCGTCAGGGAGCGAGCCTATTGCCATCAACCCGACACAAATACAGTCTCCGGGCTGCTACTGAGAAATTCCTGATAGAAAAGATCAATAAAACTTTGCCCGACTTGGAAGTCGAACCCAGGACCTCATGCTCAGCAGAAGTGTTTGCGACCACTAGACCAATGAAGCTTCAAAAAAAAAAAAAAGTATTAATTACTGTGTTAAAAACCCCATTTGGAGACAATTTTCAAATAAAACTGCAACCGAGAATGCACGTTCTAAATTCAGATACGTCACTGGCTGTGTGATTAAGTTTTTTCCATTCTGCAACTCTTCTTTGATGAGTTATTTTCAGTCGCAACACGACGCGAATGGAATTTCAAATTTAAAAGTTTCCTTGTCAACGCCGCGCTGCGTTCGCTGAAATTCAGTAACTGATGCAATTTTTAAGAGCAGCCCCATTTTACTGGAATACATCTACCGTCCTAGTTTTCGTGGTCTTTTTAGGTTCCATATTTAACGTTGAATTAGTGCCGCCATGCTTTTATTTTTCCCGCGCAAGGTGGAACGTGAATTAGTTTTAATTTTAAAAGAAAACAATGGCGGTTGGCCGTTTGCCAAAGCTCGGCATGAATTCATAAAATTGAAATTTCACGAGCAATTTGCAACGTCAATTGTTATATGGTTAGTTGGGGGTGTAAATATGAATTTTAAATTGCGGTAACGAATTTTGTGGTCTAAAATATTTCGCCCAAACGTGTATTTGAATGGGTATGTTTACATTTGAAAAATGTTTTTTTTGTCTGTTAAAAACAGAGGCATTAATTACTCACTGTATAATTAATGGTTAGGTAGGTAGAAACATTTATACATAAGTCCTCATGCCACCCATTCCAGAATATTATAGAAATGGCTGTTGTCCGCGACTTCGTCTGCGATCCAGGATGAAAACTATCCTATGCCCTTCTCCAGATCATGGTCTGTCCATGTGCTGAATTTCATCCAAATCCGTTCAGCCGATTTAGCGTGAAAGCGTAACAAACATACAAAAAATAGAATCTTTTTCTTTATAATACTGGCTTAGGTATAGAGTGACCATAGATATAGGAAAGTACATTTCTATGAGACTGACAGTACCTACCACTGATTTTACGTTTCTCAGAACTGCGGGTTAGTTGCGTAACATACTATCAGTAGCAATGGCTTTCATTTCGACAGTTATACAACATTTATTGTGTGATTTACGTTACTGAGCACACAAATTTTTCGAATATATGGAGCAATGGATTAGCAATATCCTTCAAAATGATTCAAATTGATATTGATAGTATGTTACGCCATTGGGGTGCTGATTCAATTAACATGACAGCTGGCTTTAATAACTATTAAGAGGTTTACCCATAACGTTTTAATGGATAGGCTCAACTGTCACGTCTGTTATTTGATAGCCATAGACAATAATCAATTAGGTAGACACTGAGAATTCACGAGTGATTTATGATTAGCTACGTGATACCAGAGAGATTATTACGTAAATATGGTCCAAGTGACCGGATTTACAACCCACCAGCGTAACTTTTAACAAACATCGACTTTGGATGAAAGTTCACGTATCTACCTAGTTACGTAAGCCTAATGCAAAAAATGTAGAATTCAAATTTATCGGAACGCTGCACTCGAAATTTGAAATTCCGAATGGAACATCGAATCATGTCCGATAGAAAAGAGAAAAAAAAACCCGACGGTGAAAAAAAAACATCGCCATTGAATCGGAAAACAAAAGGACTGGAGGAATCCTTGCTGGGATGTGAATGGTAGTATCTATAAAAAGGCACCAACAATGGCCGCCGACTGAAAAGAGATTTCAGAAATCAAAGGTAGGTATCATGGAAACAATAAAGATTTTTTTCGCATTGACGTAGACTTTGGAGGTGAAAACGTCTGCGGTTCGCTTTTCGGATTTCGCACCCAGGCTGCCAACGGGAGCCTATTTTAAGGCTTCCTTGTCCGTCTGTCCGTCTATCACAGGGCTGTATCTTTTAAACCATAATAGGTAGACTCTTGATATTTTCACAGAGTGTGTGTGTACTAATATGATCGCTACAGCAACTTATCCAACTCTCTTAATTAACGCACATTCATAAGATTTGATGGGTAGTCTACGAGTATTAAATATTTACATAATCAATTGAGGGTGTCGACATACGTCATTCTTGGGTCCGATGGAACCCGGTACCGAGCCAGCGGAGGTTCGGGTCCAATCGGGGGCGCTTCCGAACTATACGGTTAAATGCGTTTTTTTTACTAAAGTATTTTTTTTTTAATGTTGTGAAATATATTATACGGTTTGGTACAGAGCCTTACGTGTGCGACTCGCACTTGGCTGCTTTTTTTTCCTTACTTAATAATATTTGGTTGTCTTTGCCTTGTTTTTCATGTTAACGTGTTATTGTTAGAGCGGCCATTTGCATTTTTGTCGTAAGTATTCTTAGTTTCATCGCGTGGAAATGTTGAGCTGTTTTTGGTTTGGGTTTTGCGCAATCCGATTTCATACTTTTGCTGTTTGCTGCGGTTCTCATAAAAGTTTATACTTTTATATTATTATTATATTTACGTATGAGTATTTGGATTATAAAACTCTTTGAATAAGTAAATTGCGTAGAGGATTTTCGCCTTCTCACAGAGAGGAGGCCTGTGTCTGTCTTCCAACCACCAATACCATCAAACTGAACAACTTTCTCCATGAGATCAACAAAAATAATCAGCTGTCCCATACATTTGGGTCGAGTAGGTATTGAAATTTTGTACAGGACAGCTGATAATATTTTCGCGATTACGATGTTGGTCCAATGGAAAAAGCTGTTCAGTTTGAAGTTCAGTACAGTCAACAGCAAAAGTAGATGATCAAAATCAGAAATTCAATACTAACGAACGAAGTTCGCGTCAGTAACAGTGACGTACTAGTAGTAAATGTTTGGTATAATTTACAATCACATACTTTTGAATCACTTCGACGCCACACAGTTCTGACGCGAACTCCGTTTTTTAGTATTGAATTTCTGATTTTGATCATCTACTTTTGCTGTTGACTGTACCATACCCTTAAAATATGACTACACCTTTCTGATATATCCTGTATATTATGTAGGTATCTACCTACCTGTATAGTTTTAGAAATAGCGAAAAATCCTTACTCGCAAAGAACACGTAAACTTAATTGCATCTCCTTTCCAGAAAATGTCAAAACAATATTTCAATAAAAAAAAACTATGAAAAATCAAAGTGCTACGGTATTCATTGACCCGATAGATTGGATTCGTGTTGTTTTGCATCTAAATGTTCATCTGATTCAGCGAGCCACGCTGAAACAAGAGTGAAATGTTTTGGTACACGGGCCCGATCACACGCAGACACACCAGCACAGTATGAAATAGCTATTACACAGCAAATTGACGTAGGGTATGAATTTGCTTAGCATTACCAGCCTATAATGTTCCTATTGCTGGGACACAGGCCTCCTCTCTGTGACAGGGAGTGGGCCGTAATCCACCACGCGGGCCTAGTACAGGTTGGAGGATGTAACATGTCTTCGAATTTTATGGATCTTGGATATGCCGATTCTTTAATTTTTTCTTTAACCTTTTGAATTTGCTTAACAATGAATATCCCTAATTGTAAGTACAAATAATGTCACACAGTGGTTATATAACCGTAAAAAGGTTCTTTATAAAGAATTTTCATCTGTTTGACGCAATGTAGCACTCGCCGTCAACAAAATATTAAATATTTGTCAAAGGCACACATAAAGTCGGATGTTACCCAACGAACCTTCGCGACTGATATTTGCGCAGCGGCGCGTGCGCTCCCAAGCGGACAGTTGTGAAAACTGCGCAAGGGCACCTTGCATAAATGTTGTTAAGTATTCGTTTATAGTGTCATTGTCTTTATTGTTTGAATTAGAGCATGGCACAGTGTGTCGCGATATTGTTATCGGTGCACGAAGGTCTTATTTAGAACTTATAAACCTAAGCAGCAAGAATTTGTTATAACAGAACATCAAGCCTGTAATTCTCCGAAGGTTTAAGCGAAGGTACACCCACATTTCGTCAATTATTTTAAAGTTCTAAGTCATAGGGGGCAATCCTCGGACCTCATGTTCGGCGTTGTCCTTGTGACCGCTATACCAACGAGGCAGTTAAACAGTGATTCATCATTAGATATGTTTAAGACATCAGAAAAAAAATTGGTTACTTAGACATGAGCGGAGAGAACCCAAAGTAAGTTTTGGGCTCTCTCCGGTCGTGTCGGATTGCCATCCCATCGGACAATGAGAGTGAGGGAAGACAAAGGGCACCAGCACGCATAGCATGAGAACCATAGAAATGGGTTCTGTGAATGGAAGAATAGACAAAATGACAGATAGAATAGACCAAATGACAGATAGAATAGACAAAATGACAGATAGAATAGACAAAATGACAGATAGAATAGACTAAATGACAGATAGAATAGACTAAATGACAGATAGAATAGACAAAATGACAGATAGAATAGACAAAATGACAGATAGAATAGACTAAATGACAGATAGAATAGACAAAATGACAGATTTCTTTGGAAATCTGTCTGCAATTTATCATTTTGTCTATTCTTCAAAATCGAAACCAAAATATTTAATTTCACATAAACCAACATGGGCACTTATGAAACGTCAGAAACTAGGTGCACGGTTCCAATTGGTCGTTTCCCATGGAGAAGAGCCGGCAAGAAACTCTACGGTTACTCTTTTAAAAATAATTGTCTTTTACAATGTTTTCAAATTACCGTAGGACAGCGTAGGCCTGTCAACAAGTACCAGGTACTTGATAAAATAAAAATGGTCCTTAGATCTGAAATCTACAAGGCCGATAAAGTCCTCACACTTGTAAAATATAGAAGAATCCATCAAAAGGACAGATAAAATATAAAAAAAACCTATTAAATCCAAGTGACACGACTGCCATTACAACCATTAATAAAGAGTTGAAACTAGAATTGTCTGTATATAATCCAAATGATAAAAAGATTATGTCAAAGAAGTATGTAAAAAATAAATAAACATCGTAATTTGAGAGCAGTTAATAGACATTTACGAAGTTATGCCGTTAATGAGGTGCCAGAGAAGCTACATGTGCAGAAGAAATCATTGCTAAACTATCTTGTCTTCAACGCAGTCTTTAATCTTATAATATGCTTTTTTGACAAGGACACGTTTGATGAGGATTTTGAACTTTCTATCGCTAAGTTCTGTAACCGGCATTGACAACTTGTTATAAAAGCGGATGCTGTTTATAAGAAATGACTTGCTAGTTTTAGTTAATCTAAATTTAGGTATCACAATTTCGTTTTTACTAGGTGTATTTATATTATGGAAATCGCTTCGTATTTTAAAATGTCCTAAGTTTGCGAACATACAAAATACTTTCTAAAATGTAAAGAGAAAGCAGAGTTAGTATATCAATTTCTTTGAATTTGTTTCTAAGAGACTCGCGAGGACCCATTTTATAGACTGCGCGGATTGCCCTCTTTTGAAAAATGAAAATTTAATCTACGTCAGCTGCCGATTCCCACAGCAGAACACCAAAAGAAATAATTCTGTGAAAATAAACTAAGTACCTAGCTGTGGCTATATCTGTCAACTGCCTTATTTTTCTTACTGCATATGCAGCTGAACTTAATCGACCTGAAAGAGCTCTAATGCGTGCGCCCCATTGTAATTTTGAATCTAAAGTAATTCCCAGAAATACAGTTTCCGTAATAGCATCTAGTTTCTTGTCACCAAGTTTTAAATTTAGACCCACTTGAGGTGCATTCCGTCGACAAAGCCCGTTTTTATGGCGGTCATGCAACGCGTGCTGTGTCAGCGCACACACTTGTGCACTATAATATCTCCCTCGCCGAAAGCTGGTCTCCACTGAGACGTCGCCACGGCCGGAATCCGGTCATGGAGGACTATTATTATTACTTTGGGCACAGCAACCTTAAATAAATAGAAGGGTAACTTCCGACAAGAGAAGAGCATGAGGCTTGGCCCTACAGGCTCCGTACCTTTACCTTAGCTTTAAGGCATATTAAGAACTACTTTGTTAACCAGCACCCGAATTGCGTAACACACAATTAATCGGAATCTGTTTCATTTTGACAGTTCAACAACATTCATTGCGTTATTTTGTACGTGTTGAGCAGACAAATTTTTCGAACTTATGAAGCAATGGATTAGCAATTTGCTTCAAAATGATTCAGATTACTATTGATTGTGTGTTACGCAATTAGGGTGCTGACCTGTGTACAGTCACGAGCAAAAGTATGTATACACTCGGCTTTATTCAAAAGCGATTTACTCCTTTATTTTTTAATGAAATTTTATGTTGTTACGAACATAGCATTTTCGTACCCATAGGTTTACGTAATGTGTCGTATTTCAACATTGTATTCGTTATTTCACGAAAAAATCGCAATTGAAAGTTGCCAAGTGTTGACATATTGGTGCTCGTGACTGTACCTATTGAATATAGTAATTTTATTCTAGGTTCATCATCTTCACATATAATGTATACAAAATATTGAACGTTTCAAAAGAGTAACTACAAAGTTTTTGCTCACTTTTCTCCAAACGCAATTACTTTTTGGAAGGGTGTGGGCCTAGGATAATGGCCTACTTGAACTAAATGATTTAATATTTCTTGGAACCCAAAATTTCCATAACCTTAGATATAAATATTAATATAACAGATATTTACATTTCTACATTTCTTATTCATTTCTCCTTTAGCTGGTCTGCTGATAGAAATCTCTTAAGAAATAAGGAGTGCCTTTGTCAAATTTGATTTTAATGATCTGAAAAATAAATGAATTGAATTGAACAACATTATGTGGTATCATCATCATCTGCCTAGTCTTTTCCCAACTATATTGGGGTCGACTTCCAGTCTAACCGGATGCAGCTGAATACCAGTATTTTACATGGAGCGACTGCCTATCTGACCTCCACAACCCAGTTACTGGGTAATACGATACTCCTTAGTAAGACAGACATCCACTATTATGTCGTATCTGTATCAATTTTACTGTGTGTACATAAATATACAATAAATAAAAAACAACAACGCTATAATTTTTCCTAAGATACAATTGAAGAAATAATTTAAAAAATTACCAACAAATTGTAAATAAATATCACAAGGCGACGACCTCGCAAGAGTTTTCTTTGAGCCGAGATCAAACAAAGCCTCTAATTACTTGCTTCATCGTTTTTTATTAGTTCCTCTACAAATTTATGTCTCCATTTCATAAACTCGGAATAAACAATTTTTTTTTTTGACCTTGTACGAATTACATAACATACATATATAATCAGCAGTGATAGGAATAGGTAGTGCCTATTTGCCTAAACTTCGAAGAACATAGACAAGAAACGGAGACTTCCTTAGGACTGAATTTTTCACTCACTCACTAACACATTGTGTACGTCAGATATATATACTAACACAATTTTTTATTTTGATTTTACTGTAAATTATTTAATTTAATGTAATGTTAGTATTGTTTAAATTGATTTTAATTCTATTTCAGTGTCTGTGGTCTACGTACCAATTGATTTTAATACAATTTAATGAATTGTATGGATTATTATTATCTGAAATAAATGAATTATTATTATTAAAAGTGTTGTCCCGAATTTCTGGACAGATGTCCCGGAATAAATTTAGTCCTAAGGAAGTCTCCGTTTCTTGTCTCTGTTCTTCGAAGTTTAGGCAAATAGGCACTACCTATTCCTATCACTGATAATCAGCCTATAATGTTTCTGATCTCTCTCCGGTCGTGTCGGATTGTTGTCCTATCGGACTATGAGAGTGAGGGAAGAGAGAGTACACCTGTGTCTGCGCACACACTTGTGCACTATAATATCTCCCACACCGAAGGCTGGTCTCCGCCGAGGTTGGTCGCCATGGCCGAAATTCGGTTTGAAGGTCTTGTTTATAATGTTTCCACTGCTGGGACACAGGCCTCCTCCCTGGAGCCTCTCTCTCCACCACGCAGGCCCAGCGCGGGGTACGAATTTAAATGACAAAATGTAATAACAGACAAAAAGTCAGACAAATTGTTCTGTCCATATGTGTCAAGTCCTTGCTTCCTTATAGGGAGTCTGTCGGTGCGTGTGGTGGACGGTGGTTATAGGGTTGGCAAGGCAATCTAATGGCCCAGTGGTCCAGAGGTCCGGTAGAGCAGTCGTAGGTAGTCCAGTGGCAACGGCCACGACTTACGAGTTGTAGGTTTACATTTTTGACGTTGGAACTTCACTTAACTGTAGTCATCGTTTATAAATAAACCATTTATTCTCTAATGTACAGACGCCAGCAGGTCAAGCTACCCGAAACTGTCAAATTTTCCCAATCAATCTTGAACCTTAATCCTTTTACGATAAAGTTGAAAATCTATTAAAGAAATTTGACAGATTGTAGTAGCTTGATGTCTGTACATATAAAGAGAGAAAGAAAGAAATAAACAGTATTTATTGCGACTCGTGCAGGATCATAAACTAAACTAAACACAGTTAAAAATAAATATACGCTAATGGTCGTCCAGACCGTAACTACTCATTGCAATAGATATGAGACAAAATACATGTTTACTTTAAAAAGCACTGAGTGGACCATAGACTTAAAAAAATCTATGAATAGAACAATGTCCATCAGCAAATCAAATTCCAATCTAACATTCTTATGTCAGCCCTACACAATGCGCACGCGCGTTCCTCCGGCCCTACTAATCTGTATGCAGCAGCCTACGAGTATCAAGGCTAACCACATCACTAAGTACTTGGTTATCTAAGAATTAATTAGTTAATTGTTATTTTACTGCCGCCACAACTATGTGCGTGAAAAATCTAATGAACTGTGGTCTTGTAGGATGGACTGCGTGTGTACCTGACCTTATTTAAAAAGATGTGACTAAATAGCCGCACACGTTTATCGAAGGTTAAGCTACGCTTGCCGCGGACGGTTCGTGGACGGGTGAAGCTCCGTGCTTCGGAAAGCACGTTGATCCGCCGGTCCCGGCTGTCATTCGCAGATCTTTGTCAGTTGTTACGGGTAGTTAGGTTAGAAGCCCGACGAAGGGGTATCGTGCTGCTAAGTCCGGATAGACTGGAAGCCAACCACAACATAGTAGGGAAAAAGCAAGGTAGATGATGATGAGTGGTCAAAGGTTTGGATGAAGCGTTTTTTAACACCTTAGAATGCTTTGGGCACAATAGATCGTTTCAATAAATAACTTAATCTATACAAATAAATAAATTCAAGCATTTGTTTGTAATGTAACGGTACTTATAACAAAGTAACATAGTTTGTGTGTCTGGCTGTCTGTTTGTTCCGGCTGTTCTCCGAAATGGCTGGACCGATTTTGACGAGACTGTCACTGGCAGATAGCAGAGGAACAATTCTCGTAATTTTAAGAACGTTCTCAGTCTGATCTCAGTCTCAGTCTGTCAAAAATACGTCTAATTTCCGTACATTTTGACAAGTTTTTGACATTTGTTTGTCGCCGAGATGAGACTGCGATAGATTTTGAACGTTTTAAATTACGAGAATTAGTCTTCTGAGGCCTTACCACGAGCTCTTAACGCGATTCAATTTACGCTCAGGGATCGAGATGGCGCTAGACGACTTGTATAGCTCTGTCTCTTTCCAACAGCCTAAACTGGATCGCGTTAAGAGCTCGTGGTAAGGCCTCTGATGTTATATAGGACAAGACACACACATTATTTTTTTTCGAAATCCATACGAACGAAGTTAGCTCATCTAGTCCTAACTAAATCTCTTCATTGCACATGACATCTCAAAATTATACCGTGAAATGGTATTTTGTTATATTAATAATTAAGAAATGTAAATTCAAAATATTTATTTAAATTACTTCATTTAATAATCATCAAGAAATACGTCCCGTTCCGAATTGTAGATTAATTAAATTATTAATTTGGTGAACGACTAGTAAATTTTCATGATACCGTGACAATAGACGAAGCACATAAATTTAATTAACTTTGGATAATTAAGAACAAGGATAAGCAATTGAGCGTATTACGTAGTGATTCTTATTTATTTCACATAACACATAACCAGCCTATAATGTTCCCACTGCTAGAACACAGGCCTCCTCTCTGTGAGAGGGAGTAGGCCGTAATCCACCACGCGGACGCGGTGCTTGGTAGATGTCACATATCTTCGAATTTTTGGTTCTAGGACATGCCGGTTTCCTCACGATGTTTTCCTTCACCGTTTTGAGAGCAGTGGTCATGAAATAATTGACACAAAGTAAAGTGCCTGCTTGGGTTCGAACCTACGTCCTACAACACATAAGTTGTTACGACGGTTACCACTGGGCCACCAGCATTCTCCTCTTTATTTATTTATACATACTTTATTGTACACCAAAAAATACAAAACAAAAAATACGATTATCACTACAAAAAAAAAAAGGCTGGCTAGTTGGGAAAAGGCTCCCAGGGCGACTCTCCATATATTTATAAATATATGCTGTATAATAGATAAATAAATACATCTATACTAATCTATATTTCTATACTAATAAAATTATTAAGAGTTATTTGTTTGTTTGTTTGTAGGGGGTAATCTCCGAAACTACCAGTCGGATTTGAAAAATTCTTTTTGCATTTGATAGCCGAATTGTTGAGGAAGGTTATAGGCTATTTAACATCAAGCTAAAACCCTTAGGAGCCGAGCAAAAGGAAAAAAAAAGTCAGAAAAAATGCTAAGCGCATACGAAGTAGTAGCACGGGCGAGCGATGGGGTGCGACCCGGTGGGTCGGCGGTCAACATTTTACGTGGACAAAGTAACGGACAGGAGCTAGTACTGAATATACATACACACATACATTCATAAATTCTTCCTCAAGGAAACTGCTGTAAAGACAAGGCCACAGAATTGCTATCTGGAATTGGCAAACTTAATGGGTCCCTAACGCCTTATACCAGCTGACATTGTTCTTTATTATCTTACCGTGTTGTCAGTCAAGGTTAAGCACGTTATTATAATAATAATTAAGACTTAATGTATCAATATCTATACACATTCTATGTTAACGTCGCTGTCTGTATATCTGCGTTGTTCTTCTAAGCCACACAATGGATAGTGATGTGGGTTTCACCATTATTTAGAGAAGTTATTTGGGAAAGTTCATGTATATCATCATGAAGTGACGGTGCATGGGAGATGCCTATGTCCCGCAATGGACGTCATCATTGCGGGACATAGGCATCTCCCATGCACCGTCACTTCGACCGGTCCTGTGCTTCCCGCATTTCTTCCCTTCCCGGATTTCTACGGTCTTCACAAGGTCTTCGGTCCATCTTGAAGGAGGCCTTCCAACGCTACGACTTCCGGTACGCGGTCGCTACTCCAGAACCTTTCGGCCCGATGGCTTTATGGCATGGATTTATGTACAATACATTCGTATTAAATTTAAATCTAATAAAGACATCTTGATGTTTTGTTAAGTAAAATCGTGCGAAGCAGGGGCAGGTAGCTCTGTCTGTAGTCTATACTAGTATACGAGTACTAATATTATAAAGAGAGAATTTGTTTGTGGGGGGTAATCTTCGGAACTACTGATCCGAATTCGAAAATTCTTTCCCTAATGGGAACATACAGTATTGCTAAGTGTCACAGGATATACAGGGTGGCAGGGACATCGACGCATAACCGCTTACCATGGATTCAGTACATGATTCTAAATCCCCTTGTGTTAAAATTGTTCATTGGATTTGGATATAAAAAAAGAATGATGTTCTGTACATTTAGATCGCGTAGATTTTTATGAAAAGACAGTTTTTTTTTTTAAATATACGATGAAAAAATTTTACTAGAATACTTTACTAGGGGGGCTAGAATCTTGCGCTGAATTCATGTAGTCGATGTTCCTGCCACCTTGTATTTTATCAAATATTTCACGTGAACAAAGCCGTGAGCAGAATGAAGCGTTATATAAGACTTAATGTATTAATTTTATATTGTTATGAGCGATGGTTATTGCCTCCATTAAGTTGAGGTCAGCAGGTTTAGCTGTTGCAGGAAAATATCGTGTTGACAATTGATAGGATTGTTTTATTGTTCTGTTAGGAGTGGTTGCATCGATTGGCTCATCATTAGTGTCATTGTTTGTTGTTTTGAATAGAAACAAACATATTATGAAAGAAAGAAAAAAGAAAATACATTTATTTAGCACAGACTAAAAGACACACAATACACCAGAGACACACCGGACAAAAAATAAAGATCAAATAAAAAGTGTAAAGTCCGATGTAAGAAATTAGCAGGAAAGTGTGCCTCACGGCTGCGCCAAAAAGGCCCGGTTCAGCAAAAATGCCAGACAACCTGCCTGACGCTGGTTTTCAACTGGACCTGTATTATATGACTGTTATTACGAGTATTAGGTTTTTGAAATGTCACTGAACTGCTGAAGTCAAATATTGAGGTCTCTTCTTAACTCGATGGCAAAGGAAAAAAAAAATAATAAAAAAAAAACTTTTTAAAAACAAGCTTTTATTACTTATTAATAAAAAGGACTAAAAAGTTAAAAATAATTTAAATCTGATAAGAAATAAATAAAAGCGTGTTACATTGTGTTCTAAATGTTCTTTAATGTTCCATCAAAACGTGTTTGTATGCCGTAGGTTCGAAACCAGACAGGCGCAAACCCTTTACTTTGCTTAAATAATTTCATCACAACTGCTCTCAAAACGGTATAATATATTGTTTTTGCCTATTAGGGGATACAATTAGATGAGAAGTCTTGGTATAAAAATAATAATTTATCCAACGCCGTATAGAGACTAGAGAGGCGCCAATTTTGCTCAGCCGTTCCACATTACAAGTCCTTGAGTCCCAGTCTGTTGTATACAACAAAGGCTGTAGGTACTCCTACGTAAATTCAATTATATTCCAAAATAATTGGTTTAGGAGACGACTCGTAGTGTGATTATTATTGAAATAATATGACATCACGCCTTGTCGAAGGGTTGGGCAGGGGTGTAGCTATAGTACCCACCCATCGCCAGTATGTTTAAGTCCCATGTTGTAACGGGCGAGCCTCTTGCCACCAAACTGCACAAATCGCTGCTACTAGAAGCAGTGGTGGCCTTGTGGTAACGGCCCTGACTTAGAAGTTGTAGGTCGTGGGCTCGAGCCCAGACAGGCGCTTTACTTTGTGTAAATAATTTCAACACCATTGCTCTTGTAGCGGTATCTACAACGCCACATGCGAACAACGCGTCATACTGACGTCACGCAAATCCTGCATCTCGCAAGCAAAGTTTACCGCGCAATTAGCATATAATACAAACTTCCAAACATCAGTCGTTAGATTACCCCCCCGGGGGTGATAGGTATGCGAAGAACTCCCACCTCTCCCACGGGAAGGGGGGACAAACCCAACGACGGGTCCGGGTCCGATTCTGGGGACCGAGAGACTCACGCCTCGGTAAAGGGGCCGAAAGGAGCCCCAACACCGACTCCTCGCGCCCCCTTCGGGGGCGCAGAGACGACCACGACGCCGGATCAGTCGTTGGGCAATTGCCCGCCAGACACAACACCCGTCTGCTCGGAGGATCCTCCCTTTTTTATGGAGGTTGAGTGAACAATACACCCTGTTCCTCACGCCTCTATACTCTCAAAACGGTGAAGGAAAACTATCGTAAGAAAATCGGCATGTCCTAGAACCGAAAAATCGAAGACATGTGACATTTACCAACTCGCTCTGGGCTCACGTGGTATATTACAGCTCACTCCCCCTCGAAGAGAAGAAGAGAGGAGAAGAGGCCTGTGTCTCAGCACTGAGACCATTATAAGCTGATTATGGGCACACAGTCCGACTCCGGCTGCTGCTGAGAAATTCTTGATGGCAAAATCCAATAACTCTTTGGCCGACCTGGTAATCGATAAATGATAAATGATTTTATTTTGTAAGTAGGTTTGTACAAACACTTTTACACGTCAATCATATTTTAAAACTAGATGAGGTCGGCGTTTCCTATCTGACTAGTCTGAGAAAAAAGGCCGAAACAAACTCAGACGTCACAGTCTCTTTTAAAGTCCAGACATAATCTTGGTCAGATCACATGAAGACCATGTAGGTCGATGTCTGGTCGAATGCAGCACCCTAATTGCGTAATACACTATTAACCACAATCTGAACCATTTTGAAGGCGAATATTGCTAATCCATTGCTTCATATGTTCGAAAAATTGGTCTAGTCAAGAACGTTAATAACGCAATGAATGTTGTTGAACTGTCAAAATGAAAGCCATTCCTACTGTTAGTGTGTTACGCAATTACTCAGCTGCTAATCGAACCCAGGAACGAATGCCCCAAAGTAGTGCTTGTGACCACTAGACTAACGATTTAAATGTGACGTAAAATTCGATAATGACGTCTCAAATGTCATATTAAATTGACTTCTACCACGGGAGCCTCATTATTGACGGCAGATTGTTAGACAGAATTCATTATTCTCTAACATTATTATCTTGGCAGTTTCTCAGATAGATAGAATCTTAATTGAAGATGATTGCAGTTATTAGTTTTAATTTATTAATTTGATTCTCATGAAGTCGTTGTTAATTTTCTTGTAGCCTCCGGCATTATTGTTATATCATCGTTTTATGAAACCAGACAATGGACACTGTTTATTTATTATAATTAATAATATATAATTAATTACATTTTATTTGTAACATTGCACTAATGATTCCTATTTCATTGCAACTGAATACAGTAAATAAATCATAAAAAAGTATTAATATCATGCATTTGTTATAAAAAAAATGGTTTATTTGCACCTTCAAGTAAATATATATATATATGGTTTACAATAAAAATATGCTTAATGCAAGTAGAGTTGCAGCCAATACCTAAGCTATTTATAATTTTACATTATTTATTATTGATTTATTTGTATTTTTATGTATTTATGTTAATAACATGCCACATTCTTTTTGTGTTGTTAAAATATATTTTTATGACCTCTCAACGAGTAAAGGCGTCTTTATTATAATACTTTTTATATTATAATGGACACTTTATTATACAGCCACAAATAGCTTGTGGTTCCATTAAGAATAGAACCTTCTTCCTACGCAGAGATGTCTATTTTTAGAATTAAGAACCGAAAAAAATCGGTCAATCCTTTATTGAATGACTTTTGGACGCCTGAGAAAAACGTAGCTATTTTGGGCTTGAAAATAATGGCATAATTATGTTCTTCAGAAAGGTCAGGTACGTAGTTCTTGCAACCGGCGGGCGTGAATGACCAGCCCATCTATTCTGAGTAAGTGAGCTGTTATTCCACCTGAAGCTTCATTGACATTATTGACACCTCACTTTATACTCACTTCACCTAAGTTTTCACGGTGAGATTTTTACAGAATAGATCGAGAGATGTATGCAGGTAAACGAAGCACACGGAGTATGTCCATAAGGATCGTAGCGGGTGGCGTTCTGTTGTTTCTGCCACAGGTTTCTGCCTACCACCTTGGTAAGAAGGGGTGAGTTTATGTATGTGTTATCACAATGACGATGTCTTTTTTTAATGTTATGATAATAGAAACATGTTTCATTGCCGTACATTGTCCACATGTTTATATGCATTAAATTACGTGTTTAGCACCCCTAAATATTGCGTGATTATGAATAATCTAATTACGGAAACCGGTACTAATGAAAGTGCACTTGTAAATTCGTCCACATGACATATTACTACGTAAATATGAAACCGGATGTTCCGCAACAAAAACAAAAAATTAACACGCCAAGTGAACTGCAATGTATTGGGAATTTCCCAAAGGTACCAGAGAGAATGATTTTTGCTTACTAGTTTTTTACTAACAGTAGTTCATATTTTAGAGTAAATACAAAATGGCTGCACAATTGGACTCTAACTTAAATTGGTTGGTGTAGTGGTCGTAAGCGCTACTGCTGAGCATTAGGTCTTTTTTTTTTTTTTTGAGGATAGGAAATCATCAAATGACTCCTCCCGCTCTGGGTGGAGCAGGAGGGAGTGTCAGACTCTTACTGACTAAAACCCACCCGTGTTCCTTCCTTAGCCCTTTATGTTCCAGGGTAGCGGTAACCCTTTCGGACAATCCCGCTACCCGAGCATTAAGGTCTTGGGTTCGATTCTCAGGTCAGGCAAACTGGTAATTAGGTTTGTTTATCTGGAATTTCTCAGGAATAGCCCGGAGTCTGGATCTGGAGGAGCCTGGTCGATGGCAATAGGCTCGCCTCCGTATTACATGGGACCTAAAGATAACTGGTGAAATGTGGGTGTGGGTGGCCCCATCACCAAATACGAGCAAAAGTATGTATACATTCGGCTTTATTCAAAAGCGATTTACTCCTTTATTTTTGAATGAAATTTTATGTTGTTACGAACATAGCATTTTCGAACCCATAGGTTTATGTAATGTGTCGTATTTCAACGATGCATTTGATAGTTCAAGAAAAAATCGCATTTGAAAGTTGCCAAGTGTACATATTGGTGCTCGTGACTGTACGGCCGACCCCACGTCCTCCCATAAAGGTGCACATGAAACATTGCGTGCCACCTCTTTGGGAGGCTGACAGCATAATCAGCCTGTAATGTTCCCACTGCTGGGACACAGGCCCTCGCCTGTGTTACCACGCGGGCCCAGTGTGGGTTGGTAGATATCACATGTCTTCGAATTTTTGGTTCTAGGACATGCTGGTTTTCTCACAAAGTTTTCCTTCACCGTTTTGAGAGCAGTGGTGATGAAATAGTTTACACAAAGTAAAGTGCCTGTCTGGGTTCGAACCTACGACCTACAACTCGTAAGTCGTGGCCGTTACCACTGGCTCACCACTGCTCTGGCTGACAGTGCATACCCAACAGTTTCCTATCCTCTCATTGTTAGGCAGCAGGTACAAATTACCCAACAGTTTTCCCTATAACTTCAATTGTGCAGTAATTGGTCAATTACGGGTAATTTCATTTGTTTAGCGACAGAATGCCGTTCTCCAACAATGTTTTGCGATCGTGGCACGTGTAATGATCCCGACGTGCACCTGCTTTGTCACGAAACGATGAGATTTAATATGAAGTAAGAACAACTGGTTATGGAAATGTAGCCTAGCTAATAATTAAAGATGACGAAGATACGAACCTAATGAACCGTCATAATGCCGCGGTGTCCTTTTTACTAACTTCTGCTGGAGACTCGGATACGAAATAAGCAGATTAGCCTTACTCTGTGTTATGTAATCTTGGCCAAGTTGTACGGGCCGCGACTAGCTTCAATCCAGACAGGCGCTTTACGTTGTGTAAATTATTTCATCACCACTGCTCTCAAAACGGTGAAGGAAAACTTTGTGAGAAAACCGACATGTCCTAGAACCAAAAATTCGAAGACATGTGATATCTACCACCCCGCACTGGGCCCGCGGGGTGGATTACGGCCCCGTCTCTCTCACAGAGAGCAGGCCTGTGCCCAGCAATGGGAACAGGCTGACTATGATGATGAGGAAAGGATTTGCGTAAATTATCATGTAAACACGTGACTTAGTTATTTTTTACCAGGGAACAAGTGTAAATAAAACTTAGACATTGATGTACGCACGGTTACACATGAAACTGTACATAACATACATAAGGTGCTGGGATCTAACTCTCCATGTGCTAGGTTTTGTAAGGTTTTAAATAGTTGTATGAGCAATAAGCAAAAATGTAAATTTCTCAACCGTTTATCTGATTTGTTGTAAAAGTTTTTGGACTGTGTGTACGTAATTTTTTAAATATATGAGGCTTTTAATATTTAGCACATGTTTCTAATACATAGTTATATATTTTACTAAGTTTACTTGTACTATATGTAGCTTACAACTAGCATAATTACTTATTATTGTTTTTTTTTGTTCATGTGGTGTTTACAGTTTAAACGCATGTTTTACTTTTGCTTGTGGATTAGTGTGGACAATTGTTGGTAGACCTAATAAATAAAAATAAAATAACCACTATAAGCCGTCTTCTGATTGTACGAAAAACCTATACAATGCGAGGTCAGCTAAAACTGGAAATGAATAGCTTACAAGGAAATGAGTACCTACAAAGTAGAAATAGATACCTAATTAAAAATGTTTTTTGAAAAAAAAAGTTTAAATTATTGACATTTAAAGAACAAAATCTAGAATCATATTCAAGTGACCGAGACTTACCTTTGCTCAATAATTATGGGTCTTTACCCCTTGGGATTTACCTAGGCCACATCATTTACCTTTTTATTTTCTCCCCAACTATTATTATGTCGATATCCTTGTTTCTTTTTTGTAAACACGAGATATTGATAGGTCTGTAACCTTAGTAGTCAGACCTGTCTGGACGAGATCTAAAAGGTCATATATTTGTTATTATTGTTAGTTAATAGCACATACTCGTATTATATGGGAGCGTTGAACTTGAAATCGTTTTTGAAATTAGTTTTTGAATGAGTGGCGGATTTTGTTAATAAAAATATGATATTATTTAAATTATTTACCAATTTTCCTGTTTTGTTTTTTTTCTTGTCTTTTTATATTTGTGTACATAAATGGTTAAATAAATTAATTAATAAAAATAAATAGAAAAAGCCGCAAAGCTGAAGTGCCGTTTGCCGTATGCCCAATAAGCTGTGTGCCGAAATAACCACCACGTGGAGCTCTGATACAGCTGTAAGGCTTCGCGGCAGACCCCGTAGTAGATGGCGGGGCGAGGTGGACAAAACAAACGACGAGTAGTCTACTTTAGTCCTGGATCGAAAGAGCTGGAAGTCATGCAGCCTTTGCCCAGCAGTGGGTTGATGCGGGCTGACAGAAATAATTGTTTAGTTTCTAATTTTATGTATAGGTAAGGTTGTTTTTTAACCGACGAAAAAAAAAAACGGAGGAGGTTCTCAAGTCGACGCGTATATATACTCGTATATTTTTTTTATGTATGACCACGCATAACTTTTTATAGAGTAGTCCGATTTTGATATTTTTTATTGGAAAGGTTATACCCCAAAGTTGGTCCCATATAAATTGGGAAAAAAAAATTCCAACCCTAAGGGTGGGAAAATAGGGGTGATTTATTGTTCACTCACAGATTTGAATGCTGAGTTGTGAATTATTACTCTACTCAGGGCCACATATGCCTAGGCGCCCTTTGGCAAACAATTAGTAGATTATAGCCACAAAATTTTTTAAATAAAAACTTTTTAACAAGAAAATTAAACCGCCGAAAAAATGAAAAGCAAAAAATAATAAACGTTTTTATATTTAACCTTAATAACTAAGTTCTTAAACTAATGTAAGTATACCTAAATAATTTTGTGTGCGCCGACTCAAAATGACTAAACAATATCAATACTTTTTAGGGTTCCGTACCTCGAAAGGAAAAAACGGAACCCTTATTAGGATCACTTTGTTGTCCGTCCGTCTGTCTGTCTGTCAAGACCCTTTTTCTCAGGAACGCGTGGAGGCATCAAGCTGGAACTTTTAAGCCAAAGCAATCAAAAGATACAGCCGTTCATGCCGCAAATTGTCGACACTCGCAAGGGAATCAAAACCTACAGGGAACTTGAATTTTGGTACAAAGCAACGTCTTATAGAACAGATAAAGGAAAATTTGCAAAAACCGTACATTTTTAGTTACATACCTACAAATTTGTACGGATCCCTCGGTGCGCGAGTCCGACTTGCACTTGACCGGTTTTTTAGTTTAAATTAAATTCCCTGTTCAAAAATCAAAACCCCGACGTGAAATGTCTTAAAATTATGAAAATAATTAACTTTAATATGAAAAAAATTACTTTTGGTCATTGTGTTTTGGCGGAAATCAAACTGAAACGTTGAGTAATTCTAATAATAAACCAGTTACTGCAAAAATCTTGTAAAACACTCCGAATTCCCCGACATTTTAATTAAAGAAACAATACGAGATACCGTTCAAATAAAAAAAAAAACTCATTAAGCTGTTCAAAACTCCAACGCAATTGCAACTCTACTGTTTAAAAGGTAAAGTTAATTTTAAAATTAATTTTGATTCCGGAACTTCGGGTTAATACCAGCGCTTGCTTCCGTATGCATCATTCAACGGATAGGTGTGCGATAATTTTTTAAGGTCGATCGTTGTTTGATGGTACCTATATGATGTACCTATTAAATTATTAATAGTATGTATCTTCGTGAGAACCGGAAGTAAGAATAATTGTCTGTATTACTGTTCCGTGTAAATTCAAGGATATTTTAACTGATTTTAGTTTTGAATTTAGCGATATATTATCTATATTCATGTTGTATTTTTTATTAATTAAGGAAAAAAACTTAATATAAACAGAAACATCACAAAAACAAAGTTAATCTTTTGTGAACTTTATCAGGATTTAGAAGAAGTCAAATTCTTATAATTTATTTTCTCTTCATAAACAGTGACAGCATATTTAAAAAAAAACTAAAAAAATAATAAATGTCAGATAGGCAGTCGCTTTATGTAAAACACTGGTATTCAGCTGCATCCGGTTACACTGGAAGCCGACCCCAACATAGTTGGGAAAGAAGTTACGCCGATAAAGATAAAGATATTTTATTTTGCAAATATGGGTAAAATACATGGTGTTTTAAGGAAATAGGTTCAGCCATATTTTACCAGTAGGCATGCAAAAATTACAAAAATAAGAACTAATCCACTAAACTAGAACCAAATACTAAACTTTAACAAACAAACAGATCAAGTAACAACACATAACCAAACATAATTCTTATTTTAAACATTATTGTAAAGCAGTTTAAGTTTCAATTTTTTTATCAGTCAAGAATTCTGTTACACTATAGATGATGATGATGAACCTTAAAAGCTGCGTGACATTAGTTTAAGAGACATTTAGTTCGTGAGAATAGTATCTACACTAGGTAAGTAAGTATCTATACTACCGTTGTTACGATGGGAATAAAAAAACTAAAATTACAATGCCTTTGTGCATTCCAGACCCAAAACAGTTTTCTCCGTTGCATAATTGTATTAATTAAAAAAAACAGTTCTGTTGCAAGAACCTAGACATGATCATTATTTACAATGCCATAAGTGCTTTTATAACGTAGATACTAGATTGTGAAACCGAGAACTAAATCATACATACATTCCAATTCTACAAAGCGATACATACCATCTTTGTTAGCCAATATGTAAACGAATCACTGCACATTAATGTCCAAAGTAGGCTACAATATGCAAAGCCATAAAATATAGCTTATAACCAGTTTCAATCATGTAATTAATACGCCGTTGCATAATACGAGGATCTGTTTGATCAAAGTAAATACTAATTAACGATGGAATTAATTGTCCGTGACATATCGACGTGATCTTAGCACACGACCTCAAGATACATTAGTGATATTCTTCATATAAATAAAAAAAATATAATCTATTCGTGATTAAAAAACAAAAACGCACCCGATTTTGTTGAGTAGACTATACAGAGCACACCTTCCGTATTCATGCTACATCAATAACACTTTTACGTAATGAGAAATAGGGTTCAATTTCCTGTATAAATAAATGAGTATCCATTACGCACTGACCGCTACAGTAGCGCATCGTCATTTCAACTTTACGACCTTGTACTAAGGTTCATTTTCGCTTACTCTCAAATTACTTCACGAATCAGATAGGAGAGTTTCCGATGTTCGCTCGTTTATAACCATTATCTCATGAACGTTATGACGTTTGATTCCGATGACGTCATGAACGCATTCAATCTATTTTTGTGTGATGGAGGGCTGACAAGGGTAGAAAAATTATACCTTTGAAAGCATCTTCGTAGAAATGGTAGAATTTAGGAAGATAAGGTAGGTATTGTCTGTAGATGAGTTAGGCCTTTGTGTGAAGGCCTGAATTTATAGCCTATCATATACGATCGCGACTTACAAGTTGTAAATTATTTCATCACCACTGCTCTCAAAACGGTGAAGGAAAACATCTCAAGTAAACCAGCATGTCCTAGAACAAAAAATTCGAACATATGTGGCATCCACCTACCCGCGCTGGGCCCGCGTGGGTTACAGTCCCCTCCCTCTCACCGAGAGGAGGCCTGTGTCCCAGCAGTGGGAACATTATAGGCTGATTATGCTACACGGTAATGACTTTACGTAAATGGCCTGTGATAAAGGTTAAAGGTTAAAATGGCTTTTAACCTGATTATTGGTTAATGGCTGTTATAGATTGTCCGGTAAGCTTTTATGAATAAATTTTCTACGGATTTGATAACTTTGAACACAGGAATGAAACACTTTGGGCATTTTTCCTGTTCTTAGCGACGCGGACGAATTTTTTGACGCCCTTTTATTTATTTCCCCTCCATTTTATATACTTTTACATATTATTATTTCGTTTAAAAGAATGTTATTGAAGTGGCTTCCAGAAAAAATATTTTATTCTGTAAATGAGTGTCCGTCTATTCTGAAAATAAGTAATTACTTTAAATAATAATAATATAATAATAAATTAATTATATTTCAGGTAAATAACACTTATTCACAGTACACGTATAACATCATATCAAATAAAATCAGATAAAATTCAAATTACATAAAATCAATACAAATCAAATTAAACGGAAACAAAATAAATCGAATTAAATGAAATCAAATTCAAATAAATAATCAAAACAATAAAATTAATATAGAAATAAGTATTAATTAATAAATAATCAAATTCACACATCATATTTAAAGATTCACACTGACATGTTACTATTATAATTTGACAAATATTTGACATTTACATTTAATAACTATGATTTGTGTACCAATTTTACTAGCTTCATTTATTTAATTGATGTAATCAATAATTTTGCATGCTAATTTTAGCGAATTGTTTAAAACTGACAAAAAAAAAACTCGACCATGTGTAATGTACTACAATTCTTGCAAATAAATTCCTTTCAGACATTATTATTTTATTGTTGGCATCATCCTCGTATCTACTTGAAGTAGTCATATCTATATAAAATATAGTAAAATCACTTTATGAAGATTTTTATTTAACGTAATTACTTTGCAAAAACAACGACATTTAAAACCATTTTGTTCATTAATTACAACATTAATTGCACTAGTATAATCATTATTATAACCTACAGGATCACAAAAACCGCAAAAACATTCCATAAAGATAAATAGTCAAACAAATCTAGTTTCATTAAAACCCTATAAAAAGAAAAAAATAACCTTGAAATTATGACCCTACGTAAGTACGTATGAAATTTTTTGATTAAATGTTGTCCCGTCGGGGGACCGCTCTAATTATTAGCCTAACGTTCTGTTAAAGTTTAAAATAGTAGCGGTCCCCCGACAGGATAATATTTAATCAAAAAATTTCATACGTACTTACGTAGGGTCATAATTTCAAGGTTATTTTTTTCTTTTTATAGGGTTTCACGTAGTCGGGGGTTTTTTAAATTTTTAATTTAATTTTTTATTTCATGCTTTTTGTAGGGACTCTTTATTATTTCTTTTCTTTTATTTTCTTGCGTTTTAAGATTCAGGTAATTTGGTATTTAATCAGGTTTTTGTAATTTGCCATTTTGTGGTGGCGGCCATCTTGGATTTGAAATTTATCATAGTGTATAGGATTCTACTAGTCAAGCCCTTTCATTTGATACCCATATTGAGGGAGTTGTGAAAAAATATATAATCCGCCATTTTGTAGCGGCGGCCATCTTGGACCGATTTTCATCAAACATAGCTAAGAACACTCCCGACAAATTCACCTTTCAAACAAAAAAAACAAAATTAAAATCGGTTCATCCGTTCGGGAGCTACGATGCCACAGACAGACATACACACACACACACACACACACACACACAGACACGTCAAACTTATAACACCCCGTCGTTTTTGCGTCGGGGGTTAAAAAATAGATGACACCGACCAACAGAAGATTTGAGGTCACATCAAAATGACGGAAAGTTCAATGACATCTCAGAGGTCAACTCAGATGTGACCTTTACCGATGGGACATCTGTCTGTATCTAACTATACATATATAATACAAATTAGTCGTAGTTGACCGTTAGGGTGACCTGCACCCTAATGGACTGCTGTAAGCTGATGATGATACATACATACAAATAAATAAAATTGAAGTGTCTTGAAGTTTGTAATGTAAAAATAACAAGCTTTTTACTAAATGATGAAAGAAACATAATTATAGTCTTCCCTGCTCAAACATTGGATATTTTTATAAATAGAAGAAATACAAAATGTACCGTATTATATAATTTTAAACTAATGCCTGACGAACGATTATAAATTCGATACTTGATACAACTGTCGATATACAACGTATACAACTGACTTACTTGTTACTCGAACTTTAAGTACTTTGTTTAAATTATTTCATAACCACTGCTCTTAATATGCGGTGACATAGTGACATGTCTTGAACCAAAAATTCGGAGAGGAGGCCTGTGTCCCAGCAGTATGGGAACATTATAGGTAGGATTATAACTAGGGTTTGACTGCCCCGTTGGTCTCGTAGTTGCAAACGCGACTGCTAAACGTGGGGTCCTGGGTTCGATTCCCAGGTCGGAAAAAGTGTTATTGGGTTTTCATTAGGAATTTCTTAGTAACAGCCCGGAGTTTGGAAGTTGGCGGTTTAATACCCCCGTGCCTCGGAAAGCACGTAAAGCCGTTGGTCCTACGCCTGATCTCTCTCCGGTCGTGTCGGATTGCCGTCCCATCGGACTATGAGAGTAAAGGATCAGAGCGTGCACCTGTGTTTACGCGCACACACTTGTGCACTATAATATCTCCTGCGTACTTACCTGGCTAATCTCTAATGATAATGGCCACCGTGACCGAAATCGGTCGAGAGGCTATTATAACTGGGGTTTTTGGTGGTGTGCTTTAATTCTGGGAGATGTTTTATATGCCAAAATATTCCATTATTACGTCAAATAACATCACAATAAACACAACAACCTATTCCTTACCACCAATTACTGACATTACAGTAACAGACATAACAACACACAAATCAATGGGCGATTTGCATGCAGATGCGGCGATACGGAGACCGGTAGGATCTGTGTTAAGGTTAGCGGCTCATCTTCACACCGGGCGACCCTCATCCTTGTCATGCATTATATTAACTGGGTTAGCTGAGGAATATTTGTTAGGGTGTGTGCACCGGATAGAAGAACAAGAAAGACCTATGGTGATCGTCGTTTTTCTCACAATGAAAGTTTATATAGGCTTCGGAAAACAAATGACTTCTCTAAGTACTAATATACATAATCAACTTTTAACGTTCCCACGGGTCACAGGCCTCCTCTCTGTGTGAGGGACTGGGACCACCACGCGCGTCCAGTGCGGTTGGTCAGACGTCACATGTCTACGAATTTTTTGGTTCTAGGACCTGCCGGTTTTCTCACAATGTTTTCCTTCACCGTTTTGAGAGCAGTCGTGGGTTTCAACCTGGGCAGGCGCTTTTGTTTGTGTAATTCATTTCATCACACCAATATAGTAGGTAATATGTGCATAATACTTGGAACATACATAAAGCAAGCGAGGATCCCCATACATAAGCTTTTAATGTCATTGTCATATTGTTAGCGCACCTTGTTATGTCAAGAACAGAATATTAATGTTCTATTCTTCAATCTATCTGTACAATGCCGCTACACAATATGACACGCTCATGAAAAATTGCCATATTATGTACCTACCTAACCCCGCGTTTAGACCCTTATACAGTTTGTGAAGCTTGTTTTTATCAAGACTCGCCCCCCCCCTCTCTTTCTCTTGTTGTTCTTGTTAAAAAACATCATCATCTGCCCAGTATTTGACCGACTAAATGAAGTGACTGCCTTTCCTGACTTCGACAACCCAGTTACTGGGTAGGGCGATACAACTTGGTAAGACTGGTTGTTAGACTTTCGATTAAAGGTGTCATTTCGATTCAATCACCCTTCCAATTGAATACAATAAAATTAGAATACAAGTATCATGTTAAAGTCGTTCAGATAGGTAGTCGCTCCATGTAAAATAATGGTGTTCAGCTGCATCCGGTTAGGCTGGAAGCCGACCCCAACACAGTTGGAAATATGCTAGGCACATTGATTGTAACTATTGTAAGCATGGGGTATGTGTGTCCCCTCTGTGTAAACGCACCTCAAGCGTGAAGATGGCTAATAATGGCCATGTTGAAGGAAATTGCAAATCCTATGACCATAACGATGTCTGTCACTGCCACGATGTTCTCTGACGGATTAATTGCTTATCACATTTGATTGGTTCGTTAAGGCATCGAAGAATACCTTACAGTCTGCCTTTATCGAGGAATACACATGCCAGTTTCCTCACGATATTTTCCTTCACCGTTTTGAGAGTAGTGGTAATGAAATAATTTACACAAAGTAAAGCGCCTGTCTGGGTTCGAACCTACGACCTGCAACTCTTAAGTCGCGGCTATTACCACTAGGCCACCACTGTTCCCAGACAGTAATAAGTTGATATTATAGGGAAAATTACCAGCATGTGTTCCTATAAACAAAGACGAATCGTTTTGCTTACCAATGGTAGCTATTTTTATTGCCAAACTGGGCATATAAATATACGTAACCTAATTTGACCTGGGTTGCAGTCTCGACATTCATAGCGATCGCTTTACGACCGCATTCGGTCGCAAAGTCCCGGATTGACAGGTGTAATGTATGGAGTGACAGGCCTTTGCGACCGAATTTGGTCGTAAAGCGATCGCTATGAATGTCGAGACTGCAGCCCCTGTGATAGCTATGTCCACTTGGGAGGGTCTACTATGCAAAGATATGAGGTATTTGCTTCATTATTGGCAAAGATACAAACGTCTTAATTTTAACCAACAACGGTCCGTACACTATAGGAATCGGCCTTAAGTTGCGTTAAGTAAAGAGTTACGTGTAAATTGACCTTTACAGCTATGTCTAAAATGTAATGCGTTTTTAAAAGGTTCCCGATGGCTACACTTGTGGTATGTTATCGTTGCAGTTAAATTGATGCGAATAAGAGTAATTGGAGCGTAAACTTTATTGATACCCAATAATTTTTCGTACATGCTTTCCTCATTATCTTTAAATCAATGTTTTTATTGGTATATTGGCGTGTACTGACATAATATGGTAAAAAAATTAATTTAAAATAACAGCCGCACTGGTCTATCAATCAGGATACTTAAGCTACGCTTGTCGCGGTTGGTCCGTGGACGGGTGACCATCTTTACATATCGAGACTCCTCCGTGGCTCAGAAGGCATGTTAAACCGTTGATCCTGGCTGTCATTCGTAGATCTTTGCAGTCGCTACGGGTCGTCAGAAGCCCAAAGCCTGACAATCAGTCTTTCCAAGGGGTATCATATTACCCAGTAACTGGCTTGTGGAGGTCAGATAGGCAATCGCTTCATGTAAAATACTGATATTCCGCTGCATCCGGTTAGACTGGAAGCCGACCCCAATATAGTTGGGAAAAGGCTAGGTAGATGATGATGTTTCGTAATGGTTCTTTCTTTTCTTTGGTAAATATCTTTGCATACTATTGTATAGAATCAAGTTCTTCTACATATGACATCTACCAACCCGCACTCGGCCCGCGTGGTAGATTACAGCCCACTCCTTCTCGAAAAGAGGAGGCCTGTGTCCCAGCAGTGGGAACATTATAGGCCAGTTATGTTATGTAAGTTCTTCTAACTTACATACAGCTGTGCTGCTGAGGAGTTGGTTGCGCCATTTCTCCTTCCCAGCGAGCACTAGGAAGTGGTGAAGGGCTGGCGTTTGGGGGACTGTCTTATGTAATTTTAACGTCAAAAAGTGCTGATTCTCCGTCTAATTCGAAAAAATTACTTTTGATTTTGTATCGCGTAAAATTTACATTTCTCTGATGACTCGAGCTGAAAACTCCGCAGTCGAAAATAATTAAACATAAAAATACCCAAAGAAAACTTATCAAAACATTTAAGTAAACATTCCTTGTTAAACTTTAACAACACTCTAACGCAAGCTAATTTCAAAACAGAATCCAAATAAATAAAAACAAACGAGGTGTTAACAGCCCACAAAAAAATGCAAATATATTTTTTGTATATCAACAATGTGTGGCCTCTACGAATTATGACATAATCGAATGACAGATTGTCAATGTCGCTCTGTAAGGCCATACATTGTCTAATTAGATGTTCACATAATATATTATGCGTATTTATATGTATACACATACATCGATATTGTGAATACAAGGATTTAAAACAAGGTTTTTGTTTATTTCCTTAAATGATTGTAGTTAGTTTTTAAAAAGATTATTTCGTAGCAGTTCCGTAAAATAAAAATATTGGTAAAAACTATGTTAATTGTGTTAGACAATAACACTAGCAACGGCTCTCATATTCACAGTTCAACAGCATTCGTTGTTTACGTTGTTGAGTAGACACATTTTTCGAACGTATGAAGCAAAGGATTAGCAACAATATCCTTTAAAATGATACAGATTGAGATTGATAGGATGTAGTTCACTGATCATCATATATAGGTCATTTATTTCTTATCCTACGTTTTACGACACTTCTGTATTTCCAGTATTTAATGTAAGCAAAAGTAGAATTTAACAATAGGTAGATACCCAGAACTAGTTCAACTAGTACACATTTGTATAACTCCTTATGTTCAATTTCCTTGTAAAATATAATGTGTGATTGTTTGTTCTTCCGAATAAATAAAAAAAAAAAATAGTACTATATAGGAATTCCTATTTAACACAAGCCATACCTAATATTACATCAAGTTCAATTAACATTTATTATGATGCATAGGTAATAGTTAAGTTTTTATCTTAAAATGATTAATCAAAACTATTTCCGCGATACGATTTAAAGCAGTTTATTCAACGCCCATTTTGTTCTGATTTCCTCCCACACCTGTATCCAACATCTTCCCATAACAAATAAAATTAACATAAATACTTGAAAGTACTTACAGTATTAACTAAGTTGATTCACAGCCAATCTGTAAAAAAAAAACAAATGTCATTAATATTCATTGAATATTGAATATTATTAGCACTTACATAAGGTACCTATTACATATTTGCATAATGTACACCATCGGTTATGGTAATACGTGTAACTGCGACTTAGGAAGACTGCAGTGTTAAGGCGCGAGCACATTGATCGAACACAAATGCACATCGCTAATTTAAAATTCATAAAAAGGATTTCTTTTTCTTAATTAATTTTTATAACTACTTATGTGAAGTATAGTTAGCTCTGCTGCCCTGGAATTATGTAACATGATTTTTTTAAATCCTAACTAATATTATAAAATAATGCGAAAGTAAGTTTGTTTGTTACGCTTTCACGCTAAAACGGCTGAACGGATTTGGATAAAATTTGGCACGTGGGTAGACCATGACTTGGAGAAGGACATAGCAAACTTTTCATTGCAGACGAAGTCGTGGGCGACAGTTAGTAACTTGACGACTGAGGGAAATTGACTAGTGATACGCGGACTCATATAAACGAAGGGTATCTATGAGCCAACTTGTCTAAATGCAAAGATAATTAAACGGTATGGATTACTTGATGAAATTTACATGGTACAATAACAATTCACTATGCCATACGTCTCGGTTCGGGCTCGAGCAACATAGTGACTACCTACAAGTTCTTGATAATAAACAATGACAGAACTGAACACAAACACGCGGTTTATGAATTAAGAATTTGATGTTGAGAACTTGCCATACTCTAATTTCAAGCATCAGATCGTGATTCAGAAACCGCCCGAAATTTCTATTTGTGAACTGGGAGGCAATTCTCGTAATTTTAAGAACGTTCACCATAGATATCCGTGACGTTCACAGTCTGATCTCAGTCTCAATCTGTCAAAAATACCTCTAATTTCCCTTAAATTTTGACAAGGTTTTGACTTTGATCGTCGCTGAGATGAGATTACAACTAGATTTTGAACATTTTTAATTAAAGTCTATTCAAATGTATGTTTCAAATTGATGTTATTTCAAGTTAAACAAATATCAACTTTATTTTAATACGTATTAAGTTCATTTCAGAGTGACTAGTGCTATTCAAAAAGTTATAAAAATGTTTGAAGTTGTAGCGTAAACTGAACTTTATTGTGTAGAATTAAAGTTATTTTTCCATAAACTCATGTTTGTTTACATTTTTGGCAAATAAATCGCGAATGTCTTATGAGAATTGGCCTTCAGATGGGTGTTTGTTAGTAGATGTGAACGCAACCTTACATCGCGTACACGTGCCGATCACTTCCTTGCTCTTGTTTAATAAATACAGTCATCACAATGTTATGGTAAAAAAGAATGTGGAAAATAACTATTATTTACTCTTCGGAATTCTAGCTGGCGTTTAAAGGGTGTGAAGATTATTGACATTTTATTCTACGAAGGCACGGTTGGCACAGTGGTTAAGCGATTGACTGCTGCGCTGCGTGTCGCGGGTTCGATTCCCGCACGGAACAAATATTTGTATGGCCTACAAGTAGTTCCGGGTCTGGCTGTTTTTGTATGTGAGTTTAAATGTTTGTAAACGCACCTACGATACAGGAGAAATTCCTAGTGTGGGGCAACGTTTTATAAAAAAAAAATCTAATCTGTTGAAGCATTGTGTTTTATTTTATTTTATGTAATATAAGGTTTTGCCTGAATTAAATGAATTTTATTTTTATAGTCAATAGATGACCTTGCCATATTTTAAAGGATCAAGGGGGTGAGCAGAAATGATTTGCTGACTGTTTATTCTCTCGTACTGGGCGGATTAAAGTCAAGCAATATGGTAGCAAAGGCGGGTGACCAAGGGGGAGCTCTCGTAGAGGCTACTACCAATAGGCAATACATCTACCTGCTAACTAATGATAAGAAACAGTGACCACCGATCAATTTTCCCAGTAGGAAAATATCTCCTTTCATTTTAGCGTAATTCACCTCCAGGAGCTAAAACTTGTTAAAAAGACTGTTCAATCAAGCAAATAACTAACAAAAAACAATAAAAAACACAGTTATCCCCCAATAACTTCCCATAGTCCAGTAAACTATCATCTTCAGTTCAATAAAACCAATTTCCCCCATACCATAAAACTTCCATGTAATAAATAATTTATACTAGCTCGTTAGGGTGTCGTTTTCTCCCAAATTGGTTGAAAAAGTACGAAATAAGACATCGTTATTGGCGACATAAATATACTGTGACGTTTTAATGGACTGACTTTGACCTCTGATTTTTATCTCTGGCTAAATGTTTTGTTGTTATGAGTTTAGGAGATATAATGCGGGTTCGATTCCCGCACGGAACAAATATTTGTATGACCTACATGTATTTGTTCCGAGTCTGG
Organism: Apamea anceps; assembly: GCA_951799955.1. Lineage (NCBI taxonomy): Eukaryota > Metazoa > Arthropoda > Insecta > Lepidoptera > Noctuidae > Apamea > Apamea anceps. Next base: position 2,118,488 of record OX637518.1, read on the forward strand.
GTGTTTTTCTATCTATAATATGTATGTATTTACAAAAAAAAAATGTATATAAGTAGTTTATCAGCCATCTTGTTACCATAACACAAGCATTAGGTTGCTTAGCTTGGGACTAGATGGCGCTGTGTGAAATGTCCAGGGATATTATTATTATTTTTTTATTATTATAATAGAACATTGTTTAATGGCATCCCTGGAGTCGGGATTCATCATCTGCCTAGCCTTGCCCCAGCTAAGTTGGTGTCAGCTTCCAGTCTAACCGGATGCAGCTGAATACCAGTATTTTACATGGAGCGACTGCCTATCTGGCCTCCACAACCCAGTTACTACTGGGTAATACGATACCCCTTGGTAAGACTGGTTGTCAGATTTCTGACGCTTCTGTCGACCCGTAACGGCTGTCAAAGATCTACGAATGGCAGCCCAACAGCTTAATGTGCTTTCCGAGGCACGGAGGGGTTTTGGTATATAAAGATGGTCACCGATCCACGAACCAACCACGGCAAGCGTAGCTTAACCTGATCGATCGACCCGTGAGGCTGTTATTACTTAGCCACAAGCCCCTCCCCTAAAGTCCCCTAGAGTCGGGATTCGTGCCTTGTAAATGGCAATGGATTTTACACCTACACGGTCCGTGTAGGTGTAAGGCCTTTCCCTTCAGGAAATACAGGCATAATGCTATACATAATATATCGTCGCTGCTTGTAATCCCTGGAGAGATAAGCAGGGGTGTACCTACGTATAGTACACCGCACATTTCGATAGTTATGATTTGTCCCATGTAACAGAAAGCAAGCCGGCATAATCTTAGTTATAGTTTTAATTTACTATTATTGCTTTAGACTGGAAGCCAACCCCAACATAGTTGGAATAAGGCTAGGCAGATGAAATGATGATATTGCTTTAATTTAATTGGTAATTGGATCGCTGAAATGTATAGTTGAAATAAACATATTTGATTACGTGTTTTTAGTTAAACAAATAAGTATATAATAAGAAAGGGATGTATAGTATCTATTTCATACATATGTAAACACTGTCTCATTCACACCAGCGGGGTAGGTGCTGTCACTAATGTCATCTGTCAGTCATGAGGAATGGCGGGAAAACAGGAAAGTGAAGTAGGGTCTAAAACTATAGTGTTTGGGGTGGTAGTGAGCCAGTGAAGTGATATATTCTATTAATATGTACATATTTATTATTATAAAAGCGAAAGTTTTGAGGATGGATGGTTTTTTAGTCTTTCACGCAAAAACTATTGAACGGATTTTGATAAAACTTTACAGTAGTATAGCTTATACATTTTTTTTTCTAAAAAAACATTAGGAATTACACCCCCATCCGAATAACACATAGGATACTTTTTATTCCGATATCCGATCCTTTTTATTCGACATTTATGCGGGTGAAACCGCGGGGCGCTCCTAGTTCAACATAAATACGGAATCAACAGTATAATTATCATTTTCGATTTCGTAACGAACAAAGAGGCAATCGCAAAGTTCCTCTTAAAGTAAGTAAAGATAACAACAAATACTATTGCTATATACAGTCCTTTGTTCCGCCTTTCATGTTTTTTTTTTCAGGATTTCAGAATGAAACTGTCATTTCCTTTTCAAAGGTACATCCGACATCCCTACATCTACGCAGGGTCCTTTGACCTCGAGGTTAAATCAATCAAGTCACTCCGACCCAGGAGAATAAAAGGTTTTCATTTACATTTATTTTTTGTGTTTCTGCCCTAAATACTTATGTACTCTCTAATGCTTTTCTACACCGCGGATAAAGGTTTCCTAACTTCGATCAAATTTAAAATGGGCATTTATGAAACGTCGTAAGTCCATACTAGTCGAGCCCCGCGGTTTCACCCGCATAAGTCTTAATCCCGTGGGAATATCAGGGTAAAAATAGTATCCTATGTCCTAATACAGGTCATGGTCTACTCATGTGACAAATTTCATCAAAATCCGTTCAGCCGTTTTAGCGTGAAAGCGTAACAAAAAAAAAAAAAACAAAAAGTCACCACCTTTTTTCTTTCTAATATTAGTTTATACTAGATTTACGTAGGTATACCTCTGCCTAACACGCGCGCGAAGCCGCGGACCAAAGCTAGTGTACTATAAACACAATTTTTATTTATTTATTTTATTTATTTATATTGGTTCACCAACAACTGTTTACACTGGTAATATGCTTAGGGTAACAAATAAGGTAAAAAATGTAACAAATTAGTGTAACAATCACTTATAGGTGAACTCCGCATGCATACAAAATTTGGTTGTACAAGGAAAGCAACAAGAGAAAAAAATAAGAATTTAACTTAGAACTAAAGCTTAAACTACGTGAGTAAAGTTAAATGAAAGTTATAAGTAAATTTAAGTTGTATGAAGACATAGGTCAAATGGAAACTTAAACTATTGGGGAGAAAAAAGAAAAAAAAAAAAACACATGTTTCATTATATGCCAGAAAGTACTTAACCTAAATTCGGGAGACATTTGTAAATTTTAGCTTTCAATTTGTTTAAAGAGTCAAAGTGCAGATCAATTTGATCGCTACAATTATTCACTACCTTACAAAATCTTGCAAATGGAGAATTAGCGCCTAAAACCGTTCTACTTTGTGGTGGCCACAGTGGCGTTATTGGATTGCGAGGAATTCTTGAGGGCGCACGGAAGTTGAAAGTATTCAATATCTGGGGGCAGTCAATTTTATGGGACATTACTTTGCACACAAACGTTGCGTCATTTAGTCGTCGGCGTTTTTCCAGGGAGATCATATTGTAGTGTTTTAGTCTATTACTATAGGAACGTATTTTTTTTGCCAAGCCGCTGGAAAACGCTAGATGCCATAGAAATCGTTTTTGAACACGTTCTAGCCGCAACGAATGTGAAGCATAGTGCGGTCGCCAAATTACACTACAGTACTCCAAAACGCTTCGAATTAGACAATTATATAGCATTATTTTAGTCTTCGAACACTTAAAATGTTTGGAGTTTCTTATAACAAAGCCCAGCATTCTAGAGGACTTTTTTATGATATTGTCTACGTGCGGAATAAAGGTTAATTTTTTATCAAATGTGACACCAAGGTCTCTGATTGTGTCCAGTTCGCCAACTTTGACCCCATTAATAAAATAATTATGTTCAATTAAATTGTGATTTCTCGTGAATTTTATGTGATAGCATTTGCCTGAATTTAAGTGCATATCATTCGTGTCACACCAATGGATCAGCCTATCCAGATCCCACTGTAAGTCGAGGGCATCGTCTTTCGATTTAACAATTTTAACAAATTTTAGGTCATCGGCATACATAAATATACTTGAGTGGTGAAAACAGTTAGGGATGTCGTTTATAAAGTAATTAAATAAAACCGGGCCCAAATGTGATCCCTGCGGCACACCCGACGAAATATATCGTGAATTTGAATGAAAACCGTTGACTACTACAAAGAAAGACCTATCCACTAGGTATGAACCTAGCCATGAAAGCAGTGATCCAGTAATACCGTGTGCTCGTAATTTGCCAATTAATATACAATGTGAGACTTTGTCGAAAGCTTTACTAAAATCTGTGTAAATAACATTAGCTTGGTAACCCGAGTCAATTGTTCTCGCTAACAGTTCCGTGAACAGAACAAGATTAGTACTTGTAGACCTAGACTCCACAAAGCCATGTTGCTCTTCACTCAAGTACAGTTTTAAGTGTTTTTGAATATAAGGACATATGAGAGATTCAAAGACCTTAGCAAGAGTCGATAAGATCGATATGGGTCTGTAGTTAGAAACATCATCATCATTGTTCGTTTTATGGATGGGCACAACCTTAGCCACCTTCCATTTTGAAGGGAAAACGCCAGATGCCAAAGATTTATTGAAGATAAGTGATAGGGGAATAACCAGCTCGGTTGCACACTCATAGATGAAGATCGGTGGTATTTCATCAGGTCCTGCACCCTTGCTACAATCTAGACTTTTTAACTTCTTGAATATAGTTTCATGACTAATAACAATATTGGATAAACCCAAACTATAGTTTTGAAGGTTGTTTAAAAGGGTCGCATCATGTTTATTATGCTCGTCCTGAGCAGAACTATAGACAGAAGAAAAATAGGATGCAAAAAACTCACATATCTCTGTCCCATCAGAAGACCTATTAATACCGTCGGTCATAGATATAGGGTACGTGCTAGACCCGCCCCGCTTGGATTTTATATAGGTCCAAAACAGCTTGGGGTTATTTACAAGTTCGGCTTCCATTTGCTTTAAATAATTATTGTAACAGACAGTGGCGAAGTCACAGCAGCGCTTGCTAATTATTTTTAATTGAATTTTATCTAACGGGTTCTTGTAAAAATTGTAGCGTTTTCTGATATTATTTTTTGAATTTAACATCTTAATTAGTTTTTGGTTAAACCATGGTGGGTATTTTCTATTCTTGGGTACTCGAGTAGGTACAAACTTTTGTATCGCTCCATTAATATAATCGTAAAATATTCGTATCATCTCATTAACGCCGTGCTGTCCCTCAAACAGTTCCTCCCAGTCCAGTTCTTTTAAGTAGTTACGGATCGGTATGTAATTCGTTTTATGGAAGTTAGGTCTTCCAGTGACTGTATTATAAGGAAGTTTGGCTTCTTGCTTTAGTGAAATTACTATGTCTAAAGGTGGATGATGCTGATCAATATTACAAATTGAACTAATACCTTTGCTTACATTACACAATGAGTGGTTACATAGTACCAGATCAAGTATGCGACCCGAGGTATTATTTACGTTGTTAAATTGCGTGAGTTTGATTGTCTAAGATTATCATTTTCTTTGGTAATGTCCTTTAAAGCGGTTTTTAACGCTTTGTGTTCCGATTGGTAATCCTCAAACTCTTTAGTGTGAAATTCTAATGATGCAGTCAGTGCTTTAATATCATGCCTAATTGGTTCAAGTTCTTTGTTGACCACACTAAGTATGCTGTTATTAATTTGCTGAAGCAAGGAAGCGAACTCACTCTTCATTACTTCTTGAATAATGGTGCGCACGTCTTCAGTGGTTACCAATGATGTCTGCGGGGGTGAGTTTAAAGCAAGTCTCTTGTTTCCTCGTGTAGTGGAAACATTCCGATTAGGCGTACCTTCCGTTTTGGAGGTGTTTGAAAAGACGCTCATACAACCCGAACATTTCCATCGGCGATAATCGGCTGAATCAGTTGAAATTATCTGAATAGATTGACAATCGAAATGATAAGACTTATTACATTTAATGCAGTTAATAAATTCCGCAGATTCATCATCGACGGCACAGCAACCCCACGAACGCGTTGGTTGATCCATGATGTCTTAATTTTTATTATTCTCAAGTTGTAGTCTGTCACTTACGCAGTTCAGTGTTATGGTTCCTAAAACGGCACACTAATAAAGGCCCTCTAAGATGTAATACAACTTGGAAAGTAAAATCGCACACTAAAAAAGGCCCGCGGTGTGTGCCGACAGCGGTGCGAGCTGGTTCGCGAGAAGAATGTCGTAAACGCCGTGCTTTATTGGGCGCTTACGCGTTTTAACGCGCTGTGCTATTATAACTTATAACTCACGATTGACGGTAGGCGGGAATCTTTCTAGATTTAATTTCGTCTAGATTTTTAAGACTACGCACTAGATCACCACAGTTTTTCAGCAAGCCAATTGTGGCAAAGTTCGTCTATCCGTTTTGCACTTGACACTGCACTTTCACACGCTTTTTGCACGAATTTTCGATATTTTGGTGGAGCAACAACAAACAGCAGTTACTTGTACAACGACCGGTGGGTAAATTGGTTGTTAATAATTGGTATGTATAATACATCACATAGAAGAATAATGACTAAATAACAATTATCTTATTTAAGTATCAGAAGTAAATAAATTAAATCAGAAACCATTAATTTTACAATCTTATGAGTACCACGTGCAATAATAAAATAATCACCATAACACGCAAGACCAACACACATAACAAAACATCACGCTTGTATTTCCCCGAAGGGTGGTTAGGTAGAGAGAGGGGTAGGTACTACACACGTCGACATATCAAGCTATACTTACATTTCCAGTTTTAGAAGACCTCGCATTGTATAGTATTTTCGTAGAATGAGAAGTCAGTTTATATTGGAAATGTATCGCTCTGTTCGGGCCGACATTTTTGACGCTGTCTGTACGTTGTGCATTTCCATCGGACGAGTCGAAATACAACATGTAAAGAGTTAAGAAACTGACCAGAACCACAAGGTGACGATGACGTATTAGTGAATGCGACTTATTAGGGATACTTCTATAAATGTGAAAGTTTGTATGGATGGATGGATGTTTGTTACTCTTTCACGCAAAAACTACTGAACGGATTAAGACGAAATTTGGCAAACAGATAGTTTATAACCAGAATTAACACATAGGATACTTTTCATCCCGATATTCTCACGGAATCGAAACTTATGCGGGTGAAACCGCGGGGCGCAGACGACGGAATAGTCAATGTGAAGAATGGTGAATGGTGGCGTGATATGTCTGTCTGATATAGTACACCCACATTTCGCCCTTTATGTATAAGTTCCATGTAATAGAGGGCAAGCCTATTGTCATCAACTGGACGCAATCCAGACTCCAGGCTACTACTAAGAAATTCCAGGTGGAAAAACTGAAGAACACATTGCCCGACCCGGGAATCGAACCCAGCCCCAGCAGTCTCGACATTCATAGCGATCGCTTTACGACCGAATTCGGTCGCATACATTTCACCTGTCAATTCGGGACTTTGCGACCGAATTCGGTCGTAAAGCGATCGCTATGAATGTCGAGACTGCTGGGGCAGGACCTCATGCGCAACAGCTAGCCGTTTGACAAGTTTTTGACATTTGTTTATCGCCGAGATGAGACTGCGACTAGATTTTGAACGTTTTAAATGAAGAAAATTGGCCTTCTGGTACCTATTTATACTACCTTTACCTTGTAGTATAGGTTTATACCTACATGGATTTATAATATACATACCTTTATCTGCCACAAAATATGAATATGAGAATGGAATATTTGGAGGATTACGGTTGTCAATATGATTGAGTTTGGAGATCTTATCTAATCTTATAAATATATAAGTAGATAATCTTTCTCTGAGTTGATTGAATTCGAATTTTATTCGAAGCGACCGCTTTATTTAACTAATGAATTTATCCAATAGTCTCAATGATAATATGAAACACTGAGAGCTTATAAAAGATAGAGATTTCAAAAGATTCGATTTCGTGGCGCAGAAAATGGCAGAAAACTGATTTAGTTCGTCGTCAAAACTTAATACTCGAAATCAATCAGTGGAAGATAATATTTGAGCGGTTCAATCGGCATCATTGCAATCCTTAAAATGTCGTTGTCATACCAAATGGTAAAAATTGTAAAATTGAAAAATAAAGATTTTTCACTTCTCATGCTCTAAAAATTCGTTTACGTTGTGCTTAGGCGACATAAAATCGCTTTTTATGTTTTTTTCTAAGACTAAGATAATCAACCAATAGCCTATTTTATTTAATTTGCTTTAATTTAGGTATACTGTACCCTAAGATAAGAATTTCCTGCACCACACGACATGCCATAACCAAGACGAGCTAAATATCCGTAACTTCCAATATTACCTAAACCGTAGTGAACGTCTATAAAGCCTGTATATGGTGCAGACGACCTTAGCCCTTAGTTGCATGGCTGTGTGTAATTCTCTTCAACTTATTACTTATTACGTGAAACGCGGCGGAGCTCAACAAAGAATACAATAAAATATTGCTTAACTGATTGAGAGGTGCAAGTTAGAAAATGATGGAATGTCCAGATGGAGTGTTTAGACATCTTGTTATGTGCCATAGAATAAAGAGAGTTTAATGAAAAAAGTAAAAGGAATCTTAAGAAACGGCTCTATAATAATGTGTTCTACACTGTTAAGTTAATTCTTAAATTATAAGCAACTAACTGCGCCCCCCGGTTTCATCCGCATAAGTTTCGATCCCGTGGGACCATCTTGATGATAAAAAGTATCCTATATGTTAATCCTGTTTATAAACCATCTGTGTGCCAAATTTCATCCAAATCCGTTCAGTAGTTTTTGTGTGAAAGAGTAACAAACATCCATCCATACAAACTTTTACGTTTATAATATTAGTAGGAAGTAGGATAGTAGGAAGTTCCAAATATTTAACTTATCATACCTAAGGTATTTTTAAATTTACACTAAAACACAATACAGGGTGGCAGGGACATCGACGCGCCAACCGTAACCCTGGATTCAGCACATGAGTTTAGACTCCATAGCGTCGAAATAGTTCGTCGGTTATTAAAAAAAATATTGGTGTTCCATACATTTTGACCGCGTAGGTACTTATTGCACTTTTGAGGAATGATATGAAAGAGAAGGGAGTGAATGATAGTGTGACGGTTGACAGAGGAGAATGGAAGAAGAAAACGTGTTGCGCCGACCCCAAGTAACATGGGATAAGGGCAGGAAGATGATGAGGTACTTATTGCACTTTTCTATGAAACAGATTTTTTTTTGATAACCTACGAAAAATTTCGGCTCTATGGGATCTAAACTCATGTGCTGAATCAATGGTTACAGTTTGCACGTCGATGTCCCTGCCACCCTGTATGTCATGATCTCACTAGTAAAATAATTAGAATAATTTAAAGTGTTTTCGGATCACAATATGATCTCAGTAGTAATAATTGAAGTGTTTTTGTTTCTGGTTTTATTTTAAGGTATTATTTGCATGCTGAAATCAGAAAGCAAAATATTTAGAACTATTTATATTTAAGACCTGCTATGTGCTATAATTTATGCAACATAAAAATATTCTATTCTTTATGATTTTGACATTTACACTGTGTCGAAATAGAAATGAAAGATATGAGCTACAAGCCAATGTAGGTATAGATTCGTTTGCAGCTCAAATTGAAGATAGACACAGACAGTTTATTTGCTTGGCACTAATGTTGGGTCATTGACTCTGTTAAGCAATACATTAGAGTAACCAGTCTCGACCTCTCTTATTTACAAATATATTTATAATCATTTCTGTGTTCTTACAAAAATTGTAAACATAATAAAGTAGTTTTGGCTTTTTAAGTAGTTTAATTGATAATTTATTGAACAATATTTCAATTTAAATTAACATTCAAGACTATCAAAGGATTCTGAAATAAGTTCGAGGACAAAAATATCATTACAATTCATTTATCTTAAGAAAATTCTACTATTCATCCATGTATGTAATTGTATTACCTGGAAATTAAAACATTTCTAGTTCACATAAACTTTATCAGCAGCTATTAATGCCAATTCGCTCCATCTTCCACCTTACACCAAGACCCGAAGAATGGCAGAACACAGCCGCGGCATCTTGGAGCAATGGTGCGGCATGGCATTGGGCTGGCAATGGCTGGCATTGACTCGCGTGGCACCGTGCCAGCGATTGGCAATGCCATAATTGCTTTGTACGCCAGTTAACGTCGATGCGATGTTTATGACAGAAAGATTGTCGCCAATTATTGCAACACAATAGGTTTTTGTTGTTACTTTGTAACTGAGAGGAGGTTGCGGAAGATGTGTTGTTTTTTTTTCAACGTTTAATAGTTTTGTTTGATATTTATTTATATCTATACTACATAGAATGGCACTCTGAGAATGGGACTATTAATAGCTATTGAAAGTCAAAGTCAAATCATTTATTTCAAACAGGCACATAAACATCACTTTTAGACGTCTAAATTTACTAGAAAATGGAATTGATTTTAGTTGCGCCTTCCAAAAGGTATCTAGTATCGTATGGAGAACAATGGGCAAGAAACTCCGTAGTTACTTTTATAGAGGTATGAGGAAAAGGGTGTTAAGTTCACTCGTCCTCCATAGAAAAGGAAGGATCCTCCGACCAGACGGGTGTTGTGTCTGGCGGGCATTTAAAAAAAAAAAAAAAAAATTATGATCACATAATTAATTTATTACTGGTCATTGCTTCATTGGATATATGTTTACAAAATTTCCAAAAATACGTCGCTCCCAATTGAATATGAAGATAAAAATTTTAAATTAACCGGTGGAATGTCGTAAAAAACCATCGAGTCTCACGTGGATCCACGTTCCGGCGGTATACTAAGGGTTAATACCCAAACCTTATTTTCATTTGATTACCGCATAAAAAATAGATTTTAAGCTTAAACTAATGAAATTAGTAGACCGTGGGCTGATTTTTCAATCGACAGATATTTTTATTCGTGGAATAAAATTGACGTCTGACAGTTTTTGTATGGAAGAACTATCAAAAATTCAAAATTATTTCTCGGATAAACTTATCTGGCGTTGGAAAAATCAGCCCTGAGATAAATAAAAATAAAAATAGCAGCAAAAAATCAAAATACACACGGCCATTTTAAAACATTAAAAAAGTAATTCACACATTCAGGCAATGGTAAACACCAATCAGCCACTATCAAAACATCTGTCTAATTAGATATAACCGTTTTCCCGCCAAGTGGTCGTAACGAGCATTCTAGATGGCTGCCATTAACTACAGGTGCTGAACGGTTTAATTAGAAGCTCCTAAACATGGATTAAAAGTTTGTAAGCCTAGATTGGGGAAAAATAGTTTCAATTTAGGAATGAATGAGGGTTTAAAGTTAAGGATCATCCGGGTAGGGTCACTTTAATTGGAAAAATAAGTTAGAAAAGCTCGCATGTAATGTTATTTTAGGTTTAAAAGGGGTTTAATGCTGCATCAAAGTGGTCCGTAAGGAAATTGAGATTCAGCACCATTGGAATCAAAATTTAGACTTTTCAGAATGATAAAATTCACTGTTACCCCGAATTTTCAACCGACATTTTTAAACTGTAAGACGTTATTAACAGCCATTCCGTCGTCATAACTATCTCTTTTATTATATTCATAAACGTTGCTTAAATTTAAATAGTGATTAGCGACTATTTAACCATATATTTTTGACGTTCAAACGTCCCTTATTTTAATCATCGTTGATAAATAAACCCAAATATGTTTATCTTAACTAACTATAATAGTAATTTTTCTGCTTACCTCCACGAGAAGAAGGCTTGATTTTATGTATGTATCTAGAATTGTGTCTAAAAGGCGAGTTAGAAGTAACCTATTTAAGCTACGTTTGCAGTTTATTTGCTAAACATGAAAACAAGCTACAACTTCAAACATTTTTATAACGTTTTCAATAGTACAAGTCACTCTGAAATAAACTTAATTTTCTCTGAAATAAATTTGTGTTTAACTTGAAATTACATCAATTGGAAACATGAATTTGAATAGACGGTAAGTTACGTTTTAAAATTTAGCCAAAAATCATAAGAAACAGGCAAGAACACCTCAAACAACTCGCCTAGCTCATCACCGATTAACAGTTTAACACTCCCTCGTCATAAATCACCAACACAGAGTCATCCTTATCATACCAATCAATGCTTTTAGTGTAACATCGAATTTGTTTTAACGGTTTAAGAGTCCGGGTCTTTCAGGCCCGTCGGGGTCTTTCCGAGCCGTCGGTTCCGTCAGACCTTCGTCACCGTAATCTCAGCACGGGTTATTAATCTACCTGAGCACTTGGATTACAGGCGATAGGTAATTGCTAAAGGAAATGGCGGCACAATCGTCTATCACATTTTCGGTTGAGTTCAGTTTTTTAGGGTTAGGGTTGTTTGGTGAGCAGTTTAATTTATTATTTGTTTCTTTAATTAAGACGATTTGGACTTTGATTTTCATTCACAATCCCTCTTACAGTACTTCTGACATGCCGACAAAATCTTCGTGGCCGAAGATCCACGTGAATGATGATTGTGATCTTCGTGAATGTGACGCATGTTTACCCCCACCTTGTTTTTTTTTTTGTGTGTTTATGTCCTTTTTTTATGCGTCATGTTTGCCGCAAATAAATGCATTTTCTTTCTTAGCACGTGCAACTGTGCGACATGGAGGCACAGCAAACAGCCTGTACTTTCTGCCGCGGCAGTAGATGTCTGGGACAAAGAATCGAGCCAGCATAACATGCAGGTCATGCGCGTAATTAGTGCAACGGAGCATCTTACAGGCTATGACGAGCTGGTCTTTTGCTGGTTTTTTGGTTTAGTCTTTTTAATAGAAGTCCCCTAGACACAATTTGTCTGATTGTTAAAAAGTATTAACGTTTCAGCGGTTTATATGTTAAATAATTTTATTTTTATCTCTATGTGACACAAAATGGCTGCCTTCCAATTAACGACCATCATTATTTTCCTGTTGAATTATTTCGAGTTAAATGGTCAGTGTATTTACTTAAGAGCGCGCCTAAAGCCAGTAAAATTTTAGTATAGAAAAAAAAACGTAGTATGCGCCAAAACTGTTATATCGTAATAAATCCAAAACTAAAAGGAATTACATAAAATGCCTAAGCACAGCCTTTACTCTTGTATAAACATAATTAATCATCAAATTTTTGTCGCAATAGGCATTACCGTATTGAGTACAAAACGGAAAATTATGAGAATCAGAGGTCTTCGTGATTTTTTTCTATCGAGGAAATGTTATTATTTCATGTTTTTGATCAAATTGAACCCTCGGAAATATCATGTAGTTATTCATACATTTTTATTTTAAGATTTGGTCCGGAATTTTTCATGTAAAATCAAATATAAGATTGGTAATTTTGCTTTATACGCGCTCTTAACAACGCGTAACAAGAAACACCAATTATGTTGATTATTTTACTCAAATGTATAGAATAATCAGCCTATAGCGTTCCCACTGCTGGGACACAGGCCTCCTCTTTTCGAAAGGGAGTGGGCTGTAATCTACCACGCAGTACCAATGCGGGTTCGTACATGTCACATGTCTTCGAATTTTCTGTTCTAGGATATGCCGGTTTCCTCACGATGTTTTCTTCATCGTTTTGAGACCAGTGCTGATGAAATTATTTACTCAAAGTAAAACCTAGTTTCAATCAAACCCATGACCTGCAACTCGTAAGTGGAGATCACTGCTTCAGTGACACTCAAGTATATAACGTGTTGGATTTATTAAGTTTAAAGTTTGTGGCTGAAATAGAGGTTTGAATCATAATCGAGCCAGGCAATTACGAAATATCTCGAATGTCTTCAGTTTATATAACAAACCATTTAAATTTATGAGATATTCCACCAAGTAAGTTACCCTACTTCCCTATATAACATGACTCACAAAACACACAAACACATTAGCATAAACACAACAAACATCGCGCATTGGCATTCACAACCCTGAACTGTTGAAGTTGGCAGCTGAGCCAGGAACAGCCGTCTGTGTTGATATGAGGACAAGTTCCGGCAGATGGACAGGCCTTTATGTGGTTACGATCTGGTGGTGAGGTGAAGGTCGGTTGTATAAAGACCAGAGGGGCAATTCTTGTAATTTTAAGTGCGTTCACAGTCTGATCTCAGTCTCAATCTGTCAAAAATACCTCTAATTTCATTACATTTTTGACAAGTTTTTGACATTTTGTCGCTGAGATGAGACTGCGACTAGATTTTGAACTTTTTAATCAAATTAAAAAAAAAACAATTAAAAAAAAAAACAATTACAGGCACTTTTGAATTGTCAAGGGGTCGGTTGGTCAGAAAGATGAAGCTAATCGTAGTTGTGTATGAATAGGTAAACCCTATATAAGGAGAAAACTATTAATTTTTAATCCCCTAAGTGTGTAGATACATGTACTTCAACTTAACGTCACTCAAGTGAACTCAAGTCTAGTCAGCCTACGATAAATTTAACTTAGAAGCATTAAATAATTCAACAACTACTTCGTCTAACTTCGGGAATCGATAACAAACGATTCGTCAATGTCTTTAACTGGATTAACTTTGTGATAATAGAAATATCGATTTAGTAACAGTTTGCATTATCCTAGCGGCTCGTGGCTTAATAATAACAGCCGCACGGGTCGATCGATCAGGTTAAGCTACGCTTGCCGAGGTTGCTCCATGAATAGGTGAATACCGAGAGGGGTCTCGGTATTCACCGTACTTCAGAGAGAACCTAAAGCCGTTGGTCCCGCCTGTCATTCGTAGATCTTCGACGGTCATCAGAAGCCCGAAAGTATGACAACCAGTCTTAGGTTCCCAGTAACTGTGTTGTGGACGTCAGATTGGTAGTCGCTCCATGTAAAATCCGGTTATTCAGCTGCATCCGGTGGACTGAAAGCAGACCCCAACATAGTTGGGAAAAGGCCAGGCTGAACTGATGATGAATACCTACTATTTTTTCTACAAAATCTATTATTCCCATTTCTTTCATAATTTTTCTTTCTGACATCAAATAGATAACATAGTTGGGAAAGGGTTAGGCAAATGATTGTATTATCCTAGCATTGCTATGATAATACAATCAGTAGCATTGTGTAGGGTGCATCCCTAACATAAGTACTGTATGCAAATGTAAAATGTCAATGTAATGCAGAATGTCAAATTAAACTTAAATGCATAAGATGTCAGTGAATGCTCAACGGGATGAATCTAAATAAAAATGCAAGTTGTCCGACTCAAACCACGTCTAATTGAACACTAAATATAATATACATAAAATGCATAGAATAATGCACTGTGTCAGTGTCAATGCACTGCCAAATGTAGGTCGCGTTCAAAGTGCAAGTACGCGAGCCTACTGGCTAACTAATTGCAATCATATTTTAAAATCCATGTACGTGCACCGTACATATTGCCACAACAAAGAAAGAGAATAACTAAATAAAACAATTCCAACGTAAAAAATAATAAAATAAGAATGTAAAAAACAATGTAAAAATGCAGGACTCTAATGTAAATATACTTGACCTACGACTATTATGAAAAAAGTAACCTAAAGTCTATAAATAAAATGTCACCATAATAATAAATTAGCACATATCACTATGTTTTTCAGTGTCAAATTTCACTTCACTTGAGGTAGGGTTAACACACGACACTTTGTTCACTTTTGAGTCCCGTTTGTCGATCTTGATATTCCTGTCCTCGATGTCATGATCTTCTTCTCGTCTGCTTCTGCTTCTCGCGTCTTGCGGACCCTCCCCCTGTCTTTGGGTCGCCATTTTTCGCCAAAAGTATACCGATGTTACAAACAGTGTAATGCTAATCGCAACAACCACATAGATTGCAATGTAGTGATGAACGTCGTGAGAGGATAAGGTATCTAGGTTGGACTGTTCTTTTATAGAGCGTAGTTCTGTGTCAATCTTCTTGAACGTCTCTTCGTGTGTTTCAATATGCAAAGATGAGTTACGAATCGAGGTATTGATAATGTTATTGATTGGAGAGATCGTGGGCATGATCATCGCGTATGGTTCGGTGACTAAAATGTCACTTGTATGTTCCATATATGCGTGCAATGTGAATGAGTCGCCTTGTAAGTTGCATCCTTGTTTGAGCGTTATCAGACCCGAGTGACGTAACGTCTCCGATGTCATTTGAGTGCCGCACACTAGTTGTACTTCGCACGTGTCACAACAATAATAGAACCAGGTGTTTTGCTTATGTAATTTAACCCATTTGTCGGCGCATACTTTTATTTCCGTATGGCAATAAACGCTGTGTTCTTCGTTATCTCGAATCAGCTGTACATCGCAAATAGATTTGTGACGATCGCCGGTGTTGTATATAGGGTGATTTAGTTTGCACAGTAGAGTTTGTTCGTGTAATTTTTGGCATTCATGAATGTCATATAGTTCTAGGGGTATGAATGAGTACTGGTTGGCGTTAAATGCTATTAATGCAGAGTTGGGAATAACGTACATTACCCGATTAGTGTCAATACGTTGAGGAATGCTGATAAGTCTGTTAAGTTCATATAGGGCATCACTCAAGATCGGTACCTTTATTTCCATCAACAGGTAGTGCTGTGTTATGCGTGCATGTATTCTGAACAGCCTGTAAATGTCTCTTACGTCATTACGAACTTCAGGTAGTGTAGAATCGCGAGGTAGTAGTCGGGCTACTCTATCTAGTTCGCTTTGCATTTGGGTTGGTGATAATAGATGTACGTCCATATGTCCTTGGTACATATTTGTCAGTGTGTTGATGAGAGATTCTTGAACATCCTTTAAGTTTTGAACCATTCTTTCTGCAGCTATGGCCGATGTTATGATATAGAATGCATTTGAACTCTCAAGTTTATCTTTGAGCGTCCTGTTTTCTAGGGACATCAGGTGATCGTTGATTAAAGTGAACTGCTTCACCATTGTCGCTTCGTTACGCTGTACAATGTTGTTCTCGGTTTCCAGAATACTTGTCTGGTTTTTAAGCAGTTGGAACAGGTGGTTTTCATTATGTTGAATTGTGTCGATATCCTGTTCATATTGTTCTGCAAAGTGTTGATCTAACACTCCGAATAACGAGTTTGCAATATATCCTACTCCGTCGATCAATCCTCTTTTGAACCTGTGTTGAATTATCCGCTGCGACCTCAGTAATTCGTTGTAATAGTTTAGTTCGCTCGTGCTTTGTTCAAGTTGGTTAATTAGAACATGAAATTGCATCATCCACTCTTCGCAACGAGCTTGCTTTATATGAGATACGAATACTTGCAGTGTATCCACATTGCGCCAGTAATTTGTCATATTGTAATAAAACACCAGTTTCCAATCATCTCTAATTTCTTGTAAATCTGCAATCTTGTCAAAGTAAATCGTTTGATTTTTTGTCAGTTGAGTAAGTTTCATATCTTGCTGGACAGTAGGCGTTATCAATGTCATAACTAGCATCAGCATATAACATACCAAGCTGTTCCAGGTAATCTTTTTAGATCGGTTTCGCCTGTTTTTGGGTAGTTTGTCAGTGTCAGTGTTGTTTTGTTCCTCAGCCTCAACTAGTGGTACCAGTTTTGTAATGGGTCTTTTAGTTTCGCCTTTTGCAGTTTTTAATGTCACGACTCTAGTGTGGCCGTCGTTTCCGGGGTGTAACTCAGCTACACGACCCAGTGCCCATTTTCCTGCAGGTAACCTTTCATCTTTAATGCATACTATGTCATTTTCCTTTAAGTCAGTATTCTGTCGTTTCCACTTTAGTCTTGCTTGTAGTTGTTGGAGGTATTCTTGCGACCACTTGTTCCAGAAATCCTTGCTAAGTTTTTGTACGATTTGCCATCTCTTACTTAACCGGTGAATATTGTCAGTGTCGAGTTCTGGAATTGTCATGAGTGACGTGCCAGTTAAGAAATGTCCTGGAGTTAAACAGTTAATCTCTTCGGCGTTTTCTGTTATAGTGCATAGTGGTCGTGAGTTCAAGCAAGCTTCTATCTGACATAGCAGTGTGGTAAACTCACGACCACGACGACTCACGAGGTAATAACTAAAACTAAATTCGGTCTGGCGAGTCATATGAGGGCACACGCTAGGAAAAATAACAAAGGGTCGCTGATATCGAAATCGAAAACGAGGACTCTATAGGGTTAGATTAAATTAACTAGCGGAAATCCGCAAATGTAATGGATATTGATATCGATCCATGACAAAACGAAAAAATATTAAAGAGTTTTTTTTTATAATATTAGTATTGGAAGTATAGATGACGTGATATCGTGTCACGAGACCGTGGATAGTCTACTATCCACGATCTCACGACAGGATATCTCGATGCCAAAGACTCTCGGTTACTTTACTCAGATAACCTTGAAAAGTTGGTGGTGATGGGCAAGGTAGATGGAAAAAGACCTCGCAGCCTAACCGCTGGTCAGACCAAGTAACCGACCTCACTGGACTCTCTGTTACGACCACCCTGAGAGAAGCTGAGAACCGAACGAAGTGGAAGAATTTCGTACAAAAGCCACGAAGGCCTTTCAGAGATTACAGTTATCACGTACGCGACCAAGAAGAAAATGGATAATTAGTATGGGTTTTCATTTCACCAAAGAGTAAACATTAAATATTTAGATCTTTGAATGTTTACATCTCATAATCATCATATTTCTCATCTGTTTTACAAGATTCTTCTTACAGAAGAGGATCTTAACATTGTTGACATAACATCGATTACTCCCAGATCATTATTATGGGTAATGGTCGACACTTGATGTTTCAATAACTATATTATCGTTTTGTTTCTTTAATGGAAAGGACAATGCCCATGGATATATGGAATCCCGTAGCATGCTGCATCAAACTCAAACTTTGTTTTTTATAGACTACACTTATCATATTAATTCCTACAACAGTTCTTTTTGTAAACAAAACCCGGTTCTCCGAGATTTAAAAAAAAAAAATAACCTAAAAACTAGGTACTTTATTTTGTTTGACATGACGTACACGAACGGCCATTATTGCTCTTAAAAAATTATAATCGTTTAAGTAAAAATTCTATACTATTTTATACTAGTTATTTTTAATTAATGTAGAATCGGCAAAGTATTATTTTTTTACATGTTTTTGAAAGACATGAACATGACACTTTCAAAATTCAAGATTATATTAATCATATCGTGTGAAACGGAACGTCATGTAAAGGGAATAAAACAATATCTACACTTTTTTACTTTAATTTATCCTTGTTCAAAAATCAAATCCCCGACGCGTAATGTCATAAAAAATTATAAAAATAATTACTATAATCGTACCAAAAAGTCTCTTTTTTTATTCTATTGTTTTTGGACTTTTATACTACATGTATATGTCAGTCCGATTAATCTTATTCACTCGTTTAGTATACATCATTAGCTTAACTTAAGATGATAATAGTTTAAACAAAAGACAAGCTCCTTCACTGTTAGGGTTTGAGAGTATAGAATTCATGATTCCGACCTGCAATTTGTCCAGATCCAGTTTTTCCAATAATTCCTCTCTCTCTGCATTAAATTGAACACATTCCATCAACAAATGGTATACATCATCTATGATTCCACAAGTATCACATTTAGGTGAAGACACCTTTCCCATTAAAAAGGCAAAATTAAAAGGCAAAAAGTCTCATGCATCAAAATTTTGATCTTGATGCATGAGACTTTTTGATACGATTATACACGACTGCGATGACGACGTATGACTTTTGGTCATTGTCCTTTCATAAAATGGATGCTACTCTAGGATAGGATAAGCTCGCCCCCTGTTACATGGGACTAAAGGTCTATTCAAACCTAAGCGGTATTCGCTGCCGCTGTGGGTAGAGGTACTTACATACCGCGCGGGTTTCGCTCAGCTATTTAGTATTGACCAAATTTGCTTTGGTGTGAACAGTAATATTACCGCATACCCACTCGGTTTTTTCGACCGCAAACGGTAACGAATACCGCTTAGGTTTGAATAGACCTTTAAACATAACTGGTGGTGGTGGTGATAGTTGCACCTCTGCCTAAGCCTGGAAATAATGAGCGTGATAATATGTTATACTAGCTGCGCCCCGCGGTTTCACCCGCCGCATAAGTTTTGATCCCGTGGGGATATCGGGCTAAAAAGTATCTTATGTGTTAATCCTGGTTATAAACTATCTGAGTACCAAATATCCAAATCCGTTCAGTAGTTTTTGCGTGAAAGAGTAACAAACATCCATCCATCCATCCATCCATACAAACTTTCGCGTTTATATTATTAGTAGGACAGTAGGATAGGTTGTACCTACTCAAGGAAATTCTGAAAAGAGAATTTATATTTACTTCAGAAACAGTTTTTTTGTAAAAGCTACTGTTTCGTAGAAAAAAACGGAGTCTGAAAATGACGTTGAAACAGAAAAGAAAGATCGTTTAATAGCCGTTTTTACTGCCAACGGCAAACTACCTTTGTATCTTTTCATTAAAGGAAAAAATATACTATTACAAAGTAATTAAAAACTTAGCGGAACAAACCTCATACTGTCGTCAAGAAAATCCTTAGATACAGAATTAATCTCCAAAAAGCGGTTAATTGCGGGTCAGACTTGCACACGAAGGGTTCCGTACAATATTTAACACTACATAAAAAAAATACCTTTGCAAAAAACACGTAGCTTGGGGTTCTTATAAACGCATTCTTTTTTCTTTCCTTTAAGTTTTTACTTTATTTTTATTATTTGTTGTTATAGTGGCCAAGTAGTACACACTCTTTGAACATTTTAAGTGTCTACCTATTACGGTTCAAAAGATACAGCCCTGTGACAGACGGATGGACAGCAGAGCCCTATTAACAGGGTCCCGTTGGCACCCTTTGGGTACGGAACCCTAAAAACTTCCATCAAAACATTATTATTTTAATCCTTATTTTTTTTTTATCGATACCGATAATATTTCATTCGAATATAATAAAACAAAATGGCTACCTATCGATTAAACGTCAACCTTGACATTAAGTGGCAAGTGGTCACGTGGTCACGTGGTCACATGATGTTAGCCGGAAGTGGTCATCAGTGGAACAATGGCAGCCAAGCCGGATGTCGGCCATTCCGTGGCTACGTACGCTAATGACGGGCTCAATTTCTCGTTGTATACACATTATTTTTTATCCGATATTTTCTATAATATATCATTTTGTTTGATATCTGAAACGTGATTTTTCAGTCACGTTTCTGCGGATGAAATAAACAAATTACTTTTGATAGCGACAATTATAAATGGTCTATTTTAGTGTTCGAGGATAACATCGTCATCACTGTAAACTGAAACATGCAACTATGCCCAGTTTTAAGACTACGATATTATGACGAC
The DNA here is from genome assembly GCA_951799955.1 of Apamea anceps. Lineage (NCBI taxonomy): Eukaryota > Metazoa > Arthropoda > Insecta > Lepidoptera > Noctuidae > Apamea > Apamea anceps. The sequence goes on from OX637518.1 coordinate 2,139,167, forward strand.
GTCTGGGATAATATTCTGAACATATCGTATACTAGCTTCTACCCTTGACTACGCCTGCGTCAAATGGTGCAGACCCTGGCCCCTGACTCACCGCCTCGTATCTCATCACCCGCCCGCGCTATTACATCGTTTTCGCTTACCGTTCTTTCCGACTATTTTTCTTTTTGCTCGGTTTCCTAAGGACGTGAAATAGCTGTGATCATCGAAGATCTTTTTCGCCCTTTCTTCGAGAGTAGAAATGCACAACGTTAATATACAAGTTTTCACTTCTGCCGGCACTCCCGGAATGCAACCCGTTTTTTTATTATTTTAATTTTCTTCCACATAAACCTTGTCCTGACAATAACAAACGCAAAAAAAAGAATGATCCAATTTGGTACAGTCGATCGGAAGTTATGCGCGTACATACATTTCTGTGATTCATTTTTATTTATATAGAGAGATAAACCAATTACAGGCACTTTTGAATTGTCAAGGGGTCGGTCAATCAGAAAGATGAAGCTAAGTTGCCCATTCCAAGGCGTAGTAGATACTTACTCCAACAAAAGGTACTGTTCTCCAACAAAGGATATTGTCACTCAAACATCCTTCAGTAAGTCATTAAAACCATGTGCGCAGTTCAGTTTAATGTCCACGTGAAGTGCTTCACACCTGCTGTACTAACTTTGCGACAGAGCGTTATAAAGTACCGCGGAATGAGGCGCTTCTTAGCTTAACGACACAGCTTAAGGAAAATTAAATGCATTTCACTTTTATAGTCTTTTTTAATATTCAAATGAATATATTAATACAATGTATGACGTAACTAACTGTTTACACTAACTACTAAATTAACTAACTTTCTCACCTCTATGAATTTTTTCTATGTTGAATTTTCGTAAAACACTACAGTGAATTTTCAATCATTACTTACGTAGATTATGAGAGTGGTGGCCCAATGATAAGGCCGTGACTTACGAGTGTATGGTCGTGGGTTCAAACCCAAGCAGGTACTTTACTTTGTGTAAATTATTTCATCACCACTGCTCTTAAAACGGTGATGGAAAACATCGTGAGGAAACCGACATGTCCTAGAACACGTAGCCGATTTCTGGGCAGAGGCCATTTAGATTGCCATCGACACGCTAAGAAAAACAAGAAGTAATGCTTCAGTCTTATGTTAGGTTTTTGTAATAAGTAAGTCCGCGAGAAAGACACCACATTCTTAAGATGCGATTTTGAAATCTACAGTATTCACTGGTAAGCAAAAGAATCCAAGTACTTTAGATTTTAAGTAGACGTAGTTTTCTATGTAATAACGGAGTTATTTTCTCGTCAAATTTCTTCGACCTGGCTTGGTCCTACCAAGCTATGACCTAGCCCTACATCATGAAATAAAGCTACAATTTTTCGAAAAGCTATGCCTTTCCATCGAATGTAGGTTATGTAGGTAAGTGCTTCTTATAGAAGAAAATGGCGCGACTTATTCTTAAGAGGGTCAAGGTGACGTCGCCTAATGCATTCTTTTCTTTTATTGTAAGACGGTTTGTGACAATAAGGTTGTGTTTTTACTTCAGTCTACCACTGAACTGGCTGTCCCTCAACTGAGACTAATGGCTGCTCTTATAATTTACGGAGCCGCCGATCGATTCTGTAAAAATCTCACCGTGAAAAGTTAGGTGAAGTGAGCTTAGAGTGAGCTGTCAATAGTGTCAATCCCTAGCATTAGTTGGAATGACAGCTCACTTCACCTGAGTTTTCACGGTGAGATAGTTACAGAATTGCACTGCTGGTTGAAATTAAGACTCTTCTATCTTTATTTTTTTTACCATTTATGTACACACATATATAAACAGACAATGAAAAACAGAACATAAAAAAATAGGTACAGAGGTGATTCTTTACCAATAATGAAGCAAATACCTCATAGAAAGCAAGAAAAGAAGGAAAGAAAAACCGGTTTATTTGTCACAGAAACACGTGCATACAAAAAGATAATTAATTCTAATAATAAGGAAAAATAAAAACAAAATATATTTATATATATATATATAATTATCATAGCTTTGCAATATACTCTCCCGTAGTAGACCCTCCCATATGGAAGTAGCTAACACAGGTAAAATTGTCTTATGGATCTATTTAAATGCCCAGTTTGGTAATAAAAAATGCTACCATTACCAGAAACCAAAACGAATAATTTTGCTTCTAAATGATCCGTTTTTGTTTATAGGAACCGAGCGAAACCTCTACATTCTACAACTCTTAGATTAGGTCCACTGAAGACTTGTTCTGCGTGTCATTGAATTAGGACAGTCATCCAGATATAAATATCTATACCACAACTTCAATTTTTCATTGATTTTTAAAGTAAAATGTCAAAGCCAATTATTAGCCATTTATTTCAAGTGGGCCGTTAAAAGGCACATTAGAACGTCAACATTTGCAAGAAAATATAACGGATTTCACGCCCCGTAAGGTAGTATCGTACGAAGAAGGATGAGAAAGAAACTCCATAGTTACTCTTTTAAAATGTTTTACAATATTTTGTAAAAAAAAAAACAAAGTCACGTGAGCTTAGCCGTGGGCACACCTAGTGCGGAAATTAAATTCGAAGTATAGTGTCTGTAAACCAAGACACACTTCAAACTGAAATACATCGATGCTTTGCGACATACAGGCAATATGGACACTATACCCTGTTCATTAGGTTAACCGTTTTTTAACAGCTATTCGTAATAAAATAAATACCTATATAAACTGCCTTATCTTATTAAATTATCTTATTTATGGCTTCTTACAGACATTATAATACCGTACGTGTATCAATAAATATATTGTGTTGCTGCAATCATTAGTTCCATCTGTCAAAAAACTTCACAACCAATATGCAAACTTACATAGCGTTGCAATGTCCCTGGCTATTCAACAAAGCTGCAGATAAAGGAAAAAAAACATTCAAACCTTCTATTCCCACGATAGGTTAAAGTGTACATCGTGTAACAACCACTAAAAGTAGCTGCCGCCAGTATAGTGGGCCATAAACACCGATAGCAGTGTGGCCAGGCAATAAAATTGTTTTGCCCCACCCACCCCGCTTTACGACGGCCACCCGGAAATTGGGGAGAATTTCGTCGTCATAACCTGGCAACACTACTTTTATTATCCGCACACCGCTTTATGGTCGATTTGTTATATTTGTGGTCGATTTTCCACGTTTGCTTATGTGGGTAAGCAGAGTTGTAAGTGATGGCTAATACTAAACCTCAGTGTTATTTATCTCGTAGTCGTAAAAGAGGCAAATGTTTTGTCTTGATTTATTTAGGCTGCAATTAATGACCGTTGTGATTCGAAAGAATGATTTTTATGTAGCAAAAATGTACGCGTGACAAACACAACTTGCTTAAAGGGTTCCCACTTCTGGGACACAGGCCTCTGCTCGGTGACAGGAAGTGGGCCGTAATCCATCACGCGGGCCCACTGCGGGTTGGTAGATGTCACATGTCTTCGAAGTTTTGTGTGTGCTGCGATTTTTGTATACAAATCAAGATTCTACAGTCAAAGTTAAAAACCGCAGCACCACACACCGGAGCGGAGTCCGGAGCAGTGTGATACCGCCTTAAAGTTTTTAATCATAAAACATAATCTAAACTGTAGAATCAGTATTAGTTCCTTTTATACCACAAACAACAATTCAGTCATGTCCAAAAATAGACCAAGACCGTATTTTAGACGACAATGATCTACGTAGAGTATGTCCTATTTTCGGTCTAACTTCGGTCTGAAGCTGAAAACTAAATTTAACGCCTGCTTCAGCTGAAAAGATGAACCTATTTAACCTGCAATGTATGAAAACGGTGGGGAATTTCAAGCCTCAGTGATTATTACTCGCCAAGAGTCGTTTTGAAGCGTGAAGTAAGTTTTAAAAGATAAGTGTTAGCATAAAATCTTTTTAAACAATGTCAAAGAAACTTACGAACCGATTTTGATGTTTCTGGCATAAGAAAGTTTGTGTGTGTTTGTTTGTTTGTGTGTTTGTTTGTGTGTGTTTGTGTTGTTTGTTTGTGTGTTTGTTGTTTGTTTTTGTTTTGTTTGTTTGTTTTTGTTTGTGTTTATTTGTTTGTTTGTGTTTGTTTGTGTGTTTGTTTGTGTGTTTGTTTGTGTGTTTGTTTGTTTGTGTTAGTTTTGTTTGTTTGTTTGGTTTTGTTTGTTTGTTTTGTTTGTTGTTGTCTATAGAAAGTTAGTCTACTTTTGCGCAAGACTTTTAAACTATGTGTGGACGATCAGAGTAGTAGTGGCCCAGTGGTAACGGCCGCGACTGCGAGTTGTAGATCGTAGGTTCAAACCCAGGCAGGCCCTTTAATTTGTGTAAATAATTTCATCATTACAGTTAATGCTCTCAAAACGGTGAAGGAAAACATCATGAGGAAACCGACATGTTCTAAAACTAAACATTCGTAGACATGTGACATCTACCGACCCGCACTGTGTCCTCATGGTAGGTTACAGCCCACCCCCTCTCGAAGAGTGGAGGCCTGTGTTCCAGTAGTGTGAACATCATAGGCTGATTATGGTGTGCACGAACTCCTATTGTCCTGTGTTATCCTGGTACCAAGATCACTTGTCGCACGCATGAATTGCCCAACCAAAACTGATGGACATAGCTTGTTGCTAGTTCCCAAATAACATTACATGCTGTGACACACAACACAACATAACTTCACGTCTTGTTATTTCCCGAAGGGTTATAGGCAGAAAGAAGTTTGCGCTCATATTACGCAAATTATAGTTACAGCTCGAGACCGTCGCGTCGAGAGAATAACTGAAGATTGATGATGTGGAACATCCTATCGCCTATTATTCCCGCCTATTTTCTAAGGTAGCACGCAATTATAGCACTACCGAACGTGAACTTTTATCTGTTCTTGATTCCGTCAAACAGTATGGGTTTCTGACACCTGACAGTGCCATAATTCTAGTAAATAATGAACATCAAATTCGCAAAACACGCATTCGTTTGTATGAAACTGACAGAACGCATTCTCTCGTCGAACGCACTTATATAGTTCACAAATTGCTAATTATTAGCTATAGCTATACCTAACTAGCTAGTCATCTTCTATGGCTATGGAATCCTAGTAGAAAAACGGCCAGCCCACTGCCACTTCAGCACCAAAGAACGATTGTTCAAATCTTTCCCAGCCACATCTCCTTAAACGTGGTATCCTGGTACAAAGTCCTATCAATCACGAACAAAACAGGTCTTTAATGATGTCAATTTAATGGCCATTGGCTCAACACGTGAGCGCTAACCGCGGTTTCCTGTGCAGCAACCGACTGGACCAATCTGATTCGTTCCGGATGCTGTGACCACTAGTTAGGGACATCGATGATTCGAGGTCTCTTTGTTTTGCCGGACGACGAGGAAAAATGTTTAGCAATGTAGATAGAGTAAGGCCGCAAACATCGACTAACATATTTTGCGGTACGGTCAACTGCAACTGCAGTGGCAACAAATTGACATTGACCTCACCTTTATGTCGTAGCAGTAAGGACGATTTTCGTAGTGAAAGTTTTATCACTGATGTGCTGTTAACGATACGTTAAAGATGATTTACGCATGGAATTAGTATGTACTAAATAGGATTTCGGATCCTCCCTCTCACTGAGCGGAGGCCTGTGTCCCAGCAGTGTGAATATTATATGTAATCCGATTATGCTTACATACGATTTACATCAGTGAGTTTGGAAAATACTTATTTTTTTCTTTTTTTTCCTAGCTTGTTCAAAGGACACTATTCGAATATACAATGATTATTTTTTTAAATACCAAAGTTCAACAAAGGTTTATCTTACAAAAAGGAATTCTCAAATTACCCCCCCACCATCTAACCGTCTAAATTACCAGTCTATAAATACAATTTACCCACACTTCGGAAATGTCACTCCGGAATAATGAAAGCCTAAACATTTGACAGTTGCCTTTCCACCTGATATTTATAATTAAAATAACGGTACAAGCTTCCTTAAAGAGATCATCATCATTTTCCTGCCCTTATTATTATTATTATCTTATTATTATAATTTATTTGGGGTCGGCGCAACATTTCTTTATCTCCAATACTTTTCTATTAAACGTCATCTCGGTAGTCACCCCTTTTCTAATCATTTATCATCATTCACACAGTCCATCCAATGTTGTTTGGTCTTCCCCTATTCTTATAGCCATCGACATTCATACTCAAAACTTTCCTCACGACATTTTCAGATAAATAAATAGTTATCTATTCCGTGGTAAATTGTGGTAACAAGAAACTTTCTAATGGAAACAGATGTACAGGAACTTCTGGCCAGCTGAGATTTGAGATACAGAATAAAGTTATTTGAGTAATGACATATTTTTGGTATCCTGACGTTTGTCAGAATAATTGTGGGCACACTTCCAGGCTTTTTTCCATAATTTTTATATACCATCATTGTTATTATAGTATCTTATCTCACGAAGTGACGCGCGCTTTACTTGCGGTAACCAAGTGGACAAACATGTTGTGAATGTGTGCGTGAATATGAGTAGCGTTAGCATATAACACACACACACATACTTCCGACTTCGACATTGTCTTGGATGGAACTGAGAGCTGTTTCGCCTACTGGTACTGAAACCCCCTTTCATCGTACATCTATACCCATTCACTTTCGACGAGAGGAGGCCTGTGTCCCAGCAGTGGGAACATTATAGGCTGACTTTACGCTTTACGGCTTAAGATAATTAATTTCATTACTACACAACAATACAATTACCAGTCAAATCTCCAGTCAGTCGTACTCTAAAGGTGCTGAATGCCCTTCTAGTGGTCAACCCTGAATGTGATGTGTTTGCGGATGAATGGATTAAAATTATGCGTATATGTCTGGTGTTCTGTAAGAGAAAGTGAGAGAAAGAGAAAGCAAGGGAGTCCACTGTTCCGTGTTAGTTATATTAAAATTATATTATATTATTGACAACGTAATTATAATCTCTATGTTAATTGATGTAATTGGTGTTGTACCGTTTTAATTAACTATAAATAAATTACAATTACTTTTTCTCAGTAAAACTTAACAAAAAGTTACTGCGAACAACTAACATGAAATGCGCATTTACACTAGTGCGCATTTCAATGATTGCTGTAGGAACGTAGTAATTAATCTATTGTTCAAATGACATTCATTACAGCTCAATAAAACTGAAGTCTTCAATGATTCCCCTCAATGGGACGATAAACGATTAGTATTGATCACGATATGTTCATAAAAACTTATCTGCAATAAACGTTAAGGACTCTCTATGGTTATGTAATCTTAAATATAGACAAACTAAGTAGTGAATGAATGTAAGTAAAGAATATGGGGTAGGCCTTTTCCCAACAGTGGGACAATATAAAAAAAAGAAAAAAAAATTGCGTTTCTCGCCCGTTTTCCACGTATTTTACGTCTTCTCAAACATCGAGATTTCTTTAGTCTAGGTATAAGTTTAATACGTAGCCATGTATGTATGTTTCTTTGTTATATTTTTTCAACTTTCGGAATAAATTCTATAATCGAACTTGAAATCCGCATCATAATCCACTGCGTAGTTTAAAAGAACGCGATCACACAGACAGACACGGAAAGCTACTTTAATATTATGTATAGATAGATGTATCTACCAACCCGCATTGGGCCAGCGACAAGAGGCCTGTGTCCTCAGCAGTGGGAATATTATATCCTGATTATAGATAGATGTTGCCATTGCGAGTAGAACCTGGATGAGGCTGGCACAGGAGCGTGGGGATTGGCACAAGAAAAGAGAAGACTATCAGCCGTGGGTGAAGTCCGACTTCACCTACGGCTTCACCAACGAAAGGTCTATGCCACCTTTCGTTTCTGTTGATGATGATAGATACAGAAGTTCGCTTCTCAATGTTTATTGTATTGAAATGATTGATTGTATACACAGGAATGAATCCCAAGTAGAACCACTTCCTTTTTTGGTATCACTTATCAAACACGACTCAATGAACACGACGAGGAATCGTCATCTCCCTAGCCTTTTTCCAACTATGTTGGGGTCGGCTTCCAGTCTAACCGGATGCAGCTGAGTACCAGTATTTTACATGGAGCGACTGCCTATCTGACCTCCACAACTCAGTTACTGGATAATACGAAACCCTTTGGTACGACCCGTAACGACTGTCAAAGATCCACGAATGACAGCCGCGGAGGGATCTTGGTATGTAAAGATGGTTACCCAGCCACGGACCAACCGCGGCAAGCGTAGCTTAACCTGATCGATGGACTCGTGTGGCTAAAATGATTGCAAATGATTTAATAAATGCTTTGAGTCTAATTTTTAGTTTGCTACCTATGTAATTCCATACCCTACAAGCTGCGTCCACGTTAATAAAAAATAAAAAAAAAACAATTTTCAGCACTGCTTAACCCACTACTGCTAATACGTGTAATTTCAAGCCAGCCGGTATACTTATTACACCACTACACAGCTTGTCAAGACAGCACATAAACCCTATCACTGCCGGCCACTCGCGACATAGCCCACAGCTGTTTACGGAGTGGATGCCAAACGTCCCCATTTGAGGACACTTAAGTGGCAAGCTTGTGTTTACACTAATAATTAGAGTAGTGAAATAGGGTACAATTTGGGCGAAGAAAGTGCCTTTAAATTAGATTGATCAAGGAAAGTTTTTAACACAACATTTCGGCTGTAATCTCAGAAGGGTAGGCAGTGGTGTACTTATAGAATCCCCACGTTTTGCCAGTTATGTGAAAGTCCCATGTAACAAGGGACGAACCTATTGCCATCAACCTGGCACAAATCCAGCCCACGGACAGCTACTGAGAAATTCCTGATGGGAAAATTCAATAACACTTTAACCGACCTGGGAATCGAACAACCTTATGAATTTTTTATTTTGTTTAGGGTTTCGTACCTCGAAAGAAAAAAACGGAACCCTTATAGGATCACTTTGTTGTCCGTCCGTCCGTCTGTCTGTCAAGACCCTTTTTCTCAGGAACGCGTTGAGGTATCAAGCTTTAATTTATATCAGCTCCAAAGGTCAGTAGACCTGAGTATTGGTCTACTGACCTTTGGGGCTGTGAAAAAATCAAACTTCTAAGCCAACGCAATAAAAACTCAGAATCTTGACATTTGGTACGAAGCAACGTCATAAAGCACAGATAAAGGAAAAATTGCAAAAACCGTAAATTTTTAGTTACATACCTACAAATTTGTACGGAACCCTCGGTGCGCGAGTCTGACTCGCACTTGGCCGGGTTTTTTTTATTGTGTGTGTAATTGTGTGACTTTGGTACTTATGTTTTCCTTAGGATGTTGTGAAATGCTTTACAAGAATTTAATTATTTCTTGAACGTATTCCACTAAAGAAGATATTGTATTGCCAGAATAATATGTAAAATATTTTTTTGGAAAAACGGGCGCGGGCCACTGGCAACATGATACCGTTTGCCGATTAAAAATAATAAATAAGTGCTTTATAAATACTTTTAAAGGACAAATAGGACCAAACTCGTATTTGAAGTTTATTTACACCATTAAAACACCACTTCGAGAATCTCTCGAAAACGCCGAAATATATCCCCGATTTATCTATCCCCACTCGAGAGCATTTGCGTGTTATTTGCCCAACCATGTGTTAAATGTAACTGTTATACCGTTTCGTTACTGTTATGCGGACGTTACGGTTACTTTGGTTTCAGAGATGTGTTTAGATTTCGCGGTAATCTCTATTTTTAACCGATTTCAAGAAAAGGAAAGGTTCTCAATTCAGTTGTATTTTTTTTAAATCTTTGATACCTCAGAAATCCGTCATTTATGAACCGATTTGTAAAAATCTTATTTTTTTTTAAAGGGTTAGGGTTTTTTTTAAAGGGTTTTTATAGGTTGGTCCACATATATACATTTGGTCAAGTTCTGATGAGTACTTTTAGAGCTAGCTTCAATAATACGTATGTTTTCCACTTAGTGTACACATGTTGTGTGCTCTCAGGAAAGAAAAGGCAACTCAATCTCTGCCCCTGAGTGTCTTGAAAAGAGACGACTTCGTTTGTTCAATTAAAAGTATTATAATTCACATAAACCAACATGGGCATTTTTATGAAACGTCAGAAGATAGGTGCACGGTTCCAATTGATCCTATGAAGAAGAGCCGGCAAGACACGCAACGGTTACTCTTTTAAAAATAATTGGCTTTTACAATGTTTTAAATTACAGTGATAATAGGTACGGGAGGACAGTGTAGGCTGTGTTTTACCTTATTTGTGTGTCACAAGAGCTGGATTTATTATCTTCTTTTTAACTAATAACAGTAAACTGCTATCTGCTAATGAAATACGATGCCTCACCCAGATTCTCAAAAGAGACTGTGACCTCTGAGTTTGTTTCTGTCTTTCTTCTCAGAGCAGTCAGTAAGGCAACACCGATCATCTAGTTTTACAAGCCGAATTTAATTTTGACGTGTAAAAGTGTTTTTGAATCAAATTTACAGAAATATATATTATTTATCAGCAAAAGCACAATTTACGTTATTTAAATAGACAAAATAACTTCCCACAATAAAAATACAGTCCAATTATAACCAAATAATTATAACCTTCATGCTCCTCACAGGAACTTGTCTCACAAAACCACCCCACAACATACAAGACGCAGACGTATCCAAACACAACTTGCACACTGAACACGGAAATTGGAGAACTGTGTACGTTCACCGAGGGGAAATGGGAGCCATTTCTTGTTATCTAGCCTTTACTTCTTGGTACACAAGTGAATTTCGTACTACAATGGGGTGACGACACGAGTCAGTATGGTCTTCAACAGTGGGGATGACGTCAGAAGTCAGGAAGGTGAATGGGGGTGTATGATGAAATGTTTTTAGGATGCTGACGGTGATGTCTGGATGTGTGTAGTTGTGGCAGGAGGTTTAGGTACGTCGGTACTTGTGGAAGGAAAGATAAGGAATGGTATTGATGTTAGGAAAATGGTTTTGTTAGTTCGTGAGTTAGGTTGAACATTGTTGACGTAAGTCTTCAAAAATATTTTTCCCCAGAAATACTCGTAGATCTTGTTATTTTTTTCACTATTACGTATGTAGGTATGCATGAAAATATTGGTGAGTATATTAAAGTAGAAAAGTTCTCCAAATAATGTGTTACATACATCATAAATGGTATAGTAATTAAATTACCAGCCCCAGTATCAATTTTCTTCCTACGCTTACACATACGGTCCCAGGACCTAATGACGTTATACAACATTTTAAAACAATATAAAAAAACAAAATTCACATTAACCTACGTTGCCACTTATGAAACATCAGAATATAGGTGAACGGTTCCAATTGGCCGTTTTTTATGGAGACGAGCCGGCAAGAAAATCCACGGTTTTATACCGTGAAGTTTCTGCCTACCTTGGTCTAACTAAGCAGTCTATTTACACTGCTCGGACACAGGCCTCCTCTCTGTGAGAAGGAGTGGGCCGTAATCCACCACGCGGGCCCAGTGCGAGTTGGTAAATATCACATGATTGTCTTCGAATTTTTGGTTCTAGGACATGCCGGTTTCTTCACAATGTTTTCCTTCGCCGTTTTGAGAAAGTTAGTCTAAATAATCTACAATCACTTCAGACCCAAAAAACAAGTAGCCAACTACTCTACCCACCCACTAACTGCGCAAACGTGATCAAAACAGAACAATAACTATGAAATAAAGTCAAAACGCTTCGTGATCCACAAATGGAGCAAGAAATCATAATGGCCGCCGCAGTTGGAATGTAACTTTATAACGATTGGATAACTAGGGCCCGCACGAACGGTATTATTGAGCAAGTTATGTGTTATGTTGAGTGTATTGTTGTCGATTGATATTTCTTTAATAGCTTAGGCTCTTTGGATGGATATATTTAATATATATCTACATTATTCACCACCGCCTGACATTAGGGACTGCAAACTGTTGCAGTTTTTTTAAAAGAAGAGTAAAAGAACACTATCTGTCCTCTTCATCATAGTTGTGTGTGTATTTATTATTTTTAGTATGATATAATAATTATCGTTCTAGTGATATTTATTTTAGAAGTGTGTATGTATGTTTATTTGTATGTATGTAATTTTGGTTTAGACTTGCCCCCCGGGTTATTGGGTTTTGGTGGTCAAAGGTGTATGCCGTTATAAAGTCAAATAAAAGACTAGTGTTCACTTTAAACATACGATAAATATATAGAATAAATATTATCAACATAATGCCTGAATTTCCGGAAAAGGTCACAAATCCAGGGTTCTGGCTGCTACTCAGAAGTTTTTAATCAATAACACCTTGCCCGACCTGGGAATTTAACGAGATTACCAGAGTTAAGAAGACCAACAAGGCAGTCGAAGAGCATCATTAATGTCCTGGCCTCATCACAATTGATTTGGGGTCGGCGCCCTTTTCCAGCCATTCATCTCATGTCTCTCAGATTAATAATACATCTCAGAGTAATATCTATTTTGTAAATAAAAAGGATACCCGAAAAGTCAGACTATCATCTGCGTAGCCTTTTCCCAACTATGTTGGGGTGGGCTTCCAGTCTAACCGTATGTAGCTGAATACCAGTATTTTACATGGAGCGACTGCCTATCTGACCTCCACAACCCAGTTTCTGGGTAATACGATACCCCTTGGTAAGACTTGTCAGACTTTCGGGCTACTGACGACCCATAACGACTGACAAAGATCCACGAATGACAGCCGGGACCAAAGGCTTATTGTGCTTACCGAGACATGGAGGGGTCTTAACATGTTAAGATGGTTACCCATCCACGGACCAACCGCGGCAAGCGTAGCTTAACTTGATCGATCGACCTGGTGGAGCTGTTATTTATTATTTATATTATTTACCCACGGATTAGCCATTGCTAAAAGAAGAGGCATATTGGCAACAACTGCTGTTGATCAAATCGGTTTCACAGCGTAGTGACCTATTTCCTTACATACGTATGACTTATTCAGCTTACATCAGGCAATGTTAACTACCGTATGGACAGCTCCTCTGTTTCCTGCACGCGATAATAGCCGCTCACTCGCTGTGTCGTGTAGATTGTACATTTTTATTAATTTCCTAGCTATAAATCCATTTGTACGGCGTCTTATTCTGACTGTATTGCTGTCAAATAGCTATTACTTAGTAAAGTTTTTTTTAGCGTCGGACAATATCTGCTCTTTTTTTGTTGTTTTCTTAATATTTTATTGACGAGCCCCTCAAAACAGTTCATATATGCCACAAGAATATCAAATAAATTTGAAATACCTGAAGGGTTTAAATCATTAAACCCGATGTAAGAAAAAAAAACGTACAAATCTAATTATTATTGTAGTTCAAAAATGCTGGAACAAATTAAAAAAGATGTCTGAAATGACATTTTAGTTTTAACCACTGACCTAGAAACAGTGACATGAAATAAATTCCCTTTTACAACGCATATCAAAATTGGATTTCGGCAAAATCTCACACGAGTGCAAAACATCCAGGGTGTCAAACACGAGACTAACGAAGTTGCGAAAGAACTTGTGGCATATGACACAAAAAACAAAACAGAATCTGTATTTTTTGGAACATCGATTTTACTTGTTTTTGTAGAGGCTTTCAATAGAAAGAACTAAGGTGGCCTTTTAAATATAAATGGAAAATATTTCGTCGACCTTCTAAAATCTTATTGATCTCGCTTGTTTTAATAAATGAGCCTCTAAAAATTTAATGGTCTTCTAATAATGAATGATCTACTTGTCCATATAGTATTTTTGGGACACTAATATTGGAATTATTTGAGGATCACAAAAAGATGCACAATGAAATTATTAGATTGCCCACAAAGATTCCGCAGACAGGCGTGACGCGACGTGACGGTGTGACGCGATTCTGGTAGATTTCCATGAAGTTTTCATATAAATTAATAATAATAATATCCCTGGACATTTCACACAGCGCCATCTAGTCCCAAGCTAAGCAACCTAATGCTTGTGTTATGGTAACAAGATGGCTGATAAACTAAATTATTCTGTTATAGTCGCGTCACGCTGGACTGCGGTGAGACTTTGAAATTTTTAAATCAAAATGGGAACTAATTTGGGGTTTGATTAAATACACGCCAGTATAACATTGTTAAAAAGGTAAAACCTTTTTTATTACCTACTGTAATGCATAGTTTCTATACCCTATTCATTAGGTAAACCATTTTTTGACAGAGGGAATTAGTGTTTGCAGCAACACACAATGCATTGATTGGTACACGTACGGTATTATAATGTCTGTAAGAAGCCATAAATAACATAATTCAATAAGATAAGGCAGTTTATATTTATTTTATTATGCATTTTAAAGTTTTAACTTTTACGTAATCTGGAATAATTCGTTCTAAGACAGCTGTCAAAAAACGGTTAGCCTAATGGACAGGGCTAATGCTTCACTTTCTTCCTTCGCCTTTTAAATGTCACCCAAGATTAATTTCTCCTATATTCTACTGATTCATTTTGGCATTGATACATCATCATAAATCTAAAAACATCAACGAAACTGGAAGAAGTCATCAATACTTCAGAAACCAATGCTTCCAAACAAACAAATTACCTACGATGCCACACAACACCATGATCAATGTTCACAATAAAATTTACGACCTCCAATATCTCATTCTCAGGGTCGCGTGAAAGGACTCAAAAGTAATATTATCTATTACTTCAATTGTTATCGTAACGCGTTCTGATTCTCTTTTATGACTCCCTATGGCCTCCCACGGGAGCCGTGAAGGATTCTGCCACGAGTGTTATAAGTATCGACCTGGAAAGTTCTGTTGTGATGTTCCCGACAGTGGTTTTAGATTTTCGTAAAGATTTTGTTAATGATATGCCATGCATGATATGCATTATGGCCTTTTTGGCCTTGAACAGGTCTTTTATTTTGGTTTATTAATTTTTTTTTGCTTATTTATAATGTTTGTTAGTTCTAATGCTCCTTTTTTACTACCTATTTGTATTTCCTGTGTGTGTGTCCCAAATCAAATAGTTTAGTTTAGTTTTAGTTTTTCTTCTTTTCCTTTATTTATATGATTTTATTTCTGTAAAGTAGGTTTGTACAAACACTTTAACAAGTCAATCATATTTTGAAAACTAAATGAGTTCGGCGTTTCCTATCTGACTACTCTGAGAAGAAAGGCTGATACAAATGCAGAGGTCACAGTGTCTCTTTTAAAGTCCAGACATAATCGTGGTCAGATAACTCCTTTAAGAAATAATGTTATTAGTAGCGTTATTTTGACACTGTCAAAAGTGGTGTTACAGTGTCAAAATATGAATAGGCGATCGTATCATCAGATACAGTCCATTCACAGTAATTTATACCTCCGATTATGCATCGCTGGTAGTATCACAGTGATCTATAATCTCGTGACAATAGTGGTTGCTTTTGGGTTGCTACAACTGTCAAGTCAGTCAAAATCACAATGATCTTTACTGTTGTAGTAATAAGGTTGCAGTTGGGTCGCAGCTGTCAGAGGTAAAAAAAACTTTGAAGGGACTGTACAAGCCTATGCTGCATGGAATTGTCAGGGTCATCAATACTGATTTCTTTTAACAGAACAATAAACCATACAAGCTCATATCCGTTTTTCAGTGATCTATCTTACTTGCGATATTGATCTGTCATGAATATGTCGGGAAATTTTTGACTGACACAGATTAATGCATTTATTTCGTTGAACCAGAGCTGCAACATTCAATCAGTACTACTCAGTGTGCATATACACGAGTGGCAGGCGTCATCGGTACAGGCAACTACACCCGAAGACGTAGAGTTGCTTCTGGCGCTGACGCCTGCCACTCGTGTGCATGAGTAATTGTATAAGCATGTTTTTCTCAGGGGTTAAAAGTTAGGAAATGTCGAGTCCATCTAGCATTTTGTTTATATAACTTGTATAAATGATTCCGGTATCTTATTTATACAATAAACTATTTCATTTTGTTTTTTCAACACCCAATCCGCCAAGCTTTTTTCCAGCTACAATGGCCTCCAAAAGTTAGTTGACTTTTTTCCACTTCAGGTTTGCCACTCCGTTTATTCACCATTATGATTTAAAATTCTAGTGATCCAAGTGTTTGAACTGCTACTTATAACGTTTTTATTGACAAAGTCAACTACGTCAACTACTTACGACTTATCATCCCACTAATATTATAAACGTGAAAGTTTGTATGGATGGAAGGATGTTTGTTACTCTTTCACGCAAACAAGATTTTTATGATTACGTAACGTTAGGATTTGGATGAAATTTGGCACACAGATAGTTTATAACCAGGATTAACACATAGGATAATCCGAAATCTTAATTTTTATCCCGATCTTCCCACGGGATCGATATTTATGCGGGTGAAACCGCGGGCGCAGCTAGTAAAAAATAATCAAGTCATCCCTCGGAGTACCTGTTTTTTTATTATTTTAAATCATAATGTGACATCACAGCTGAAGTGGCAAAATGTCAACTAAATTTTGTTACTGTATGTTTGTGTTTTTTAATCAAAATCCATAATTCTCATTTCTTTCATCATATTTCTTTCTGATATCAAATAGATACCTTCCGCCATAATAGCAATCATTTAGACAGTCGGAAGGCGTTTCCTATGCAATCGTAACGCTGTAGTAAAATTGTGCAGAATAAGTATTCGTTGCGGGCGCGTGAATATCTTTCACGTTGCGTAACCGTTGCGTTGCGTGTACCAACTGGCCGTTACTCGCATAAGCCGATACTACTGATTGATGTTTGCGGTGGAAGTTGGAAGCTGAAGCGGGGAGGGGGCGGAAAGTACTTATTTTTATTTATTTATTTTATACAAAACGTTGCCTCACACTAGGAATTTCTCCTGTATCGTGGGTACGGTAAACAAACAGCCAGACCCGGATAAAGTACTTGTAGGTCATACAAATATGACCATGATGGGGCTACGTTAGAATTGGTAATAAGCACATGCAGTATGAAGCTCCACCAACTACTAATATTCATAATTGAACTGGACAACAACAGACCCTCTTTGCAAAACATAATAAAAATCAACAGCAAGACTGTCTTCAAAACACGTCATAGAGTACATAAGTACCGACCTACACGACGACGACATCAAAATGTAAGAAATAATAAGAAAACCCATTTTCAGATTACCAAAAAAATTATTACGATCTGAATGTAATATTATGGCTCCTTTTTGCTACTCCACACGCCCTTTGTCACAGCCCTTTGTCTATTACCGCATTCACAAAAAGATATGCAGGTAGCCTGTTCCACAAAAACCCTTGCTTTTCTGTTATTTGAAAATCAATAGGTCAAGCCGAACAGTCCGCCCCGGTATCTCCTATCCCCTAGCCCGACCCACTGATCACAAGTCCAAAGAAAGTGTTCCAGTTGGGCGGCATGTCACACACGCGCACGTGGTGTTTCATATTCTATCGCGGACACGGTCCGTGCATTCATAAAGCGATATTAGCCTTACTGTGCTGTGACGTAACGCGCAATTTCGTGTGTACGACTTTACGTGTCTATTGTTTGTACTGATTGAGTGCTAGGATTAGGATATTTTTTAATGGGCATACTGTACGTGTAGCTAGACTACTTCTTTCTCCATTCTACGTATACCTGTCCATTAGGTAAACCATTTTTTGACAGATGGAACTAGTGAATGCAGCAACAAATACATTGATTAAAACACCTACGGCATTACAATGTCTGTAAGAAGCCATAAATAAGATAATTCAATAAGATAAGCACGTTTATATATTTATTTTATGACGCATTTTAAAGTTAACTTTTACGTAATCTGGAATATGTACGTTCTAAGACAGCTGTCAAAAAACCGTTAATTTAATGGACAGAGTATAGATACACATCTTTTTGTATACAAAGTGCCATTTATTTTCTTCGTTTTTGGTATCGCACCGTGATAGTCATTTATTTTGGAAAAGGCTCCTCAGGAAGTTCAAAATTCCGGAATAAGTTTTAAATCATGAATAAGTATTTCATAATCTAAACAGTATAAAGAAATATATTTATCACGCATGCTAATAAAACTCAATATGCGTAAACGCAACAGATTTCCTTTTAGAATGGTATCGTAACGTAACGAAAAATAAGTACCTATTGGTTCACTACTTATGACAATGATTTCATTTTTACATGTTAAAAAAACCTATGCCGATTATTTTTAATAGGAAGTTTGATTGGAGAAGGTAATGTGGACCCAGGAAAGAGTGGATAACTATGGGAGAAACCTTTTCCCAGCAAATAATACAGGCTGAGGAAACCGGCAACAAAAAAAAATCGAGGACATCTGACATCTACCAACCCGCACTGGGCTGGCGTGGTAGATTACAGCCCACTCCCTCTTGAAGAGAGGAGGCCAGTGTCCCAGCAGTGGGAATAATATAGGCTGATTATGTAATACAGGATGAATAAAAAAATACCTATTTGTCATACCATAAGCCGCCGGCGCAGACCAATTCAGAACTATATTATGTCAGACGAGCACTCTATGAAAACAAAAACAGTTAGGAAGCGCTCACCACAACAAAACATTGTAATCAAACAAAACAAATGTTTTGTAAACGTAGACAAAGCTATTTCAATGTCAATGTTTTGATTAGGTCTGCGCATAGCCTTATCCAATCGAACGACAAAAGAGTTATCGTGAGCAATGCAGATGATTAGAATCTGCCTAAACTTTTCCCAACAATATAGGAGTCGGCTTCCTGTCTAACCTATATCATTATGCAGGTGAATACCAGTATTTTACTTGGAGCGACTGTCTGACCTCCACACCCTAGTTAAGCCATTTGTACACAGCACAGTTACTTTACAGTACTGTTCGTCAACAAGCTTCCATGGTGATCCATACAACACTGTCGACCGGCGAATAAATCGTAGTTTTTCACGGTAAGAAAAATGTGTGTGTACTAGGTACCTAACACGATAGATCTGTGTGGTTCTTTAGAAGACCATTTTAGACACCAATCTACATGGTCTTCACATAATCTGACCACGATTATGTCTGGACTTTAAAAGAGACCGTGACCTCTGAGTTTGTTTCGGCCTTTCTTCTCAGAGTAGTCAGATAGGAAACGCCGAACACATCACTACATAGTTTAAAAAATATATGATTGACATTTGACATTGTAAAAGTGTTTGTGTAAACTTATTTACAGAAAAATAAATTATTTATCAGATACTCCTTGGTAAGACTGGATGAATAAGTACTCTGATGTTTTTGATGCTGATAAAACGTTTATTACGTTGTGTTTTTAATAGGTTTTGATATTAAAACACAATGTAATAAACGTTTTATCAGCATTAAAAACATCAGAGTTTAATCAACAAGAGCCAAGTAATTTCCTCTATCAAAAAACGGGTTGAACAAACTTTAAAATGCGCCACGTCATAGTGTAGGGTAACAAAGGGGTTGCTGTACAGGGGGTGATAAAACAGGGTTGGAAAATACAACCGGATGTATTGGCGCCATGATTTTGAATTAATTTGGGACAGTCAAAGTCGCATTTGGCAGTCATTGTCATAGTAATTCAGTGCTGGCTTTCCCAAATGAACGTTATGAGATTGATATCTAGTCTGTAAAAATCTCAATGAAAATTTAGGTGAACTGCGCTGTCATTGCGGATCAGGTTGATTACTTTGATTCATTAACACACATTGATTCAGAAGCAGTGGCTCAGTTGTAACGGCCGCGGCTTACGATTTGTAAGTCGTAAGTTGGAACCCTGACAGGCGCTCTACTTTGTGTTAATTATTTCATCACCTCTCCTTTTAAAACGGTGAAGGAAAACATCGTGAGGAAATCGACATGTCCTAGAACCAAAAATTCGAAGACATGTGCCATCTACCAACCCGCACTGGGCACGCGTGGTGGATTACGGCCCACCCTCTCTCACCGAGAGGAGGCCTGTGACGCAGCAGTGGAAACATTATAGGGTGATTATGTTTATGCTATTGACAAACACATGACAACCTCTTTCTGGAGTTCGGCAAGGCTTAACTTTGTATAAATTAACATGTCAAAAGTATCAGATCATGATGCAAGATGAATCTTTACTAATTAACATCGACATTTGTCATGCTACAAGCAGTTCGGTTTAATCTAAGAATAGACGAAGTTTCGTAAAAGCAAGCTGTTGAACTATCAATATATTTACTTGAGTGGAAGAAACAAGTTTAAGGACTGCTAAGTGAATTTGATAATCAAATAGAAAATATAATTATCAAATTGTTTTTGTATTCATTTGTATAGTAAGTTAGTTAGTAATTTAATTTAGTATCTAGTGTAAATATAGGAGGGGCCCGTGGCTAAATAATAACAGCCGCACAGGTCGATCGGTCAGGTTAAGCTACGCTTGCCGCGGTTGGTCTGTGGATGGGTGACCATCTTTGCATACCGAGACCCCTCCGTGCCTTGGAAAGTATGTTAAGCCGTTGGTCCCGGCTGTCATTCGTGGATCTTTGATAGTCGTTACGGGTAGTCAGAAGCCCGTAAGTCTGACAACCAGTCTTACCAAGGGGGGGGGGGGGGGGGGTATTACCCAGTAACTGGGTTGTGGAGGTCAGATAGGCAGTCGCTCCATGTAAAATACTGGTATTCAGCTGCATCCGGTTAGACTGGAAGCCGACCCCAACATAGTTGGGAAAAGGCTAGGCAGATGATGATCTAGTGTAAATAGTTAGTTACCTAAAATACAATAAACTAAAAATTGCTTAACAAAAAACAGAGAGTATTATCAAATTTCAAAGCACAGACGCCAGCAGATCAAGCTACTACAATCTGTCAAATTTCTTTAATAGATTTGCAACTTTATCGTAAAGCACTAAGGTTCAAGATTGATAGCGAAAATTTGACAGTTTCGGGTAAGTTGACCTGCTGGCGTCTGTACCTACTTGCAGTTTTTGTACGCATGATATTTATGCACTTCATGACTTCATCCGTAGGAGCTAGTAAATATTGGATTCTATTTAGTATTTCATTTCAGTCGAAAGAGGACGTCTTTCGGCTGAAATGCTGGACATAGGCCTCCCCCAAGCACCGCCACTTCGACCGGTGCTGTGCTTCCCGTATCGAGTGGATTCCTACGGCCTTTACCAGGTCATCGGTCCACCTTGTGGGAGGTCTTTCAATGGTACATCATATAGTATACTCCAGAACCTTTCGGCCCGATTGGCTATCTATTCTGCGAGCAATGTGCTCTGCCCACTGCCATTTAAGTTTGGCAATTCTTCGGGCTATGTCGGCGGTTGCCTTTGTTGGGTCGGTTACCTAATATTACTTTACTAAGGAGGCCAATTAAATATCTAAAATATTAATTTCAAACGTAGGTAACAGACAGTTTCTAAATATAGATGTAGATAGAATTTCAGACGTTGTTCCCGGAATCGTAACAATTCGAAATGTTGTTAATAGGGTATTCAGTGTCAGTACATTTTATTTGCCTTTTTTGTGCCTCGTTAGTCCTTTACCTCTATGCCTTCTAGGGTAATTCGAAACACCTTATTTTTCTTTAGAAAAGGTTTTTAAAAAGGTCTGGTACTTACGAGTAGGTACTGTCCTTTTAGTTAATGTTTTCTAGAAACGTGAATTTCTCTGAGAGGTTTTTCTGAAAATTTCTTAGAATTTGTGTACAGCGTCGATTTGTCAATTGATTCTGAAGGATTTGAGTTGTAAATGTAGATATTTAAGAATAGATGCCCTACCTAACATGGCATGAATTTATTTACAGGATTATTAAAATGTTATTTTTCTGAATTATCACTTTCCCTAACCTAGAAATTAACCTAGATGAATGATGAAGAACCATGGTCAAAAACTCTTTAGCCTAGTATATAACTGTGTGTACATGATGCAAATAAATAAATAACAATTTTACTGGCGTTCCCATTTTATTTACAAATCTTGATTTTCGTAGATATTCTTATATAGAACTAAATAAACATCGCAATTTTGTAACAATATTTATTGAATGAACAATACATGTTTGCTTTAAAAAATACAAATCAATACATAATGAAAAACATTTAAATTACCTTTTTGAATTCTATTCATCTAAG
Organism: Apamea anceps; assembly: GCA_951799955.1. Lineage (NCBI taxonomy): Eukaryota > Metazoa > Arthropoda > Insecta > Lepidoptera > Noctuidae > Apamea > Apamea anceps. The sequence continues at coordinate 2,161,318 of OX637518.1, forward strand.
GCAAGTCGAAGAGTAAACTAAATATACACAGTTAATGTAAGTTTAGTTTCATGGCCACGGTAGCCGCGAGCGTGACTGTGAGATAATTAACTAAAATTGTTCAAGTGACGCTAAATATATTAGCTACGTTTAGTTGAGAGGACATCCCTAGCCTTTCATAATATAATGTTGAAGGTTAGTAGCACATCATGAATAATAACACATTATTACACCTGTCCGTATCCAATCTGTTCCAGCCACTTTCTTAAAGTGCATCTAGTTGGGGGGTGTCCCCCGCTACGCTTGCCTTACCCGGTCTTCACTCCAGGATGGAGGTGGAGGAAGGGGTGTTGTGGCGCAGCCTGGAAGAGAGTCCAACAGTGGACTGCGAAAAGCTAAGTTGGTTGGTTGATTAACTACTATAGTCACCCAAAAAGGTAGACAGGAATTTCGCCTCGGGCCATTGATAAGGCAGAGAGTCAGACAAGACATTGGTAAGACTATTGGCACTAGCCGAGTAAGTCATCTTTTTAACCGACATTTCATTAGTACCTGTATTTATTTTTTTGACCTGTATTCGGGTTATAATCCACCACGCGGGCCCAGAGCGAGTTGGTATTGATTTTGAATTTATTGGGATATGCCGATTTCCTCAAGATGTTTTCCTTCACCGCTTTGAGAGCAGTGGTGATGAAATTAAATACACTAACGACCAGCCGATCGATTCTGTAAAAATCTCACCGTGAAAAGTTAGGTGAAGTGAGTTTAAATTGAGCTCAATAGTGTAAATCCCTAGCATTAGTTGGAATGATAGCTCACTCCACGCTCACTTCACTTAAGTTTTCACGGTGAGATGGTTACAGAATCGCATTGCTGCTCATAAGTCGGGACTGATACTATGCGTATTGGGCCACAACTGTTCTCAAATGATTTAAGTAATCAAAATAAAGTCGTGAAGGGCGGGCGTTTTTGGGGGACTGTCTTTTGTAATTTTGAAGTTCGAAAAGTGCTGATTCTCAGCCTAATTTGAATAAATGACTTTTGATTTTGATTGATTCATTGCGTTATTTACGTGTTGAGCAGACAAATTTTTGGAACTTATGAAGCAATGGATTAGCAGTTTGCTTCAAAATGATTCAGCAGCCTAATTGCGTAACATGCGATCAATCGGAATCTAAGTAAGTTCGAAAAATTTGTCTGCCCAACACGTAAATAATGCAATGGATGTTGTTGAACTGTCAAAATGAAACCGATTCCGATTGATCGTGTGTTACGCAATTAGGGTGCAGATTCCGATTAATCCTGTGTTACACAATTAGGGTGCAGGTCTGGAATTCGTCACTACAAAAAAAAGAAAATTCAAAACCACGATTCATTTCTATACAGTAAAATCACGAAAAGTAAGACGCTTTTTACACAGATAATATAGGCATGAAATTCTTCTAAGGGTTAAAACAATTCCAAACAAGTACCTATCATCTGATCCCCGAGAACATACCTTTCATTATTGATACACTTCAAACAGTCCCAATACATTCCTCTTTTCCCTTAAAAGAAAAACCCCGACACAATCCAATCACACCCAATCCATTGCGTAGCTGAAGACTCCACACAAAACCGACTTCAACCCGTCAATGGTTATCTAACATGCCAAAAAAGTCGGCAAAGGTATCAAGCTGTCAACACACGAACAGGGACCCATGACGCGCCGTAATTGGGCGTTGAATCTCTAGTCTGTTCCAAATATATCTGATGAAAGTGTAAACAAACCATGTTCAGGTTATAGGGTATTCTTACGCAAACATTCACTAAAAGGGATTAGTAACGCATTCATCTGTATTTAGAAGGTTTTTACTTTATATTCGACCGCTTTGTCCAACAGTTATTATAAGAATAACATTTTAAAATTGTTATTCAAAATCTTTAACGACCATTATTGAGGTCATAAAATTGTCAAATGATTAACATTTTTAAGGTAATTTAAAAATAGAATTGTTGGCCAAATCAAATCACTCAATTTGTAAGTGGTACTACAAAATTCGAACACACGTGACATCTACCAACCCGTACTGGGCCCATGTGGTGGATTACGGCCCATTCCCTTTCACCGAGGAGGCCTTTGTTCCAGTAGTGGGAACATTATAGGCTATTTATGCTACATATTGGCACGTTTTCTAATCCGTTTGTTTACATTTTCATCAGATACTTTTAATACAGACTATACACCCACTTACTTTGACAAAAAGTAGGCAAATCCGTATTTGGCTGATGTTTACCTGAAACAGAAAAAAGGGAGGTTCAATTTGATGTGTGCTTGAGATTCGTCGGGCTGTTTGTGTTGAGTTTGAGTTTTTATATCGTTACGGAAAGGATAATGACGTGCCTTTGGTCTGGAGGGTACTTATGCTAAAATGATCGTGCAATGTTCTAGTGGTTTGTTATTAAATAAAATGTCTTTTGGTTATTTCAAGTATGACGCGTATTTGTATCGTTTATAATGGCATTTTAATGGTTATCAAGTCAGTTATTAAAAAAAAAAAATGCTTTTCCATACATTTTGACCGCGTAGGTATTGCACTTTTCTATGAAACAAAAGATTTTTTTTTTGATAACCGACGAAAAATTTCGTCGCTATGGGGTCTAAACTCATGTGCTGAATCCATGGTTACAGTTTGGGCGTCGATGTCCCTGCCACCCTGTATTAACGGAATCATCGTTTTCCTGATTTGCCCCTAAAACTATAGGCATTTTAGAAATCTAACCTAATTTCATCAGTACAACGGGTGTAAAAAGATGCTTAGCGAAGAAGAGAGTTACGTGGCCTCCCCATCATTGTAATATATTTTTGTTCTGGACTATGGTCCAAGGTATGCCTTGGACCGTGTATTGAAGGTAAACATAGAATATTATTTATGATATACACCATGCAAATTACATACATACATAGCGACACAATGGGTGGCCTTATCTTAAAAATTCCAACGTTTACTGACCTTTTTTTACGAAAATAAGTTTATAATGTTTTATAACAAAACTTTAAATACCCCCATAATCCCTGTACTGTTGCAGGTATCCATAAGCACAATGTTTTGCGTGTGTTACATTGCGCACTACCGCAAACAGCAAATTTTCACACCAAAAATAAAAGTCGTTTCGCAGCAATTATTTTTGCACAATGTTACTTAGTTTGATGTACACAATGCGTTGTTGAAGACTTTGTGACGTGTCTTTTTAAAAGACACGTCACAAAGTTCACGTTTCTTTTTTTTTTTGTATAAAGCATAAAAATACCACTAAATCTAAAAATATACTCCCAATCACATATGTCCAAGCATCATCGAACCCATAAAAAGTTCGACACCCTTAAGTTTAAAAATTAGCATAATTATACAATAAAAATATAATTATACAACACAAAAATGTATGATAGTAAAAGGTTCATAGACCTATCCGTTCAATATCAAGATCTAGTAACCTGTTGTGTCTGTTGCGAAATGCGCAAGAGTTGATCGTCGCAGACCGGTATACACGTAACTCGAGGTTGCCCGCGATTTCGTGCGGGTATTTCGGTGTCAATAGACGTTGTTATGCGCTTGTGCATAACACTTGGTTTAGGTGGTGAATACAAATTGATAGGCAACGTAACTACTCGAGGGTAGACAGAAGAATGCTTGTTACCAAGATTTTGACATAGATATCTACCATTTTATTTTTGGGTTTCATATCCGAGTGACAAGTGTTGATTAAGGCGCGTTGAGAAGCAAATTTTTAGGTAAACGATAGAATAAAAAAGAAAGCGAATAGCGCATCGCAGCAACAAATAAGGTTCAAAACAGCGATGCGTTTCAAGTTAGTTGAATCGAATGACCGCCAAAATAAAAGTAATTTTGCGTTTTTTTTTAAACTTGTTTCCGATTGTCTTTATCATGATACTTATTTTAATATACGCTATACGCCTAATTCTGCGACAAACGCTAAGTGTTTTACGGTGCCCTACGTTTGGGCAGCGCCTTAACTAACTTAATATAATATAAAGCACAAGCATAAAGTTTCTTAATCTATGTAGTTAGTGGGTGCCGCACTGCTTTCCTAGATAGGTTACAAAATAACCTGTGTAGGAAAAATAAAAATAATATTTGTTAGTTAAATAATCCAATCTAGGTTTTCGGTTTGGCTCTTTGCCCTAGAGAGCAAAATATTGCCTGCCTAAGCCTACTTTAATTTACATGATCAAATCAAATCCATTTCCATGTAAACTAGGTTTAATTAATCCTTAATAGTAAAATTCCATGTCTGTCTAAATTAGACTTTGATACTAAAACTTTTATATGTGCTGATTTAGAAGCTCTATGAATACTCAAACATTGCCAACGTAATATTATATACCATCACACATATTTCTCTGAAGGGATGGGCAGAGCTGTTCCTACAGTACACCCACATGAAATAATAATGGAAAATACAGGGTTTCAGGAGCATCGACGAGCAACCTGTTACCATGGATTCTGAACCCTCATTCCGTTGAAAGTTATGTGCTGTTCCATACATTTTGACCGCGTAGGTATTGCATTTTTCTATGAAACAGTTTTTTTTTTTATGATCGGCGAAGAATGTCTGCGCAAGGGGTTCTAGAATCATTACAAGTGCTGAATCGATGGTTTCAGTTTAAGCGTCGATGTCCCCTGCCACCCTGTATACCAATACTTAAAAACAGCGTTTATTCGGGTATGTATTTTTATAAGGAGCATCCATTTATTAGACTAAATCAGTCCATTCCAATGATAGGAAAAAAATTCTAACGGATTTAATTTTATAGACTAGACTAGAATTTTAATACGTCACTTAATACACAACTCATAAATCTTATTTGTCGTAAAAATTTCAGGCTATTTAAGAATCTAGTCTAATTTCTAGGTTATTTAACTTTGACATTTAAATCAGAACAGGAGGCGTTTGTCTGTAAAAATTCATTGCCCTCTGAGGAATTTCTTCGCTATTGGAACAAACGAATGGAAATTAAAGCGGACACATAAATTAGACTGTTATTTGTTGCTTTACTGCCTATATTTTTATTATTAGCCTGTGATGTACAGACGCCAGCACATCAAGCTACTACAATCTGTCAAATTTCTTTAATAGATTTTCAACTTTATAGCTAAAGCATTAAGGTTCAATATTGATTGGGAAAATCTGACAATTTTGGGTAGCTTGACCTGCTGGCGTCTGTACTAATACAAGCCAAAGGCCTCCTTACCTTCTTCCCGTTTCTTTCTGTTCAAAGCTGCTGAGGACCAGTTCTTGTTAAAGGAGCCCAGCTCATCCCGCTATCTCCGTCTGGGCCTGCCGCAATGTCGCTTGACATTTTAAGCGGGACCCATCGGGTCGTAAGTCTGGCCCATTGGTCGTCTGACATGCGGCAGATGTGTCCAGCCCCACTTCATTTTAGCGTGGCTGCTTTCGAAGTGACATCGGTTATCTTTGTGATGGAACTGATTCCCAACTCGGTCTGTTAGTTTACTGCCCATAGCTAATCGAAAATGATTAACAAGCGAGCTTTATAATAGTACAGACGCGAAGCACATCAAGCTACCCGATACTGTCAAAATTTCCCAATCAACTTTGAACCTTATGCTTTAGTGATAAAGGTGAAAATCTACTAAAAAAAAATTTACAGATTATAGTAGCTTGATGCGCTGGCGTCTGTACCTTTGTCTAGCAAGAACAATAAATATTGTCCCTAAGACTTCAGAGCTGACAATGCCTGAAGGTTATCTAATATATTTCCATGACACATAACCCTACGTCGCGACAGCTCACAATTCCGCAGTAGGAGAGGTAACCCTCCATTACCGGTGGCGTCGACCCGCACAGGCTCGTTACGTCAGATCTAGATAGCGCACGAACTGTACTGGTATTTGTTGAGCACAGACTCAACCTTGCACAGAAAGGGTTGACAAGAAGCAAGGTTGAAGTGATAATTTATTTGCTGACTAGCTTCTGCCTGTGACTTCGTCCGCGTGATATTTATTATTCCACGATCCACCCCGTCACATCGCATCGCTTGCTCAGGTAGGCGGTTGTTTTTATTTTGCTCGGCTCCTAATGCAAAAATATTTTATCAAATCCCACCGGTAGTTCCACCGCGTTTAAACCAACAAACAAAAAAAAACAAACAAACTCTTCTGTTTTATTAGTATAGTAATAATGGCTACAAAATAAATATTAAACAATATCAAATACCTCATATTGAAGTATATAATACCATTTCAAATTCTGAGATAATTAACATTTTTGGAATAGGAGTTGTGTTCTTTCTATTTTGATTAGTTATGATGCTAATTTGAAATAAATTGGGAGGAAAGAAAATATCATGTTGATAATAAAAATCCGTTGATAACAAACATGATTTTGCTTTTAAGACATTCAAAACAATTGAGGATATCATTCCAGATTTCTAAAACCATTAAAAAAATCGCAAAGAATAATCTTTTTACCACAAGAATGAGTGTTATGTTTTCAGTGTTCATGTAAACATTTATGTGTGTGGTGAGTTTTGGTATTTAATACAGAAAAGAGCTTTAATCTTTCGACCCAGTTCCGGGTCAGGGCCTTCCGGGATTCGGGCCGTCCACGTTAGTGTTTTTGTACGTCAGATCAAGATCCGGAACACTGAGGGTGCGGACGGCTTCGAACCCAAATAAGTGTGAACAAATTCGTACAAAATGTATCAGCTTTCATTTTTCCATCTCTGAGTCCGGAAATCTCCGATACAAACAATATTTTACCCCGTTCCTTACGTGAGATCCCGGCAGCCCTGATTTTGATATGCGTGGGTTGATCGTAATGATAAATTAAAAAGCATCTTATGAATGGTTATCTACATATTTCAGTTCTATTTAAAATTCAGTTCTAATAAAATATGTTTTAACATACCCCACGACTTTACCAAGAAAGTTATCTCTTATGATTTTGACGTACGTAAAGTGCTGATTCTTAGCCTAATTTGAATAAATTACTTTTGATTTTGAGTTTATTTTATTTTTATTTTAATTTTCAGGACAACAAACAATTGCGATATCAGACTGTCTGTCAGTTTCAAAAACATCTTTTAGCAAATAAAATATCGCTAAGGTTAGTCCAAGATTGAAAATCGAACATATTGTAGGTATTACTAGTTACCAGTCCTTACTTGTTACTAAAGTGGTGACAGATTAAACCATCGAAAATTCTGTGAAAAACATAATATAACCAAAAATAAATAGCATAGAACCAAAAATTCAAAGACATCGGCATTACGGCCCACTCCCTCTTACTAAGAGGAGGCCTGCGTCCCAGCAGTGGGAACATTATAGGCTGATTATGTAATGTAAACATATTTTTTTTTTTATAAAGCGTTGCCACACTAGGAATTTCTCCTGTATTGTGGGTGCGTTTACAAACATTTAAACTCACATATACAAACAGCCAGACCCCGAACAACTACTTGTCGGCCATACAAATATTTGTTCCGTGTGGGAATCGAACCCGTGATACGCAGCGCAGCAGTCAATCGCTTAACCACTCCGCAAACCGTGCCGTGAAATATAAACATTCCGGAAGAAATTCTCTAAATGATTGTGTAAACCACATCACAATCCATTACAAGGCGGTCCCACAGTCTTACACGAAAAGCGACATTAATTTACTCGTATAATTGCAATCTTCTGACTTTAATAATATTTTTATACGTGTTTCAACTTTGGACCACTTTTCTGGGCGCTTGGACTTGCGTAGTCCCTTCTATACATACATATTAACGTGCGTTGGTAAGTCCCTTCAACAAGGCTTAAGTACATAAATCCCTTGGCAGCCCACAACACAAGGATGTACTTCGACCTCGTTCGTTGTAACATTTCATTAAATTGAGGATGCGATTATGTCGCGGTCGGCTGCAGAGGCGGCTCATCAGTTTCATTTGTATGATCTTGCATCTTGAGATACTGTTGGTGTGTGTTGTGTGTGTGTATTGTGTGTGGGGGAGTGTGTTGTTAGTAAGGTATGAGTGTATGTTTGTTGGAATTAATCATAAAGACCGTCGAGGATTTACGAACAAATTGTTTTGAGTGTATCTAATGTTTTTATTTTTGTTCTAATGTTTTGTTTTGTTTTTTGTCCCACTGTTAGGCATAGGACTCGCCTTTTTCCTTCCAGTCTTGTGCGATCTCTGGCCATGTTAGCCCTGCAAACGTTATCAGATCGTCACACCACCTTCGCCGTGGGCTACCTCGACAGCGATGTCCTCCCTCAAGCTTCCACAGTGAGTGACAATCTTTGCCCATCTCTCCGGGTGATATTATTATAGTTTTATTTATGAGAAATGCTTTGTAATTTCTCCCATGTTTATTTGTGATCTACGCAAATGATAAGAATCAAAATAAATCAGATTCTCAACAAGTATTGAACATAGTTTTATCGAGATTTGATGCGGATTAGATTAGGTTAGGAATGACTTAAAAAAAATCTAAAAATAATATGTTGTCGAACTAATATCTGATGGGTACAATTTTATTACCTAATATTTCATTGAAAAGCCAGATTCTATTAATATTATTGTATCATCATAAAAAAATTAAATTGAAGAGAAAGGAGACGCCAATTTAAATTGACTTACCTCTTCTAGACTTAAACTGAAAACGACATAATTCCTATTCCCCTACCGTCTTACCCATTTGACGTAACACAACGAGGCACGCGTGACACCGTGACGCTCACGTCACGTCGCGTCAAATGTAACTTCAGGATTCTGAGGTGACAGGCGATGTCATACATTTATATTATTTACGCGTTATAACATTGGAGGGCTTTATTTTATGTAGATAGGTCCACGGTTGTGGGTTCAAATTAGAGCAAGTACTTCCTACAAGTATTTTCTTTGGTTATATTGGACATTACTGACAACGGTGAAGCAAAACATCGTAATCATACCAAAGGGGCAATTCTCGGAATTTTAAGAAAGTTCACAGTCTGATCTCTGTATCAATCTCTCAACCTTAAATTTCCCTACATTTTTGACAAGTTTTTGACATTGATTGTCACTGAGATGAGTTTGTGACTAGATTTTGAACGTTTTTATTTACGGGAATCGCCCCTCTGGATTTATAGTTAACATAAATCTGAAATCGCAACTATTTGAGCAAGCGTGGTGAACAATGCTCGTGCTTTCTCCATATAAGAAGAGGTGCGTGATGAGATTAGGGTCTCAGGGTAGGATCCCTTTGGATAGGGAACCTTATAAACCCTAAACACATGAACGAACGAATAATTTCCAACAATGGGGCTATTTGTATCATCTTATATTAGTGCGTACTTAAAGCCTAGTGTTATAACCAAATGTCTACTTTGAGCCTTGTTAATATTACGCTCACGTAAGGGAAAACAGCGTAACGTAACATACGGGTAAAATTTTATGTTCTACGTGGCGAAATTCGCAATCGTGGTTTGGTATAATTTTTTTTTAGTTTGTCTGATTTCTATTCATAATCGTTAGCATGACCCAACACAGATATTTGCAACTTTACATCACGACTGATTTCCCAGGGATAGGCAAAGGTGCACGTCTAATAATCCGAGAGGGAGAGGAGGGAGAGGGAGAGGGAGTGGGCCATAATCCACCACGCGGGCCCAGTGCAGGTTGGTGGATGTCACATGCCTTCGAATTTTGGTTTCTAGGGCATGCCAGTTTCCTCAAGATGTTTTCCTTCGCCGTTTTGAGAGCAGTGGTGATGAAATTATTTACACAAAGTAAAGCGCCTGGCTGGGTTCGAACCCGCGACCTTCAACTCGTGTGTTGGCCGATACCACTGGGCTACCACTGATTAAATTTTAATTAAATATACATTCATATTAACGTACCAGATCGGTCAGGTTAAGCTACGCTTGCCGCGGTTGGTCTTGCCACGGTGCTAGGTCCATGAATGACAGCCGTTGGTCCCGGCTGTTATTCGTGGACCTTTGACAGTCGCTACGGGTAGTCGGAAGCCCGAAAGTCTGACAACCAGTCTTACCAAGGGGTATCGTATTACCCAGTAACTGGGTTGTGGAGGTCAGATAGGCAGTCGCTCTATATAAAATACTGGTATTCAGCTGCATCCGGTTAGACTGGAAGCCGACCCCAACATAGTTGGGAAAATGCTAGGCAGATGATGATGATGATGTTAACTTACCAGATTTTCATAGAATTTACATAAATATAATATATTTTCTTTTTACATAAAATTCATTGATTAGTTAAATTGATCATTATTTCCTTTATTTATTATTATTAATACGAGTGCTGTTACCACCAGTGTGTATTGATTTTGTCAAAAATGATTTTACATTCAAAGCAAAATCAACTTTACAAAAATTGTTGGGTGCAATGGAAAGTTGTTGACAATTTATACTAGTGACAACTTTCCGTTTGTTATGGTTGTAGGATAATAAATAATTACTTACCAATATTACGGTCAGAACGGTATGTTTCAGTAATTTTTCGGTATTTAAATACTAACATGAATTTCGGCGAAGCAGAAAATTTACATCAAACAAAGTCTGATATTCATATTAACCAAAAGTCCACAGAATATCCATTTCTCATATAGTTTTTCGTGGAAATTATTAATTAAAATACTTATCCGAATACGCAATATTGAAATAAAACTAACCACAAAATCTAGTAATTTTAACTTACATAACAGTTATGCCAAAGAGGGGCTTGTGGCTAAGTAATAACAGCCGCACGGGTCGATCGATCAGGTTAAGCTACACGTGTCGCGGTTGGTCCGTGGATGGTTGACCATCTTTACATACCAAGACCCCTCCGTGCCTCGGAAAGCACGTTAAGCTGTTGGCCCCGGCTGTCATTCGTGGATCTTTGACAGTCGATACGGGTCGTCAGAAGCCCGAAAAGTCTGACAACCAGTTTTACCAAGGGGTATCGTATTACCCAGTAACTGGGTTGTGGAGGTCAGATAGGCAGTCGCTCCATGTAAAATACAGTTAATATAGTTGGGAAATAGCTAAACAAATGATGATGAAATGTACAGTTATGCCAAGCTATGGAGAGCTATTATAGCTATTTATTTTTGTACACGTGTTTCACTCTACTTTATCCTACTAATATTATAAATGCGAAAGTTTGTAAGGATGGATGGATGGATGGATGTTTGTTACTTTTTTACGCAAAACGTACTGAACGGATTTGGATGAAATTTGGCACACAGATAGTTTATAACCAGGAATAACACATAGGATACTTTTTATCTCGATATTCCCACGGGATCGAAACTTATGCGGGGCGCAGCTAGTCTAAACTAATATTAGAAATAGAAAATATCAAATTGTTGTATGTTTGTTTGTTACGCCTTCAGGTTAAAACGGCGGAACGGATTTGGTTGTTTGGCACATGGGTAGCTCACAACCTGGATTGGGACATACGATACTTTTATCCCGATATAATAATAATAATAATATTCCTGGACATTTCACACAGCGCCATCTAGTCCCAAGCTAAGCAACCTAATGCTTATGTTATGGTAACAAGATGGCTGATACACTACTTATATACATTTTTTTTTTTTGTAAATGTATATAAGTAGTTTATCAGCCATCTTGTTACCATAACACAAGCATTAGGTTGCTATTCACACGGGATTGAGACTTATGCGGGTAAAACCGCGGGGCGCAGCTATTGTTTGGTCTAATAAAGAGGCTGTCGCTACAAAATCAATATGGAATACCTTGTAGGTCTAGTTAATCTTCGCTTGAGGCCGCTCAAATGACCTGAGCGTTCTGTCATAGGTTTCATTACCTGCCGGTCTGTTCTGTAAAAATCTCACCGTGAAAGTTAGGTGAAGTGTGCTGTCATTCCCCTAATGCTTGGGATTGACGGTATTAACAGCTCACTTCACCAATGATTTCCCGGTGAGATTTTTACAGAATAGATCGGCTGGTCTGCGTTTTTACGATTTAACATATTTTTCAGTAACTGGTTGGTACTTAAACCGTGCACTAAACTGTTTAATACTGTCTTGTTATGTTATGTAAATAACAATAAAATCGGTGATGTTCGTCAGAAAGGCCAGGTGCGTGGTGTATGACCTGATGAACGGAAACGACGCGAAGAGAATATGTAAGGATCTTATATAGCAGGTGGTATTCTGTAGTCTCTGCTTACTCCCATGGGAAGAAGGTGTGATGTTATGTATGTATATATGTAACAATAAATTCATATGACCTCACATACCAGTCGAATCCAGTTTCTATATAAAACATAAAAGGGGTTGAGGTCACACATTGCGTGATTTCTTTCATTGAAATGAGGGTGGGAAAGGTATGCGATGTTTTTTATTCTGTGGAACGAAAGGGTTGTACTCTGGGCACGTGAAGGATACAATGTGCTATACCTACTATGTAGTTGTATGTTGCACGGGTTGTAGAATTGAAACCCATGAGTAATGGAATTGGTAAAGCAATATCTTATGAAAACAGCAGTTTTTTTAGACTCTAGTGAAGAGAAATAGAAATAGAAATCATTTATTTGCCAATAATGTAGGTAACAAATATGGTGTTAATTTATGGAGAGTCCCGATACATTTTGCCATACGGCATGCAAAATTATTTAATTAATTTAATCATTGCTTAATTGCTACGTTAACATTTAAATAACATTTATATACAATTGATACAACATAATGACTTAGAATTACATCTAACATTTTTCGCTTACTTATAGCATAAAATAATCATCATATAATGGTATTAAAAATGAATGAATGAATTGCACCGATCCCAGCGTGGTTTGACCAGACTCGATTAATCGAATGAACCCCAAGATTCGCACTAGCTCCTGTAGCCTCATGTTCATGGTGCTACAGCGACCATTGCATATCAAGAAGTAGACCGGGGGGCGCGGTTTTTGTAAGGAGGACGTGCCCGTAGGAAAGGGTAGGATTTAAGAGCCTACCGGATATGCATCCTAGAGTAAGCCTTGGATTAGTGGAGAGATGGGTGATATTTGTCTATGGATGGGCATCTTTTAAAGACTACGCGGCCAGGTGCTTCAGTTCGAGCTTCACCCGTGAATCTTTTGGCGAGGTTCCACTGCTTTCTTGGTTCTTTTGTATGTCCTTGCTCTGCTGTGTTATGTTGTGTTAGATGTTTCTGTTTTAGATGTCGTCGTCGGAGTTCTCGCTACTATCCGTTTCCAGTTTTTTGTATATTTCACTAGCAGTGATGTTGATCTTGTTTTTGTCTTCAGCCATATCCATCCAGAAATCGATTCCCTTGTCGAAGTACTTCATGTCCTGTTTTAAGTTGTCGTTCCACGTGTAGATAGGTCGACCGAGCTTCTTAGTTTTGGCCTTGTATTCCATTGCTGCATGCAGCAGATGTGGTACGCGGCGCCTGTAAACATGTGCGAGGTAGCACATCCTGTGGTTCTTGATGTGTTTGGTTATTTGATTGTTTTTCCGTCTAAGATTTCATGCATTTTCTTTTGTCTCGGTTTATTCCTGGAGTGGTTTATCAAATCTCTCAATGATAACTCGCTCATATTTTCTGAGTCTTGACCTGTTAGCTTTAGTAAGTGCCGATACTTTCAAACCATGTATCATGCACGGGACGATCACCATTCGTTACATAAGTCTGGCTAATTTCCAGTCCATATTTGCGTGTTTTATGAATGATAGTAACGATTTGGCGTTTCTTATGGCCTGTTTGCAACGTTTTTTAATAGTGCATTTTGCGCTTAACGTAGATGTTATAAGTTTACCTAGGTATTTAATCTCATCACTATCTGGTCTAATCTGGTATTAAAAAATATAAAAATAAAAAATTACACTATTATTGATAAAACTAATAATAAAAAAAAAATATATTACCGCACATATAATTCGGAATTAGGCACTTATTTACTATAAGATATAAGAGGTGAACTCTCCTATAGGGTTGTCCAGGTCTGAGCCTAGGGTGGCCAACTTGTAACGGTAAACCAAATCACCACTGCTCTCAAAACGGTGAAGGATAACATTGTGAGTAATCTGGTATTTCCTAGAACCAAAAAATCGTAGATATGTGACATTTACCAATCCGCACTTGGCCCGCGTGGTAGAATACAGCCCACTCCCTCTCGAAGAGAGGAGGCCTGTGTCCCAGCAGTGGGAACATTATAGACTGATTATGCTATGATTTTTACTAAACGGCGCGACGAGCTGCACAAAACGAACGACCAGTGGTCCACTTTAGTCCTGGATCGACAGAGCTGGAATTCGTGGGGAGAGGTCTTTGCCCAGGCTAACAGTAACAGTAACTACTAAACAGTCTAGGACGTCCAAGACTCGTCGCTTTTGGTACTGAGGATTATCATCATGGCAGCCAACACCAGAACATGACCCAATGAACATGACAGTGAACCGTCAAAGGGGAAATTGACATAATTACAACGTTTAGGAGATGAACAGATGGATTGATTGGTGACCGGTCATTCGCATCAGCGATTAGACAATCTAGTCTGTTTCACACATTTTTTTTTTTTACCATTTTCATTTGGAATTTAAGAAATATCAAGTCCAATAAAATTTTAACTCAGTTTACAAATGGCGCCGATTCCCTTGTTTACAAACTAAACTAAATTTAAGTTTAGTGCAACTTTTTCTTTCTATTTAATTAAGAAAAGGACGGAAAATAAATATTAGTTTTGTGCTGTCAAATTAAGAAACTCCATAGACAGTTTAGACGTGATTAAAAAATTGGCACACATATGTATAATGAGTGAGCTATACGTGTTCTGCCGCTTCAATTGCCAGTATTTAAAGTATGTATCTTATAAAATCAATTCTTGAGAAAGGTTTATAGGCTTCACGCTACGAGTTTAAGAAATCAAAAAAAAGAAGAAAAGTCAAAAATAACAAAACAATAGTGCAGGTGGGCGATGCGATGCTTTATTACATTATTTATACGACTTCCACACGGACGAAGTCGCGGCCAAAAGCATGATTAGTTCTCTTTATAATACCACGTCTTACATAATAATAATCAATAATTTAGCTAAAACCAACCACAATTTTCTAAACAAGGCAAACCCCAAATCTTCAATAAAGGAACCACGTTACCCCTGCTAGTTAGTTGCGGTAGACCTTCGAACTGGCAGCCATGATGAGACTACCCACCAGTTATTATGTGGTCGGTGCCAGTTGTACTGCGGTTTGCTAATCGTTGGAGACCAAATTATGGGTTAACTGACAAGTTTGATGACCTGAATAATGCAGAGTTAGGTAGCTGATTCAGCGTCCTGATTTTGGAGATATTATAAATACTAGAAGCGCCCCTCGGTTTCATCCGCATAAGTGTCGATCCCGTAAGAATATCGGGATAAAAAGTATCCTATGTGTTATTGTGATATATAAGATATATTACTAATGAGGTATAGGTGGAACAGGGTCTAAAGTTCACTCATATTCATATATACATATAGAAAAGGAGGGATCCTCCGACCAGAAGGGTGTTGTGTCTGGCGGGCAACTGCCCGTTGAATTATTTTATTTTAATAAGTACAGTGACAGACTACAGAATAAGACAATTCAGCACAGGTATGACAACATACAGTACATAAAACTGAAATCCAATTATTACTGTACACAGCGTTCAATGTTTAAACATGCTGCATTACTGACAGTAAAGGTGAAATAATACGGAAAAGTTAATAAATAACGCTGTTGTGATTACAATTTATATAAAGAATTTCTAAATTCATTAAAACTGTTCAAAAACAAGTCTATTGTATTTGCTAATGGCGCGGAAAACTCTGCTTGCGAGATGCAGGATTGATTTTGCGTGACGTCAGTATGACGCGTTGTAAGCATGTGGCGTTGTGGATACCGCTACTTTACTGTAAAGTTTCATAAAAATCCGTTCAGTAGTTTTTGCGTGAAAGAGTACCAAACATCCATCCATGCATCCTCACAAACTTTCGCGCTTGTAACATAAATTAGGAAGTAACAAAATTCCAGGCTAACTGTTCTCTTAAGTCATTACCATTTTCATTTGGAATTTAAGAAATATCAAGTCCAATAAAATTTTAATTCAGTTTACCAATGGCGCCGATTCCCTTGTTTACAAATTAAACTAAATTTAAGTTAAGTGCACCTTTTTCTTTCTATTTAATTAAGAAAAGGACGGAAGATAAATATTAGTTTTGTCCTGTCAACTTAAGGTACTCCATAGACAGTTTAGACGTGATTAAAAAATTGGCAACTAAAAATACCTACGTCAATTTACGTCAGGCGCTGACTAATTTCACAAGACTCAACTAATATTTATCTTCTGTCCTTTTTTTTAATAGAATAGAAAATTTATATTTCAGACAGACGTCCATAGGGTTAATGCTATAGAAAGAAAAAGATGCACTGAGCTTAAATTTGGTTTAGTTTGTGAACAAGGGAATCGGCGCCATTGTGTACAAATGGTGCCCTCCGTATTATTGTTTAAGTGGTTGTTTCTACAAAGTTCTCCGCGATGATGTCATAGGTCATTCTAGTTGCGAACACCCACAGAATCCACTTTATTCTTATTAACTTGACTCATTAAATGATATTCATAAAATAATCATCACTGGTGCGGTTACAATCACAACTCCCACATAAACAATATTTAAATCAGAATCTTCTGTTTGGGAATCGAAGCCACGACGCGTGTCAATATCTAAGCCACTCCACCAACATATGTTGTGCCAAGCCGTTCCTCGACTATGTTTTGGTCGGCTTCCAGTCTAACCGGATACAGCTGAATACCAGTATTTTACATGAAGCTACTGCCTATTTGACCTTCACAATACAGTTACTGGGTAATACGATAACTTGGAGATAATATCCGTGCTCGCATGATATCTTATACTAATTTCCTAACAACATCTATTGGTACTCACCCAATTTCACCTACAAATCCTGACAGTATATCAGTGTTATATTAGTCCGCCATTTATTACCCAAAAGGTAATTGAATTGGCTCCAAATTGATAACCACAGACGCAGTAGCTGGCTGAGTGGCTGCCCATCAAAACGACATCAAACAACAGTTTACTCATGTATTAGTTTAACAACGCAATGAAAACAAACAACGATCAACGATTGTTTAGTTGGTAGGTACTGAGTGAATGTTTATGTGTAATGTTTCGAAAAAACACTCGCAAGAGACACACGGCTTGAGTACATATAGTTTCTATTGTATTTGTTAGTATATTGGCGTGGCTAGCTGACATATGGCAAATAATTTAATTTAATGTTCTGTGTCTTGTAATATTAATTAAGTGTTTTCTAACTGAACAGACAGCTGTGCTGCTGGGGAGTTTGTTGCGCCCCTTCTTCTTCCCAGCGGAAGCACTAGGAAGTGGTGAAGGGCGGGCGTTTTGGGGGACTGCCTTTTGTAATTTTGACGTTTGAAAAGTGCTGATTCTCAGCCTAATTTGAATAAATGTCTTTTGATTTTAAAGCCGTGTCTTCTGCGCGTGTTTGTATACACAAGCTGTCTCCTGCGTAATTAAATATTTTTAGATTAGTGTCAACTATTCACAAGACAATATAACCTCAAAACCAGTATCAGTTGGAATTCAACTTTCAAAATGCTAAATGCTAGATGTGCGCCGTGCGCGTGGCGGTTGAAAATTAAACAAACCCTTCCCCTCTTCACCCGCGCGGGGAATGTTTTCCATGCAGCTCGAAAAACAAAAACATCCTGTTATCATACACAAATGTGTATGGCCGCGCCTCTTTGTTTTGATTTTTTTGTGTAATATTTCAAAAAAACGCGCGGGAAATATGACAAAATAGACGTTTGTTGTCAGGAAAACACGGTAAAAACTGTTAAATGTGTTATTGTTGTTCACGCTGGTGCTATTTTATTAAAAATACTATAAAATATTCAGTAGGTTCATCCATAATCAGTCTGTAATGTTCCCACTGCTGGAAGACAGGCGTCAGGAGTGGATCATAATCCACCACGCGTGCCCAGTACGGGTTGGTTGATGTCACATGTCTTCGAGTTTTTAGATCTAAGACATGCCAGTTTCCTGCCAGGGTAGCGGGATCGTCCCAAAGGGTTACCGCTGCCCTGGAACATAAAGGGCTAAGGAAGGAACACGGGTGGGTTTTAGTCAGTAAGAGTCTGACACTCCCTTCCGCTCCACCCAAAGCGGGAGGGGTCATTTGATGATTTCAATACACAAAAAAAAAATGCCAGTTTTCTGACGATGTCTTCTTTCACCGTTTTGAGAGCAGTGGTGATAAAATTAAATACACAAAGTAAAGTGCCTGTCCGAGTTCGAAACCACGATCTACAACACTTAAGTGTAAGTCTGGGACGATACCATTGGACCACGAACTGGTCTAATAGACTTTTGTGTAAACAAAGTCGTCTGTTCGAGCATCATAAGTACATGCTTAGGTATATAAAAACTTATATTTAGTGCCACAAAGTCATGTCAAAATAGGTAAAGGTCCTTATGTCCTGAATGTCCTTATCATCAAAACCAGTTAAAACCGGCTTTAACTGGCGTGCACTGATTCCATTGTTTGCTGCACCAGCGCTTTTGAATATTGCAATGTCATGAAGCTCAACATTTTATTCTTTTCCTCTCGTGTCGACACGAGATCCGACGACAGTAGCTCATGCCGTAGTGACGAGATAAGCTAGTCTGAAGCAGCGGGCGTTTGTCCATTGTTTTAGGATTTTACAGACATTTGTTCATTAAAGTTAAAAGTTCTTTAGGCGCACTTTGTGCTCTTTCAGAACAGTTAACGAAATTAGGGGTTTCCGAGTCCGTCAACAAAAATACGGACCCGCCCGAAATGATAGAATAGTCTCATATTCTGTTTTGTCGTAGTAGATACGACAAAACAGGGCTCACATTCTACATTTCTGTAGTAACTGTAAAATCGTGTTGTTATTCATTTTTAGTTTGGACCCCACATTAATTATAGTAAGTGATACGGAGCAGGAAACGCTCGTAACTTCGACCGAAACTATGGATTTCGTGCTTAGGGAGTATACCTTCTGAACCGTTACGCTCGGGCTGTGATGCTGAAGCGGGTATACTCCAGTCGACGACGCTGTCACTGACCGAAACATACAAGATTTTACTTATATCGTGTGGTCATACGCACACACCCTATTTTTTTGTTTAGTACATCTCCACTGTGCTAAGGTTGAGAGTTGAATTGATAGTTTTGTTTTTTTTTTTTTTTTTTTTTTTTAATAGATTATTTATAAATTGTCTGACTTTGATTATAATTCTGTAAACACATATTTGTTGCGGTCGCGAATCATAATTTGAATAACATACAACCTTATAGATTGAAATTCCGGGGGCTTTAAAATATTAGAAGGTTTTTTTTTTAGGATTTTGAATTATTATGAATTAATGTTTGTTAACAGTATCAAACCAGTTTTCATTGGCATTTCAATACATTTGCATATTATTTAATGTTATAAATTCTGACTTATTAATTTAAAACATTGTGTCATATAACTTAGCAAGGCTAAGTTATATAACACAATGTTTTAAATTCTTCTACAAGATTATTCATGTTTTTATTATTGCTAATTAAATGAAATGACGGCACAATACAGTTTCCTTACTAATTAAAACGCATTTTATCAATGTCCATCATTTTTTTATAAACACCAGATTGATTAGTTAATTAGTTCCAGAAAATTAGAGATTTTGATCGATCCATTACCTAATTAAAATAATAAAATCACAAAGTACGTATTTATTTACAAAATTGATAAAAACTCAACCAGCCGTTTTAATTGAACCCGCAGTTTAAAAAAACACATCTTAAAAACTTATTTAGGTATGTGCCTACTTATTCTACACATAAAGTTTATGTTTTGAAAACAATATTATCTAATTTAGCCTACACACATCACTGCTGAGCAAGCCCTCTTCTAAATACTTCCATGTACCCTGTTTTAGCGCCACCTTAACCCAACAAAATATAAAAAAAACAAATGATATACTTAATTCTCCTAAATATTAATAAATTATAGATAAAATATAAACCTCTATCATAATAGCCAAATAGATAAAAGCCAGCACGTAAAAGCTTTTTACAAATCATCATCCCTCACAAGAACTCAACCAATTTGTCACAACAAATTTTATTTCGCGCCCTCTGTCCCTAAAATTCACTTTTCCCCCCATTTCATATCTCGCCGCACAATGTCTTCACGTATCAAAAAATACCGTCACCAAAGAATTTAAATTCTAGACTCAAGTATTTTTAATTACAGTAAAGAATTTTCAGAAAGGGTCGTTACGTCATTTAGTTGGCACCCTTTAAAAGGGGTGAAGGGGGCAGGAGTCATAAATCAAGGGAGCTTATGAGAATTTTTGATAACGTCGAACAGTGACGTCTGACGTGGGTGACATGTGATGTCAACGTCGCGAATTAAATATTAGGAACGCGTCTGGCGGTTCTTAGTTCCTCGCTTTTGTTATAGCTATGAGAGTATATAATAAGAACAAAAGGGTTTTGTTATTCAAATAATGGATAACATAAACAGAGTTTGGATAAACAGTAGTGAGAGAAAACTGGGAAAAAAACTGAGATAGCATAACATAACATTGTTACATTGTTAACACAGATTGTTTGCATGCCTGTTACATATTTTATGTTCAACTTGTAACGAAGAAGTGTACTTATATTATCACCTATGTATTATACAGGATGGCTGGGACATCGAAGCGCAAACTGTAACCATGAATTCAGTACATGAGTTTAGACCCCACAGCGTAGAAATTTTTCGTCGGTTTTTAAAAAAGAAAAATCTTCTGTTTCATAGAAAAGTGCAATACCTACGCGGTGAAAATGTATGGAACAGCATTATTTTTTTTTTAATAACCGACGAAAAATTTCGACACTATGGGGTCTAAACTCATGTGCTGAATCCATGGTTACAGTTCGCGCGTCGATGTCCCTGCCACCCTGTATACAGTAGCATCTAGTTTTAAAATATTGACCAACAAAATATTGACGTGTAAATGTGTCTTAAAAGATCTACTAACAGAAATGAACATTTCATTTCATTTCAGTACACCCACATTTCCCCAGTTATGTTTAAATCTCATGTAATAAGGGGCGAGCCTATTGCCATAACCCGGGCACGGATCCGGAATTCCGGACTCCGGGCTCCTACTGAGAAATTTCTGATAGAAAAACACAATAACACTTTGCCTGATCTAGATGAAAACTTTACCTTGTATAAAATAGAACGGCACATTTCTAATTTAAACGAAACTATCTCCAAGTAAACTTATTTTCAATACAGAGAAGTTCATAAAAGCATGAATAATTGGCTTCTCTGACGAAAGATAAAATCTTTCACTAGTTTTCAATTCATACTTAATTTCAAATATCTATCGACTAAGTTCATTAGTATTTGTAATACAAATAACGTTGATAATAATCTCATTCATTCAATTGAGAAAATAATTTGCTTTATTAGACTTCATTACTCGAGCTTTGCTGCACACATTAATCTGTACAAGTACAAAATTGAAAGGGGTAATCAAATAACTAATTTTAAATATTGCATCTGTATTAATCTTAATTTTAACCGACTTCAAAAAAGGAGGAGGTTCTCAATTCAATTGTATTTTTTTTTTGTATGTAGGTATGTTACGCGATATCTCCGTCAATTATAAATCGATTTCAAAAATTCTTACTGGATAGTGTATGTCTCGGAAGTGGTCTCATATAAAATTTTATTAATTTTGCTTAGGTATCTACTTTTGTGTTAACTTCAATAATAGGTATTTTTGCTACTTAGTTTATATTGATGATCTTAAATAATAACTTTCTGTCAGTCTGTTAGATTTACATAGCAAGTGGTGTTACGAATACGAATGAAAAAATACGAATTTATGTGGGGTAAGTACAACTTAAAAGAGCGTGGGGATTGGCACAGGAAAAGGGAGGTTTACGTTCAGCAGTGTTTGAAGTCGAGCTGTGGAATCATAAGTCGTAGCATCCAAACCAATCTCTATCAAAAAATCCAATTCTGATAAAAAAAAATAGTTTCCTTCTTTTTCTCAAAACTTTGCTGTTACAAATAAAATATCATTATCTGCCTAACCTTTTCCCAGCTATGTTGGGGTCGGCTTCCAGTCTGAACGGATGCGGCTGAATACCAGTATTTTACATGAAGCGACTGCCTATCTGACCTCCGCAACCCAGTTATTAGGTAATACGATACCCCTTGGTAAGACTGATTGTCACACTTTCGGGTTTCTTGTGACCGTAACGACTGTCAAAGATCAATGAATGACAGCTGGGACCAACGGCTTAACGTGCTTTCCAAAGCACGGAGGGGTCTTGGTATGTAAAGATGGTAACCCATCGACGGACCAACCGCGGCAAGCGTAGACCTGATCGATCGAACCGTGCGGCTGTTATTTCTTAGCCAAAAGCCCCTCCAAGCAAATAAAATATACCAAATACAATTTAAAGTTGCAAATACATACCTTTTTCAATAATCCAAGAATTAGGCTCCGGAATGTTCCTTATGTACTGTTCTGTAAACAAAGAAAAACAAAAACTATTATATTATGTAGAAGAACACAAAAATTACCATTAAAAGTTAAACTGTTGCATAATTGTTCACTTTATGATTTTCATAAACACAGGATGTTGCCTCGTGCGCCTTTGTAGCGTGTACAGAGCAACGTGTTGCTATACAGCATGTTACAGCAACAAAGGCATCCTAACTTTGACTAACGTACAAGCTCGACAATATTGTTGATGAATATTCAGACAAGAAGCTGAACTGTGGAATATTTGGAGGGGTTGAGTACTAGGTATTTAGGAAATTATCTTCAGTGGGCATGATTTGGTAGCACAGGTAATTAGTTTTCCAAGAAACGACTAGAAACCTTACAAAGGCCTTTTAGTTTACATCATATATATGATATACTATTATGTCTCTCTAGTTATAAAGTAAGTATTTAAAGTAATCTGTGGAAAACGTAGTGGGTAGCATATTTATCACAGTTTAGTATGTAAGCCTTGTTATAACACTGTAATATGTTACTGTTTGTTGTTCCTTAATAAATAAATAAAGGCATGATTTGGTAGCACAGGTAATTAGTTTTCCAAGAAACGACTAGAAACCTTTCTAATAATGCTGTTCGTGTCATCAAATTGCCTAAGTTACGACAAAATACAGAAAACAGCATCAAACTGAGGTTCTAGCCCGAAACCTTGATGACCCGATGACCTGACTTCTGAGTTGGTTTAGGCATTTCAAATCAAGGATCACAGTCAGCTACGAAATTTTAAATACATATATGGACCAAAAATTTGCCATATCATGAGTGTCTCAGAAGATCTACTTACAGAAATTAACATAATTTTATTTCATTTCGAACGCAGGACAAAATAATCGTCACGTAATAACCATCCTATCATACAGCATTTTTGTGACAAACGCGATACCCATACATACAAAAGTAAACTCTCTAAACTAAGTAGATAATATAAGCATAACGAGAATTTTTTATTTTAAAATTGTTGGAATTTACTTTACGTCCGCGCGTTCATGTCAGAGCCAGTACCCTAGTTACGTAAAACACTATTAATCACAATGTGAATCATTTTGAAGGATATTGATAATCCATTGCTTCATAAGTTCGAAAAATATGTCTGCCCAACGACGTAAATAACGCAATGAATCTTGTTGAAATGTCAAAATGAAAGCCATTTCTACTGTTTGTGTGTTACGCAAATATCCCACAGGTATTGCCAAACTGAGCTAATCAATCCAAAACTATGAAATATATGTATCGACTTGACCCTTCACTAGTTCATTGTAGAAACCTTCGAAGGCCAGTAGATTTCACAGGCTACTATGATAGTCTTACTCAATCCATCGCAATCCCCTGCCGAACATAGACGTCTCCGAAAAAGGAAGATTTAATGCTCTGATAGCATTTAATAAATACGAATTGCACACCGCAACGAAATTGAAATCTATTACCTTCTGTTATATGGCTACACTGGCATAAAATATCGCGGGTACCGGTTGGCATTCCGATGGGTTCTATGCCATAAGGAAAACGAATTGAATCTTAGTATATGTAGGTACATTCATGGGCTACCAAGGTCAGTATCAGTTTGGGATGATTGAAGGGCTGTAAGTCCTAGTAAGAGCAGTGGTCGCCCAGTGGTAGTGGTAGACTTACAAGTTGTAGGTCGTAGGTTCGAAGCCAGGCAGGCGGTTTACTTCGAGTATTTTTTTTCAAATTTGAAGTAAAACATCGTGAGGAAACTGGCTTGTTCTAGAACCAAACATTCAAAAAGATGTGTCACCAACCCGCACTGGGTCCGCGTGGTGGATTACGGCCCACTCTCTCTAACTGAGAGGATGCCTATGTCCCAGCAGTGGGAACACTTTTACGCTGAAGGCTGATTATGCTGAAGTCACCTTGAATGATGATGATATAACTGATGAGACAGGGACAAAATGTGAGTCAGAAGATTTCTTATTTGACTCGCTTTTTATGTCAAAACAATTTCGTTCCCGAACATGCCTCAGACATACCACATGCAGTTTGTTACTAGCCCAGAGACACAGCTAAGCTGCTTAATCTCATCAAATCTTATACAGGATGGCAGGTGGCAAATTCAGTACATGATTCTGGACCCACCGGCGTTGCAATTTTCATCGGTCATCTAAAAAAAAATATCGCCGTTCCATACATTTCAATCGCGTAACGCGCGCGTTGCACTTTTATGGGATTTTTTTTTTTTTTGATTAAACGTCCGAAATTTTATCGCAAGTCCAGAGTCGATGTCCCTATGCCACCCTGTATTGTACAAGAATCCATATCCTAAAAACCAGAATACAGGAACGCTGCTAGGCGGCACAAACAGTGTCAATACTTCACTGGACGAGTCACTTTACAAAGAACTACTTCTAGAAACAACTATAACTTATTTGGATATTAAAGTCGCTTCTTTCAAGAATATTTCAATTATACAAAATTAGAACAAAAAGCCTTAGAAATGAAAATAACGCGACATTCGATTCTGTTACTACGAATTTACGAAACTTTCAAGACTCGTTCTAAAATCCCTGAGAGCAAAGTTTCATAAGCCGTGAACTTCGCCAATGAAACATTTCTGAACGTTTTAATAGACATTTGAGTTTCAACGATAATTATTCCTGAACAAGAATATGAACATTAATTCTGTATTGATGTTCAAGTTTAATAGATTGGGGGAGTTTTGATGGGATGTGTTGAAGTCATTTCAAAGACGGTGTTGTTGAAGTCGGTGTGTGGAGAGGTTGCAGTGCTTCAGTTTTGGTCTCAAAATAAACGAATAATAAGTAATGTTTTTATTTATTTATTTTACCATTTATGTACACACATATATTGATTTTTTATTTTTATGTTTTACTTTTTTTATTGATTTGTATAACCGTTTTACATAATCAACTGGGCTGTCTATTCTATAACTTGCACTGTAACGATTGGATGGGCGGAATTTTCCTAACACAAGTAAAATCAATACTTAAATGGAAATTCCCTTAAGAATATGTAATTTAATTGTAAGTTTTTGAAATAAACATTTATTATTATTATTATATATAATCAGACAAGAAAAAAAACAGAACAGAAAAATGGGTACAAAGGCGACGCTTATTTCATAAGAAATCTCTTGCAGCATACCTGCGATAGGGCAATAGATAGAGAGATGTAGATAGCGTGAGAATGAGTAACGGAGACAAAAAAAAATCATAATAAAATGTAGTCATCGTTATTATATAAGATTATTTCCCTCTTTTTATACATTTACCTACATCAGACCGGAATCTGGACTCCGGGCTGCTTAAAATAATAATATTAGAAGTCATAGGCAGCAGTGTACAGACGCCAGCACATCAAGCTACTACAATCTGTCAAATTTCTTCAATAGATTTTCAACTTTATCGCTAAAGCATTAAGATTCAAGGTTGATTGGGAAAATTTGACAGTTTCGGGTAGCTTGACCTGCTGGTGTCTGTACATAGACGAGTACATAGTACACCCACAATTCGTCAGTTATGTTTAAGTTCTGTAAAGGTAGTCCACTGAAGTCAACCTTATGTAGTGCAGGCTGGTTATAACTTAGCACGGTTTCCATTCGAACATTCAAGCAAGTTTAGAACGAGGTGTCAAATATTCTATTAGGTTTTTTGGTTAGGTAAATACAGTGCTAGTTTAGTCGGCAATATGTTAAGACGCTTCCGAGCCCATAGATAGCATTAAGAACTCTATACTTCGTTTCAAAACACAAATAGCGGACGCTGGCCGCACAGCTGTTGGGCTAAAGTGGAACTGGGCTGGCCATATCTGTCGCATGTCGGAGCAGCTATATGCAAAAGCCACCCCTCAGTGGATCCCAAATGGCAGGAAACGACCGCGCTCCAGGCCCAGAAAGAGATGGCGGGAGGAGCTGGACTCCTCAAAGGATTGGCCCACAATCGCAGTAGACCGGGAAAAGTGGAAGGAGGGAAGGTAGGCCTTTGCCCAGCAGGAGGACAACACAAGCTCATAATAAAACAATGTAAAGACGTTCAGACAATATAAACTTAAAGAAATCGTATCGTTGTTTGATTTTTGTGAAGGGCTCTGATGAGCCCTTCACATAGCCCTTCATAGCACTGTGAAGGGCTGATGCCCTTCACAGTGCTATGTAATATGAGGCGAGCCTATTGTCATCAATCGGACTTGTCTACGGTTGTTGTACTACTTTCATTGGTTCTCTCTCTGATTTTATGTGTCGTTAAAAGATTTAGTGGTTTTAAATGAGTCATTAAAAGCAAGTTACTACGTCTACTTAAGTTAACTGTGTCAATCTTTGTTTACTTACACTATGACATCATTACATAACATACTACCACGCCTTGTTTCAACAAAAGGTTGGGCAGAGGTGTAAATAGTACCTAGTACACCCACATTTCTCTAGTGATGTTAAAGTCCCATGTAGTAGGAGACGAGCCTGAACATCCATCCATAATCCAACCATCATCCAACCATCATCCAACCATCATCCAACCATCAACCAGACACAAATCCAGACTCCGGGGCTGCTACTGAGAAATTTGTGATGGAATAATCCAATATCACTTTGCCCGACCCGGGTATCGAACCCAGAACGTCGTGCTCAGCAGTAGCGCTTGCAACCACTAGACCAAAATTCAAAAATTTCAAAATCATTTATTTGCTAATATGGGTAATTACATAGGGTTGTTAAAAAAAATAGAGAGCATAGTTCAACTATTTTGCGCCTTGAGGCATGCAAATCTTAAGCTTTGACTGTATCACAACATTGTTAGACCAGAGCCAAAGAGGCAGTTAAACTCAAACAAAAGTAAGACGACAAAAAGTAAATGTTATCATACTTGGAAAATCAAAGCCAACAAAGTTATATCCGAATGTTTGATTTCATTTGCATAACAGAAACAAAAACTAGAATTTAATGAAGTCTTTGTTCTGTTGTTTTTTTCTCTTCAGCATCAGCCAAAATTTCAATTCGATAAAACATTTTTAAACTTCGTTTGGTTCAATTATGAATTTTGGATGAATAAAAAGCTTTTTTGCAAAAAAAAACCTACCGACTTCCAAAAAAGACACTACAAAGTGAAAAATTACTTTAATTTCGGTGTCGTTGGCTTCGCATTTTCGTTGTTTGCGACCGACTTTTTGTAAGTCGGTTCTTTTTTTTTTGCAATAAAGTTTTTATTTTTCACTTTTGAGTTGTAATTTTTACCAGTAATTTTGGTTTAAAAACCAAACTGCTGAACAGTTTTTAATGAAATTTCTATGGGACTAATCTGAAAGTATATCCTTACAAATAAAAAAAGAATTTTGCAAATCGGCTTATAAATAACGGAGTTCTGAGGCAACAAACATAAAAAAAAAACAGTTGAATTGAGAACCTCCTCCTTTTTTGAAGTCGGTTATACACAACAATATTTATATTTAAAAGCTTTTCATTTTCTTTTCAAATTGTGAAAGGACTCTTTTCTTTCTTGTATCTTTTTGTGGCATTGAAAAGATAACGCCTTTTGTTTTAATTTTCAATCGGTATTCAATGATATATTTTAGACCGTTTAATAATTTGACGAGGTTTTTAATTGGAAAATGCTTTTATAGTGTACATGAATTTTTGGATTATAAATTGTAATTTGTAAATTGCACGGTCATTTTAATTTATTATTGTGTGCCGAATCTCTCCCATTATCGACATGAAAATTATTGACATTTATAATTATTATTTTTATATAAGTTTTTAAATTTTATAGTGACATTTATTTTATATAATGACATAATTTTAATGGGATAATCTCTTGACGACAAGTTTGCTTCGTGTTTTTAATAAAACACGAAGCAAACGCGTCGTCAAGGGATTTAATTATCGCTTCCATAATTGGAAGCGATAATTTGACAAGGTATATCTCATGCCTTCGACTCATCCTTGAATATTGGTAACAACAGTGGGTGACAGATCACAGGTTTCCTTACATAACAATGTTATAATGACAGGTCTATTATTACAGAAAATATATATAATTATATGTATATATTCTGACTACACGATACAGTAACGAATTCCTACAATAAATCAATATAAGGTCTCATAATAACATCGGATGAAATTACGTCTTGTATCTCCTTCCAAGTTAAGGAAAACTTCATTGGTAGAGAGAGATGGGTATAGATACAATGGTCGAGGGATTCTTACTGTATCGAAGACCATAAAGGAGCGAGTATGTGGCAATGGGCACATCCTGTGGGACAGTTGAGTCCAATAAGAGAAGGAGGCAGCTTGATGGGGCAAGCGAAGGACGGCAGCGATTAAATGATAAATGATTTTCTTTTGTAAGTAGGTTTGTACAAACACTTTTACACGTCAATCATATTTTAAAACTAGATGAGGTCGGCGTTTCCTATCTGACTAGTCTGAGAAGAAAGGCCGAAACAAACTCAGAGGTCACAGTCTCTTTCAAAGTCCAGATATAATCTTGGTCAGAGGGGCCATTCTCGTAATTTTAAGAACGTTCTCAGTCAGAAGGTCAATTCTCGTAATTTAAAACGTTCAAAATCTAGTCGTAGTCTCATCTCGGCGACAAACAAATGTCAAAATGTAGGGAAATTTGACGTTTTTTTACAGATTGAGACTAAGATCAGAACATTAAGGTTTTTAAGTTTATACTAAAAATATAAATGTAATGTAATGGATCAATGGTTGTCTGAATAAATGAATTATAGTATGTATTATTATTAGTGTCTCGGAGTCTCCTAACACAGGCATTACTTGCTTAACAGGAGGCTCCAATCACCAACTAATGTAAAACTCTTTGGTTCAGAAATAAATTTGATTTGATTTGATTTGATTAACGCACAAACTTTAACCATGAATTCGACACATGATTCTATACCCCGTAACGTAGAAATGTTTCGTCGATGATAAAAAAAAGCTGTTTCATAGAAACATGCAATTCCTACGCGGTCAAAATGCAATTTTTTTTTTATACAATTTGCGTACTTGTTAATATTTTCTTCTGTATGAAGCTGCTTCCTAACATGAACGTTTAATTGAATAGTATTAGAATTAAAACTTAGTCTACATTTGTTAATTTTTTATTTGTTTTTGTAAGTATATAACCATAGTATATAACCATAACTCCTACCAAGGTAATCAGATCCTCTCCATCCATTAAACCAGTACCGAACGTCCGAAACCGGACACTGAACCGAGGAATGCCACACTCCGTACATCAATAAGTGTCTTGCTCTCAATTATACCACGTATAGGAGACTATGGCCAATTTATGGCAACACACATTATTGTGGAGTAGGATTACCATCGGTTTGCGGGTGGCAGGAATTTGGTAGTAGCAACCTGATATTGATTGCGTATCAAAAGTGGATGTGTTGTGTTATTAGTCGCATTGCTGATTAATTGTAGAATTATTAGTGGTGGGTACTGTACAGGCTTGTCTGCCGAAGACGACCTCATATGATGCAGGCCGGCTATAATTTATGCGCGGGTGACATTCGAACGTTCAAGCTAGTGTCAAAGATTTTATTTAGGATTTTGGTTTAGAACAAGGAGTTGTAATTTAGACAGAAATATGTACATACGTTCTTACAATATAATATAAAAGGAGTCACAGTTGTTTGATTCCTCCCGTTACCTCAGAGAACTCTTCTAGCTCTTTTTAGCCGTTTAATAATTATATTTTTACCTACATACATTTTTTCTTAGGCCCAGATGGAGATTGTGGGATGAGCTGAACTCCTTTAATAAAGATTGGTCCTTGGCAGCTGGAGAGCTGGTGGGGCCTTTGCCCAGCAGTGGGACATAAACGGCTACAAAAACAAAAAATCTAAGATTTATACTGTCTTTTACCCTTTTTTTTTTCAGTCGAACTACTTCTATAGCTGGACTTAGGCGTGCCCCAAATGCCGCACATCGAATAGTCAAGTGAAATTTAGAACTTTAAATAATTATGAAGTGTATCTCACACATACTTACACTTTGACTTTAATACTTATTATCTGAAATCTGAACTTTTACTTTAAATATTCTAAAACAATAAAAATGTTGTACTAGCTGCGCCTCGCGATTTCAGCCGCATAAGTTTCGATCCCGTGGAAATATCGGGATAAAAAGTATCCTATATGATAATCCTGGTTATAAACCATCTGTGCGTCAAATTTCATCCAAATCCGTTTAGTAGTTTTTGCTTGAAAGAGTAACAAACATCCATCCATACAAACTTTCGCATTTATAATATTATTTGTAGGAAGTTATCACTGGTTCGAGGTGGCGTGGGAAAAAGTTCCTGAAAGGACTTTGGGGAAGAGTTTGTTCAACAGTGGGGAAACATTTTTTTTTTGTTAGCCTACATTGTGTCTTATTGCTGGGCAAAGGTATCCCCTTTTTCCTTCCAAACCTCGGGATGTCCTGTACGATCTTTGGCCATGTTGGTCCTGCGAACGTTACCAGAAGGTCAATTTTCGTAATTTAAAACGTTCAAAATCTAGTCGCAGCAGTGGCGTGCATTGCATAAAGGCATATATTACTATTATAAGTCTATACGTGAGGATTTGTAATTGGCTTTCGGGTGACTATGATTTCCTTTTGTGTTTGTTTTTATTAGCTGTAAGTCCTCCATGTACTAAAATAAAATAAAAAAAATATAAGCAGTGCCTACCTCGATAAATCACCATAAGCCTGTCAATTACATTTTAAGGTGTGTGCCCCACAATTAAGAAACTCATTAAATTATCATATCTACCAAACACAAAATCTGCAAACAAATGTCAAAAACTTGTCAAAATGTAGGGAAGTTAGAGGTATTTTTGACAGATTGAGACTGAGATGAGACTGTGAACGTTCTTTAAATTAAGAGAATTGCCCCTCTGTGTTCATTCATCTGTGCATATTATTGTGAAACTGTCTTGCTTTTGTGTGTGCAGATATAAATCATAGAATAAAACAAAGATATCACGTAAGAATTTATGCATCAGTGGAAAACGTGAAAATCTTCATTCATTTTCCTAACATAATTGCAAACTACTGATTATGTTACCTCCAAAGAATGCATAAAATCTAATCGCTATTCGATATGGTTACCTATTTTACATTGCAAAGAATCGTTCCTACTGTTCAAAAAAGTCTGATTAGCCTTTTTTCAACTCTGTAGTTTTCGGCTTCCAGTGTAACTAGATGCAGCTGAATACCAGTATTTTACATGACGCGACTGCCTGTCTGCCTTCCATAGCCCAGTTACTGGGTAACACGATGCCTCTTGGTATTACTGGTTGTTAGACTTTCGGGCTTCCGACTACCCGTAACGACAGTCAAAGATCTACTTATGGCAGCCGGTACCAACGGCTTACGTGCATTCCGAGGCACGGAAGGATCTCCATATATTATGAATGGTCACCCATCCACGGTCGATCTCGGCAAGCGAAGCTTATCTTTCGATCGACCAGTGCAGCTGGTATTATTAAGCCATGATTGCTCGAAAAAAAAACGTCTCTATTTCGAACAATGTATACGTTACATCACTGCAGTTGTTTGTAAAATATACTCGTTTTTCGGAACCGAAAACATTTTTACTCCAAAACGAACATGAAATTAAATTGAATCTAAGCCTAGGTACGGGAAACATGGTGAAAAGTATAAAAATGTATTTGAAACGTTGAAAAAAGTAGAACTTCACATCACTATGGGTGTATTTTTGTATCAATTTTATCAGTTGTAAATAAAGTAATAACTTGCATACTGTAGAAAAATAATTTTAGGTACACAAGGATTTAAAGATGTCAGCCGGAACTAAATACCACTGTACACATTTACGGCTGTTCACCTTGATAAAATTAAAGACGATTGTTCAAACGTTCCCCTGTCCTAGAAATTCATCATTCTCCTGCCCTGGGGGCCTAAAAAGGCCATTTTGGCAGAATCATAATAGGATAACAATACATGATTCATATTAAAAATCGTAAGATGGTCACAAACTGACAATTCATAATATGATCTGTGTGCAATTCATATCACAATGAAATAACATTTAAACTGTATAAATAAAAAAATTAAAAACCAATTTGATTAATAAAAACTGTAATGAATTATTATTCATTACAGTTTTTATTAATCAAATTGGGTTTTGGTTGGTTTGGTGTTTGTGTGTTTTCTTAAGTTTACACCAAAAATGAAATGAAATTTTACGAAAATTAGAGGAATTGCTAATGATCTGCTGGGAATTCCGAAAATGAATAGCTTTTAGAGGTATTGCTTAAAGTGACTTTTTTAGGCCCCCTTATCCCAAATTATTTGAGGTCGGCGCAACATGTCTTTTTCTTCCATACTTCTCTATTAGTCGTCATCTCAGTAGTCACCTCCTCTCTAGCCATTATCACCTTTTCACAGGCCCTTAATCGTTTCTCGGAATTCCTCAAAGTATTATATTTTAAATCAACCTGTATATTTCAGAAAAACTTTTAGAAATGTACAAAACTTTTGCTCTTTAAGAAACAGAGGTAATAGTAAAATAAACCGCCATCCTGTAAAGAAATACTTAGGTACACACCTATTACAAAGGAAATTCTCGCTGAAAAAGCGACGGAATAAATTGCACGGAACCCAACTATTTGTCTACCCCAAATGAGCTCTCCCAATGCGAACCTAGGCAAATTGTTTTATCTCTACCGAGGGAGGTGGCGGGAAGGGGATATTTTTGAAATTCTTGCTCAGTTTTTGTTGCAAACGACGCGACGTAGGAATAGGTCTGAGTTTAAAGTGCCATTTTTTTTTACTAGCCATTAATGTCCCACTGTTGGGCAAAGGCCTCAATATTCTTCCTCCATCTCTCTATGTCTAGAGCTACCAAGGACCAATCCTTATTAAAGGAGTCCAGCTCTACCCGCCATCTCCGTCTGGGCCTGCCGCGATTTTGTTTGCCATTCAGCGGGACCCACTGGGTCGTAAATTAGATCTATTGATCGCATGACATGCGGTAGATTTGTTCAGCCCAATTCTATTTAAGTGACATAGTTATATGTAGGTAATTTAAATAAATATAGGTAGTTAGTGAGGTACAACTTTTACTACGGGACCAACCCTGAAATCGTGAAAAAAAAATCAGTTGATCCATAGATTTATGTCCGCATGTAAAACGGGGTGAATAGGGATGCAGGGGTGAATCAGGACGAAACTTCAAAATGGGTTTTAACGTTGAAATAATATAGTTTATTATCAAAAAGTACTCTAATGGGTTTACAGCTTTTTAATTAAAGATTAAGTGTCCTTGTTAGCAACAAACTATATTATTTTAAAGTACTAATCCATTTTAAAGTATCGTCCCGATTCACCCCTGCATCCTTATTCACCCCGTTTTATAGGTATATTATAAATACATCAAAACAAAACTCAAAGTTTATAGTTAATACCAACTATGTATGGAAGAGCGGAGTCTCCTAATACAGGCTTTATTAGCTTAAAAGGAGGCTCCAATCACTACCTAGTAATGTAAGAAAACTTGTTAAAACTAATAAACATTTTTTCATTTCATTTCATTTCAAAACGTAAGTTCGTAAACGTAAAGAAAAAAAGTATTTCTTGTGACTTGTACAGGAAGACGTACGACGTACGTAAACGTAGTTCTCTGTGCAAAATATCATACCAATTTAATTAGGTTCCTTATCCGATTGAAATATGAAAATAGCAAGTTGTTAAAATACGATTGAAAAAGTCTTATCTCTTAACCCGTTGAATGCCGTAATTACAGACCCAATTAAAAAGCCATTGTGTCTCGCGTGGATCTACGTTCTGGTATATGAAGGGTTAAACGTTATTCAACATATCTCATATACATATTTACTAGCATAATCAGATGTTCCTACTGCTGGGACACAGGCCTCCTCTTGGTGAGAGGGAGTGCCAACACGCGGGCCCAGTGCGGGTTGGTAGATGTCACATTTCTTCGAATTTTTGGTTCTAGGACATGCCGGTTTCCTCACAATTTCTGCCTTCACCGTTATGTGAGCAGTGGTGATGAGGTAATTTAAACATAATAAAGCGGCTGTCTGGGTTCGAATCTACGACCTGCAACTCAAAAGTCGTGGCTGTTGCCACTGGCCACCACCGCTCTCCATATCTATTATTGCTACTGAAAGAAATAGTTCAAAAACTACTTAAACCTTGCTCATCCTACAAAACCAGACAACTGAATCCTCAATATTCAAGCACTATATAGTCATATCAGGCATTTAGTGTCACACACAATTTGATTCGGCTGGCGCTCGACTAATAACAGCGCGGTGTGTCGGCTAGATTTGCATTTTACAATAACGTATATTTGAATATGAACGACATGTGGTGCTAGGCTGGCGTGTTTGCGTTAAATAAGGAATGATTTTAGCTAACAAGTCGAAGGATTTGTTAATTAAACTACCTATAGTGTTCATTTTCGTCTCATCATTGCTGCCTGTCTCGAACTGATTTACACGATTTATTAAGCAAGTTATGATACAGTTTTAGTTTTTTCAAAATTGGCCCCAAGACTCTTTTGAGTTTTCCCGCTATTAGTTTCTGACTGCTTTAATTAAGGGTGCACGCGTTGTCACGCGTAGTGTGCGTCGTCTGGTCTCGTCGACACGCGTTATCGGCCGTTGAATAACTATGGTATGGAAGCTTATTGACAGACATGTTCTTTATATGGCGACATTTATACGCCGTACCGTAAAGTACCCGTGTCGTGTACAACGGGCCTTGTAGTTTCGGATTTGGCCATCCGCGCAAAGTTTAAAATTCAACCTATAATAATTTACCTACGTTTGAAATAACACTACTTAGTGGAATGAAATGCATTCAGAAGTATTCTCTGAAAGCAACAGTATCTTACAAACCCTGTATTTATTTAGAATTCTATTTATAGAATTTCACAGGCATCGGCTTATCGCTAAAATTAGAAAGCAGAACTCTACGACTAACAGCTTTCGGTAGCAGAAATTGTTAGGCACGATGTTAGTAATATTACTTCTGGTCGAGCGAAATCTTTCACACGGGAACTGTATTTATAAAGTCTTTTGACCGCGACTCCATCTGTGTGTATATTGTATTTCATAATTTTCTAATACAAATATCCGGAGTAAAAGTAGCCTGTTTATTTATTTATTTATTCTCACACTGGAACGCCATACGGCAATTACACCAATGGACTGGTTGTCAGACTTTCGGGCTTCTGACTACCCGTAACGACTGTCAAAGATCCACGAATGACAGCCGGGACCAACGGCTTAACGTGCTTTCCGAGGCACGGAGGGGTCTCGGTATGTAAAGATGGTCACCCATCCACAGACCAACCGCGGCAAGCGTAGCTTAACCTGACCGATCAACCTGTGCGGCTGTTATTATTTAGCCACGGGCCCCTCATGGGCCCTATGTCCTTTTCCAACTTCTAGGCTACCTATCTATCTGTCTCCGGCCACCATAAGAAGGGGTCTGCGGGCGGCGAAATTGGGGCCGTGTCGTCGTTCGAGCAGCCAGGCCCAAAGAGGTGGTACGCAGTGTGCGCGTCCTAATGGAAGGACTCGTGGTTGTGGGATTGACCGCACTTGGTGATGGGGCCCGCTATGCATGGCGGGCTGGTACTAGTCGGGGGCGCGGCGAATGCACAAGTATCTCCCGGGCCCCCGACTCATGGTACTAGAAGGAACAGTGGGGTTTTAGTCGGGGGGAGACCGACATAACCCTCCGTTCTTCCCAGAAGGAGGGTATCCATGAAGATTTCCAGGCTACCTATCTGTCAAATTTCATAGCGATCGATTCAGTGGTTTAGGCGTGAAAACGTAACAGACAGAGCTACCTTTGCATTTTTAATTTTAAGTATGCTTTTATTTATTCTGTAGTAGGTACGCATACATGTAGTGATGGAAGAATGTTTTCGAATTGATACAGATTGTTTCCAGTAAGGGCTGATTTTTCAATCGACAGTGATAATTTTTATTCGTGGAATAAAATTGTCGTCTGACAGATTTGCATGAAAAAACTGTCAAAAATTCATACAATTTATTCCTCGCATGAAATTATCTGGCGTTGGAAAAATCAGCCCTAAATCTTTTGTTAAATATTAATATTGTTATTTAATTTAATTTTTTCTTTTGTGCAGAGGGTGATTTTTACTAACACTAGTTAATAAGTTGTTTTAATATTATGTTACTAACACGGATTCTTTGATCCGAAATAAAAATCATTATTCTTTTTAGTTAGTTTATTTTCTTATATGTTTTGAATGGATGTTGTTATCAAAATACCGATTTCTTATTACGATTTTTTATATTTAACCACAGCTGGTTATGTGAAATCGAATGCCTCAAAGCTGCGCATTTCTCAGTTTTTTTTATTTCCCCCGTCACCCCCGTATCGTAACTCTCCCTCAAACATGGGAACCGTTCATGGCAGGCTCGTTTGTGACGCATCATGGCGTCATTAGCCAAGAATTAAGAAGACATTCCACGGTGATATCCCTATCCATCTCTCTGGTAATCTGTCCCTAACATCGATGGGGGTGATAAGAATCCCCTTATATAGGGGAAGGTAATTTATTGAAGCAGTCAGTAAGATTTTTTCAGCCAGTTTCAATTTAAATCCAATTATCACTATTACGGCCATCTTTGTTGCGTGACACATTCATAATTAGAATCGCTTTCATTTTGAAAATAGGACAAAATCCATTCCTCATTTGTTTTGAAAAAAAAAATGTCTGCTCGACGACTATTCTACGCATTGTATATTCTATATCTTCTATAATCTACATCTATAATAATCCATAGATATTATAAATTATAGTCGCTTTTCGTGTCTGTCAATTTTGACGCGGTTGATGTTACTTAGTTTTTTTTTTCATCTGTTATCGCGTCGATGTTACTGGTACTGCTGATGTATACTAATGCGGGCGGAACTGCAGGCATGGCTAAGCAGTTAATTTATAATCAAACACTCACTGAAAACGAACCTTCAGGATCTAGTCACTTCATTGGAATCTTCCTCCAGGCAAAACTACGTACAAAAAGCACTTAAGTGCGTCGTATATCTTGATACGTACGTAACCCGAGTGCGTGTAAACGCTGCGTATGAAGTGACGGCCGCGCACTTAAGAGCTTAGCTGACGATTTGATAATACGCGTCTTAACCCGCCCGCATAAGATGATCAAGCTGTGACCTTAGAGTGGGAGAGGGAATTTATTCATTTTCAGAAATGTAATTTTCATATTTCTATTAAACGCTACGTCAGCATAATTAAATGGCATAATCTGCCTACAATATTCCCACTGCTGGGACACAGGCCTCCTCTGGGTGAGAGGGAGTGGGCCATAATCCACCAGGCGGGCCCAGTGCGGGTTGGTAGATGTCTTCGACAATTCGAAGATATGTGACATCTACAACAAGGAAAACGGTAGTTCTAGGACATGCCGGTTTCCTCACGGTGTTTTCGTTCACCGTTTTGAGAGCAGTGGTGATGAAATAATTTACACAAAGTAAAGCGCCTGACTGGGTTCGAACCTACGACCTACAACTCGTAAGTCGCGGGCGTTGCCACTCTCTACGTTAGCTAAAATATACTAATTAAAACAATAATTTCCAACGCTCCGCTCCCCACCCTGACCTATCCTTACATTACAGCCGCGACAGGTTAAATAGATGCGAATTCGGTATTAAAACGTATTTTCTTGTAATGTCCTTAACACTGTAGGATTATGGAATTAAGTGCGGTAGAGGGCGCCACTGTTACATATAACTGTGATCATTGGATCCTTTGTGAGGCGCCTGCGACTTATTCATGGCGAATCTCGAAGGTTATAAGTGATTCGAATGTCTTTATTTACACATACTTTTTGGCTTTGAAAATGACGTTAAAGTCACTAAAAATATTTGGCTTGACTACACACATACATACACATTCGTTGAAATTTTTTGGGTGCGTCTCATAACGTATAAACTCATTTGGTCTAATTTCATTTTATTATCGTTCATAAGATATAATCAACGTGAGATATACCAACTGTTGATATAATTTCTTTACATATAACATTTATTTATTCTAAAACTTAATTAGTATAATGTTGTTTGATATAACGTTTATGTAATCGAAAATCATTTGGTCTAACGTTTATTATGTATATTGTTTATTTAATCGAAAATCATTAGGTCTAACGTTTAATATAACCCCAAGGTCTAACATGTCTCGATTTAGTAAAAAGGCAATGAGAACTTAGGATGCAAGAGCGAGCGAAGCGAGCTCGGGAATTGGGGCACCCCGACTCGGACAGGTTAGGTTCGAAGGGGATGACGGGGGCTCAAGTGAGCGAGCGGAGCGAGCGAACGAGCCCCCGTCATCCCCTTCATGTTAGGTTCCTTTAAACCCTGCAGACAGAAATAGGGGCCCCGCGAAGCGGGGCTCCGTCGACCACGCCTTATTATTATTATTATGCTAAATAAAGTTATGCTTACAAAGAATAAAACAAATAAAATATACTTTTAAGTATTTATTAAACAAAATAAAAAGTTATTGTTTTTTTTAATTAATATAATAATTGAATTTTTAAAGGAATATTTCAATGATTATTATTTAACTGAGCAAATTACCTACGCACACTAAATGACAACTAACAATAAATTTTGTTGAGCTACCCACAGGCCATAAAAATAATACTAAATAAACTAACCACCGTGTCTATGCAATTTTGCTGTGTGTTTTTAAGTAGGCGTTTTCATCATATTGATAGACCAAATAAGTTTTATATCTTTTGAGTGGTATATCAAACGATTTTATATTTAATGTATGTTATGTCAAACGATATTATATTTAATGTATGTTATGCTTATAAAAATTAGGTCTTTTAAAATTATATCAATCGTTCATTATATTAACTAATCGTTATATTAAATAAAATTATAGGTTCCGTTGTTATATGTTGTTAATATTAGAGATTTTGTTGTTATATCATCTATTACTTACCCAAATTTTTTAGTTCCGTTTTTCTTCGCTTTTAGCGGTAAACCTATTGTAATTTTAAGAACATCTGCTATCAGTCTCAATCTGTCAAAAATACCTGTCCTCTAATTCCCACGGGATCGAAACTTATGCGGGAATTCGCAGATGTCAATGACATTGACATCTGCGAATTTGCCAGTAACGTCCATCAAGTCAATACCAATTAAGGACCTACATACATAAATGAGCCTATCTTAACATCCATTTAAGACAAAGGTCTGTAACGATAACGCGTTCATGTTAAATATAATAATTGTTCTTTGTAGGGTTCAGAGACAATGCATAGTGATCGGGACGTGACTATGTGCACGCAGGTTAGACCCTGTAGATCATAATACGTTTTAATGTTAGACTATTAATGGATGATAAGGACTTCCGGTGGTATATGGGTTATTGTGTCTGGGCTTATTTGTGTCAGCGTGATGAAATAAAGATAGAACAGAGTTAGAGGTAAGTTGGTCGGCCAGTTTATAGAAGTGGTGAAAGAACATTGCTTAGGGAAAAAAATTGTTACAGCATCTTCATGGATTTGTGAGGTCTTGTTGATGAGGCCCGCTAGGCATGGCGGGCTGAACCTGCACCCTAATTGCGTAACACACGATCAATCGGAATCTGAATCATTTTGAAGCAAACTGCTAATCCATTGCTTCATAAGGTCGAAAAATTTGTCTGCTCAACACGTAAATAACGCAATGAATGTTGTTGAACTGTCAAAATGAAATCGATTCCGATTGATCGTGTGTTACGCAATTAGGGTGCAGTTGGGGGTGCGGCGAATGTACAAGTATCTCCCGGGCCACCGACTTATGGTACTAGAAGGGCTAGTGGGATTTTAGTCGGTAGGTGTCCGACATTACCCTCGTTTCTTCCCAGGTGGAGGGAATACATGACGAATTCCAAAAGAAGATTAAACAATACTTAGGTCTTACAGCCTTTGCACACCTTTGCGTTGAGATGAACTTACACTACTTGTAAGTGTCGTATGATTTTTAAACTAATATAGGGTCTATTCAAACTACCTATGTATTTCATTAACATCTTAGAATAAAATGGTAGACCATCTATTTGTTCCCTCACTTCATTAAACGGAATGATAAACCCTTTGTGTTACGTCCAATTATGCGCTAATTTTACAAGGTCCCTACCAAATTGCAATACAAAATATTAGGTCGGTTTTCATTAAGAATGATTCGACCCTAGACCAACACAAGCACTGATCATCTAATGTAACTACCATCCCCGCGATTATCGTTACAACCAACCCTATCAAGAAAGACTATAAGGATACAGCTTACTCACGACTCCTAGACCCCAAAACTGCTAATATCACTAATATATTTTATGTTAGTCTTTAAGGAGATGCTTCTACGGTATTTCTCAGTTTAAAACTGTTTTTAAACTTTAAAAAAATTGCAGCTCCTTGTCAGTGACTTCGTCATGAAAACATTTGTCCTCAAATAAAACATACCTTTTTTTCTTTCTTTTTTTTTGTGAGTAGTTCCTCATGGATACCCTCCGTCTTGGAAGAGCGGAGGGTTATGTCGGATTCCTAACGACTAAAACCCCACTGTTTCTTCCAGTACCATGAGGTGGTGGCTCGGGAGATAGCCGCACCCTCGATTAGTATCATCCCGCCATACCTAGCGGGCCCCATCACCAAGTGCGGTCGATCCCACGACCGCACGTCCTTCCACTAAGGCGCGCATACTGCATGCCAGCTCTTTGAGAAATAAAACATACTTAGATGAACAATGACTATCTATGACCATGACTATCTGTTTATGACTATGACTGTTTATTTATTTTTTTTTTTTCAATAAAGGAGTATTAAATACTCCTTATACAAATAGTCAAAACAATAAACAAAACAGGATGTCAGCCGTATGACGTTTGTAAAAATTCAAAATCTGTCCCAGTTTTTGCTTTTATTGATAAATATAATAAGTAGTATATTTAAAAGTTTAGAAACACGCACAGGGTGTAAAAGTGAGTGTGATAATACGTGTATCCTATTAAGTGCGTATTTAATCAGTGAGGCGAAGATATAGCGTTCAATTCCCAGGCAAGTTTAATGTTATTGCTTTTGGCGAAAGGTCGCCACTTCCAGTATAAGTAGGATTTATGGAAAATACTTTTACTTCGACTTTGATTAAAATGTGATTTACATACTTAATTATATTAATATAAGTACTTATGGGCAGGGATGTTCCTGCCACCCTGTATAATGCATTCTACCTAGATTACTAGACACAGAATTTAATTGTATTGTGTACCAACCTACGACCCAATACATGCAAAAACGCAAGAAAATTAAATTTTCGGGCAAACTTTGCACAAAACCCCTAAAACTGTTTATACATATATCTGCTATACGTCACTTTTTATATTCTAATGGCCGCCACTTCATTACACGCCAGTAAATTGCTGTCTAAAGGCCTCAATTTCAGGCCGTTATCCTGATGGCCTGATGATCGTATGGCCTTATCTTGTGGGCCAGGCCTTTGTAGGCACCGCGCATAAATTTGCAAAATGATCGATTGAGAGCAGTTGGGCGTTTTTGCTCTGTTCGTGAGGGTAGATTGGAGTTTTAACGTCAGTGGAATATGTTTGATTGATCTTGGGGAGTGATTAGGAAGCTGATTTCTAAGTAAGAGTTTGTAATAAAAAAATCTTTAAGTATCTATAAATCGACTAGGGTTTTAAGTGTCTTTCGGTTTGAAATATCTGTGAGTAATTTTGCACTAAGACTTGGTTTTTTTAATGGTGTAGCGTTGGTACTCTATGGTGAGTCACCATAGAGTAGTTGGTGACTTGACATGTCATAAAACGTCAGTGGCTTTTCTCAATAAAAAATATATTTTCTTCAATTAATTATATCGATTCAATTCATATTCCTTGTACAAACATTCACCTTCCATCGTAAATCTTATATCGTGCTTCTTATATATGTGGACTTCATTATACTAAAAATATAAAACCTTATAACCCATCATCTATAATTTGTGTCCCATACTTTCCCACATCAATGGCAAGATTAGATTGTGAAACTATTATTATTTATGTTAGGGTTCGCTAATTTACATTTTTATTTAATTAAATTGAAACGCAAAATTACTAGTTTCCAGGTCAGTATTGTCAGTAACTATTTGATTCGAATATTTCTGTATTGACAACACTTTAGTTTGACAATTAGTCGTTGGATGCTTCTGATTGGCTAATCAATCTGCGGCAAGAACATTGTCATCTGTGGTGAGTTGACGACATTGAATCGTTAACCAATCACAGAACTCGATTTTACCGCGGAAATGGAAAAAAACCTGCAAGGCGGGAAGAGGTCCGTTGAACATTCTGACTCGAGCTGTTGGTGGGAAAAAAGGAACAAAGTTGTGTTTCATGTTATTTGGATTTTCCTCAGTACTTACCTAGGCATCCTGAAAGTCTTAATTTAGTCCATAGTCTCAGTCACAGAGCACTTCATAATACCGGTTTCAGTAATATTTTATATTTATTACAAGCGTGTGTTGTGCTACTGCAGGCCAAAGGCCTTCCACTTTCCACTTTTCTTGGTCTACTGTGATTGAGAGCCAATCCTTTAAGAAGGAGTCCAGCTCATTTTGAATCTGGCCCTGCGTAATAAAATAATCCAATAAACTCATTTTAGATATGTTGCACACGAAGAAAATGTAAGCAAATTTAAAACAGTCTGTACCTACTTTGATAGAATCTTCATCCATAGAATGTATCGCAAAGCA
Source organism: Apamea anceps (assembly GCA_951799955.1). NCBI lineage: Eukaryota > Metazoa > Arthropoda > Insecta > Lepidoptera > Noctuidae > Apamea > Apamea anceps. Next base: position 2,204,679 of record OX637518.1, read on the forward strand.
AAAACATTGAAATCAAACACGAAAGTTTTACTACTGCAATAAACTGTTCATATTCCTGTATCCTCAATCCCAGTATATCAAGGGTATACAAACCTACCCCGAGATATATTGGCTCTAAAATGGAAGACGATGTTTATAACATTTACGCCTAGAAATAAGCCTAGGCCCAGACATCTGACAGTATCTAGAACTAGTCATAAATCAAGTCCTGAGCCTCGGACACAAATCCTCCTGGGGACAAATTAAAATGAATATGTTTTTTTGCATTTTTGAAGTATGGTCCAAGTTGACACTGGTTGTTATGATAAGGTTATTTACTGTCAGACAAATAATGAATAAAACTGGCGAATATACTAACTATTTAGTGTGATTTTAGTTTAAAATCTTTATAGGTTTTCTTGGCTTGGTTTTGTTTGGCGTTTCCATAAAAATCAACAGTTGAGTCTACTTTCACGATACATCTGAAGGCCAATTCTCGTAATTTAAAACGTTCAAAATCAGCGACAAACAAATGTCAAAAACTTATCAAAATGTATGGAAATTTTAGGTTTTTTTGACAGATTGAGACTGAGATCAGACTGTGAACGTTCTTAAAATTACGAGAAATGCCCCTCTGTGTTCATTATTGTGAAACTCTGTCTTGCTTTTGTGTCTGTCTCTCTTTAAAATTACGTTTCAATTAAATAAAGCTACTTCTTTAATCATTTCATCAGAAATTTTTGATTCGAGTTCGATAAATTTTTGATTTTCAGACTAGCTTCGTTTCATCTCGTTTAACTAAACTGCATTTACGAATTATTTGCCAAAAATGTAAACAAATATAAGTTTATGGAAAAATAACTTTAATTCCTACACAATAAACTTCAATTTACGCTACAGCTTCAAACATTTTTGTAACATTTTCAAGAGTGCTAGTTACTTTGAAACCTACTCAATTTCCATTGAAATAAAGTTGATATTTATTTAACTTGAAATAACATCAATTTGAAACATAAAAGTTTTTATAGACTTTACGTAGGTATTATATACTTATGTACCAAAGATTCTGACTGCAACTCTACTCCTTCAATTTCACCAGCGACCAAAAAGTTCTTACACATAATTTCACAACATAAAGCTCTTATAACTTACACCACACCACAGATATTACTTGGTCCGCTCTGCGTTAACAATACAACACAAAATGAAAAACATCCGCACGGCGCGCGGCCGCCATTCAGAATGATATCGTTGCATTTATATGCAGTATATTCTTTACAATGTGCACTATATTAATGGGCTAGTTAGGAGGAAAATAGAGGGTAGTGTATACTTGTCAGTTTAAGAAAATCTCGGGAATAAAGACTTCTTTGAAGAATAGTTCAGGATTATTTTTTTTTTGTTGGTCTAGTGGTCGCAAGCGGTATTGGTGAGCATGAGGTACTTGATTGAGGGTTTGATTCCCAGGTCGGGCAAAATATGGGTTTTTCTGTCAGTAGCAGCCCGGAGTCTGGATGGTGACAGCAGCAGAGACCAGGGAGGGAGTGGGCCGTAATCCACCTCGTGGGCCCAGTGCGGGTAGGTTTTTGGTTCTAGGACATGCCGGTTCCCTCACGATTTTTTCCTTCACCGTTTTGAGAGCAGTGGTGATGAAATCATTTACACAAAGTAAAGCACCTGTCAGGGTTCGAAACTACGACCTTTGTACATTTCGTAAGTCGCGGCTGCGACCCCTGGGGAACCACTGCTCTCACAAAAAATACTGTAAGAGTCACATTTAAAATATATAATTCAAGTTTAATTCCCCAGAATAAAACGATTCGTTTGTCTTTATGCAGGTTTTGACATTATTTGAAGAAGAAGAAGGGATTATTTTCACTTTGGAGGGATCACTTTGCGTAACTTTATTAAAAATCGATTCGTCGGATAAACTTTGAAGATGTCACAGAATGGGAAGTTCATTGAAGCGTTTAGAGAGGAAATTATTAAAAGTTAAACTTTAGTGGTTAAGTCTTTCAAACTCTTAACTCTACTTTTACATAAAGGAGTGTTTTCTTCTTTCCTTCCATAATGCCATATGGTAGGTGGAAATAAATTGAAATTATTCTTTCTTTCCTATACGAGTATATCTCATCCCGTTACACGGGATAAATTGCGTATCATACCAAAAGTAGGCATGGCTTTCATTTTGACAGTTCAACGACATTCATTCATTCAAAGCACATCAAGCCGTTGATCTGGGCTGTCATTCTGGATCTTTGACATTCGTTACGGGTCATCAGTAGCCCGAAAGTCTGACAACCAGTTTTTTTTTTATTTAAAAAAAAACGTTGCCCCACACTAGGAATTACTCCTGTATCGTGGGTGCATTTACAAACATTTAAACTCACATACACAAACTACCTGTAGGCAATACAAATATTTGTTCCGTGCGGGAATCGAACTCGCGACAAGCAGCGTAGCAGTCGATCGCTCAGCCACTGCGCCAACCGTGGCAGTAACTGGGTTGTAGAGATCAGATAGGCAGTCGCTCCATGTAAAATACTGGTATTCACCTGTATCCGGTTAGACTGGAAGCCGACCCCAACATAGTTGGGAAAAGGAAGGCAGCTGATGAGTTAAATTGTTCTATGCTACTTTGTTGGCGTCAATAATGCCAGTTATGGAGGAGTGTGTTTGGGTGGAATAGTTGGTTTTGCAGCCTTTAACTATGTATATACTAAAGGTAAGGAAAAAAAAATTAAATTAAAAATTTAAAAAACCCCCAACACAAAATAATATAATTAGTATGAATGTAAAAAGCCTAAAATAATTAAAAAAAAAACTATTGATAAAATAGCCAGAAATAGAACAAAAAACGTATAAACGTGAAACCCTATAAAAACCCTTAAAATTATGACCCTACGTCCATGGCCATCTTGGATTTGAAATTTATCATAGTGTATAGTATTCTACTAGTCAAGCCCTTTTATTTGATACCCATATTGAGGGAGTTGTGAAAAATATGTAATCCGCCATTTTGTGGCGGCGGCCATCTTGGACCGATTTTCATCAAACATAGCTAAGAACACTCCCGACACATTCACCTTTCAAACAAAAAAACACACACACAGAGAGAGACAGACACGTTAAACTTATAACACCCCGTCGTTTTTGCGTCGGGGGTTAAAGATAAAGATATGATTGATTGATTGATACTCGTGCGTTTAACCTCTTTCCAACCATTCCTTTCTCCGACGTTTCCCCAACACGTGAGGCCAGTATATTCGCGTGTGACCCAACAGTTACCGTGGTATGAACATACGACTGAGTTGTCGCAACTGCTCCACTTATGTTTAGTAATTATGTGCCTGCGCACCACTGCTAGATGTGCTAACTAATCCAAACGGCTAAGTTTTCTATTCAGAATGTGACTTTCCGGGAATGTGAAGATGAGATTTTGACACTCACAAGCTAAGATAAGTTGGTATGGTGCAGTAGGTATTAATCCATCTTCCAAACCAATCTCTAAGAATGTGAAATGATCAAAAGTCTACCTTATAAAAGACTTAGATAGACTTTTTTTTCATAGAATTGTAAGGTCAAGAGGTTACCTTTTTCTAAAGCTAATGATATATAAAGCCTAGTTATGGTTGCAGTATTGATTGTAAGCCATAGCTGACTTTATTCCTACAGCAACTGGGCCCCAATTCACTATGAACACTTAACAATTCCTTACTCGAAACCACGCAATTCCTTAACAAATCCCGCCAATTTCGCGTTCATTTCACATAGTTTCGTTCATTGTGTCATAGAGAATAAGGCCCCGGTTCGTTTATGGTTCCATGGGCACCTCTACTTACCCTTTCGAAAAAAGCAGTCATACTCGGACTTGTATAATTTAAAAATAAAATCCATGAAGAACATTATTTTTTCCCGCAAAAAATCCAATTCTGTATTTCAATCCAATACGTAGGATACGATTACGAAAAAAAATAAAAGTAGATTCTGACAAAAGTTACGACGGTTTATACATGAAATGCCCGTTGCTGGTAGCTCCCCCTGGATTCAATACCCAATATCAATAGTAACTTCTCCGCAATAATTTTGCGAAATAACCGCGTAGGTACTGTAACCGCCAATAATTTGTTCAACCTTGTCCGTTTTTCAGGCGGGCTGTAACAGTAATAGCCGATCTGTTGTTTGCGACACGAAGATTGGATAAACTGATCGATCTGACTTTGCAGTTGAGTTTAAATTGGAAGAAAATTTTCGCAGCTTAGTCTTTGATGTGTTATTTTGATTAGTGTAGCGGTATATAAACCCCTCTGTCCTTACAGGCCTCAGTGGCGAACTGTCACTAGTGTGACAGTCTGCCAAAAGGTCATTGTCACATATGACATGAGCGTACCAAAAGACACGGCATAGGCACGGTGGCTTATAAAATGTCGAAAATATAAAAGTTTAACCCCCAAGGGAAACCTTTTCAATAATCTGACTACAACACCCACCCCGACTAATTTGGACTGTGCCAACAGGTTTGAAAAAGTAGGTAAATCGGTTACTTACAAAATCTAAGGCCATACTAATTTTGAGCCTATCAGGGTGGATACATCGAATTGGCAAACTGCCTAGACGGACTTCATTACCTTAAAGGTGGCTGGGAAAAACTAGATGTAACAGTTAGACAACCGGGTGTGTAGCGTTAATTAGGAGAGGCTTATGCCCAGCACTGGGCTGCTGTATCCTAAGTCGAAAGAAGGTCGAATGCGTGCCCTAATAGCATATGCATCCAAATGAATTCACATGGAATAAGGGTTTACTAAATTAAAGAATCTCGTTTAAGTACGAGTATATGAGTATAACCCACATAAGGGTTAAACTCATTATTATAATACTCTATGAAATGACATGCTTGTAGGACCCCATTGAGCCCCATAATCCATGGCTGTCATCCTTCAGTAAATGTATTAAACATCCCCTGGATTTGCTCACGAAAGGGATTAAGGGGATGAACGTAAGTAATTGCACTGTTTTTTTTATTTAATTACAATGGTACGTGGGCGGAGTGATAAGTTTGGTTAAAATCTATTTTGGAATAAAATGATCGCAAACTGCATGGAACCTCCTTGTTCACAACTCTTTCGACTAAATTAAAATTTTCAGCCAGTACTGCCGGTTAGTTTTTTTCTTGTCAGCCATTAAAGAAAAACAACTGAACACGTTTTTGCAAAGATGGAGAAAAGTGAATTTCGTGTCGTGATTAAATATTATTATCATATTATGCCAATTTATTGGACCAATTTGACAAAATTTTACGTGAAAATTGACTGCATTTGGCTAAGAAGAAAATCCTCTTTCACCAAGACAATGCACACCTGTGCGATTGCCAAACTTCATGAGTTGCGCTATGAGTTGCTTTCTCAACCACCGTATTCGCCAGATTTAGCCCCTTGCGACTAATTACTGTTTCCGAATTTAAAAAAATGGCTTTGTGGGAAAATATTTGGCTCCAACGAAGAGATCATGCACGAAACCAATGCCTATTTCGAAGGGTTACCTAAGTCGTACTTTATGGAAGGGATCGAAAAGCGAGAGAAACGCTGGGTGAAGTGCATTGAGTTACAAGGAAACTACGTTGCAAAATAAATAATTAAATAAAAATGACTCCTTTGTTTAATTTTTAACCAGGCTTATCACTCCGCCCTCGTATTTTGATAGCCATGGTTTAGTTCTTGATGAGAAATTAAAGGCAGTCTGCTTGTGCAAACAACTTCCATGTGTTTTTTGTGAACAAAAAAAAAAACAATAAAAAATATTTAAGAACTATTATAAAATCATGTCAAATTAAAATTTTCACAAACACCTTGTCACAGGCTGCAGTAATTGCGTAATTTTGAAGACAAAAATAAATACCCTAGTCCTACTCTAAAATCTCACGGTGAAAATTCAGGTGAACTGAGTTTGAGGTGAACTGTCAATAGTGTCAATCCATAGCCCGGCCGGCGCCAATGACGCTGGGTCATACTGACCCGAGGCAACTTAAATCTGTCATTATTCTTTTTTACGCCGATCGTGCAATTTTAGCGTTTGTGCAGCTGGAAATATGACCTCCTTCTAACCGAACAGCAGGTATGCTAAGTGCAACGCCGTATACACAGCGAGATATACGTGCACCAACTCAAAACGGGTAAATAAGACCCAGCGTCATCGCTAGCGTAGTATTTTTGTGACATACTTTTATTAGGTCATTTAGTATTTGTTGTCAGTTCACCTTGTTGTTTTTTAAGTTTTTGTTAAACATGGCGCTGATAGATCACCCTGAAAGAATATTTGCGGTGTTAGAAGAGTCGGGGTCTGACGAAGAAGGGTCAAATGCTGCTTCGACAGTTGCGCAAAAGAGGGGGGAGGTCCTTCGAAGGTTCCAGGAACTCTCAGAAGATGTCAAATATGATCGTCTCAAAGGGATAAGAAGACATCGAATAATTGTAATGCATGCCAGATTTACATGTACCCAGATCATTTGATTCCGTACTGCATTAATAACAGTAGTTCTATGTCCCTGAATGAGGAAGTAGAAGACTGATTTGTTACTATTATTATGATAAGAAGTTTGTTTGTTCTCTATTTTATTATTTATGATTATTCATTTATATTATTATTTAGAAACAAAAAATTTAGAAAATATTAATGTTATGTTTTCAGAGTTGATTTTGCATGTGGTATTAAGAAAGCTAGTAAAAGTTTGAATTATAAAATATTTGGTTTTTTTTTTTTTTTACTACATATGCAAAAAAAATTCTTGTATAATGAATAATTATTATAGACAACTTCTTTAATTTCATGACAATTACTCGATGACCCGGTGTCATCGTTGGCGTAATTACATACGAGTATGTTCACTTCATTTGCCCCGGGCCAGCAATATGACATTTACTACTGAAAATTTGTTTTATCAAACATTTTTAAATTAGATGAGGTCGGTGTTACCTATCCGACTACTCAGAGAACGAACACCGTAACAAACTCAAACGTCTCTCATAAAGTACTGATATTATCTTGGTCAGATCATGTGAAGACCATGCAGATTAGACCTGATGATGTCCTGGTACCATATTCTCTATGACACAATAAACGAAACCGCGCGAAATGAACGCGAAGTTGACGTGATTAGCTAAGGAATTGACGTAGTTTAGAAGTAAGGAAGCATTGCGTGGTCCTGGTAAATTAAGGCCCTGATGTGAGATGTTTTGACATCATGCCGACACATGAAAAGAACAACAACGTAACAAACCAAGATCTAACATTAATTACTGTTACCTACGTAAATATAATTCTTAGTTCAAAGAATCGAGAAAGTACAAATAACTCGAGTATTGTTTCTGCCCTTAACTTCATTACAGAAGAACAATTATTATGTGAAAGTTTGTCTATGGCACGTGCCTCGTTTAGACGCACTCGTCAATTGTACTCGACTGCCTTGTTTCATGGTAGAGTACACTTGGATGCGGGAAAAGTGTGTCTATTGTTCGCAAAAGTAGTGACAGTACAATGGTGAAATAGTAATAGATCAATTCGTAATGTCTTTTTGTTATTGAGCGTGATTTCGAGTTATATCGTTTACATTTTCACGACGCGCTTTTATGCGTATTTACCTTCAATTTTTCGAGACTTTTAAAGTAGCTAGTCAAATTCTGTGTAGATATACAAGGAACTAGCAGCACTCCGCTGTTTTACCCGCGTAAGTTTCGATCCCGTGGGAGTATCGGGATAAAAAGCATCCTATGTGTTAATCCTGATTACAAACTATCTGTGTACCAAAATTCATCCAAATTCGTTCTGTAGTCTTTGCGTGAAAGAGTAACAAACATCCATCCATCCATCCATCCTCACAAATTTTTGCGTTTATAATATTACTTTAATACACTGGTTTCTATACTAAATATTTAAGATGTCTTAAGAAAAAAAGCTTAAAGAAGTGATAGGTGTCAAATTTCGCATATACCTACAGTGGCCTCCAAAAGTTAGTGGACATTTTTCCACTTTAGTGCTGCCTTATTATGATTTAAAAAATAATAATAATCAGGTGCTCCTAAGGGATTACTTGATTATATTTTATGATAGGTTAAAGGTAGTTGAATTAGTCAATAAAAACGTTATAGCAGTTCAAACTTTTCGATAACTAGAATTTTAAATCATAATGTGGTGTGTCACAGCTAAAATTGAAAAATGTCAGCTATCTTTTGGAGGTCACGGTAGCTAGTTTTAATATCATGTGATCTCTAAAAACCAACTAATAATTCAGCTACCTACCTTTTTTCAATCTTCTCATGGTTTTTGCACGCAAACGTAAACTCTATTATTATAATCAAGATCTTAAATCAAAACGTTTGACCCAAACCCATTATTCTCATGATGTAATCCATTGAAATATCAGAGATAAACATTTTTTTGTACTGAACGAAAAAACAAAACTAGTTTCAATGCAATGACGTGACCCAATGACTCATTTAAAACAGCTGTAAGCATGTTTACTCATTAAAAAAACTGTCAGATTTTAAGGATCAAAATCAAGAACAAAATATTTTATTTCACATAACCATACATACGACGAATTGGAACCGTGCACCTGCCCGGTTCCAATTCGGTTCCTATCGAGAAGAGCCGGCAAGAAACTCCACAGTTACTCCTAATAATAATTGTCTTTTACAATGTTTTAAATAGGTATGGGAGGAGTGTGAAGGCCTGTCATCATCATCACTAGCCCACTGCTGGACAAATCACGTGATTTTCGACTACTCTCATCCAGCTGCTACCAGCTACGAAGATCGTGGCTACACCTAGCCTGAGAGTGTCTTATGCCAATTGGGGGTCTGCTCATTGCCCCTTGAGCTTCCCTTTCCTTGGGACTAAAGGAAGCATGGGCTATATAAACCATCCCTTTACCCTACCGAGAGCCATTAGTAGAACAAATACAAAATGGCCGAAGTCCGGCTTACTTTAGATTATCTTTTGTTTGATTTGATTATAATCACATTAATTACGGGGATACGTGCTGACTATAAATAAAATAAATCTTTATTGTCTTAGAGATAGATTTAATGTTATTATAAATACTTTGATACACCGAAATTAACTTAAAAGGTCAAGGTTTAAACTTTATATTTTGTACTAGCTGTGCCCCGCGGTTTCAACCGCATAAGTTTCGATCCCGTGAGAATATTGAGATAAAAATATCCTATGTGTTAATCCTGGTTATAAACGATATGTGTGTCAAATCAGTTCAGTCGTTTTTGCGTGAAAGAGTAACAAACATCCAACTATTCAGCCATCCTCCCAAACGTTCGCGTTTATAATATTATTAAGATAGTATGTAGAATTGCTCGGGCTGTTAGCTAGCATGAATCAGAGATTATGCTAGCTAACTCATCTCTATCAGATCACTCAGTAAAGCAGTTGAGTCACTGAGCACGGAATTGCCTAAATCCGTCTAAGTACATTTGTCTGCTTAAAGTAGGTATTAAATAAATAAATTGCCAACGTCGGTCTCCACAGAAGGCAGCACCTGCTACTTGCCCGACTGACACCGAACCCAAGACCTCGTGCTCAACAGTGGCACTTGCGACCACAAGACAATTAGGGAGTCCCAACAATGACGTCACAGTGTAAGTAAACAAACATTGACACAGTTAGCTTCGAAGTAGACACAGTAAATTACGTTTAATGAGTCATTTACAATCACGAAATCTTTTAACGACTCATAAAATCTGAGAAAGAAGCAATGAAAGTAGTACAAAACAAGCTTTTTTACGTTTCCTGTGACGTCACTATACCGGTTTTGGCGTCATTCGAAGTACGTGTAACTACATAGGAGAACTGGGGGCCTACTCCGAAGTGCAAAGTGCGAATGTTCGGATCGGACCGACACATGGCCGAACCGAATATTATTGAAAAATGCGAAAAAAATTCGGATCGGCTCAGTTGGGTCGGGACCATAGTCAATATTCGAAAGAGTGTAGGAGTGTAGGATCGGAACCGACCGAACCAAATAGTAACTTCGTAGCGGGAAACGGCCGAACATTCGGCCGATACTACTTCGGAGTAGACCCCCTGGATGCGCAAGGTGGAGGACAGGGTGTTGTGGCGCAGCCTGGTAGGGGCCTATGTCCAGCAATGGACTGCGGTAGGCCGAGTTGATTGACTGATTGACATGGGAGAAAATGAAAAAAAAAAAAATTATATGTATAACACAACTGGCTGGACTTAAACATAATTGGCGAAGTGTGAGTGCAGTACAGTCACGAGCACCAATATGTCAACACTCGGCAACTTACAATTGCGATTTTTTCGTGTTCAACGAATGCAACGTTTAAATACGACACATTACATAAACCTACGGGTTCGAACATTCTATTTTCGTAATAACATAAAATTTCATTAAAAAATAAAGGGGTAAATCACTTTTGAATAAAGCCGAGTGTATACATACTTTTGCTCGTGACTGTACACCACTGCCCAACTCACCGCAGATTAGAGGTTTGATGTAATGTTACAAACGAAATCTCTATCCATATACCAATGTATCAACCAGCATAATTGCGTAACACACTGTTATTAACAATGGGCTTTATTTTCAACAAAATTCATTGCGTTTTTTTCGTTGTAGAGCAGACTCATTTTTCGAACATATGGAGCAATGGATTAGTAATATCGTATAAAATGATTCAGATCGAGATTCATAGTGTGTTGCAATTAGGGTGCTGAACTTTTCATCCTATTAATAATATAAACGTTAAAGTTTGTAGGGATGGATGGATGGATGGATGTTTGTTACTCTTTCACGCAAAAACACCTAAACGGATTTGGATGAAATTTGGCACACAGATGGTTTATAACCAGGATTAACATATAGGACAATTTTTATCCCGATATTCCCAAGGGATAGCAACTTATGCGGGTGAAACCGCGGGTCGCTGCTAGTATTCAATAAGATTGTAGGTATCAATAGGCTCGGCCCCTGTTACATGGATCTTAAACGTGACTGGCCAACTGGGTATAATAAACTACACCTCAGCTTTACCCTTCGGGGATTACATATACCTATGTCTTATGCTAAACACCGTGTTCCGGACGATATACACAAACTTTGATCATATGTTCAGACCATGAAAATAGGCATTTTTCACTATGGACACATTATTGAATTTTTATTTTTTGTTAATTTTCAGACAAACTTGACGTAAATCACCCGATATGCATGCCTCTTTATCTGTTTATCCGAAGCATTTGATAGAGTTATCGTTTTAATTGCGCTAAGCGGCAACAAAGGCCAAATTAAGACCCTTACTTTCTGCATGGCTCAATTAAATTTCATTAAATGAAATAACAAAGATCATTGTAACGAAGCCTTTTTAGGTAGTACCTCCTTTGTTTGATTTGTTTGTAAAAGCTATTTATTATAGAAGCGTTTGCCAAAGTTTATGGATAACGTGAAGACCACTGTGTAATAGGTATCAATTAATTACCAATTTGGTACGAAAGCTGCTGCCAAAACAACTGATTTACATTCACCAAAATGCGTCCATTTTGTCTGCACATAAATTATTTCTTAGAAACAAACCGATATTAGCCTAAACCATTTTTAATAACCATTAAATCAATACATTTCCATCGGGCTTCCTCCCTCAAAGTTCAAAAGAGTTTTTACTCAAAGTAATAAGGCTTCGCTTTTCCGGTGACGTCACAGCTCGTGAAAGACCAACGGCCATAAGATTATGTGACGAGTCGCAATTAGTCAATGACGGACTTGCTCTAAAAAGGAAGACGCAGAAGTTCCAGGTCATGATATTTTTTAGATGTAAGTACATAGTTTTGTATTTATTTATCCATTTATTTCAGCCCATATAAACACATACAATACAATATGAATATAACTTAAAAATACTATAAATACATACAACATTATAATTACACTAAAAACTAACTAACGCATACGAAGTGTCCGCGTATTGGTTTCCCAATACGCAGACACTTCGTGTCTCCAGACAATGGGTGCCTGAAGATGGACGGCGCCGCCAAGATCGGCTCAAACAGCGGATGTGACATGACCTGGCCGCGTACCGAGAGCTAGTTCGACGTGGCGCGGGAAAAAGTTCCTGGAAGGGCTTGGGGAAGGCCTTTGACCAGCATTGGGACAAAATAGGCTTAAAAAATAAAAAAGAACGGGCCTGCTCTTAACCTTAATCTCGATTGAGGTGAAGCGATACGATGAAGTGATCTACGATGGAACGAATGCCCAGAAGATGCCTGTTCACTCTTGCTTTGGAGGCTGACCGGTTATATGTGGAACTTGTTGAATGGATAAGCATAATCAGCCAATAATGTTTCCATTGCTAAGACACTGGCCTCCACTCTGAAAGGAACATGTCTTCAATAGTTTTGGTTCTTGGACATGCCAGTTTCCTCACGATATTTTCCTTCACCGTTTCGAGAGCAATGTCCAAATTCTATTCTCTATTCTTACTTTCAATGGTGATGAAATTATTTTCGCAAAGCAACCACTGATGATGTATTTGAAAGATAAATAATGTGTCTTCAATGTTTGAGCCATAATTATTGTGGCGTGAAAGCCATACGTGAACTTTCTCTGAAGGATTAAATTCGCATTAAGATTTAACAAACTTTGAGTAATCTGCTGAGTTCTTGGAAACAGCCACCTAAATATACAGTGTATTATAATATTCATAATCTAAATACAATACACAATATGAAACATCACGCTGTGCTTCAAAATGGGTATCCTAGACGTAGGCAAACAGGCTGCCAAGCTGAAATGAAGGTGACCGCTGGGCAACAGTCTCCATACGGGGATGCCTGAGGATGGACGGCGCCGCCGACGCCGGCCCAGGAACAGGTGGTGATACGACCTAAGATGCGTACCGCAAGGGCCCAACCCTTGCGGTATGCATCGAGGCGGCTCTAGAAAAGGATGCCTGACAGGATTTGGGGGAGGCCTTTGCTCAGCAGAGGGGCAAAGTTAAAAAAAAAACACAATTCGGCCACTGTATCATGGCCGGTCCGGGCAGCTGAATACCAGTATTTTACATGAAGCGACCTGCCTATTCGACCACACACACAACCCACCATTTCATCCCTCTCTTTATACGAGAGCATTATTTCCCCAGTGCAGCAGCGGACCTTCTACAAGTTTCCTTCATGACGTCATCTCTACGACTCAACGCATTTAGGTTAACGAGATAGATGTACATCTTTCAGCCAGCGCCCATTCTCTTTCTTTGGACAGTGTGAGAAATATGTGTCATCTTTGGATGCAAGTCTGTGCTGGATTCTTTTACGAATGAAATCTGGACATGGAAAAGCAAGAATATTATTTGAGTCAGTGTTAAAAGGGAGAGAAGTATAATCGTAAATCGTTGTTTATCTCAACATAATATTACAGGCGCTGTTTAATATCAAAATTTTAAATAGAAAAAGGTGCCTGGTAGAAGGGTCCAGAATTACTGCCGATCGATTCTGTAAAAATCTCAACGTGAAAAGTTAGGTGAAGTGAGCTTAGAGTGGACTGTCAATAGTGTCGTCGATCCTTAGTATTAGTTGGAATGACAGCTCACTCCACGCTCACTTCACCTAATTTTCACGGTGAGATGGTTACAGAATCGCACTGCAGATCTAGCTGTCTTATATAGGACATGTAACTTTATACAACGGTTAAAGATCTAGATCATCATCATCTGCTTAGCCTTTTCCCAACTATGTTGGGGTCGGTTTCCTGTCTAACCGAGTGCAGCTGGACACCAGTACTTCTCATGGAGTGACTGCCTATCTGACCTCCACAACCCAGTTAGTGGTATTCCTTTTAAGACTGGAGTTTAGATATTATGTAATAAAAGTTTAAAATTGCAACTAAGTATAAGCAAGTACAAAATTAAGAAACAAAATATATCTAAGAAATATAGAAATAATATTAATTTAACAAAGATTTTGTATAGCATTCGTTCTGTACGTACTAATTAAAGAAAAATATCTACATAGCTAGTTATACCTTTTCCTCATAAGAGATACTGTTTCGTTTCTACGTATACTATTATAAAATTTCCAGAATCTATGTAAAAAAAACTATCAAAATACACGTGAAAAACATTTTATTTGAATACACTTTGAAAGAGAAACTTTCAAACTTTTATCAAAGATGGAAACCCTTTCATTAAAAGTTCAGATTCCGCGCTCTTCCCGAGACGGAGCGTCTAGCAGAGACAAAATACCTATTTTACCTACTTACTTAATATTAACATAACATAACACCACGCCTGTATTCCGCGAAGGGTTAGACAGAGGTGAACATGGGTACACCCCTGGTTAACCCTTCGTGGGTGTACTATGGAGTACACCCATATTTCACCAGAAGCCCAATTCTCGTAATTTAAAACGTTCCAAATCTAGTCGTAGTCTCATCTCATTGACAAACAAATGTCAAAATGTAGGGAAATTAGAAGTATTTTTTGACAGATTGAGGCTGAGATCAGACTGGGAACGGTCTTAAAATTACGAGATTTGCCCCTCTGTTATTGTAATAGGCGGCCAGCCTATTGCCATCAACCGGGCACAAATCCTGAGAAATTCCAGATAGGAAACCCCAATAACACTTTACTTTACGCGGAAAGCGTGAAGCCAATATCTGTGTATGAACCAGCGCACTAGACGTCGAGTCGCAATATTACGCGTCCCCGTTATTAAGGATGTTATGAATTTTCTAATGGACAAAGCTGTTACGAATTAAGTCATGGTCACTGATGATAGATTTAAAGAATTTCGGCGTGTGTATAGTTACATTTCCTTTCTGATATATATTTAAAACAGACACAAAAATAAACTAGAATCATGAATGTTAAAAACATTTATTAAAAGCAAAATAAAATCAATCAGTAATTCAGTGATTTTTTGCATGGGGTCTATTTAATTTAATTCCTTCAGTTAAACAATGGCCTCGTTTATTATTAGAAACCCATTTTGTTTTTCAGCGTACGCAGGGCGTCCACTCTGGTTACGATTTTTACTCTTGTGTATAATACGAAATTCATTACCCACTTTAAAAAAATTTAAAGTAATTTTATTCTTGTGTGTTTTTAGGGTTCCGTAGCCAAATGGCAACGGAACCCTTATGGATTCGTCATGTCTGTCTGTCTGTCTGTCCGTCCGTATGTCACAGCCGCTTTTTTCCGAAACTATAAGAGCTATACTATTGAAACTTGGTAAGTAGATGTATTCTGTGAACCGCATTAAGATTTTCACACAAAAATAGAAAAAAAACAATAAATTTTGGGGGTCCCCATACTTAGAACTGAAACTTAAATTTTTTTTTTCATCAAACCCATACGTGTGGGGTATCTATGGATAGGTCTTCAAAAATGATATTGAGGTTTCTAATATCATTTTTTTCTAAACTGAATAGTTTGCGCGAGAGACACTTCCAAAGTGGTAAAATGTGTGTCCCCCCCCCCTGTAACTTCTAAAATAAGAGAATGATAAAACTAAAAAAAATATATGATGTACATTACCATATAAACTTCCACCGAAAATTGGTTTGAACGAGATCTAGTGAGTAGTTTTTTTTTAATACGTCATAAATCGTAACGTAACGGAACCCTTCATGGGCGAGTCCGACTCGCACTTGGCCGGTTTTATGAATTCGGTATTATTGGACATTTTTTATTTTCTATTTAATTGTGTTAAGATCATTTTGGTTGAATTTTATCTCTCCTTACTTACTTACTCGCCTTACTTTCTTCTGGGACAATCATGTTGCGGTATCACGCGTAGCTTTAGAAAAGTGTTGAGAGCGAACATGATTGTCCTTTTTTTATCTGTTGCAAAATGAGGGCCAACTCTGTGCGGTAAAAAACAATCAACTAAGGAGCAACAGATTTGTATGATTGTTTAAAAAATTGTGCATGGCCGTGTGCTATTCAGCACCATCCAGTGTTGGCTCATATACAGATGTTGGCTTCACGCATCCGGAAAACGCCCCCAGGACCATGTGCGTGTGGATTGAGAGATACTTACCTTACCTCATGCTAAGTAAGCAGTAGAGTTTGTGACCAGTAGATCAGCAAGGAAGTAATAAAATAATCATAACTATACAAATACACATAGATACAGTTACATACCAACGGAAGCGTCTAGTTTAGATTATGTAATGGGTAAATAATTAGTATGTGATGGACATACCAACATGGCGTTATCTGGAAAACGTTTAGGATAATTACCGTCCATGCATATTTAAGGAATTCTTAACAGACTGCTGTTTATGTTGACACCTTGTATGTACACAAGTTTGTGTTTAAATTGCTTATTAGGGTAACCCTTTCTGCTTACTTTGGTAACGTAAATGTGTTATGTTTATGAGACTATTTAGTGTTATATCTGTTTTTTTAATTTGTGGCAATGATGATTAAAAATTACTTATGAGGGTAACCCTTTCTGCTTACTTTGGTAACGTAAATATGTTATGTTAATGAGACTATTTTGGGTTATGGACTGAATAGTATCATCTTTTTTTTTATTTGTGGCAATGATGATTAAAAATTACTTATGAGGGTAACCCTTTCTGCTTACTTTGGTAACGTAAATATGTTATGTTAATGAGACTATTTTGGGTTATGGACTGAATAGTATCATCTTTTTTTTTATTTGTGGCAATGATGATTAAAAGTTACTTATGAGGGTAACCCTTTCTGCTTACTTTGGCAACGTAAATATGTTATGGTTATGAGACTATTTTGTGTTATGGACTAAAAATAGTATCGCGATCGTCTTACTTATGAATTTGTGGCAATATGTTTTTAAAAATTACTTATGAGGGTCACTCTTTCTGTTTACTCTGGTAGGATAGATATGTTACATGAATGGAACCATTTAATTCTACTAATATGAAAACAAAAAAAAACGTGAAAGTTTTTATGGATGGACGGGTGGATGTTTGTTACCCTTTCACGCAAAAACTACTGAACGGATTTGGATAAAATTGGGCAGATGGTTTATAACCAGGAATAATATATAGGATACTTTTTATCCCGATATTCCCACGGGATCGAAACTTATACGGGTGAAGCCGCGGGGCGTAGCTAGTAATGGATAAATTAAGTGGACTATAGTATCATCTTTTTTCAAGAGTTTGACTGAAGAGAGTTTTTAAAGCCTTAAACCTTTTTTGCGTAAGTAAAAAAAATATTTCCGCGATAAAGCATTGCATTACTTAAACTACTAAAAACATTAGAGTTCCTGATGCTTCATAACTATAAATATTATTGCTTTATTGGCATTGTAAGTAACTACATTTATTTTCACTGTTATGTATCCGATAGCTAATCTGTGAACAGCGTTGTGGGCTGCAAGTCTATAAGTTTTGTGTATTTCTCGTTTCTACATTTTATATTGCAGTTGTTTGCAGTTCATTTTGAATAAAAAAAAAAAAATACATAAGCTAAAGGAAAATACTAATATTTGCGTTCTCTATTTATTATACAATAAAACATTTTAACCAGTGCGCAAATTGTAACCACGAATTAGGCATATGATTCTCGGGTATAAAAAAAACCCAGCTGTGTCTTAGAAAAATACAATACCTACGCGGTCAAAATATATGGAACAAAACATGTATATTTTTTTTATTACCAACTAAAAATTTCTACGCTAGGGTCTAGAATCATAATTATGCAGGATAAATTATCTTTGTCATGTTGTAAAAACATCTGGCAATTAACCATCACATCATTGGGGGTAGGGATGGATGGATTGGTGAATGATGACCACAAATAAATTGGAATAAGGGCGGGAGACTGGTGATCATTGGGGGTAGTAAATATCTCATAATTAAAGGGGATAACTTTTTCTTATTAAGCTATTTTATCGACCGTAGCAGTAGTAGAACATTAGGTACCCAAGTTTTAAAGTTATTTTTAAATAATTTATGTTAATCGACTAAACTTGGCTAACATCTACCTCAGCTAAAGCTCTTCTGCCTGCCTTTTCCGAACTACGTTGGGGTCAGCTTTCAGTGTAACCGGATGCAGCTGAATACCAGTATTTTACCTGGAGCCACTGCCTATCTCACCTCCACAACCTAGTTACTGGGTAATACGATCCCCCTTGGTAAGACTGGTTGTCAGACTTTCGGGCTCCTGACTACCCGTAACGACTATCAAAAATCCACGAATGAAAGCCGGGACCAACGTGCTTTCCGAGGCACGAAGGGGTCTCGGTATGTAAAGACGGTCCCCCATCCACAGACCAACCGTGGCAAGCTTAGCGACCTACCTACCTCAGTTAAAGTTGGAGGTTATAATTACGGTATGCACCCAAAACAAGTACAAACACTAAGTTATTCACATAATAACCACAGTTTTAACATAAATAATGTAATATTTAAGCAGTACATACTTAAAAAGCGTTTAACTCGGCGTCCATTGCCAACGTTTCAATGCCAGGCTAATGAGTGGCACAATAAAAAGTACAGTCGGCACAAAAAATATATCGACTTATTTTCTGTAAGGTCAGGTTAGAAAAAAGGCTGGTTAATGGAAAGAATGTTCTTGATTTTTCACGGTTTTGGGTACAGTCCACTGTACGGCGTTGGTAATACTTTGACCTTGATCTGAAGGCCAATTCTCGTAATTTAAACCGTTCAAAATCTAGTCGCAGTCTCATCTCAGTGACAAACAAATGTCAAAACTAATAAAAAATGTAGGGAAATTAGAGGTATTTTTGACAGATTCAGATTGAGATCAGACTGTGAACGTTCTTAAAATTACGAGAATTGCCCCTCAAGTCTCGCGAAGTACGGAGTTTCGATAGAATAAGAAATCAGCTTATAATGGTATCGTTAGCGTATCTCATTACGGTTGATTGAATATTTTATGCACGATTGTTTTTTTTTTTTTTTTTTGTTTTGCCTGTACAGTCCCACTGCTGGGCAAAGGCCAAGTCCATCCAGGAACTCTTTTCTCGATTGTTATTAAAAAAAAAAGTTAATGTATAAAACTCTTTCCTACTAAATGATATTATTTCATGGCGAAAAAACTCTGAAATAGGATACATTTTATAGTAAATTGTTTGTGATTACAGAAATAGAAACATGATATTTTATTTAAATTTTTGGTAGGCAATGAAGGAAACATTGAACTAATAGCAGCCTACTAAGGAAATACGATTTTTTTTTCCAAAAAAAAGCTTTTACGAAAACACAATATCCTACATTTAGGGTTAAAAAACTAAAATTCAGTTAAACCGTTGGAAAAACGCAAATGTTATAAAAAGCTTTTTGTGACCACAATTTATGTACAATCAAACAATGCAGTGTGAAAAATAAATACAACGCGGATTTAAATAAAAACCCCATTCATATAAGAAATATTGAAAACTAAAATCAATACACGTCCGAAACAATGCTCCGTCGATTTAATAAAGCGTATGACTCATCGTACGTCAAAAATGACAGTTTCATTACGCAAAATTTCAGCATCTCGGCCAACGAAAACAATGACGACACGGACAATAGGTATTGATACATGTATAAGCCTCTGACTGTACAAACAATAATCAAAAGTTGGCCCAACGTTTGTAAACAGAGGTAATATATTTTTTGTTCGGCCATTTTTCTTTTTGTAAACAAAGAATCGATTTCTTTATTCGATTGGTTTTTGTGGAATTTTAACACCATGAAAATTTTTAAAAGAGGTACCTAGATGAAGATGGTTGTCAATTATGGCATTATTTTATTACGGTGTTTTCAGACAACCTGACTGATGAGATGACACTTTAGCAAGCATTGCTTTTAGCATAGAGCAGTGGAGGCCTAGTGGTAACGGCCGCGACTAGGTCGTAGGTTCGAACCCAGACAGGCGCTTTATTTAGTGTAAATTATTTCATCGCCACTGCTCTCAAAACGGCGAAGGAAAATATCGTGAGGAAACTGACATGACCTAAAACCAAAATTCAAAGACATGTGACATCTAACAACCCGCACTGGACCCGTGTGGTGGAATTAGGCCCATTCCCTCTCACTGAAACGTGGCCTGTGTCCCAGCAGTAGGAACATTATAAGCTGATTATGCTCCTTTTAGCGTTATAAGTATTGTTTTCTTTCTGTTTCCATAGTTTAGAGGAAAAAGCTCGTGGCTATAATGATAACAGCCGCACGGGTCAATCGAAGGTTAAGCTTCTCTTGCCGCGGTCGGTTTGTGGATGGGTGACCATCCATTACATATCGAGACCCCTACGTGCCTCGGAAAGCACGTTAAGCCGTTGGTCCCGTCTGTCATTTGTAGATCTTAGACAGTCGTTATGGGTAGTTAGAAGCCCAAAAGTCTGACAACCAGTCTTACGAAGGGGTATCACGTTACCCAATAACCGGGTTGTGCAAATGTGCAGGTCAGATAGACACTCGCTCAATGTAAACTGCTGATATTTAGCGGCATATTTAGCATCCCCGACCCCAACATGGTTGGGAAATCTAGGTAGATTGATCATAAAAACTGATTTTTCTTTCGTAATTTTTTCTATTAAATTGCAGTTTCAATTGAGAGTAAAAAATAGCTAGGTAGTGTGTGCTGCTTCAGTATGACGACTGTGTCAATAATGACATAAAACAGGTCTTTAGAGGACACAGAAGTTTATCATAACAATGGTCAGCTAATGTTTGCTATTACTTTTGGGAAAACCAGAAGAATATTATGTCAGACTAACTTCTGCTTGCAACCCCCTTGTGTTCCCCTGACCCACCCTGTCACATGGCATCGCCCGCCCGCGCTATTACTGTGTTCTTTCTGTCTTTTTTTCTTTTTGCTCGGCTCCTGTCCTAGCGGGCTTGT
Source organism: Apamea anceps (assembly GCA_951799955.1). Classification (NCBI taxonomy): domain Eukaryota; kingdom Metazoa; phylum Arthropoda; class Insecta; order Lepidoptera; family Noctuidae; genus Apamea; species Apamea anceps. The sequence goes on from OX637518.1 coordinate 2,225,522, forward strand.
TGATAACCTATAGCCTTCCTCAAGAATTGAGTTATCGAATGCAAAATATATTTTTTAAATCCGATCGGAGTTCCAACGTCCAAACAATCAAATAAGCTCTTCAGCTTCATTTTTAGTAAATAAGATATCGTCAGATATCTAGGTAGGTTAGGTAAACTTTATCTCTTTATTTATTGAACAGCAGGCCAAATGTCATAATTTAAAACGATCAAAATCTAGTCGCTGTCTCATCTCGGCGACAAACAAATGTAAAAAACAAATTTGACGTATTTTTGACAGATTGATACTGAGATCAGACTGTGAACGACCAGAATTGCCTCTCAGATCTTTTATAATATCGATAATGTAAAGTGTAAACTCCTTTCATAAAAATTGGTTCTTGGCAGCTTTAGACAGAGGGAGGTGGAAAGAGAGAGGGAGACGTTTGCCCAGCAGTGGGACGATAACGGCTAATAAAAAATAAAATAAAAAGTGTAAACACAATCAGACGATAACATCTCTAGATATGCAGAGCCAAATCATATGAGAAACTATTAACACGCTCAGCGCCAAGCCCCATATGCCAATACCACTACACCAGGAAAATTCCCTAAGCCAGGGCAACATTTTTTGTATACAAAATTTATGGAAAGTGTGCGCGTTAGCGATACACGGCGCTTAGACTGGAATGGTGCTTGTGTATCAAAAAGGATACACAAGTGTTTAGACAGTATGTATCGCAAAAGATACACATGGCGCTGAGCGTGTTAAGTATGACAGTGCAGTCAGCACCAAAGTTTTTAAACAGAGTTTAAAAGTGAGTCATTAAATTTTAAAAGTTTGAAAATTGTATAATAAATTTAAAAAATTGTTTTAATGGATACCTATTTCTTTGTAAGACTTCGACTAGATAACGTATATTAAATGCCTCAGGCATTAAGTTCGCCTTTGTAACTACTGTTTATTTTTACTTGTGCATATAGTTTTAATAAATAAATAATCATTGTAACCTACAAGTCTCAGCAAAGGAATGATAAAGGTGTCTAAATTTGAATCGCGACATATTCGTCAAAAATTTAAACAAATATGAGTTTATGGTAAAATAACTTTAATTCCTACACAATAAAGTTCAGTTAGCCTAAACTGAACTTTATTGTCAACAACTTCAAACATTTTTAAAACGTTTTTACTCTGAAACCAACTTAATTGTCATTAAAATAAAGTTGATATTTGTTTAACTTGAAATAACGTCAATTTGAAACAAATAAAATTTGATTTTACATATTGTTTGTGTTTTAGGCTTAATCACGTCAATGTTGCTAATTATCAACATCATTACAAAATTATATACCTACTTATTTTACAAAAAAAACAATTATGTGAAAAAAATATTAAAAATTACATTTACACAGAATACAATCGTAATTCTAATCTCTCAGAATATCATAAGTTAACAAATCTTTAACATAACTACAAGTAAACCCAATGCGTAAGTTCCGTGTGAATAACAGTTTTAGGAAATCTTAGCAACCATATCTCTAGATATTTTTACTACTTTATGATTTTTATATAAACAATGCTGACGGGAATAAATTGCTATGTCCGATTATAGTGACGTTAACACAGTAAATAAAAATACACTTCAAAGATTTTATGAAAATGATATCTACACCGTGACTTTTTAGTCATCTGACAACTCACTTCACACTTGCTTACTTTGCTCACTTCATGTATCCAATGACTACTATACATTCATAACAAAAAAAAAAAAAGGTATTTAAGAGAAAAAAAAAGAAAAAATATTCAGTATTATGATGCATAACGTAGTTGAAACATTCTGTTGCGAGCGAAGATCTATCTACTCGACTCGTGCGATGGTTAGGTATGTTCTACTGTTTGATACGTAAACATTATTAACAGGATGTTTCATAATTGTAATGTATTATTTATTTTTCTTTGTACCTATTATCTTAATTAATGGTAAAAAATAAAAAATCACGGTGTATAAAATCCTACTAATATTATAAACATCGTGAGGAAATCAAAAATCCGAAGACATGTGACATCTACCAACCCGCACTGGTCTTGCGTGGTAGATTACAGCCCACTCCCTCTCGAAGACAGGAGGCCAGTGTCCCAGCAGTGGGTACATTTTAGGCTGATTATGTATTATTGTTCCACTGCAGCTCAGAATAATAATTAATAGTACTAACTTCACTGCAGAGCAAAGGCCTCGTCACATATACAGAAGGCACTTAGTGACTTCAACTTATCACACTTCACACTTATATTATAAAGGCGAAAGTTTGTGTGGGGGTGAGTGGGTGTGTGTGTGTGTGTTTGTATGTTTGTTGCTTCTTCACGCTCAAACGGCTAGACCAATTTTGATGAAATTTGGAATGGACGTAGCTGACACCCTGGATTAACATATAGGATACTTTTTATCTCGATATTACCACGGGATCGAAACTTATGCGAGAGAAACCGCGGAGCGCAGCTAGTATTAACTATAAGTCCAAGATTCCTCACGATGTTTTTCCTTCACCGATGTCAGGAATATCCACGATAAACTCAAAATGTACGCACGGTTACACTTCAAGCACATAACCTGTATAAGCTGACCTCTGATTGTACGAAAAACCTACACAATGCGAGGTCAGCTAAAACTGGAAATTGTTTGATGTGTCGCCGTGTGTACAAAAGTCACATTGGTCGAAGCTTGTTCCCTCATTTTTTACTTGAACTTGAACGATAAAAACAAACGATAGACGTGACGTCATAAGTTGACGTCAAATCAAATGATATATATAGGTAACAAATATCATTTTGTACTAATAAAAACATATCTTTGGTACCACTGCTTTCTAGCAATTTCTACATCCACACAGAATTACCCACGTACCTACTCAGAAAATACCAACAGATTTTCATAAAATTGGCAAATAAGTAGGTGTGTTTGGTGAATAGTAATTAAAGTTCTATGGACGAGACGAAGATTCCTATAAACTCCTCTTTCTTAATTAAAACAGCAATTAGACCAGCGCAACACACTAACAATTAAAATAATTTTGAAGGATATTGCTAATTCATTGCTCGAAATATTTGTCTGCTCTATAACGTAAATAACGCAATGAATGTTGTGCAACTGTCAAAATGAAAGCCATTCCTACCGTTAGTGTGTTACCCAACTACCCCGCTGGAAACGGGCTTGGCAATTGAAGATACGATACTTAAACTTACCCTATACGAACTTTGGCAATGACACTTTTATTATTTACTAGCTGCGCCCTGCGGTTTCGATCCCGTGGGAATATCGGGATAAAAAGTATCCTATATGTCAATCCTGGTTATAAATTATCTGTGTGCCAAATTTCATCCAAATCCGTTCAGTAGTTTTGGCGTGAAAGAGTAACAAACATCCATCCATCCACCCTCACAAACTTTCGCATTTATAATATTAGTAGGATTATTGTATACAGGAGGATCCTTTTATCAACCTCATGATCGTTGACAGCTCTAATGTCATCAATGTCAAAAGTTCAATGACCTTGGTTCTAGCAATGATGTGTTGAAAAAATAAATTAAGTATAACACAAAAGTGTAGTGTGTTGTGTAACCAACAAAAATATATATTCCTTTATGTATATGACCTTCTTAGCAAAAAGATTTTTTTTGGTTCAGTATTTGCAAAAAGATTACATAAAATAGAACTACAAAGCCAAATTGGATTCTATTCTAAGGAAACAAAAATGAAATTTAAAAAAAAAAACTAGTAGATAATAAAATCTCGATGTTTCATACGAATAATCACAAGAATAATAAAATCCTCTAGATGATTTCAACCGTGAATGTTATTAAAGTAATTTACGTGTATTTTGAACGGGTTTTTGTTACTAAATTTTAATTCTTCTATACGATAATTGATTAAACTATTTTTCGTGAAGCCTTGTTGAGCACACAATAATAATATCTGAATATAATTTAACGAAAACAATGAAAGTGTTTTTGTTAAAATTATTCAGTTTAGGTGCTCATACATACTGACACACCAGTCGTACCGTGTTAAAGGGGGTATCGTGTTACCTAGTAACTGGGTTCAGGTGAAATAGGCAGTCACTCCATGTCAAATACGGCTGATCTATTCTGTAGAAATTTCACCGTGAAAACGTGAGCTTGAAGTGAGCTGTCAACAGTGTTCATACCTAGCATCAGCCGATCGATTCTGTAAAAATCTCACCGTGAAAGGTTAGGTGAAGTGAGCTTAGAGTGAGCTGTCAATAGTGTCAATCCCTAGCATTAGTTGGAATGACAGCTCACTCCACGCTCACTTCACCTGAGTTTTCACGGTAAGATAGTTACAGAATCGCACTGCTGGTGGAGTGGCAGCTCACTTCACCTAAGTTTTCATGGTGAAATTTTTACAGAATGGATCGGCTGGTATTCAGTTTCATCCTATTAGACTGGAAGCCGATCCCAACATAGTTGGGAAAAGGCTAAATTGATTGAAATACTGACACATATGATCTTGAAATAATTGTCTCTTTCAAACAATTATCGAAAAATACAGGCTGGCAGGGAGATCGACGCGTAAACTCTAACCTTGAATTAATCCAGCACAGGCAGGCTCCCCTAGGGCAGTACTCTAAAGTCGGTTATCAAAAAAAAAAAAAAATTGCTATTTCATAGATAAGTGTAATACCTACGCAGTCAAAATACCACCACAACTGTCAATCTTTACTTTAGTAAGAGACTAAAACTTTCAACGGAGATTTTCAGAATCGTGTACTGAATCCATGGCATAGAATAAATAGTGTCCATAACAGTTTGCCAGCCTGTATTTTTTATATGTATAGTTTCGAAATCGACACAAAGTTAATGTCTAATTATTATAAAGACTTGAATGAATTCATCGAAGTCCACATTTTAAACAAACGTTTATTAGCAAATACCCTTTGTCCTTTGGTGCTTATGACCACGAGACCACGAGAAGATATTTATTATTTTCACATTTTAAAATTCAGCAGCGACTATACGCGATTCAATTCAATTCAATCTTTATTGCATCCATTATGTAGACATACAGGTGGTAAGTCAGAGTCACCGACCGACTGGAGTCGAGTATACACGATTCTGCGTCACCGATCCGATCGTGATGGTTCAGTTTCGTTTACTGTTCAACACCCTAATTACGTAACACACTTTCAATCGCAAACCTAAATAATCTTGAAGAATCCATTGCTTCATATCTTCGAAAAATTTGTCTGCTCAACAACGTAAATAACGCAGTGAATGTTTATTTATTTATCTATCTTCTTGCATCTACCATTACAAGTTACCCCAATGCGATGAATGCGCCTATACTGACTTAAATAATCTATCTATAACAAAGTACAAACAATGCATTCCTTGTGAATTCACTCAGAGCAAAACAGAATAAGTCCGTCTCACTCGGTATGCGGTTGAGCATGCGGAACTGTCAAAATCAAAGCCTTTGCTACTGTTCGTGTGTTACCCCGCAGAAAGAGCGCCTGAAGAAGTTATTACTTCAAAAATCCTTAAACCATAGTGATATTAAAACCTACAAACAGAAATCAGCTGTTGTTTTCTTTTCTACAAAAGTTTCCAAAAGGGACTACGGCGCTTAAAGAGACAGCCAGTGTAATAAGTGCCGCATTTTTCCAATTTCAGAACACTGTCTGGGAAAATAAAGAGTGCTCGGCTTTACATATTATTAACTTTTAAGAGGGGGGTTATGTTCAAGTTTCATCATTACGACTGCTTTTGGAACTGGTGAGCAGTGGTTTTCTGTTTTCTTTCTTAAAATCATTGTAAACATGGAATGAGAAAAACATGTGTATTGAAATAATTTCTTGTTGTTTTGTTAAATGTATGTTAATAGATTTAACAGTTTGTTACAATTATTTTAGTTTACACATTGTATCCATTTTAATTTTAATCATTTGACTATTTTTAATATCAATGTTATTCCTGAATGACGCTAGTAGAAAGATATTTTTGCATCTGACTGTACCTGTACCTACATTTTTTTTCAAGTCAATTAAATCATCTTTGCTTAACATCTAATGACCTGATGAAGGTCGTGGAGGCTAAGAGCTTTAGCTAGTGTTCTGTAGGCATCATAGAATCTAGTATGCCTATTTAATTTGAGGATATTGTATGATTTTTGGGAACACGATACACGTCATGGTTATTCTTAGATATTTCTAGTCTCGATTTAGATTTTTTTGACGAAAAACACTAAAAAACATAAAAATACCAAAGACCAATGTTGCACAGAATTTTTAGGTTATGATCGGTCAGTCATAAAAATTGCCTGTAAACTAATATACGAACTCGATAGTCGGTGGCGTACAGAAAAAGAAACAAATACACTATAGTGGGCTGTAGTGTATTTGTTTCTTTTTGAACATGAACAAAACAATGCAATGGAAAATAACAGCGCAGGTCGATCCGAGCGTGAAGTTTTTTAATTTTCCGGGTAAAAAGTACCCACTGCCTAGCGGCACTCTGTCTGATTTTCATCAAAGTTGGTCCGATAGTTAAGTAGTAAAAACGTTATAAACAGACATACTAACTTTGGCATATAGTAAAAGGAAAAAAACGGAATATTAGTAGAATGTTTAAATGGATTATTTTTATTACGACATTAAATTAATGGTAATTAAATTCGTGTTTACAATATTCAAGATCCAATATGTCAAAAAATCTAACAACGTAGTCTATATATGTATCTACGTATTAAAATATAGAAAACAGGTTCAGTAACGTTTCAACTTGACCTTTCAAAGAAAAAAAAAACGTTATAAATTCTGTTTATTGGTAAGAAAAACGGAAATAAAAATGTTAATGTCAAACGATGAAAATCATTCAAAATACGTAAATTGTAGATTATTTTGTACTTATTGCGGTAAAAAATAAAGATACTTTGGTAAGTCTGGCTATACAGTTTTTTTTTGTTTTTACTGTTTAAAGATCTTGAATTTTTCTAAATGAGTAAATAAAAGAAAACATTACTATACGCGACAGCGACGTTGTTTTGTTTTATATTCCTTTGCCACCAACTCAATTTTCAATGTCAGATAAAAAATTCAATTTTAATCTTCATATTTTCCCGAAAAAACATCTCAACCACAAGTCAGTGGCAATTAAAATGCTAAATAACAACTATTATTAGTGAAATAAAATAGCGCTTTTTGTTCAATCATACTAAAACACCAATGTTTTCCCATCACAAAATAACAGCCACAAAAAAATACGACAAAAAAAATACCAACCTGTATAGTAAATAAAAATCCTCACACAATTCACAGATTAAAAATATAAATTAAAAAAACACAGGTACAGTCACACGCGTCGTGTTTGCAGCGAGCGATGCTTGAGCATTCACAGAATATCGGTCCGCGCCATTCGGCCGACGCGCCTCGACTGCCGCCCGAACCTTAGGACACCACGTCCACACACGAAAGAAACAATGATTTGTTTATATCATAATAAATTAACAAAGGTAACTTTATTTACAGATTTTGAGCTGTTTCAAGCGATGTTAGAATACAAGGTCATCGTATACAGCGCTTCAATTGCTTTTTTACTAATTGGTTTCGTTTGAGCTTCGAATTTTCAATGTCAATTGGTTTGAGAGGGTTATTTATGGTACAGCCGCTAACGTAAGCAGAAAAATGTCGAGACTATTAAGTATGTTTTCATGCTTCGTCTATTTTTACCTAGTTTTATATCGAACATGGAAATATCAAGCAATGTTTACTGTGCGGCTGTTCGCGCTGTTTTAAGAGCTGTAAATACCTCGCGATACGTTTTCTCTTTGATGCATTTTGTTTGGTTTCCATCGTATCGGTCCGACGTTATCAATTGTACTAGTTCTCTCGTTTCTCTTATTACAATATGGTAGCAAGGACGAAATTGATAGTCTTTCTTTTTCTCCGGAAATTGAAACAGAATTTGAAACAAGATGTTTGTTGCGTTGTAGAGTTTATAAGATGTTTACTTATCAGCCTATAATGTTCCCACTGCTGGGACACAGGCCTCCTCTCTGTGAGAGGGAGATGGCTGTAATTTATCACGTGGGCCCAGTGCGGGTTGGTAGATGTCACATGTCTTCGAATTTTTGGTTCTAGGACAAGCCGGTTTCCTCACGATGTTTTCCTTCACCGTTTTGAGAGCAGTGGTGATGGGCTTCCAGTCTCATCCGATATAGCTGAATACCAGTATTTTACTTGAAGCGACTGCTTATCTGACCTCCACAACCCAGTTAATATGGGTAGTAAGAAACCCCTTGGTAAGACTGGTTTTTAGACTTTCGGGCTTCTGACGACCCGTAACGACTGTCAAAGATCCACGAATGACAGCCGGGGCTATTACGATCCTTACATACTCCTCTTATTTCTTTTACGTGCATCCATCAGCGGGGTAATTGCGTAATAAACTATCAGTAGCAATGGCTTTCATTTTGACAGTTCAACAACATTCATTGCGTTATTTTCGTTGCTGAGCGGACAAGTTTTTTGAACATACAAAGCAATGGATTAGCAATATATTTAAAAATGATTCAGATTGAGTTAGATGGTGTTACGCATAGGGTTGCCAGGTCGCCAAACCTAATAGCCGGACAGACCAGCCAGTTTGGCCGGACATTTGGGTAGAAAGGCCGGACACCCTACTTTATTGAGGATTTTGTGTCTCAGTATTAATAGGTACGACAAAAATTGTTTATGTGAAATCAAGCTTTTTTGACTATTGTCATAATCAGTCATCGGCGCTCACTCGTTTGCGAAATCTAAAAAGCCAGACACCGTTTATTTTGGCTTGACACGCAATCAAAAAGCCTACCTATGTCTGGCTTTATCCGGACGCCTGGCAACACTAGTTAGGCAATTAAGATGCAGGTCACACACGCACGCCGGCTGCGAGTACTACGAACCTGACCTTTCTGAAGAACATCACCAATAAGGTCCAAACTATCTAAGCACTTCTATTTCCACATCTATATCACAATTAGCCCCCATTGAGCTTCTGTAAGAAAAACCCGTATAAAAACGCAATCTCCAAAGTCCCCAAAATAGCCCTTATCTTCGAATAAATTTGGGGAACATATCGGATTTATGCGCCCCTATTTTTCCCCTTAAGGGGTTATTTGAGCCGCTTACTCCATTCGTAGGGGCCTCTTGAACATCTATATGTGTTGATAGAAATTGGGAAGGAAATTGCAATTTCGCGTATTAACACACCGGAATACTGTTTAGAGTACGCTATTGAGTACGATATTGATGTTGGTGACATCTGCTGGGAATAATATAATCAACCAACATTGTTATACACTCGAGAGCAATGAATCCGGGTCACTTAAAGAATGTTAAAAATCTCGGAAACTAAAAATGATAGGTTAATGCAATAAATTGTATTTAATAGACAATGTAATACTCCTTAAATGAAAGTAAAAAAAATATGAGTCACCATACATTTTATTAACACAAAATTACATAAAGAAAAAAACTGCTGATCTCTCCTTAAAACAAAAATAGGAAACATGAAATTTTTGAACTTTATTACGATTTTCTTGAATTTTAATACTTCGTATTGCCTCCTCGTGCTTCCATTACTGCGTTTACGCGGTTTGGCATGCTGTACACCAAGTTCCTTATACGATTTTGGGGAATATTCTCCCATTCCTCTGTGAGAGCAATTTTGAGCTCACGAAGCGTGATTGGGGGAGGGTTTCGTTGTTTTACGCATCTGCCTAGCTCGTCCCAAGCATGCTCGATCGGGTTGATATCCGGGCTGCGCGCTGGCCACTCCATACGAGTAATGTTCATCTCTTGAAGGTAGTCATTCACAATCCTACCTGTATGAGGTCGGGCATTGTCATGCATAAATATAGCATCCTCACCTAAATTGACCATAAATGGACCAACGTGATCATTGAGGATTTCTTCCACATATCTTACGCTAGTTAAAGAGCCGTTTTCTATGATCACCAGCTCTGTGCGACTTTCAGAAGAAATTCCGGCCCACACAAGTACAGACCCACCACCGTAGGCTACTTTTTCTTCGATGCATGCTTGCTTGAATCTTTCCCCTGGTCTTCGATACACTCTGTGTCTTCCATCGTGCTTGTAGAGCATAAATTTTGATTCGTCGGAGAACATAACTTTTGACCAATCTTCAATACTCCAATTTACGTGGCTCTGGGCATATCTTAGTCTTGAAATACGATGCCCACGCTCCAGTTTAGGGCCGTTTGCAGGTGTAAGGGGTTTTAAGTTAGATTCAGCAAGCCGACGTCTTACTGTCCATGCACTTGGGTTACTTCCTCCGAGGCGTCGAAACTGATTTGTGAGTTCAGTTCCTGTGAGAAAGCGATTTCGAAGCATGGTGTTCACCAAGTATCGGTCTTCTCGTGCTGTGGTACACCTGGTTCTGCCCGTTCCTGGTCTGCGTAGGTTAGAACCAGTTTCTTCGTAACGTCGGAGAACTCTTTGTACTGTTGACAGCGACACACCGACAGTCCTGGCTGTATCGCGCTGACTCCGGCCGGTTTCCAGCATTGTAAGTATTCTGGTGCATTCTTCAGGCGTAAGCGACATAATTTCAGCTTGAATAATGAATATAGAGCACTATCAACATGGTTTATGTACCCACATAAATGACAGATTACAAACAAAAGCAAAACCAAATGCTGTAATTTCGTAGTTCCATCTTCGAAAGTGGCCCTTTTTTAAATTTGATTTTTTTATGATATAACTTTACAATAACTAAGAAGTTTTAATACCTTCATTTAAGGAGTATTACATTGTATATTAAATACAATTTATTGCATTAACCTAGCATTTTTAGTTATTGAGATTTTTAGGATTCTTCAAGTGACCCGGATTCATTGCTCTCGAGTGTATACAAAACAACATGTGTGTTTTCATCGATGTGGCAGGCAGAGGTGTAATTATCAATTAAATTGTATTATAGCTATGTCAGGGTCAAATAAAATTAACTAGCGAAACTCTGCAGACGATGGGTATCGATATTTGAACAAGACAAAAAAAAAAGAAAGGGTTTTTTTTGATGTCATCAACTGCTGGTAGTTTTATTGTTGTTTTGTTACTTGAGGTATGAGTTCAGAAAATCTGTTTTCTTTTGTTTTATCGTGTTTAGTTATCGATAACAAAAAACATTTAACGATACTACATTACCCTCCCATTCGCCTAAAACACCATTGGACGAAGCCTTCAAATGTTTACTTCCAGCGCTGAATCCGGTGAAACACTGGGCGAAAAACGATTTTGTAAACTGTTATTTCAAGTTTTATTTCAACACTATCGGCGGTCGATGACTTCACAAAAAAAAGTTTTTTTTTTTGTTTTATCATGTTTAGATATCGGTACCCAGTACGCCTGCGGAGTTTCGCTAGCTAATTTAATTTAACCCTCTTTAAAACATGCATTGTTTGTCAGATCAGTCGCACGTCAGTGGTCCGTGCTTTGACTTTGACCTTGACCTGGCCTAGGGTAAAACGTAGTTTCAATAGAATTCGAGACCAGATGTCCAACTCCCGTAGTTAAAAACATTCAAAATCTAGTCGTATCTCGGCGAAAATTAATGTCGAAATCTTGTTAAAAATGTTGGGAAATAGAGGTTTTTTTGACAGATTGGGACTGAGATCACCCCTTTTTTTTTTTTTGAGGATTGGAAATCATCAAATGACCCCTCCCGCTCTGGGTGGAGCAGGAGGGAGTGTCAGACTCTTACTGACTAAAACCCACCCGTGTTCCTTCCTTAGCCCTTTATGTTCCAGGGCAGCGGTAACCCTTTCGGACAATCCCGCTACTGAGATCACCCCTAAGCTTATACTGGTGTTGTTAGTTGTTACCACTGACATGCGGCTTATTGTAGAGACGCCAGCACATTAAGCTACTATAATCTGTCAAATTTCTTTAATAGATTTTCAAGTTTATCGCTAAAGCATTAACGTTCAAGGTTGATTAGTAAAATTTGAATGTTTCGGGTAGCTTGACCTGCTGGCGTCTGTACGAAACTCCCAAGAGTTGAAAAGGCACTAGTTTTCAATTGAATCACGTATTTCCCCTGCACAGCGCAGAATGATTGACAGCAATTATAATATTCAATGGTTGAAATCACGGAAATATTCAGATTCAGCTATTTCCCATCATACATAAAATATGTCACTATTTCTGGGATTAATAATGTAATATTTAATATTTCGCTTTCCGTGCCTCGGAAAGCACGTTCAGCCGTTGGTCCCGGCTGCCATTCGTAACTCGTTGACAGTCGTTACGGGTCGTCAGAAGCCCGAAAATTTGACGACCAGTCTTACCAAGGGGCTTCTTATTACCCAGTAACTGGGTTGTGGAGGTCAGATAAGCAGTCGCTCCATGTAAAATACTGGTACTCAGCTGCATCCGGTTACACTAGAAGCCGACCCCGACATAGTTGGGTCTACGCAGATGATGATGATTGAATATTTCGCATTATCATCATCATCATCATCCTACAGCAGTCCACTGCTGGACAAAGGCCTCTCCTATTGCACGTCATTCAATTCAATATTCGGCAACTCTCATCCAGTTGGTACCAGCCATCCTGCGAAGATCGTCGATCGTAGCCTGAGGACAGCACGCATTACTTTGTGTAAAAAATATCGTGAGGAAACCGGCATGTCTTTGAACCTTTTAGGGCCCGCGTGGTAGATTAAGGCCCAATCCTTCTCACAGAGAGGAGGCTTGTGTTCCAGCAGTGGGAACATTTATTTCATATTAATCGCTTTCCTACGACAGCCCACTTAGATATGGCCTCTTGGCATACTCCGAGTCATCATCTGCCTAGCCTTTTTCCAACTATGTTGGGGTCGTCTTCCAGTCTTACCGGATGCAGCTGAATACCAGTATTTTACATGGAGCGGCTGCCTATCTGACCTCCACAACCCAGTTACTGAGTAATACGATACCCCTTGGTAAGACTGGTTGTTAGACTTTCGTGCTTCAGCTGACTACCCGTAACGACTGTCAAAGATCTGAATGAAGATCTGAATGAAGATGCGAATGACAGGCATCCTTCGAGTCTCCTAACTAAGCGGTCTCCAACCAAACATTATGATTTCCTTATAATTCCTCACATCCTAAAATCACCACGCTCAGTCCCCTCGCACAATCGGTTTATCGTCGTTTTTGTAAAATTTCTCAATTGTTTCAAGGGTCCGTTTTGAGTTTTGCCCCGGCCAAAGTAGCTCCATGTTTTAGAACCAACCTGGTATTTGTCGAGTGCTGAATACAATCCATTCACAGGTAAAATACCCGGGCCCCAAGTCTGCTATTACAATAGTGTCAGAATGGTCTATCATTGATTTCATAATTGTTGATTTTGACAAGTTTGGTAATCTACTAACATAATGGCGTCATTATGACTTTCCAGTTTTCAACCACTGACACTCCATTGAAAGAAATGGCATAGAATGGTAATCTCGTACATAATGGTAAATGAATGACTGACTTACTTAGAATACTTGACTTGTATAAAACACTAATAAATAATATGTAAAAATATATATAAATGAAATCTGGCATAAATAAAGTAGTGGTACTTTTTCGAAAATCATTTCTGCTAACGGGTTTTCTATTAAAGGCAATACGACAATGTCATTATGACACAATTCTATTACGAGACCATTGACTGACCAATGATCGCCATTAAGAATTTAGCAGATTACGAACTTTAAGCAAAATGACAATGGGATGGGAATGGGATCGTGTTGGAATGACGAATTTATAAAAATAGCAGACTTGGGGCCCTGTGGTTTTGCGTCACTGTTATACATAATGATCTTTATTATAATTGTAATGAGATTGCTGTTGGGTGGCTGCCATTGACAAGTCTGTCAATATATCTGTATATATATCTGTCTGTGTCTGTTATATGTCTGTTTTTATTGTATTATTGCAACACCTTTTATGCAATAAAGTTTTTATTTATTTATTTAATATTACTGTGATCTTTATTCTTGTTACAATAGATAATGTTGCTGTTGGGTTGTAAAACTTGTTAAAGGAGTTGTAAAAGACCTCACAATAAATAATGCCATAGACCGTAAAATGCTTTATACTATACGTGCCCGGGAAGTGCCGTATTACTTTTTTTTAATCAGATAAAAAGTACGTCATTACTGTTGCACAAAAGTCTATTGGGCACCATTGTAGGGAAACTATAACCATTGTAGGGAAACTATACCTGTCTGTTAGGCCAAAAAAATTAAAGTGTATTTTTCCAATATTGTACCGTCTATATAAATATTTTTAACATCAATTCACTTTTTAATCATTTAATTAGGTACTTAATTATTACTGCTAACTAAATATTTTTGATTTGGAAAAAATGAATACATACTTTTTTAAAACGTAAGTTGTGCCAGAAAGCCTTTTATACCGTTAAGGATTATATCGAGGACAAAAAGGCTTGGGATTGAGCTGCTTCCAATTTTTTTTTTTTTTTTTACATATTGAATGTTTTTTTTTGCTCTATTTTGTAGTTGTTTTTTTTTATATACACTGACATTAATGAATTTTACATATACTATGACATTTGCTTACTTTGTTAAGTATTTTATTATTTTAATTATTGTGAATGTGAAGACTACGTGGGTCATTTTATTTATATTATTTTTCTCTTTGTTCTCTTAGTTTTTGTCATGGTCTGGCAGTTTGAGTAATTAATGTGGCCTACCCAAATGTCCTTTCTTTGGTATTGTTCGTCGAATCGTTGAGCTCCTTAAGTTTTGAGTTGAGCTGCACAATTTCTGACAAATGCGTGCACTGACTGGACAGGTCCTCTCAATCTGTGTGGTTCTTTCCTCAAAAGACCATCTCAGACATCGACCTACATGGTCTTCATATGATCTGACCAAGATTATGTCTGGACTTTAAAAGAGACTGTGACGTCTGAGTTTGTTTCGGCCTTTCTTCTCAGACTAGTCAGATAGGAAACGCCGACCTCATCTAGTTTTAAAAATATGATTGACGTGTAAAAGTGTTTGTACAAACCTACTTACAAAATAAAATCATTTATCATTTATCATTTTTAACGCGTTCAACGCAGCAAGCTTCTTACTGAGTTTGCTCGTCCGTGCGTTATCAGTTTCCAGATATGCGTTACGGCTGATATAAATATTGATATTTATTATCCTGTTAATTATTACTTCCATAGTTAAATAAAAAAAGTACAGACGCCAGCACATCAAGCTACTACAATCTGTCAAATTTCTTTAATAGATTTTCAACTTTATCACTGAAGAATTAAGGTTCAAGGTTGTTTGGGGAAATTTTACAGTTTCGGGTAGCTTGACCTGCTGGCGTCTGTACATGAAAATAGAAGTCGGGTATAATTTAACAAGTTAAATCTAATTTGGTTTTTGTACGCAAGTTTTCACAAACCGGGTCAGATTACGCCCAATGGCCTTTGCGGGACGAAAAAGTATATGAAAATACATTTTTTGTATCATAATGTACATACTCACAGTTATCTTCATTCCTTACTGCAGGTCAGAACAAGCATTCCGTTACTGTTAGGCGCTATTCTGATTCTCCCTTATGACGCCAAACCACGTTTTATCCACAATCAGTACACAGACACCGCCCCAACTTTTAACATAGGACTACGACGATTTAGTCACATCTAAGGATTTTATTGTATTTTATTAATATATATTTTATTATGACAGCTTTGACAACGACGTTTATTACATCGCCATGACAACTTTTCTTTCAAATTCTTAACAGCCTGTAATTTTTTTGTGGATTATACATTCATACTTCTACAAAAATTACTCATGGCCACTAACATACCTTAAATTCATATTTTCTACATGGTATTATTCTACGAGTTCACATTATAAATCCACGCAATGCGAGGATCAGTTCCTTTTTCACCTCTAAAGCGAACCCATTAAATAAGCCTGATACTCCAGGGCTACCTATCCCGGGAACACCCAGCCTCTCCTGCCTCTCCTAAAGGCTCCGATACCTGACGGACCCTCCCTACGCCTTTGTCCTCCGTCCTCCGTGAAGGCTTCCGGTACCAGTCGGATCGCCGGCGTGCCTCGCCGGAAGACTTCGAAGACCCTCCTGTACCTCCTTGCCCAATGGCCAAGGCTCAACCGAGGACCGCCTCACCTGGCTACTCCCTCCTGCTGCCGTGCTGCGTCCTGCTCCTGCTGCGTGGGTCCCCCTACGGGTAGCCTCCGTGCCGCACACGCACCGCACACGCACCAGCACCTGCCCTCACCTGCACATGCACCTGTCACCGGCACCTCGCGTCGTTCTACCTCTTCAGCTCCGCCTCAGTTACCTATCGCGCATCTTCATCCTTCCTCACCCACACTACACACCACTGACCAGTCCATCTCTATCTTTAGTATACCTTATAAATAAATCTTTAGTTGATTTCTACTTCATTCCTTTTAATTCCTTAGTCTAATTTAGAATTAAAGTCAGGATTTTCTTGTCGCTACACGACCTCTTATCGTGCTGTTTTTTTTTTTAATTTAGGGCAATTATAACCTCATTAAATATAGGTAGTATAATGCCAAAAGACAAAAAGTTTTTATGACCAAGCGCAAAATGATACAGGCCGTATGCATTCGATGATCATTCAAACCAATATTAATCTTTCTGGCAAAAGTATTATATTATTATTGACTTTTAATAACTGTAATAATTTTAATATAAACTTCACTTAAAAAAAAATATTTTATTTTCCTCGTAGGTATAGTATAAAACGCTATGTATCATTTGAGAGAAAGTGTGATTCCCAACTCGTGTTTATAGACTCCCTTACTTTCTCGGCTGAGCCTCGAGCCTCAAACTTCACCCTCGTTAGTAATCGGTCACTTTTTCTCCTCGGTAAACAATGTACTAAGTATTATTTTCTTTTTATTTCCAGCCAGCCTTTAGTTATATCCTCTGTAGCAGATCTAAGTCCGTGAAACCTTGTAGTATACATACGATACTATAAGGTACATTTGCTGGCTGTATCCAATTCTATAATTGTAGGTGATCACGTCGTTCCATCCGACGCTTCCCGATATTTATAATATCAGAGGAGAGAAACCAACCGTGAAGAATAATTAAATATTATTACACAGGAATGCTTTACGTAAAAATTTGGACTGAAGGTTAAAGTTGAAAATCGTATGTAGCGGAAAGTTGTGAATGTGATATTAGTTTATTTTACTTTGCAAGTTTTAAACTGCAATTATTTAGTAACTTTTTTGCTAGTAAAATGCTTTTTTTAGTTCAACCTAGCTTATATGCATTCTTTATAAATTAACTTTGCCTGCCTTTGAGAATTTTACCAACTCTTAGATTTAATTATGTCCCAAAAATAGAATATTTGATTGACCATCTCTTTTTAATTTCAACCCTCCCAGCAGACCTCCGATTTTATCATAATAATAATCAGCCTATAATGTTCCCACTGCTGGGACACAGAACTCCTCTCGGTGAGAGCGAGGGGGCCGTAATCCACCACGCGGGCTCAGTGCGGGTTGGTAGATGTCACATGTCTTCGAAGTTGTCTTGGAGTTGTTGGTTGGAGTTGGTTGGTTGGTTGGTTGTTGGTTGTTTTGGTTCTAGGAAATGCCGATTTACTCCTTCACCGTTTTAAGAGCAGTGGTCATGAAATAATTAACACAAAGTAATGCGCCTGTCGCGGTTCGAACTTACGACCTACAACTCGTAAGTCGCAGCTGTTAGCACTGGGCCACCACAGCTCACCACTGCTGCTGCGACCTGCGATTTATTACCTTCTATTATTTTATTTATTTTCTTTTTGATAAGATAAAAACATGAATGCAACTGTACCAACAATTCAACTATTGTGTAATACAGCCACAATAATAATTAAAACAACCGACTTCCAAAAACGACACTACAAAGTGAAAAATAACTTTAATTTCGGAAGTCAGTGTCGTTGGTTTCGTATTTTCGTTGTTTGCCACCGACTTCCGAAATTAAAGTTATATTTCACTTTGTAGTGTCGTTTTTGGAAATCGGTTGTTTTTTTTTTTTCAAAAAAGTTTTTATTTTTCACTTTTAAGTTGTAATTTTTACCAGTAATTTTGGTGTAAAAACCGAACTAATGAACCGTTTTTGATGAAATTTCTATGGTACCATTTGGGAAGTATACCTAAGAATTTTTCAAATCGGTTGGCAAGCGATAGAGTTACGCGCGAACAAACATAAAAAAAAATACAAACATCTGAATTGAGAACCTCCTCCTTTTTTAGAAGTCGGTTAAAAAACTCAAGCTGACTTCTTCATCCGCATTGCTGTCGACTAGTACGAATAATGTACCCAAGAGACTGGCAGCATTACCACGTTGTATGGCAATACTTAGCCTCTGACCAAGATAAAAGCCAGCCCTTGGGTCACGGGAAGTGTCAACTAGCCGTTTCTAAATTTCCTTAAAAAGACCATGAACACTCGGACCCCACGGCCCGAGGGTTGATACCCTCGGGCCGTGGGGTCCGAGTGCTCATTAAACATTATTATTAACTCAAAAAACATTATTTTCGAGCCATTTGGAGATCACTCCAAATGGCTCGAAAATAATGTTTTTGAATATAATAGTTATAGGTAGTATATTATTATTAAGAACCGATAGCACCAATATACAAACTTGAAATAAATACTCGAACAAGAAACAGACCTTGAACCTCCAATCAACTTCAGATCGCAACAAAAAGCGTTATCGAATCGAGAGGCAACCGCGAACCTGACACGCCGAGCAGACGCGGCGGAGGAGAAAAGTTAACTTGGAGATTCTAGATCCGCTATCGATATATTGATGATATTGGATATGGAAGATAGAAACTGTGAAGTTTCTATTAGTTCGATTGATTGAGAAATACGAAACTGATAGAAACGCGATGCTGTCTAGCCATTTCCCAACTATTTTGGGGTCAGCTTCCAGTCTAAATGGATATAGCTGGATACCAGTATTTTACATGGAGCAACGTTCTATCTGACGTCTACAATCCAGCTACTGAGTCTCTTGGTAACACTGGCTGTCAGAAGTCCGAACACGGAAGAATTACCGAAGTTTTCCGAATTTGGGAAGAAGACCCACCGTGGCAAGCGTAGCTTAACCTGATCTATCGACCCGTTCGGCTGTTATTATTTAACTACTGCCTCCACCCACGAATAGGGGTGCCAAAATGGTGTGTCATGATAACCCACTATGGATCATTCAACTCTACATCATCTTGGCAAAATACCACTGCGTTCTAAAATACTTCTGCCTTGGCGACTGGGACCTCTGTCCCACTCGGCCAGTAGCGTTTTTGAATCGGTCGAACCAAACCATGTGACGGTGGTGACTAAAGCACTATTCTGATGATAAAAAAAACAATATCAATTCTATATGAAATAACACATGAGAAAAACAAAATATAATCGTTATTTATGCCATCTTCCTGCTTAGAATGCCAAAGTATTTGACATTCGGATGCGTAACCATGAATTTGTTACAGTAATAATTATCACACATCCAAATATAGATAGCTAACCTCTACAATAGTTGTAAACACAAAAAAATAAGTGCAGTATTTCCACTCTATGTAAAATTTAGTAACAAACAGACTTTGACTGCAAAAAAGTGCGAAAATATGTAAAATATTTCTGAGATTTTTTTAACGTTTTACATAATTATTTGACCCGAATTCTAACAGTGCATTTAAAACATTAAGTATTTGAAAAGTTATACAGTCACGAACACCAATATGTCAACACTTGGCAACTTTCAATTGCGATTTTTTCGTGAAATAACGAATGCAACGGTGAAATACGACACATTACATAAACCTATGGGTTCGAAAATGCTATGTTCGTAACAACATAAAATTTCATTCAAAAATAAAGGAGTAAATCGCTTTTGAATAAAGCCGAGTGTATACATACTTTTGCTCGTGACTGTACAACAAAATTATTATACAAAGTTTAACACAGTCAAGTCGTAAGAGGTTTCGGGTATTTCTTTCGGAATTACCCCTAATAATAGTAGTTACTAGTTACGCCTCGCGGTTTCGCACGCATGATCCCGTAGGAATAATGAGATAAAACGTATCCTATATTCTAATGCAGGTCATGGTCTCCCCGTGTGTCGTATTTCATCCAAATCCGTTCAGATATTTTAGCGTCAAAGCGTAACAAACAAGCAGACAGATAAAATTAATATTTTCTCTTTATATTAGCTTAGATATTTCTGGCTGACGTGCACAACCATAATAGGCAGGGTAGTCACAGCCAGCCCCCTCGCCTAGCTTCACTAGTTAGCTATTTTTTGAGTTTTGTATTTCGGTAATCTTCGGAAGTACTGAATCGGAAGTATTGGTTCGGAATTTTTCACTAATGTGAAGCAACATTATCCCTTAACGTAACAGGCTATATTTTATGTTAAAACAAGAAACTTCACGTGTGCAAAGTCACGGGCAGAAGCTAGTACGATTTATTTGTGAAACTTCTGCCCTTTCTTGTACAGTGTCGCCAACGTGCATTTTGTCGCAATTGACACTTCTGTGTCAACAATACTTACTACGTATTGATAATGACCTCAGGCAAAGGTTGTTTAGCGTTGAGTCGGTTATTTGACACATTTCAACTAAATAGACAAGGTTTTATCGTATTTCGACATTTTATTTTATTACGAAAAGATATCAAATCTAATTTTTTTGTAATATTTTTTGATTATTTTCATTTAATTATTTACTTATGTCGTTTCATTAAGTTTTACTTATGTTTGGAACTATTTAGCTCTAATTGTTGCTGATTACTGAATAGTTGGTTCTAAGAAATTGACGAAAGAAATATTGTGTGTGAAAAGGTCAATTAGTACCTTCTTAAGTTCTTAAGATAGGTACGAAGATTAACCTGGAAGTTTATTTGCTAATACAGCAGACTTGAAAAATTGTTTGTATGTTTACCTACATAATAGGTACACGATGTAACAAAATTCATACCTATAATACATACTCGTATATATATATACTAGCTGCTGCCCGCGACGTCGTCTGCGTGAAGGCTGTACAGCACTAAAAATACTTAGGATGCCAGTGTCGCTATAGCATTATAAGTAAACAACTTTTAAAATAGCATTAAAATATAAGTTTTTTTTGCAAGCGAAGTAAGTGAAAAAAGTTATATGGGAATCCTGCTGAGTTCTGTCCTAAGATGTGACTGAAGGAAATGGAGAAACTCATGCAGGAATACATTCCAGGACACAAAAGAGTAAAAATACGTACCTACAAAGGTATTATACCTTACAACACTTCCCTATAAACTACGTTGGTAGTTATGCTGCCAGGAGCCAAAATGTAAAGAGAGTCAGGACTGGTGACGCGGGAGCAAGCGACGTACAGTTGCCCGTGTGAGAAGCAACTCGTCCTGAGGTCGACACCCGCTGCCCTCAGTGTCTGCCCCTGCTACTTATTGATGGTCATCGCGAAGCAAACACTCACGGGGAACTGTACGCGCTTGAACTGGAACGGGAAGTTATGAGGTATAAGGGGAATGCGTAGTATAAATACTGCCTCGCCGACGCCACAACCCGTAAGAATTTCCGCCTCAATGATGTGTCTGTGGAGCGAGATGACTTTAAGGCGGGTCCCGTTACACAACCTCTGAGGAGATAGGTTCCAAAGAAGCATAATCGGGACACCGACCTTCAGCTTGATGGTATGCGCTAGAAGTCCACTTGCTGACAGGGAGTTCAGAAATTCCACGGGATAATGTGAGGCGTCATCTTGCTCGACAACAGTGTTTATCGAGGTGTAGACCACTTCATTCTGTTAATTGCTGCAGCCTGATCATTTTTGGGCGTCAAAATGCCTCGCTCACACACCCAAGAATTCTGCTGGTGCGGTATACCACTGATGTCCCCGTACACACAGCGAATAAGTTCTTCTAAGCTGGATACCACTCTACCGAGAGACTCTGGAAGCACCACCTGTCCACCTCTCTCTTCTGGTAGAGTGACTTCGCCAAGACTTAGAAGCACATCGGAGAATTCTTGAGCACGTGCATGCCGCCGAGCCGAGCTCTCATATTAATGGTCAAGCGCAGCGTACGAACTCGTGACCACAACGAAGATCATTTCATCGAAGCATTCACCTCGTCAGCCCTCGATCCCCGCGTCACCACGGGAAGTGTTTGCCGGAAATCGCCACTGAACAGAACTGTGACACCACCCATCAAATGTTCGTTCCTGCGGATGTCCTGCAGGGTTCTGTCCACGGCCTCAACTGCCTTCCTATTGGCCATCGTACACTCATCCTATACGATAAGAGAGCAATCCTTGAGCACGTGTCCCTTATCGCTGTTACGTGACACACCACAAACAGGCATTTCGGCGCTCTCTAAATCGATGAGAATTTTAAACATGGCATGTGCTGTCTTGCCACCCGGAAGCAGTGTGGCAGCGATTCCCGACGACGACGCTACAGCAATAGCAATTTTGCCTTGCCTCCTGACCTCTGCAAGTATGCCAGTGGTAACAAATGTGTTTCTTGTTCAACCAGGAGCATCCAAGAAAAACATTTTACCCTGGTTTTGCCCAACGCGAACAAAAGTATTAACAGTCAATGTTTATTTTGTACTAACAACATGAAATTGATGAAGAGATGATCATCATCAATGAACATAACTTTTTGTAATACTTAACACCGCATTTTTTTAAATTGTCTTCCTCAACTCTGCTCAAGATTTTGATGGTCGGAACTTGAATTTGTCAAAACGAACTATACGATACAACTTTTATGAAGAAAATGCACATTGCCATCTATGAATTTTAAGAATAACTAACTACTAACCTCGCCAACATGATCAAATTTAAATTAGTAATTTCCAAAAAGTGTTAACATGTAACTTTATTTGATTTTTATGAAATGTCATAGATGGCGCTGTTTCAAATTGTCTTTATACTACTAACATTCATTTAAATATGTTTCTCTGCCCAACTTACTTAAATGGCGTAGTTTTTATAGTGTAAAGCTAGATAATAGCATGGCTTACTCAAAAACAACATTTAAATATGCATCGTTAGATTACACGCTGTCACAGAATGCGTAAGAAAAATAAAGATTCACAGCTCCTCCCCCGTAGGTGATAGCGTGATAATATGTAGCCTATATGTTGACCCGACCTCTTAGTAATATTCATGCAAAATTTGAAGTAAATCCATGCAGTACTTTTTGAGTTTATCCCGGACATACATACAGACAAACAGATAAACAGACAAAAATTCTAGAAACTATATTTTTGGCTTCGATATCGATTGTAGATCACGCCCCAAGTATTCTTTTTAAAAAATATTCAATGTACAGTTTTGACTTTCCTACGATTTTATTATATGTATAGATATGTCGGAGTTATTCGTTTATTCGGAACGCCAGCGCCATCTCGTGGCGCTGGACAGAGTCTAGCCTGAGTTCGTGGTGGGACGAGAGGAACAGCTACAAGAACGGTGTCAGCAGAGCTCTCAAGATCATCGAATCATTGGACATCGTACGAACAACATGTGCTCAGAAACTGTCAGCGTTCCGTATCGTTGAATGTGTACCTACCTATAGTGCGTGATTCGCTAGTGTGACTAATTTGTTCGTAAATTATAATCTGATTTGAAGTGCAAACCGTTTTTCTATTGTGCTCTAACCAACACTACCCATAGTACGCCCACAGTAATTAAAATATGCCTGATGTTAACAAGAGACAGACATACCATTTCCGACATATATATATAATATAAATATAAGTATATAATAATTAATCACGAAGCCGTCATCTACGCATTTTGTACATCAAACTAAGTTACTTTGTTTATAAATTATTGCTGGGAAACGACTTTTGTTGTTGGTGTGATAATTAGCTATTTACCGCACGGTACTGCGCATTGTAACGCACCCAAAACATAGTGCTTATGCATGCAACGGTGCAGGGATCGTGGAAGAAGTTTAGTTATAACATTTAAAAGCAAATGCCAAAAAAGTTGGAACTCTTACCTTAAATATCTCCGTAACCAAATGATTCCCGGGTAAGGTCCAGTACAAAACATGTCATAAAAATCTCGGCTTCGTTAAGGGTAGTTTTATACCCATTATTTCTGTCATGTTTGTTTGTGTAGGTACATTCGGTGTCAGATAGATTCTCAAAAAAAAGTCTCTATTTTCATACAGAGCCGTCACACAAAATGGCTCTTGTTCACTGCGTTTAGCTATTTCATTTATTTTATCTTCGTTAAGTAAGTAAGATCCAACATAAGTATGTACCTATTTAAATCACTAAAATTATTAACATTCCCATCACTTTATATTTTTGAGGTGGCTGTTTTTGTTAAGTCAATATGCATCTTTTTTTGGTAGTGTCCAAAAATAGAAACCGGCCAATCAGGAGACAGTATAAAAATTTGCTAATTGTTAGTGGTTCCGATACCGCCTTTTTAAACAAAAGTATTAAATCTATAGGTCCGATCATTTTTAACAAAATACCTGATGTAATAAAAAATGAGACATTTCCACTTTTCAAAAATAAATTGACAGATCTATTAATTAATAAATATTATTATTCAATTGCCCAATTTTTGATCGATAAGAATTTAAATTGATAATTATGACATCTCTGTATTCCTGACTTGTATTAAAACATTTATATTTTCAATTTAACTGTATTGACCCTGAACTTGACCACTTTATAATCTCATTTTATTAAACTTGACATAATGTATTGTGCTGCCTATTTCAAATTATGTACCAAATTTCATCTTGACATGGTAAACTTATATTTATTTAATTGAATGTGTTAATATTATAATTATATTCATTAGTTTTTATTATTTTAGCTAAAACTGTTTGCGTGCCTTAGTTAAGGTAGTTAGTATAAGGATAGTTTTAAAATCAACATCTGTAACTTGTACCTACTTTCTGTGCAAATAAAGATCTATTCTATTCTATTCTATAAAAAGCGGGTCCATAACCTCTACGCCTGCACATTATTTTTCTAAATTTACTTCTGTACCTATTTTTTCTGTTCTGTTTTTCTTTGTCTGTTTATATATGTGTGTACATAAATGGTAAAATAAATAAATAAATAAGTCAAGCTACGACCTACACCGTGAATATTTGACCAACAAAACAAACATTTCAAGTACAAGGTACAGGTGTACTTGGCTTTGTGTTGACACCTATATCTACCTATATATATTAAAAATAAGTGGGGGGCTCGTGGCTAAGTAATAACATCCGCACGGGTCGGATTAAGCTATGCTTGACACTGTTGGTCCGTGGATGGGTGACCATCTTTTCATACCAAGACCCCTCCATGCCTCGGAAAGCATGTTAAGCCGTTGGTCCCGGCTGTCATTCATGGATCTTTGACAGTAGTCCGAAAGTCTCGCTTGCCGCGGTTGGTCCGTGGATGGGTGATCGTCTTTACATACCAAGACCCCTCCGTTCACCATCATTTACAGAATTTATTGTAGACTAGCTTCTGCCCGCGGCTTCGCCCGCGTGGATGTCGGAAATTATGCCACGGGAACGTGCTAACAGGATAAAACGTATGTGCTTCCCCAGGATGCCATCCATCTCGCGGGCCCTTTGTGGCTAATTACAATAGAAAACCAATTGTGTCTCATTAGTGGTGATTAAGAGGGTACCTATATGATATCTTTACCTAAGTACCTACTTAATTAAAAAAAATACCCTACCTAAATAAACCTATTTCTGATGATAACTAATCTAAACTCAATAAATAAGCAAAATCCCTAAAAACTAATATCTATACGAATGACTAATCCTACATAACAGTATTATAAAATAACCTGCGGTCACTACGTACACTAACAAATATACTACCTATACTATAAAATTAAAATCTATATCTACGACTTATAAAATTAAACCTAAATAACTCTAAACACTAAAAGGAATAAAAAGGTCGCACAGATAATACTGCGGGTGACGTAACCTTCGACAAACTTATTATTTGCGGTTGGTACAGTAATCGGTCTAGGGATCGAACCGCAAAATTAAGTTTGTTTTTTATTGTAAATACTTTTCCGGGATAAAAAGTACCCAGTGTGGTGCCCAGGATATTAAAGAATAATTATACCAAGTTTCATCGTAATCGAACCGGTAGTTTTTGCGTGATGCCTGAACAAACAGACAGACAGACAGACAGACAGACAGACAGACAGACCGACAGACACACAGACAGACAAAAATTTTTGTAATCACATTTTTGGGTTCGGTGTCGGTCTAGTAACACCCCCTGCCATTTATTTTTTTGATATTTTCAATGTACAGAATTTTCACTTCTACAGATTTATTATAAGTATAGATATATATAATATATTAATAATATTAATTTTAAACTCACAGATAATAAAGAAATCTCGATGTTTTGTGAAGTCGTAAAAACCGTGCGAAGCGGGTACGGCTCGCTAGTACACAACAATACACATCTCTAATCTGCATTCGCGATTTATTTGCTAAAAATGTAAACAAATATGAATTTATCGAAAAATTAGTTTAATTCCTACACAATAAAGTTCAATGTACGGTACAACTTTAAACATTTTTATAACTTTTTCAATAGTGCTAGTCACTCTGAAATCAACTTAATAACTTAAAATAATATCAATTTGAAACATTAGTTTGAATATACTTTAGATGGATTAACGATATGCATTGCGTTGTTAGCTCAATCAAGGAAAACCCTGATGTAATCGACGGCGATCATTATTCTCTAGGTATCAATTAAAGCCTCCTACTTGTCAATATCGTTGTGATGGTCATTTAGTACCTGCCTTGATGATAGAGAATAGATACGAGTAAATAACTAATTAAACCGGTCGGCCTATCGGTATTCCCCGATAATTAGATTGCTGTAGATTAGTTAGTTGTGTTAGAGTGTAGTTAGATGTTATCCTTTGATGTTCAGTTCCTAGCCTTCGGTAAATTGCGTGACGCTCCATCAATTACAATCTGCAGGGTAATTGGTTTCGGTATGTAAAGATCCCAATCAAATCCAAAAGAACCCATCAACAGACCAACCGCGGCAAGCGTATCTTAACCTGATCGATCGAACTGTGTGGCTGTTATTATTTAGCGTAACACACCAGTAGCAATGGCTTTCATTTTGACAGTTAAACAACATTCATTGCCTCATTTACGTCGTTGAGCAAATTATTTTTTCAAAATTATTCAGATTGTGGTTGATAGTGTGTTATGCAATTAGGGCACTGAATCATTTTGAAGGATATTGCTAATCCATTGCTTCATATGTACGAAAAATGTGTCTGCTCAACAAACGTAATGAATGTTGTTGAACTGTCAAAATGAAAGACATTCCTACTGTTATGTGATACGCAATTACCCCCTGAGTGGGAAAAGAGTCCAAGATTATGATAATACAACCCGTATTTATTTATCCCTTTCGATTCAGCAGCGTCTGGTTAGTCTCGATTTCATCCCCGAATGTTTGGTAGAATAATAATAATGTTATTGAAACAGATAACCTTTACGAAAAATACTTAAAGATTAGGTTACAAGTTAAAAACGACACTACAAAGTGAAAAAAACTTTAATTTCGGAAGTCGGTGTCGTTGGGTTCGCATTTTCGTTGTTTGCCACCGACTTCCGAAATTAAAGTTATTTTTCACTTTGTAGTGTCGCTTTTGGAAGTCGGTTGTTTTTTTTTTTTTTGCAAAAAAGTTTTTATTTTTCACTTTTAAGTTGTAATTTTGGTTTAAAAACCAAACTACTGAACCGTTTTTGATGAAATGTTTATGGGACCATTTGGAAAGTATACCCTTTCCAACAAAAAAAGAATTTTTCAAATCGGTTGGCAAGCGACGGAGTTATGCGCGAAAACATAAAAAAAAAAAATACAAACATCCGAATTGAGAACCTTCTCCTTTTTTAGAAGTCGGTTAAAAATACGCACCAAAAGAGTAAATTTTGCTACTCGTTATTTAAATTTCGACTGGGAAAACGAAATTGTTATATTTACCGATGAAAAGTGCTTTAAGTCAGATAAGGATGGACGAACAATTTTATGGAGAAGACATGGGCAGAGATTTTACCCTAAAAACGTATTAGACTTGAGAACAAGCGGGCGGTTAACACTAGGTAAATAACATTCTTATTGAAATTATGTTTATTTCTAATTATTTTTGTTGCATCACCTACATATTGCAACAGATTTTAAAAAGTTGACTGTTTTAGGTTACTGGGGATGGATGTCTTCAATGGGCCCAGGCGAGCTTGTGGAAATAGGTGGCCGCATGAACAGTGAGCGATACCTTGAAGTGTAGAAGGACGTAATGCTGCCGTCAGTGCGGGTCGCATATCCAAAGGGCCAAATTTACCTGGTTCAGGATAATTCTTCGGTGCTTCGGTCCCGAATCGTGCAAGACTGGCTGAAGGCCCAAGAAGACATCACGGTGTTTGAGTGGCCGGCTAAAAGCCCGGACCTAAATCCTATAGAAAACTTGTGGGGTCAGATGGTTTTGAACTGGGACTCCAGTGATATAAAGTCAAAAAATAATTTGGATGAAGAGGTAGCCAAAACTTGGGAACTAATGCGAAACAGTGCTGCATGCTTCAATATGATTTCGGGCATGAAAAGTCGACTTCAAGAAGTGATAGACAGTGACGGTCATCCTCTTCGTTATTAATAGGCATTTTACTCAGCAGATTCATTGTGTAACTTAAATGATAAAATTTCATTGGAACATGAGCAAGTGTTAATAATTCCCAATATTTGTGGAATCATTAGTAGTTAATCAAAAATAAACAACCTTTATTATTATTAATCCAGTTACTCCTGTTTACAAGTTAGTCTTATAATGTGTTAACGATGCCCCACCTGACCTCACATATTTTTCTAATCTTGTGTTAAAAGGGTTATCAGAAAATGTGACAAAAGAGAAAGATGTATATTGCTATACTGTATAGTTTAGCATGTTGGTTCTTCCTCTATAATTCACAGGCACGAATGACAACATTTCATTTTTTTAACAAGGCCTTTTTTGTCCCATAAGGTCATACAGAGTAATAAAAATTAATGTTTTCACAACTTTAAATAAATAAATATTGTAGTTTTGTTTCTAGAAATATCTATAAGCGAACCGTTATCTAATGTTAAACGTTCTAAACCTCACCGAGTGTATCTATGTTGTGTTTAGTTAATATTCTAAGTAAATCACCCCAATTTAACACAGATAGAAAACTGTATACTCAACCAGGAAGTGGATTCCATGAAATCCTAGAAATGTAATTAGAGAAATAAATGAATATTGTTTATGCAACATGCCTAGCTTTTATTACAAACCTCATACCTAATTTAACTTCTTAAATAATGATTAACGAAAATCACATAATCACCTAATTAAAAAAAAAAACAAAAAAAAAACGATAAAATAATAATAAATAAACAACTTAAAAAAAAGGAAAAAAAAGAATCATCTCATTCGCGGATTTGAACTCGTGAACATCACATTGCTAAGCCGCAATCTTAACCACTAGAGCCAACGCGCCATTTACGATATATATTACAAAAAACTTAAACGGTTTGATGTCATTAACAAAGGGGGAACCTTTACTCTGAAGCCGAGTGTACCATAGTGCTTTAGGGTTATTCTTAGCTTTATATAATTCAAGTTTTTCATGTGCTGTTTTGAGTTTTCTAAGAAGTCGATTACAATGATTCCGGTAACGTCTATACGAGATTTGTAAGATATCATTGTTGGGTAACTTACGAGCCTTTTTGTGGAGTTTATCACGGTGACGAATGCACCGTAATAGACCTGGAGTAATCCAGGGCTTTAAGTTTCTATCACGTTTGGGAACATTAACTATTTAAGTGCGTTTTTTTATTATAAAGAATTAAAAGGTTTGGGCACACAGGTATAGAGAAAGGACGAAACCATCGTTATTTGTTTTAAAAGACGATTTCTTCTGTTTCTTGAG
This sequence comes from Apamea anceps, assembly GCA_951799955.1. Lineage (NCBI taxonomy): Eukaryota > Metazoa > Arthropoda > Insecta > Lepidoptera > Noctuidae > Apamea > Apamea anceps. The sequence continues at coordinate 2,255,553 of OX637518.1, forward strand.
TTTGGTTACAAATCGGTACTGGCCACAGATACCTGGCATAAATCTGACAAAATTATTTTAGCAGATTTAAAAAAAAAATATTGCTGAGTGCGCCTGCTCTTGATCTCGATCACGCCTGATGGAAAGCGATGGTTGAGGTCTATGATGGAACGAGCGTGCCCAGAACATGCCTGTTCACTCTTGCTTTGAAGACAGACGGGCTAAATGTGGGAGGAAACAAGATGTTGGCAGAGAGTTCCACACATTGGCTATGCGCATAATAAATTTGGAGAAGAAGCGCTTATTACGACTGGTCGGGATATGAAACAAGTGCGGATGGTACCCTCAGATCATCTGGCTGTCTCGTAGTTAAAGGGCGATGGTGGGACCAGAGCGCCCCTTCCAGTTATTAAAATCGTTCAAAATCTAGTCGGAATCTCATCTCAGGGACAATCAATGTCAAAAATGTAGGAAAAAATCTTTGACAGATTAAGACCGAGACCTCTGATCTCGGTCTTAATCTGTCAAAGATTTTTTGTCAAATGATCTGAGGGGCAATTCTCGTAATTTTAAGAACGTTCACAGTCTGAACTCAGTCTCAATCTGTCAAAAATGCCTCTAATTTCCCTACATTTTGACAAGTTTTTGACATTTGTTTATCGCCGAGTTGACACTGCGACTAGATTTTGATCATTTTAAATTACAAGAATTGGCCTTCTGACTGCGAATGTTCATAAAATTACGAGAATTGTCCCTCTGGTCGTAGAGCTTCTGCGCATACTCGTCGGCGCCCCACTGGAAAACAAGATTTAAGGTTAAATTCATCAACAGGCCAATCATTCAGAAGAAGCCATTCTCACAGCCTTTTAATTATTGACCCATCAAACTCTTTCACAAGTTCTTAGCAGTAACGAAACTGTACCACTGCGGTGATTAACACCTGGCAATGAGTGGGTGAAATCGATCGGCGTCACGCTCTCGAACAGCGCTCGATGCATCTGTGATCCGGTTCACGGCGCTTTGCTAGCATTGAAGGTATCTGTCGAGCGTTTACTTTAGGTTGCAGATCGAGCTGTTTTGTTTTTTTTTTTTGACGCTTTTAGCCTATTTGTTTCCTACGCCAGTGAAAGACAGAGAAAACAATGCAGAGCGAATGCAACGTTTTTGCAAATAAACAATGATGAGTTTTTAACATTTAATAGAAAATTCAATAAATATTCCAATCTGATTGGAAGTTATAATGTTCAAGCTGTTTGGGGTTGAAACTCTAGGGCCATGGAGTCCGAGTGCCCACTTGGTTTTTTCGAGACATTGCCAAGCGGTTGGTCGACTCTTCACGTGCCCAGAGGGCTGGCCTGTTTTTAGCCAAAGAATCGGCATCGCTATGGCAATGCCAAAAGTCAAGGCTGCCAGTATTGCCACGTTGTGTGCAACATGGCAATACTGGCAGCCTTTTGGCCACTTATCCTGTTAACAACGATGTGGACGATTTTTTTGATGCCCTATGATTCTTTTTATATAATTGTACATATTATTATTTTAACACCGTTATCATGAGGAGACCGGCATGTCCTAGAACCAAAAATTTGAAGACATGTGACATCTACCAACCCGCACTGGGCCCGCATGGTGGATTACGACGGATTTTGACGGCACGGTTGGCGCAGTGGTTAAGTAATTGACTGCTGCGCTGCGTGTCGCGTAATTCCTAGTATGGGGCAACGTTTAAAAAATAAAAAAAAATACGGCCCAATCCCTCTCACCAAGAGAAGGCCTGTGTCCCAGCAGTGGGAACATTATAGGCTGATTATGCCTATGCTACCATGCATATCTACAAACCTGCCTACTCCATATTCAATTCCTAGTAAACTAATGTAGGAACATAACTATGAATTGCCTTACGCAACACCGCAATAACAATTACTCTAAGTATTTCGTATTGATACATCTCAAGAAGGTAGCCCACCAAACGATATCCTTTTACGAATTTTACGAGCAATGTGTATCTGTGTGTTCACCTTGACAGTAACGAACCACAGAGCAAGAAAGTATGTTCAAAACATGTTCAAAAGGTACACTGAAATATGCAACGTGCGAATCTTTATACCTTTGTTAAAAAATCGCTTTTCCTGGATTTTCTTGATGATATAATGACGTGTTTAATTAAACTTAGGTACATAAGTTATTATTTATTAGGTTAAAACGCTAACAGTCAAAATAATAATAATAATATGTATAAGTATATAAAAAGGAGGGTAAATAATCAAAGGGTATCAAAAAATTCGTCCGCATCGCTGTCAATAGGAAACGTGCCCAACGGGCTGGCAGCATTGCCACGTTGTATGGCAATGCTGATTCTTTGCCCAAAAAATAGGCCAGCCCTCTGGTCATGCGAAGAGTCGACCAAACGCTTGGCGATGTCTCGAAGTACAAGTTGGCACTCGGACCCCATGACCGTAGTGTAATAAGTTTAATTGCGAATTCTGATACCGACTTACTCCGAGATCTATTTTGTAAAATTCACACCGTGAAAACTTAGTGGAAGTGAGCTCAATAGTGTCAATCCCTAGAATCAGTTGGAATGACAGCTTCACCTAAATTTTCACGGTGAGATTTTTACAAAATAGATCGACAGCCATTTATGTTTGTGTTAAGAGTGAGCACAGAATAAGTTGAGAGTAAGACCAACAAAATAGGTGGTTGTGAATCTCACGAAATGACCAATCTGACAGCATAACTATAACAGTTATATATGTTACCTCTAATGTTGCATCACTATCCAAATCATAGTGATATTTATTCTCATTTCAATATCAACCTTATTGGAATGACTTACAACAACGTTACAAACTAAATGACGCTATAATGTGTTACACAATCACCCCCATGAATGGGCCTTCTGAATCAGTCTATCAACGTAAAATGAAAGAGCTCGGCCGGTATGGCTGGTGTTACCAACTGATGCATGAAAGCAAACTCATTGAGCAACCAGTGTGTTCGTTTGTTTGAGCTCATGTCATAACTATGTTAATGTGTGAAATGTGCGTAAAAACACGTGTGAAAGACTGCGGAGACCTATTTGTATTGATGAATATACATTTGATGTGGAGCAAGTATATTCTGCAATTTATTGGAAATAGTTCAAAGTCAAAGTGAAATCATTTATTTCAAATAGGCACATAAAACGCACTATATCTGAACTAATCCTACTAATCACACTAGTATTATAAAGGCGAAAGTTTGTGAGTGAGTGTGTGTGTTTGTATGTTTGTTACTTCTTCACGCTCAAACGGCTGGACCAATTTTGATGAAATTTGGTATAGACGTAGCTGATAACATGCTGGATTAACATACAGGATACTGTTTATTCCGATATTCCCACGGGATAGAAACCGCGTGGCGCAGCTAGTTAATATTATAAATGCGAAAGTTTGTAATGATGGATGGATGGATGTTTGTTACTCTTTCAAGCAAAAACTACTGAACGCATCTTGATGAAACTTTACAGTAATATACATCAGAATAACACATAGGATACTTTTTATCCCGATATTCCCACGTTCAAACTTATGCGGAAAAACCGCGGGGCGCTGCTAGTAGTTTATAAAGAGAAAAACTTTGATATTTTGTATGTGTGTTTGTTACTCTTTCACGCTAAAACGGCTGTACGGATGTGGATGAAATTTGGCACACAGGTAGAACATAACCTGGATTAGGACATAGAATACTTTTATCCCGATATTCTTACGGGATCGAGACTTATGCGGGTGAAACCACGTGGCGCAGCTAGTCTTTAATATAGCTACTGGTCCCTAGTAACTAAGGCCTTTCTTGTAACAGTCGGTTGCCAATTTGACATTAACAGTACGTTGGTTCCTGTCGGTGATTAATTTATTTATACTTAGTACTAACCCTTTTTTCGATTTTACAAATAAAATTCAACCAAAAAGGTTTTACAGTTCATTAGTAACTTGAAAATCAACAGTCTCTGGGCGTTTGCTCACAAAAAAAATCATATGGGGCCATTAATGTTTTTTTTAGGTTGGTTTTATGGCTCTCATATTTTTTTGTGAAAATTGTGGCCAGTCGCAGGAAATGCAACTTTCTTCGTTTTCTTCAACCTTCATTTTTCTTATCTATTGAAATGACTTAATTTTAAATTACTAAAGTTATCAAAAAATAAAAGGCCCGTTTTGACATTTGAGAATGCGTTATAAACCTGTCAGTTGATATACAAACGAATACGTGTTTTGCGAATTTGATGTTTATTAACTATTAGAACTGTCAATGTCAAAACGGGCCTTTTATTTTTTGACAACTTTAATAGTGATTTTTTCACGCAACAATAAGTACCCAAAACTTTGCAGATTGTGTGTGGTATTGTTGGGTATCAAGGCATCCATCATCCTTAGTAGTTGGTAAAATTGACGTCGCGACGTCAAGCAGTTTGTTGAAAATATTATTTTTGACAGCAAGACAGGACTGGACAGTTCAAATTCCTAAACGGGTGCAGTCACTATCACTATCACTATCTATGTCCGACTAAATATAACTGACTTCAAAGTATGCTACGTTTGCACTGAACTCATTACTCATGTATGAAAAAAGGCCGTTCCGTTTCACCTAATATAGGAACTAAATATCGATTGAATAACACGACAAGGTACTTCACAGTTTCCTTTGTACGGTCAGCGTTATAAGTGGGTTTAATAACGTAAAAAAGTTAATTATCATGGATGGTAATTAATTATATGTTGGCGTTAAAATGACAATAGGCTTTTTTTTTTGTATTTCTGCCACGATCTGATATTTCCTGAATGGTCGAATACGAATACACAATCACGAATTGTGTAGTAGTCTGTGTAGTTGTGCTCTTTAATTGTATCCACATGCATAATATTACTTGTTTCGTCTGGGAATCAATCACGCGATCGGGAACGCAGAAGCTATTACTTCGTTTTTCACTTAGCGTTCTTTCTGACTTATTTCTTTTTTCTCGGCTCCTAAGGGCTTCTAAGCTTCTCGTAGCCTTTCTCAAGAATTGGGCTATCAAATGTAAAACGATTTTTTTTAAATTTGACAGCCAGTTCCAGAGATTTTCGCGTTCAAATTAACAAACAAACTCTTCAGCTTTATTATTAGTATAGATAGATAATAGTTCACAGAAAGTACATGATAACGTTTTTTAATAGGCTATACACGTAAGCACAGCATAATCAGCCTGCACAGGGCTCCTGTGTGTAAGATAGAGCGGGCCGTAATCCACCACGTGGGCTCAGTGCAAGGTGGTGGAAGTCACGTATCTTCGATTTTTTGGTTCTAAGACATGCCGTCCTCACATTGTTTTTCTTTACCGTTTTGAGAGCAATGAAGTAGTGATGAAATAATTAAGACATGGTAAATTGCCTACTTGGATTCGAAACTACGACCTAGAATTCGTATGTCAAGGCCGTTTCCACTGGGCCATTGCAGCTCTCAATATGCTATTGTTTAAACAATACTTATTTGATCGTACACTTGCCATGCTATGTTGCCTAATTTGTAAGTTTATTTCTTAATTATTTTTTTTCTATATTTTATTAGGCACGTACATTCAAAAATGGGCTCATTAAAATACATAACTTCAATACTTATACTTGTATGTAACTCAGGGGGATCGGCGTTGAGGGCTGAAATACAGGCTATGCCTAGTTCGGCCCCAAATGTGTGTACTTTTGTGTACAGTAACTGTAGACTAAGCAGTTAATTTGTGAAATAATGTACAATTTTTTTTTCCTGTTAATAAAAATTATTATTATTATTTACTTTTTCTGCTGACTGTACACGCGTGTTTACTCTATATTAGTTAAACAGCTGTCGAGCGAGCGATTATAAATTACTTAGTCGATTTATTAAGTGATGGATTTGTGGATTACAACATTGTGGAAATGTTAATATAGGCAGGCACTAAATTATACAATTATGACTATAAATTCTGATGTTAAAAATAAAAACAGGTTGAAACACTAGGGCCTTGGGGTCCGAATGCTCATCAAATTTTTCGTGACATCGCCAAGCGGTTGGTTGACTCTTCACGTGACCAGAAAGCTGGCTTATTTTTAGCCCAAAGAATCAGCATTGCCATCCAACCTGGTAATGCTGCCAGCCTTTTGGGCACTTATCCCATTGACAGTGATGCGGACGAATTTTTTGATGCCCAATGAGCTCCTGCCTTTTTTATATTTTTTCGTATTATATAATTGTATATATTAGTGTTAGTTGATACAAGTGTGTGCGCAGACACAGGTGCGCTCTCTCTTCCCTCACTCTCATGGTCCGATGGGACGGCAATCCGACACAACCGGAGAGAGATCAGGCGTATGACCAACAGCCTAGCGTGCTTTCCGAGGTACGACGGTGTCACACCGCCAACTTACAAACTCCGGGCTCTAACTAAAAAATTCCCAAACCAATGACCATTTTGCCTTTTACTAAAAATACATAAATTGGTCCACAGAGTGCACCAACGGTTTAATAACTCACAACGGATATTGATGAATTACCATTACATATCGAGACCCCTCCATGCTTCCAAAAGCACGTTAAGTTGTTGGTCCTGGTTGTCATCCGTAGTTCTTTGACAGTCGTTACGGGTAGTCACAAGCCCGAAAGTCGGTCAACCAGTCCTACCAAGGGGTGCCAGTAACTAGGATGTGAAGGTCAGATAGGCAGCCGCCCCATGTGTTGGGGTCGGCTTCCATTCTAACCGGATGCAACTGAATACCACTGGTATTCACTTGGCCAACATAGTTTAAATTCTAGGCAGATTGATCGATGTAATTCTGACAAATGAAATCTGTTTTATTATTTTTCATTACTTTACTTTTTTTTCCTTTTTTTTTGGCTTCTGTAACATAGGTGTCTTTACCTAGTCAAGGCTTAGTAAAGCGCTGACTCCTCAAAAAATGTTTACGAACAAAGTATGTAAGCAAAGTGTTGTTCGTACACATTTTGAATGCCAGTAAATAATTCATTACTATTACTCGTATTACAGAATGAAAATTGTACTTACCACTGCATTCCACAACTAGTTGCGGAAGGCCAATTCCCTTAAATAAAAACGCTTAAAATCTAGTCGCAATCTCATCTCAAATCAATGTCAGAAACTTGTCATAAATGTAAGGAAATTAGAAGTATTTTTGACAAATTAAGACTGAGATCAGACTGCGAACGTTCTTAAAATTACGAGAATGTCCCCTCGGTCTTGATGTCCTAACACAATCAACATTAGGTCGGTATTTTTATAAAGAAACAGCTAGGTATTATTTTTGACATTCCTGTAATTTTTATGGCAGATAAAAATAGCGATGTGGCAATCGATTATAAGTATTCGATAACTAACAAGCTAATCGATTACTTGCCATTTACTATACGAAGTGTAGCGAATTAATCAATGGCTGATTAAAAAGTCACACTTAGTTAGCCAATAATTGGTGAATTGCGAAAAATTAAGGCTAAACAAAGATAGGTAAACGAATCGTGCTAATCATCGTGATGATAGGAGTTACATACATAAATTCACGCCTTCGCCTTCTTTCCATGGGTAGGCAGGCACTACAGAGCGCCACCTGCTCCGACCCTTACATACTCCTTTTGCTTCTTTCACGTTTATATAATCTGCCCCCTAAATGCGTGACACCCGATCAATAGGAATCTGAATCATTTTAAAGCAAATTGCTAATCCATTGCTTCATAAGTTCGAAAAATTTGTCTGCTCAACACGTAAATAACGTAATGAATGTTGTTGTACTGTCAAAATGAAATCGATTCCGATTGATCGTGTGTTACGCAATTAGGGTGCTGGTCATACACGCATGCCGTTTACGAGTACTACACACCTGAACTTTTGGAAGAACATCACCAATCAATCAATTAACTCAGCCTATCGCAGTCCACTGCTGGACATAGGCCTGTCCCAGGCTGCGCCACAACACCCTGTCCTCCGCCTTCCGCATCCAGTCCGTCCCAGCAACCTTCTTAAGGTCGTCCGTCCATCTAGCTGGGGGGCGTCCCGCACTACGCTTGTCGATACGCGGTCTCCACTCCAGGACTCGTCTGCTCCACCGGCCATCGATCCTTCGACAAACATGGCCAGCCCACTGCTACAAGTACGCTGCCACTGCCACTGTACATCACCAATAAGGTCGCAATATGTTGTTCTAGGGCGTCCCCTCCCGGTGTTTATACTCAAATATGCCTTATTAGTAATTGATCAACCTTACCTAGCGAGCACGTGTTATGGCTAAACATTATTTCTGTCAATGTCACACATCTGTCAAACTAAAAGTGTAAGGTAGCGTATTTTAACCAAAGTAGGGTAGGTAGTAGGTAGGGTACTTGCGTTGATACGTAAGTGACATTTATTCATAATCATAATCAGCCTCTATATGTTCCCACTGCTGGCACAAGCATCAATCTATCATTCATTCATTCATTCATTCCTCTTAGTGAGAAGGATTGGGCCCTTATCCACCACGCGGGCCTAGTGCGGGTTGGTAGCTGTCACATAAATGTATGTCTTGGAATACATACTAAGACATACGAATTTTGTTTTTTACCTCTTTCCTAACAACTATTTAATAAAAAACCTATTCCTTAACTCTTCAAATCAATTTAAAAACACTATCGTCAAAATCATTTAACTTTCTTCCAACCTGACCACAGTCAACAATAAATCGATTATTCAAACTTAATTTTTATTTGCATTAAATAAACTTCCTATTTGCCTGGCAGTGTATTCAGCGCGCGTTCGCCTGATGGTTCGGAACAGAGTGCCTTATCGAACGATTCGAACGCATTGGTATTCGGAAGTCGAACGAACGAAAGCGAACGAACGAAAGCGAATAATCGAATAAACTTGTATATTTTGGTTCATTGAAATATGAAAAGCACTAGCGATAATTTATTTTAAAGCTGAAGCTGGCTTGACAGTCAATTTTATTGGTAGTGTTAAATAAAATGATCATTTTTAGGTGAATCTTAAAAGCAAAAACCGCTGTGGTTCTGATAAAAAATCCTCTAATTCAGGGGAATTAGAGGATTTTTTGACACAATGATTTTTTGACAGTCGATTGTCGCTAAGACACAGATTGCGATTGCGAGATTGCGACTAGATTTTGAACGTAAAAAAGTTCTGAAAATTATGGGAATTGGCCTTAAAATCTATGGAGTTTATTATCAACTATAATCAATTTTATTTTCTTGCAAATTATGACGTTCAAAACTATTATTTGCTCTTTTTTCCATTTTTTTTTTAATAATTTGGCTATGACAGTAAACAAATAAACTATTAGTGGTCTTCTAAAGTGGGCGTTTACGGGCTGATACAAAGTTTCTCGTAAACAACCAACACCTAATGAAATCCTTAGCGCACCTACAGAAAAACTAAAACCATTAATCGTTGAAAACAAAAATAAATTAAATACTAGAGCTGCAGTACTCTGCGAGGGTAGTTGGAACTTTTTAATGAAGCCGGTGAACAACTTCTTTATCAAATCGTTGAGATTCCTGTAGGCGCACTTACGGGAGAACAAAATTGAGTATACCAGGTAAGGTACTGAGGCACGTATAAAGAAAACTAAGAAATGGAATTTAGCTCATTATTCTGAGATGAAATTCAGTGGAAAAATTCCCCTGTTTTTAGGGTTCTGTACCTCAAAAGGAAAAACGGAACCGTTATAAGATCACTTCGTTGTCCGTCTGTCAAGACCCTTTTTCACAAAAATGCATGGAGTTATCAAGTTGAAATTAATATTAAATACTCAAGGCTGCAATTACTTAAAGCAGTGAAACAATCAAACTTCTAAGTCAACGCAATCAAAAGATACGGCCGTTTATGTTCCGTTTTGCCGCATATTTTGACACTCGCAAAGGAATCATAAACTATAGGGTACTTCCCGTTGACCTAGAATCATGAAATTTGGCAAGAAGCAATGTCATGTAGCACAAGTAAAGGAAAAATCTGAAAACGGTAACGGTTACATACCTACAAATTGGTACGAAACCCTCGGTGCGCGAGTCCGTCTCGCACTTGACCGGTTGTTTTTTTAGTTTTTTGGTCCCGCTGTAAGCAAACCTCTTTTATGAAATTCTTCCCTGTTTTGTGCCAGGTCTTTCCGATAAACTTAATTATGTCATCCCGTGACCCTGCTGCATTCTTACGCCGTGTATACGGGAAAGTGTATACCGTTAACAACACGATAATAAGGCTGTACACAGACCGGAGTCAAGACTGTCTTTACTTAGACCATCGCCTGTAAATAAATATGAAAACAGTAAGTAGTGATAACAACTCCAACTTATGTGTTGCGTATGTCGTGCGTATAGAACGTACTCACTTTGCTAAATGTAATGTATTTTATCACCACTACTCTGAAAACGGTAAAAGAAAACATCATAATGAAACCAACATGTCCTAGAACCAAAAATTACTCGGCCGAAAGTACAAATCGTCACTTTAAAATAATATATTTTTTTCTATTGCCGTCGTTTCTGTTGCACACGAATTTGCACATTTTGAATTGTAAGGTAGGAAAAACGTCGCACTTTTCGGGCGAGTAACTTCGTGCGAATCAATTAATAACCCGCGTGATTGAGTCCCAGAAGGAACAAATACTTATAAGTATCTGGATACAATTCAAGAAAACACTGTCATCATCTGCCCTGCCTTTTCCCAACTATGTTGAGGTCGGCTTCCAGTCTAACCGAATGCAGCCGAATCCCAATATTTTACATGAAGCAACTGCCTATCTAACCTCCACAATCCAGTTATTGGGTAATACGATCCCCCTTGGTAAGACTGGTTGTCAGACTTTCGGGCTCCTGACTACCCGTAACGATCGACTGTCAAAGATCCACTAATGACAGCCAGGACCAACGGCTTACCGTGCTTTCCGAGGCACGGAGGTGTCTGTAAAGATGGTCACCCATCCACGGACCAACCGCGGCAAGCGTAGCTTAACCTGATCGATCGACCCGTGTGGCTGTTATTACTTAGCCACAAACCCCATATTTAATTCAAGAACACACTATTGCTACACTAATAGGGCTACTACACTAATGCTGATTACTTAAGCTATATGAAAACATTACTATTACTGTTTTGACAGCCCGTACATAGTTCAAAGTTTTTGGCCTCTGATGAACCAAACCGGTGTACACCGGTGTGAACCGTCTAAGAGCACAGAATTAACTCGTTAACTTGCCCCAAAACTTCCTATTGTGTAATTGCCTAGCCTCCACCCAATGACTTCATGCGTGTACCTACTGACACTGATACATGGAGGACGCACGCAACGACCACTGTTGTCACTAAGTGTGCTCGACAGTGTAATACTATGACGTACTGCTGTGTACACTTCCGTGGAGGTTAACAGGTTAGACAGCTAATTGTGTTGTAGTGGTAAAAGTGCCGAAAAGTGTCGGGTGTGGTAATGTTGATCTTACTGGCATTATTTTGGAACATGCTTTCTATTACCTGAAGACCAAAGTAAAGATGGGTGGATGGTGTGGGGGACGATATAAAAGAAGGGACCAGGGGGTAGGAAGATGATGACGATGCATTCCGTTTCCTACATAACTGACCAATGAACCCTCATTGGTCAGTTATGTAGGAATACGCACGAAGGGGTAGGCAGAGTTGTCCGTGTACACCCGTACACGGACAACTCTGCCTACCCCTTCGGGCGTATTGAAAGACAGAAATAAATATGTTTTTTTAAGAATAAAAATTCGCACAGATGTGCGAATAAGACACACATTATAAAATACACACATTTATGCTACGACTACATTGTCGCGAACAAATAAATGTAAAACGAACTAGTTAAAAGTAGTGCAGTTCGCCTTATCGCGACAATGTGGTTGCATCATAATACTAGCCAAAAGCTTGGTATTCGATAAATACCAGTATATGTAAACATTAAAAAACAAAAAAGATAAATCAAAATCAAAAGTCATTTATTCAAATTAGGCTGAGAATCAGCACTTTTCGAACGTCAAAATTACAAAAGACAGCCCCCCAAAACGACCGCCCTTCACCTACTTCACAGCTTCCTAGTGCTTTTAGAGATGATTTCTGGAATTTCTCAGTAGCTCAGTAGTCGTAGTAGCAGCTGCCCGGAGTCTAAGATTTGTGTCCGGTTGATGGCAATAGGCTGAGGTGCGGTTGAGGTGCGGTTGAGGGGCCCGTGGCCCGCACAAGTCGATCGGTCAGGTTAAGCTACGCTTGCCGCGGTTGGTCTGTGGATGGGTGACCATCTTTACATACCGAAACCCCTCCGTGCCTCGGAAAGCACGTTAAGCCGTTGGTCCCGGCTGTCATTCGTTGATCTTTGACAGTCGTTACGGGTAGTCAGAAGCCCGAAAGTCTGACAACCAGTCTTACCAAGGGGTATCGTATTACCCAGTAACTGGGTTGTGGAGGTCAGATAGGCAGTCGCTCCATGTAAAATACTGGTATTCAGCTGCATCCGGTTAGACTGGAAGCCGACCCTAACATAGTTGGGAAAAGGCTAGGCAGATGATGATGATGATGGCAATAGGCTCGCTCCCTGTTACATGGGACTTAAACATAACTAGTGAAATGTAGATGTACTATAGGTAACCTAAGTCTATTCAATTTTATATTTCCAATTGATGTTATTTCAGGTTAAACAAATATCAACTTTATTTTAGTAATATTTAAGTCAACTTCAGAGTGACCAGCACTATTGAAATAGTTGATAAAAATGTTTGAATTTGTAGCGTAAATTGAACTTTATTGTGTAGGAATTAAAGTAATTTTTCCAACTACTCATATTTGTTTACATGTTTGGCAACTAAATCGCGAACGCAGATTACACCTCTGCTTAACCCTTCGGAGATTACGGGCGTTATGTTACGTTAAGTGTTTAATAGGACTGTTTCAGAGAATCGGAACAGCTTTTGAATGCACGATTTAAATCAGAATCATGGACCGGAATGATTCAAACGTGACACAATCATATTATTATGAAATACTTACATCATTTATTACATATGTTTTATTATTCATGTCATTATTGTAAACCAATAAAATAAGGCAGTAAATGGTATTTGGGTGGTATTTGTGGTAATGGTATTTACTCAATTATATTTTGAATTAATACATTCTTTATTATGACATCAAGACCGTGTTACCTGTAAGTAAATATTTAGTTATCAAATAAGTAATGTTAGATCGTAACATCATGCTCTTATTCCCTGAAGGGTTAGGCAGAAGTGTTCCTAATAGTAAACCCACAGTTCGCCAGTTTTGAATGGGGGCGAGCCTATTGCTATCAACCTTTTGAATATGGGGCGAGGCTATTGCTATCAACCTTTTGAATATGGGGCGAGGCTATTGCTATCAACCTTTTAAATGGGGGCGAGCTTATTGCTATCAACCTTTTGAATATGGGGCGAGGCTATTGCTATCAACCTTTTGAATATGGGGCGAGGCTATTGCTATCATCCTTTTGAATATGGGGCGAGCTTATTGCTATCAACCTTTTGAATATGGGGCGAGCTTATTGCTATCAACCAGGCAAAATTCCAGACTTCGTGCTGCTACTGAGGAATTCCTTATAGAAAAACGCAATAACGGGTTTCCCAATTTGGGAATCGAACGCAGATTACATCTCTGCTTAACCCTTCGGAGATTACGGGCGTTATGTTACGTTATGTGTTTAATGGGACTGTTTCAGAGATTCGGAACAGCTTTTGAATGCACGATTTAAATCAGAATCATGGACCGGAATGATTCAAACGTGACACAATCATATTATTATGAAATACTTACATCATTTATTACATATGTTTTATTATTCATGTCATTATTGTAAACCAATAAAATAAGGCAGTAAATGGTATTTGGGTGGTATTTGTGGTAATGGTATTTACTCAATTATATTTTGAATTAATACATTCTTTATTATGACTTCAAGACCGTGTTACCTTTAAGTAAATAGATATCAAATAAGTTAGATCGTAACATCATGCTCTTATTCCCTGAAGGGTTAAGCAGAAGTGTTCCTAATAGTAAACCCAGAGTTCGCCAGTTTTGAATGGGGGCAAGCCTATTGCTATCAACCTTTTAAATATGGGACGAGGCTATTGCTATCAACCTTTTAAATATGGGACGAGGCTATTGCTATCAACCTTTTGAATATGGGGCGAGCTTATTGCTATCAACCTTTTGAATATGGGGCGAGGCTATTGCTATCAACCTTTTGAATATGGGGCGAGGCTATTGCTGTCAACCTTTTGAATATGGGACGAGGCTATTGCTATCAACCTTTTAAATGGGGGCGAGCCTATTGCTATCAACCTTTTGAATATGGGGCAAGCCTGTTGCTATCAACCTCTTGAATATGGGGCGAGCTTATTGCTATCAACCAGGCAAAATTCCAGACTCCGTGCTGCTACTGAGGAATTCCTGATAGAAGAACGCAATAACGAGTTTCCCAATTTGGGAATCGAACTCAGGACTTCATGCTCCTGCCAGGGCCGCGGGTTGTTCGAAAGAGATACCGTGGCCCCTAGAACCGGCAACTGAAGGAACACGGGTGGGTTTTAGTCAGTAAAAGTCTGACACGCCCTTCCGCTCAGCTCAGAGCGGCAGAGATCTATTGATGATTTCCCACCCAAAAAAAAAGGAGCTCATGCTCATTAGTAGCGCTGGCGACCCGCGCTGAAGACCAACGATATAGTTTTCTATTCATAAAACCAGCACCAAAAAATACTCTGTAGTTTATAAAGATTGGTCCTTGGCAACACTGAACAGAGAGAGGTGGAATTAGGGTAGGGGCGCCTTTGCCAGCAGTGGGATATTAGCGGCTAAGAACACACAGATAACATAATCAGCCTTTAATGTTCCCACTGCTGGGACACAGGCCCTCTCGGTGAGAGGGAGTAGGCCGTAATCCACCACGCGAGCCCAGTGCGGGTTGGCAGATGTCACATGTCTTCGAATTTTTGGTTCTAGGACATGTCGGTTTCCGCACGATGTTTTCCTGCACCGTTTTGAGAGTGATGGTGATGAAATAATTTACACAAAGTAAAGCGTCTATCTCGGTTCGAACCTAAGACCTACAACTCGTAAGTCGCGGCCGTTAACACTAGGCCACCACTGCTCAAGAGGCTGATAAAAAAAAACTTTTTTGCAAAAAAAAATAACCGACTTCCAAAAACGACACTACAAAGTGAAAAATAACTTTAATTTCGGAAGTCGGTGTCGTCGCGCTCGCATTTTCGTTGTTTGCCACCGACTTCCGAAATTAAAGTTATTTTTCACTTTGTAGTGTCGTTTTTGGAAGTCGGTTGTTTTTTTTTTTCCAAAATAGTTTTTATTTTTCACTTTTAAGTTGTAATTTTTACCAGTAATTTTGGTTTAAAAACCAAACTACTGAACTGTTTTTGATGAAATTTCTATGGGACCACTTCAAAAGTATCTCCTTTCGAACAAAATAAGAATTTTGAAAATCGGTCCATAATTGGCGGAGTAATCGCGTAACAAACACACACAAAAAAAAAAAAAAAAAACATACCGTCGAATTGAGAACCTCCTCCTTTTTTGAAGTCGTTTAAAAATAAACTACAGGAATAAGTAGAGGCACAATCAAGGAGTCTGTTACATAATAATTATCGTATTATTAAGTAGTTAGACAATGTTTAACACTTAAATACGAGTCAATAGTCATTATAAAACCTTTACCCACTGACACACTGACACGCCGCGCGTGTAGGGCAGCGTTGTTATAAACCGTACATAATATTATCATTACGGTAATAACTAATGACATTTTGTTATCGTCGACATCGGACAAAGGCTCTGTAGGAAGGTATGTCAAGATATTTGCCAAAAATGTATAAATAGGAAGCCCCGCGGATGCGGGTTTAGACAAAATTAAAAACACATGCACAGAGTTTTTTGTAAAACATCTAGCAATATCTTTTTGCATGAAAAGTTGGATGGTGAGCCATTGCCTGTGGGGAGGTGCCGCATACGCAGTTGAGATCTGAGCCATCCGTGAACCCCCATCTGTGGAGATTGTCTTAGCTCCATCCGTCTTGGGTTCGAAGGCTATTTCGAGATTTCCAAGTTGGCCACGGGAACGCGTGTCCAGGCGGAAGGCTTTTAGATGACTCGATAAATTTTTCAGGGAGTTTCCACAGCTCCCGCCATAGCCATCTTGCTGTGGAGGCATTACCATAGTATAAAGAGAGGAAGTACGTTATCTTCATACAAACGCACCGCGCGCGGCTTGTATGTGTGCGCCAAAGTATCTATGCGTCGCCGCACGCACACTTACACAAATCTCGGCGGGTTTCGCAGCGCGCCAGACGGGGCTAACATCGCACGAGGTTCGCGCGTCACGGCTTTTCGGCGCGGCTAAATGAGTGAAAAATGTGTGATAATCGCAGGAGAACGTATTGCTGTGTGTTTGGGTGTTTATTTTATTGGTTTATTTTATCCTTTTTTTTATAAATAATATTGCTCTGCATCTTGAATACATTTCTGTATTTGTTAGGAAAACCATTGTTGAACTTTATTGACTAATGATCACTGAATTAGTTATACAGAAATATGTGTTATCTTTGGCAAGGGCCGGGCTTTAAACTAATGAATTGGTGACAGTACTATCAGTAACCTACTGTTTACTCGTGCTCATCACCGCCCCGCGCCGCCCGTCTGCTGGCCCGTCGCTCTTTCTTTCACCGTGAAAGGTTTCATCATCGTTTAGGTACCCAGACAATACAAGTAAAAAATACAACATCCCGACCCTTGCCCATTTATTGGCACTGAATTAAAATTTAACAAAAAGTGACAACCCTAAGACAGTAGGCAATTATGTCGCGGAATGTGCCGGAGATAGCCTACTTCCTCTCTTTATACTATGGCATTACTACTGGCTGGAGGAATCACCAAGTTTCATTTCTGGTTTACCACTGTAGATTCAGGCTTACAGTAGTTGCAGCGGTAGGCAATAGGAAAGCACCCTCATCTCACAAAAATATTCTGTATTTAGCTATCTTTTTTTACTATTATGAGTTCGGTGGACGTTTGCCTGTTGGGGAACCAACGAACATAGGGGCAATTTCCGTATTTTTAAGAACGCTCGCATTCTAATCTCATTCCCAAAAATACAATCAATTAACATACATTTTTACACAAGTTTTTAATTGATGATTGTCACTGACATGTGATAGCGACTTGAATTTGAACGTTATGTAAGTATACGAGAATGGGCCTTCAGAAGGCTGATCCTATATCTATGCTGATTCCCGTAATTAAAAACGTTAGTAAAGTACGGAAATAAGAGGTATTTTTGACAGATTGAGACTTAAATCAGACTGTGAAAGTTCTTAATATTACGAGAATTGCCCCTCAAGCCCAGAAAACTACATAGGTATTACATACACCTTAATAAGCTTCATTGAATATTTCTACATGTTACGTACTTATTTTGGTTTCTAGCATTAAGTTACTGTAGTAACGTTATTGACATTTTGTGGAGTATTACGTAAGTTAAACAATGTTGCCAACATACAGCTTTGTAACTGTCAACGTTTAAATGTAAAATGTTTGCAAAATATTGGAAAATTATAGGCTATGGGTTTTTTTTTTTAAATAAAGTCTTTAGGTGCACAACTTACTAACATATTTAAAGAAAGCTAATTCTCTTTTGATTTTTAGGTACCGGTCTTGAATTCCTGACTTTGCGCAATATAATATATCACCACTGCCCGAAGACATTTCATCATCCCGCACTGTGTCTGCGTGGTGGATTACGGCCTACTCCATGTCACAGAGAGGCGGCCTGTGTCCCAGGTTGTCTCTCATCATTCTCCTGCCCTTATCCCAATTTATTTGGGGTCGGCGCAACATGTCTTCTTCTTCTATACTTCTCTATTAGTCGTCATCTCGGTAGTCACCCCCTTTCTAACCATATCATCATTCACACAGTCCATCCATCGTTTCTTTGATCTTCCCCTACTCTTATAGCCATCGACATTCATACTCAAAGCCTGTGTCCTAGCAGTGGGAACGTTTTAGGCTGATTATGCTATGCTAATAAACGATTTACGTACAGACGCCAGCAGGTCAAGCTACCCGTAACTGTCAAATTTTCCCAATCAACCTTGAACCTTAACGCTTTAGCGATAAAGTTGAAAATCTATTATAGAAATTTGACAGATTGTAGTAGGTTGATGTGCTGGCGTCTGTACGTTAGTAAAAATACAGGGTCTTTAACACTGTTTTAGTTACAAGTTCAATTACATATTAGCAAGACGTAAAGGTTACTCTATTTTAAACAATGATTTTTGACCCCCGACTTGATTGATTATGTACCACGTTAACCATTAATTTATTCCTAACCTACAATTTACGTGGGCGGACAACATACTCATAGAAAAGACTATGTACCTTGATTGTTCTATCAGCAAACATCTATGTCTACATTATGTATGTATAGATGTTTGTTAAATAAATAAAATTGAAGTGTCTCTTTGTATGTCAAAATAACAGCTTTTTACTAAATGCATATGAAATTACGGTACTTAAAACAAAAAAAAAAACATTTTTTATATTTTTTGTCTCTTTGTTTGTTCCGGGTAATCTTCAAAACTGTTGGACCGATTTAGATGAAAATTGGTATACGAATACTTTGAACCCGGGATAAGGACATGGGTTATTATTTATCGACAAAAAGTCCTCCAGACCGGGTTTCGGCCACAGCGGCTAATCTCACCGGAGACCAGCCTTCGGCGCAGGAGATATAGTGAGCAAGTGTGCGCGCAAACACAGGTGCACTCCCTCTTTCCTCACTGTCATAGCCCGATTGGATGGCCATCCGACACCACCTTATTCTTCTTATCGACACCTTAAAGTGAAAACCTCGTAAGTGTAAAATAGGTAACTTTTCAGGAGGAAGAAAAAACTGCGTACTGTAAAATTTTTGTACGGCGTCATGTAAACATGAACAGTACTTACCTTCTTTCGAAAAACACTAAATTATACAGCTACAGCAGGATAAACTCAAGTAATCAATTTTCGAATGAGAAACGACACGTTCGTTGCAAGGTATTCACGCCAAACTGACAGATGCGAGTATTTACGAGGTTCTCATTTAGTGTCATAGATGGCGCTATGAGTATCGAATGAATAACTGAGTAGGATCAGGATGTGCGTTGCGAGGTTTTCTTCCTAGAAACGCAATAAAATAAATTTGAACAAAAATGCATTCCCGAGGTTTTCACTCTAAGGCGACGTAATATGTGTCGTTTATTGTCATACCACGCTGTCGAAGCCGCGGTCGGAAGCTAGTCATAAATATTAAATAGCACAGAGAGGCCTGAGCACGAACGCACGATATAAACGTAATGTAAATACGAACGATTTTAAACTAATTAATAAGTACTTAGCAGGGCTGGCCCAGTGTTAACGACCCTGACTTCCAAGTTGTAGGTCGTGGGTTCGAACCCAGGCAGGCAATTTACTTTGTGTAATTTATTTCATCATTGCTCTCAAAAACGGTGATGGAAACCGACATATCCATCTGACATCTACCAATCCGCACTGGGCCCGCATGGTGGATTACGATCCATTGTCTCTCGCAAAGAGGAGACCTGTGTCCCAGCAGTGGGAACATTATAGGCTGGTTATGGCATGCATAAGTAGCATTTTGTATATATGGTCCCATTAAAATAGGTGGACAAACTTTTAAAAATCATTCAGTCCACCAATATAAGGACAATGGTAAAAAAATATATAAGAAAAACGCATTAGATACTTACAATTAAAATAATCAGCTAACAAAAATACACTTATAAATGTTGGTTACCCAATGCATAAACACATCCCTCCATTGTCTTTAAAATTGTGATGCGAGCATGCGCGCAGCGGGGCGCGAGTGCAAGTACCTACCCATAATGGATGGATGTGTTTATTCTAGAGTGCCAGGTATTTATTATTTTAGGTCAAAATAAAATCATTTTAATCAGTGTTTGTTTTTGCTTGGATATCTTTGGTAAGACGTACTGAGCGCTGTGGTAAAATTTGTCCATCTATTTTAATTGGACCCTGTATAAGTATCACACATAGGTATAAATAATGTATGTAAATATTATGTGTGAATCAACTATTTTCAATTTTAAAGTCCTTCGAATTTCATCATTATCTCTGCCTGCCATTTTCCCAACTATGTTGGCTCGGCTTCCAGTCTAACCCAATGCAGCTGAATACCAAGTACTTTACATGGAGCGACTGCCTATCTGACATCCACAACCCAATTATTGGGTAATAGCCTAATAGGATACCCCTTGGAAAGACTGGTTGTCAGACTTTCGGGCTTCTGACGACCCGTAACGACTGTAAATCCGTTCGAATTTATGTAACGTTTATTCCGCGCGTTCGTGCTAAGCCTCATTACATAAGTACTTTACCTTTATATACCACCAATACTGCAAGTAAAAAGTACTGGTAAAAACCATTGGTAGTATCAACCGAGGACGCCTAGTTTTTTCGTCAAATCATTTGTAATGCCACGGTCAAATTGAGATTTAGGGCACTCTATGTTCGGTCTAGTTTCGAAATTGTGTATGAAAAAGTAATAACTGAGAAAAGAAACAATATAATGAATATTGGACAATGCTGATATTTGTGTGTAACTGAAAAATAAAGTCATGTTAAATAATTTTTAGAACCTTTTGGAAGGGGCGCCTAGGATCAATTAATTTTTTTTTCCAGCACATCAAGCTACTACAATCTGTTAAAATTACTTTATCAGTAAAGCATTAAGGTTCAAGGTTGATTGGGAAAATTTGACAGTTTCGGGTAGTTTCACCAGCAGCTGGCGTCTGTACATTTAGAAATTTACAAGAAAATAAAATTGATTCCAGGCAACTCTTTAAAGAGGTAGTTTCGTATGGAGAAGAATGGGCAAGAAACTCCATAGTCAAAATAAACTAACCTAAAAATTTAAGACCTAAAGCTGAATTAAATATGAAAAAGGTACATTAAAAGTAAGTCTGAGAAAGTTTTACAGGCAAAGACGTATAAGTTAAAAAAAAAACCAGTCAAGTGCGTGTCGGGCCACGCGCAGTGTAGGGTTCCGTAGTTTTTATAACAGCCAAGTGCGGGTCGTATTCGCTGACTGATAATTTCGTACCATGCTCTAACTAAAAGCCAAACATGACTACCTACCTAATTTGACTTCCTATACAAATCCTCGCCTGATCCGACAATTTTGCACGGTGTTTTAATTTTTTTTTTTTTTGAGATTTGTATAAAACTTGTCATAGCCGGTGTAGCAACTGTTTTTTTTTTAAGTTATTTAGAAATGAAACAATAGCGCGATACAATTGACGCTTAGCGCCATCTATCGACATTTCTATGGAGTTGTTCGAAATTTTTGAGTCTAATACAATTGGTCGACTATTACTCGTAAACTTGTAAAGCCCACTTAAGTGTGATAGTTTTCCTTTAAGCTTCGTTATGTATAGGTACTACTGCCGTGACATTTGAATTTCTAACTACAACCGTTTAGTTGGTAGAGAGGGGGGGGGGGGGCACTTGACTCTAACGAAAATTGGCACTTTAAAGCTTGATAAGTCCCGAACGGTTTACTTAATCAAAAGACAGTCTTCCCAACCCCTAATATTTTTGAAAGACCTATCCAACGATATCCCACACTAAGGGAAGGACGAAAAAAAAAATTATCATCCCCACTTTACATGTAGGGGAGGTACCCTAAATAATTATTTTTTTCAAAATTTTATTTTACCACTTTTTTGGCGTCATTAACGTGTATACTCATGCCAAATTACAACTTTCTAGTACCAATCGTTTTTGAACTAAACCGCGGACAGACAGACAGACAGACAGACGGCATGGTGAAACCATAAGGGTTCCTTGTTGACTACGGGACCCTAAAAAAGACGTGCGTGGGCTGACTTTATTGTTTTTGTTCTTCAAGTCTTAAATAGACGTTTACTTGAATGAGCAAGCCCAAAGTAAATAAAACAAATTGAATACCTATCATAAAGTTAGTAACTTAATGTTAATGAAAATTGATTACTTAAAACGTATAATATTTTTATAGTTATAACAAACACACAAAATTATGTATATTATAAACAATAGGGTTTGGGGCGAAGATCAAGATTAGTAAAATATATACACTTTCGGTGCGCAGCTCCCAGTTGATGGACGTCACACGACTCTTGTCAAGAAGTGGCGCGCGTCATATGTTTTTCTAGGAAGCGTCTATAGTCCATTTACAATAGCATTAGAAAGAAGTTAAAAAAGGTTATTTTTAATGCACACTTTGTAACAAAAATACAATAAACATTGTTACATTATGATAAACGCCGAATTTATTATGATCTATTTTTACAGCAGCTGTCACACTTAATTGTAACCATTTTAACTATTTATCTTATGAAATTATGTGGCTTTAATTTATTTATATTATATAACTCCAATTTAAAATTACAGTGTCAATGCTAAAAACCTAAAAGAAGCAGGGATGAACAATACTTGGAACGTTATTTGTTTCACTATAATTCTACCGAATTTTATTTTAATTAAGGTGGATGCGCTGCAGTAGCCCGCGAAATCAGACGAATTCGGAGCAATTCTAATTTAAAGGGATGTTTTGATGATTTTTAAGGTTAAAATTGTATTATTGCCTACATATTTCTTATTGTTGCGCATCATATTATTTTTATTAAGATACAACCTTACACTGACCTGCAAATTGCAAAAAACGCAAGAAAATTAGAATTAAAGCATCTCCCTTAAAATTGTTTTATCATAACTTTGAAATAAAATGTTTTGCATTCCTGCTTCTACGAGCCTCTTTTTTCTAATGCTATTATAAATGGACTATAGTATGTTCTAGAATCTAGAAGCTTCGACTCGCTCTCATTGCCGGGTACGAGAGGCGTTTCCGCCAAAAGCGCGTGGATTGTGGCGGTAGCGGTTAGAAAGAATTGCGCGTTATATAGCATTTTTTTTGCAACAAAATATAAAATAAATAAAATATTATTAAAAACATAGTTGCGAAAACACGTAATTTGGTTTAAATAAAAGGATAAGACGACAATAGGTACTTGAGGTGCACCGGATGGTAAATCTTTGTTACGTATTTGTTTTCCAAACCTATGAATCGATTGCAATCGGTTTTTGTTTACGATCACTACAACGACCACCTTCTACGAGTACATATATAGAAAACATTTATTGTCCCGGTAATACAGTAAGCCGGTTGACTGGTTAACAGCAAGTTAAGACGATATGAATAGCTTAAAATACTACCTACAGCTAGGTTAGTATTTGCTAGTGAGCCCCAAACTAGATAGTTAGTCTGTATCTTGGGGCTCGGAGTATAAATTCCAGAGTGGAGACTAGAGAGGTGATTTCAGATATGGTATGGTACGTGTGTATGTGTGCATGTTTGTGGTGTGTGTGGTTAACTGATTGCTAAAATAAGTTCAATAGGCATTTTATATATATTGGCGCCAATTCCCTGTTTACAAACTAAACTAAATTTATGTTCAGTGCATCTTTTTTATTCTATTTCATTAAGAAAAGGACAGAAGATAAATATTAGTTTAGTCCTATCAAATTAGTCCGCACCTGACGTAAATTGACATATTTTTAGTAGCCATGTTTTTAATCACGTCTAACTTGTCTATGGAGTATCATAATTTGACAGGACTAAACTAATATTTATTTTCTGTCGTTTTCTTAATGAAATAGAATGAAAAAGATACACTGAACTTAAATTTTAGTTTAGTTTGTGAACAAGGGAATCGGCGCCATTATATCCTCATTCAAGTAATTTTAGGTGTCATTATTATAATCAGATGTTGAACCAGTCGACAGCGATGCGATTTTTCGTGAGGATGAAGAAAATGTCGTGAGGAAAGTTTTGAGTATGAATGTAAAAGTAAGGAAAAACCAAAGAAACGATGGATGGACTGTGTGAATGATGATATGGTTAGAAAGGGGGTGACTACCGAGATGACGACTAATAGAGAAGTATGGAAGAAAAAGACATGTTGCGCCGACCCCAAATAAATTGGGTTAAGGAAATTAGAATGATGATGATATTGATATTGATGATGTTTGTTTGCTAATAGTTTAAGTTACTGTTAGCTTGCATCATCCCACTGTTGGGCAAAGGCTTCTCCCCATGACTTCCAGCTCTTTCGCTCCAGGGTTAAAGTAGACCACTGGTCGTTTGTTTTGTCCAGCTCGTCCCGCCATCTTCTACGGGGTCTGCCGCGACGCCTTCTAGCTGTGTCAGGGCTCCACGTGGTGGTTATTTTAGTTTTAGTTTAAGTTAAGATAGGATATTATATTTTTGTTTAATTAATTAGGTATAAGTTGGTATTTATGTACACTGAATTTTTATTCTATATGAACAATTTTTCAAGATAGGCTTAGAAATATTTTTCTCTTTTTACCAAATGTTAGCTTCGTTCTTAGCAAATATTAGAAAACCTAAAAGGATTCTGCGTAGGATTCTTACATCAAAAGAATTTAATAAAATACAAGCTCTTTCATAATTTACGTAATCTCGTTACGTAAGCATTTTCATAACAACGCCTTCTTTTGAGGTCAACAGAAAATATTTTAATGTCTGAAGCGTTTATCTGTAAATATTTTATGTTTTTGTCCGTTGTTTGAGCAATTCTGAGTGAATTGAATTTGTTCTGTTATAATTATAATTACATAACAATATTTGTATATGATTTGGTGGAATTTGACGTTGGTGTTGCTGTTATAGTATTATTGTGTTCGAATCTGTTAGATTTTTGTTTGCATTCTTGGCAAAAAGGTGTTTGGAAGAAAACCAGTAGTCACTTGTTCACATTTGTTCCTTTCTTCCTATCATTACGTACAAACGCCAGCACATCAAGCTACTACAATCTGTCAAATTTCTTTAATAGATTTTCAACTTTATCGCTAAAGTATTACGGTTCAAGATTGATTGGGAAAATTTGACAGTTTCGGGTAGTTTGACCTGCTGGCGTCTGTACCTATATATAGAAGAAATGAGTGAAGACATAATCGTAGCGGGATTGTCCGAAAGGGTTACCGCTGCCCTGGAACATAAAGGGCTAAGGAAGGAACACGGGTGGGTTTTAGTCAGTAAGAGTCTGACACTCCCTCCTGCTTCACCCAGAGCGGGAGGGGTCATTTGATGATTTCCCAACCTCAAAAAAAAAAAAAAAAGTGGAGACATAATGATAAAAAATAACAACTGAAGACGAGTAGGTAGTCCTGTCTTTGTCAAGGAGTCATAAATCGACTTTAAAAGAGACTTCGACCTCTGAGTTTGTTTAGGCATTTCTTCTCAGACTAGTCAGATAGGAAACGCCGACCTCATCTAGTTTTAAAATATGATATATCGGGGTTTACAGTTATGATGTTATGTTATCTGTCGCTTCTGTTTTTTGCTTTTCTTTATTTGCCAGTACGTCTTCACCACTGCCTCCAATATTTTCTGTGTTTGATTTTTCTTAATTTCTTCTGAATTCTTACGTTTATCTAATTTCTCTTCCACGTTCTGTCATTCTTGGATCTTTGACAGTCGTTACGGGTCATCAGAAGCCCGATAGTCTGACAACCAGTCTTACCAAGGGGTATCGTATTACTGACTGACTGAGTAACTAGCTTGTGGGGGTCAGATAGGCAGTCGCTCCATATAAAATACTGGTATTCAGCTGAATCCGGTTAGACTGGAAGCCGACCCCAACATAGTTGGGAAAAGGCTAGACACATAAGGCAGATGATGATCTAATTTCTCTTCCACCAACTCCATTACGGTTCTCACTTCGGGTTTGTAAGGGTTGTTTAATAATACAATTACATAGCTGCATTCAATCAGTTAATCCATCAACTTTATAATATATCTAATAGTTTATAGGCCAACCGCTTAACTCTCCCGTTGCCTGAGGTAGCAGCGCGGTGCGGGAGGGGTGTGGTGACGTGATGCCAGAAGCCCAGTGATTCGTCAACTTGTGATAACTATCACCCCTCCCGCACCGCGCAGCTACCTCAGACAAATAACACTAATACAGCAAACGTATTAATTAATATCAAAGTGCACTCTATGCACACAGCTGATGGATTTTACAACCAGTTCCAATCCTCAATTATATGCAACATACCAATTTAAACCATGTGAAAATTACAAGCAATTTTGCTGTTTATTACGATAGTTACGTCAATAATAGGGAGCAAAAATATCTAGTCTAGATCTATATCCTATCCTATCCTACTAATATTATAAACGCGACAGTTTGTGAGGATGGATGGATGGATGTTTATTACTCTTTCACGCAAAAACTACTGAGCAGATTTGGATGAAATTTGTAACACCAGATGGTTTTTACTTGGATTTACCTTATAGGATACTTTTGCATCCCGGCAGTACGTTCCTGTGGTATAATTTCCGAACTCTACGCGGGTGAAGCCGCTGGCAAAAGCTAGTTAATAATGAAGCTGAAGAGTTTATTTGTTTCAAGTATGTTTGAACTCTGGAACTACCGGTCGAATTTTTTTTTGCATTTCATAGCCTTTTTTTTGAGGAAGGCTATTTAACATCACTCTAGAACTTTTAGGAGCCGAACAAAAAGAAAAATATAAAAAAAATAACGCTTATCAAACACGAAGGGCAGACGATGCGATGCGACGTGGGGTTGGTCGGGTTAAACAATATGTCAGTAAATATTGTCCCCAAGGCAAAGATCGCAATAAGTCTCTAGTGATTCTATAACAACATCCCTCGACAAACTCGATTCATTATAAGGTTGTCGATCGATACCTTTTAAAATATGCTCGCAAAAAAAATCTGAAAAGCACTCAGTATGCCGTCCTAGCTTGTAGCTTGTCCTAGCTTCTTTATTTATTTGGTTTATTTTGAACGATGTTAAAAGTTTTCAGGTTATAAATAGTTTTCTCCACACCACGCTTACCGATCCGTGGTCTTCACTCCAGGACTCGTCTGCTCCAACGACCACCAGCCCTTTGACAGACATGGCCAGCCGACTGCCACTTCAGCTTGCTTATTCTGCAAGCTATCTCGGTAACTCCGACCTTCGCTTACGTTTTTTTAACCCTAAAAAGATGGCTGAGATAGACTGGAAGCGAAAGGCCGAGGACAGGGTTTGGTGGCACAGCATGGCAGAGGCGAATGTCCAGCGGTGGACTGCAATAAGCAGAGTTGTTTGATTGTCGATTGAAATACTGTTTGAAGTGAAACTTCTTAGGCGACGATTCGATAAATGAACGCGAATTAAGAGTGAAATTTCAAGGACGCGTCACGTTTAGGCATATTTCGTTACATGAGAGAGAAGAAAGATACACCTCTGTCTCTCATATTAAATCTCTCTTATTCTTTATTTTTTTTAAGTTTTACTTTTATTATATGTAGGTAACGGTGCTGCATGCGCCATTTCTTTTTTAAGTTTTTTTAGTTGTCCTAGAAACAAAAATTCGAAGACATTATGACGTCTACCAACCCGTACTGGGCTCGTGTGGTAGATTACTTTCTTCGAGAGAGAGGTCTTGGTGGATTACGGCCCTCTCCCTCTCACCGAGAGGGGGCCTGTGTCCCAGCAGTGGAAATATTATAGGCTGATTATGTTATGTGTGTGTTATTAACCACTAATATCCCAGTGCTGGCCTTTGCAAAGAGGGTAGGGACGCCGTCTTTTATGTCGTCGTCTTATGCATAAGTAAGAACAAAACGCACAAAAAGGTAGTTCACTCACATGGATGGAAAATGTTTCAATAACAATACACTAATTCTTGTAATTTAAAACGTTCAAAATCTAGTCGCAGTCTCACCTCGGCGACAAAAACTTGTCAAAATGTAGGGAAATTAGAAGTATTTTTTGACAGATTGAGACTGAGATCAGACTGTGAACGGTCTTAAAATTACGAGAATTGCCCCTCAGATCATTTGACAAAACTACCTCAGGATTCACTTGTAGGACAAGCGGTTGGTTTTAATATGTCATAAAAACAGGTTTCGTATCGCACGGATAATGGTCACACACATAATGCTAACCACAAACTGTTTACGATTATTAATAAATTAGGAAAACAAAAGATTACTTCATAAAACAACACAAATGCAGTTTTCAGCCTTGATCTTACAACTCTGACAAACGATGATTCTATTAAACAGAAAATTAGTTAAATGTCCAAATTTACACATTATCCGTAACAAAATGAGACGATAAGTCTGCTCATATTAATATATTGTATAATTATTTTTACTGAAGGTGGGTCGCTGACTCTTAGACTATATACGAAGATTTGAATGCTAAAATGAACCTTATTTCTTTAGCTGTAAAGGTGTGGTATTCTGTAAAGGATGTGATGTTAAAATTATTTTTTGTTGTCTAAAGTATGGGTTAGTAGTTTTGTATGTCTTCAATTGTTTTTGTGGGAGTTTGGCCATCAAATATTTTGTGTTTGAGAATCTATCTTGTTACCATAACACAAGCATTAGGTTGCTTAGCTTGGGACTAGATGGCGCTGTGTGAAATGTCCAGGGATATTATTATTATTATCTATCGTTCACAATCTGAGGGGCAATTCTCGTAATTTTATGAACGTTCACCATCAGTAGGCCAATTCTCGTAATTTAAAACGTTCAAAATCTAGTCGCAGTCTCATCTCAGCGACAAACAAATGTCAAAAACTTGTCAAAATGTAGGGACATTAGAAGTATTTTTTGACAGATTGAGACTGAGATCAGACTGTGAACGGTCTTTAAATTACGAGAATTGCCCCTCTGATCTCAGTCTCAATCTGTCTAAAAATACTTTTAATTTCCCTACATTTTGACAAGTTTTTGACATTTGTTTGTCGCCGAGATGAGACTACGACTAGATTTTGAACGTTTTAAATTACGAGAATTGGCCTTCAGTTCTTAGCCACGAGTATTTTATTGGCATCTATTGAAGTGACATTCTTATGTAAGTCCCTTTCAGTTTTCATAACAGCTTTCTTCCCTGAGGCCTTTGTCTTCTAACGGGATTGGGTTTCTACGGCTTCTTTAAGAAGAATGACCGTCTCAAAAAAAAGGGGCTTGTAGCAGTACTATCTTAGTCAAACACTCTTTAACAGGTAAAATTATAGTCTTTCCAAAATTCGTTGTTGAAAGTGTAAACAAACTCAGTTTAGATTAAATTCTTTCGCAGTCACTCACCAAAAGGAAGTAACACATCTGTATTTAGGTTTCAACTTAATATCTCACAAATATGAAAATAATTTTATTGTTAGTTGTTGTTGTTTGTTGTTAGTTGTTTTGTTGTTGTTAAATTTATTGTTGTTTGTTGTTGTTTTATTGTTGTTTGTTGTTGTTTTATTGTTATTTTGTTGTTGTTGTTTGGTTGTCGTTGTTGTTTTGTTGTTGATTTTTGTTAGAATAACATTATTAAATTGTACTTGTCACCTCAATTTTATTGAGGATACAAAATTAACGTCAACTGTCAAACGAAAAACATTTTTGAAGTGATTTAAAATCATAATTTCGATTTTAAGTACATTATTTAAACAATCAAATCAAAACAGCCAATTTGTAAGAGGCACTACAAATTGGCACCACAGGTGCGTTATACGATCTATGTGCTTACATTTTCGTTAAATACTTTTAAAACAGCCTACATCAGCCTGTATTCCCCGAAGGGGTAAGCAGGAGTGAATAGGAACCAGAGTGGGAAAACTCACTACTCTATACGACCTGGATATCGAACCCCACATAGGTAAGTACGGCAGTCACGCATTTAACCTCTAGACTCGTTAGTCTAGTAATAGCAGACAGTTTTATTTACATCTAGCGAGGAAAATATCAATAAAAATATAGCATGACAGATAACAGAGGTGTCCTATAATCAGCAATGGGAGGGACATGGCTGCAAATGATAATAATGATGAGGTAAATATTATGTACGAGTAGGTATCCCTATAATTATTGAAATAAAATAACTATACTTAATCTTCAATTTTCAGTCTCGTTTCAGGCACATAGCGTGTATCAGAAAGGTGTGCTCATATTTAAGGGTTGTAGTACAGACTAGCAAACAACTTTCTCTATGGGACTGACATTGCAAACGCGAAAAAATAATCAGCTGTCCCATACACGTGGGTCGAAAACTTTACTTTGAGTAAATTATTTCATCACCAATGCTCTCAAAGCGATGAAGGAAAACATCGTGAGGAAACCGGCTTGTCCTAGAACCAAAAATTCGAAGACATGTGACATCTACCAACTGTGTGGTAGATTACTTTCTTCGAGAGAGAGAGTGGGTTCACTCTCTCTCTGTCGAAGAAAGGAGGCCTGTGCCCCAGTCCCAGCATTGGGAATACTATGGGCTGATCAAGCATAATCAGCCTATAATGTTCCTATTGCTGGGCAAGCAGGAAATGTATAGCAATACATTTGGGTCAAGCAGGTATTGAAGTATTGTGTGTTCGTTGAGAAAGTTGTTCAACGTGATGAATCACACACACACCTTTAAATATGACCAGAGACCACACCTTTCTGATACTCGCTGTATAACATAGGTACTTATTACAAAGAATCATCTTATTAGACATGTAATGATTGAACGAGGATGCTCCCAGCCCGTGGTACCGCCAGGCACTGCTCGGAAAAAACTGATGACGACATGCCTTTTGTTTTTATCTAGCGTAGGTACGTTAGGTGTGTAGTGGAGGAAAATGCGGTGAGTTCAGTTGTTTTGATACTTAAGATATTAAATGGTTTTCTGCTTTCGATTTCACTGAGTCTCTTTTGTTTATTGGAAGCATCATCCCCGCCTGATCTCTCTCCGGTCGTGTTGGATTGCCGTCCCATCGGACTATGAGAGTGAGGGAAGAGAGAGTGCTCCTGTGTCTCCGAACACACTTGTGCACTATAATATCTCCCACGCGGAAGACCTGGTCTCCGCTAAGATGGGTCGCCATGGCCGAAATTCGACTTCGATTCGACTTCATTTATTTTTAAAGTCAGAGTCAAATCATTTATTTCAAATAGTGTGCCTATTTGAAACAAATGATTTGACTCTGACTTTAAAAATAAATGAAGTCTAAAAGAGGCAGTTTTGAACGTCAAAATTTACAAAACATAGAATTGATTCTAGTCGCCCCTTCCAAAAGGTACTTTCGGATGGAGAAGAATGGCCAAGAGACTCCACCGTTACTTTTCTTTACTACTACTTATTCTTCTTCTTTACTTACTTTGTTAGGCACAAACTACTGTGAAGTAAACGAACCATCCTGCATTAACTCAACATTATTCTTAAACGTTAAACACAAATCATGTGTAACCTTTGGAATATTCATGACCTGAAACTGTGGATAATCTCCAATGATTTAGCGTTAAGTGTTGCGACATGCCGCCTGCTTGAGCAGTCACGCGCCTGCGCACCGGGTCCGTTTTACATGATCTCACTTTGCAATGATGATGCTTGGCTATTGGAAAAAATTAGACTGTTTTTGGTTCTTAATGGGTAAGCGCCGAAAGTCTGACAACCAGTCTTACCAAGGGGTACCGTATTACCCAGTAATTGGGTTGTGGAGGTCAGATAGGCAGTCGCTCCATGTAAAATTCTGGTATTCAGCTGCATCCGGTTAGACTGGAAGCCGACCCCAACATAGTTGGGAAAAGGCTAGGCAGATGATGAATGGGTAAGCGCCAGGGAAGCCCGCGGAATTCAAAATTTCTTACGTTTTTTGCAATTTGCAGGTCAGTGTCATGTTGAATATTGATAAAAATATGATTTGCCAGCGTAAACAATATGATTTTATTTACAATCATCAATACAACTCTCCAAGTTCATACATTCCAATTCAATGACGTATGTTTTTTAGCAGGTAGGTTAGCCGTAAAATGCTCATGATCAGTGGCATCTAGTTTTTGGAAGATCATCATCTGCCTAGCCTTTTCCCGACGATGTTGGTGTCGGCTTCCAGTTTAACCGGATCGGCTGAATGCTAGTCTTTTAGATGGAGTGTAAGTTTGTAAACCTTTTCCCAAAAATCCCTATAAACCATATTATGATATGCCACAGTGTAATATACAAACTGTAAAAGACAACTGGCCACATTGAGGCGAAGCCCGCGCGCATTGCGGGACTAAAATTCATTCGACTCAGTGCAGCAGTGTGGCCAGAGATTAATAATGTTACCCTTTTCCGTCTTAGCACCTTTTTTATCAGTCCACTAGCTTCTGGATTTTCCTAACTTCAACACGTTTAATTTTGTTCCATTCACAAACACTTCAAATATACCAATCACTTTTAAAATACATACAAAAAATTATTCTCACGCGTTTTTTTATGTTTCCTTATTACGTAGTAACGTAAATTACTTACCAACGTGCAAGGTACAGCACAGCAAAAAGTAACGTTGGATTAACTTTTCCACGAATAAAGAATATCTACCTAAGTTGTTTTTAGCGCCAATGTTATGACTTACAAGGAGGGGCTTGTGACTAAGTACTAACAACCGCACGGGTTAATCGACCAGGTTAAGCTGCGCTTGTCGCGGTAGGTCCGAGGATGTGTGACCATATTTACATACCAAAACCCCTTCGAGCCTCGAAATCACGTTAAGCCGTCGATCCCGGCTGTCATTCGCGAATCTTTGACAGTAGTTACAAGTCGTCAGAACCCCGAAAATCTGGCAACCAGTCTTACCAAGGGGTTTCGTATTACCCAGTAACTTGGGGTTGCGGAGGTAGGTCAAATAGGCAGTCGCTTCATGTGAAATACTGGTACTCAGCTGCATCCGATCAGACTGGAAGCCAACCCCAAAATAATTGGGAAAGGCTAGGCAGAACATATATGTTATGACTCACAAGGTTTAAAAATTGTAAATATATTGATGACCGCCATACCATCTTGACTACCTCCATCATCAGTGTTAAGCAGTCCACTGCTGGCCATGATAGGCCTCTATAGTAACACGCCCTTCAGCTTGACTATCATCCCACTGCTGCCAGCCAACCTGCGAAGATCGTCGCTCCACCGAGCCTGAGGGCGTCCTAACTTAGATTTGCCGATTCGTGGTTCCCACTCAAGAACACGTCTACACCATTGCCACTTCAGCTTGCTTATTCTGTGAGCCATGTCGACACCTTTGGCTGTCTGCCGGACTAGCTCGTTCTAGATTCAAGAGAGACATACCTACCTGACTGCCTTATTGGAAACGAATCAAACAATAGACTTGAAAAACTCAATATTCAAAAATCATCTAAATCGAATTGATTTACTGCTAATCTTGGACATGACGATCCTAGCAACTATGTTTTACAACAGGTGCAATAAATTTTCTATGCTCTACCTTTATAGCATTACAGATTATTTTCGCATGGCAAAACAGCACAATTAATTATGTCTGCAAAACAATTGAGTAATTTAAAAAAACTTGTTATTTCCACTTGGATTGGATTCTGCTAGTCATTTCAGATTGTCTGTAAAAAACAACAAACAGCTGTAGCATCTTCATTTTTTATGTAGATCCTCTCAAATTTTTAACCGACTTCTAAAAAAGGAGGAGGTTCTCAATTCGGATGTTTGTATTTTTTTTTTATGTTTGTTCGCGCATAACTGTTGCTTGCCAACCGATTTGAAAAATTCTTTTTTTGTTAGAAAGGGTATACTACCAAATGGTCCCATAGAAATTTCATTAAAAACGGTTCAGTAGTTGGGTTTTTAAACCAAAATTATTGGTAAAAATTGCAACTTAAAAGTGAAAAATAAAACCGACTTCCAAAAACGACACTACAAAGTGAAATTAAAGTTATTTTTCGTTATAATAATCGTGTCCTGTTGCCTGCACGTTAGGTACAAGAAAAAGGGGTATGTAAGCTACTGATGACGCCAAATTCATAACTATATTCTGGGCAGAGGGGTTTGTAGTTAAATAATAACAGCCGCACGGGTCGTTCGAATGTTATGCTACGCTTGCTGCGTTCGGTACGTGGATGGGTGACCATCCATTACATATTAAGACTCCTCCGTGCCTCGGAAAACACGTTCAGCCATTGGTTCCGGCTGTCATGCGTAGATCTTTGACAGTTGTTACAAACCCAAGAAGTCTGACGACCAGTGTCACCAGTGTTACCCAGTAACTGGGTTGTGAAGGTCGCTCCATGTAAAATAGTGGTATTCAGCTACATCCCGTTAAACAGCACCCTAATTGCGTAACACACGATCAATCGGAATCTGAATCATTTTGAAGCAAATTGCTAATCCATTGCTTCATAAGTTCGAAAAATTTGTCTGCTCAACACGTAAATAACGCAATGAATGTTGTTGAACTGTCAAAATGAAACCGATTCCGATTGATCGTGTGTTACGAAATTAGGGTGCTGGTTAGCCGACACCAACATAGTTGGAAAAGGTCAGGCAAAGTGTTTTTTTTTTTATTCTTTCAATTCAATTTAGATTTCCATCGACACACTAGGTAAAAGTACGTATTGCTATAACTAGACACCTATTGTAAACAGCATCATACCCATAATTGTATCAATTTAGAATCGTCTCTCAACACTTTTACATCAAACAATGGACAAAATTGACAACTCTTTACATACTTGAATACGAGGCTTTTGTCTTTTTTTAGGGTTCCGTACCCAAAGGGTAAAAACGGGACCCTATTACTAAGACTTCGCTGTCTGTCCGTCCGTCTGTCATCAGGCTGTATCTCAAGAACCGCGATAGCTAGACAGATGAAATTTTCACAAATTATGTATTTCTGTTGCCGCTATAACAACAAATACTAAAAACAAAATAAAATAAATATTTAAGGAGGGCCCCCATACAACAGACGTGCTTTTTATAGATAATGGTACGGACGCCTACGTGCGCGAGTCCGACTCGCACTTGGCCGGTTTTTATTTTTAATGTACGTTTTTTTTTGTGCAGAATTAACAATATTTCTTTCTTTTTTTTTGCAAAGTCAAGGTCATATTGAATCATCTATTTCAAGTAAGCCTTTAAAAGGCACTTTTGAAAGTCAAAATTTACAAGAAAATAGAATTGATTCTAGGTACCCCAACCAAAAGGTAGTTTCGTGTGGAGAAGAATGGGAAAGAAACTCCATAGTTACTCTGTTATGATGTTCTATAATCTTTGTATACACTAATTATAATTAATTGGGGTTGAAACTCTTGGTATATTATTGAAATTTCCAAACGGCTGGTTGATACTTCCCCTGACCCAAGGGCAGGCTTTTACCTTGACCAGAGGTTGTGCATTGCCATACAACGTGGCCAGTCTCTTGGGTACATTACCAGTCGACAGAGATGCGGAGGAATTTAGTGACGCCATATTATGGTTTGTTAATAGTTTTACTTAAGCTAGAATATTATATTTTTATTTTATTAATGAATTAGGTATGAGTTGTTATTTATGTACAGTTTATTTTAATTCTTAATAAATAATTACAACATGTCCCTGAATTAACGCACACCACCAAACACCCCAATTAGAATAATAGGTATGTGATAATCATAATACATACACTGATTTTTTATTATAAAACATTGTTTTTTTTTTATTGAATTAGTTATACTGATTATGGGAGAAAATTGTGGTCACATTACAAATCTACGCAAGCACACAGTCGTACACTTCTATGGGTCTAGCGTAGTAGGAACTTCATCCATTTTGCTTTATTTTGTCTGTACCTACAGTGGAAGTGTGACAGTAATTTACGTGGTTTAAATTATTAATTCAGTTACACATTGTATATGTGAAGCCGATGTCAAGTCAGCCTATTGCACTCCACTGCTGGACATAGGCCTCTCCCAGGCTGCGCCACAACACCCTGTCCCCGGCCTTCCGCATCCAGTCTGCCCCAGCCAACTTCTTCAGGTCGTCCGTCCATCTAGCTGGGGGGCGTCCCACACTACGCTTTCCAATACGCTGTCTCCACTCCAGGACTCGTCTGCTCCACCGGCCATCGGTCCTTCGACAAACATGACCAGGCCACTGCTCCTTCAGTTTGCTTACTCTGCCAGCTATGTCGGTAACTCCGGTATTTTTGCGGACAATTCCATTCCTTTTATCTTTCAAAGAGACTCCGAGGAGAGTTCGCTCTATAGCGCGCTGAGCAACCTTGAATTTGTGGACCAGCGCGACCGTGAGTGTCCACGACTATGACGAAGAATATGTACCCAGAATAAAAATAATATACTTCAGTAGGTACTCGTAGTTGCTCGTGTTTATGGAAACTGCAGTGAACGTAGATACTATTGTGACGGTTTGTAATGATAATTTTCTCAGTCGTTTTCTTTACATAACAACTTGAGTTTAGTTTATTTTATTATGATACGTGGGTGTCTCTTTACTTAAACTATAACATTCAGTTATTTTCAAAACGATTTTGCTCTCACATTCGTAAATGTGTTACTATGTTTATTTTTTGGCACGTCCACCGGCGACTTTATCCGCGTGGATGACAAATAAGTATACCATAAAACATAAAATTATCCACTCGGTAATTATGTAGCATTTTGAATTGAAAACTTCTTTAGGCGTTTGGCGCTTTTTTTGGTCAGTGAACGAAAGAGACGGTCTACACTCTAAGCACGAAATCTGTAGTTTCGGCCGAAGTTATACGGCCGGTTAGTTAAGTAAGTACGGCGTTTTCAACTCCTTATACACACGTACAGGACTTTCTGCTTTTATTTTCATTTTACTTTTGTTTGTTTCTATGAATGTGTTTAGTTTAGTTTACAGATCGCTGTGCTGTTGGGGAGTTTGTTGCGCCACTTCTTCTTCCCATCGTAAGCGCTAGGAAGTGGTGAAGGGCGGGCGTTTTGGGGGACTGTCTATTGTAATTTTGACGTTCGAAAAGTGCTGATTCTCAGCCTAGTTTTAAAGAAATGATTTTTTATTTTGATTTTGAAGTTTGTGATAGTCCTGAGCGAGTCCCAATATATACTTTTTCTTTATTTCTTTCATTCCACATTTCACCAGTTATGATGAACTAGCTGCGCCCCGCGGTTTCACCCGCATAAGTTTCAATCTCATGGGAATACCGGAATAAAAGTATCCTATTTGTTAATCCTGGTTATAAACCATCTGTGTGCCAAATTTCATCCAAATCCGTTCAGTAGTTTTTGCGTGAAAGAGTAACAAACATCCATCCATCCATCCATACAAACTCACATTTATAATAATATTAGTAGGATAGGAATTCCGTTGTAGAACTTATACCTCGTACATGGAACTTAAACATAACTCGAGAAATGTGGGTAAACTCTGCCTATCCCTTCAGGGGAATACCGGCGTGATGTTATGTCAATGTTAAATGATATTTCTTGTAGGTATCTCAGAACAAAGCAGTTAGAAAAGTCTTATAGCCCTGTCCTTTCAATCAAGAAAAGAAAGAAAAGAAAAAAAAAGAAAAAGTATTTATTGCGACTCGTACAGGATCATAAACTAAACTAAACACAGTTAAAAATAAAAATAAAACAAATTGTATAAAAAAGTAACAAAAGGAAAAAAAAAATGAAACAAAGTCCTATACCAGGCCAAAAGGCTCCTATCTCAGCATGATGCTTCGACATTTAAAAAATAAATGTCGTAGCGCTGGATCAACTGTGCGACAGTCATTGTCTAAGCATTTATTCTATGTAAGTAGGTATTCTACGAAAACATTGATCTAGATACGACACGTCGATCAAGGATAGCTTTAGATTGAATATAGGTATCTCTACTGCTCTCAAAACGGTGAAGGAAAACATCGTGAGGAAACCGGCATGTCCTAGAACCAAAAATTCGAAGACATATGTGACATCAACATGCGTGTGTGTGCATTTTCTTTGTTTTTTTATCTACCAACCCGCACTGGGCCCGCGTGGCGGAGCACGGCCGACACCCTCTCACAGAGAGGTAGCTTGTGTCCCAGCAGTGGGAACATTATAGGCTGATTATGTTGTGTATCACCACTGTTAACAAAGTTATAGTTATAGTTCCTAGTATTGTATACATGCAACTACATATATTCTAACTAAACAGACAGCTGTGCTGCTGGGGAGTTTGTTCCGCCACTTCTTCTTCCCAGCGATAGCACTAGGAAGTGGCGAAGGGCGGGCGTTTTTGGGGGACTGTCTTTTGTAATTTTGACGTTCGAAAAGTGCTGATTCTCAGCCTAATTTGAATAAATGACTTTTGATTTGATTGATTTGATTTGAAAAGTGGTGAACTTTGTTAACACTGGTGATACACAACATAATCAAACAAAACCATTCTCACCACCAACACCATACACATTCATAACCATTCATGGTTCTGTTTGTCTGAATACAGTAATGAAATTCGAACTGATTGGAATTTTCAGCAGAAAACCGAAAAAGAAAATGGTTTTTGCTTGACGATAGGTTTTTCTTTGGTAAAAGTAAAAGAGATACATTGTCAACATTTTATGCATTATATTTAACTGTTTAAAATTTTAAATTTAAATCACACGAAACTTCACTCGGTACTCTTTTTCAAAGACATAATTATTATTAAGGTCCACTGTCGAAGAAAATTAATTATTTAGTCACTGATAACAACCATTGTCGAAATTGGAAAGTAATCCGATCGGACTATAGTGCCCACACTAAACTCGAAACCAAATTCACTGATGATCCATAGATAGGTACTTCGATATCATTCGATTTCACATAATAGTTCTTTTGTTTAAACTTATATTCCAAAAAAAAAACACTCATTAGTTTATAATACGTTCCAAAATGAACACGCTTTACTCACTCATTACCAAAGGTACTCTGCGAATGCAGGAGACTTACCTACCAATAAAAATGTGCATAAAACTGCCTGTACCTATAAAATAAGATAGCTGTCTCTAAA
Organism: Apamea anceps; assembly: GCA_951799955.1. Lineage (NCBI taxonomy): Eukaryota > Metazoa > Arthropoda > Insecta > Lepidoptera > Noctuidae > Apamea > Apamea anceps. The sequence goes on from OX637518.1 coordinate 2,294,472, forward strand.
GGCTGCAAAGTAAATTGTCTAGACTGCAAATGTTAGTGACTTTAGAAAGGCGCATAAAGTCAGGCATGAACTTGCACCCCGTCACTTTTTATCGCACGACTGCTAGGCCTCGCCCCGGTTAGAATGCGCATGAGTTTATGCAGACGGAAATACTATACAACGAAAAAGGATGCAAATTATAGCTGATAAATTTGGACTTCTGTCTCGTATTGGCACAAATTCTATGTAAATTACTCATAAACACAATCAGCATGTAATGGCCCCACAGCTTCTGTGAGGGAGTGTACCGTCATCCACCACCAGCGTGCAGAGTGCGGCTTGGCGGATGTCACATGTTTTCAATTTTTTGTTTCTAAGACATGTCTATTTCCGTTCTTACGAAGCCGAGAATCACTTTTACTCCCCGTCATTGTAATCATTTTTTTGTACTGGGATCATACCTGGGAACCTTCTGGTTACGTAGATATTGTAGGTCAAAATTCCAATTTTTACTGACTTTTTTTACGAAAACAAGTTTTTGGTGTTATATCACAACTTTAAATAAATTGTTGCATAAGCACATTATTTTGCGTGTTACCGCAAACAGCAAATTTTCACACCAAACATAAAATTTTCCCCGTCGTTTCCCAGCAATTATTTGATTATTTGATGTACAGAATGCGGAGTTGACAGCTATGTAATGGGTCATTTTATACTCTGTAAATTATACAGATATCAATTAAGCTGACTACCCAGGGTGCACCGGACGTAGGTAAAGTCAGGTAAATTAATTGTAAAGCAAATTGACTACAACTCTATGTATACAACTGCCATTCTTTGACAGTTGTATGAAATGGCTATTCAACAAAGCAAATTCACGTAGGTTGTCAATTTGCTTAGCAATTAATTTGCCTGACTGTAGGTATAACTATTATAAATTATACTAGCCGCGTCTAAATTAAGTTTGGACTGACCAAGTCAAATATCGCATTATGTATGCGATATTTGACTTGATCAATCCTCCGGGCAGTATTAGTTTCCTGTATCGCTAATATCGTGATACTGGCATTCACATAGCCCACAGGTAATTATTCAGAATCTGGATGTTTGTGAATCAATCAATCAATCTACTAAAAACTCATCCTGCGTAATCCATTGCTGGAGGCAAAGCTACTTATCCCACTTTACGTGTATGATTTGAAATCGTTTCACGAACCTACTAACTGTTAGGACTTTTGTTAAAGTATCCATACACAAAATTTATTCAAACGAATGTTTCAAATTGATGCTATTTCATGTTAAACAAATATCAAGTTTTTTTTAATGGGAATTAAGCTGATTTCAGAGTGACTAGTACTATTAAAAACGTTATAAAAATGTTGATATTCTGAAGTATACTGAACTTTATTGTGTAGTAGGAATGAAAGTTATTTTTCCCTAAACTCATACTTGTTTACATGTTTTGCAACCAAAACGCGAACACAAAAATTAGGTACATTTGTGCAATGTCAGGGAACTCAATTGTTTACAAAATTAACTATCAATTTAAATTGTCCGTGAATGTAAAGCACACTGTCAAAGTCAAAAGGTAGAAATTTCTCATGAAGAAGAATGGGCAAGTAACTCCACCATAACTTTTTGAAAATATTTTATAATATTCTTTATACATTAATGATATATTTTATGTAATTATATGTGAATACGTTGCACCTATAACAACATGAGGTATTCCACTTATACCCAATAGCCAAAAAGAATTAAAAACGAAACAACGACAGGTAAACTAATTACATATGTGATAGATACATGTATGGGTGGTCACATTATTTACCTACAAATATTATTACTATCATTCTTTGACAGATGTGTGAAATGGAACTATAACACGTTGAAGTCTAGTGTCTCAGTTTGACAGATAATTAGTATCCCTGACGGTGTACCTAAAGATGGAGATCTGGAACGGTTTCATATAAAAAAAAAAAAACTATAACTACACAGAAAATTCCTTATTCTTCTTGCCTCGTATCTTTGCTGCTGCTAACTGTTCAGGGTGTACTGGAATGACGTACTACATTTCAGGAGGGCTCATCACCAGGAGGTTTTTTACTATACAAAAAAGAAATCTACAAATTCAAAATCAATAAGAATACAACTCAGTGTTGGCCCAGTGGTAACGGCCTTGACTTACGAGTTATATATCGTAGGTTCGAACCCAGACAGGCTTTTTACTTTGTGTAAATTATTTCATCACCACTGCTTTCAAAGCGGTTAAGGAAAACATCGTAAAGGCATGTCTTAGAATAAAAATTGAAAGCATCTGACATCTACCAACCCTCATGATGAGCCCGCGTGATGGATTACGGCCCACTCCCTCTCACAAAGAGGAGGCCCATGTCCCAGCAGTGGGAATATTATAGCATGATTATGTTATATCTTAACAAAACGCACCAAAAGGTATTTGATTCACATGGTTGGAAAATGTTTCAATAACAATAACCTCATCATTTGGCAAAACTATTTCAGGATTCACTCTCCGTAAAAAAATACATGGGAAACTTGTCAAAATTATGGTTATAGTTGTCATTGTAAAGATCCAAAGAACCAGCACCCACCGCAGTCGAAACGTAAACAAAGATAACTTTGTACTTACATAAGCGGGCGACTGTACTTGACATCTAACTTACATAGTCGACCAACCGGTACACTCCGGCGCACAAGTGTTAATCATTAACTTCCATCTATGATTTCTTCTCCATCATTAGGAAAAGAACTGCATCGATGATGAACAGGGTCCGTGGTCACACCAACACCTGTCCTCAGAACGTTAGCGTGCAAAGTAAACAGTCCTTTTACTGTGTACTGGGCAAGTGTACGCCTGCACAGAAATAGTAAATAGACTTATTATTGTGTAACTTGTTTTGTTTACTGACAAATTTCTAACACCTTTTTTTGTGTGTACAGACGACAGCACATCAAGCTACTACAATCTGTCAAATTTATTTAATAGATTTTCAACTTTATCGCTAAAGCATTAAGGTTCAAGGTTGATTGGGAAAATTTGACAGTTTCGGATAGATTTTTGGATTGTTTTATTTGTTTATTATATGCTAAACTCTGGACGCTTTTAATGTGTACCTTTTTTTACGTTGTTCTCACATATAATTATAAATTCAACATTAATGATGCAACAAATATTTTTTAACAAAAAATATATTGTAAAAGAGTGTCCATGGAGTTTCTCGTCCGTTCTTCTCCATAGGTACAGACGCCCATTAAGCAACTACAATCTGTCAAATTTCTTGAATAGGTTTTCAACTTTATCGCTAAAGCAATAGGTTCAAGGTTGATTGGGAAAATTTGACAGTTTCGGGTAGCTTGATGTGCTGGCGTCTGTGCCTACTACGCTTTGGACTACGACTAGTTTCATATTACTGACTAACTCCTCGACAGTTTAAAAGTGCCTGTAAAACTGGTTTGAGTTTGAATAACCTGGTCAATAATGCGATTGAAATTGGAATCTCAACTAAAAATTCCAGCCTGATTGGGAGTTATATCTTCGAGCCGTTTGGGGTTGAAACACTAGAGCCAGGGCCCGAGTGCCCACTTGGTTTTTCGAGATATCGCCAAGCAGTTAGTCAACTCTTCACCTGACCAGAGAGCTGGCCTGTTTCTTGGCCAAAGAATTAGCATCGCCATACAACGTGGCAATTCTGCCAGCCTTTTGGGCGCTGTTCCTGTTGATAGCGATGCGGACGAATTTTTTGATGCCCTATGATTCTTTTGCTTATTTTTTCACATGTACATATGTATTATTATTTTAAATGTTAGCTTATATAATGTAAATAAAAATAATCATCATTCGTCGTTCTTATCCCTATTTATTTGTGGTCGGCCTATGTGTTTTTTTCCATACTTCTCTATTAGTCGTCATTTTAATAGCCACACCCTTTTAAGCCATACCTCAACCACAAATATGTATCAAAATTGTACTGAGAAAACTTATTCACTTAAGATAATATTTAACCTAACCGACTTTGGGCGAACTTTTATAATAAGTCTTACCCTGAGAATAAATTTTGAATGTAGAAATGTTTGACAGTTTTTTCAGACAAGAACTGTCAGACATCAACTTTATTCCATGGATAAAAGATAACTGGACTGGTCTGGACTTTGGTAAAATCAGCTCTTAAAATAATAATAATGTACATGTATACAAAACAAAACAATGGTAAAGAAATTCGTCCGCATCAGTGTCAGCGGGAAAATGCCCAAAAGGCTGGCAGCATTGCCACGTGGGACGGCGTTGCCGATTCTTTGGCAAAAAAAATAACGCGATAGAGATCACTAGACCAACGAAGCAGTTACCCTATATTAAAGCTAATATTATCCAATAATATTCCCAAGCATCGCATAGCTTAACCAACTCAAGGCAGAGTTCTGGCGGTGTAGCGATCTTGTGTTAAATTGACTACAAGTTCGGATAAAGTTAAACACGGCTTCTGAACCGATTTCTGAAACATAACTTACTATGTAAACGACTGAACACCACATTAAATTTTACTTTCTAAGGCTTACCGGTGTGTTGTTGACTTCAACAGACTTGTGAGCCTGGAATTGATATAATGCATGTTTTGGTTAGTTTGGTGAGCCATGGTAACGGCCCCGACTTATGAGGTCGTGAGTTCGAAGCTAGACAAGAACTTTACTTTGTGTTCAATTTCATCACCACTGCTCCCAAAACGGCGCAGGAAAACATTGTGAGGAAACCGGAGTATCCTAGAACTATAAGCTCGAAGCGGCATGTCTTAGAATAAAATCGAAGGCCACCAAACCGCACTGGGCCCGCGTGATGGATTACGAACTACTCCATCTCACTGAGAGGAGGCCTGTGTCCCAGCAGTGGGGACATTATAGGCTGATTATGCTTTGTAAAGCTACCTATCTATTTATAGAAAAGGAAATAACTGCAAAGATCACTCGGTCATATAGGTAGGCATTAAGAATACTCCAGAATCAAGAAGATCGTACCACACCAGAAGGGGTACTGTAGTGATTCAGTGCGATACGTAATACAGAATTATTTAATGGTATAACAACAATTATTTAATTCCGCCAATTGCTTCCAATCTCGCGAAGATTAGCCGCATGCCATCATTTTCGTACAATGCTGAACAGAGCTGGGAGACTCTCCTATAGTGCTGAAGATACGAGAAAAATATGGTACATATAGTTATAGTATTTTTATCTCATGAAGCGACGCGCGTTTTACTTGTGGTCACCAAGTGTACAAATGCGCTGTGAATGTGTGCGTGAAGACGCGTACCGTCAGCACATAACGCCACACGCAAACACTCACTACCGACTTCGCATTATCTCGAACGGTATGTACAGACGCCAGCAGGTCAACCTACCCGAAACTGTCACATTTTCCCAATCAACCTTGAACCTTAATGCTTGAGCGATAAAGTTGAAAATCTATTAAAGAAATTTGACAGATTGTAGTAGCTTGATGTGCTGGCGTCTGTACCAAGAGCTCTTGCGCGTACACACACATCATGTTTGCACACTTGGATTAGTTTTGAGGTTTTTTTTTTTGCAGTGTCTAATGCCAATAAACGCATTTTTCTTTCTTTCTTTTTATTAAACACCGTTTGTCACAACTTAGTTTTATCGCCAGCCATATTACCGCATAGCTTCCCACATATCACATCAGGATACCACACTCCCGTCTTCATATGAACTTAGAAACTTCTCAGCTATGAGAGGCTCCTGAAAGTTGTGCCAGTTAACTTAAGCCGAATCAAAACTTCAATTTTAATGGAATATTGTAATGTCTCAAGCCTAGCTCTAACATAATTGACAAGTCATTTTGGACATTTAAGTTTTTCGATTTGGATACTTCAAGCGTTGTGAAAAGTTACAATATTATGATTGCCAAAATAAGTTTTTAATGGGCTATTTTCATGAAGTCGACGAGGCATTATTTCACGAGAATTCTAAGGATATCTATTTAGGTATCCTTAGAATTCTGAAATGATCGTTCGTCACAAAAATTTGAGGTGGAGTTTATCAGAGTAAGTCATGAATCAATCATTTATTTCTTTCCAAACATAGGTAATTGCTACATTGTTTTTCGAAAAAGTCAGGCACAGTTTTCCATTGGGAATTTCATAGTAGTTACAGCCCGGAGCTTGGAAGTTGGCGGTATGTTATCCCCGTGCCTCATTCGCCTGATCTCTCTCCTATAGTGTCGGATTGCATGCCGACCCATCGGACAAGGAGAGTGAGGGAAGAGAGACTCCACTTGAGTCTGCGCACACACTTGTGCACTATAATATCTCCCACTCTGAAGTCTAGACTTTGTTCAGATTGGTCGCCATGGTGAAAATGGTCGTCTTGAGGACTATTTTATAATAAAAATCCTCCATGTTCTACCTCAAATGGGCATACAGATCATAAAACATAGGATATATAGAGACCTAGCGTTGTCATTTCATACCAGTTTACTATGCAATTTTCTTAGGAAAACCTAATTAATTAGGCTTTAAAAACGTACATAAACCTGACACAAATAATACATATAATACCACCAAACACTTTAAGCCGCGACTGTACGAAACTGCGCGTAAGTGTTTGAAGGTCATCTCGAACTGTGCAATGCAGCACGATCACGAACCAATCACCACTCACGAACAAAACGACCTAACGCCACCACAAACATTCACACTTTAACTTGAACCTTGTGCTATAGAAGTTAAGGTTGAAAATGAAGGGTTAATTTTAAGATGTTACAAAGATAAGTTAAAATAATAAGTTATTAAGTGATAAAGTAGTAATTATGCAACTGATTCATGTGATGTGGTATAATGGTGATTTTATAGCATATGTTTATCGGCAGGCATCTGCGTATTATACGCGTAGGCATTATGTAATGTGGAGACGTCTAAGTGATGGAAAAGTTATAGATTTTCTGATTATAACGCACTCAGGATGTTTTATGGTAGGGTGCGGTTTCGTAGAATTAGATTTCAGACATTACAGGGGTAATTCTCGTAATGTTAAGAACGTTAAAAAAAAAATGTTTTATTCAACAAATTTGTTACAACAATGGGTGGTTGTGTGCACAGTCTGATCTCAGTCTCAATCTGTTAAAAATAACTCTAATTTCCCCACATTTTTTACAAGTTTTTGACATTGATTGTCGCTGAGATGAGATTACGTCTAGATTTTGAATGTTTTTAATTACGGCAATTGGCCTTCTGGTGTTGAGATAATGCACAATATTTAATAGCAAGTTGACTTATAGTAAGTAGTGTTAGATAAAGGATCTTGCAACAAGTTCAGGGAGCAAAATTAATGTTTCCGCGCAGGAAATCTTATGCAAACTTCAGCGAAGATGGCGTTTGTTATCACGCATAAGGAATGCCTTTTTCTACTTGACGATTACTTCCTAATAACTTTCCAGTGGGTTGAGGTTATTTCAGAGACCAAAAAAGTAACTTATTGCATCCAAATCAGCTCAAAAGTTTTAGACATTAAAAACTCGATTTTTTTTCATATCATTAAGCACGTTTGCATATTTACTTCGTTTTAGGTCTTCTGTATGTGTACACAACTTACGGCCTTGTTCGTCGAATATTTTTATTTAAATCTCATTACTCCTTCACGATTTCCGGAAATGTTGAAACGTCTTCTAACTTTATATTGATCAATTACCCATTACAGTACAGGGCCTAAAATTCTCATCAATTTTGATCACTCAGACGCTGATATTGAGCCTAAATGGACAGCGGTAGGCCTTGTTCTGAAGTTCGTGAGTAATTATAATGTACTTCCGTGTTTGCAGGTAATTGGAAAATCAAATATTGCATATAATACCTTGTCAAGTACCTATAGTATTTTTATCTCACGAAGAGACGCGCACTTTACATGTAGTAACCAAGTGTTCAAACACGCTGTGAATGTGTGCGTGAAGACGAGTTGCGTGTCAGTACGTAACACACACTTCCGACTTCGGCATTGGCCCTGATTCCCTTGTTCACAAACTAAACCAAATTTAAATTCTGTGCATCTTTTTCTTTCTATTTCATTAAGAAAAGGACAGAAGATATTTTTTTTCTCTTTTGAATTAGTTTACTCCTGTCAAATTAAGATACTCCATAGACAGATTAGACGTGATTAAAAACATGGCTGCTAAAAATAAGTCAATTTACGTCAGGCGCTGACTAGTTTGACAGGACTAAACTAATAGTTATCTTCTGTTCCTTTCTAAATTAAATAGATAGAAAAAGATGCATCGAACTTAAATTTAGTTTAGTTTGTGAACAAGGGAATCGGCACCAATATCTCGGACGGTATAATAATAAATATTGTAAAACATTTTAAAAGAGTAACGGTGGAGTTTCTTGCCCATTCTTCTCCATACGAAAACTACCTTTTGGAAGGGGCGACTAGAATCAATTTAATTTTAATTTTGACGTTCAAAAGTGCCTTTTATGTGCCTATTTGAATTAAATGATTTGACTTTGACTTTGACTTTGGTACCAAGAGCTCTTGCGCTTACACACACATCCACAGCGAGTTTGTACACTTGGAAACACGTTTGACTGCCCCGTTTGTTTCGTGGTCGCAAGCGCTGACAGCAAGACTGCTGAGCCTGAGGTCCTTGGTTCGATTCCCGGATCGGGCAAAATGTTATTGAGCTTTTCCATTGGGAATTTCTTAGTAACAACCCGGAGTTTGGAAGTTGGCGGTGTGATACCCCCGTGCCTCGGAAAGCACGTTAAGCCGTTGTTCCCGCGCCTGATCTCTCCCCGGTCGTGTCTGATTGCCGTCCCATCAGACAATGTGAGTGAGGGCAGAGAGAGTGCATCTGTGTCTATGCTGACGCTTGTGCACTATAATATCTCCCGCACCGATGGCTAGTCTCCGCTTGAAATTGGTCGCCATGGCTGAAACTCGGTCTGGGAGGTGGACACTTGGTAACCACAAGAAAAGCGCGCGTCGCTTCATGAGATAAAAATACAGTACAATGAACATAGTAAAATCACCGTAATGTTATGTATCTTTACTGTAGTAAAAACCTTGGACTTCCACGATAATATTGTCGCATTACTTACAATTAAAAAAAGCGCACATTCTCTTTCCATGGGTACCAGAAAAGGTTAGGTACATACTTGTTTAACTACACAGTTAGTTATTCAAAGTTAACTGAGAAATTCCCGACTAATAAAAATTGGGTTTAGGGAACAAATTTTTTATTTTTTTAAAGACTTTGCCCACACTAGGAATTTCTTCTGTATCGTGGGTGCGTTTACAAACATTTAAACTCACATACACTAACAACCAGACCCGGAACAACTACTTGTAGGCCATACAAATATTTGTTGCGTGCGGAAATCGAACCCGCGACACGCAGCGCTGCAGTCAATCGCTTAACCACTGCGCCAACCGTGCCGTCAAATTACAAAACATGTCCTAGAGTTTGACGTAGATTTATTTATTTATTAGTATGAATATCGTTACATACAAGCTAACACTAAAATAACAAAATTATTTCCTAAATTAACTAAAACTATTTACAAACTAAAATATAGCATCGAAAAATTAATTAAGCTGCTCTTAGATTATATACTTGTTATAATCAAAGGCAATGCTTATGTTTTGTATTTTATAGGTATTCCAGCTAAACACCTTTAAATGCGAGAGGACCACACTTATCTCGGTCATCATTATCTTAATCAATCTACAGCAGTTCACTACTGGACATAGGCCTCTGCAACCACACGCAACTCTCATCCAGCTGCTACCAGCCACGCTGCAAAGATTGTTGCTCCACCTAGCCTGAAGACATCGTAACTTACGTTTGCCGATTCGCGGTGTCGACTCAAAAATACGTCTACCCCAACGGTACGGCCAGCCCATTGCCAGTTCAGCTTGCTTATTTTGTCCGTATTCGATCAAAAAAGGGCCCTAAAAAACTCTCCAAGCTCTTCAATATTTCGTAAAAAAAATAAAGGAAAAAAAAAAAACAAAAGTTCCAAAAAATTTGAAAGTACAGTACCATCTCTAAACAATTGAAGATCAAGAGATACTGCCTTAATCAACAAGCTAGGCAGTATAAATGTCGTGGCTACATACTAGCATGTGATCAACAGAGCGGAAAAAATGGAACAATTCCTATAAACTACCTTTGAAGGTAGCTAATTAAATACTATTTTCGTCATAGCTTCCTCCATAGTTCTTTCCACACGTCCGAGCCATCGGTGTAGAAAATTAGCTCATAATTATAGTCATCGGGTTTCATTGCCAGCAATTTACACTGTAATACGTACTGACATACACACACTTTACCTACAACAATAATGTAATATTCTGAAAAATAAAATACTATGAAATTAAGCTCAATAAAATTATACGTTGCCAAAAGCTAGAACACTGCCTTGTCTTTTCCCAACTATTTTGGGTCTGCCTGCGACTGCCTGTCTGACCTCCTCAACCCAGTTACTGGAAATTGCGATACCCCTAAGTAAGACTGTTTGTCAGACTTTCGGGCTCCTGAGTACCTGTAACGACTGTCAAAGATCTACAATGACAACCAAATAACCAACGGCTTAATGTGCTTTCTGTGGCACTGAGAGGGGTCTTGGTATGTAAGGGGCGGTCACCCATCATCGGACCGACTGCCAAAGCGTACCTTCTGGTTTTATGCTACCATAGAACAAGTGGGAGTGGAGGGCATTAGACCACGCGGACGCTCATCCATGAGATGGACTGGCCAAATGAAATCCGCAGTGGGCGATCCCTAGTATGAGTGCACAAAAATACCAGAAATCGGAGCAAGAACATCAGCCCCTAGACAGGAAACTACATGAGGACCACGACCGCTCTGACAAATATTTGTATGGCCTACAAGTAGTTTTTCCGGGTCTGGCTGTTTGTGTATGTGAGTTTAAATGTTTGTAAACGCACCCACGATACAGGAGAAATTCCTAGAGTGGGGCAATGTCTAAAAAAAAATTCTGAAGTTTAAAGAGCAGTTTGCAGATTATTACGTTCGAGTACACGTGTAATTACGATATATTATGATAACACATAAATAATTATAATTACATCTCAGATTTGAAGTTTCAGCGGAATATTTGTCAAGGTCGGTGAAATCTTCAGCAATTACACCTTAATGCAGAATCTTGTACGGTCAGCATAATAATGTTACTTCTTCGACGACGATGACGATTCCTTCTTTCTTTCCTGGGTTAGTTGACTGGTTGAATCAGCTATTTTGGAAAAGTAATAATGAAGGTACGGGTAGGTCTTGGACGTGGTAAGATTTGGCTCCTCTCTCTTTTTTTTACTTTTTGCCGTTATTGTATTTTCCGATCAACAACACGTTCCAAGAATCATAGCTTTACTGTTAACTCGTATTGTCAATTAGTCTAAATGTTACTATTAAACTGGCTAGGCAATTAATCAAAACTTCCTAAATGTAAAACGCTATTCAAAATAATGCAATCAGTTTCGTTCGACGCAAAGCGGAAATTACGGTGGCCTAAGTTTTAAAATCCGCTCGATCGTTTCCCATCCGACGACTAACCCGAAAGGGTCTTGACGCAGAACGTCACTTTCGCAAAATGTCATCGTGAATAATTTGGTCACTTTCACATAATGTCACTTTCGCAAAACGTCATTTTCGCACAGTCATTTTCGCAAAACGTCATTTTCACACAATGTGACTTTCGCAAAACGTCATTTTCACAGAATGTCATTCAAGCCATTTTTTTCTCAGGACAGAAAAAAGAAATTTTGTGTCGGTTTTCTTTTTCTGTGTCATGTTCACCGCAAATAAACGTATTTTCTTTTTTTTTTCTTTAATATATAAACCGCATATTATAAACATAGTACTGCACAGCGTATAAACCTTTATTTTGTTTGTATTTGTTTTTCTGTCGGTGACTTTTAAATGTTCCTAAGCACGCGATCACGTGATCTCATCTAACGTTGCATAATACATCTTAATCGTTGCCCTTGACCGGGGTAGATCTGACCCCACCTGAATAGTCTGAATATCAGTAGGTATTGAAGAATAAAGTGGTTATTACGCCTGCACAGCGTTATGAGGTAGGTAGAGAGTTGGTCGATGTCTTCGAACGTTAAATATCAGTATTTTTATAGAAAGTTTATTTTTTAAGATATCTCTTAAACTTCTGAAAAACACAATACCTGCCTATTATAATTATCCCACTCTGGGGCAAAGGTTTTTTAGCATACAGAGAAGTCAATCCGTACTGGGCCTGCGTGGTAGATCACAGCCCTCTCCCTCTCACAGAGAGGAGGCCTGTGTCCCAGCAGTGGGAACATTATAGGCTTATGATGCATACAGAGAAGGCGTGAGCATGGTGCGCTTACTCAAGGCGGTTTGATGGCAATTTCAGACTTAAACTTATTATAAGTTCAACTTAACACAAGCAAGAAGGAATTAAACAACTGATATTGTAACAGTATACTACACGAACATTCATTTAGAACGAAAATTCAAACCACAGTCAGTGTATACTGCATTATTCAACACGTCATCAGATTTTGCTGTCACTTCGTGGGAAATTACTTTTTCCAGTTTTTAAGAACCTGCCATCCAAATATAAAAAAGGTTGGTTAAAAAATGTCGAAAGACAACGCTCAAGATTTAAGAATTATTAATACTACCAATCATAAAAATACTAGATCAACCAAACATCTGCAAAAAAAAGTAAACGCTTTGAATTTCTTAACTGACACTAAACGTCAAAAATATCAACGCATTTCCCGGCAACTAAAAAAAAGTGTCTTTATAAAATAAGGGCAAAGAAAATGCCGCATTCGGTCAACGACCAAAGAAAATCAATGCCCCCAAGAAAGGTAATTAGCTGGTTACCATGGCAACGAGGGTGTAAACAATCCCTAAGCTGTTCGTGCTGATGAAAAACTGTAATTACATCAGAAAAAGCTTGGATAAATGTAGGATGGAGTTAATAGGGTATAAAATTAAATGAGCTTGGTCAGTTTAGGTTAAAAGTTTTATAAAAAGTTTAGTTTAAAAAAATCTATTTTAAACTAAACATAGTTTAATTTAGAATAGTTTTTTTTAAATCCTGCTTGGAGAAATAGGTTGAAAAAGATAAATAGAATACTCTTTATTATGTACACCATAAAAATTACAAATGGACAATAGCCAAAAGTCGTACCAAAAAGTCTCATGCATCAAGATCAAAATATTATAGTAATTATTTTCATATCTTTTTACGATATTACGCGTCGGGGATTTGATTTTTGAACAGGGAATTTAATTTAAAGTAAAAAAGTGTTGATATCGTTTTATTCCCTTTACCTGACTTTCAAGTATCAAGTATTTTCTAACTGAACAGACAGCTGTGCTGCTGGGAAGTTTGTTGCACCACTTCTTCTTCCCAGCGATAGCACTAGGAAGTGGTCAAGGGCGGGCGTTTTTGGGGGACTGTCTTTTGTAATGTTGACGTTCCAAAAGTGCGGATTCTCAGCCTAATTTAAATAAATGACTTTAGATTTTCCGTTTCAACGATATGATTAATATAACCTTGAATTTGGAATGTGTCATGAACACGTCTTTAAAAAAAATATATATATATTATATTTCCGATTCTACATTAACTAAAAATAACTAGAATAAAATAAAATAGAATTTTTATTTAAACTATTATCATTTTGTTAGAGCAATAATGGCCGTTCGTGTGTGACATGTCAAACAACATAAAGTACCTAGTTTTCAAGTTAGTTCGATTTTTTTTGAAAATCTCCGAAATCCGGGTTTTACAAAAAAAAAAACTTTTTAGGAGTTAATACTGTTAAGAGGGGTTTTTAAAAAACAATGTTCGACTTTGATGCAGCATGGTACGGGATTCCATGAGCATTGTCCTATAAAAGCAAAAAAAAAAACAATGTGTGTTCAATGCTGAATTGTGTGTTTTGTGAAAAACAACCTTTAAAAGTATTTTTTGCTGTTTTTCCTATTCAGTAAGGAATATACCATTCGCTTATATGTCCTCTCTATATCCCCATTCGTAATTCAAATTAAAACCCTTTTTTTTTTTTTTTTTTTGAGGATGGGAAATCATCAAATGACTCCTCCCGCTCTGGGTGGAGCAGGAGGGAGTGTCAGACTCTTACTGACTAAAACCCACCCGTGTTCCTTCCTTAGCCCTTTATGTTCCAGGGCAGCGGTAACCCTTTCGGACAATCCCGCTACCCAAATTAAAACCCTTACGCTAATATTTTTTTTTTAAAGTCGGTTAAAAATATGTAGCCACATACCCAACTTCCTTTTTGACTTAATTCAATAATAAATCAAATAAATAAACAAATAAATCCATAACACGTTCAAAAACTGAATTAACAGACCCCCATACAAATATTCCATTTAAAAATCAAATCTACGAACAAACATTTGACCATCAAATCAACAATCAAAATCCGCAAATCAATTTCTGTGAAAAAAAAAAACAATAACAAAACGCGGGTATTCGAATAATCCTTGTCGCAAAGAGTTGAAATTGAATTAAATGTTTATTCTGTGGCCGTCGGTCGCGCGGTCTGGACGTGTTTTATGGGATATTGATGGGATTTCCGAGTAAGCTCCTCATCCAGACCATTTCGAGAAATGGCTATGGAATTATGCATTTAGATATAGATTTGGTTGGTTAGTCTGTAGAGGTTGTTCGGCTATGTAAATATCTACAGTGCTTGGATTTTATGACTGAAGATTTCTTACTTAATTATTTTAAAAGTTTGGTCCACAGAATATATGGCATCACCAAGAAAATAGTTATTTCAAAAATATTTAGACAGTTTTTCATGGTTAATAAATAATGAAGATTTGAAAAAATGTACTCGATAATAGGGATGCACACGATTAGAATTTAAATCAACAGTTGATGATAAGACTATCGCCAAAACCTATATCTGACCATTTTGAAAACAAAATCCCACGCACATGATGACCACAGCTGCGTCCATAAGTAAAACAAAAGTAAATTCTTTTTAGGTCGAATAATAATATGCGCTGCAAACAAGCATTCCTTACGGTGGTCAGATATTGATTTTGGCGATAGTACATGAACGCACCACATTGTTGGGAAGGAGAAACTCTTCTTTTTTTAGCATGTCGATAGCAATCTTAGTTGAGCCCAAAACTCTTAACACTGTTGCACAGGAACTTCTTAATATTTATGTAATTTACATAATCTAGGTATTGAACGTTTCTTAAACTTTGATTGATCCAAGTCAGACCCTTACATTCAAAACTTCACAAACCTTTTAAGAAATGAACAATAATAAATAAGTACAGAAATCTTTTAACCTCGGCGTGATCAGGGACAGCACACCCATACGTTACGTTACGTGCGGCGACGGGAACAATTTATTTGTCATTTTTTACAACGCGCGGTAACGCCGAGGACTGCGTTTGATCCCGAATTTTACCCTCGGGCTGGAAAGAGATGCCACTGTGACTGAAAGAGACAGAAGTTTAACTTGGAATCTAAATTGCTCGTGGGTAATTAATAAAAGTCGCACGAGTCGATGAAGGTTAAGGTACGCTTTTCGAGGTCGGGCCGTAGATGGGTGACCATCAAAAACATACCTAGACACGTCCGTACCTTGGAAAGCACGTTAAACACTTGGTCCTGGTTTTCATTCGTAGCTCTTTGACAGTCGTTACGGGTAGTCAGAAACCCGAAAATTTGAGCACCAGCCAGGGTTAGGCAGTTGATAATGAGAAACCTACTCCAGCAATAAGAAGACGACACGGTTAGCGCAGTGGCTGAGCGATCGGACTGCTGCGCTGCGTGTCGCGGGTTCGATTCCCGCACAGAACAAATATTTGTAAGTCCTACATGTATTTGTTCCGAGTCTGGGTGTAGATGGCGCTGTGTGAAATGTCCAGGGATATTATTATTATTATTAAAGATTGTGTGAAGGAGATCTTGGTAGAGGTCACATTTCTTCGAATTTTTGGGCCTAGGGAATGTCGGTTTCCTCACGATGTTTCTTTCACCGTTTTGAGACCAGTAGGTGTGGTGAGCAATAATTTACACAAAATTATGTGCCTCTCTTGGTTCAAACCTATGATCTACAACTAATTAAGTCACGGCCGTTACCACTGGGCTGCTGAGAAAAAAACTATAGGATTATAAACAAAAAATGTTTTAAAACCTTACTACAACTTGAGAGGGGCAATTCTAGTCATTTTAAGAACATTTACAGTCCGAAAGGCCATTCTCGTAATTTAAAACGTTCAAAATCTAGTCGCAGTCTCATCTCGGCGACAAACAAATGTCAAAAACTTGTCAAAAAGTAAAGAAATTAGAAGTATTTTTTGACAGATTGAGACTGAGATCAGACTGTCAACGACTGTCAAAGAATTGCCTCTCTGATCTCAGGCTCAATCTGTCAAAAATACCTCTAATTTCCCTACAATTTTGGCAAGTTTTTGACATTGATTTTCGCTTAGACGAGACTGCGACTAGATTTTGAATGTTTTTAATTCCGGAATTTGCCTTCTGATATCTCCATACTTTGGCCAAATCTTTATTGTTAAACGCGACGGACGTCCGGGCCCTCGGTCGTATTCAGTTTGTTCCGCGCCGAACGATTGTGCCCCTAATGCGAATCCAGAAATTTCCTTTGAATATTATGTTATTCCGACGTCGCTGCTTTTTGTGGAAATGTTAACTTCAAGCTTTAAAGGTTTTTGTGTACGGTAATGGCTAAGTTTAATTGTAACTGGCGTTGAAATTACTGGAGCGTTAAATTTTACAACTTTTCACTAAGGATGCGTGGGTTGCTGTCCACAAATTGCTTATATACATGATGTAGACTCACAGACACCAAACGTGATGCATCAAACATAAATCACCATCCGTCTAATCTCTTCACCACCCTTGGTTGACTGGTAAAGAATCCTTTGTACCTTTTTGTGCGAAAAGTTTAAATACATAAATAAGATTCACGCTGTGTGTGAAAAAAAAAGATATATTGACATAATGGGGGGCTCGTGGCTAAATAACAGCAGCCAGGACAACAGCACAGGGCGATTGAAGATTAAGCAACGCTTGCTGCGGTCGATTGGATGGGTAACCATCCGTTACAAAATATGATTGACGTGTATAAGTGTTTGTACAAACCTACTTACAGAAAAATAAAAATGACCGACTTCCATAAAAACACTACAAAGTGAAAAATATTTTAATTTCGAAAGTCGGTGTTTTTGGTTTTTAACCGACTTCTAAAAAAGGTGGAGGTTCTCAATTCGGATGCTTGTATATTTTTTTTTTATGTTTATTCGCGCATAACTCCGTCGCTTGCCAACCGATTTGAAAAATTCTTTTTTTGTTGGAAAGGGTATACTTCCCAAATGGTCCCATAGAAATTTCATCAAAAACGATTTAGTACTTTGGTTTTTAAACCAAAATTACTGGTAAAAAATACAACTAAAAAGTGAAAAATAAAAACTTTTTTGCAAAAAAAAAACAACCGACTTCCAAAAACGACACTACAAAGTGAAAAATAACTTTAATTTCGGAAGTCGGTGGCAAACAACGAAAATGCGAACCCAACGACACCGACTTCCGAAATTAAAGTTATTTTTCACTTTGTAGTGTCGTTTTTCGAAGTCGGTTGTTTTTTTTGTATTTCGTTTTTCACCACCGACTTCCAAAATTAAAGTTATTTTTCACTTTTTAGTGTTTTTATGGAAGTCGGTTGTTTTTACTTTTGTAAAAAAGTTTTCATTTTTCACGTTTTAGTTGTGAAAAGCATATGGCGCAATTTTGTTTACTTGAATTTTTATCCGTAATTTTGGTTTAAACCAAACTACTGAACCGATTTTGATAAAATTTCTATGGGACCAATCTGGAAGTATATCCTTTCTTATAAAAAAAGAATTTTGCAATCGGCTTATAAATAACGGAATTCTGAGGTAAACAACATAAAAAAACAGTTGAATTGAGAACCTCCTCCGTTTTTGAAGTCGGTTAAAAATAAATCATTTATCATTTACATTTCTGGATATTTCTGTGCTTTTTAAAGCACGCTAAGCCGTTGGTCCCAGTTGTCATTCTTCATCATTCTTTTCTATTGTTCTTCTTGTGTACCTATTGTTCTGTTTTTATTGTTCTTGTATTGTATTGTTACTTCTTCTTCTATTCTTCTTCATTGTTGTCATCGTCGACAGTAGCTACAGGTAGTCAGTCAGCCCAAAACCCTGACAACTAGTCTTACCAAAGGGTATCGTGTTGCTCAGTAACTGGGTTGTGGAGGTCAGACAGGCAGGCGGTCCGGAATCGAAATGCTCGAGCTAAACGTACATGTAGGTAGTGACGAACATAAGAGCTATTTGAAATGAGAGAAGGGTTTAAACTTTATGTAAAATCGTAGGCTAGGCTAAACCTAAAACCTATCAGTACCTACTATTACTGGCAAGTTTTAGTTTATTTACTAACACGAGCGAGATATGAGGTAAGTTCTAACGCCTGGCATACTGAGTTTGCAACACTCACATCGAGAACTAATGGTATATACTATTCATAAGTAAAAGTTTGTAGGTTTTTTGTCTGCAAGAAGTAGTTTACGTACTCTAACGTAAAGTCAGTGTATACTTAGTCGACATTTTGAAAAATCATGGTACTTATCCTTTACTTACCACTCTTTGTTTACCACTCAATGAACTTATGTGCACACAGACAGCTGCTAGTTGTTTATTGAGTGTGCTACAACTGCCGCTCCCTATGAACACAGAGTGGCTAGATAGAGGCAATAACGACCTAAGTTCCTACCCCTAAGTCCCTAACGCCTACAACCTAGCTCTTACAATTCAATGCCTACCTGTCTGACTAGCCCTAGTACCCTATCAGCCCTAACGCCCTAGCCCTAACATACAAACCATAACACAACGTACTAGTACTGTTGTGTGGGCAGGAAAGCCTGTTACCAGCGACCTAAGGCAACAGACCGGAGCGGGTAGGAAGGCAAGGTAAGTGTACCAGGTGCAATGTACACAGGAGGTGGATATCTCACTGCCGATCCCACAGACTCACAGGATCGATCGTACTGATGGCTAAAGGTGTCTTGGCCACAGTGAGGGGTAACTCGACGGAGAGGAATCAAACACGACTCCAGCTTGGTGACTAATTTTATTTACAAAGTTTACATCTTATATACTAATTATAAACTAAATACACATAGATGCTTGTTTAGTGTGTGTGCCTTCCGTCATCCATGTGTGATGTTGTTGATGCAGCTATCTCTCGTAACTCGGCCAGACAAAGTGCTGATGCTGATCCGAACTTTGTACAATAAATGTTGTAATCCGTTGATTTAGCGATTAAGGTGAAATTAGCTGCATTGCAATGTTTGGATTAGGGTTCCGTGGTGCTATGGTTCACTTGTGAACATTCTGGCCCCTCTCAAAGGATGACTTACATCTGTTGTAATTCAACGATTTCGCTCAAATTAGCCGTTTGGTTACGGCGTGAATCTGGTTTTGGTCTTCTTTCTTCCTTCGGTATTGGTTGACTGTATGTCGGTTCCATGGAAACTGCTGACTGCAGCTGCCTGGGTGGTTTGTCTGGTGGCCTTTGGGTTGCTGCAACCTGTCCTTGTCCTCTGGCTGGGTGACCGGTTGGTTTTGCTGACTCTCCTCCTTTTGGTGTGTGCACGATGTTTGCTAGCCAACTTACTATACGTCGACCATAACAAGCTATAAACAATATAATTGCTAATATTACTATTGATGATACGAAACTGGTTAAATATGTGTGAGAGCTGATTTGAGTCCATACAGTATTATCTAAACTGGTTTGTAATGCATTCTCTTTATTTATTAAATGTTGAAAACTATCTGTTGAATCAGCCATTACTTCCTCCCTAGTTAGATTCACTAATTTGTTAGCAACATTCTGAGTATTTACTGTGAAATCTAATTGTTTCGAGTACGACATAACTATTGGTAATGACACAGTTCTTTTTGCGCTTAGTATGTTATTAACCGTTTTCATGATACAACTATCTGATATTTGAATTACACCAACACCTCGAAGCTCTAACTCTTCTCTTTCTCCGTCACAAATAATTGACGTCGTAATGTAGTCGGGCACTATAAATAACCAAGTATTCTGCATATAACTTTATTCGGTATATGAAACGTTTTGGACAAACATTTTGTATTTGTTTGATTTTTGAAGATTTGGTCAACAATGCAATTTTCGCTTAATTGCATGTTCTTCACCGCCCCAGGAAAACAAATAAAGTGAGCATATTTCTGCACACAACTCTTAAATTCGTCGTAGTTTAATTCAAAATATAATTCGTTATTGTAATCTAATCCTATGTAAGCTTTAGGTATAGCTATAGATTGCACTGACTTATCTGTTTTTATGTTCGGAACGGGTGTAACGTACATTAACATGTATTTAGATATATCCTTTATAGGAAAATAGGCATATACTTGTATATGGGTATCGTTTTCTGATATCTTGGTATCTAATAATTGTTGCTGAACTATTTTTAAATTTGACGGCAATTTTTGGTTTGAAGACGATATCAATTCACTGACATTCCTTGGTGATATTACGCTATAAACCGTTGCCTTTGTCAAGTAGATTTGTAAAAACCCAGTGTAATGATCCATGACTTCTGATATATAATTAACTGCTAATTGGTAAGTTTGCATAATGCGTATGCTTATGCTATTATGGTCAACTGTACTGAACCAATGGTTGTATGCGTCCATATAATCAATAACTTGGTTCAATTTATTTTGAAAACCTTCAAGTTTTAGCTTTATCTTTTCTTCTGTTTTATTGACTTGTGAAATAGTTGATATCATAAATTTGGTTTGGTGGTTAGCAGCTTCAATGAGTTTTTGTTGATTCATATTCAATGAGTCTATGTCTCGATAAACCTCATCATTTACGCCAAAGATTGATGTCAGTAATTGTCCTAAGATTCCTCTTTTCTTTCTAGTTTGATTTACTTCCATTAAATATTCTTTAATTCGCTCAAATTTCGATTCTTCTTCGATTAAATAATGGTGTAACTGTTTACAATGTGATGTGTCACTTAATTCTTCCGCGTTTGTACATAACTGCCGGAATTTTGACGTTACTGTCCTCACTCTATAGAAATCTTGTTCTAAGTGTTCTCTCTCAAAACTTGTTTCTATTCGGAATATTCCTCTATTTATACTTGCTGTACCGATTTCTTCAATGTAGAATCCTGATGGCACCTTTTTTACCGAATATGTTAGTGCAGCTGTTCCCAATATTTGTAACATTATTAGTAAATATATGAACCATTTTGACATTACACTACATTTCTTAGATTGATCACTTTTACTTCTATGGTTTCTAACCACGGTAATGCTATTAGTTCGTACCACATTTGTTATATTTCCATCATTACAGCTTTCATTTGTTTGAATTGGTAATGGAATTAACGTGTGAATTGACCTCTTAAGAATTGACCCCGATGATTTTTGAAGAGTCACGACTCTTGTTAACTTATCATTTCCTGCGTGTATTTCCTTGACTTTTGCAAGTGGCCAGTTACTTGGACTGATTTTTTCATCTTTTATGATTACTAAAGTTCCTACCGTTAGGTTTTCTTGATTAGTTTTCCATTTGTATCGTTGTTGTAGTTGATGTAAATAATCTTTGGACCAGGTGTTCCAGAAATCCCTCTTCATTTTTTGAATACGTTTCCATTTGTTTATTAAATCCGTATTATTGTCTGACAGTGGATCTGGTATTCCTACTGATTCCCGTCCTATCAAAAAATGGCTAGGAGTCAATATGACATTGTCATCAACATCTTCACTTAGTGGACATAACGGTCTTGAATTTAGGCAAGCCTCAATTTGGTGCAAAAATGTGCTCAATTCCTCATATGTAAGCGTTTGTTCTCCTATGACTCTTCGCAAATGATGCTTCATAGACTTTACTCCTGCTTCCCAAATCCCACCAAAATGAGGAGATGATGGCGGAATGAAATGCCATTGCGTTCCAATGCTGGCCATAGTGTTTTGAAACTTGCTTGATTGTGTTACTTCTAACATTTCGTTATGTAGAAAGTTCGCAGCTCCTACAAAGTTCGATCCATTGTCACTATACAAGTGCGACACTGGGCCTCTGCGTGCTATGAATCTTCGCAAGGCGGCTATGAATGTCTCTGTCGACAGATCACCTACTAGTTCCAAATGTATAGCCTTTGTGGCTAAACACACAAACACTGCAATATAGCCTTTGTAGGATTTATGCCCTCTGCCTTTCATTGCTCGAACCTGGACTGGTCCTGCGTAATCTACGCCAGTGTGAGAAAATGGATAAGACTCTGTTACTCTAGCTTTTGGCAAACTACCCATTTTTTGTGTGGCTGTGCATGATCTGTATCTTATACATTTCACACACTTCCTGATATAACTTTTCACTGCTCGTTTTGCTCCAAGTATCCAATATTTCTGTCGTGTATACGCTAAGGTTAAATTGTTACCCCCGTGTAATGTGTTTAAATGAGCGTCTTGAATCATCATTCCTGTTACGGGGTGATCTTGAGATAACAGAATTGGGTGCTTCTGATCATACGTAAGTTCTGAATTATGTAATCTTCCTCCAACTCGCAATAATCCATCGCTGTCGATGAACGGATCTAAACATGTCAACTTGTTCCCTTTTTTTAATGAAAATCCGTTTTTTATGGTTTCATATTCCTCAGAGAACATTGATTGTTGTATCAATAAAAGAACCGTTTTAGTTGTTCTGTTAATTTCCGTACAGCTCAACGGATCGTCCCTCCTTTCCTTGTGTATGAACCTATAACAGTATGACAATACTCGGACCATTTTTTGAAAACTTGAAAACCTGCCCCACACATTATTTTGTAGTTGGGACTTCGTTGTAATATGATAACAACGTTTAATCTCTTCGCAGATCTCAGGTATTGTTTTGGTACTGGGTATGTTATCCGTGTTTAGCCAATCCGGACCACTCCACCACCTGGTTAATTTTTCTAATTTATCGGGCGTAACTCCTCTTGTGATCAGGTCTGCCGGATTTTGAGACGTATTTACGTAATTCCACCTTGCTCGTGGTAGTATCCTCTGTATCTCAGACACCCTGTTTGCTACGAAAACCTTCCATCGTTCCGCTTCTCCTTTAATCCAGCCGAGAGTAATCATCGAGTCAGTCCAACAATATATATTTGTTACACTAATTTCCATGGCGTTTATAACTTTTTCCATTAATTGTGTGAGTAGTACCGCCGCACATAACTCTAATTTTGGTAATGTTGTCTTGTGCTTTTTCGGCGCTACTTTTGACTTAGCTTGTATCATGGTTATACTATATTCACCATTATTATCACATATACGACAGTATATTACTGCCCCGTACGCTTTTTCTGATGCGTCACTAAAGCCGTGCAACTCTATTTTACAGTCAGGCGACCAATGACACCATCTCGGGATGGAAATGTTTTCAATCGACTTCAGTTCTTTCTGTAAACCACTCCACCTTCTTTTAATATCGTCATCTACAGGCTGGTCCCACTCTGCACCGTTTGTCCAAAGTTCCTGAATTATAAGTTTCATGTTTATGATTACAGGTGCTAGCCATCCTAAAGGATCAAATATCTTAGCAATCTCCGATAAAATGAACCGTTTCGTTGGCTTTTCATTTTGATTAACCTTAATTTGAAATCTGAAACTGTCTTCGTGCGGTGACCATAACACTCCTAGTGACTTTCTAGTTTCATCTAGCGGGATCTTCATCATTTGACTAACTTTGTCTTCATCTAAAATATGGTCTAACAACTCTGCGTTATTAGCAGACCATTTCCTGAGATTGAAACCGCCTGTCTTCAGCATACGTATAAGACCTTTTTGTAACTCTTTTGCAGATTCAACATTGTCTTCCCCTGACAAAATGTCATCTACGTAGAAATCGTGAAGGGTCCTCTGACTGGCAACGGGATAGTTTGATTTCTCATCTAACGCCAGCTGTCGTAGTGTTCTAACTGCTAAGAACGGTGCTGACGCTGTACCGTAAGTCACAGTAGTTAACTCGTATTCATCGATGGTGTGTTTCGGTGACTTCCTCCATAATATGCGTTGGTATTTTAAGTCTTGCTCGCTTACGTTTATAAATCTATACATTTTCTCTATGTCCGCCATAAATACAATTCTATGTTTACGCCATCGTACCAGAATAACTGCTAAGTCTTGTTGCATTCTTGGACCCGTAAACATGTTGTCGTTCAGACTGACCTTGGTATCCGA
Organism: Apamea anceps; assembly: GCA_951799955.1. Taxonomy (NCBI): domain Eukaryota; kingdom Metazoa; phylum Arthropoda; class Insecta; order Lepidoptera; family Noctuidae; genus Apamea; species Apamea anceps. The sequence goes on from OX637518.1 coordinate 2,318,788, forward strand.
CTTACTCGATGCATCGAACACTACCCTTAACTTAGTGGTCAGTGAATCTTCTTTGATTACTGGTTGATGGGGAATATAGTATCTCCCTTGGTAATAATAGTTTTTAGGGACCTTCCTCATATGGCCCATTTCAACGTATTCGTTCAAAAACTCTTGGTAACGTGTGTGAAGATCCTTATTTTTTGCGAATTTTTGTTCAAGCTGCAGAAGTCTCGCCACCGCCCTACTGCGAGAATTCCCGTACTCCATACTGGAATCTTTGAAAGGTAGCCTCACTGTATAAGTTCCTTCTGGACTTCTTATTGTTGTTTCTTTGTAGTAGCTTTCACAAACTTGGTCTTCATGGGATTCTTGGTAGGTGTCAGAAACTTCCTCCAATTCCCAAAATTTATTTAATTGTTGAATTTCCCCAGTACGTGTCATCATACTGACTACCTTTACTGAGTTTGTACTAGTAGTATTACAACAAATTCCGGATAACATCCACCCAAACTCTGTGTCCTGAGCAATGACTCCGTCTTGAATTTTGTGTAACCCACTTAGTAATAAGTTGCTGTACTCTTGAGCTCCCAATATTATATCTATCGGTCCTCTTTTGTAGTACGTAGGATCACCAATTAGCTTGTTTTGTAGCCAATCTGACTGTAATTCCGGTAAGTTCTTGTCGGGTAAGCACCCAGTCAACCTTGGTAGTACTATCAGTGTAACTGGGAGTCTAAACTCACTCGGAAATCTTGGTTGTAGTTTGACATGTATAGCATAGTTGGAGGACTTTGGTTTGTCGTCAGCGATTCCGACAATTTCAGTTCTTATTTTGCTACGCGGGTATGCCAATAGTTGCGCTACCTCCTCTGTGCATAACGAAGCTTCTGAGCCTTGGTCACACAACGCCCTTAGCATGTACCGTGTCCCGTCCGAAGCCTGTACATGTACCAACACTGTTGCTAGCAGTGTGGTTTTTGATACGTTTGTTTGGTTAACTGTAGACACATTTGACCTGGTCTTTACAGTGGACATACTTGTAGGTAACAAGTTGTCCTTTTTCGTAGTAGTTTTTTCATGCCGAGCAGTACCATTCTGGTAGCTGTCTCGATGTAAATAGGAATGATGACCTTTTTTATTGCAATATCCACACTTTTTCGTGCTTTGACACTTCTTCGTGTTTTCATGAGCCAAACAATTCTTGCACATCCGTTTCTCGCTTACGGCCTTGTCACGATCCTGTACCGACAGCGCTTTAAAACTTGTACATTGATAAATGTTGTGTTCAGTAGTATTGCAAAACCAACAGTTATAGGTCTCTTGCTGTTTGTTCATAGATGGGAATGAGTCATCGCGCACTCTATTTATAGATGTGCTTTCTTTGCCGGAACTAGACGTTTCCAGACATTTAAACCGTTTTTCCAGGAATTGCATCATATCCGACAATTTTTGCAGCTTGTTAGGTTCTGTCACTTGATGCTCGTACCTGTCATCAGTCTCTGAGTCCCATACTCTACTGAGTATCCTTGTTAAAAACGGGTCCCATGACGATATATCGATGTTTTGACATTTCAACGCCTCTAGGTTCTCATTTATCGTATCATGCAACTGTCGCAAGGTCGTTGCATTGCCCCTTGTTACTTTTTGCAAGCTCAGTATACAGTCAATGTGCCTCGTAATGATTAACCTTTCATTTTTATATCGCTTCGTCAACAGATTCCACGCGGTTGCATAATTTGCGTCGCAAACTGTTAAATGCTTAATCAGCTTAGCGGCGTCCCCGCGTATATGCGTTTTTAAATACTGCATTTTTTCCGTGTCACTCAACGATTTGTCTTCATGTACGATCTTCAGAAATAAGTCATAGAAAGAACTCCATGACTCATAGCTACCGCTGAATGTCGGAATTATTATTTTCGGTAGTTTCACTGTTGTTTTATGGCTCGTCTTTGCGGAGTTTTGACTGACCCTGGCTATTAATTCGTCAACCACGCATTCGAACTCCATTTGTGTTCTTTCAAACGTGTTTTCTCGGAAATAGCTGTGGTCTAGAGTGCTGTTTTCCATTAAAATAACCAAATGCGTGTCTTCAATTTCCTGCCACTGTTTTTGCAAGTTCGCCACCAAAGATTCTAAACACCACGTAGCTTTATCTTCCGACATTTGACGAGTTGCTGATTGTAGTTTCTTCTGCATTTGACTGATACGAAACAGTTGAACAAACAACTTAGGTGAGTTGATGTCGTCATCTTCTTGAGGTTCTATGTCTCCTGGTTCGTAGAGTTGTCCTACAACGACTAACCTTTTCTCACACTTTACTAGATACTCGATGGCTTGCTCGTAAAGTTTTTTGAGGCCGTCAAAGTAGTTGGCAGTGATGTACTTGTGTTCAGACATCACATCCTGACTCTCTAGTTGTGTGTGGTTAGTTGACGTTCTGGCAAAAATTTCTGTGAGTCGCGCCTTCCTGTCTGCGATGTATTTGTGAGTTTTTCTCGTCGCCGAGTCTTTCTTGATGTTGGTGAATATTTGTCTAATTTCATTGTAATCCGCTTCCTGGCTTCTTATGATTCCATTTATTTCTTGTGCGTCCATTCTTCCCTAACTGCCCTAGCCTTTTCTCAGGTATAGGACACTTAGCTGCGATCTGTACCCTCGTTGCGATAAGTGCGACTTCTCAAAATACCGGTGAGACCCGCTTGTGGGAGGCCGGTTTCCGATCCGCTATCGCACGAATGGCAACTAAGTGTCTCACCTACCCCCGAACCCTGGTCTGGTAAGTCTGTCAGTCGACCTACGGGAATGAAAGGACTGCGGTTATCCGGGAAAATCCGGCTCGAAGGACCAAAATGTGCACACAGACAGCTGCTAGTTGTTTATTGAGTGTGCTACAACTGCCGCTCCCTATGAACACAGAGTGGCTAGATAGAGGCAATAACGACCTAAGTTCCTACCCCTAAGTCCCTAACGCCTACAACCTAGCTCTTACAATTCAATGCCTACCTGTCTGACTAGCCCTAGTACCCTATCAGCCCTAACGCCCTAGCCCTAACATACAAACCATAACACAACGTACTAGTACTGTTGTGTGGGCAGGAAAGCCTGTTACCAGCGACCTAAGGCAACAGACCGGAGCGGGTAGGAAGGCAAGGTAAGTGTACCAGGTGCAATGTACACAGGAGGTGGATATCTCACTGCCGATCCCACAGACTCACAGGATCGATCGTACTGATGGCTAAAGGTGTCTTGGCCACAGTGAGGGGTAACTCGACGGAGAGGAATCAAACACGACTCCAGCTTGGTGACTAATTTTATTTACAAAGTTTACATCTTATATACTAATTATAAACTAAATACACATAGATGCTTGTTTAGTGTGTGTGCCTTCCGTCATCCATGTGTGATGTTGTTGATGCAGCTATCTCTCGTAACTCGGCCAGACAAAGTGCTGATGCTGATCCGAACTTTGTACAATAAATGTTGTAATCCGTTGATTTAGCGATTAAGGTGAAATTAGCTGCATTGCAATGTTTGGATTAGGGTTCCGTGGTGCTATGGTTCACTTGTGAACAACTTACAATGAATGATTTATATTTAATTGACTAATTTAATAATTTGATACTCGTTAAATATTTGATTTTTTAAGATTATTTCATAATTAATTCTACTATAAAAAATTTTTGCATGCCTCACGGTAGAATGTACTGGATCTTTCTCTTACTTAACACCATACTTTTGTACCTACATTCATAGCAAATAAATTATTTCATTTAATTTCATTTCATTTACTGGGTCAGGTGTGTAGTCCTCGCAACTGGCGTGCTGCGTGTATAACTAGGTAGATGTATGAACGCAAACGAAGAAAAATGAGTATTTAAGGGTCATAGTCGGTGGCGTTCTGTGGTTTCTGCCTAGTTTCATAGGAAGAAGGCGTGAATTTATGTTTTAGAAGTATGAGGAACAGGGTGTAAAGTTCACTCATCCTCTATAGAAAAGGGAGTATCCTCCAACCAGACGGGTGTTGTGTCTGGCGGGCAATTGCCCAACGATTGATGTTGGGAAGTTTGTATGTATGCTAATTGTGCGGTAAACTCTGCTTGCGAGATGCAGGATTTACGTGACGTCAGTATGACGCGCTGTTCGAATGTGGCGTTGTAGATACCTCTACAATGTATATAAAAATTGCGAAAACTATTTTTCAATTGGTCTTGCTGCAAATTGCTTATTAGCGTTGCGACAGTTCCTATAGAATTTTGATGGCAACGCTTGAGAGTTATTTGCTATTTCGATTCTGCAACATTCAAATTCAAATATTTATTGCTCTCATGTGGTAAAAAAAAACTTATTACAGTGTTAAGGATCCATCACCTGACATGGACCCTGTTAAGGAACAGAAATTTTATTAATATTCATTTTAAATATGTCTTGTATAAATGAAAAAAAAAATCTTTTAATTATATAGGTACTCGAAATAGGTAGTTATTATTTCTAAACATAGATAGGTTAACAAGTTTATGCAGGGACATCGACCCGCAAACTGTAACCATGAAGTCAGCGATGTTCTAAGCCCCCTTCTTCTTTGGCCTCCCCTTTTCCCGTTCGCGTGGTCTTCCAAATCATGTGATGCCATTTATTTCGGTCTTGTGTTACGTCTGCCAGAAGTCCCAACTCCCTTATGACCCTTTGGACCTTCGTCATCCATGTGGTTTGAGGTCTCCCTCTTCTTTGTAGCCATGGGAAGGCACTTTTTCACAACATGCGCATACGTTCGCCGAAGCACATAACAAAAAAATCTGCTGTTTCATAGAAAAGTGCAATACCGACGCGGTCTGAATCTATGGAACAGCTAATATTTTTTTTCATAACCTACAAAAAATTTCTACGCAGCGGTCTCAGAATCATGAACGGAATACATGGTACCAGGTTGCGCGTCGATGTCCCTCAAAAAAAACCAAAAAAAACCACAATAAAATAAACCAAAAACAAAATAAACCACATCTTAGACAGACAGACTCCTGTGTTTGAAGCTCTACTTAGAACTAGATTAAGTACCATTTCCAGACAGCCTCAACCCAACATTTACCTCCAAACGACCTCATAAACACTACCGAAAACATAGTTTACCAAATTCCCGACTTGTGCCCGAAAATGAACAAGAAACTGTCCATAAATCACGATGACACTAGAAAACAAGCTTAGTTTAAACCTCCGTCAAGGGTGACGTTTGTCGACGAGCTGGGCCACCGTTCCTACGTGATTCCATATCATCTGGAAGTTAGATTTGTATTACAATTCCTTAGGGGATGGAAATGTGACAGACAATATTGCTGTAGGGAATATTGTGGGCCTGTAGACGAGTTATGTTCGGTGTTAGTTGATCAATGTGACGGCATGGTTGGCGCAGTGGTTAAGCGATTGACTGCTGCGCTGCGTGTCGCAGGTTCGATTCCCGCACAGAACAAATATTGGTATGGCCTACAAGTAGATGTTCCGGGTCTGGCTGTTAGTGTATGTGAGTTTAAATGTTTGTAAACGCACCCACGATACAGGAGAAATTCCTAGCGTGGGACAAAGGTTAAAAAAAATCAATGTCAGGTTTTGTGGGCTTCAACGTTACGACCGTATAAGTATTAGAAAACGATCAGTCTTTCCAAGGGTATCCTGTTGTCCTGTAACTAGGTTTTGGAGGTCAGGTAGGCAGTAGCTCCATGTAAAAGACTCTTATTCAGCTGCATCCTATTAGACTGCCCCGCTACTCTCGTGGTCGCGACTGCTTAACGTGGGGTCCTGGGCTCGAAAATGTTGAAAATCTATTAAATAAATTTGACAGATTGTAGTAGCTTGATGTGCTGGCGTCTGTACCTACAGCCCACATCAAGGGTATTCCCTGAGAGTGGACGTCTGCGTACCCATTTGGGAAATGCAAGCGTGATATTGTGTATACATAATGAGCTAAGCGTATAAACTCCACAAATTCCTTATATAATTAACTAGGCACATCTTATGTCCGTCCGGGCATACTTTATTTGTCCGAAGATTACTCTGGAGCTATTATGGGCATCATTTGAGCCGTGTAATACACAACACAGGGTGATCTCCTACACACAATGTTTGTACCATTCATAACTCAAGCAAAAAGGTTGCCTCGACAGCTGGTGGAAGAGTGGGGATGGATGGCCGATTTAAGTTAAGATAACTGCGATTTTTAGTCGCACCAGTTTTTTGTTTTCATTGTTTAAGAATAGGATGCCAAACATTCTGCTGGTTCGTCCTAGGCTGTCTGCAAGATTCCTTATATATCCTAATAATGCTGAAAAATTGTTATCACTGTTGTTGCTGTTGTTGTTGTTATTGTTATCATTATTATCGCTGTTGTTGACGGCACGGTTGGCGCAGTGGTTAAGCGATTGATTGCTGCGCTGCGTGTCGCGGGTTCGATTCCCGCACGGAACAAATATTTGTATGACCTACATGTATTTGTTCCGGGTCTACCCTTTATAGCAGAACTTTTTATGTCATAATATTGTTTTGCATAACAGCGGATAGCATAAACTTCATTTCGCAGAAAATCGTTAGGCAGACAGTAATTTATCATACATTCAAAATTCATAATTTTGTAAGTCAGAATCATCTTTAGGCATAAATTTCATATCCATAATAATTAAAAAGTAGAACCATCATATCGCAGAAAGTTCACAGTCAGAATCGTCTTTTGGCATACATTTCATATCCATAATCATTACAGAAAATTCATTCATTCATTCACCATATATGCAGCATGCAAACAAGCATACACCATGCATGCAGCAATCATGCAGCATGCAAGCAAGCATGCAGCATGCAAGCGAGCATGCAAACATGCAAACAAGCATACACCATGCATGCAGAAAGCATGCAGCATGCAAGCAAGCATGCAGCATGCAAGCGAGCATGCAAACATTCAAACAAGCATACACCATGCATGCAGCAAGCATGCAGCATGCAAGCAAGCATGCATCATGCAAGCGAGCATGCAAACATGCAAACAAGCATACACCATGTATGCAGCAAGCATGCAGCATGCAAGCAAGCATGCAAGCGAGCATGCAAACATGCAAGCAAGCATACACCATACATGCAGCAAGCATGCAGCATGCAAGCAAGCATGCAATCATGCAACATGCAGCAGGCACGGTTTCTGTCACGGCTCCGGCGCTGCGGGGCTCCGGCGGTCCCACGCGACCTTATCGTCGCAGATGGTTTTAAAGCTCACCACCGCAGCTTCGGCTTGCTCAGCTGCGGCGGCGAGCATTAATACCACCTGCTCCTCAGCTCGCGGGCCGCCTCGCCCCTCCGCGCCTACGCGGGTTTAAATTACACTCTAGGGGTAGGGCAGACAAGAGTACGTGGCGTCGGTTTTGCAGCGATTCGTTTCTGTCACTAACTTTTGTAGCACGACATATTATTGACTTTTCACGACAATGTTTTAATTTAAGGTTAAAAATGCTATTGTATAGAAATGTCAATATGCCTAATAAATTTATTCCATACGAAATTCTGCCATTTTCATAAGTATGCGAAGTGAACGTTATTCTAAACGAAATTATGCGAAATTTTAACTTTGCCGAAGGTAATTATGCCAAACAAAATTCTGCTATCTTAAAACTATGCCATTGTAAATTCGGACATATAAACATTCGGCCAAACAATAATTATATTATATAATTTTTATGCCTTAAAAATATTCGTTTAAAGAAGATTATGCCAAGTGTGTTATGCCAAATAAATTTCGGAGCATCAAGATTCTGCCAGATAGAGGGAACCCATTTGTTCCGAGTCTGGGTGTTTTTCTATCTATAATATGTATGTATTTACAAAAAAAAATGTATATAAGTAGCTTATCAGCCATCTTGTTACCATAACACAAGCATTAGGTTGCTTAGCTTGGGACTAGATGGCGCTGTGTGAAATGTACAGGGATATTATTATTATTACTTATGAAAGCCAACATCATCTGCCTAGTTTTATGCTTGGGTCGGCTTCCAGCCTATCCGGATACTCCTGAATACCAGTAGTTTACGTGAAGTGAGTGCCTATCTGACCTCCACAACACAGTTACTGGGTAATATGACCAACAAGCTTGTGAAAGCAACAATTGATGAAAACGGTTTAAAATTGATGGTGTTTTTGTTGTCCAAAAGGATGCTTTTGCTCTCTTTGGATACCTATGCGACGAAAAGACTACCCGAAACTGTCAAATTTTCCCAATCAACCTAGAACCTTAATACTTTAGCGATAAAGTGGAAAATCTATTAAATAATTTTGACAGATTGTAGTAGCTTGATGTGCTGGCGTCTGTACATAAAATAACGTGACAAAAAATATTAACTAAATTAATTAGAAAGGCATAAATAATAATTATCCAATTAAGTATGTCGTCGGAGCCCTGACACAGCTAGAAGGTGTCGCGGCAGACCCCGTTGAAGATGGCGGGACGAGCTGGATTATTGACCAGTGGTTCACTTTAGCCCTGGATCGTAAAAGCTGGAAGCTGGAGTGGAGAGGCTTTTTCCCAGCAGTGGGGTGATACAGGCTAACAGTAAGTATGTCGTGTAGTCGTAAGAGAATCAAACAGCCACGACAAATCGCAGATCTGTCAACACCCTTACCGTTATGTGACCTAAGGATGCCGTTACGTACTTTAATATGAGTTTTTTATACGTAAATATCTTTTGAGTTTCTCCAAATGTGTTCAGTACACAAAAGAAAAGTTTCTCGGAGCGGAAAAGTATAAGGGCTTGGGTTTATTGTTACGTTTCTTAAAATTTGGGGGCCCTTGGAGCGATGCGTTTATTTTTGGGTGTTTCTTTGTAATGAACGTTGTTTTCTTTGCTTGTTTGTAAGGGATATTTGAATCGTATTCAGTTAATATTGCCGAGTCGAGTGAGCAGTTTGTGGCCCAGTGGTAATGGCCGCTGCTTACACTGTTGTAGATCGTAAGTTCGAACCCTGGAAGGCATTCTGACTAAATTTACACAAAGTAAACCTGGAGCAACCTGTTAGGTTTACTTTGTGTAAATTTCATCACCACTGCTCTCAAAACTGTGAAGGAAAACATTGTGAGGAAACCTACATGTCCTAGAACCAAAAATTCGAAGACATGTGACACTCATTTACATCTACCAACCCGCACTGGGCCCGCGTGGTAGATTACCACCCGCTCCCTCTCCTCTCGAAGGCCTGTGTCCCAGCAAATTCTCCCTAGCAGTTTAGTAGCATAACAACATTATAGGCTGATTAGGTTATGCGAGAGGTTACCATTGCTAACCCACTTGTCACTTGTCTTTTGACAGCAAAACATTTTTAATTTATTTTCTTTCGTTCTGCTTATAGCGATTTTTCCATTATATTAGTATAGTATATTAGTATCCGTTCACATGCAGTACCATGTCCATACACGTCATTAATATTGATTGCTGTTTATGTTATGTTGGTGCCACGACGGAACTCGTATTCGAAAATAGCGCGCAATTTCGATTTTCCATGGCTACAGAAAACACGATATAAAAAAAAATCGAACTGCGGGAAAACAAATGAACAATTGATTTTAAAAAACAAAAAGTCATGCTATATTATAAAACTAATTTGAATTCGGAATTCGAAATAGAATGAAAGATATTGATCTTGAAAGTAGCCAGTATCAAAAATTGGCAATTTCTTTTCGGTTTATTATTCGTAGACAAGCACCTAATATTTTTTTTTTCGATGCTTAACATACCTTAATAACGTGTTCTCGCCGGTTATGTAAAACATTTTTTTTTTACATCTACGAGTTGTGTGGAGAAACGATTGGCATTTACTGTAACAATAAGTATTAATATAATAAGTATAAGAATTTCATAATACCCAATTTCTTTATTAAACCAAATAGAGTCGGTAGACTCTTTGGGGAAATTAGAGGTTCACCATCTAATCTTTTATTGCGGATTTAGTAAAGACCCTGCAATTTGAATTTATGATTGGCGAAATAAAAGGTAAGATCAATCGGGCTCCCTTCTTTCGCATAATATTCTTTTTCGTAATAAGTATATTTTGGCATAACGATTTTGGTATAATTGATTTGGTACCATAATAATACTTTGCCAAATTTTTTTTTTTGGCATACAGTTTATCTTGAAGGCTAATTTGTTTTGGCATAAATTTAATTCGCTAATTTAATGACTATTGGCATCGCAGATCCCCTCTATTGTTGGTGTTTTGGACTGTGGTTTGGGCTAGATGAGGTTATAACACTTATAACAATATGATGTTTCCTGATATTTACTTATTCATTACAAAATTTTGAATTTTTTTGAAAGGATTAAATTACAACTTTGCCATAATACATTTAGTGACACAATAGTTTTATGACACCACCGTGTATTTAAAAAAATTAAAAAAAAATATTTATTCTTCCTACAATGTTAAGTGCCTACAAATTTCATTAGAGCAATATTGTATAAAAATATGTATTAGTGTCTAACATTTTAGGAGTTAACTATTATGCTTATTTGTTATGCCTAAAAAAATATGTTTTAATATCATTATGCGTAAAGAAATTTATGCTTTAGAATGTTATGCTTAATCATTATTATGATTAGAGAAATTATGCTTAATTATGCGTAAGCTGTTATGCGTAAATAATGATAGGCGAAAATATAATTAGGAGAAACAAAAGTATGCTAAGTATATTAGTCATTAGTAGTATATTAGGTCTTACATATTTTATGCAAATGGATAGGGAACCAGATCAATCAGCACCCTAATTGCGTAACACACAATCAATCGGAATCGGTTTCATTTTGACAGTTCAACAACATTCATTGCGTTACGTGTTGATCAGACATTTTTTTCGAACTTATGAAGCAATGGATTAGCAATTTGCTTCAAAATGATTCAGATTACGATTAATCGTGTGTTACGCAATTAGGGTGCAGGTTTCTTTTGTTCTTAATCTTTTCTTAGAGGCCGGAGGCATTTGTAGATATCTTTTGATTGAAAGGCCCTTTTATTTGGGATCTACTGTTTATTTATGAGGATAGATGGACGTTTGTTTTTGTGAAACTGTGTGTACCAGGTCAAATTGAATTATCTAGCAAAACTCCGTGGACGTGATGGGTATAAACATGATGGTATCTAAACACGGTAAAATAAAAACAAGAAAGATTTGAGATGTTTCTTTATTGGGTTCAACGACCACTGGTTGTATTTTTACTTGAATTATGATTTGAGAAAATCTGTTATCTTTTGTTTTATACCCGCCATTAGTGAATGTATGTTACCTACTGTTTTAACTTCCTGTTTTCATTAACGAATGTTTCATTTGCTTGTTTTACGTTCATACATCAGAGGGGTAAACTAAAATATTTAAGATAAATTTATACTACATGTCGATTATTATTTACAATCACTTACCAAATAATTTTGAAAAAATACTTTTCAATCTATTATTATTTAAAAGATATTATATACAATTAAAGACTATTTAATAATAATAATAACGTTTAATTCAGACTTTCTGTCCATAGGTACTATTACAGAAACATGGAATGAAAACATACAATAAAATACACATACTAACAAAACAAAGAAAATCTGAAAAATACACAACACATAAAAAAGATACAAACAAAAAGATAGCAGTGACAACACAAAAGATGCAACATTAAATTTGACGAGGAGGAATTTTCCACTGCTCACAAGGCAGTGTGCAAGCGCATCTAGTGGCGCAGCAGTGAAGAGTCCCACCTGTCCGCTGACACGCTTAGTAAGGTGTTGCTGCTGGACCTAACACGACTCAGCAGCGACGTACACTGCTTCCTTATTAGGGCATGAAAGCCATCAGTGTGCGTCTCCGTGAACATCGTCGATGCACTGCAAAATCGTGGTAGCCCCAGCAACATCCTAAACGCGTTGTTGTATTGAACACGCAAGGTGTTGTATGCTCCCAGTGTGTAGTTAACCCACAGGCTGCACATGTAAAGTGTTTGGCAGTAAGACTTAAAAAGTGTAACTTCCACTTCATTACTGCTACGTGCGAACCTGCGGGCCAACATGTTACACCGGAAAGCCAGCGCCCTACGTGCCCTTTCCACATCTGTGTTGTCTTTAAGGTCTTCGGATACCCAGTGGCCCAGATACAAAGGTATATAGAAGACAAATCAATAGAATCTGTAATTTGTAAGTTAGAATAATTTGCACGCCATGTTATGGCAGGATATGTTGAAACAAATTTACTATAACACATTATGTACAGACGCCAGCAGGTCAAGCTACCCGAAACTGTCAAATTTTCCCAATCAATCTTAAACCTTAATGCTTTAGCGATAAAGTTGAAAAACTATTAAAGAAATTTGACAGATTGTAGTAGCTTGATGTGCTGGCGTCTGTACCATATTCTAGCAAATAAATATTTTTGATTTGATTTGAATTCTTGTCATTTCAAGAACGTTTTTAATCTGATCTCAGTCTGTCAAAAATATCTCTTTTTGACATTAATGGTCGATAAGGTGAGATCGCGACAAAATTATGAACGTTTTTAATTATGGGCAATGGCCCCCTGCACCCTAATTGCGTAACACTCAATTCATCTCAATCTGAATCATTTTGAAGGATATTGCTAATCCATAACTTCATATGTTCGAAATAATTGTCTGCTTAACAGTATAAATAACGCAATGAATGTTGTTGGTCTGTCAAAATTAATCCCTTTGCTACTGCTAGTGTTACGCTACTACCCTGCGGGTCATAGACGCACGCCGGTTGCAAGTATTACACACCTGACCTTTCTTAAGAACATCACCAATAAAGTCACTATAAATATGTCTTCCCAGGGCGTCCCCTCCCGGCCTCATTGAAGAGTCACCTAGTGTTAGTAAAAACGGGTATAAAAGTCTGAAAAAAAGTTGCCTCTTCAAAATTATTATCAGAATTCTACAATAATTGGAAACCCTACAAAGGCCTTGATTGCGGCAGACTAACTTGTTAACGAGTAGGTATCATTAACATTTAACTCGAGACGGTAATTCACTTTACATTTTCAATGAAAATGATCATAATATTCTGGAATCTTTTGGAAGAATAAACTTTACTGTTTCTTCTTTAATTTAGTGTTGCTTTGAACACCACAAGAATTTTAGGTTTTATAAGTAGGTAGCTACCTATCTCCGTAGTTGCATTATTTGTTAGATTGTTTGTACTGTTGACTAATTCAGTATTTGTAAACCCACAAATCCTCATAGGATAGAGTCGAGTCAGAGTTCAATCCAAACGAGCTTTAAAAAAAACAACACTAATTAACCCTACTTACTCATCATCACCTGCCCAATCATTTCCCAAATATGTTGGGGTCGGCTTCCAGTATAACCAGATGCAGCTGAATGTCAGCATTTTATATAGATTGACTGCCTATCTGACCTCCATAGCCCAGTTACTGGGTAATACGATACCCCCCGTGCAGCAACAGTACTGCACGTGATAGAATTGAAACTTCTTAAAAAATAAAGAATAAGAGAGATTGTGAGAGTGTGAGAGACAGAAATAGATATACCTATATTATAAATATCTTTCTTCAAAATGTGCCCAAACGTGACGCATCCTTGAAACTTCGCTCTTCGCTCTCGTTCAATTATAATTATCAAATCGCTGTCTAAGAAATTTCATTTTTAACCGACTTCTAAAAAAGGAGGAGTTGCTCAATTCGGATGTTTGTATTTCTTTTTTTTTTTATGTGTGTTCGCGCATAACTCCGTCGCTTGCCAACCGATTTGAAAAATTTGTTGGAAAGGGTATACTTTCCAAATGGTCCCATAGAAATTTTTCATCAAAAACGGTTCAGTAGTTTGGTTTTTAAACCAAAATTACTGGTAAAAATTACAACTTAACAGTGAAAAATAAAAACGTTTTTGAAAAAAAAAAACAACCGACTTCCAAAACCGACAAAAACGAAATTAAAGTTATTTTTCACTTATATAGTACAAAGTGAAAAATAACTTTAATTTCGGAAGGCGGTGGCAAACAACGAAAATGCAAAACCCAACGACACCGACTTCCGAAATTAAAGTTATTTTTCACCTTGTAGTGTCGTTTTTGGAAGTCAATTGTTTTTTTTTTCAAAAACATTTTTAAAACAAACAATCAACCAAAATAGTTTAAAAATTTAAAACATCAGGAGTTAAACCTACTTTGATGTCCTACTAAGAATCCACAAAGCCTTAAAAAAATTGGTGAAAAACGTGACCACTGACAGCTAAGAAATATTTTTTTATTCCACTTTAGGATACGAAAAGTATGCCAAACTTAATTTTCATTAGTTTTTATGTTCCAGTTTAAATTCAAACTCAAACTCAGAGCATTTATTCCAAATAAACCAATTATAGGCACTTTACCGATACCACATACCTACACCAAGTATAGGGTCGGTCAGTCAGAAAGATGAAGCTAGTTGTCCATACCAAAGCGTAGTAGGTACCTATGGAGAAGAACGGGAAAGAAACTACAAAGGCACTCTTTTAAATGGTATTTTTTTACTAAATATTGATAACATCATTCATGTTGAAATTATACATGCGAGAACGATGTAGAAAGACGTGCACGTTAAAAGAGTCCGTATAAAAAAAAATATAAAATTTTATATTTCCTTTTAATAACAAAATTACCGACATTATTAAAATAATTAAAACTACAATCAACACTCGAAACAAAACTTTTAACAGAAACGCCTCCAATGAGACGATCAATAATTATTTAATTAAATTAATTATTAAACTTTTAACAGTATTAGACGTTATTTCTTAACTTTAATTCAATTATAATGTCTCGAATAATTTTTCAAGGTTCTTCAGTCTTGTACGACTTTCTTTTAATTATTTTCTCTTAATTTTACTAACGTAGTCGTTAATACTTTCGTCGGTTGAGACTGGTCATCTCTTAACTGCCAGGGCTTATTTTTAATTTTATATTTTAAATTGTTTCTTGTTTTCATTGTTCTCACATATAGAAGCAATAAGAATAATGTACCCAGGATTTTGTAATAATATCTTGATTTAAAAGAGTGTCCTTGGAGTTTCTTGCCCGTTCTTCTCCAAAGAGATCTACGTTTTGGAATGGGCAACTAGCTTCAACTTTCTGACTAACTGACCGACTATTTAATTTTGACAATTCAAAAGTGCCTGAAATGGTTTAATTGAAATAAATTATTTGAGTTGGAGCTTTTAATTGTTTAGTTTTACTTAGGTTTGGGTATCATAGCCGTTTTTTAGGGTTCCGTAGCCAAATGGCAACGGAACCCTTATGGATTCGCCATGTCTGTCTGTCTGTCTGTCTGTCTGTCTGTCCGTCCGTATGTCACAGCCGCTTTTTTCCGAAACTATAAGAGCTATACTGTTGAAACTTGGTAAGTAGATGTATTCTGTGAACCGCATTAAGATTTTCACACAAAAATAGAAAAAAAACAATAAATTTTGGGGGTCCCCATACTTAGAACTGAAACTCAAATTTTTTTTTTTCGTCAAACCCATTCGTGTGGGGTATCTATGGATAGGTCTTCAAAAATGATATTGAGGTTTCTAATATCATTTTTTTCTAAACTGAATAGTTTGCGCGAGAGACACTTCCAAAGTGGTAAAATGTGTGTCCCCCCCCCTGTAACTTCTAAAATAAGAGAATGATAAAACTAAAAAAAATATATGATGTACATTACCATATAAACTTCCACCGAAAATTGGTTTGAACGAGATCTAGTGAGTAGTTTTTTTTTAATACGTCATAAATCGTAACGTAACGGAACCCTTCATGGGCGAGTCCGACTCGCACTTGGCCGGTTTTTACGATAGGATGAGAAAATGAAAGGAAACCGTTTTCATAGATAAGTTTTTTCCTTTTGTCTTTGCCTGGCCTGCTGCCGCAGCTCTTAATATTTAAAGATCATCAAAAAGAAATGTATTTACACCCTAATTGCGTAACATACTATCAATCTCAATCTGAATCATTTTGAAGGATATTGGTAATCCATTGCTTCATAAATTCGAAAAATTTGTCTGCTCAGTAAAGAAAATAACGCAATGAATGTTGTTGAACTGTCAAATTGAAAGCCAATGCTACTGTTAGTGTGTACGCAATTACCCCGCAGGTCAAATAAAATCTTAAAACAAGATCTATGCCAAAATACATGTCTACTACAAGTATAATTTATAAATGGCCCCGTTCAAGCAAAGATATCAAATGTCGTGAGGCTAAATAACCCTTAATTGTGCTGCCGGATCCCAACACCCCTTCGTTATCCCAGTCTGAGGGTCTTGTACGCCCTTCTAGCGGACAACGTAGTAAGGTGTCTGATTTCTATAGAGTTTTGTTTAGTTTCGGCTAATTATTGCTAGAAACTTCATCACTTGGCCCGAGAAGCTTGTATACGTCGGAGTAAGACAGTTATGAACCGCTTTCATATAACTATATTATAGTATATAGTTACATACCTAGGGATATAACTATATCACGGTTTTAACAGCAAGCTACGTTTGCCACGATTGGTCCGTAGATGTGTGACCATCTATACATACCAAGACCCCTCCGTGCCTCGGAAAGCACGTTAAGCCATTGGTCCCGGCTGGCATTCGTGGATCTTTGACAGTCGAAAGTCTGACAACCGGTCGTACCAAGGGGTGTCGTATTACCCAGTAACTGGGTTAGACTGGATGCCGACCCCAACACAGTTGGGAATAGGCTACGCAGATGATTGTTATAACATTAGAAAAATAACGTTATAACGCCATCGTTATTTCGATATAAGGGAATAATAAGCTCGGTTATTTCACAGTAAATACAAAGCAATTTCACATTTACATATAAAAGACATGGCTAAATGACTGCCCCAAGCATGAATAGTAACCTCACCTTAACTCGAAATATTTAAATATTCATTCATGAATTATCAAGCGTTCAATAATTTCCTAGAACTTTCGTAAACAGTTAAACATAAAAAAAGTATCTTAGTTGCTTTTTTGATTGACATGACAACTTCAAGGGGATATAATACAATACTGCAAACTAGTGAGGGGTCATATCGATTTTCCAGAATGTCAAATCGAAACTGTACTTATATCGATTTTTGATAACGTATCAAAACGATTTATTTTCTGAAAATAAGAAGTGGCAATCGAGAGTTTTTGGCGGGAATCAATGGCGTTCCGTTCGGTGTCCTGTTTAGTTGCTTGTTATTGTGTTTTCACAGGGATTTGATTCGGAAAATGGAGTTGTTTTTAAAGTGACAATGGACTCTATTCAATTTCACTCTTTTCGTATCAAAATCAAATAAAAATAACTGAAAGCTTCGGAATGAGCTTCTTCGTTTAGTCTTACTACCTATTTTGCGTGGAAAAATATTAACTGAAGAGTGGTCGACAAAAGCTAATTATATTTTTATCTTTCAACCCTATCGATTATTTTATTGATTCTGTTACACTTGACGTTCAATCCCATTTCTATGACAAAACAAACGTCAGGTGTTAGACATCGTTTGAACGCTCTGCCGTTTGCTCGAAAATGAAAAAGCACAAGGAACAAACACAACAGCAACAGAGCAAATGGTAGGAGAACATATTAGAGCAAATGGTACTTATAATATCGAAGTGTGCCCGGATCTTGAAAGAGTAATTCGTTTAGGGGGATCAAGACCTCAACTTTTAAGAGGCCGAATAAAATCAAGGCATATGAGCCAAAGAATATACTATGTGTATATTTTATATGAAAGCCAATCCACAAATAATGCTTTAGACGACATACTGTCATATTACTGCAGCTGTATAGTGGGGAACAGAACTCTGGGCTGTTGCTGTCATATCATGACAGTGATCTGGGATCTGGGGTGGGCGAAACACCAGAACACATTATCAGCTCCGGCTTCTTATTTAGATAATGTTCTTATAAGATTCACCGAATAAATAAATAAATCGAATTTTTGTTGTTTTATTTCAATACCTTATATGTCCTTGGTTACTCAGTGTATTTGTTATCTAGTTTAGGCAGGATTGAACAATCACCACATAATAATTAAACTAAGTCCCCCTGGCGCGTTCGTCTGTCAGTCTATCTGTGCGGATGTATCAACAAACAGATTTTGATGGGGTTGTCAATTCCGGAAGGCTTAGCTAAACATTCGTGTAGGTTGTATTGACCAATGTAAATCAAGTCAGAAAAGTCTTACCGCCTGAGTGTTTTCTTGCGCGCGTTCAGCGCCCCATTCAGCGTCCAGAACCCATATCTCGAGTACATTTACTATAGGGATTTGGTTTTGGACAAAAATCTAATGTTGTTTGGGTAACGCCTAGGCAAAAGTTCATGGCAATGTAAGTTATTTGCAGTTTTTTATGCCTATTGACGTAGGAGTTACACGATTTCATTTTCAGGATTATAAACATATAAAAAGTTCCTGAAACTTTTTTTATATGAAATACTATTATTCAGCTATTCAGCATTACATATTGCTAGGTACCATGTCTATACATTGCTGAAAATTCGTCCATACTTCAATTTAGCCATCTCCTTTGAACACTCAATTGCAGTCATTTCAACAATAGAAAATAATAACTGTCTAACGCAATTTGTTTAGTCTACACTAATAATAGAGCTGAAGAGTTTTTTTTTTTGTTTGAACGTGCTAATCTTTGAAGCTACTCGTACCAGTCGGATTAAAAAATATATTTTTGCATTTGGTAGCCCAATTTTTGAGAAATGCTATAATGCTATTTAACATAACTCTACCCTTAGAAGCCGAGGAAAAAGAAAAAAAGTCAGAAAGAACGTTGAGCAAAAACGAATTAAATATGATAGCGCGGACAGGCGATACGATGCGACGGTGTGGGTCTTAGTAGCAAGAAATTTCACGCGGACAAAGTCGCGGACAGAACTAGTTTACATTTAAATTGCAGTCATTTCAACATTTTAACACAATACAGGGTGGCAGGGATATCGACGCGCAAACGGTAACCATGGATTCAGCACATGAGTTTAGACCCCATAGCGTAGAAATTTTTCGTCGGTTATAAAAAAAAAAATCTTCTGTTTCATAGAAAAGTGACGCGGTCAAAACGTATGGAACAGCCATTTTTTTTTTTTAATAACGGACGAAAAATTTCGTCGCTCTGGGGTCTAAACTCATGTGCTGAATCCATGATTACAGTTTGCGCGTCTATGTCCCTGTCACCCTGTATAAATTTAGCATAGAACAATATTATTTTTAGTCAGAAAGGTTTTAGGTCAGAAGTTAGTTTAGATTTTTCCTAGGAAATGAGAAATCGGCGCAGTCATTTTTTGCATAATCAATTAAGTTTATTTGGCCATGACATCAACACAAAGTAATATAATATCACGCCAATCTTCTCCGAAGGGTTAGGCAGAGATGTACCTATCGTACAACCACATATCGCCAGTTATGTTTAAGTCCCATACGGGGCGAGCCTAATGCCATCAACCAGGCACAAATCCAGACTGCTATTGAGAAATCCCTGACGAAAGAACCCAATAACACTTTGACCGACCTGGGAATCGATCCTAGGACCTCATGCTCAGCAGTAGCGCTTGCGACCACTAGACCAAGGAAGCAATCCAACACAACACGTATTCCAAACAAAATTTTGACCAGAAAGTTGTTTCCCTTAATAATACAAATTCTTCACTTACATACTATTTAATTTTCTATTAAACTAACCACTCATTAGTGTCAACGATTTACTATTTACATCCCTCCATTTTCCAATCTGTACTACTTATGGCCGATTCCTTAGGAAGACATTCAATACATCTCACCATATTTTTCTTAGTCGAAATCACGAACAAAAATTATCTACTTACTAACCAACAAATTACGATTTACCACTGAACTCATCTCAAAACCATTATCATCTTTAGGCAACTTGATATCCATAAACTCAAGCTCAATATCCTGTAGTGTCCTGTCTTTCGTTTCTGGTAAAATATAGTACAAACATACCAACGAAGCAACTGCAATAACCAAGTACACTGCAAATGTCCCATGAGTATCTAAAGCATCTAGCATTACTGGCGTTGATTTCATTAAAGCCATGCTTGATATAGAGTAAAATATACCCAAAACACTGGTCCCTAAACCTTTGTATTCTAATGGAAATAATTCTCCTTTCAACACCATGGATACCGGTATAACACCAATATAACATATAATGTTGTAAAGTATTAACAGCAGAGGTGTTAACCAAGTAATATTTATAATTTCTTTATGAATTAATAAGTGGAAGATACAAACTAAACTAAGCAGTATGCATGCTAAGTTTCCCGTCTGTAACAACAAAGCACGTCTTTTAAATATCCTAACAATATAACTTGATGTCAGTATCGCTAAATTTTTCATTACATCCAGTCCTATCGTATAGTAAAAGGCTTTGGATTGGTCCGCTGTCAATGAAATCATTATTTGCACCACATACGCTAACAGATAATGTCTTCCGCATACCTGGGTCAAAATTATTAGCATTAACACTACTGTGAATGGTTTTAAGAACTCTTTAGTCTTCATTGCTTGCAGGTTCCTGATCAATAACCCCGACTTCTTCAATCTCTTCATATTTCTCAACTCCTGTTGTACTGTTATCAACTCCTTGACTTCTCTTTTTGATTCTATATCTTTTCCTCTTATCCACTCGAATGACTTCACGCATTCATCAAAGCGGCCTTTGTAAGCCAGCCAGGATGGGCTTTCTGGCCAGACTATGGTCCCTAATGCAGCTAAGGCAGGTGGAATAGATGCTAGCCAAGCCATTTGTCTCCAGGACAAGGTGAAGCCAAGTCCATGGCAGATTAGCTCACCGATGCTGGTTGCCGTAATCTTGAAGATGATGAAGAATCCTCTACGTTTTGGATGGCTGTATTCTCCTGCCAAAATACTGCAAATGTACAGACCTCCAAAGGAAAGGCCCTGGATTGTTCTCCCAGCTATGAGAGTAGGAACGTTAGGAGACAGAGCGATGATAATCCATCCGAGGAAGATGAGGATGTTCATGGTGGCGTTGATGAATCTCCGTCCATAGACCTGCATTAATGATGGGAGGATGAGGAAGCCTATTCCAACTGTCATACTGTAGGCTGCCGCTGTAAGCAATAAAATATTGAAATACATTCATTTATTTTTGTAAAATATGGCAATCAGCATGATACTCGTATACAGCGTGTATCAGACAGATATGGTTATAATTAAGAGTGTGGTAAAGACTACCAAATGGAACAAACTTTCACCATGGGAGCAACATCGTAATCGCGACCCCATGGAGAAAATTGTTCAGTTTGATGATCCGTACCACATTCTTAAATATGACCACACATTTCTGATAAACGCTATAAATGATGTCTTATGGGTAGACTGGGTGCGGCAAGCGAAGAACCGGGGGATGTCGTACAACTTGGGAGATGCCTATGTGCAGCAGTGGACTGCTATGAGTTAGTTTATTGAAAATGGCGATCATAAAATTAGGTGACCTCTTTCTTTCATCTTTCGTTTCGTTTTTTCATCGTCAACTTACTACAACTTTTTTTGGAAAACTATTTTACTTAGCCCTTAGGAGGATTCACACTACCACGCAGTATGCTGGTGCGCGGGACACGCGCCTCCGTACGAGATTTGTACAAATAAATTCAATAAAAACGCGTTTCCGCACAGGGCTTTTGGCTACGTTTCCCACGCCCCGTCGCATGGCCACTTTTTACATCGTGTGTCCACCCGCCAGCGTTAAAGGGATGTCGACGAGAACCGAGATATTTCGAACCAATGGTCGTCACGGCAATTGTAAATGTATGTAGGTATGTACACTGCTTCGGCGCTGTCATCTCGTTCCTGGTGACGTCTCATTGAGTTCGTGGCGGTGGAGAAACTGCCTTACTCTTTGGGGTAATAGCAGTGACATTATGTTTGTGTTTGTTTGCCTATATTTTTAACTTAGGAAAAACAAAGAAAACACTAATGTCATGTAGACGATCTTGTTACTAACCTATCCATGAGGCTTCTCCTTTAGTAGCGTGCACTTCAGTCCCATTACTGGCGTCGTTGTCTGTGATGGCTGGTGTTAGGACCGCCGGGTAGGACAGCACGAATCCGATGGCCAGGTGGTGCAAGATCAGAGGCACCATTAAACACCACTGAAAATTTGAAAGATGATGATCATTTTAATGTATGTCTCTTATTATTTAATCGCATTATTTAATCTAAACCAACACTATGGCATTGACTGATACCGCGGTCACCGGTGACCGCCAACAATAGATTTTATATTGTTTTAGACAACAGACCAATTTAAACTCAACCAATGTTTTTGATGACCAATTTAAACAGGCCAATGTTAACGTAGGTAACATGTTATCTTCTGCATGGCTTCCTAAATCAACAGGTTTTTTTATAAAGCACACATTAAGTCATCATCTGCCAAGCCTTTTCCCAACCATGTTGTGGTCGTTTTCCAGTCTAACCAGATGCAGCTGAATACCAGTATTTTACTTGGAGTGATTGCCTATCCATCCTCCACAACCCAATTACTGGGTAATATAATTTTGTGATTCTGACGACCCGTAACGACTGCCAAAGATCCACGAATAACAGCCGTGATCAATAGCTTAGCGTGCTTACCGAGGCATGGAGGGGTCTCGGTATGAAAAGATGGTAACCCATCCACAGACCGATCGCGGCTAGCGTAGCTTAACTTGATCGATCGACCGTGCGGCTGTTATTACTTAGCTTACGAGTATTGCAATGAAATTGAAACGAACCCTGTAACCTTGATTTCAGAGAGAGCAGAAACCTCCCCGCCGCCGCATTCACCCACTTCCCAATCAGCGAAGGAGATTAGAATGTACAAAGGCTCACAGTTCGGACCGTCTTTGTCGAATACTCTTTGAGTCCGATAGGTTCGTTAGTACAAGACCTACATTTTCAAATTGTTCAGCGAATTTTAGATATCTTACTAGGCATTCTTCGATAATGATATTTTTTTAAAAGAAAACCCGAATTTGTAGGTATCTTTGCTGTCTGCATACCCCAGGGAATATTAAAATCATTCATAGAAGAGAAGTATCAGGAGGGGCTCGTGGCTAAATAATAATAGCAGCACGGGTGGGTCGATCAGGTTAAGCTGCTGGAATGCAACCCTCCTCTCAGAGAGGAGGAGTACTGGGAGTAGGCCGTAATCTACCATGCGGGCTCAGTGTGGGTAGGTAGATGTCAGATGTCTTCGAAATTTTGGTTCTAGGACATGCTGGTTTTCTGAAGAGATGTTTTCCTTCACCGTTTTGAGACACATTGTTGGGGACATTGCCATAATCGCCTACCAAGGTCAGGTCTACCAAGACCAGCTGATGATAGGTATGACGGCGCAGCAAGTGGCGCCGCCTCGTTTTGTTACGAAGTTACTGGAATCACAAAAATGGTCGGATAAGAGTGGCACTGGCTGACAACAGTCACTCTAGCAGAGCGTCGCCTCGTTGGTTGCGAGGTGGCTGTCTTCTGATGACAGAGACAGGGTCAGAGGAGCCGCTGTCATACTACGTCCACGATGAACTGGTATATTGCGGCACAATCCTGATGATACTGAAGCTGCTGAACCACTAATATGATGACCACTTCTGGTAAATCCTGCGCAGTTAGATCCACATATATACAACCACGTGGTCAGTGCGCCGCTATTCCACCAGCAACGAATCCTGTTCTAGTCAAAAACCACACGTAAACAATTCAATGTTTTCACTTACTTCTCGAACTAAAAACGCGACCATGTTTATTTTAATTAGCTCCACACTGCCTTATAAACGCTTTAGATAAAGTAGACTGCTGTAAATTTATGAATGCTAATGTGATAAAAATATTATCTTGTGCTACTACACTTGTTATAATTAATATGCTAATATTTGTTTAACAATTAACAAGAAGAAATAGGGCTGACCCCATCTCGTTGGCAGTGGATATACCTAAGTAGGTACTTAGTATGTAATACTGTTGCTGTTAGAGATAAAAACCGAAACACTACGAGTGCAAAATAACTTCGATTTCTGAAGTCTGAGGCAAAAAAAATATCACACAAAACAACGAAAGCCGCCAACTACGGAAACTAAGGTAATTTCTGTTTTTTTGGAAGTCGGTTGTCACTGAAAGTAGGTATTTATCACATGCATAGTCGTCGTTGGAATAGTGACATGAATTCAAACCTTCAAAACCAATTGGAAACCTTTAGGTTCAGCTACAGTGCTTATTTATGTATAAAAAGTCTAGGAAATCTAACCTTTTACCCCTTTATTCATAAAAGTTGCGTTTAACCACATATTTTTAACGTTTAATCATCGTATATGAATAAACCCCATAATACATATGTCGGAGTCATTCGTTTGACTATTCAGAACGTCAGCACCGCCGAGCGGCGCTTGACAGAGTCTAGCCTGAGTTCGTGGGGGTGGAGGGGAGTTACAGCTACAAGAGTGGTGTGGAGCAGAGCTCTTGGACATTGGACATCGTATGGACAACATGTGCTTAGAAACTGTCTCGCGTTCCGTATCGTTGAGTTGTGTACCTACAGAGTCTGATTCGCTAGTGTGACTAACTTGTTCGTAAATTATAATCGATTTGAACTGAACACCGGTTTTCTATTGCGCAATAACCAACACTACCCATAGTATGCCCACAGTAATTAAAATATGGCTGATGATAACGAGAGATATATATATACCTTCTCCGTTACATAAATGTATTGAACAATAGTAGAAGGTATACGGTAATACAAAGTTGTAACAGAAACAAATGACTCAAAGACTACTACCAGCGTCAGGCACTAGTTTTCTGGCATTTTTGCTGAACTGACTTTCCTGCTAATTTCTTACATCGGACTTCACACTTTTTATTTAATCTTTTTTTTATATTTTATTGTTTGTTTTATCTGATGTATGTATCTGGTGTATTGTGTGTCTTTTAGTTTGTGTCAAATAAATTTTCTTTCTTTCAAAGATACTTTTCACCTCAAATAAGAAATAGTTCAGTGCCCAAAGTCCTCCGTGCCAAAATCAAATACAATACGAATACGAAACACATAAAACAGACCATTCATTACAATCTGAATGAGTCCATTGATACCCACCGCTCGTTCAGTCGTTCGGTCATTCGGTCTCTGTGGATCAGAGTAGCTCAAATATTGATATGCCACCCTCCATCCTGTATTGTCGACACCGGCACCGCCTAGCGCCTGCCAATCCTCCTTTGAACTCGGTCCTATAGAGAATTTTTGATCTTTTATCCCACTGTATTATTTTCGACTGCATTTCCAACAATTCTGTGGTATTTTCTGGTTTATATTTTTTTATGGAAAACAAAGGATATAGGTATTTCGGGTTTGTGGAAGTGAAGTGCTTTTGTGAAACATTACGAATTGTTCAAAGTGTATGTTTTTGTTGAACGATTGCTACTGTTTACCTGAACCGTTCACTGAAAATTGCATGACGCGACGACGCACGGACCGAATTACTTACAATTGATGAATCAATAATCCAGTAGTCCAGTTTTATCCAGTTCGTCTATGTTGATTATGTTGTTATCGTTAGTAGTAAGTAGTGGGGCATGTATTTGAGTGGGGTACTACAACTCAACGATAAAAAAATAAAAACTTCTGCCAAAAACAAAAAACAACTTAAAACAAACCAGCTAAGTGCGACTGGGACTCGCACACAAACTTTCCCGTACATTGTATTCACTTTTTTAAAGCAGTTGTTTTGTTTGTTAGGTATTTATGAAGCGAAAAGTCTGATTTCCCTTGCCCGTTTGAAGAATAACGGTCGTCAATTTGATTTAAACTGACAAAATTTTCGGGTTTTGGACATGTGAACAGCGTTTAAAGGACTCATAAGATAAAATTGATTGATATTCGATACGGTAAGGAAGCGTATCGAGTGGTTATGAATAGCTATGCAGGTATATAACTATACATAGTTTCCCATTAGTGAAAGAATTCTCGGAATCAGAGCAGGATTTCCGAAGATTACCCCTATATACAAACTCATGAATTTTACCTTTTTATCATATTAAGTATAGACTAAAGTAAATGTAGTTCACTAAGACCGGGCGCCGTCGGACCGGTCGCGGGGCCCCGGTTGCGGGGTGCGGGCCTGTAAGCCTACAATTTCCTGCAGGTTCCCGCCACCGAATAGCTCATTTCCGAGCCGTTCCACCGATGTGAGCGATCGACTGTAGTGGCGCCATGATTAAGAGTGATGCGGGAAATTCTCACTGGATTTTCCTTAATGTGGATTTCGATTTTTCAGTCTATTCAGTATATTCTTGCAAGGTCAAATGTCGATCCCAACTAAAGTTTATATGTCAGATTTTATTCCAGAAATCTCTTTGAATTTTGATACAGTGATTTCATAGTATAAACTGTACATAGGGCTTATTTTTAATTTTATATTTCAAATTGTTTCTTTTTTACATTGTTCTCACATATCGAAGCAATAAGAATAACGTATCCAGGATTTTGTAATAATATCTTGATTTAAAAGAGTGTCCGTGGAGTTTCTTGCCCGTTCTTCTCAATAGAGATCTACGTTTTGGAATGGGCAACTAGCTTCAACTTTCTGACTAACTGACCGACTATTTAATTTTGACAATTCAAAAGTGCCTGTAAATGGTTTAATTGAAATAAATGATTTGAGTTTATTGTGGCGCATTGCCAATATCGGAACACACGCCGCCATTTGTTTTTCATTAACATAATATCACTGGTTGGTCCGTGGATGGGTGTGGCATCTTCATATACTTACCAAGACCCCTTGATGCCTTGGAAAGCACGTTAAGTCAAATTTCTTCAATAAATTTTAGACTTTATCGCTAGAGCATTAGATTCAAGGTTGATTGGGAAAATTTTACAGTTTCGGGTAGCTTGATGTGCTGGCGTCTGTACTATTAATTCATCGCATTGATCTTAATGTTAGATTTAGAACTTGTATTGTATTCAGCTGCATCCGGTTAGACTGGAAGCCGACCCCAACATAGTTGGGAAAAGGCTAGGCAGATGATGATGATGATTGTGTATTTATTTTATTTTTTATTTCTTCTTTTCTTTTTTGTATGATCTCATTGTATGCTGCACCAGTTTACGTCAACACGTCAATACTGACTGTCGTGTCGTTGAAAACCAGTGCTGTGGTTCTATCTCGCAAAGGGTTGCAGCAGTATGATGAGCGATTGCCATTGTGCATGGATGTGACACATATTTTCGCCCAATTGGTTCTTTATTGTATTTGTGTCCTTTCTCTGTGCCATGTTTATCACAGATAAACGTATTTTCGTTCTTTAATTTGTAAAAACCATAGGGACAATCCTCGTAATTTTAAGAACGTTCACAGTCTGATAAGTCTCAATCTGTCAAAAATACCTGTAATTTCCCTACATTTTTGACAAATTTTTGACATTTGTTTGTCGCCGAGATGAGACTGCGACTAGATTTTGAACGTAATTTAAATTACGAGAATTGACCTTCAGGTGTGCAACAGACTATGTTGAACCATCAAATAGAAAACGGTTGCTATATATAGTATTAGATGTAAGTACAGAAAATGATTAGCCCCTGGTAAAACATACATTTTATTTATAGAACTTTTATTGTTAGAAAGAACGGCTACCTTTTTTAACAATGCTTTCCCAATTTTCTCAAGAAGGCTGGCAACAGTACACCGAACGTCGCCCTGATCTCATATTGGGGACAATAGTCAATTTATTGCTTCGAAAGTAGCGTGTATTTTAGTAGCGGAAAGAGCTTTTCTGCAGGATTATTTTATTTGTGAATAGTTGCTACAGGTTTTCAGCTTTCATATTTTTAGGGCGCTTACTTTCAATCTTCTTTGTAACAGAATTTTGTTTATTGACCTCTGCGCTGCCGCCGACCACGCCGTGGAAGTGACAAAGTTTTGGAAAAACAACATTTAAACCTAACACAATCGACCTCATTTGTAGTCCGAACAAATAAATGATTATTATTATTTAAAATACAGTTGTGCCAACGACACGAAGGAGAAGACAGAATTTTTCTTTTTATTAAATGACGAAAAAAAACGGGGGAGGTTCTCAAGTCAACGCGTAGGTTTGTATTTTATTATATGTATGACCACGCATAACTTTTTACAGAATAGTCTGGTTTTGATAATTATTTTTTTGTTGGAAAGGGTATACCCCAAAGTTGGTCCCATATAAATTTGGAAAAAAATTACAACCCTAAGGGCAAGGCAATTTAGTTATCTTTGTTTATTGATTGTTGGCGCCATGTAAGTATACCTAAGTAATTTTGAGTCGGCGCGCCGACTCATAATTACTTAGGTATACTTACATTAGTTTAAGAACTTAGTTAATAAAGTTAAATAAAAAAAGGTTTATTATTTTTGCTCGAGTTTTTTCGGCGGTTTAATTTTTTTGTTAAACAGTTTTTATGCAATTGAAAAAGTCTTTGCTCGTTCCATCATAGATCTCATCCATCGCTTTCCATCAGGCGTAATAGAGGTCAAAAGCTGCGGGGTAGCTGCGTAACACACTATTAGCAGCAAAGGTTTTCATTTTGACAGTTCAACAACATTTATTGCGTTATTTACGTTGTTGAGAAGACCCAGAATCATAATCATTCAAAGCAACATACTAGGAATATATTTCATTATACGCAATTGGGGTGCAATCAACTCAGCCTATCGCAGTCCACTGCTGGACATAGGCCTCTCCCAGGCTGCGCCACAACACCCTGTCCTCCGCCTTCCGCATCCAGTCTGTCCCAGCCATCTTCTTAAGGTCGTCCGTCCATCTAGCTGGGGGGCGTCCCACACTACGCTTGCCGATACTTGGGGTACAACTACACTACGATAATTTGGGGTGTAAGCCCATTCAGGATTTTTTTTTTTTTACTGATCTTCATTAGCAGAATATAATCGGATTTTTTAACATATTTAATTTACCTATTTACTGCTTCCTAAATAACTTAATAAAAGTTAGGGAAAAGTATTGCTCAAAAATTGATTATCGACTGTCATTTATTGACAGCCGTATAGTAAATACATTTCTCTGACATGCCATTTTTGGCGTAACATTTCAATCTGGTAAACAATTTTATCTGACTGTACATTAATTTCAAAATGAATCCGAATGCTCCATTAAAACATTGAACTTACCTACTCACTTTTTTTTTTAAACACAACTAGTTGCTATTTTAATCTCACAGGCGTTCACCTTCAGATAAAATCCAAATACGTTTACGTCGCTTACGATCTCGGGACTTTAACCACAGAACATTAGCTACAGAAGGTCAGCTCTATGACGTGAAAAAAATAGGGGCACGCACACATTGACGTGCAATGGAGCGCATTATTCTAGGCGTCAAATTGACAGACCGTATTCGCAGCACCATACTGCGTTCCAAAATACAGATTACTGACGTTGCTCAAAAAGTCACTAAGCTGAAGTGAGACTGGGCTGGTCACGTATGCCGTATTAGTACAATAAGCTGTGGGCCAAAATAACTACCATATAGACCCCTGACACAGCTAGAAGGCTTCGCGGCTGACCCCGTAGAATATTGTGCCCTAAATCGAAAGGGAAAGTCATGGCATTTGCCCAGCAGTGGGATGAAGCAGGCTAACGTAAGGCGATATGCTCTTCGCGAGTGCGCTTGCACGCGCTGTACATCAAACAGTAAAAAGATGTGCATGTGTTTTTGCTTTGTGTATAGAGCTGACCTAGACTTGTGACCTAATAACAGCCACATGGGTCGATCGACGGTAAAGCTATGCTTCCCAGGGTCGGTCCGTGGATGAGTGACCATCCGTTACATATCGAAACCCTTCCGTGCCTCGGAAAAGTTAAGTCGTTAGTCCCGCCGGCTGTCATTCATCTTTGACAGCCGACAGCCAGAGTCAAAAGTCTGACAACCAGAGGGGCAATTCTCGTAATTTCAAGAGCGTTCACAGTCTGATCTCAGTCTCAATCTGTCAAAAATACGTCTAATTTTCCTAGAATTTTGAGAAGTTTTTGACATTTGTTTGTCGCCGAGATGAGACTTCGACTAGATTTTGAACGTTTTAAATTACGAGAATTGGCCTTCTGGTAACGCAGTACCCGTTGGTAGGTTTGGTTGTCAGACTTCTGACATACAGTCAGATAGGCAGTCGCTTCACGTAAAATACGGGTATTCAGCTGCATCCGATTAGACTGGAAGCTGACCCCAAAAAGGCTAGACAGATCGATTGTATGGAGCCAACCTTCTGTAATATTCTGTGCTCAAACCCTACAATGCTGCAATAAAGTGTTGGTGGAAAGCTAACCCCCGTTGCGTGGTATATTAAATTCCCGGCTGACCCGTCACGCTGCTTACAATATTGCTCCAGGGCAGACGTGGTACATAAACTTTCAGACCTCGATTTTTGTTCCAAGTAAAGAGTTTTTCTTGTATTTCGGTCTTAATACAGGCTGGCAGGGACATCGACGCGCAAACTGAAATCATGAATTCAGCACATGATTGTAGAATGCGTAGAAATTTTTCGTCGATTATCCAAAAAAAAATAGTAGTTTCATAAAAAATTGCAATAGCACGCGCTGTCCTGTCAAACCAAAACACTATTGTAGTTAACGTAGTTTTCAGAAAAGAAAAGAAATGTAATCTTCGAACGGTCGAACCTTCTATATGACCGTGTTTTGAAAATGCTTATATCTGCCATAGAATCATCTTATCGTTAAAAGTACAGTATTATGGCATAATACACGTTACACTGAGCTCAATGAACATTATAAAGAAAAACCACTGTATTCCATAATACAGTGTTTTGATTTGACAGGACAGCCGCGGTCAAAATGTATGAAATAACTTTTTTTTACAAACTTTTATTTAACTTGCGATGTATGTATGTTCGAGTGGACTCTAGCAACTCAATTTTGAAGCAGATATCTTCAACCGATTGAGCTGAAATTTTGCATGCATGTATAAATCGGATGATAATGCAAAATTATTATGACATGGACCTGATCTGATGATGGAACCGGAAGGTGGCCATAGGAACTCGAAACATTTCAACGCAGGGTGTTTTAGAATCATGTTCTGAATCCACGGTAGCGGGTTTCGCGTCGATATCCCTGAAACCCTTTATATCTTGGCAAGGAATATAACTATTACCTACAAACTATTCACATAACGTATACCACACCTATTTTCCTCGAAGGGATAGGCAGAGTTGGGAGGTACTGTTCACTCGGTGTACAAGAGGGTTACTTACCTACCTAGGCTACAATTATTACTATTAGAGACGGCACGGTTGGCGCAGTGGTTAAGCGATTGACTGCTGCGTTGCGTGTCGCGGGTTCGATTCTCGCACGGAACAAATATTTGTATGACCTACAAGTAGTTGTTTCGGGTCTGGCTGTTTGTGTATGTGAGTTTAAATGTTTGTAAACGCATACAGGAGAAATTCCTAGTGTGGGGCAATGATTTTTTTTTTTAAATGAAAAAAAATTAATGAAATATTTGACTGACTGATCTTATCATAAAACGAAAGTAGAATCCCAAATTGAAGAAAGAAGAACTAAAGCTTACAAGTTGAATAATTAAGTAAAACCAAAAGCTCACTAGGAACGTTCAAGGAGCGAAAATGTTAAGCAATTTTCCAACAAATTTCTTGTCTACATATCGGGCACATACTCCCTTTTCTAACTTATCATCTGCCTAGCCTTTCCCAACTGTGTTGGGGTCGGCTTCCAGTCTAACCGTACGTAACTGAATACATGTAGTAGTATTTTACATGGAGCGTCTGCCTATCTGACCTCCACAACCCAGTTACTGGGTAATACGATACCCCTTGGTAAGACTGGTTGTCAGACTATCGGGCTTCTGACAACCCGTAACGACTGTCAAATAACCACTAATGACAGCCGGGACCAACAGCTTAACGTGCTATCCAAGACACGGAGGGGTCTTAGTTTGTAAAGATGGTCACCCATCCACGGACCAACCGTGCGACTGTTATTACTTAGCCACAAGCCCCTCTTGCTCACTTTTTTGATCTATAATTTTCAAACCATTTTCATACGTAGTAGTAAAACCTGCCTGTTCTAACGTAGTATCTATTTTATTGTCAAACAATTTTACTGTCCTAATGTCTATGGACGTCGCGGCATGCCTAAGGATACCGCGGCATGCCTAAGGATACCGCGGTATGCCTAAGAATACCGAGACATGCCTAAGGATAGGTACCGCGGCATGCTTAAGATTACCGAGGCATGCCTAAGGATACCGCGGTATGCCTAAGAATACCGAGACATGCCTAAGGATACCGCGGCATGCTTAAGAATACCGAGATATGCCTAAGGATACCGCGGCATGCCTAAGGATACCGTGGCATCATTGCTCTCAGTATATGCTTGCAAGTAGTGATACCCAAGGATTAGAAGGAAGGAAGGACTTTCCGTGCCGTGTGTGGGCGCAGGCTTACACTGTCCACCGCTACCGTCAACAGGACGTCAACGAAAAACGAGATTATTCAAACCGAACGTGACATCCCTGCGGGGACACGCGGCTATAGTAAATGTATGTATCGCTACTTCGGCATCGTCATCTCGTTCGTCATCAGCGTCGTCGGTAACTTATTGTTCATCAAACAATGACATTATAGCGATACCTCCTAAGTATACTGAGTCAACTAACAAATTTAGGTATTTTTATATAAACGTACATGATAAATCGTGATCTTAACGTTTGTGTTAAAAAAAAATAAAAAAGAACAATAATTACCGAGATAATTTCACGTATACTAAATCAATTTCAACATCAGTTAAAATCGTACATTGTAAACTGATCTAAATAACTTTGAACCAGTGTACGCGGGGCGTGAGGGGGGACGCATCGATACAAGTATGATACAAGTTTATTGCGGCTCAGTAACGACAGCGATTCTGACTGATCTCTAATTTGTTAAACCTTATATTTTTGAGCAGTAGAAATGCCTAGATTGTTGTGTTATTAATTTCTATTATTTTTATTAATATTGTTTAACGTAAGTTACCATTTAGAAGAATCAAAATGTATTTTTCGCCATAATTAAGTAGGAATATCTTTTTAACATAATAGCTTTACTAAAAGCTACAACGTAAACAAATCACTATTAAAAAAAATATCAATGTTCCATCATTAAAGTTTCATAAAAAACAACAAACAATCAATCATAATAAAAACAAAAACAAGTACTTCTTTAGTAGGTCAATAAAAATAATAAGAACTAAAAATGGTAACTTACGTTAAACAATAATAAAAATTATAGAAATTAATAACGTAACAGTCAACAGGCAAGCATTCACTTTCTCTCTGGGCACTAGTATTACTGACCATGAAGCCGTATTATTTTGTATGAAAACCGACACTACTAAGGATAAAACAATAAAATTAAACTATAAAATTGACAATGAAAAACTAAAATCAGACTGCCAAAATTGCACTTTTGACGCTATATATCAAGAAACTAATTTAAATAACGCTATGAATAATTTCATTAACATAATAAAAAAATTAATTGCTAACAGCACAACAATAAGAATAACACCTAGAACTAAATTTATAATTAAACCCTGGATATCCGTCGGTATGCTACGATGCATTAGAACAAGGGACAGAATGCATAAAAAATTAAAAACAAATGTTAATGACACCATACTAAAAATAACGTATTTGAGGTACTGCAATCATTGTAATAATTTGCTCAAAAAACTCAAAAAGCAATACCAAAAAGATCAACTTAAAATGTCGAAGAATAATTCAAAAAAACTCTGGTATACCATAAAATCAATAACTAACAATCATAAACAAAACCAAATACCTCATCAGCTTCTGTCTACCGAAAAAGAACCCAAAGATGCAATCAATAAAACCAATAAGTACTTCTCAACCATAGGCAAACAATTAGCAGATATGATACCCACACATATTCCTACGTTCAAGCCAATAATTAAATCTACACTAAATTCCTTCGTTCTTTTACCCACTGATAACGAAGAAGTTGAAAGGACGATCAAAAACTTAAGAAGTGACTGCGCTCCAGGATGGGATCAAATAAGTGCGGGCGCTCTAAAAATTACATGCAAAACCATCGCACCAGTACTTGCCAACCTAATAAACCGCTGCTTTGAGACCGGATTTTTTCCTGCCGCGCTGAAAAAAGCCGTGATACGCCCAATACACAAGGCGGGAGACAGGGGCAGTGTCAATAATTATAGGCCAATTGCGATATTAACAACATTATCAAAACTATTTGAACGCATAATAAATAAAAGGCTCACCTTGAGGAACGTAATCTTTTCGCTGATACGCAATATGGATTTAGATCCAGCCGCTCGACAGATAGTGCTGTTCTTGACCTTGTTAACTTCTTGGTGAGTAATTTGGACAACAAAATGAAATGCTTAACTATATTTCTCGACCTTGCAAAGGCATTTGACACTATCTCTGTTCCCCACCTTGTGCAAAAACTTGAAAACCTTGGTATTAGAGGGGTCCCACTGGCATTGCTAACAAACTATATAGAAAATAGAACCCAATACGTAAAAATTGGAGATTATATGAGCTCTGAACTACCAGTCGACTTTGGCGTGCCGCAAGGCAGCATTCTGTGTCCTACCCTTTTTCTTTGCTACATAAATGAACTTTGCACTCTTAAAATTCCAAACTGCCGCATATCTGCATATGCTGATGACACTGCCCTCACTTTCTTTTCAGACTCTTGGGATGAACTTTATAATTTCGCACAAAATGGATTCAATACAATATGTCACTGGCTACTGTCAAACTCTCTCTCCTTAAATGAGGATAAAACTAAATACATTGTCTTCTCAATGACAAAACGAACTAAACCTCCTAACCATTTAGATAAGATTTATGCACATAAATGCAACTATCCACCTACTCTAAACTGCACTTGTCCCAACATTAATTCAACTTCCTGTATTAAGTATCTTGGAATTGAACTTGACGCTAACTTAACTTTTGGAAGCCATTTGCTATCTGTATCCAAAAGAATCCGTAAGCTCACTTACATTTTTAAGGATCTTCGGGATGTTGCAGAGAAACAGACCATTAGGATGGTGTACGAGGCCTTGGTACAGTCCATTCTTAGTTACTGCATAACCACTTGGGGAGGGGCATGCAAAACAAAAATGATAATGCTTGAGAGAGCCCAGAGGATGATCCTAAAAGTGAGCTATTCAAAGCCGCGACGTTTCCCTACCTCCAAACTCTATGAGGAAACTCAAGTTTTGACTGTCCGTCAGCTGTACATAATGCAAACTATACTTCGCCAACGCTCTTATTTATCAGAAGAACTAAGAAAACGCAAAGCCCTCACTAGAAGACGTTATGCACTATGTGAATCAACGGCTGTACGCACCTCGTTTGCTCAAAGATTCTTCTCATTCCGTGGAGGAGTATTGTTTAATAAACTCAATAAAGAAATTGACATATCTGACTGTCGCAAAACTGAATGCAAGAATAAACTTAAAAAAAGGTTACTTGAATTAAGCTACACTGACACCGAAAAACTGATTGAGATGATTTCTTGATTTTTGCATTTTAGAACTTGAATTTACATACAAACATACATTTATATATATATGAGTATAATGTGGTGATGTATTTCAAACTGACACACGTACATACACACACGTATACACATACACACACGTATACACACACACACACATACACGTACACTCATGCACATACACACGCATAAGCACACATGTGCGCAAGCTTGCACATTTAGTTCATTCATCCACTCACATATCTGCTTACCCACGACGTCGATAGTCTGAACAACATAATTTAATGGGGGGCCTGGAGGTCTAAAATACAGGCCTAGGCTTAGTTTAGACTCCAGATCTCCCACAAATTACACACTTTGCCAAAATGTCTGTGTCTAACTGTGACTCACGTTCACGTTGATATGTAATTTGTGGAGATAAATAAAGATTTTTATTATTATTATTATTTATTATTTTGATGGACAACGTACATGAATATAACTGGTAGTTAAATCATTTCACTATTGAGTCCCGCCGGCGTATACCAAGTCATGTACATAAAATGTCATTTAAAAACAAAAATCAGCAAAATCATTTTATACCAAAGGAAGAGCTTACAATTTTTATTAAAAAACCATTTACTTTATTTCGAATTAATTCGATTTCATTAAAATATAAACAATTTGCCTTCAAATCACTCTCCTATAAAATAACTATAATGTCAGTTGACTCATTATACTTAGGAGGTATCGATAGTATAGCTATAGGTGTCTAAGGACGGGCTGTTTCACGTCGACTTGACATACGCGTATACGTCAAAAAAGGCACTAAATATCGTATAACCAAAAAAAGTGTTGTTTCAAATTACAATTACAAAATATAGTTTGAAACAACCGGCCGTAACTATCTTAACTTATCAAGTACAATAAATACCAATATGTATACCAACATAGAATAAATGTAGCTACTATTCCCTCTTTAACTTCGACCCAAAGTGAACCCGATAACATCGGAACAAATTCTCCTCGCGTCCAAACTTGTCAGACTGACAAAACGCTCCTCCGTTTTGTAAATAGCGTTATCGGAAACCGCAACTCAAGTACT
Source organism: Apamea anceps (assembly GCA_951799955.1). Lineage (NCBI taxonomy): Eukaryota > Metazoa > Arthropoda > Insecta > Lepidoptera > Noctuidae > Apamea > Apamea anceps. The sequence goes on from OX637518.1 coordinate 2,355,464, forward strand.
GATAGCTATTCTCATTTATTTGGGACAGTGGCACAATGATGGATAGCTGTTAGTCCTGGAATTTTGGCTAAGTTAGACATGCGACTGTGACAGCTTGACGACTAGACGCAACGACGGGCTGCGGCCGCCAATTTTCATATATTTTGTTCAAAGCTCCGTACAATTGGCGTCGAGTTGCAAAGTCACAACGATAGGCTAGGGGAGTTCCACAATCTCAATCTCTCACAATCAGCTTGACGCACGTTGCACGCGCTCCCTCGATGTTCGCGACGCTCACCTGACGCTGACCGTCGCATGGGCGGACAGGTCACCGTCAGTCTTCGCATGACCAAGGCAAGTGCTACTAGAGGTTCCATATTCAAATTTTCAGATTCGTGTGTTACATTGCGGACTACGCAAACAAGAACATTTTCTATTAAAAATAAAAGTTGTCTCGCAGAAATTATTTTTGTACAACGTTACTTACTTGGTTCGATGTACAGAATGCGTAATTGACGGCTATGTGATGCGTCTTTTTACACCCTGTATGTTTGGGCACACCGTCATCAGTAAGTGACAAATTGCTGCAGATACTCGATCTTTAGGAAACGGGAAGTCTTTTGGGTACATACAGTATGAACATGTTGTTCCAATCATTTCTATGCACCCTGAAAAAATAACATATTTACCATCAACACCACATTTCCCGATGGGTTGTGCAAAGGTAGGTTATACTTTTTAAGATAAGTTAAGATAATATTTATTTTGTAAAACATTAGTACAGTATGAAGGTCTTATAATTAATATAAGGTGGCTACATGTTTTGCCAAATTAAATTGAAATAACAACGTCAAAATTTAAATTTCATTCACAATTACAACGTTAAAATTTAAATTCAATTCAAAATACAACGTCAAAATTTAAATTTATTTTGAGTAAGATCATCATCTGCCTAGCCTTTAGCAACTATGTTGGGGTCGGCTTATTTTGAGTAAGATATATACCGAAAAAAAAAAAAACAAATTAATACGCACAATCAGAATTCTATACAAGCAAAATATCATTTAAAAATTCATCTACGCTGTTTTAACACTTCTCTAGTAATAATAACCCCTGAAGGGACTTTTTAAATTTGCTTAGAGGCATAGATTTAACAATATCTGGTATTTTACTATAAATATTTGGAGCTCTTTTTCAATAAGTTTTGACATAGCAAATTCTCATATTGGGCACGAATTGGGGTTCTCTTAACTGCTGAAAATTTTTGAAATAAGTGTTGATTCGCTTTAACAAATAATGCAGTTTCCAATACGTACAAAGATGGAAAAGTAAGGAACGCAACTATCCGTTGTTTTTAGACCACACATCGATCGTATACATCTTTTTTGCATCCTGAATATCAGTTCTCTATTAGTTGACTGTCCCCAAAAAACAACACCTTAACTTAAAATAGAAGCAACAAATCCATGATAGGTTGTTAATAGTGTGTCAGTATTTACTTTCTTGGATAATTGGAATAATAGATATGCAGATTTACTGAGACGCTTGCAGATTTCCTTTAAGTGAGGTTTCCAGGTTAGTTTATTATCTATAGTTATTTGTATTTCTTCTACATTTGTAACTTCTTCTACTATACAGTTATTATAGGCAATGTTAACTGATGGACACTTACGGCGCTGGTGGAAATGAATAACTTTTGTAAGTCACTAAGGAAGGCTAGCCTTTTGCCATTGTAGCGTTATCTACAAACGCCACATGCGAACTACGCGTCATACTGACGTCACACAAAATCCTGCATCTCGCAAGCAGAGTTTACCTGCTCAACTAGCATAATTATATACAATGGCCCGACATGAATCATCGGGCAGTTGCCCGCCAGACACAATACCCATCTGGTCGGAGAATCCTCCCTTATCTATGCAGGATGAGTGAACTTTACACCCTGTTCCTCATAACTCTATACCATTAATCTTAGAATTTCCTAATGCTAAGTTAGAATCGAACTCACGAACCTGTCGCTGCCGGCCGTGGTCGAGTCGATGGTCGGCAGCGAAATGGACGCGGTGGTTTCCTTCTGCGAAACAGTTGTCTCGCAGAAGGAGGCTGCGGAAAGGGAGAGGGAGATCTCGTCCACTCACCCGGCCCGCAGCAGGCGCACCGGGCGTCGGCGGAGGGCGAACAACGCCCTCTTCCAGCCCCCCTAAATGGGTCCAGGGGCGACGGACTCGGGGACGTCCGTCGCCCCCCACACATCAGGGCCCGAGGTGGCGGCGCGTAGTGTTCCACGCGCGCCCCTCTTAGACATCGCGGGGGGAGTCAAACACCTCACTCCCCCCCCCTGACCCGAGGAGGCCCGTGGTGGCGGGCCGGCACCAGTCGGGGGTTGCGGAAGGATCTTACGTTCCCGCGACCCCCGGCGTAGGTGATGATGGAACAACGGAGTGGTTTTTAGTCAGTAAGAGTCTGACAGACCCCGCCGCCCGCCCCAGGGCGGCGGATCCGTGAGGATTTTCCACCCCAAAAAAAAAGGATCGAACTCACGACATTCGTTAACCCAGCCAAGCCTTACCGCTTTAAACATGTCCTACAACTCATGTGTAACTGGTACGGTAGGCCGCACGTCACTAGTAACAAAACCAGTATAAGCTGGCCTCTTATTCTAGAAGAAAGAAGAAAATGTATTTATTGCGACTCGCACAGGAAGACCATAAAACTAAACTAAACACAATCAAAAATAAAATAAAAACAAATTATATAAATTTTTTTTAACAAAACCAAATTATATTAAAAAAGTAACAAAAAGATAAATGAAACAAAGTCCTGTACGAGACCAAAAGGCTCCTATCTCAGCATGATGCTACGACATTTAAAAAATAAATGTCGCAGCGCTGGTATTCTGCTAAGGTCCGCTGTGATGTCACGGGCAATTACAGTAATAAATAAATAAATAATCTATTTTATTATTTAAATATATGTAATTATGTAAAATATTATCAAACAAAATAAATAATTAATTCATAACCCGCGCTAGAAAACGTCAGAAGCACTCTGTGGCATTGCTTAGACAAATATAGGTTTTTATTGAAACTCAACAGTACGCCAGGCCAGCTCAAAGTCAACGTGTTACTACTGGCGGTTGCCTAATGTACCGGCCAAGAGGCTAATTGTATTATACAGGGTGGCAGGGACATTGATGCGCAAACTGTAACCATGGATTGTAACCATGGATTCAGCACATGAGTTTAGACCCCATACCGTCGAAATTTTGAATAATGCTATTCCATACATTTTGACCGCGTAGGTCATACCAACTCAGCCGCTGATTAGGATATACAATGCCATCGGCGAAGCGAAGGTTTGATAATCTCTTTTCACCGACGATTAATCCCTTGACTGTCCAGTTTTGTTGCTGCTCTTGGTGGCTCTAAGCGGTCCTAAAGAACTAGTCATCAGTACTGAGACCAAAGGAAAAGAAAATGCATCAGCTGACAATTTCTCACGTAATATATTTGAACCGGACTCAAGCTACAGTCAATCAAACAGTAAATAAAATATTTAATCGATTCAATCTGGCCGAGTCCATTTAGATTACTATCGACACGCTAAGAAGAAGTAAAATTAGTGTGACAAGTGAGGAAGAAGATATGAAGATAGTAGATAGAGTCTAACGATAATGTATATAGTCGTAGTAATTAACCGAATAGTGGTGATGCTGGTATCATAGTCAAGGGCACAAACACCGCACTAGGAACATGAGGAACTGAACCTGACGATCATGATGAGAGAAAACAATCTAGCGAGGAAGGAAACGAAGGTACAGCCAACTCACCGGAAACGGAAACAGTTATGGTACCGAAGCAGGACAGAACATCGCAAACAACGCTTTGTTCTGTACCTTCGAATCACAACTAATTATTTAGGCGACCTACACACTCATTAAATAAAATGCTATCCATTAAATAAATACTATTATCTTGTTATATTCTGATGATATTATAATAGCAATAATATAATACCAAAAGCACCATATTAAGTTATTTATTTTAATGATAAGACAACCTAAATACCTGTGTATGTATATTACAATAAAGGTTTAATCCCTTATTTCCTGGCAATCATGCGTTAAATTGTGTACCTACGTAGCTGGGTGACCGAGAATTAACGCACTTTTTATGTATGTTTTTTAGATATTTCCAGAAGATAAAATAATCACCCGGATAAAATAATCACAATAGGCTTAACGCTGTGTTTAGTCGCCTCCAAGTAGTCATCTATTTAGGAAGAGCGGGAATATTTCAAGCTCACGAATTACCTCAAAATATAACCAAATTCAGCAAAGTGAAATAAGCATAATAACGATTAATATTATTCCCTATTAGCTGATTATTTATTAAAACTATCGTTGCTAACTAAACGATCACACGTGAATAGAAAACTGTGTAGACGCCTCTGCTAAATAATATAAATTGATAATGAATTTAAAATATTTATGCGTTGGTTTAATTTTCTATTTGCAATACCAAATGAGTCAGTGTAAATCCAACAGTGTAAGTACCTATGTATAACTTGTATATATAAATATAAATACTTATATATTTTAGTAAGTAAGACCCGTGTTCACCAAAATTGAATAAACCGAATTCATTATTTAAACAGTTCCACAGATATATCAACTTGACAGTGACACCTGCCCCAGCAGTCTCGACATTCATAGCGATCGCTTTACGACCGAATTTGGTCGCAAAGTCCTGTCACTCCATACATTTCACCCGTCAATTCGGGACTTTGCGACCGAATTCGGACGTAAAGCGATCGCTATGAATGTCGAGACTGCTGGGGCTGAGCTATGTGATTAAAAAACAACGCACTGTATACATATATGACTTTCGGAATGATTAAAATGTCGATTTCATTTTTAAAGATTTCTTTTCATTGGTTTCAAATAGATATTATCGCACTACAAGTACCCGTTTCAAAACGCACCTAGCGTTTTGTTTGTGCAGAATAAACAATTTTTCTTTCTTCCTTTACTTTGTAAAAGATCTTGAACGTCATGATCAATCATGGTCACTTCTGTACATTTTTTGTCTTTTTCTTATTGTTAAAATCATTTCTGTCGTAGATAGCCTACATCAGTACTGAGCGTCCAGCTGTCTACTGGTATGACACGAAATACTTCAAAAATTTCACCTTAATAAGTAAACGTTGGGGGCGGCAGGATCCTAGGTATTATGTGGAGCTGTACATACATCCACTTTTCACAGTGAGCAATAACATGAAGGTAAGTTAGAACTAACGAAGGAAAAGCCACTAACCACTGACCTACCATTAGGCAGGCCGATAATAATAATAAAAACTTTATTGTTCAGGAAAACATTACAATATTTAAATAGCACTAGCCTCCATACTAGGATTCCCTGTGTCGCGGAGACTAGTCTCCTTGATCTTATAAGATTATGAAGTATATAGCAGGTAGGCTCATACATAGGCCATAGCATCGGTCGGTAAGATTTCTGAGGCGACAAAAATCGAGTGTTCTTCCAAATAAATAAATTCATCTAAACATATATCGCATAGTAGTTAACGTGTCAGAGTGTTGTCCACTAATAAATTCAGGATAACAATATTTGCCTGGCATTTAGAAAACTGTTTCTATTCAGTTAATGAATTTTTCAATTATATATTTTGACATTATATTTTATCAATACTTTGTATTATTGACTTGTATTGTTTCTGATAAATCTTCTTCATTTTTTTAATTATAAATGTTGACATTACATTTTATCAATACTTGGCCACTTGAGATTGTAAGTTAATTTTAATATTTCTGCACTGGCAACGGAAGTGTATGTGAAACTGTTTAATATTAAGATCATGATGTACAGACACCAGCAAGCATCAAGCTACTACAAGTGTCAAATTTCTTTAATAGATTTGTAGGTTTTACTCCTACCAGATACCTAGTACAGAAATACGCCACTAGTAGCGCTGCTCTGTCAACTTTCTGTCATGGCTGAGACAGACGTCTATAGACTTTTCTTCAGTAATTTGAATTAATATTATTATTGTGGTTTTGTGTTCTCGTCCTATTTATTGTGTTTCTTCTGTCTTACTCCTGTGTCTATATTTATATCGTGCTGTGTACGGACATTATATTTCCATTAATTCTAAGTTGACTTTTGTTTCTTGTTCGTCCGTACATTTTCTACTAGAACTAAAGATTTTCAACTTTATCGCTAAAGCATTAGCTTCAAGGTTGATTGGGAAAATTTGACAGTTTCGAGTAGCTTGATGTGCTGGCGTCTGCACCATATGCTCAGAAATAAAATTTATTATTTATTTATTTATTAACTTGTCTAGGGCTAGGGCGACTTTATGCTTGTGGTGTGTCAGGTATGTGTACGGAGCTGAAAATAAACTCGGGATGCCAAAATACTATACGGTTTATTACTTTAAATTTACAATAGTACCTAACTTTTTCCTTTTTATGCGGAATGAATACAACACTAATTGTCGGTCGCGTTAAATGAGCCGGCGCACACGTTTATATAGGTTCGGGTCGCAGAGTAGGGGTCGAGTGGGTGACCCCCCCCGAGCATCGCAGGGCTAGGCGTTAACATCCTCCCCCTTGAAGGTATCTCCTTCAAACATGCCTGTGTCGAGCAAAGGGCACAACCGATTTACTGCACGACGAACGATACCATTTGCTGTCCTCACGTCTGCTACTCTTGCCACTTCATCATTACCCAAGTTCCGGGCCTGTATTCGTCCAATTTTCCATTTTAAAGGAGGTAAGTTGTTATCCTTAATAATGACCATATCTCCAATTTTTTTTTTTTTTTTTGTATGGCTGTTTGTGTATGTGAGTTTAAATGTTTGTAAACGCACCCACGGTACAGGAGTCATTCCTAGAGTGGGGCAACGTTTCTTTTTTTTTAAACAAATAAAGAAGAAAGAATTTGTAATGTTATATCCGCTGTACGCCATTTGGTACGATGCTGGAGCTCAGTGACGTAATCATGCTGCCATCTCATCCAAAAACATTGTCTCATCTGTTCTAATTGTTCGTATCTGTGGAGTCGATTGCAATTAACATTTGACAAGTCAGGAGAGGGAAGAGCTATCAGTGGTTTACCAACGAGAAAATGCCCAGGAGTCAGGGGTTGGAAATCATTAGGATCGGATGACATAGGAAATAAAGGCCTGGAATTCAATATGGCTTCTACTTGAACAAATAATGTGGAAAGTTCTTCATTGTCAAGTGCCTGTTCCCTAAAACTCTTTTTATATGAAATTTGGAAGATTTTACCCCCGCCTACCATAACCCTCCAAAATTTGGGGCATATGGTGGTATGAAGGCGAACTTCATACCTTTATCTGAACAAAATGTATCTATGTCTCCTTTATTTACAAATAAAAATTTATTAAGTTCATTACTAGCATCTAAAAATTTGTCGCATTATCGCAATATAGTGTGTTAGGTTTTGAACGCCGCGAAATAAAGCGCCTAAGTGCCAATAAAAAAGCTTCAGTACTTAACTCACTGACAACTTCTAAATGCAGAGCCTTGGTTGCAAAACAAACAAGTAAACACATGTAACATTTACTGATCTTACAACCACGACCCTTTGTATCAGTTATGAGATAAGGCCCAGCTAAACTCCATAAGTTTCAAAGGGTGTCCCTGGATTCAAGCGCTGCTTGGGTAAATTCCCCATAATAGGCACTATTGACTTAAACCTAAATCGCTTACATACTATACAACCATTAGCTACGCTCCCAGCTATTTTACGGGCATTAATGACCCAATATTTTTTCTCGAACAGCTGATACCATTAATTGATATCCACCGTGAAATAATCTAATTTGTTCGTTATCAAAAATAAGCCTTGACCATCGGTGATTGGAATCCAAAAGATAGGGATGCTTTTTATCATAGGGAAGAGTGAATTACGGATACGACCTCCTACCCGCATTACCTTAAGTGCAGAATCCAAAAACGGGCTAAGAGATAATAATCTACTTTTATTACTTAGAGGCTTATTTGTTAATAGCTGATTATACTCATTACTAAATGAATCTAACTGCGACAGTTTAACTAAATAAAACATGCTATCATTTAGTTCATCAACAGTTAAATAACTACAAGTAAGTCTATTTTCACGATTCGTAATTCTACAATTCTTAACAAATCTAAGTACATACGTACGCTATTGTATTTTGTAATCTCTTCAGCTTATAATAACGTTCGAATTCTAGTAAAGTATTTTTAATATTTACATTTGCTACCAATGTACTTACTAGTTTCACTTCTGGTAACTGTACATTTTTTAACTTATTTTTATCTAAAATTGGCCAATCTCAGTCTCTGGTAACAATAGAAAGGAAGGCCCACTCCACCATAATTTCGGCACTGAATCATTCATTTGATCTACTCCTCGTGAAATGTAATCAGCTGGGTTTACACCGGTTGGTACGTATCGCCATTCACTATCTTTCGTTAAATTTTTAATTTTAATTACTCTGTTCGTAACAAACACTTTTAATTGTTTTGCGCGCGTTAAACTGCGCGATCAGAGGCCTTACCACGAGCTCTTAACGCGATCCAGTTTAGGCTGTTGGAAAGAGACAGAGCTATACAAGTCGTCTAGCGCCATCTCGATCCGTGAGCGTAAATTGAATCGCGTTAAGAGCTCGTGGTAAGGCCTCAGTACGCAACCACCCGAGAACAAGCATCGAGTCTGACCAGTAAACACAACGAACCACATCACAACGTCACCCTTTTTCCTAACTCGGCGGACAATAACGCGCCGCATAACTCAAGTTTAGGTATAGTTAGAATATTTTAATGGAGCGACCCTTGATTTAGCGCAGAGTAATTGTACAGACGCCAGCAAATCAAGCTACTACAATCTGTCAAATTTCTTTGATAGATTTTCAACTTTATTACTAAAGCATTAAGGTTAAAGGTTAAAAAAAAAAAAAAAAGTTGAAATTTCTATTAAAGAAATTTGACAGATTGTAGTAGCTTGATGTGCTGGCGTCTGTACGTAAGCAGGCCTCCGTCACTCCATGTACTTGCGCGCTATAATTACCTACCGCCCGGCCGAGCGGTCTCGGGCCGTCTGCGGACCACATTCAGTGCGGTTTTCGCAAGCGAAGCGCACGCACGTTGTTCAATTTTAATCGTTCGTTTCGTTCGTACGCGTACCTACGATGCCGTCTGGTGCCTTATGTGCTGTAGATGGGTGCAAATCAAGTAAAAGAAGGGATAAACACCTAACATTTTTCCATTTACCTGTCAATGACGAAAAAATTATGTAAAAATAAGACACATGTAACTTTTAAAGATTTTTTTAATTTTACCTACACAGGACATTTTGTTTAGCCTAACTGCTTCTCAACTTCTTTTGTTGGCGTTAAATTGTTTACCTTTCATAACAAAAACATGTATTGGCAAACTAATTATAATCTGTCAGAATAATGATGATTAATAATGTGGTTTGTGTTACAGCTGGACTTCTACTTCTACCAGTTTCTCACAAACAGATATAAACCCAGTTTCGTTGAGATGCACTTTCAATTTTGTGACATGTTGCATTCCGACTCAATTTTCGGTCCCGCAATACGAAATGCATTAGAGCATCAAGCTCCGGAGTGTCCATTGCCTCCGGTAAGTATAAAATTAAAAAGGGTTTAGTAAGCCTTATCAGATAGACGACAGTCGTAAATTATTTTCGTCTCGATTATATTTTTAGTGTTCAAAATATATGGTAACGATAAAGAAGGTGTAGTAAAACTCTTTGGTGGTTTCAACTTATAATTTAGTGCAATTTCGTTTGCGAAAAAAAAATTGAGATCCCTAGACTCTATGGAAACCTTGGTGCTGTAACTGAACTTCCAATACACGGCTACACATCAAGCTACTACAATCTGTCAAATTTCTTTAATAGATTTTCAACTTTATCCTGAAAGCATTAAGGTTTAAGGTTGAATGGGAAAATTTAACAGTTTCGGGTAGCTTGACCTGCTGGCGTCTGTACCTACGGAATTGCCTATTGATATTCTCATTGATGTCAATGATTTGAATTTGACTTAATTATTTTTGCAGGGTGTGTATGATTTGAAAAACATGTCGATCCCATATGTGCCGAAAGGTTTCCCGTTTACCAAAGGCCGTATCTACTGCAACCTGTCAAATACTGAAGGCGGTGTGAGCAGTCATATATTCCGAGGAAGCATTGATATGGAAATAAAAGTGACCCAAATTAATAAACACTAGAAACAATAGTATATTTGTAATAAATATTATTAATAGTAAAACCATGTACAAAATATATATTTGTATCGTATTTTATGTATTGTGTCGTCAGACGATGAAAAAATCAATAATATGTCTAGATTTATTGGGTAAGAAGTTATGGGTAGGGGTAATATCGTACGAAATGGTTCCTGTACATAAAGGGTGGCAATTTAGTCAGCTGACTAAATGACTACCCGAGGCGCATTAGTCTTGTTTTAGTCTTTTTAACTTCAAAAAAGGAGGAGGTTCTACAGTCGTCAGCATGTTTTTCTATTTTTTAAAAATTAACAATGAACATATCATTGTTAATTTTTATCAATTTGTGGACCATTTTTGTAAATTCTTGTTTAAAATACCTTTAATTTCGAAAATCGGTGTCTTCGGTTTTGGTTTTTTCGTTATTGCCACCAACTTCCGATGTTAAAGATATTTCTCACTCAGCAGTTTTTTTTTTTGTTCGAGTTTTTATTAAATTTTAAATTGTCAATTTATGTACTATAAGTTAAATGAACATGTTTATTTTTATCATCTTTATTTCATTTCAAAACTTATAAATTTCATTTTTAGTCACTCATACATAGTATGAGCGCGTGACATTCTCATTGATGGATCGTGTCCATCTCATGCGCTGCAAACGGGGCCCTATCAGAGGCCAGTGGGCATCCAGGTCCTAAGCCGTCCGGCAGCCGGCATCCTCCCCGTCGACGAACAGGTGGTAGCTTCGTGGGCGGAGAAATACTCGTCGCTCGAGCTCGACGAGACTAAAGCGTGGTGGAATCTCTATCCTCGTAAAAAGGAGTACTTTATTTAAGGAAATGGTATTCTTAAATCAGCATTCTATCGATAATATATTTAAGTGTTGTAGCATTGAGGCCATGAACCAAAATCTATTGATCTTGTGCATATATAGAACTCCCATTTCTAATATCACCAAGTTTTTCGAAATACTTGAAACAATGCTGCAATTTTTGACACGCAAATTTAAGAAAAAAATAATCATAGCAGGTGACTTGAATATCAATACGTTGCAATTAAATAATAAATCTAAGACGTTTTATCGAAATTGTTCAAAATTATGATCTAGCGCTCCATATACATGAACCAACACGATAAAATTCTTGTATAGATAACCTAATCAGCAACATCAAAGCGGCGAAATGTGAACTTTTTCACCTGGGTCTTTCTGATCATAATACTGCACAATTATTAAGTATACCCGTGAGAAAAAAAGAAACAACTTTGTCAAAATATTCAACATTCAAGAGGGACTATAGTGAGTATCACATTGCCAAATTTAAATAATGTATGTCTGAACTATCGTTCTCAGAAGTATTCAAAGAAACCAATATTAACATAGCCGAAAAATTTTACGAGCTAACATATCTATTTTTTATATCATGTTTTCCTATCAGAAGAATAGAGATGTCTAACAGGGATCAAACCCATATATGGATATCTAAAGGTATTAGAGCAAGCTGCAAAACCAAACGAGCATTACGAATCAAATACTACGCGAACAAAACGGTTGAAAATAAGACCGAAGTTTAAAAATTACTCTAAACTCCTACGACGCTGCATACATGGGTCTATTAAAATAATCAATCATCAATTTATCAGTAATTCGAAAAACAAATGCAAGGCAGCATGGCAACTGATAAAAAAGAGTCCAGTTGTACTAAGAGCAAACAATTCATAAAAAACATAAGAAATGAAAATGACTATTGGATTAATCGAACAAACGGTACCCAAAAAAATACTAGTGGTAACCTCAGACAATGTGTTAAGGATACTTTTTTCCTAAAACCATATGGATATGAAGAGATACACAGAATTATACTAGCTTTGAACAACACAAACTCAGTAGGTTATGATGAGTTAGCAACAAATATTCTGAAATGTTGTGCACGTAAACTAACGCCAGTCATAACATTTTTAACCGACTTCTAAAAAAGGAGGAGGTTCTCAATTCAGATGTTTGTACTTTTTTTTTTTTTATGTTTGTTCGCGCACAACTCTGTCGCTTGCCAACCGATTTGAAAAATTCTTTTTTTGTTGGAAAGAGTATACTTTCCAAATGGTCCCATAAAAATTTCATCAAAAACGGTTTAGTAGTTTGGTTTTTAAACCAAAATTACTGGTAAAAATTACAACTAAAAAGTGAAAAATAAAAACTTTTTTGCAAAAAAAAAACAACAGACTTCCAAAAACGACACTACAAAGTGAAAAATAACTTTAACTTCGGAAATCGGTGGCAAACAACGAAAATGCAAACCCAACGACACCGACTTCCGAAATTAAAGTTATTTTTCACTTTGTAGTGTCGTTTTTGGAAGTCGGTTGTTTTTTTTTTTTTGCAAAAAAGTTTTTTTAGTAAATCGCTCTTTTGAATCGGGATGTTTTCCTGATCTATTACAATCAATAGTAAAGCCTCTCCACAAAAAAGGTAACAAAGAAAATCTAGACAACTACAGGCCAATTACTCTCATACCCATCATATCAAAGATCTTTGAAGCTGCAATGCACAGGCGCCTCACGCATTTTATTAATAAGCATGCTATCATAAGGTTAGAACAATACGGTTTTCAAAAAGGAAACTCCACAACTTTAGCATGTTTTAACCTAATCTCGTCGCTCGAGCTCGACGCAACTACCGCAGCCGGTGTGGTCACAGCGCCCTCAATGTGGCGGAGTAACGGCGGCGGCGAGGCAGAGCTGAGCGAAGAGTCCAGAGGTAGTGAGCGTGCTCGACATGCGGCAGATCTTGTCAACAAATTCTATCTTCATATACCTATTTCATGTTATTATTTTTATCAAAAACCTATCGACTCGGACTCTATTAAATATGCGCTTACGCAGAGCTGGCAGGAAATAAGGCATTAGTTAAAGAGGTATTTATCATACTGATTGCCTCATTCTATATAGTCGTCGTAAGCGCTACTGATTTGCCCCGGTTCCGGTTCAGCCCTGCTGGTTCCGGTTCAGCCCTGCTGGTTCCGGTTCAGCCCTGCTGATCCGGGTTAGCCCTGCTGATTCCGGTTCAGCCCTGTTGGTTCCGGTTCAGCCCTGCTGGTTCCGGTTCAGCCCTGCTGATCCGGGTTAGCCCTGCTGATTCCGGTTCAGCCCTGTTGGTTCCGGTTCAGCCCTGCTGGTTCCGGATCAGCCCTGCTGGTTCCGGTTTCGATTCCCAGGTTGGGCAAAGTGTTATTGGGTTTTTCCATCAGGAATTTCTCAGTAGCAGCTCGGAGCCTGGATTTGTGCCCGGTTGAATGAAATGGAAAATATGCGCCACATCCACGCTAAATGGCCATCGCTCAGCATAATGCTGCGACCCTATGCGAAACAAAGCCCCAGCGCTGGTTTTCACCGACGGCATTGAAGTGATGACGTTAAATATAAATAGGAAATAAAAAATAAAATTATTTATCTAAAATACTTAGTTATAAATGTTTATATTATAAAATAATATAATATTTAAAACAAAGTAATCTGTGTGCACGTGCACAGTAATGCAATCTAACTTTTAATCTCAACCAAATATTATCTACACGGACTACACACTCATTAAATAAAATGCTATCCATTACCTAAATACTAGTATCTTGTTATATTCTGATGATATACTGACCAACAGCACCATATTAAGTTATTTATTTTAATGATCAAACCACCTAAATACACAGGTTGTATATTACAATAAAGGCTTAATTCCTTATTTCCTGGCAATTATGCGTTAAATTCTGGCAATTGGGTGACCGAGAAATAAAGCACTATAAGTTCTGTAGATATTTCCAGAAGCGGTTCATTGATATATAAATTAATCACCCGGTGCCTACAATAGGCTTCATACACTTTGCAGAGTTTAGTCGCCTCAGTGTAGTCGTATACTCGTACATATTTAGGAAAACAGGGGATATTTCAAGCTTTTGATAAAATTACTCTGAATTAGTCGCTCGTCCTAAAAATATAACCAAATTCAGCAATGTGAAATAAGCCTAATAACTATTACTATTATTCCCCATTTGCTGATTAATTATTAAAACCATCGTTATTAAGTAAACGATAACACGTGAAGGAAAGCTGTGTAGACGCCTCTGCTAAATAATATAAATTGATAATGAATTTAAAATATTTATACGTTGGCTTAATTTTCTATTTGCAATACCAAATTAGTCAGTGTAAATCCAACAGTGTAAGTACCTATGTATAACTTGTATATATAAATATAGGTAGGTATATATTTTGGTAAGTAGGACCCGTGTTCACTAAAATTTAATAAACCGAATTGTATTATTTAAACAGGTCCTTTTAAACTTGTGCACTATAATATGTCCCGCGTCGAAGATTAGGCTCATTTGACATTGGTCGCCATGACCGAAATATGGTCTAGAGGACAAGAATTTTACTACCTTGAAATACACCGGGAAAATAATCGAAAAGTTTTAAACGTGTAAATTATTAAGTGTACCTTAGTCGATGCTCTGAATAAACGTAACATCATTATTTCTTTCAATTATTTTAATCATATCCGTCGTCGACCGCCGTATCAATGATACAGGCTCCGACGTGTATAAGCAAAAAGTCGTAAAATATTATCCAAGACCTCAATGATAGGAGTGATTAATGAATATGGTTACCCATCAACGGCTGCAGTTGCCTCTGTCGTCGACGCGTGTCGCTCGTGTATATGCACACTTAGGCGAACGTAGCATAAATATTAATATTCATATAATTTTAGCGTTTTTATTTTCTTGGAAAGACATTTGTTGTTGGAAATTACATTAGGTATTCATTAAATTATAATCAATTTTAACCAATATGCAGTCGCGGTTATTAATGGAGTATCTCCTTATGGACTATATTGCTGTGAACGCGCGGTAAAGGCCATACCTACGTCTGTGTGCATAAAGTGATGTACTCGTATCAACACAGAACGTTCACCTCATAATTCGCACACTGGCTGGCGTCGAACGAAACAAAAAACATTCCGTCGCTTTTGCACACAGGCTACGTAATTACGTATGATCCTGGTTGGTTCATACCAATGCTAAAATTGAAATCGTTTCATCAAGTACCGATAGCTGGTAGTCTTACGTGTTGGATTAATGAACGCGTAGGTCTGGGTTCCAATCTCGAGTTGGCATTTTTATTTTTCTTTTCCAACAATAATCTTTATCCCCTGATCTGAACCCTTATGGATTCGCCATGTCTGTCTGTCTGTCTGTCTGTCTGTCCGTCCGTATGTCACAGCCGCTTTTTTCCGAAACTATAAGAGCTATACTGTTGAAACTTGGTAAGTAGATGTATTCTGTGAACCGCATTAAGATTTTCACACAAAAATAGAAAAAAAACAATAAATTTTG
The DNA here is from genome assembly GCA_951799955.1 of Apamea anceps. Classification (NCBI taxonomy): domain Eukaryota; kingdom Metazoa; phylum Arthropoda; class Insecta; order Lepidoptera; family Noctuidae; genus Apamea; species Apamea anceps. The sequence continues at coordinate 2,371,106 of OX637518.1, forward strand.
GGGGTCCCCATACTTAGAACTGAAACTCAAAATTTTTTTTTTCATCAAACCCATACGTGTGGGGTATCTATGGATAGGTCTTCAAAAATGATATTGAGGTTTCTAATATCATTTTTTTCTAAACTGAATAGTTTGCGCGAGAGACACTTCCAAAGTGGTAAAATGTGATAATAATAATAATAATACTGGGATCGATCCATCATCACTGACAGGACTATTGTTGCCAATAAGCCTGATATAGTGGTGGTGGATCGATCAGAGCGGCGCGCAATGATTGTTGACATAACCGTCCCGCATGATGAGAACCTCGTGAAAGCCGAGAAAGATAAACAAATCAAGTATCTTGACTTGGCTCGCGAGGTTGTCGACATGTGGGATGTGGACTCAGCAATCATTGTGCCGATAGTCGTGACAGCCAATGGCTTAATAGCCAAAAGCCTCGACCAACACCTGAGGAGGCTCTCGTTAGGCAGCTGGATCAAGGGCTTGATTCAGAAAGCGGTACTTCTGGACACGGCTCGCATTGTCAGGAAGTTCCTCTCTCTGGAGCTCTGACCACCGGTAGCTTGGACCCTGTTCCCGATACCGGTGGGCTACTACTTTTTATATTTTTAAATGTTTTTTTATCCTTTTGTTTATAAAAATATTTAAAAATGTATTTTGTAAGTATTTAAATGAAATAAAGGAGATAATAATAATAAAGTATTTATTTGTGTCCCCCCCCCCCTGTAACTTCTAAAATAAGAGAATGATAAAACTAAAAAAAATATATGATGTACATTACCATATAAACTTCCACCGAAAATTGGTTTGAACGAGATCTAGTGAGTAGTTTTTTTTTAATACGTCATAAATCGTAACGTAACGGAACCCTTAATGGGCGAGTCCGACTCGCACTTGGCCGGTTTTTATAGATTAGTAAACAAGAATAATAATGTAATAATTATTTTATTTTCATTATTACATTGCTATTGTTATACGGGGTTAAAATAAAAATGTTTTTTTTTTCTATGTGATTTCAAAATATTTATTCGTTATAATTTTATAAACTAACAAAATAAATAAATAAACTTCTAGTCAAAACAGTATGTTTTCCCATAAAGAACAATATTTATTAAAGACTTAAAATATTTTGTCTTAGTAATATAATAATATTGTGCTTCAAATACTAATGTGTGTGGGTAATCTAAGAAATCACAACTAGCAAATCTACCCACGTAAATAAAAAAGTGTGAACTCCTTGTCACAATACAATTAAATTACTCAGTATACTGCCAGGGCGTTCGTTTTAACTTTAGTTGCCTATCTCAATTGTCAAAGTTAACTATTAAAAAAAAATATTTTGAAAATAGAAATGTTACATATCATATTATTATTATATACCTACTTATATAATATTATATATGCAATATTTTTTTTTCTTCTATTTAGGTTTTATGATAAATATAAAACGTTTAAAAAATAAGTAAAAGGATCAGCAGTTATACTTTAATTAGAAAAAAAATCGATAAAATAATTAAATCTTTTTAAAGTCTCAACCCTTCAACTGTGGATAATTTAAATGTTTATTATCAGAATTGTAGGGGTGTACGCACTAAACTTAATATATTATATATGAATATTTTATCGAATTGCTATGATATTATAATTCTGACGGAAACATGGCTTACTCCACATATTTCTGACGGTGAGTTTATGGATAACCGCTACAACGTCTATCGATGCGACCGTAACCGCGCAGCCACCAACAAAAAGGAGGGTGGAGGGGTTTTGGTGGCAGTACTTAAAAGTATTGCATCCACTCTCGTATCCCTGGCACAACCAGTCAGCCCTTATATTGAGCACATTCTCATACAATTACCAGGGAACAAAACTGATGGAAACTGCGTTATTAGCGCAGTGTATATTCCCCCCAAATCTTCTGAGGACATTTACCAGGACCACTTTAATCTTATACAAAGTACTCTGTGCAACCTAAACACAAAAATATTTTATCTTTTTGGAGACTATAACTTACCAGATATTAGCTGGTTACCTAATAAACACGGTAGTGTCTCGGCTTTGCAATGCTCTTACAGCAACCCTTCAACAGTTAACGAACATATGAGCAACTTTATTTCTTTGCTCAATGCGTCTCAATTCAATAATATGAGGAATAACAATGGTCGTATTCTAGATTTATTAATCAGCAATACTGATTGTACTATATACACCCCATCCTGTACATTACTGCCAATTGATGGTCATCACCCTCCTTTTTGTGCTACTGTTCCATATAAGTCCACATTTAAGGCCCTCACACAAGCAAAAACATACAAATATAATTTTTACAAAGCAAATTATGAACAAATAAATCTCGATCTATCTGAAATAGACTGGATGGCTATTTTTTGTAATTTATCTGCAAAAGAATGTGTTAGTGTCCTTTATGATAATTTGTATGGCTTGATTAAAAGACACACTCCTAAAACTTGTAACAAATCGACGAAATTCCCAATATGGTTTTCTAAGTCGCTAATTCGCATTTTTCAATCAAAAAATAAAGCGTGGATTAAATGGAAGACGTATAACAACTTGTCAGACTACGAACAATTTTCCTTCTTAAGACGTAGATTTCAATCTGAATGTAACAATAATTACCGTAATTATATGGATAGTGTGGAGCAAAACATTAAAAAAAATGTCAAGAATTTGTGGAGCTATGTTTCTAACCGTCAATCAAATGCTGGTATACCTGTCTCAGTGTTCTATAAAAGTAAACTTTCATCTGATCCAACTATAACTTGTGACTTATTCTCAGATTATTTTCAGTCAGTCTATGAAACATCAACATTGAACGATAGTCAATGGATACCTCCTGAAAGTTGTGCAGATAACTGTGTTGTTATTGATCGCGTTTCGTTTAGTCATGAACAAGTTTTGAAAGAGCTTAACTCATTAGATACAACAAAGGGACCTGGTCCCGATGGGTTACCTGCTTATTTTCTTAAAAAAGTCGCCGCGAATATTTCCACACCGTTACATTTCATATATAACAATTGTATTATTGAGGGAACATTTCCAGAAGTTTGGAAAATGGCTAATATAACACCCGTACATAAAACCGGCTCTAAGCAAGATGTTGAAAATTATCGACCAATTTCCATCTTATCTGCCTTATCGAAGATTTTTGAGAGGCTTGTACGGGGTGCAATTTACCCGACACTACACAATATTATAATACCTCAACAACACGGATTTGTTCAAAGGAGATCTACAGTTACAAATTTACTAACTTTCACAAACTATCTCTTCAATAATATGGATCAACAGGTACAAATTGACGCCGTATACACTGACTACCGGAAAGCTTTTGATAAGGTGGACCATGAGTTGCTTCTTGAAAAGCTCGCATATAACGGGATTCGCGGAGATTTACTTCGCTGGTTTATATCGTACGTAACAAGCAGAACTCAAAGAGTAGTAATCAGGGGATATCAATCCAAATCAGTCACCGTGTCCTCTGGTGTACCCCAGGGCTCAATTTTAGGTCCTTTGCTTTTTATTATCTTCATAAATGACGTATGGAATTGTTTTATACATTCAAAATTCTTACTCTACGCAGACGATCTCAAAATATATAGAGCAATACGCACTCGTATAGACTGTGAATTACTTCAAGACGATTTGAATAGATTTTATGCGTACTGTATTAAGAACAAAATTCAATTAAGTGCTTCTAAATGTATATCTATCACATTTACAAAAAACAAAAATATTATAAAACATGCGTATATTCTCGGTAATGCTCCTCTAAGCGAGGTTACGTCGGTGAAAGATCTGGGGGTATTATTGGATTGTAAGCTTCATCTTGATCAACACATTCATAAAATTATTAACAACTCATACCGCATGTATGGTTTTGTGATGAGGACCACCTTGGACTTTAAGCGTCCTGATACCTACACTCATCTTTATAAGTCACTAATTAGATCACAACTTGAATACGCTGTATCAATATGGAGTCCTTTATACCAAAAATACGTAGAAAGCTTAGAAAATGTACAGCGCAAATTTCTCAAAGCTGTACGTTACCGATGCCGCCATAGTTTGAGTTCTAATGGCCCCTGTAAGGATTTTAAGTTGATGGATTTGAAGTCTAGACGCCTTCTCTTAGAGATGATGTTTTTATATGACATATGTAGCAGCAGATATGACTGTTCAGATTTGGTAAATAATTTAAGTTATGTTGTACCTAGAACTGTTGTAAGACGCGAGATGCGCGCACGCCCTCTATTTGCCATTCCATCTTGCCGCACCAATGCTGGAGTTCGCGCACCTCTACGTCGCATGGCAAATAATTATAACACATTTTTTTCGGACATAGACCTATTTAAATTAACACCTAACAAATTTCGAAACAATGTAATCAAAAAATTAACAAATTAAATTTATTTATTAACTGTAATGTTAATAAATTATATAAGATAATGTAAATTCACTCGCATGTACTTAGTTCTTATAAAAAATATTCAATAGGTAACATGTGGATAACGTTGTGAGTTACACATAAACTATTAACAATAGATACTAAGGTTTTATTATTTAAGAAACTTTGTGTAATTGTTTGTTTTCCCAAAGAAATAAATAAATAAATCACACAGTCCTGTTTCATCAAATATCTGTGATATAATATTAAGTCCACTTTTACGCAGCGCGATAATATCTACTTTCATCTCAATATTTAAATTTCCTTGCATTTCAAAATGAACTCAACACCGCTAATAGATTAAACACACGTCACTAATCTATCATAATAACCAACCAAAAACAAATAACATTCTATTTAGTCGCGGTGAATGAGTCGTAAGTTAACTACATCTGTCCACCTTATAATTTATTTATTTAGATTTCTGTGGGTATAATCATAAAGTTTAACGAATTATGTGAACAAGGCGAACATGATACGGAACTATATTCAATAGCGTGATTATTCGAGTAGGATAAAAACATTTTAAAACATTATCGCCGCGCGTGAGATTCGAACCCAAGGCTCGCTACGCATGAACGTGCTTACCGACGTTTGAAAACCACTAGGCTATCATGCCATTTAACCTAATGGTTGAATTTATGAACTACAATCAGTTGCAAACGAATGTGAGAGTGTGTGTCTATAGTATAGAAATTACTCATTAGAAGAAGGTCGTAAGTTAAACAGAAATGTCAATCTATTGCTTCGTGAAACTTACACCCTACTTTTGACCCTTACTGTACATACAAACCATCCACATAAAATTTAGTATTGAGATAATTTATTGTTTTCAATAAATGAACTCAATATTAAATCAAACAACAAGTATTTACTTGCTCAATCGTACCTACTGGTATGGTGCTTAGCGAATATTTATGTAAATTTTTCCATTTTCTTATTGTTTGTTTAAATTTTTTCATATAGATAACCTTCATCAATACTGAGCGTCCAGCGATCTTCTGGTATGACACGAAATACTTAAAAAATATTACCATGATCAGTAAACGGGTCAACCGACAGGATCCCAGACATTATCTGGAGCTGTACCTACATACACTTTTCATTGCTGACAATAAAGTGAAGGTAAGTTGAAACTAATGTAGGAAAAGTTCATTTTGCAATTATTCGTAAAATACAGGAATAGTCATATAGAAAAGGGTCATAGAAATCATAGAAAAGAGTTTAGAGTTTTAGTTGAGTTTGTTCTAATAGTAAGTGGCTTCGACGCCTGTGATAAGCGTCAAAGCGATCAGGTGGACCATCTGATCGTTAGCCATCAGTCTAATTACATAAAAATAGTACAGTACAATAGTGACAGTTCTAGTAGTTAATAAAGATCAAGTTTGTATGAAACTGACAGGTGTCAAGATCGCATTCTCAAATGTCAAAACGGGCCTTTTATTTTAATCTGACAGAGTAATGATAGTAATGTTACTAAGGAGCGGTGATGTTACTGGTGACGTCACAGAGAGTGGTGATAATGTTATTTAGATTATTTATTTATTTATTTGTTTGCTACATGTAAAACATGTGTGTGCATGTTTCATGTGTGTGTGTGTGTTATTTATGTTACAGCTGGATTTCTACTTCTACCAGTTTCTTACAAACAGATATAAACCCAGTTTCGTTGAGATGCATTTTAAATTTTGCGACATGATGCATTTTGACACACTTTTCGGTCCAGCAATGCTAAAGGCGGTAGGGGGCCGGAAATGCCCATATCCTGCGGTAAGTACGAAAAATACACGGGATTTAAAAACTCCATTACCAAGACGAGAGTCGCAAATTCTTTTCGTATAAATTTTATTTTTAGTGTTCTGCACAAAAATGGTAAAAATGAACCCTTATAAGATAGTGCGACTACGTCTGTCTGACTAATCACAATAGCTAGTTGGATCCTAGCTGGACCTGCAGTGCGAGTTGGATTTGCGCACCAAGGTTTCCGTAATCTTGGTGCGCATATCCGACTCGCATTTTACCATCAACTTTTCAAAATATCTTTCGAAAGTGCCTGTTGATGTTCTCATTGAATTCAATGATTTGACTTTCACTTCATTATTTTTGCAGGGTGTGTATGATATGAAAAACATGACGATCGCATATGTACCGAAAGGCTTCCCGTTTACCAAAGGTCGTATCTACTGCAACGTGTCATATAATGAAGGCGATGTTACTACCCATATACTTCGAGGCAGCATTGATATGGAAGTAAAAGTGGCCAAAATTAATAAAAACTAGAAACAACATAATATCTGTTACACAATATGCTGTATGAACATTATTTGTAGTAAAACCATGTCATCATCATCAGCCTATAATGTTCCCACTGGGACACAGCCTCCTCTCAGTGAGAGGGAGTGGGCCGTAATCCACGTCACATATACCTTTGAATTTTTGGTTCTAGGACATGATGCTTTCTTCAAGATGTTTTCCTTCACCATTTTGCCAAAACCATGTATAAAATATTAATTGTGATAAAATCATGAAAAACATGATTTTCAAAAGGCCGTCTCTTTGGAAATGGTGAAACATTTATTTTATTCGTGAATCGCCTTCACATATAATTCATAATTAATGTATAAGTACAAAATATTTTACAACAGTGTGTTCACGGTGGTGTTTCTTGCCCATTCTTCTTCATATGACACTACCTTTTCAAAGGGTGTGTAACGTTTGATGTAATAACAAAAGTTCTAATGATCATAAAACTTGTAGCGGTGTCTACAACGCCACATGCGAACAACGCGTCACACTGACGTCACGCAAATCCTGCTCTCGCAAGCAGAGTTTACCGCGCAATTAGCATAGATACAATTTCCCAACATCAATCGTTGGGCAATTGCCCGCCAGACACAACACCCGTCTAGTCGGAGGATCTTCCCTTTTCTATGGAGGATGAGTGAACTTTACACCCTGTTCCTCATACCTCTAAACTGGTGACCTCGAGTATGAACGCCAGCGCAGCCTTCGTGCAAACACTTCAGCGTAACGTCATCATCATCACTCCCGCAAGCTTCAGCGGCGAGTCACCCAGCCAGCCAGCATCCACGGCTTCAACGGGTATCCTGACCACCAGCATGCAACATCCGCGCATACCTGGTCATCACCCTCAGCCTCATCAGCAACGTTGGCACAGTACACTGCACCTTCGGCCGGTCAACAAGCAGAGCACCCTCTCCTGGTCGACGCAGCAGCCAGCCTCAAACCGGCGCTATACGACATCCGACGCACTGGAGTATAACGCAGCGCCACCCCGACTCACTGGGAACATCTCCGCAGACAGTTCCGACTCACCGTGAACTATGCGACAACCGGTTCCGACTCACTGGAACCTCAGCTGGCCTGGCAAGCGTCGCAAGATATTCAGCCCACTGTCGACTTCCGGTCTCCGGAGGGGAGTGATGTAGCAGTATCTACAACGCCACATGCGAACAACGCGTTATACTGACGTCACGCAAATCCTGCTCTCGCAAGCAGAGTTTACCGCGCAATTAGCATAGATACAATTTCCCAACATCAATCGTTGGGCAATTGCCCGGCAGACACAACACCCGTCTGGTCGGAGGATCCTCCCTTTTCTATGGAGGATGAGTGAACTTTACACCCTGTTCCTCATACCTCTAAAAACTTAATTTCATTTAGTATATATTTTTTTAATTATAACGATCAAATGATTGAATGAATTATTGATATAATTTCATTTTACCTAATTTCATATGGTACAATGAACAGTTTATATAATGCACATTTGAAATTATATTCAATTAATATAATATTCAGTTGCTAAAATATTCAAAATCTATAAGTAACGTTTAATGATATGGCCAAGGTTAAGGTGTAAGCCGCCCGGTATAACAAAGCATGGGTGCCTATCCTTTGTTACGTAAGGACGAAGGGGTTGCACTTCCCACAGCGCCGGATACGATACAGAAGCAACTTTAATGTTTTGAGGTTAGTTTACAATATAATTTGCTTTTCTCAAGAACGATGCGTTACCTTAGAAAATTAGTTAATATGAAAGTTAGGTCAAATGAACATTATATAAAAAGAGCATTATACAATTTGAAAATTATATGAAGTGAACATTATACTAAATGAAATTAGAGAAAATGAAAATTATATCAAATGAAGGTTATGTCAAATGAAATAAGACTATCTGTTATTATACCAAACATTACACACCCCGTTTCAAATCAATTCTATGGTTTTGTAAATCTTATGTGATTTCGTTACATTTAACATAAGCATAATCAGCCAATAACGCCCCTTCTGCTGGACACAGGCCCATTCCCATTCCTCTCTGCGAGAGCGAATGGGCGTAATCCGTCACGCGGGCCCTGTGCGGGTTGGTAGGTGGTTTGTCTTCGAATTTTGTCTAGGACGATAATTTCCTGACGATGTTTACCTTCACCGTTTGTCAGAGCAATGCTGATCAAATAAGTTACACGACTTACAGCGCCTGCCTGGGCGAGCGATTTCTGTGGTTTACATTTATGTTTACATAAATCGACATGTACGGAATAGCAGATTTTGGCTCGAAAGTTAAAGTTGTTGTACTGGAAGACTCTCACATTTAAGTGTTAGTTACCGTGGCGCGCCATGAGCAGCTAACAGTCCGGACTTAACTCCAATTAAAGCGAGTGAGCAAAGGTCTACAACCAGCAGCAACTGATTGACGCTTTGAAATGTACAGACGCCAGCACATCAAGCTACTACAATCTGTGAAATTTCTTTAATCGATTTTCAACTTTATCGCTAAAGCATTAAGGTTCAAGGTTCATTGGGAAAATTTGACAGTTTCGGGTAGGTTGACCTGCTGGCGTCTGTACCTGGGAATGTGAAGTGTTCTTTTAGATTTGAAGTTGACATTCCGTTGTTCGTGCTTTTTATCCTAAAGTGTATTTTTTTACAACAAGTCAAATAAATGTGATAATTGATAAAAAAAATAATTTAAGCTGTTACTAGCGTGGTGTTACGGGTGAGGGGCTTGTGGCTAAGTAATAACGTTAAGCTACGCTTGCTGCTATTGGTCAGTGGATGATTCGACCATCTTCACATACCCCCCGTGCCTCGGAAAGCACGTTAAGCCGTTGGTCCCGGCTGTCATTCGTGGGTCTTTGACAGTCGTTACGGGTCGTCAGTGGTCCGAAAGTCTGACAACCAGTCTCACCAAGAGGTATCGTATTACCCAGTAACTGGGTTGTGAAGGTCAGATAGGTAGTCGCTCCATGTAAAATACTAGTATTCAGCTGCATCCAGTTATACTGGAAGCCGACCCCAACATAGTTAGAAAAAGGCTATGCAGATGACTAGCGTGGTGTCGCGTCTTTTTGTCATGTTTGTATTGTACTGTTGTTGTAATAGGAAATATATGGCTCTTTACAATAAGCTTAAACACAATCAAATAATAGATGGATCTGAAATTAACAATTTAAACACCTATAACTCATATTAAAAGTACACTTTGTAAACAAGGATATTACAAATTTGAGGATTATAATCTCTATAAGTCTTCACATATGTAATGTGTATAAAACCTAGTAAAACATTTTAAAAGAGTAATGGTGGAGTTTCTTGCCCATTCTTCTCCATACGAAAAACTACCTTTTGCAAGGGGTGACTAGACTCAATTCTATTTTATTGTAATTTTTGACGTTCAAAAGTGTATTTTATTTATGTGCCTATTTGAAATAAATGATTTGACTTTGACTTCATTATTTCATTTAAATAATTATAAATACATTTTTAGTAGTCACTCATAGTATGAGCAAATGACATTCTTATTGATGGATCGTGTCCATCTCATGCGCTGCAAACTTCCGCCGGGATCTGGGACTTTATTCAGAGGCCGATGGACATCGAGGAGGAGGTGGAATCTTAGCCATCCAGCGGCCGGCGTCGTCCCCGTCGACGGCAGGTGGTGGCGTCGTGGGTGGGGAGAAATACTCGTCGCTCGAGCTCGACGCAACTACCGCAGCCGGTGTGGTCACAGCGCCCTCAATGTGGCGGAGTACCGGCGGCGGCGAGGCAGAGCTGAGCGAAGAGTCCAGAGGTAGTGGGCGTGCTCGACGTGCGGCGGATCTTGTCAACAAATTCTATCTTCATATACCTATTTCATGTTATTATTTTTATCAAAAACCTATCGACTCGGACTCTATTAAATATGCGCTGACGCAGAGCTGGCAGGAAATAAGGCATTAGATATAGAGGTATTTATCATACTGATTGCCTCATTTGTATAGTCGTCGTAAGCGCTACTGATTTGCCCCGGTTCCGGTTCAGCCCTGCTGGTTCCGGTTCAGCCCTGCTGGTTCCGGTTCTGCCCTGCTGGTTTCGGTTCAGCCCTGCTGATCCGGGTTAGCCCTGCTGATTCCGGTTTAGCCCTGTTGGTTCCGGTTCAGCCCTGCTGGTTCCGGATCAGCCCTGCTGGTTCCGGTTCTGCCCTGCTGGTTTCGGTTCAGCCCTGCTGATCCGGGTTAGCCCTGCTGATTCCGGTTTAGCCCTGTTGGTTCCGGTTCAGCCCTGCTGGTTCCGGATCAGCCCTGCTGGTTCCGGTTTCGATTCCCAGGTTGGGCAGTGTTATTGGGTTTTTCCATCAAGAATTTCTCAGTAGCAGCTCGGAGCCTGGATTTGTGCCCGGTTGAATGAAATGGAAAATATGCGCCACATCCACGCTAAATGGCCATCGCTCAGCATAATGCTGCGACCCTATGCGAAACAAAGCCCCAGCGCTGGTTTTCACCGACGGCATTGAAGTGATGACGTTAAATATAAATAGGAAATAAAAATAAAATTATTTATCTAAAATACTTAGTTATAAATGTTTATATTATAAAATAATATAATATTTAAAACAAAGTAATCTGTGTGCACGTGCACAGTAATGCAATCTAACTTCTAATCTCAACCAAATATTATCTACACGGACTACACACTCATTAAATAAAATGCTATCCATTACCTAAATACTAGTATCTTGTTATATTATAATGATATACTGACCAACTGCACCATATTAAGTTATTTATTTTAATGATCAGACCACCTAAATACACAGGTTGTATATTACAATAAAGGCTTAATTCCTTATTTCCTGGCAATTATGCGTTAAATTGTGTATGCAATTGGGTGACCGAGAAATAATGCACTATAAGTTCTGTAGATATTTCCAGAAGCGGTTCATTGATATATAAATTAATCACCCGGTGCCTACAATAGGCTTCATACACTTTGCAGAGTTTAGTCGCCTCAGTGTAGTCGTATACTCGTACATATTTAGGAAAACAGGGGATATTTCAAGCTTTTGATAAAACTACTCTGAATTAGTCGCTCGTCCTAAAAATATAACCAAATTCAGCAATGTGAAATAAGCCTAATAACTATTACTATTATTCCCCATTTGCTGGTTAATTATTAAAACTATCGTTACTAACTAAACGATAACACGTGAAGGAAAACTGTGTAGACGCCTCTGCTAAATAATATAAATTGATAATGAATTTAAAATATTTATACGTTGGCTTAATTTTCTTCTTGCAATACCAAATTAGTCAGTGTAAATCCAACAGTGTAAGTACCTATGTTTAACTTGTATATATAAATATAGGTAGGTATATATTTTGGTAAGTAGGACCCGTGTTCACTAAAATTTAATAAACCGAATTGTATTATTTAAACAGGTCCTTTTAAACTTGTGCACTATAATATGTCCCGCGTCAAAGGTTAGGCTCAATTGAGATTGGTCGCCATGACCGAAATATGTAGAGGAATATAGGGGCAACTAGCTTCAACTTTCTGACTAACTGACCGACTATTTAATTTTGACAATTCAAAAGTGCCTGTAAATGGTTTAATTGAAATAAATGATTTGAGTTTGAGTTTGAGTTTTGAGTTTATAACATCATCAAAATTCAAAGACAAAATAGACGCACTAATTTTACTACCTTGAAATATACCGGGAAAATAATCGAAAAGTTTTAAACGTGTAAATTATTAAGTGTACCTTAGTCGATGCTCTGAATAAACGTAACTTCATTATTTCTTTCAATTATTTTAATCATATCCGTCGTCGACCGCCGTATCAATGATACAGGCTCCGACGTGTATAAGCAAAAAGTCGTAAAATATTATCCAAGACCTCAATGATAGGAGTGATTAATGAATATGGTCACCCATCAACGGCTGCAGTTGCCTCTGTCGTCGACGCGTGTCGCTTGTGTATATGCACACTTAGGCGAATCACGAGTGCATTCTGGCGCAGCATCTGGTCGGTGCCCGTCTGTCACACGGAGGCTGGCTGGATGCAGGATGTTGAGCGAGTGTGTGGGACTATACCAGAAATGGAAGCAGTCCTAATTACGCCATCAGACGTTGCTAGAGCGGCCCGTCCGTTACCGAATTGGAAATCACCGGGAACGGACGGACTGCACAACTTTTGGTAGAAATGGCTAACTAGTTCACACACTTGCCTGGCATCTCAGTTCCAGTCATCCTTAGAGTCTGGGCCGCTACCGCAGTTTCTAACAACAGGCGTTACCCACCTGCTCCATAAGTCAGGTAGTCCCGCGGAACCCAAGAATTATAGACCGATTACGTGTTTGTTGACGGTTTATAAACTTCTTACATCCATTTTGAGACCGAAAATTAACACGCACATTGACAGTAACTCGATTATGTCTGCCTCTCAAAATGGATGTAGGAATGGGTCCCGTGGTACTAAGGAGCTATTCCTCATAGACATGGCCATTAGCCAACAGGTTCGCCGATCCCACAAGGATATGTCGACATGTTGGATAGATTATAAGAAGGCCTACGACTCGGTGCCACATACATGGCTCATGAGGGTGCTGGAGTTGTACAAGATAGATGCAACTCTACGCACTTTCCTTGAGTCGTGTATGGGACGATGGAAGACGGTCCTTCGCTATCCAGGGTGTCGACAGATCCAGGGGAATGATGAGCCTGTATGGATTAAGCGGGGAATATTTCAGGGCGACAGTTTGAGTCCCCTTTGGTTCTGCTTAGCCCTGAATCCTCTAAGCACATTGCTGGAGGATTCAGGTCTAGGCTACCGGTTGAAGAGAGGTGGTCAGGTCATATCTCACCTCCTCTACATGGATGATTTGAAACTTTTTGCCCCCAACAAATTGCATCTGGTGGAGCTACTGAAGGTAACTGAAACTTTCAGTAGTGCCATCAGGATGGAATTTGGTGTGGACAAATGTGCAGTTATGCATGTAAAGGGGGGGGAAGATTATGGAATCCGAGGGAATTCCACTTTCAGATTCCATACACCTTAGATCCCTCTCCTCATCCGAAAGCTATAAGTATTTGGGTATGTCGGAAGCGTTAGGCATCAACAATGCTGACATGAAGCAATCGTTGAAGGAGCGCTTCTTTTGTCGCCTGAAGAGGGTATTAATTAGTCTTCTTTCGGGCGGAAATAAGGTGCGCGCCTTCAATGGTTGGGTCATGCCGGTTTTGATGTACTCTTTCGGCATTCTCAATTGGACTCAGACTGAACTCGATGCCCTGGATAGTAGGGTCCGTACACTACTGACCACAAACCGGATGCATCACCCACGATCATCGGTTATGAGACTGTATATCCCGCGGAAGTGTGGGGGTCGAGGCTTTTTAAATGCGAAGACCCTCCACAACCGCGAGGTGTGCAGTCTCAGGGAATATTTTTTAAAAGCCGAAGTGGGTATGCACCGTGATGTGGTCGCAGTGGACAAAGGGCTCACCCCGCTCTCCATGGCGAATGAGAACTGGCACAAACCTGTAGTACTGACTACCGATGACCGGACCAAGAAGGTATGGCAAAGCAAGGAGCTTCACGGGCGCTTCTATCGGGCTCTTCATAAGCCCGATGTAGATTTCTTAGCGTCCGTTTCCTGGCTACGTTTTGGTGACCTCTTCGGGGAAACTGAAGGTTTCGTCTGTGCAATTATGGACGAAGTTATCTTGACGAATAACTACCGGAGACATATTATGAAGGATGGGACGGTTGACGTATGTCGGGCATGGCACCGTCCGGGTGAGTCCATCAGACATATTATCTCTGGTTGTTCTTGTTTGGCTAACAGCGAGTACTTGCACAGGCATAACCAAGTAGTCAGGATTATTCACCAGCAACTTGCTTTGAAATATAAACTTGTCAACTCTGAGGTACCATATTACAAGTATGTGCCCGACCCAGTTCTCGAAAATGACCATGTCACGTTGTACTGGGATCGGTCTATCATCACTGATAGGACTATTGTCGCCAACAAACCTGATATAGTGGTGATAGATCGATTAGTGCGCCGCGCAATGATTGTCGATGTTACCATTCCACATGACGGGAACCTCGTGAAAGCTGAGAAAGATAAAGAAATCAAATATCTTGACTTAGCACACGAGGTTGTTGACATGTGGAATGTGAGCTCGACTGTCATAGTGCCGATTGTCGTATCGGCTAATGGCCTAATGGCCGAAAGCCTCAATCAACATCTATCGATGCTCTCGTTAGGCGGTTGGATCAAGGGCCTGATTCAGAAGGCAGTACTCCTCGATACGGCTCGCATTGTGAGGAGGTTTCTGTCTCTGGAGCCCTAACCACCGGTAGCTTGGACCCTACTCTCGACACCGGTGGATTACTGTTTTTTTATATTTTTAAATGTTTTTTTATATACAAATATTTAAAAATGTATTAAAATAAGAAAGATAAATAAATAAACGACATAATAATAATATATTTATTTGCGTAAAACGTGGTATAAAATGGTCTTACAGTACAAAAATAGAGCAGACATGTTTTGCCAAAATTAAACATAGCATGCAAATATTTGTAATAACAATTTCCTTAACAAAATTATTATTATATTACAACGACACTATTTTCGTTCTAGGAATTGTTTTATAAAGTTGTTATCAATTAACCATTCATACAGTTTATTCTTAAAGGCATATCTCGAGTTTAACATTTTCAGATTACTAGGTAATTTGTTATAATCGTACACACATAGTTAAGCAGCTTTTATTGTACTTTGCAAGCCTGGGAGCACTGTTAAGTACGAGTCTGTGAGGATCTCGTCGGCTTCGAGGATTTACATCGTTTGCTATTTGAAATAACTCCTTATGTTTCCATACAAACATGCATATTTTATTAATACTCGTATATAGACAAGGTAGCGGTAACAAGCCAAGTTTCTTAATTTCTTAATAAGATTCCTCAGGATGAAGTCCGTATAGAGCCCTAATGCATTTTTTTTTTTTGAGCTACAAATGTTCTATTCCGGTCGGTACTGTTACCCCATATTATAAGTCCATAACGTAATATGGATTCCACATACGCATGGTAAGCTAATATAACTGTTTTTAGATTAGTACTTTTTTTACTTGTCTAAGAGCATACACAAATTTATTTATCTTACTTGAAACATTCTCTACATGCACTTTCCAGTGTAGGTCTTCATCAATAGTAACTCCTAGGAACTTGGTCTATGTTACTGGTTTAATTTTAGGTATATTTAATTTGAAGTTAAATTTATGATTATTTCATTTAATAAATTGTATGTAAAGGGATTTGTCAGGGTTTATTTTCAAGTTATGTACAGACGCCAGCACATCAAGCTACTACAATCTGTCAAATTTCTTTAATAGATTTTCAACTTTATCCCTAGAGTAAGTAAGGTTCAAGGTCGATTGGGAAAATTTGACAGTTTCGGGTAGGTTGACCTGCTGGCGTCTGTACATAAAGCCAGTCAATTAAAATGTCAATTGTAATGTTAATGTCAGTTTCGTGGTCGTAAATTGTATTATTTTTTTTATTGGATGTCACAATAATAGAGATGTCATCAGCGAACAAATATATTATTATTATATACTTAATGTTATATTTTATATTCAATATTTTTTTTCTTCTATTTAGGTTTTATGATAAATATAAAACGTTTAAAAAATAACTAAAAGGATCAGCAGTTATACTTTAATTGAAAAAAAAAAAACGATAAAATAATTAAATCACACAGTCCGGTTTCATCAAATATCTGTGATATAATATTAAGTCCACTTTTACGCAGCGGGATAATATCTGCTTTCATCTCAATATTTAAATTTCCTTGCATTTCAAAATGAACTACAACACCGCTAATAGATTAAACACACGTCACTAATCTATCATAACAACCAACCAAAAACAAATAACATTCTATTTAGTCGCGGTGAATGAGTCGTAAGTTAACTGCATCTGTCTACCTTATAATTTATTTATTTAGATTTCTGTGGGTATAATCATAAAGTTTAACGAATTATGATGTGAACAAGGCGAACATGATACGGAACTATTAATATTCAATAGCGTGATTATTCGAGTAGGATAAAAACATTTTAAAACATTATCACCGCGCGTGAGATTCGAACCCACGGCTCGCTACGCATGAACGTGCTTACCGACGTTTGATAACCACTAGGCTATCATGCCATTTAACCTAATGGTTGAATTTATGAACTACAATCAGTTGCAAACGAATGTGAGAGTGTGTGTCTATAGTATAGAAATTACTCATGAGAAGAAGGTCGTAAGTTAAACAGAAGTGTCAATCTATTGTTTCGTGAAACTGTCACCCTACTTTTGACCCTTACTGTACATACAAACCATCCACATAAAATTTAGTATTGAGATAATTTATTGTTTTCAATAAATTATCTCAATACTAAATCAAACAACAAGTATTTACTTGCTCAATCGTACCTACTGGTATGGTGCTTAGCGAATATTTATGTAAATTTTTCCATTCTTCTTATTGTTTGCTTAAATTTTTTCATATAGATAACCTTCATCAATACTGAGCGTCCAGCGATCTTCTGGTATGACACGAAATACTTAAAAAATGTTACCATGATCAGTAAACGGGTCAACCGACAGGATCCCAGACATTATCTGGAGCTGTACCTACATACACTTTTCATTGCTGACAATAAAGTGAAGGTAAGTTGAAACTAATGTAGGAAAAGTTCATTTTGCAATTATTCGTAAAATACAGGTATAGTCACATAGAAAAGAGTCATAGAAATCATAGAAAAGAGTTTAGAGTTTTAGTTGAGTTTGTTCTAATAGTAAGTGGCTTCGACGCCTGTGATAAGCGTCGAAGCGATCAGGTGGACCATCTGATCGTTAGCCATCAGTCAATTTACATAAAAATAGTACTAACAGAATAAAATGGTGATTAAAGTTGTCAAAAAATAAAAGGCCCGTTTTGACATTGACAGTTCTAGTAGTTAATAAAGATCAAGTTTGTATGAAACTGACAGGTGTCAAGATCGCATTCTCAAATGTCAAAACGGGCCTTTTATTTTAATCTGACAGAGTAATGATAATAATGTTACTAAGGAGCGGTGATGTTACTGGTGACGTCACAGAGAGTGGTGATAATGTTATTTAGATTATGTATTTATTTATTTGTTTGCTACATGTAAAACATGTGTGTGCATGTTTCATGTGTGTGTGTGTTATTTATGTTACAGCTGGATTTCTACTTCTACCAGTTTCTTACAAACAGATATAAACCCAGTTTCGTTGAGATGCATTTTAAATTTTGCGACATGATGCAGTTTGACACACTTTTCGGTCCAGCAATGCTAAAGGCGATAGGGGACCGGAAATGCCCATATCCTGCGGTAAGTACGAAAAATACACGGGATTTAAAAACTCCATTACCAAGACGAGAGTCGCAAATTCTTTTCGTATAAATTTTATTTTTAGTGTTCTGCACAAAAATGGTAAAAATGAACCCTTATAAGATAGCGCGACTTCGTCTGTCTGACTAATCACAATAGCTAGTTGGATCCTAGCTGGACCTGCAGTGCGAGTTGGATTTGCGCACCAAGGTTTCCGTAATCTTGGTGCGCATATCCGACTCGCATTTTACCATCAACTTTTCAAAATATCTTTCGAAAGTGCCTGTTGATGTTCTCATTGAATTCAATGATTTGACTTTCACTTTATTATTTTTGCAGGGTGTGTATGATATGAAAAACATGACAATCGCATATGTACCGAAAGGCTTCCCGTTTACCAAAGGTCGTATCTACTGCAACGTGTCATATAATGAAGGCGATGTTACTACCCATATACTTCGAGGCAGCATTGATATGGAAGTAAAAGTGGCCAAAATTAATAAAAACTAGAAACAACATAATATCTGTTACACAATATGCTGTATGAACATTATTTGTAGTAAAACCATGTCATCATCATCAGCCTATAATGTTCCCACTGGGACACAGCCTCCTCTCAGTGAGAGGGAGTGGGCCGTAATCCACGTCACATATACCTTTGAATTTTTGGTTCTAGGACATGCTGCTTTCTTCAAGATGTTTTCCTTCACCATTTTGCCAAAACCATGTATAAAATATTAATTGTGATAAAATCATGAAAAACATGATTTTCAAAAGGCCGTCTCTTTGGAAATGGTGAAACATTTATTTTATTCGTGAATCGCCTTCACATATAATTCATAATTAATGTATAAAATATTTTACATCAGTGTGTTCTTGCCCATTCTTCTTCATATGACACTACCTTTTCAAAGGGTGTGTAACGTTTGATGTAATAACAAAAGTTCTAATGATCATAAAACTTGTAGCGGTATCTACAACGCTACATGCGAACAACGCGTTATACTGACGTCACGCAAATCCTGCTCTCGCAAGCAGAGTTTACCGCGCAATTAGCATAGATACAATTTCCCAACATCAATCGTTGGGCAATTGCCCGCCAGACACAACACCCGTCTGGTCGGAGGATCCTCCCTTTTCTATGGAGGATGAGTGAACTTTACACCCTGTTCCTCATACCTCTAAAAACTTAATTTCATTTAATTTATATTTTTTAAATTATAACGATCAAATGATTGAATGAATTATTGATATAATTTCATTTTACTTAATTTCATATTGTACAATGAACAGTTTATATAATGCACATATGAAATTATATTCAATTAATATAATATTCAGTTGCTAAAATATTCAAAATCTATAAGTAACGTTTAATGATATGGCCAAGGTTAGTGTAAACCGCCCGATATAACAAAGCATGGGTGCCTATCCTTTGTTACGGTAGGGGCGAAGGGGTTGCACTTCCCACAGCGCCGGATACGATACAGAAGCAACTTTAATGTGTGGTTAGAAAAATTCGTAATTTAACTGATATAGAGACAGCCCGTTTAGTGTACTTTAGCTATTTTCATAGTGTAATGTCGTACGGTATTCTATTGTGGGGAAATGCCGCTGATATTCAGACTATCTTTGTTTTACAGAAGCGAGCTGTTCGATCAATTTATAAATTGAGTCCGAGACACTCGCTCAGAGAAAAATTTAAAGAAATTAATGTTATGACTGTGCCTTCTTAGTATATTTATGAAAATCTTTTATATGCCCATAAAAATATAAAATTGTTTAAAAAGTACAGTGATATACATGATATAAATACTAGAAACAAACACAAATTTGTTGTACCTACAACAAGGCTCAAGAAAATAGGTGGCTCGTTCAGATGCCAATGTATACGCTTCTACAACAAAGTTCCAAGCCCCGTTCAAGATCTAAGCCTTAATAAATTCAAATCATTCATTAAACGTAAGTTGTGCCAGAAAGCCTTTTATACCGTTAAGGCTTATATCGAGGACAAAAAGGCTTGGGATTAAGCTGCTTCCAATTTTTACATATTGAATGTTTTTATTTTGTTTTGTTGTTGTTTTTTTTTTATATACATTTTGACATTAATGAATTTGATATATACTATGACATTTGATTACTTTGTAAAGTATTCTATTATTTTAATTTTTGTGAATGTGAAGACTATGTGGGTCATTTTATTTTTTATTGTTCTCTCTGTTCTGTTAGTTTTTGTCATGGTCTGGCAGTTTGAGTAATTAATGTGGCCTACCCAAATGTCCTTTCTTTGGTATTGTTCGTCGAACCGTTGAGCTCCTTAAGTTTTGAGTTGAGCCGCACGATTTCTGACATATGCGTGCACTGACTGGACAGGTCCTCTCAATCTGTGTGGTTCTTTCCTCAAAAGACCATCTCAGACATCGACCTACATGGTCTTCATATGATCTGACCAAGATTATGTCTGGACTTTAAAAGAGACTGTGACGTCTGAGTTTGTTTCGGCCTTTCTTCTCAGACTAGTCAGATAGGAAACGCCGACCTCATCTAGTTTTAAAATATGATTGACGTGTAAAAGTGTTTGTACAAAACTACTTACAAAATAAAATCATTTATCATTTATTTATCATTTATAATGTTTTGAGGCTAGTTTACAATATAATTTGTTTTTCTCAAGAACGATGCGTTACCTTAGAATATTAGTTAATATGAAAGTTAGGTCAAATGAACATTATATAAAAAGAGCATTATACAATTTGAAAATTATATGAAGTGAACGTTATACTAAATGAAATTAGAGAAAATGAAAATTATATTCAAATATAACATTAGATCATATGAAATTAGGTTAAATGTTTTTGTAGCATATGAAAATTATATCATATGAAAGTTATGTCAAATGAAATTAGACTATCTGTTATTATACCACACATTACACACCCCTTTTCAAATTCTTCCTTTGCAAATCAATTCTATGGTTTTGTAAATCTTATGTGATTTCGTTACATTTAACATAAGCATAATCAGCCAATAACGCCCCTTCTGCTGGACACAGGCCCATTCCCATTCCTCTCTGCGAGAGGGAATGGGCGTAATCCGTCACGCGGGCCCTGTGCGGGTTGGTAGGTGGTTTGTCTTCGAATTTTGTCTAGGACGATAATTTCCTGACGATGTTTACCTTCACCGTTTGTCAGAGCAATGCTGATCAAATAAGTTACACGACTTACAGCGCCTGCCTGGGCGAGCCCACAATTTACACCACCGGTTCACTACTGAACGTTTACATTTATGTTTACATAAATCGACAAAATGTACGGAATAGCAGATTTTGGCTCGAAAGTTAAAGTTGTTGTACTGGAAGACTCTCACATTTAAGTGTTAGTTACCGTGGCGCGCCATGAGCAGCTAACAGTCCGGACTTAACTCCAATTAAAGCGAGTGAGCAAAGGTCTACAACCAGCAGCAACTGATTGACGCTTTGAAATGTACCTGGGAATGTGAAGTGTTCTTTTAGATTTGAAGTTGACATTCCGTTGTTCGTGCTTTTTATCCTAAAGTGTATTTTTTTACAACAAGTCAAATAAATGTGATAATTGATAAAAAAAATAATTTAAGCTGTTACTAGCGTGGTGTTACGGGTGAGGGGCTTGTGGCTAAGTAATAACGTTAAGCTACGCTTGCTGCTATTGGTCAGTGGATGATTCGACCATCTTCACATACCCCCCGTGCCTCGGAAAGCACGTTAAGCCGTTGGTCCCGGCTGTCGTTCGTGGGTCTTTGACAGTCGTTACGGGTCGTCAGTGGTCCAAAAGTCTAATAACCAGTCTCACCAAGAGGTATCGTATTACCCAGTAACTGGGTTGTGAAGGTCAGATAGGTAGTCGCTCCATGTAAAATACTAGTATTCAGCTGCATCCAGTTATACTGGAAGCCGACCCCAACATAGTTAGAAAAAGGCTATGCAGATGACTAGCGTGGTGTCGCGTCTTTTTGTCATGTTTGTATTGTACTGTTGTTGTAATAGGAAATATATGGCTCTTTACAATAAGCTTAAACACAATCAAATAATAGATGGATCTGAAATTAACAATTTAAACACCTATAACTTATATTAAAAGTACACTTTGTAAACAAGGATATTACAAATTTGAGGATTATAATCTCTATAAGTCTTCACATATGTAATGTGTATAAAACCTAGTAAAACATTTTAAAAGAGTAATGGTGGAGTTTCTTGCCCATTCTTCTCCATACGAAAAACTACCTTTTGCAAGGGGTGACTAGACTCAATTCTATTTTATTGTAATTTTTGACGTTCAAAAGTGTATTTTATTTATGTGCCTATTTGAAATAAATGATTTGACTTTGACTCTATTATTTCATTTAAATAATTATAAATACATTTTTAGTAGTCACTCATAGTATGAGCAAATGACATTCTTATTGATGGATCGTGTCCATCTCATGCGCTGCAAACTTCCGCCGGGATCTGGGACTTTATTCAGACGCCGATGGACATCGAGGAGGAGGTGGAATCTTAGCCATCCAGCGGCCGGCGTCGTCCCCGTCGACGGCAGGTGGTGGCGTCGTGGGCGGGGAGAAATACTCGTCGCTCAAGCTCGACGCAAGTACCGCAGCCGGTGTGGTCACAGCGCCCTCAATGTGGCGGAGTAACGGCGGCGGCGAGGCAGAGCTGAGCGAAGAGTCCAGAGGTAGTGGGCGTACTCGACGTGCGGCGGATCTTGTCAACAAATTCTATCTTCATATACCTATTTCATGTTATTATTTTTATCAAAAACCTATCGACTCGGACTCTATCAAATATGCGCTTACGCAGAGCTGGCAGGAAATAAGGTATTAGTTAAAGAGGTATTTATCATACTGATTGCCTCATTTGTATAGTCGTCGTAAGCGCTACTGATTTGCCCCGGTTCCGGTTAAGCCCTGCTGGTTCCGGTTCAGCCCTGCTGGTTCCGGTTCAGCCCTGCTGATCCGGGTTAGCCCTGCTGATTCCGGTTCAGCCCTGTTGGTTCCGGTTCAGCCCTGCTGGTTCCGGATCAGCCCTGCTGGTTCCGGTTTCGATTCCCAGGTTGGGCAAAGTGTTATTGGGTTTTCCATCAGGAATTTCTCAGTAGCAGCTTGGAGCCTGGATTTGTGCCCGGTTAAATGAAATGGAAAATATGCGCCACATCCACGCTAAATGGCCATCGCTCAGCATAATGCTGCGACCCTATGCGAAACAAAGCCCCAGCGCTGGTTTTCACCGACGGCATTGAAGTGATGACGTTAAATATAAATAGGAAATAAAAAATAAAATTATTTATCTAAAATACTTAGTTATAAATGTTTATATTATAAAATAATATAATATTTAAAACAAAGTAATCTGTGTGCACGTGCACAGTAATGCAATCTAACTTCTAATCTCAACCAAATATTATCTACACGGACTACACACTCATTAAATAAAATGCTATCCATTACCTAAATACTAGTATCTTGTTATATTCTAATGATATACTGACCAACTGCACCATATTAAGTTATTTATTTTAATGATCAGACCACCTAAATACACAGGTTGTATATTACAATAAAGGCTTAATTCCTTATTTCCTGGCAATTATGCGTTAAATTGTGTATGCAATTGGGTGACCGAGAAATAAAGCACTATAAGTTCTGTAGATATTTCCAGAAGCGGTTCATTGATATATAAATTAATCACCCGGTGCCTACAATAGGCTTCATACACTTTGCAGAGTTTAGTCGCCTCAGTGTAGTCGTATACTCGTACATATTTAGGAAAACGGGGGATATTTCAAGCTTTTGATAAAACTACTCTGAATTAGTCGCTCGTCCTAAAAATATAACCAAATTCAGCAATGTGAAATAAGCCTAATAACTATTACTATTATTCCCCATTTGCTGGTTAATTATTAAAACCATCGTTACTAACTAAACGATAACACGTGAAGGAAAGCTGTGTAGACGCCTCTGCTAAATAATATAAATTGATAATGAATTTAAAATATTTACACGTTGGCTTAATTTTCTATTTGCAATACCAAATTAGTCAGTGTAAATCCAACAGTGTAAGTACCTATGTTTAACTTGTATATATAAATATAGGTAGGTATATATTTTGGTAAGTAGGACCCGTGTTCACTAAAATTTAATAAACCGAATTGTATTATTTAAACAGGTCCTTTTAAACTTGTGCACTATAATATGTCCCGCGTCAAAGATTAGGCTCAATTGACATTGGTCGCCATGACCGAAATATGGTCTAGAGGACAAGAATTTTACTACCTTGAAATACACCGGGAAAATAATCGAAAAGTTTTAAACGTGTAAATTATTAAGTGTACCTTAGTCGATGCTCTGAATAAACGTAACTTCATTATTTCTTTCAATTATTTTAATCATATCCGTCGTCGACCGCCGTATCAATGATACAGGCTCCGACGTGTATAAGCAAAAAGTCGTAAAATATTATCCAAGACCTCAATGATAGGAGTGATTAATGAATATGGTCACCCATCAACGGCTGCAGTTGCCTCTGTCGTCGACGCGTGTCGCTCGTGTATATGCACACTTAGGCGAACGTAGCATAAATATTCATATTCATATAATTATAGCGTTTTTATTTTCTTGGAAAGACATTTGTTGTTGGAAATTACATTATTCATTAAATTATAATCAATTTTAACCAATATGCAGTCGCGGTTATTAATGGAGTATCACCTTATGGACTATATTGCTGTGAACGCGCGGTAAAGGCCATACCTATGTCTGTGTGCATAAAGTGATGTACTCGTATCAACACAGAACGTTCACCTCATAATTCGCACACTGGCTGGCGTCGAACGAAACAAAAAACATTCCGTCGCTTTTGCACACAGGCTACGTAATTACGTATGATCCTGGTTGGTTCATACCAATGCTAAAATTGAAATCGTTTCATCAAGTACCGATAGCTGGTAGTCTTACGTGTTGGATTAATGAACGCGTAGGTCTGGGTTCCAATCTCGAGTTGGCATTTTTATTTTTCTTTTCCAACAATAATCTTTATCGGTTATTTTGTTATTCTTTTTAGGGTTCCGTAGCCAAATGGCAACGGAACCCTTATGGATTCGCCATGTCTGTCTGTCTGTCTGTCTGTCTGTCCGTCCGTATGTCACAGCCGCTTTTTTCCGAAACTATAAGAGCTATACTGTTGAAACTTGGTAAGTAGATGTATTCTGTGAACCGCATTAAGATTTTCACACAAAAATAGAAAAAAAACAATAAATTTTGGGGGTCCCCATACTTAGAACTGAAACTCAAAATTTTTTTTTTCATCAAACCCATACGTGTGGGGTATCTATGGATAGGTCTTCAAAAATGATATTGAGGTTTCTAATATCATTTTTTTTCTAAACTGAATAGTTTGCGCGAGAGACACTTCCAAAGTGGTAAAATGTGTGTCCCCCCCCTGTAACTTCTAAAATAAGAGAATGATAAAACAAAAAAAAATATATGATGTACATTACCATATAAACTTCCACCGAAAATTGGTTTGAACGAGATCTAGTGAGTAGTTTTTTTTTAATACGTCATAAATCGTAACGTAACGGAACCCTTAATGGGCGAGTCCGACTCGCACTTGGCCGGTTTTTATAGATTAGTAAACAAGAATAATAATGTAATAATTATTTTATTTTCATTATTACATTGCTATTGTTATACGGGGTTAAAATAAAAATGTTTTTTTTTTCTATGTGATTTCAAAATATTAATTCGTTATAATTTTATAAACTAACAAAATAAATAAATAAACTTTTAGTCAAAACAGTATATTTTCCCATAAAGAACAATTTATTAAAGACTTAAAATATTTTGTCTTAGTAATATAATAATATTGTGCTTCAAATACTAATGTGTGTGGGTAATCTAAGAAATCACAACTAGCAAATCTACCCACGTAAATAAAAAAGTGTGAACTCCTTGTCACAATACAATTAAATTACTCAGTATACTGCCAGGGCGTTCGTTTTAACTTTAGTTGCCTATCTCAATCGTCAAAGTTAACTATTAAAAAAAAATATTTTGAAAATAGAAATGTTACATATCATATTATTATTATATACCTACTTATATAATATTATATATGCAATATTTTTTTTTTCTTCTATTTAGGTTTTATGATAAATATAAAACGTTTAAAAAATAAGTAAAAGGATCAGCAGTTATACTTTAATTAGAAAAAAAATCGATAAAATAATTAAATCACACAGTCCGGTTTCATCAAATATCTGTGATATAATATTAAGTCCACTTTTACGCAGCGCGATAATATCTACTTTCATCTCAATATTTAAATTTCCTTGCATTTCAAAATGAACTCAACACCGCTAATAGATTAAACACACGTCACTAATCTATCATAATAACCAACCAAAAACAAATAACATTCTATTTAGTCGCGGTGAATGAGTCGTAAGTTAACTACATCTGTCCACCTTATAATTTATTTATTTAGATTTCTGTGGGTATAATCATAAAGTTTAACGAATTATGTGAACAAGGCGAACATGATACGGAACTATATTCAATAGCGTGATTATTCGAGTAGGATAAAAACATTTTAAAACATTATCGCCGCGCGTGAGACTCGAACCCAAGGCTCGCTACGCATGAACGTGCTTACCGACGTTTGATAACCACTAGGCTATCATGCCATTTAACCTAATGGTTGAATTTATGAACTACAATCAGTTGCAAACGAATGTGAGAGTGTGTGTCTATAGTATAGAAATTACTCATTAGAAGAAGGTCGTAAGTTAAACAGAAATGTCAATCTATTGCTTCGTGAAACTTACACCCTACTTTTGACCCTTACTGTACATACAAACCATCCACATAAAATTTAGTATTGAGATAATTTATTGTTTTCAATAAATTAACTCAATATTAAATCAAACAACAAGTATTTACTTGCTCAATCGTACCTACTGGTATGGTGCTTAGCGAATATTTATGTAAATTTTTCCATTTTCTTATTGTTTGTTTAAATTTTTTCATATAGATAACCTTCATCAATACTGAGCGTCCAGCGATCTTCTGGTATGACACGAAATACTTAAAAAATATTACCATGATCAGTAAACGGGTCAACCGACAGGATCCCAGACATTATCTGGAGCTGTACCTACATACACTTTTCATTGCTGACAATAAAGTGAAGGTAAGTTGAAACTAATGTAGGAAAAGTTCATTTTGCAATTATTCGTAAAATACAGGAATAGTCATATAGAAAAGGGTCATAGTTAAATCATAGAAAAGAGTTTAGAGTTTTAGTTGAGTTTGTTCTAATAGTAAGTGGCTTCGACGCCTGTGATAAGCGTCAAAGCGATCAGGTGGACCATCTGATCGTTAGCCATCAGTCTAATTACATAAAAATAGTAAAGTACAATAGTGACAGTTCTAGTAGTTAATAAAGATCAAGTTTGTATGAAACTGACAGGTGTCAAGATCGCATTCTCAAATGTCAAAACGGGCCTTTTATTTTAATCTGACAGAGTAATGATAGTAATATTACTAAGGAGCGGTGATGTTACTGGTGACGTCACAGAGAGTGGTGATAATGTTATTTAGATTATTTATTTATTTATTTGTTTGCTACATGTAAAACATGTGTGTGCATGTTTCATGTGTGTGTGTATGTTATTTATGTTACAGCTGGATTTCTACTTCTACCAGTTTCTTACAAACAGATATAAACCCAGTTTCGTTGAGATGCATTTTAAATTTTGCGACATGATGCATTTTGACACAATTTTCGGTCCAGCAATGCTAAAGGCGGTCGGGGGCCGGAAATGCCCATATCCTGCGGTAAGTACGAAAAATACACGGGATTTAAAAACTCCATTACCAAGACGAGAGTCGCAAATTCTTTTCGTATAAATTTTATTTTTAGTGTTCTGCACAAAAATGGTAAAAATGAACCCTTATAAGATAGTGCGACTTCGTCTGTCTGACTAATCACAATAGCTAGTTGGATCCTAGCTGGACCTGCAGTGCAAGTTGGATTTGCGCACCAAGGTTTCCGTAATCTTGGTGCGCATATCCGACTCGCATTTTACCATCAACTTTTCAAAATATCTTTCGAAAGTGCCTGCTGATGTTCTCATTGAATTCAATGATTTGACTTTCACTTTATTATTTTTGCAGGGTGTGTATGATATGAAAAACATGACGATCGCATATGTACCGAAAGGCTTCCCGTTTACCAAAGGTCGTATCTACTGCAACGTGTCATATAATGAAGGCGATGTTACTACCCATATACTTCGAGGCAGCATTGATGTGGAAGTACAAGTGGCCAAAATTAATAAAAACTAGAACCAATATAATATCTGTTACACAATATGCTGTATGAACATTATTTGTAGTAAAACCATGTCATCATAATCAGCCTATAATGTTTCCACTGCTGGGACACAGCCTCCTCTCAGTGAGAGGGAGTGGGCCGTAATCCACGTCACATACCTTTGAATTTTTGGTTCTAGGACATGCTGCTTTCTTCAAGATGTTTTCTTTCACCATTTTGCCAAAACCGTGTATAAACTATTAATTGTGATAAAATCATGAAAAACATGATTTTCAAAAGGCCGTCTCTTTGGAAATGGTGAAACATTTATTTTATTCGTGAATCGCCTTCACATATAATTCATAATTAATGTATAAGCACAAAATATTTTACAACAATGTGTTCACGGTGGTGTTTCTTGCCCATTCTTCTTCATATGACACTACCTTTTCAAAGGGTGTGTAACGTTTGATGTAATAACAAAAGTTCTAATGATCATAAAACTTGTAGCGGTATCTACAACGCCACATGCGGACAACGCGTCACACTGACGTCACGCAAATCCTGCTCTCGCAAGCAGAGTTTACCGCGCAATTAGCATAGATACAATTTCCCAACATCAATCGTTGGGCAATTGCCCGCCAGACGCAACACCCGTCTAGTCGGAGGATCCTCCCTTTTCTATGGAGGATGAGTGAACTTTACACCCTGTTCCTCATACCTCTAAACTGGTGACCTCGAGTATGAACGCCAGCGCAGCCTTCGTGCAAACACTTCAGCGTAACGTCATCATCATCACTCCCGCAAGCTTCAGCGGCGAGTCACCCAGACAGCCAGCATCCACGGCTTCAACGGGTATCTTGACCACCAGCATGCAGCATCCGCGCATACCTGGTCATCACCCTCAGCCTCATCAGCAACGTTGGCACAGCACACTGCACCTTCGGCCGGTCAACAAGCAGAGCACCCTCTCCTGGTCGACGCAGCAGCCAGCCTCAAACCGGCGCTGTACGACATCCGACGCACTGGAGTATAACGCAGCGCCACCCTGACTCACTGGGGACATCTCCGCAGACAGTTCCGACTCACCGTGAACTATGCGACAACCGGTTCCGACTCACTGGAACCTCAGCTGGCCTGGCAAGCGTCGCAAGATATTCAGCCCACTGTCGACTTCCGGTCTCCGGAGGGGAGTAATGTAGCGGTATCTACAACGCCACATGCGAACAACGCGTTATACTGACGTCACGCAAATCCTGCTCTCGCAAGCAGAGTTTACCGCGCAATTAGCATAGATACAATTTTCCAACATCAATCGTTGGGCAATTGCCCGCCAGACACAACACCCGTCTGGTCGGAGGATCCTCCCTTTTCTATGGAGGATGAGTGAACTTTACACCCTGTTCCTCATACCTCTAAAAACTTAATTTCATATAGTATATATTTTTTTAATTATAACGATCAAATGATTGAATGTATTATTGATATAATTTCATTTTACTTAATTACAATGAACAGTTTACATAATGCACATTTGAAATCATATTCAACTAGCTTCTGCCCGCGACTTCGTACGCGGATCCTGTTGCTTATGCCAGCGACAACGAGGTCATCAAAATCAAAGATCTGAAACGTCTGATGTCGAATTCTAAGACCCCGGGGACGGGAAAACAGCGTGATGCGCGAGACGATTCGAGACGTTCCAGATCTTTCATTTTTGTAAAAAGTTGGCATGAATCCAGATTTAGTGACTTGATGAGCTCCAAATAAAGAAGTATGGAAGAAAAAGACATGTTGCGCCGACCCCAAATAAATTGGGATAAGGGCAGGAGAATGATGATGAGCTCCAAATGAAGTCATCTGAAAAGCACTGTTGTAGGCTCGAATATTGCTTAAGAAATGGTTGGACTTGGGATGCTCGCCATTAAAAAGAGCTCGTAAGACCTCCGGTAGCTCTTGCATAGAGTTTAGTCGTAACTTTCCAGACGCACAACACATTCCCTTGGTCTCTCCCTTCCACTTACGCGCGTGACAGTGTGCACACACCTCAGACATGGTGCCAATGTCTCCGTGTTCGATGTAATTAATAAATGGGTTTTAGGAAAACGCGCTCCTTTCTTTATTGTTCCACGGTTGCTCTTCAGGATCATAAACCATAGACTCAGTATCAGATGAGGATGAATTGCGAAGATTGCGACGTATACGTTATAGATCAATTTGGGCCACACGCTGGTGACACCTCAACACGCATGTCGTGATTTCTTTGCCGAGCAAGTGCGTTGCGTTTCTCGCGCTACTCGTCTGTCTCCAAAGACCGAGCTAGAGCATGCTGTGAGCGGTCTGCACTAAGGCGCGTCTCATGCTCTTCAGGATTCTCAAGTGATCGAGATGTGGCAGTGCGAATACGCTGGGAGCTTAAACGCGAGTCACTCTGCGTGTAAGTCTCCGAAGCGCGAGATACTGCGTGGCGCTCGCGATCGCTTGCTTGGCGTGAATCGCGCTCCTGACTGTTCTCGAGCGACCGAGCAGTCTCAGTGCAGAAAAGCTGAAAACTTAATCTCTGCTCTCTCTCTGTATCCGTTTCGGAAGCGCGAGATAAAGAATGACGCTCTCGGTCACGCGCAAGTCGTATCTCACGCTCCTGACTGCTCTCAAGTGATCGAGCAGTCTCAAAGCGGATATTCTGAAGACTCAACCTCTGATCCCTCTGTGTAACCATTTCGGATGCGTGAGACAAAGAATGACGATCCCGGTCGATAGCTAAACGCATTTCTCGTTGTTCTACACTTTCCTGAGATCGAGAAGCAGTAGTACGGACTCGTTTAAATTCTAGTCGTAATTGGCGCTGCGTGCTAGTTTCTGCGGACAAACTTAGTGCATTACGCTCACGGTTAGCATCTAGCCGTTGTCACGCTCTGCGTCGGTTTCGAGAGATCGAACTAACCTGCGCATCTTAGAAACCCTTGAGTTTAGAGACAGATTTGATATTTTTCTAAAAGGCATAGCTAAAATTCCTTCTTAATCCGATACTAACGATATTCAAATCAATGACAAATAATCGAATAAATACGTAAGAATTGCTAGTTAGTAGAAAAATAATAATTATTCGCAGGAAAATTGAACACATCAACCAACACAGGCAACAAAGGTAACCCCCGTTTCTATAAGATGAGAGCGGCACATTGGCACCTATAACATCACTTTTTGGGAACGAAACCATAGCGCGATCTAACTCGACGCCAACGCCATACAGTTAGAAAACGGAAACTACCATAATATCATTTACCCAAATTAATTAAATTATGAATAAAACTAAATTGTGGTTAATTTAACAGACAAATACATTATTTTTGCATTAAAAAAAATATGGTAACAGCAGGAATTTAGCTAGCACGCAGCGCCAATTACGACTAGAATTTAAACGAGTCCGCACTACTGCTTCTCGATCTCAGGAAAGTGTAGAACAACGAGAAATGCGTTTAGCTATCGACCGGGATCGTCATTCTTTGTCTCACGCATCCGAAACGGTTACACAGAGCCCAGAGGGATCAGAGGTTGAGTCTTCAGAATATCCGCTTTGAGACTGCTCGATCACTTGAGAGTAGTCAGGAGCGTGAGATACGACTTGCGCGTGACCGAGAGCGTCATTCTTTATCTCGCGCTTCCGAAACGGATACAGAGAGAGAGCAGAGATTAAGTTTTCAGCTTTTCTGCACTGAGACTGCTCGGTCGCTCGAGAACAGTCAGGAGCGCGATTCACGCCAAGCAAGCGATCGCGAGCGCCACGCAGTATCTCGCGCTTCGGAGACTTACACGCAGAGTGGCTCGCGTTTAAGCTTCCAGCGTATTCGCACTGCCACATCTCGATCACTTGAGAATCCTGAAGAGCATGAGACGCGCCTTAGTGCAGACCGCTCACAGCATGCTCTAGCTCGGTCTTTGGAGACAGACGAGTAGCGCGAGCAACGCAACGCACTTGCTCGGCAAAGAAATCACGACATGCGTGTTGAGGTGTCACCAGCGTGTGGCCCAAATTGATCTAGACCGTATACGTCGCAATCTTCGCAATTCATCCTCATCTGATACTGAGTCTATGGTTTATGATCCTGAAGAGCAACCGTGGAACAATAAAGAAAGGAGTGCGTTTTCCTAAAACCCATTTATTAATTACATCGAACACGGAGACATTGGCACCATGTCTGAGGTGTGTGCACACTGTCACGCGCGTAAGTGTAAGGGAGAGACCAAGGGAATGTGTTGTGCGTCTGGAAAGTTACGACTAAACTCTATGCAAGAGCTACCGGAGGTCTTACGAGCTCTTTTGAATGGCGAGCATCCCAAGTCCAGCCATTTCTTAAGCAATATTCGAGCCTACAACAGTGCTTTTCAGATGACTTCATTTGGAGCTCATCAAGTCACTAAATCTGGATTCATGCCCACTTTTTACAAAAATGACAGATCTGGAACGTCTCGAATCGTCTCGCGCATCACGCTGTTTTCCCGTCCCCGGGGTCTTAGAATTCGACATCAGACGTTTCAGATCTTTGATTTTGACGACCTCGTTGTCGCTGGCATAAGCAACAGGATCCGCGTACGAAGTCGCGGGCAGAAGCTAGTATGACATATCTTTTGAATGCTCAACCATTACTGTAGCATTCAAATTATCGTAGTTATTAGCGGTTGAAATCTTACATGTTTTTGATGGTGAAAAATATTGAACTTATGGCATATGACAACTAAGCCTAAAAATTATAATTAATAAGGTTTGATCACCCAAATTTTAAATCAGTTAAGCAGTCACAAAACTGTCACCATGGTTTCACCCAGGCAAAATGAAACAAGGAACAATTTCAATGATAATAGTCATATAAAATTGGTACCGTCCAAATTATCTCAATTATTATAATAATTCAGCTGATTAAATCAAACGGATTTATTTAATAGTCATTCGTGAACGCAGTACCGTGCAAATTACACCAACCTGCCAAATAACTTGAATGAATAATATAATTTCTTTGGTTTACTTTTTCCTTTGATTTACCAAATTAATCAGTGTGATTCTGATTGTCAGTTAGAGATTTATTATGACTTGTTTATATGAGGTTAAGGTGGCGATTTTTCTGCAAGCAAATACGGCGAAATAGTTACCTACTACTGTGTCTTTAAATGATAAATGATTTTATTTTTGTAAGTAGGTTTGTACAAACACTTTTACAACAATAATTGTCAATCATACTTTTTTTTTAAACTAGATGAGGTCGGCGTTTCCTATCTGACTATTCTGAGAAGAAAGGCCGAAATAAACTCAGAGGTCACAGTCTCTTTAAAAGTCCAGACATAATCTTGGTCAGATCATATGAAGACCATGTAGGTCGATGTCTGAGATGGCCTTTTGAGAAAAGAACTACACAGATTGAGAAGACCTGTCCAGTCAGTGCACGCATTCGTCAGAAATCGTGCAGCTCAACTCAAAACTTAAGGAGCTCAACGATTCGACGAACAATACCAAAGAAAGGACATTTGGGTAGGCCACATTAATTACTCAAACTGCCAGACCATGACAAAAACTAAGAGAACAAAGAGAAAAATAATATAAATAAAATGACCCACATACTCGTAGTTAAAATAACATTCACAATAATTAAAATAATAGAATACTTTACTTTACAAAGTAAGCAAATGTCATAGTATATATCAAATTCAAAGTAAAAGTGAAAAGTGAAGTCAATTCAATGTCAAAGTGTATGTAAAAAAAAAACAACAACAAAACAAACAAATAAAAACATTCAATATGTGAAAATTGGAAGCAGCTTAATCCCAAGTCTTTTTGTCCTCGATATAAGCCTTAACGGTATAAAAGCTTTTTGGCACAACTTACATTTAATGAATGATTTGAATTTATTTAGGCTTAGATCTTGAACGGGGCTTGGAACTTTATTGTAGAAGCGTATACATTGGCATCTGAACGAGCCACCTATTTTCTTGAGCTTTGTTGTAGGTACAACTATTTTTGTGTTTGTTCCTAATATTTATATCATGGATATCACTGTATTTTTTAAACAATTTTATATTTTTATGGGCATATAAAAGATTTTCATAAATATACTGAGAAGGCACAGTCATAACATTAATTTCTTTAAATTTGTCTCTGAGCGAGTGTCTTGGACTTAATTTATAAATTGATGGAACTGCTCGCTTCTGCAAAACAAAGATAGTCTGAATATCAGCGGCATTTCCCCACAATAGAATACCGTACGACATTACACTATGAAAATAGCTAAAGTACACTAAACGGGCTGTCTCTATATCAGTTAATTACGTTTTTCTAACAGCTTATGCTGCGGAACTTAGCTTTTTTGACAATTTGTCTATATGTGGACCCCACTGAAGCTTAGCATCCAAAGTTATGCACAAGAATACTGTGCTATCTTCAGGATTCAATTCTTCGCCCTTTATCAACACATTAGTTTTCACCTGTCTAACGTGAGGTAACGTAAACTTAATGCATTTGGTTTTTTTCTCGTTTAAAAGTAAATTATTAACATTGAACCAGTGGACTACTTTAGAGATCGCGCTATTTACATCGTCAGTAACCTGCAACTGACGTTTAAGTTTAAACAAAAGTGAAGTGTCATCTGCAAACAACACTATCATGATTATCCTTTAGTAGGTACGGCAAGTCATTAATATAAATAAGAAAGAAGAAAGGACCAAGAATTGAGCCCTGTGGGACTCCCATTGTTACTAAAGATCTGGGAGATCTTTTTCCATTAACATCAACGCTCTGAATCCTCTTACTCAAGTATGAAATAAGAAGATCCAGAGCAGCGTTCCGGATCCCGTAGTGGCGGAGTTTCCTGATGAAAGTTTCGTGAAGAACGCAATCGAATGCCTTGGACAAATCACAAAAGATGCCCAAGGCATCGCATTTGTCTTCCCATGCATTATAAATATGTCCTATAAGTTCAACACCGACATCAGTAGTTGAACGACCCCTTGTAAAACCGAACTGTTTGCTATGTAATAATTTGTGTTTATAAAAAAATCTTTGCATTTGTTATAAAATTAATTTTTCAAAAATTTTACTAAAGGTAGGTAGTACAGAAATAGGTCTATAATTTGCAGGGTCTGCTGTACTACCCGATTTAATTTATAACTAAAACACATTAGTTAAAAAAACTTAAACTTAACAATACAAAGTGTAAAATAAGTTAATCAAGTCTAAACCAAACAGAGAAGTAGTTTTTCAAATGAAATTAAAATATTACATCAAAATATTAGGTAGTATTATAAATAAAAAAAAGGATGTAATTTTTCCCTATCCACCCAGTCCGCTCCTATCCTATGTCCCTTATTAACTCTCCTATTATTAAAATATCCTTAAATAGGAAACATTTGTGTACATTATGGTAATTACAGACATTGCAAACTCAAACTATTTATTTCAAATAAACCAATTACAGGCACTTTTGAATTGTCAAGGGTCGCTCAGTCAAAACGATGAAGCTAGTTGCCCATTCCAAAGCGTAGGTACCTATGGAGAAGAACAGGCAAGACACTCCATGGACACTCTTTTAAATCATAATAATATTGTTACAAAGTATTGGTTACATCATTCATGTTCAAAATTATGCACGTGAGAACGATGCAGAACGTTTGTAGCGGTATCTACAACGCCACATGCGAACAACGCGTCATACTGACGTCACGTAAATCCTGCATCTCGCAAGCAGAGTTTACCGCGCACTTAGCATAGATACAATTTCCCAACATCAATCGTAGGGCAAGTGCCCGCCAGACACAACACCCGTCTGGTCGGAGGATCCTCCCTTTTCTATGGAGGTTGAGTGAACTTTACACCCTGTTCCTCATGCCTCCAAACTAGTGAACTTTACACCCTGTTACTTTACACCCTGTTCCTCATGCCTCCAAACTGGTGACCCCGAGTATGAACGTCAGCGCAGCCTTCGTGCAAACACTTCTGCGTGACGTCATCATCATTACTCCCGCAAGTTTCAGCGGCGAGTCACCCAGCCAGCCAGCATCCACGGCTTCAACGGGTATCCTGACCACCAGCATGCAGCGTCCGCCCATACCTGGTCATCACCCTCAGCCTCATCAGCAACCTTGGCACAGCACACTGCACCTTCGGCCGGTCAACAAGCAGAGCACCCTCTCCTGGTCGACGCAGCAGCCAGCCTCAACCCGGCGCTGTACGACATCCGACGCACTGGAGTATAACGCAGTGCCACCCCGACTCTCACTGGGGACATCTCCGCAGACAGTTCCGACTCACCGTGAACTATGCGGCAACCGGTTCCGACTCACTGGAACCTCAGCTGGCCTGGCAAAGCATCGCAAGATACAAGACTCAGCCCACTATCGACCTCCGGTCTCCAGAGGGGAGTGATGTAGCGGTATCTACAACGCCACATGCGAACAACGCGTCATACTGACGTCACGCAAATCCTGCATCTCGCAAGCAGAGTTTACCGCGCACTTAGCATAGATACAATTTCCCAACATCAATCGTAGGGCAAGTGCCCGCCAGACACAACACCCGTCTGGTCGGAGGATCCTCCCTTTTCTATGGAGGTTGAGTGAACTTTACACCCTGTTCCTCATGCCTCCAAACGTTAAAAGCGTCCATAATGAAAATATAAAAAAAAACAATTCAAATATTAAATTAAATCAAGATAAGCCATGGCAGCAAAGAGTTGACCAGTCCCTACTGACGGCGCCCGTTCACGAACATGACGCATAGATTATCACCATTCAGCTCAACCATTTTGAAGGGAGCTAAATGATCCAACACATGCGCCACCATCAGCGAGACATTAGAGTGAGCATGACATACTCTCAGCCGCCAAGGCACATTCAAGTCAATGAAAGACGTACCCAGTAAATGGTAGTTTTATAGTATGTACATAGTACTCACATACGTTCTATGCAATTATGCAATACTAGGAGATTGAATTTATATAATGCAAAAATAGTATTTTAAAATCTTCAGCAGCTCTAACAGTATGTAGGTAGGGTAGGCGTGTGTGAAGTGTTTTCAAATGCTAATCAATTTATTTATGCGTCCTGTGGAGCAGGACCAGCGTTTAGCCAAGCATTTTTGTCAGCGATGTAATCCCCCAACGTATAATATGCTTGGCTGCATAGTGTGCGTTTTATGTTAGATTTGAATTCGTTTCATTGAGTTGGAGTATGTGGGGAGGTATTTTATTGGGTTCCCTATCCAATTGCATAAAATTTTAAGACCTAATATAACTTGGCATACTTTTGTTTGTCCTAATTATATTTTCGCATAAATTATTTACGCATAACAGCTTACGCATAATTTTTTTACGCATAATTTCTCTAACCATAATAATGATTAAGCATAACATTCTAAAGCATAACTTTATTAAGCATAACATTCTAAAGCATAACTTTATTAAGCATAACAATAATAATAAGGCGTAGTCGACGGAGCCCCGCTTCGCGGGGCCCCTATTTCTGTCTGCAGGGTTTAAAGGAACCTAACACGAAGGGGATGACGGGGCCTCGTTCGCTCGCTCCGCTCGCTCACTTGAGCCCCCGTCATCCCCTTCGAACCTAACCTGTCCGAGTCGGGGTGCCCCAATTCCCGAGCTCGCTTCGCTCGCTCTTGCATCCTAAGTTCTCATTGCCTTTTTACTAAATCGAGATGTGTTAGACCTTGGGGCACCCCGACTCTTGGAAAAAGTGATACAGAATCGAGTGAAAATATTTACGTAAAAATAACTCAAATTTGTTTCCGTTATTTCTATTAATTGTATGCCCAAATATTATTATGCTAATAATCATTAGGCCTAGTAACGTTATGCGAATCAAATTTATGCCAAAATAAATTAGTCTTTAAGATGATTATGCCAACATAAAATGTATGCCTAAAAAAATTATGCTGAAGTATTATTATGCCAAAACAAATTGTGCCAAAATCGTTATGCCGAAGTATATTAGGACAAAGAACATTATGCGAAAAGAAGGGATCCCATTTTATTGTAACATTTTAAACAGTACCCCATGAAGCAAGAGTCTACTTTAGCCAGTCTAAAACCTGGTTGAACTAATTGGTCCCTATTTTTAGTTCTACGAGTATAGGTGTGTCTGTCACCTCTTTTACTGAAAATATTTAAATTTTTCCTTACGTACATGATGTTTTCATAGATATATTGACAAGGTACCGTCATGATATTAATATCTTTAAACAGTTCCCTTAAAGAATCGCGCCTGCGGAGGCCATATATTGGCTCTTTTCTGTAGAATAAAAATAGACTCGATATCTGCACCCCGTCCCCATAGTAAAATACCGTAAGACATGATACTATGAAAATAACTGAAATAGACTAGCCTCGCGGTATCTACATTAGTAAATTGACGGATTGTTCTTACAGCATATGCTGCTGAACTTAGCCGTCCTGCAAGAGATGTTATATGACGGCCCCATTGCATCCTTGAGTCGAGCGTTATCCCCAAGAAAACAGTTTTATGGACGAATTCTAGTTTCTCTTTATTCAATACTATGCCACAATCACTACTTTTAACATTCGGTAGAGTAAATCTTATAATAATAATAATATTCCCTGGACATTTCACACAGCGCCATCTAGTCCCAAGCTAAGCAACCTAATGCTTGTATTATGGTAACAAGATGGCTGATAAACTACTTATATATGCATTATGCATTTTGCAGTTATGCATTTAGTTTTTTTCCCAATTATTAGCAGTGAACCAATTTTGCACTTACAGTACGTTATTTACGTCGTCAAGATTTGATACACGTCTATTTATCTTAAAAATTAAGGAAGTATCGTCAGCAAATAACACCATTTGTGGTTGGTTTTTTAGTAAATGGGCAATCTTTCCAGTCTCAATTCAACGTTACAATTAGGACCCCTTATTTACAAAATATTAGTGTCTCGATATTTAGCTTAGTCTGCCGACTATTTCAAGTAGTGTGTAGGAAATGGTATTTTATTTAATTAGTGTGCAGGCCGCGTAGAGTGAGTGGTTGGCAGATAATGTACTATATAAACTACTGAAAACAGAACACGTTTGGAAGAAACGGGGTGTATTAGTAAATAAGGGTCACTAGGTATTTTTGTTGTACCTACCATAAACATAATAAAATTAATACATTGATAAATTCACATAAAAAAAACGTTATTCACCATTTAGAAAAAAAAGAAAGAAAATACATTTATTTGCGGCAAACATGACGCATAAAAAGAACAAAAATACAAAATAAAAACAAGTTGGGGAAAAACATGCGTCACATTCACGCAAAACGACATTACGCATTTAGGGTAGGTATTCTCCTGTCTGTCATCATCATCATCATTCTCCTGCCCTTATCCCAAATTATTTGGGGTCGGCGCAACATGTCTTTTTCTTCCATACTTCTCTATTAGTCGTCATCTCGGTAGTCACCCCCTTTCTAACCATATCATTATTCACACATTCCATCCATCGTTTCTTTGGTCTTCCCCTACTTTTATAGCCATCCACATTCATACTCAAAACTCTCCTGACGACATTTTCCTCATTTCTCCGTAACACATGCCCATACCATGACAACCGATTTCCACACAACTTTTCAGTTATCGGTGCCACTTTCAGACTTCCTCTTATGTACTCATTTCTTATTCTATCCCTTCGTGTAACACCACACATCCCTCTTAGCATTCTCATCTCAGCTGCATGCAATTGCCTTTCATTTATCCCTTTTGTGGCCCAACATTCTGATCCATACAAGACAGCAGGTCTAATTATGGTTTTATATATCTTCCCCTTAAGTTTAAGGGGAATGCGGAAGTCGCAGATTGTTCCCGTGACCTGCCGCCATTTCATCCATCCAATGTTAATTCTGTGCATAACCGTCCGATCTACTTCGGCATCGCTTTGCACGAGAGAACCGAGGTACCGAAAGTCGGAGCAGACTGGGAGAAGTGCGCCATCAAGCGCTATGGTTCCAAAACTGGAGAGACCGCCGAAATCGCAGAACATATATTCCGTTTTGGTTCTGCTGATTTTCAAGCCAACATTCTCCAGCTTTTGTTGCCATTTCTCCAATCTGCTCTGGATCTCAAGTCCATCTTCACCGACGAGAACAATGTCATCGGCAAACAACATGCACCAGGGTGCCTCCTCCTGGATGTCCGACGTAAGAGCGTCCATAATCAACAGGAAGAGGTAAGGACTTAAAGCCGATCCCTGGTGTAAGCCTACAGCCACACTGAACTCGTCGGTATAGCCAGCAGCCGACCGGACGTAGGTACGAGATTGACTATACATAGCACGAATTAACTCTACATACTTCCCGGGCAAACCTTTCTCTTTCAAGGCCCACCACAGCACATCACGAGGTACCCTATCATACGCTTTCTCCAGATCAATGAACACCATGTGCAAGTTTTTATGTGCACGTCTGTACTTCTCGTGTAATTGGCGGAGTGCAAAAGTGGCGTCCATTGTTCCTCGACCTGGCATAAACCCAAACTGGTTTGGGGTAATCTCACTCTCTTCTCGCAATCTTTTCTCTATTACTTTCTCCCATACCTTCATACTATGTGACATGAGCTTTATCCCTCGATAATTGTTGCAGTCCTGTACATCACCTTTATTCTTGAAGATGGGCACTAGTGAACTATTGCACCATTCTTGTGGGATCCCTCCTTCATGCAACAATTTATTGAAGAATAAAGTCAGCCACATACATCCATCTTCTTTTAAACACTTCCATACTTCTACTGGTATATCATCTGGGCCCATAGCCTTCCCATTTTTCATACCTTGAACTGCCTTTCGTACTTCATCCATGCTAATTTCCCTCACCAAACCCATATTTACTTTTACCTCTTTGAGCACACCACTCCATTTATTCTCTTCGTTCATTAGTTTTTCAAAATACACCTTCCATCGTTCTTTTATTTCGTCATCTTTGGACAGAACCTTACCAGCGTCGTCTTTCATACATTTAATGTTAATTATATCTCTCGTTCTCCTTTCTCTTGCTTTTGTAATCCGGTAGAGCTCCTTCTGGCCTCTAGGGCTGTCCAGTGACTCATACAACTTCTCCTGCGCCTTAGCCCTCGCAACTGCTACCGCCTTTTTTGCCTTTCTATTCCATTCTTTATACATCTTCTTTTTATCTTCTTTCAAACTATCATTCCCGTTTTCTACACCCTGCCATTCTTTAAACGCAATTTTCTTTTCTTTGAGTATCTTTTGCACATCTTCATTCCACCACCATGTATCCTTATCTATCATACCTTTCCCTTTCGATTCTCCAAACACATCTTTTGCTACGCTTCTTATACAATCCGCCATCTCTTTCCAACATTCATTCACAGATTTTCCTTCCATATCCTTCATTTCAATCATCTTATCTACCATTTGGCTCTTTAACATACTGGCATATTCCTCTTTTTCTATCATACGCCATCTGGTTTTGGGCGGGGGCCGTTCCTTGTTCTTACTGGACAAGACACTGACTTTTACCTCCATTATCACCAGTCTATGTTGTGAGACTGGGTCTTCACCTGGGAGCACTTTACAGTTTTTCACACCTTTAAGACTGTTTCGTCTTATTAAGAAGTAGTCGATTTGTGTCGCGTGGCGGCCACTTTTGTAGCTTATCAGATGCTCATTTCGTTTTTCAAACCACGTATTTGATATTGCCAGGTCGAAGGCCGTGGCAGCTTGCAGTAGTGCCTCGCCATCAGCGTTACGGTCTCCGTATCCCCAACCGCCATGCACTCTTTCATAACCATCCTTCTGTTTTCCCACATGCCCGTTAAAATCACCCCCCACATACACTTCTTCACTATCTTGTACATCCATCATCACACAATCAAAGTCCTTCCAGAACTTCTCTTTTATACTATCCTCACACCCTGACTGGGGTGCGTACACACTAACTATATTAACCACCAAACTTTCCACAATCACTTTAACAGCTATCACCCTATCACTCACTCTTTAAACATCCACTACACATTCTTTCAACTGACTATCCAAAACTATACCCACACCATTTCGCTTACCATCGCTTCCACAGTAATAAAACTTATATCCTTCTCCTATCTCTCTAGCTTTCGCACCCTTCCACTTCGTCTCTTGCAGACACGCAATGTTCAGTCGTCGTCTTTTTAAAACATCTGCTAGTTCCCTTCCTCTTCCAGTCATCGTGCCTACATTCCAGCTCGCACACCTCAATCTTACTTCTCTCACACTCCGAGCTTGCGTCTTACGTCGCACCCGCCCGTTCTGGTGCGACAACCCTTGTCTATTTCCCACAGAAGCCGGGTGCTGCCCCTGCGCGTCGCCTGTGGGGTACGCCCTAGTCCTATCGCGCATCATATCTTTCCTATTCATGTTGCTTTAGGTTTTGGCAAAGTTTAACAGTCGGCCGCCAGCCTGACACCAACCCTCCTTGGGAATGCTTTTGTTGGTGGTTTACCCGCCACCGCGCGGAATTAAATGGACATCCCGCCATTTGTCGGTCGTCAGAGCCTCGTTGGTAAGCAGCAGGGTGCACCGCGTGCAGGTGAGGTTGACGTTTGGGGAGTCTGGTTGTTGTGCGCTCCCCCTTCTCCTGTCTGTATCCCAATTTAATTGGGATACGGACTATTTTCAATATTTCTCTATTAGTCGTCATCTCGGTGACTACCATATATCATCTTTCACACATTCCATGCATCTTTTCTTTGGCCTTCCCCTTCTTTTATAGCTGTCCACATTCATACTCATCACTACTATTCATCTTTCCGTACGATTTTTTTGTTAATCCGCCGTATCACATGCCCATACCATGACAACACAACCAATTCCCACTCAACTTTTAACCTTCACAACCCAGTTACCTACTAGGTATACGATACCCCTTGGTGAGACTGGTTGTCAGACTTTCGGACTACTGACGACTCGTAACGACTGTCAAAGACCCACGAATGACAGCCGGGACCAACGGCTTAACGTGCTTTCCGAGGCACGGGGGGTATGTGAATAGAATAGAATAGAATAGAATAGCTTTATTTCGGACACAAAATATTCATATAGTGTTAGTAACAAAACAAAAAATAATTTATTGCCTAGTGTTAGTAACAATCAACCTCCGCGCAAACTGTTGTACAATTGGAGAGCCGAGACTCTCGGCTACAGTTTTCAGGTTGCTGTTATGACTGCCCCTCACTCTCCTCAGAAGCGACGCAGTTTTTTTGCGTATAATTGCATAGAAGCCGTCGGTGCGGGCTTGCGCAAACATGTTCGACGCGCTACAGCAACGAGGCAGCCTCAACAACATCCTGAAAGCATGTGAAAATGGTCACCCATCCACGGACCAACCGCGGCAAGCGTAGCTTAACCTGATCGATCGACTCGTGCGGCTGTTATTACTTAGCCACAAGCCCCTCACCCGTAACACCACCCTAGTAACAGTTTAAATTATTTTTTATCAATTGTCATGTTTATATGATTATCTTATTGTAAAAAATTACAATTTAGGATAAAAAGCACGAACAACGGAATGTCACTTAAATCTAAAAAACACTTCACTTTTTAACCCCCGACGCAAAAACGACGAGGTGTTATAAGTTTGACGTGTCAAGGAGGGTGTGTGTTTGTGTGAGGGTGTGGGGGGGGGGGGTGTTTGTGTGAGGGTGTGTGTGTGTATGTCTGTCTGTGGCATCGTAGGTCCCGAACGGATGAACCCATTTTGATTTTGTTTTTTTTTGTTTGAAAGGTGAATTTGTCGTTAGTCGCCACAAAATGGCGGATTACAAAAAACCTGATTAAACACCAAATTACCTGAATCTTAAAATACAAGAAAATAAAAGAAATTAAATAATAAGGAGTCCCTACAAAAAGCATGAAATAAAAAATTAAATTAAAAATTTAAAAAAACCCCCACACAAAATAATAATAAAAATAGTATGAATGTAAAAAACCTAAAACAATTGAAAAATAGCCACAAATAGAACAAAAAAGGTATAAACGTAAAACCCT
Organism: Apamea anceps; assembly: GCA_951799955.1. Taxonomy (NCBI): domain Eukaryota; kingdom Metazoa; phylum Arthropoda; class Insecta; order Lepidoptera; family Noctuidae; genus Apamea; species Apamea anceps. Next base: position 2,415,661 of record OX637518.1, read on the forward strand.
TTAAAAAGAAAAAATAAGCTTGAAATTATGCCCTACGTAAGTACGTATGAATTTTTTTGATTAAATGTTGTCCCGTCGGGGGACCGCTACTATTTTAAACTTTAACAGAACGTTAGGCTAATAATTACAGCGATCTCCCGACGCGACAACATTTAATCAACAAATTTCATACGTGCTTACGTAGGGTCAGTGTCATATGGAGAAGAATGGGCAAGAAACACCACCGTAAACACACTGTTGTAAAGTATTTTGTACTTATACATTAATTATGAATTATATGTGAAGGCGATTCACGAATAAAATAAATGGTGCACCATTTCCAAGATGCGGCCTTTTGAAAATCATGTTTTTCGTGATTTTATCACAATTAATATTTTATACACGGTTTTGGCAAAATAGTGAAGGAAAACATCGTGAGGAAACCTACCTAACCTAACCTGTCCTAGAACCAAAAATTCAAAGGCATGTGACGTCTACAAACCCGCACTGGGCCCGCGTGGTGGATTACGGCCCACTCCCTCTCACTGAGAGGAGGCTGTGTCCCAGCAGTGGGAACATTATAGGCTGATGATGATGACATGGTTTTACTACAAATAATGTTCATACAGCATATTGTGTAACAGATATTATATTGGTTCTAGTTTTTATTAATTTTGGCCACTGTTACTTCCATATCACTGCTGATTCGCAATATATGTCTGCTCACACCGTCTTCAATATGTGACGCGTTGCAGTAGATACGGCCTTTGGTAAACGGGAAGCCTTTCGGTACATTTACGATCGTCAGGTTTTTCAAATCATACACACCCTGCAAAAATAATGAACTGAACGTCAAATGAGAACATCAACAGGCACTTTCGAAAGATATTTTGAAAAGTTGATGGTAAAGTGCGAGTCGGATTTGCGCACCGAGATTACGGAAACCTTGGTGCGCAAATCCAACTTGCACTGCAGGTCTAGGAATCTTTTTTATTTGACGGATATTAGCTACTGTGACTAGTCAGACAGACGAAGTCGCACTATCTTATAAGGGTTCATTTTTACCATTTTTGTGCAGAACACTAAAATATAATCTACCTACACAAAAAGAATTTGTGACTCTCCTCTTGGTAATGGAGTTTTTAAATCCCGTGTATTTTTCGTACTTACCGCAGGATATGGGCATTCCCGGCCCCCTAACGCCTTTATCAATGCTGGACCGAAAATTGTGTCAAAATTCACCATGTCGCAAAATTTTAAATGCAACTCAACGAAACTGGGTTTATATCTGTTTGTAAGAAACTGGTAGAAGTAGAAGTCCACCTGTAACAAAAATAACATTATCACTATTCTGTGACATCATCAGTAATATCATCACTCCTTGTAACATTATTATCATTACTCTGTCAGATTATCATGTCTAAATCACCATCTCATTCTGTCACTACTATTTGCATGTGTCAGATGGCCCACCTGATCGCTTCGACGCTTATCACAGGCGTCGAAACCACTTACTATTAGAAAAACTCAACTAAAACTCTAAACTCTTTCCTATGATTTCTATGACTCTTTTCTATAAGACTTATTCCTGTATTTTACGAATAATTGCAAAATGTACTTTTCCTACATTCGTTTCAACTTACCCTCACTTTATTGTCAGTAGTGAAAAGTGTATCTAGGTACAGCTCCAGATAATGTCTGGGATCCTGTCGGTTGAACCGTTTACTGATCATGGTAACATTTTTGAAGTATTTCGTGTCATACCAGTAGACCGCTGGACGCTCAGTATTGATGAAGGTTATCTATATGAAAAAATTTAAACAAACAATAAGAAGAAAGGAAAAAGGAGATGTCCGCTTTTTGTATGGACGTTGGTTTTTTATTCCGAGAAAAATCTAACAAGAATCAAACTACATCCAAATAAAAGCTACAAAAATATGGAACTTGCAACCACTGAAATTATATTTTTAGACCCCCCCATTTCAGAGAAAAATTAAAAACTATTTAATGTTAGTACATATAATTTATTCGTTATGCCAGCCCAAATTAAACCTCCCACACACTTTGACAATGTCTAAATATGACAGATGACAGTGTTGACCGTCAGGCAGGCCTCATCCGTCTGATACGTCACACTAAAAAAATAATCTGACAAACAAACAAACTTTTCAGCTTTATTATTAGTTTTTTATAATCATCAAATGACCCCTCCCGCTCTGGGTGGAGCGGAAGGGAGTGTCAGACTCTTACTGACTAAAACCCACCCGTGTCCCTTCCTTAGCCCTTTATGTTCCAGGGCAGCGGTAACCCTTTCGGACGATCCCGCTACCCTGGCAGGATTTTGAGGGTCTGTACCACACACTTAAATTAGACCACACCATTCTGATACACACTGCAATTACCTCTACATACCTCTTTTATAAAGAGCAACTATAAGTAGGTACTTACACTCTCAGAGTTACATTGATGAAATTGGTAATACAAATAAAAAAGCAAACCAAAGAAGATATATTTTAAATTCATGATTAAAATCTGTTATTTGCCGGATTGATGCGACTCACACGGTATTGTAATTCACAAATGACCGTCATTCTGATTATATTACGTTAACTTATCAGAAAGATCAACAATTGAAACTAAGTATTTATTTTAACTAGGTGATTTATAATAATTGAGATTGGTCAAACGGTATTAATAGCTAGTCACCCTAGAACGAATTTCGGTAATGGCAGCCAATCTCAACGGAGACTAGCCAACTACGCGGGACATACATATGTCGGAGCGTCAACGCACACATCGCGTATCTAACCTCAATTTAAATTATCGCCACCTATCTTCCTGTAAAGGAATGTTACGAGTACTAAGAAACTAAGTCGAATGGCAGTTAGTCGTTCGTTTAGGAACGTCAAGTAATAACTTGGGGATGGTTAGTGTGGAGTAATGGCACTATCGAACGCATGATCGAATTAGTTTTTGAACGATGGTAGACACTGACAGTTAGGTTGGTTAAACTGGAAAGGACGGTGGAGCGCGCACTTTTTGGTGGAACCGGCGGATGGAGTGGTTGACTTTGGCGATTATTATTTCGGAACTGCAATGATGTATCAACCCCCTGATGACGGTTCTCCGTCATATAGTACTCACACTTTCCTCAATCTCATAGCCCGATGGAACGGCAATCCGACACGACCGGGAGTGAGATCTGGCGCTGGGCTAACTGCTCAAACAGGGTTGTCATTTTAGTAATGAAACCGCAATAGTGGCTAATTTTTTTATTGAATAAGGGTCGTAGCGTAACATAAATAGTCTATAACTATCCTCAAAAATCGGGCTATGAAATGCAAAAAGAATAATGTTTCAATCCCGACGGGTAGCTCCAGAGCTTAGCGCGTCTTAACAAACTCTTCAGCTTTAGTACTATCTTCGGCACGTGACTTTGTCTGCGGTTAAATTCCGACCCCAACCCACCGCGTCGCACCGCATCGCCTGCCCGCGCTATTGCTTCGCTTTCGCTTAGCGTTCTTTCTGACTGTTTTTTTATTTTGCTCGGTTTTAAGAGTTGTACCGTACTGTTAAATAGCCTTTAATCCTTTTCAAGAATTGGGCTATCAAATGCAAAAATATTTCTTCAAGAGCGGGCGCATGATTAGCGGTTTTTAAACTAACAAACTCTTTAGCTTTGTTATAATAATAATAAATATAGTGAATTAGTACACGAGGTTGTTGACATGTGGAATGTGAGCTCGGCTGTCATTTTGCGAATTGTCGTATCAGCCAATGGCCTGATGGCCAAAAGCCTCGATCAACATCTCTCGAGGCTCTCGTGAGGCGGTTGGATCAAGGGCCTGATTCAGAAGGCAGTACTCCGTGACACGGCTCGCATTTTGAGGAGGTTCCTGTCTCTGGAGCCTAACCACCGGTAGCTTGGAACCTGCTCCCGGTACCGGCGGACTACTGTTTTTTTTTTTAATTTTTTTCATAAAAATATTTAAAAATGTATAGCGTTGGGCATCAATGTTACTGACATGAAGCAATCGTTGACGGAGCGCGTCTGGCCACCTGCATAAAGTATTTAATAGTCATCTTTAGTCATAATCAAATGGACACAGACTCGACGCCCTGGATAGGAGGGTCCGAACGCTGCTGACTGCAAAAAGACATTGGTAATGAGACTGTATATCCCGCGAATGTGTGGGTCAACGCTATTTAAATGCTAAGACCCTCCACAGTCACATAAAAATCCCTTGCCGTGCCATGCCGTCAGTGGGCGCCTGCCCTAATGAACGTAAAAGAGAACCGGATACAGTAGTAGTGACAGAATTCGAATTTACTTTCCACAGATAATAATTACCGCTGACATTCTGGACAGGTTTGGCTTTACATATTTAACAACATTGTATTTTAAGAAACAGTCATATTAAAGAAAAAGAAAGAAAACTTTTATTTGGGACTTTTCAAATCATACACACCCTGAAAAATAACAAGACATATAAGTTATCTCCCATAAGATTCCAACATACTGCTTGGTGCATGAGGGCTTTAAATGCATTGTTATACTGGATACGCAGAGCTTTGCAGGGTACAGCTTAACCACAGACTCCCTGAGTACAGAGATGTGCAATAAATATGTCTTAAACAACGCCATTTTGATCAGGCTTTTTTTTTTTGGGTGGGAAATCATCAAATGACCTCTCCCGCTCTGGGCTGAGCGGAAGGGCGTGTCAGACTGTTACTGACTAAAACCCACCCGTGTTCCTTCAGTTGCCTGTGCCAGGGGCTACGGTATCTCTTTCGAACAACCCGCAGCCCTGGCAGGCACCGCCCCTTGCGGACCCCGTCAGTTCGTGCTGACATCTCTTTGAGGCGCGCGTGGAACACACCGCGCCGTCGACCCGGACCTGGTCCTTACCGGGCGGCGAGCTGCCCATTGCTCGCCGCCCGCAAGCCCGCGCCTACGGTGGCCGGGAGTCGGCTGTTGAAAACCAGCTCAAAACTGGTTGTCGTTTGCACGGCGAACGGTTCGTAAAGATGTGTCGAACAATTCAGCACAATACTTTGATCAGGCTTGTACATACTTTGGAAGAACCGGCAAGCCAACATATTACCCCGAAACAACAACGCTTTGCGCTCCCTCTCCATATCAGCATCGTCTGACACCAAGAGGCAATGCAAGGCTGAGCAAAGCTATTTAAATAAGTACACTGAAACTCCATATCGTTGAGTAAAATAAGAGGGACTGTATTGGAACATTTGGTACCTACTTGACTAAAAAACCATATTTTGATTTGCCTCTGTTTTAGATATGGCCATGGATAAATGATAAATGATTTTATTTTGTAAGTAGGTTTGTACAAACACTTTTACACGTCAATCATATTTTAAAACTAGATGAGGTCGGCGTTTACTACCTATCTAACTAGTCTGAAAAGAAAGGCCGCAGCATACCACGCATACTTTGATAAGTTTACGGATAGCACCGACCGAGGGGGTTTATAATTTGTAATGATGCTCACCGGAGGATAAGGACAGACACGACCACCTAATGCTTTTCGCATTGTTTCACTCAATAATGAGTCATAATCTATCAGGTCGTATAATTTAAAATGCATCTCAACGAAACTGGGACGGTATCTGTTTGTTAGGAACTGGTAGAAATAGAAGTCCAGCTGTAAAAAAATAACATTATCAATACTTTGTTACATAATCACTACCCGTCACATTACAAGTATATTCTTTCTGATTATTATCATTAGTGTGCCAGTTTTTTTAATGAGATGGCAAACTACCGGACGGCCTTCCTGTTTTTAAGTGGCATGGACTCGGGCGTCAGAGGTGCGTTGCTATACCAGAAACAAAGTGAAATGGACCTACCCTTACTGCTACCACATGCCGCTTTAATTCAATGTCAAATTATAATTAATAATTGCTCTGTTTATCATCCTTCTTTCTAACTTATCTTAAGGTTGTTGTCAAATGTGATAAGTAAATGTAAGTATATCCCCACATAGTGCCTTTTTTTTTTTGTTTTCGGGGGGCTTTCTTATAATATTGTTTTATTAATTTCTTTCATACAACAACCTACGTCAGTACTGAGCGCCCAGCGGTATTCTGGTATGACACAAAATACGTAAAAAAAAAAACCTTACTGTGCTGAGTAAACGGTTGAGTCGACGGGATCCTAGACACTATGTGGGCGAGAAGAAGTTCGCCGCCTCTACGCGGGTGTCGTGCGATCGATGGTTCCTCCATTTATGGGCCACCTGTTTGGTCAATTAGGCTGTCAGGTGTCCGGCGCTGCAGGACTAAAATCATTAGTGCTAGATGGTAACCAGGGTCTGGCCGAAGATAATCTCGCATCAAAAATACTAAAAAGTTAAAAATAAAATTAAAAGAAAAAAAAAACTTTTAAAAAACCAAACTTTTATTACTTATTAATAAAAAGGACTGAAAAGTTAAAAATGATTTAAACCTGATAAGAAATAAATGAAAGCGTGTTACATTTTGATGGAACATTAAAGAACATTTAGAACACAATGTAACACGCTTTTATTTATTTCTTATCAGGTTTAAGTTATTTTTAACTTTTTAGTCCTTTTTATTAATAAGTAATAAAAGCTGGTTTTTAAAAAGTATTTTTTGTTTTAATTTTATTTTTAACTTTTTAGTATTTTTGATGCGAGATTGTCTACGGCGTAGTTCGTAGCGCGTAGCAGTGTTTTTTCCGTTATATGTGTTTGCTGAACGTAAGTTACCTGTTCATCTTTAGTCCCTGGTTACCATCTAGCACCAAAGTACTCGTCAAGATGAATCAAACGAGCCCAAACTTGATAGAGTTATGTCGTTTAATTACCGAGTTCCTATCGCCATCTTCCAGCTCCATCATCAGACCCTGGTTACCATCTAGCGCCAAAGTACTCGTCAAGACGAATCAAACGAGCCCAAACTCGATGGGGTTATGTAGTTTAATTACCGAGTTCCCATGGCCAACTTCCAGCTCTATCATCAGACCCTGGTTATCATCTAGCACCAAAGTAATCGTCAAAATGTATCATACGAGCCCAAACTCGAGTTGTGTCGTTTAATTACCGAGTTTCCATGGCCAACTTCCAGCTCTATCATCAGACCCTGGTTATCATCTAGCACCAAAGTACTCGTCAAGACGAATCATACAAGCCCAAACTCGATGGGGTTCTATCATTTAAACACCGACTTCCAGGATGCTGTTGTGACTCCCCCGCAACCCTCCTCATAAGTGACACGACTTTTTTCCGAATGAAATCCGTCAGTATGAGCCTGCGCGAACATCTCGGAGGCACTGCAGAAATGATGAAGTCCCAACATCATCCTGAAAATGTTATTGTATTGGACGCGCAGTGTGTCCAGGGATTTTTTGATATAACTAACCCACAGACTACCCGTATACAGACCCTAACAATACGCTTTAAATAGCGTGATCTTGACTTGGTCCGTACAGCGGGCGAATCTACGGGCCAGCATGTTGCCACGGACTGACAGAGCTCTGCGCTCCCTCTCTATGTCGACATCGTCCTTAAGGTAGTCGGTGAGGTAATGTCCAAGGTACTTAAACTGCGACACCCTATCTAAGTTAACACCATTCAAAGTAATGGGTGGAACAGATTCAGGACACCTACCGGCGGCCTTAAAGACCATGTATTGACTTTTCTTTACATTGTAAATAAGTCCGTGTGACTCGGCGCATAGGCTTCACAAACTTTCAGCATTTCTCCGAGCGCCCCTGCAGTGTGACTTAGCAGCACCATGTCGTCCGCGTAGCTGATATTATTAATACTAATACCACCCACCCGGCATCCGACACGCATGCTGCTGAGTTCCACTATGAGATCGTTTACATACAGGCTGAAGAGCTTTGGAGATGATAACCCCCCCTGCCTCACGCCGCGCTCCAGCTTGTACGAATCGGAAAGACTGCCTGACCATTTGACACAGGTCGTCTGGTTATTGTACCAATATTTTTTTTGTAATAATAAGGCTCCTCCCCTTGGCTGCTCTATGCAACAAGATCTAAGCCATAAGACATCCAGGGTAGCGGGGTCATCTGAAAGGGTTACCGCTACCCTGGAACATAAAGGGCTAAGGAAGGAACACGGGTGGGTTTTAGTCAGTAAGAGTCTGACACTCCCTTCTGTTCCACCCAGAGCGGGAGGAGTCATTTGATGACTTCCCATCTTGAAAAAAAAAAAAGCCATAAGACATGGGGACCGCCGACAGAAGTGAAAACTTTAACTATGAAATGACAGTGGGTTTTACACGTGTAGGACACAAGAGCGAGCGAAGCAATTGGACACTCCACTTGTACGTAAGGTTCGAAAGGCTTAGGTTAAGGCCTGATTCCAAAACCTAAACTGCTGTAAAACCAACCCGCCTGCTGTGAGATTTATGCCTGGTTGGTGGCAGGGGGCTCACCCTCTATGACATGAGACTTAAACATTACTGGCGAAATGAAGAAGTGAATAAATAAATACTACATGCAGGTACACCCCTGCCTAACTCCTCGGGGACTAAAGATTACGTAGGGTGGGTAGAGCGAGCGAAGCGAGCTCGAAAATTTTAACAACCCGCCTCGGTTTGGTTTTATATTTTCAAGCAGAAATAGGAATTACACTGTCGACTTATCCAGGCAAGCCAAGCAACTACGAGAATGTAGAATTCAAGAGCTAGCGAAGCGAGCTCGATAATTTGCACACTCTCGAATAGGTTTGATTTTCTTTTGTTCATTCCAAAAGGAGTAGGAATTACTTGGTTTGTCAACTTATGAAGAAAAGCTCAAGAATCAACAGAATGTGAGCAAGCGAAGCTAGCCCACCCTACGAGCGAAGCGAGCTCGAAAGTTTTAACAACCCGCCTCGGTTTGGTTTTATATTTTCAAGTAGAAATAGGAGTGTCTCTGTCGATTTATCCAGGCAAGCCCAAGCAACTACAAGATTGTAGAATGCAATGAGAAAGCGAAGCAAGCTCGAAAATTTTGCACACTCCCGGATAGGTTCGATTTTCTTTTGATCATTCCAACAGGAGTAGAAATTACTTACCGATATCTGGTAGTCTTACGTATTGGATTATTGAACGCATAGATCTGGGTTCCAATCTCGAGTTGGGACTTTTAGTTTTCTTTTCCAACAATAATCTTTACCGGTTATTTTGTTATTCGTTTTTTATAAATTAATAATGTAATAATTATTTTATTTCCATTATTATATTGCTATTGTAATACGAGGTTAAAATAAAAATGTTTTATAATAAAATACATAAAATACGATACAAATTTTACTATTTTAATAAACATGGTTTTACTCATAATAATGTTTATCACAAATATAATATTCTTTCTAGTTTTTATTAATTTTGGCCACTTTTACTTCCATATCAATGCTGCCTCGAAGTATATGGGTAGTAACATCGCCTTCATTATATGACAAGTTGCAGTAGATACGGCCTTTGGTAAACGGGAAGCCTTTCGGTACATATGGGATCGACATGTTTTTCAAAGCATATACACCCTGCAAAAATAATTAAGTCGAAATCAAATCATTGACTTCAATGAGAATATCAATAGGCCCTAACAAAAGGTATTTTTAAAAGTAACTGACAAAGTGCGAGTCGTATTTGCGCGCTAAAGGTTGGTATGGAAGTTTGCTCTTTTTCGTTGAAATCTTTCAGTTACAGCACCAGCGTTTCCCTACGGAAACGCTGGTGCTGTAACTGAAAGATTAGAATAAGAGAAAGATGAAGAAAAAAAAATAAGATCCCTAGTCTCTACAGTCTGGGGATCTTAGTTTCTTTAAACTGAAATTAGCAACTGTGACTAGTGAGACAAACGAAATCGCACTATATTATGAGGGTTTCTTAAGGCACTGATTTAAAGAGGCAGTTGGTAAATAGCGGTTTTAGTAAGTTAGAAATTATAAATGGCACGTTTAATAACTAGTTCAGCAGTTAAAACTAAGCAGTAAAGTAAACAAAAATGAGTAATAAAAAATAATGAAATGGATCAGTAAATATAATTGAGCAGGAAAATAATTAAATGGGCGGTAAAAATTATTGAACGAGCGGTTACGTGTGGGCATATATTTAAAATGTTTGGTTTTGTATTCAAAAATATGTTTCTGGCACTCGCCGGCCGCTACCACGGTACCGCTCGCTTCGTTCGCTCGGCTCGTGCGTTGTGTGATCACAGTTCTAACCTAACCTAACCGCTATGTTTCGATGTAAAAAAGGTATATGCGTGTTACTAACCGACTAATTGATTTTTTATTACTGTCCATGTTTTACTGTCGCAATAATTAATCAACCGCCATTAAATTAAATAACTGCTCAATATGTTTTTCAACTGATCATAATAACATCTCAAATATTTAAATAACAGCTCAAAAAATTAGTTCCCGTTTCTTAATACCATTTCATACAGGACACTAAGAATATAATCGAGACGAAAAGAATGTCGTCTTAATAAAACGGCTTATTAAACCCTTTTTAATTTTTATACTTACCGGAGGTAATGGACACTCCCGACCTCCTAATGCGTTTCGTATCGCGGGACCGAAAATTGTGTCACAATGCAACATGTTACAAAATTTAAAGTGCATCTCAACGAAACTGGGTTTATATCTATTTGTGAGAAACTGGTAGAAGTAGAAGTCCAGCTGTAACATAAACCACATTATCAATTATCATTATTCTGACAGATATTATTAGTCTGCCAGTACGTCCTTTTGTAAAGAAAGGTATACAATCATACTGGGCCCTACACTTTTCTTGGTTTATCTGAATGGTCTCTGCAACATGTATATCAATAATGCAAAAGTTTTCTCTTACGCCGATGATACTGCTGTCGTTTTTTCTGGGAACTCCTGGCAAGATGTGAAACTCAAAGCTTAGATGGGTATGCACAAGTAGCCAATTGGCTAAATAATAGCCTGCTCACTTTAAATACAGCAAAAACCAATTACATATGTTTTAGTATTAACAAAAGTAGTCAACCAACTGAGGATCTTAATCTAAGAATACACTCATGTGGAGGTACTAATAACAGATACTGCAATTGTTCATACATTAAACAAGTAGCACAGACTAAATATCTAGGTGTGATAGTGGATCAGTGGTTATCCTGGTATCCACATCTTGAACAGGTCTCAAATAGGGTTAGGAGATTAAGTTGGATCTTTAAAACGCTTCGTCATATTATTCCAAAAAGTATGACCAGTACACGAGACCACACAAGAAATGTTCTCAATGAGATCTACATGACTTTGGTGCAGTCTATCTTGTTACATTGCATCCCTATTTGGGGCGGTGCAGCGAAAACTAATTTTATTGACGTGGAGCGAGGCCAACGAGCTCTGATAAACATAATGTATTTTAAAAATAAAAGATTTCCTACTGATACCTTATACAAAATTAGCGATCTACGTTCCGTAAGAAAAATGTATATTATCCAAACAGTCTTTAAAAAAAAACATAAAACCCTGCTATATGATCCAAACTTATTATTACGGAAAAGGAGAACTGACATTGTTGCACAAATTCCACAGACTAAAACCATGTTTGCCAGTAGGCAGTTGAATAAACGGTCTGCTCAACTATACAACAAAATTATTTACATATACACGAAAAGAAGTTATGAATGTAAGAAAACAATAACAAACTGGATAAAGACACTTACTTATAATGACACGGAGGCACTTTTGGAGCACATAAATCGAAACATAAAAAACTCGAAACATACGCTCACTAACATCCATCATTTTATTTTAATACTTATTTATTTTTTATTCAATATTATTTTTAAGTACCTATACGGTTTTGTTTACTAGAATAAGTAAAAATGCTGCACTATGGAAGAGCGGAATCTCCTAACACAGGCATTGTTTGCTTAAAAGGAGGCTCCAAACACTGTACCCCTTTTTGTAAACTGAAGCATTAAGAGCGCGTATAAAGCAAAATTACCAATCTTATATTTGATTTTACATGAAAAATTCCAGACCAAATCTTAAAATAAAAATGTATGAATAACTACATGATATTTCCGAGAGTTCACTTTGATCAAAAACATGAAATAATAACATTTCCTCGATAGAAAAAAATCACGAAGTAACCTCTAATTCTTATATTTTTCCGTTTTGTACTCAATACGGTAATGCCTATTGCGACAAAATTTTGATAATTAATTATATTTATACAAGAGTAAAGGCTGTGCTTGGGCATTTTATGTAATTCCTTTTAGTTTTGGATTTATTACGATATAACAGTTTTGGCGCATACTAAGTTTGTTTTTTTTTCTATACTAAAATTTTACTGGCTTTAGGCGCGCTCTTAATAATAAACATAATTATATGGCCTGCCTAATGGTAGGTCAGTGGTTAGTGGCTTTTCCTTCGTTAGTTCTAACTTACCTTCATGTTATTGCTCACTGTGAAAAGTGTATGTAAGTACAAGTCCACATAATACCTAGGATCCTGCCGCCCCCAACGTTTACTCATTAAGGTGAAATTTTTGAAGTATTTCGTGTCATACCAGTAGACAGCTGGACGCTCAGTACTGATGTAGGCTATCTACGACAGAAATGATTATAACAATAAGAAAAAGACAAAAAATGTAAAGAAGTGACCATGATTGATCATGACGTACAAGATCTTTTACAAAGTAAAGGAAGAATGAAAAATTGTTTATTCTGCGCAAACAAAACGCTAGGTGCGTTTTGAAACGGGTAGGTACTTGTAGTGAGTTAATATCTATGTGATACCAAAGAAAAGAAATCTTTAAAAATGAAATTGAATTGAATAGAAAAAAAATTAAAATTTTAATAAAAAAGTTCATCTTTAGACATTTGGCTGTCTGTCAATCACATAGCCGTCACTGTCAATATTATCTATGGAACTGTTAAAATAATATATTCGGTTTATTAAATTTTGGTGAACACGGGTCCTACTTATCAAAATATATACCTACCTATATTTATATATACAAGTTATACATAGGTACTTACACTGTTGGATTTACACTGACTCATTTGGTATTGCAAATAGAAAATTAAGCCAACGTATAAATATTTTAAATTCATTATCAATTTATATTATTTAGCAGGGGCGTTTACACAGTTTTCCTTCACGTGTTATCGTTTAGTTAGTAACGATAGTTTTAATAATTAATCAGCAAATGGGGAATAATAGTAATAGTTATTAGGCTTATTTCACATTGCTGAATTTGGTTATATTTTTAGAATGAGCGACTAATTCAGAGTAGTTTTATCTCCTCTCTACCTAAATATATATACGACTACACTGAGGCGACTAAACTCGGCAAAGTGTATTAAGCCTATTGTAGGCGCTGGGTGATTAATTTATATATTATATCAATGAACCACTTCTGGAAATATCTACAAAACATAGAGTGCATTATTTCTCGGTCACCCAATTACATACACAATTTAACGCATAATGGCCAGGAAATAAGGAATTAAGCCTTTATTGTAATATACATACCTGTTGCAGCATTGGCAAATGCTGCATTATAATTTTATCGCGAACAACCTTCTTTTATAACAAATTCTACCTTATTTACAACCAGAAAGGTTTTTTCTTCATATTCGTTTTTTTTGAATTTTGAATCAGAAACTGTCATTGTTTTTTCTCTTGCCGAGATTTTTATTTGAACCTTTATTTGGGCACAGGACGGTCGTCTATATTACTATTTTTCCCGTTTTACCATATAATTATTTGCCACTATAAAGATTTGAACGACCGAGTTCGTCCGTTGTGCGACCGGATCAAAGGGAACTTCCCGAAATTACAGCATCTAAAACTTGCGAGTCAGGTTTCATCTTTCAGGACTTGGTATGTAATTTAACTTTACTTCATCTCTTTTGTTATAAAAGACTCTGCCTGCGTCTTGGATTATCATTTGTTCGTTATTTTCTGTAGATTTATCCGAAGACTATAGGCGAATCTTGAATTCGCCCCCACCGCTAGCCTGGGACCTGGCGACTGCGAGCTGCGTGTTGGGATTCGAACCCTACGCTGGTGGTTTCAAGTACCAGCCAGCCGGCGAGCCTTCTGACTGACAGCCTGGAGTCTAGGACCGGATTTACGTATTTTTAGTAGTTTTTTTTAAATTTCTAGTAGAACCGTCAATATCGTCGTATTTTATTTAAATCGGCTATATCAATTGTTGCCGCGCTACCTGACAGATCGACTTGGTGCGCTGTTAGCCATTTAGGATTACCGAATATTTATTTATTGCGGAAGTTATAGGAACGTTTGCAAACGTATCGTGACCGACGCGTAATAGTGAAATTTATAGGGCTCTAACAACAGGGACGTCGCCTCAGGGCTATTACTTAATCTTTTGAATCGTGCTGTGTCCTTCATTAAATTTTTGATAACAATATTTTTTGATTATTACTAAATTAAACGTGTACAAGTGAAGACCTGGTTTTTATTACGTTACACTGTGTATTTAGGTTATTTGATCATTAAAATAAATAACTTAATATGGTGCTTTTGGCCAGTATATCATCAGAATATAACAAGATACTAGTATTTAGGTAATGGATAGCATTTTATTTAATGAGTGTGTAGACCGTGTAGATAATATTTGGTTGAGATTAGAAGTTAGATTGCATTACTGTACAAGTGCATACAGATTACTTTGTTTTAAATATTATATTTATAATATAAACATTTATATCTAAGTATTATGAATAAATTATTTTATTATTTATATTCATTGTATGCTGCACCGGTTGACGTCATCACTTCAATGGCGGCAGTCGGTGAAAACCAGCGCTGGGGCTTTGTCTCGCATTATGCTGAGCGATGGCCGTTTAGCGTGAATGTGGCGCATATTTTCCATTTCATTAAAACGGACACAAATCCAGGCTCTGAGCTGCTACTGAGAAATTCCTGATGGAAAAACCCAATAACACTTTGCCCAACCTGGGAATCGAAACCGGAACCAGCAGGGCTGAACCGGAACCGGAGCAAATCAGTAGCGCTTACAATCACTATTCCAATGAGGCAATCAGTATGATAAATACCTCTATATCTAATGCCTTATTTCCTGCCAGCTCTGCGTAAGCGCATATTTAATAGAGTCCGAGTCGATAGGTTTTTGATAAAAATAATAACATCAAATAGGTATATGAAGATAGAATTTGTTGACAAGATCCGCCGCACGTCGAGCACGCCCACTACCTCTGGACTCTTCGCTCAGCTCTGCCTCGCCGCCGCCGGTACTCCGCCACATTGAGGGCTTCGTTGCCACTAGTACCATTAACAGTTCCATGATGGAACTACTGATGTTTTTTTTAATCACTAGTTCCATTTTAAAAGAATCTCAAAATAATGGAACTACTGATGGTAAGCGTCAGGACCCCTGGACCAAGAGAGATATTTGATGTTTAGAAAATACCAAAATTTACTACCTTTTTGCTACTATTTGATACCTAACTTTAAATATTTAGTACCTCAACTGATAGCGAAAAAACACGTAAAGAAAGTGGTCAGCCATTCTGACATCAGGATGTCTGGACCATTTTTTTTTTCATAGGTTGAGACAACACACCTAATTTATCTCTTTGTAAATATTTACTACCTTTTTAGTACCTCAACATATATTTTTTTCAAATTTTTTTGGCAGTCCAGAAAAATGCTACGCATGAAAGATTGCACCAATAGAGATATTTGATGTTTAGAAAATACCAAAATTTACTACCTTTTTGCTACTATTTGATACCTAACTTCAAATATTTAGTACCTCGACTGACAGCGAAAAAACACGTAAAGAAAGTGGTCAGCCATTCTGACATCAGGATGTCTGGACCATTTTTTTTTTCATAGTTCGAGACAACATAACTAATTTATCTCTTTGTAAATATTTACTACCTTTTTAGTACCTCAACATATATTTTTTTCAAATATTTTTCGCATTCCAGAAAAATGCTACGCATGAAAGATTTTTATACATAATGGATTTTTTATAATTGACATTTAATTTGCCACATAAAGCTTATCTTTTTAGGATATAGATACATTTATATTGTGAATTAGAAAATCATACACTCTAATATAGAAAATAATTTTAATAACTAGGATTGTAGGCTACATATCAAACTATAAAAATATGTAAAAATATGTACTTACATAATTATAATCATTACAATCAGTAATACAAATCCCTATGTTAGTATTGCTATCAAATGTCAGGATTTCATGACATCTTGCAAATTGCAAAAAACGTACGAAAATTTGAATTTCGCGGGCTACTGTGAAGGCATAGTATAAAGAGAGGAAGTACGTTATCTTCATACAAACGCACCGCGCGCGGCTTGTATGTGTGCGCCAAAGTATCTATGCGTCGCCGCACGCACACTTACACAAATCTCGGCGGGTTTCGCAGCGCGCCAGACGGGGCTAACATCGCACGAGGTTCGCGCGTCATGGCTTTTCGGCACCGCTAAATGAATGAAAAATGTGTGATAATCGCAGGAGAACGTATTGCTGTGTGTTTGGGTGTCTTAATAATTTATCGATTCCAGAATTGTCTGTTCAAATTACCTATTGAACAGGAAAGGTAAGAAAGTCACTTTTTCTAGCATATAATTTTTACTTGATGAGGAGATACCTACCTACTTACTTATTTTTTGTTGTATTAGTTTTCTATCAGACAGAGGAAGTAGGGAGGCCTAATTTCCCACTAGAATGTACTAGGTACTTTTGATCTGTCAATTGATTTGCCGCTATTGCTTTGTTTATGTTTAGTCATGCCGATTTCTCAGTACCTATTGTAGGTATAGTAACTAAGTACCTACAGTTATAAAATCGTACTTAAAAAATAAGTAATTGACTAATTGTGAATCAGATAAATAGAGCAAAGTTCGAATCATAACAGCAGAATAAAAATTTGATTATAGTCTAAGAGACAGGCGTTAGTTTTTTTATGTTGTTTTACGATGGTTTTTTTTTATAAATAATACTGCTATGAATCTTGAATAATTTTATGTGTTTGTTAGGAAAACCATTGTTGAACTTTATTGACTAATGATCACTGAATTAGTTATA
This sequence comes from Apamea anceps, assembly GCA_951799955.1. NCBI lineage: Eukaryota > Metazoa > Arthropoda > Insecta > Lepidoptera > Noctuidae > Apamea > Apamea anceps. The sequence goes on from OX637518.1 coordinate 2,432,733, forward strand.
CAGAGATATGTGTTATCTTTGGCAAGGTCCGGGCTTTAAACTAATGAATTGGTGACAGTACTATCAGTAACCTACCGTTTACTCGTGCTCATCACCGCCCCGCGCCGCCCGTCTGCTGGCCCGTCGCTCTTTCTTTCATCGTGAAAGGTTTCATCATCGTTTAGGTACCCAGACAATACAAGTAAAAAATACAACATCCCGACCTTTGTCCATTTATTGGCACTGAATTAAAATTTAACAAAAAGTGACAACCCTAAGACAGTAGGCAATTATGTCGCGGATTGTGCCGGAGATAGCCTACTTCCTCTCTTTATACTATGGTGAAGGTCTCTTTGTACTTACGGTATATGGAGGGAGGTGATAAAAAGCTTTAAAAAATAACAAGAAGATTACAGAATGTAACAAGATTTAGAGAAACAAAACAAGCATACAAATTTTAGGAGGGGGCCTCACTTCACAGTGTAGGTTTACAGGACAGGTTTAGGATTTTACATAATTTTTTTTTAATAATAATTAATAATATTATTGCTTATTCTGTAATGTTTGTTTGTGTGTCCGTGTTGTTGTGTGTTGTGTGTGTGTGTGAGGGAGAATATACATAACTAACAAAGTTTCTTGCGTAGCATTTTTCTGGAATGCGAAAAATATTTGAAAAAAATATATGTTGAGGTACTAAAAAGGTAGTAAATATTTACAAAGAGATAAATTAGTTATGTTGTCTCGAACTATGAAAAAAAAAATGTTCCAGACATCCTGATGTCAGAATGGCTGACCACTTTCTTTACGTGTTTTTTCGCTGTCAGTCGAGGTACTAAATATTTGAAGTTAGGTATCAAATAGTAGCAAAAAGGTAGTAAATTTTGGTATTTTCTAAACATCAAATATCTCTATTGGTGCAATCTTTCATGCGTAGCATTTTTCTGGACTGCCAAAAAAATTTGAAAAAGATATATGTTGAGGTACTAAAAAGGTAGTAAATATTTACAAAGAGATAAATTAGGTGTGTTGTCTCAACCTATGAAAAAAAAAAATGGTCCAGACATCCTGATGTCAGAATGGCTGACCACTTTCTTTACGTGTTTTTTCGCTATCAGTTGAGGTACTAAATATTTAAAGTTAGGTATCAAATAGTAGCAAAAAGGTAGTAAATTTTGGTATTTTCTAAACATCAAATATCTCTCTTGGTCCAGGGGTCCTGACGCTTACTACTGATGCTGTGACCATACCGGCCGCGGTAGTTGCGTCGAGCTCGAGCGACGAGTATTTCTCCCCGCCCACGACGCCACTACCCGCTCGTCGACGGGGACGACGCCGGCCGCTGGATGGCTAAGGCTCAACTCACACCAAAAGAGCGTCGAAGCGCAGCGCAGTTTCAGTGTCATATGAATTTTAACTTTATTTTCATTACTATAATACTAAGAAACTCGAACCGCCCGCGGCGTCGCCGGAATTCCTGCGACGCCGCGGGCGGTTCGAGTTTCTCATGCGATAATAAGTATTATAGTAATGAAAATAAAGTTAAAATTCATATGACACTGAAACTGCGCTGCCCTTCGCCGCTCTTTCGGTGTGAGTTGACCCTAAGACCCCACCTCCTCGATACGCACCGGACTCTGATAGGGTCCCAGATCCCGGCGGAAGTTTGCAGCGCATGAGATGGACACGATCCATGAGTGACAACCAAAAATGTATTTATAATTTTTTAAATGAAATAAAGGAGTCAAAGTCAAATCATTTATTTCAAATAGGCACATAAAAGACAATTTTGGACGTCATAAATTACAATAAAATAGAATTGATTCTAGTCGCCCCTTCCAATTGAGTTCTAAAGAAAATGCTGATCAATCGATAAATTGTAAAGAAATAACAGATTTGGGACTAAAATGTCAAATGAATTTTGAATCAAACTTAGCTTAAAGAATAGTTAAACAAATGGACTTGGAAATTGATATACAAGAACTAGAAGAGAACATAAAAAGTGACACTCCGATCATATCTGTAAAACGCCTAAAACGATTAAGTAACGAAGGAGTATGTATGGGTTGAAAGTAAAACAGTCAGGCTATGTTTTAAGAGTGACACCTTACCACCGTACGTTTTCGGTTACGGTATCATGTTTAAGGTCGAACCTTATACTTCCCTAGTGACGCATTGCTCAGGATGTTGGAAGTTTGGGCATGATAAGAAGTTCTGTCCCACTAATAAAATACTAGTCGTATGTCCAAAATGTGGCAATAACCATATATGTGAGGCAAAACAATATAGATGCTTGAACTGTAAAGGCTCACACATGTTTTTAAATAAGGTGTGCCCTGTTTTTAAAAAAGAAAAAGGGATCCGTCATTTAATGAGTAAACATAATCATAGTTATCGAAAAGCTTTACGATGAGTTATTTAAAGAAATCATCTGCCTAGCCTTTTTCCCAACTATGTTGGGGTCGGCTTCCAGTCTAACCGGATACAGCTGAATACCAGTATTTAACATGGAGCGACTGCCTATCTGACCTCCACAACCCAGTTACTGGGTAATACGATACCCCTTGGTAAGACTGGTTGTCAGACTTTCGAGCTTCTGACTACCCGTAACGACTGTCAAAGATCCACGAATGACAGCCGGGACCAACGGCTTAACGTGCTTTCCGAGGCACGGAGGAGTCTCGGTATGAAAAGATGGTCACCCATCCACAGACCAACCGCGGCAAGCGTAGCTTAACCTGACCGATCGACCTGTGCGGCTGTTATTATTTAGCCACGGGCCCCTCTAGTTATTTAAAGACAAAGAACAAATAATTGAAGATGAGAATATACAACAAGTACAAGAGTGGCACAACTCTCAGCCTCAAACAAGAAATTATAGAGGTGTGCTAGCTGATACACCTACCTGTTAAAATCAACAAGACAGAGATATCACATCAGAGGGGGTCAAGCAGTGTGATATTAAACAATCATAATATTAATTCGAAAAAAAATAAATAGTAAAAGACGCAAAAAGCAGAAGAAGTCAAATGTTAATAACGATGATAGTTTACTAGTAGGTACAAGAACGTTCGCAACTAGAAGAAAACCAGGCGGAGAATCACCACGCAGAAGGAAACAGTCAGGAAAGAAGAAACAGAAACAGTGAACGACAATTTAGCTTCCATAAAATATTCCAACCAATTAAGGAAATAATTATGTCAGATGCGGGTTTTGAGGATAAAATTAAGGAGATATGTGAAATGTTATTTAAAAAGATTTGTAATTACGTGATGTCAATGATAAAAAATGTAGATTTTATAACTAATATAATATCGAACTTAAGTAATGGATAGATCACTAAAAGATTTTACAGTTAATATACTTCAGTGGAATTCACAGAGCATTCGGCCTAAATTAATTGAATTCGAATCCATACTATCAAAGGAGCGAATTCGTATAGTTATTCTTAGTGAAACTTGGTTAGAAGAAGATTGTAATTTCAGATTATCAGGATACAATATGTATAGAAGGGACAGACTGGCTGCGTATGGGGGTGTTTCAATTATTACACATAAGTCGATAAAAACTGAGTTATGTTGCATTAGTTTATAAAATACGGGTATAGAAATTGTGTGTTATAATCCTTAACTGTAAAAACCTTAAAAATATTATAGCTGTCTACTGTCCTTCTTCAATCAGGACTACACAGTCTGATTGGGACGAACTATTTTCAAAAATTTCAAACAAAACCTTAATTGCTGGCGATTTCAATGGGCATCACCCTAATTGGTCCTGTGAGACACTAGGGGAAATCAAATTATGGACGCAGCCTTGGAATATGGATTTGTGCCAATTAATAATGGTGATGTGACTAGAGTTAGATTATGTTAACAATTATCTACAAAAAACCTCTCCAGATTTTACCTTCACTTCTTCAGATATCACTATTCATTTCATGTGGTCAGTATTAAGTGAAAGTTTGGGCAGCGATCACGTAATGACAAAAATTAAATTAAATTATCAAGATACATTGCACTATTTTAGGAAACGTAACTTTAGGAGTGCTAATTGGATTAATTACCGTAAAGATATTGAACAATTGTTAAGTACTTAATTTAAGTAATTCATATTATAATGTTCAAGACATGTATGATAATTTGATCTCCATTTAATAATGCTGCTGAACTTAGCCGTCTGTAAGAACAATCCGTCAATTTACTTACTTTCATAGTATCATGTCTTACGGTATTTTACTATGGAGACGGGCTGCAGATATCAAGTATATTTTTATTCTGCAGAAAAGAGCCATCAGAGCAATATATGGCCTCCGCAGGCGCAATTCTTTAAGGGAACTGCTTAAAGATATTAATATCATGACGGTACCGGTTAAGATTTTGACTTCGTGTTTATTAGTGAGTATATGGGTATAAGTTTATGTATTCTATTGTACAGTCGAGAGCTAGTTGCCGCATACTATCGGCTGGCAAACTTGGAACGGTATTGGACTATATCGCACACGGCAGTGCCTTTGCGTCTTTTTAGCTTAGCAAGATCTAGATGTAGCGTAGAGTGTCTTCGCAGCATAGCACGGAGCACAAAAAGCTCTCTCACAGTCAATACTTTGGCTTCTGAATAAAGTTGATTGGTTGAAAAGTCCCTGCGCTTAAAGTGCATGACTTTCAAGATCGCCCTTTGAGCTCTTTCAACTTTGAGTAAGGAGGTTTTATAGGTTCCACCCCAAACCGGGATACAATATAAAATATTAGACTGGCAAAGACTGGTAAACCATCAAAGCTAGGTCGGGATCAGCAGAGTGCCTAAGTTCCTTAAATATATAAATTAACTGATCCTTGTACATAAGGCTTCGATATGAGATTACTATGTACATACTATAAAGCTACCATTTACTGGGTACGTCTTTCATTGACTTGAATGTGCCTTGGCAGCTGAGAGTATGTCATGCTCACTAGAGTAAGCATGACATGCTCTCAACCACCACCACGCGCCACCATCAGCGAGACATCACAAGTATCGCTGATGGTGGCGCATGTGTTGGATCATTTAGCTCCCTTCAAAATGGTTGAGCTGAATGGTGCTAATCTATTCGTCATGTTCGTGAACGGGCGCCGTCAGAAGGGACTGGTCAACTCTTTGCTGCCATGGCTTATTTTAATGTAACTTAATATTTGAATTGTTTTTTTTTTATCTTTTCATTACGGGCGCTTTTAACGTTCTGCATCGTTCTCACGTGCATAATTTTTAACATAAATGATATAACCAATACTTTGTAACCATATTATTGTGATTTAAAAGTGTCCATAGAGTTTCATGCCCGTTCTTCTCCAAAGGTACCTACTACGCTTTGGAATGGGCAACTAGCTTCATCGTTTTGACTGAGCGACCCTTGACAATTCAAAAGTGCCTGTAATTGTTTTAGTTGAAATAAATAGTTTGGGTTTGAGTTTGAGTTATTGGGTTCAAAATCTAAATATATTTTTATATATTTCGATTTAAAAGGTGACTGACTGACTGACATAGTCTAGACTAATATCAACGCACAGCCCAAACCACTGGAGGGATCGGGCTGAAATTTGGCATGCAGGTAGATGTTATGACGTAGGCATCCGCTAAGAAAGGATTTTGATAAATTCTACCCCCAAGGGGATAAAATAGTGGATGAAAGTTTGTATGAAACTTTCTCAATTTTAAACCGATCGGGCTGAGACTTTGCATGCATATAGCTACTATGACGTAGGCATCCCCTAAGAAAGGATTTTGATAAATTGATAAATTCGACCCCCAAGGGGATAAAATAGGGGTTGAAAGTTTGTATGATACTTTGTCAATTTTAAACCGATTGGGCTGAGACTTTGCATGCATATAGCTACTATGACGTAGGCATCCCCTAAGAAAGGATTTTGATACATTCCACCCCTAAGGGGATAAAATAGGGGAGATAGATGGCATCCTGGGGAAGGACATACTTCTTATCCTTTCCGACATCCACACGGGCGAAGCCGCGGGCAGAAGCTAGTAGTTACATAAATGCTTATAAATTACTCTTTCAAATATTTTCACTTTCATCGTCATCAGCCTAAAGCAGTCCACTGCTGGACATAGGCCTATCCTATTGCACGCCATTCAACTCGATTTTCGGAAGCCCTCATCCAGCTGCTTTTTCAACTTACCTTTATGCTATTGGTATAGCCACTTCTTTTCTGGAGATCTTTCTTTGACTATTCCAGTATTTTACGAATAATTGCAAAATGTACTTTTTTTAAGAATAAGAAACTTTATTTGCTCAAACATGTGTATACATACATAATTAAAATAATACATGCATGCAAGATCTTAAAATAAGAGAGTGCTCACGACATGTCTGCCACTTCTCATGGCGTGCAAATATCTTAATTAGGTAAAATTATTATTATTAAATCAATCATTTTTAACTTTTACTCTTACACATTAAATATCAGTCACAGTTAAACAAATTTCTTAAATTCAATCATTTACATTATCCAATTATTTATTTTCCTTGTCCAATAGAGTACAGATTACAATTATCACAATGACGGTTTACAACAATTTGTATAGATATTCAATTATTTACAATATAGTCATACTTAAGTTCTCCACTACTACATGATCATAATTACGATAACCTTAATTACATTTATTTATTTATAATAATCACCATGAGTCGTTTAAAAATTCTGTAATACTACACTCGCGAGCAATGAAAAAGTTCCAGTGACATAGCACCAAATTACTCCTAAACGGGAAACGCTACCTTAATGACGCTGTCTACAATATTGAAGTACATTTATCAGCGCATCAGAATATTACCAACTAAAAACGTAAATATTGTGTTCAAATTTTAGATTATATGTCTTTTTTTTTTTGAGGATGGGAAATCATCAAATGACTCCTCCCGCTCTGGGTGGAGCAGGAGGGAGTGTCAGACTCTTACAGACTAAAATCCACCCGTGTTCCTTCCTTAGCCCTTTATGTTCCAGGGCAGCGGTAACCCTTTCGGACAATCCCGCTACCCTGGCAGGCTTCGGCCCTATGGGGCCCCGTCACTCATGCTGACATCTCTTTGAGGCGCGCGTGGAACACAACACGCCGTCCGGCACGGGCCTGGTCCTGATCGGACGGTGAGTTACCCATTACTCACCGCCCGCAGGCCCGCGCCTACGGTGGCCGGGAGTCGTCACGCGGCTCCCGACGCCCGGAGCGTCTCCCGCGGCGGCTGAGGCGTGAGGTGCGCAAGGCGCGTTCTCTCGCCCACCCCGCCACCTCCTTCGCTAGCATGACTGCTTCGCAGAAGGAGGTGACTGCCTCCCACTCCCTCTCGCCCCGGACCACGGCTTGAACCAGGGCCGGACGCGAGAGGTCGCCGCCGCTGCCGATCGCCTCTACGAGGACACGGCGGTGCTTTGCCCAAGCAGGGCAGACCTCCACCGTATGCTCCACCGTGTCCTCTGGGCAATCCTGACAGTGGTGACACCCGGGCGTCTCCTCACGCCTGATTATGTGCAGGAACCTCCCGAAACATCCGTGTTCGGAGAGGACCTGCGTCAGGCGGTAGGTGAGAAAGATTATATGTCTTAGGAGATATTAAGGTGTTTGTCGGCATTTTGTGGGTAGAACTTTTTCATTACTCGGCAGTGTATAATATGCTTTTTGTGCCAAAAACAATTTCATAAATTTTTCTTCATTAGTTCCAACTTACCTTAAAGTTACTGGTTGTAGTGACAAGTGTATGTATGTACAGCTCCACGTAATGTCTGGGATCCTTTCGGTTCAACCTTTTACTGAACAGAGTGACGTTTTTGGCGAATTTCGTGTCATACCAGTAGACCGCTGGACGCTCAGTACTGATGAAGGTTATCTACGAAAGAATTTCAACAAACAACAAGCTCTTGCCACTACGAGTGAGCAAGTAAATACTTGTTTTTTTGTTTATTATTAAGATAATTTATTGTTTTCATTTAATATGTATAGGTTTTATGTAGATTAATTCAAATTGATTATAATTTAATGAATAATGTAATTTCTACCAACAGATGTCTTTCCACGAAATAAAATAAATGGAACGCTATATTATATGAATATGAATATTTATGTAACGTTCGCCGGGCGACACGCGTCGGCGACAGAGGCAACAGTTAGTATGCAAAACTTTTGAAGTCACTCAAGTTTATTTAGTTGTGCCTTAGTGAGGTCGAGATAACTGACATCAGCGTCGTCAAGGAAGGAAAGTAAACAGATTGTGCAAGCGCCGTTTTAGTGACAGTTGGAAGAAAGTTCTGCAGTCGTGTCAGGCACTTGGCAGATGCAAAAATTTTGCTACTTACGTCCTGCAGCTGGGGACCCCAAGAAAGGTGCTTAGTCCCATGGAAATAGTTGTTTAGTTTAATGGTCTGTGAGTATCAGTGTGTATCTAATTTAAGGGCCAACACCTTAAATTAGACCACACCGTTCTGATACACACTGTAACTATCACTTGGATATTTAACTCTTTTTAAAAAGCAACTATAAATAGGTTCTTATTTACACTCTCAGAATTACACTGTTGAAATTGGTAATACAGATAAAAAATCAAAACGAAGAGAATGTATTTTAAACTCATTACTAAAATCTGTTATTTGTACAGATGCAACTTGCAACTTATACGGTATTGCATTTACAAATGACCGTCATTCTGGTTATACCTATTAGGGAAACAGATCAACAATTGAAACTAATGCATTTATTTTAACTAGGTGATATTATAAAGAGGTGTATGTAGGGGATAATCACCGGAGTTTTTTTTTTTATGGGTGAGAAATCACCGCTCTAGACGGAGCGGGAGGGCGTGTCAGACTTTTACTGACTAAAACCCACCCCTGTTTCTTCAGTTGCCTATGCCAGGGGCCACGGTATCTCTTTCGAACAACCCGCGGCCCTGGCAGGCATCGGCCCTAGCGGACCCCGTCAGTTCGTGCTGACATCTCTTTAAGACGCGCGTGGAACGTAACGCGCCGTCGCCCTGGCCTGGTCCTTGCCGGGCCGCAAGCCCGCGCCTACGGTGGCCGGGAGTCGGCTGGTGACTTCCGAGGTCCAGGGCGTCTCCTGCGGCGACTAGGGGCGTGAGGTAAAATTTGTTTGTTTGTTTGTATGTAGAGGGTAATCTCCGGAGTTAACGATCCAATTCTATAAATGTTTTCACTGGTAGAAAGCTACATTATGTGTGAGTGCTATAGGCTATAAATTATGTTTACATCATGCATTTTAGCTGAGCTATCACAACTTTTGTCTAGCAAGTCGGAAAGAAATACCCCCTTTAAACAGAATTATTTGCATGCGCTGCCTCAACAGTTGTATATAACTAAAAACAATGTATGGCAATCTGGTCCGCCTTAAATAGTTCTACAAAAAAGTTCGCTATCGCGCACGCGCGTTATCTTTATATTTTATATTTTAATATCACTTTTATGTTTTAAAAAAGTATTTTTTTTACATGCTTACGTTTAGATGAAGATATAATTTTTAATTGTGAATCCTTATCAAAATAAATTATTTTATAAACACACAAGGACATTATAGAGATAAGATTTGCCCTTTACAGTATGTCAATTGCCTTGGTCATATAGTTTCGGAGATAATAGAAAATTACTAAAACGCAAAATGCCGCTAAAACATTCACGAATACAACTACACTTGCTTTGTGCAGACGTTTTATCCATTTACCCATAGATGGCGTTGTACAAATACGTAATTTTTCTGACTCGCGGTGTTCATACTTACGCGGATTAATGACATTGTCGGTAGGTATTGCCATTGAGTGATGTAAGTACATAAATTGATTGGATGTCGTTCTATTGATTTCTCTTGGTTTTGGTTGTTTTGAATACTTCGTTTCTTCTCTATTCTTCTATATCTAGTAATTCTGGTTTACGATTGTTCCTAAGTATCTCAAGTTGAAGTAATAATAATAATAAAGCTGAAGAGTTTGTTTGTTTGAACGCGATCTCTGGAACTACCAGTCTGATATTATTATGAAAAAATATTAATGTCTTGATTGATCGCCCAAATCCTGAGAAAGGCTATTTAACATCACGCTACGACTCTTCGAAGCCGAGCAGAAAGTAAAAAGTCCGAAAGAAGAAAGAAAGCTAAGCGAAAACAAAGTAATGCAGGCAGGCGACGCGTTGCGATTGTGACGGGTCGGCTCGGAGGAACCAAAAATTCCACGCGGACGAGGCCGCGGACAGAAGCTAGTAGTCTCGTAATTTTAAGAACGTTCACAGTCAGAGTGGCAATTCTCGTAATTTTAAGAACGTTCACAGTCTGATCTCAGTATCAATCTGTCAAAAACACCTCTAATTTCCCTACATTTTGACAATTTTTTGACATTTGTTTGTCGCCGAGATGAGACTGCGACTAGATTTTGAACGTTTTAAATTACGAGAATTGGCCTTCTAGTTTTAACATTTAGGATATTTACATTATATAAGCTAACATTTAAAACATATGTACATGTGAAAAAATAAACAAAATAATCATAGGGCATCAAAAGATTCGTCCGCATCGCTGTCAACAGGAACAGTGCCCAAAAGGCTGGCAGCATTGCCACGTTGTATGACGATGCTAATTCTTTGGCCAAGAAACAGGCCAGCCCTCTGGTCACGTCAAGAGTCGACTAACCGCTTGACGATATCTCGAAAAACAAGTGGGCACTCAGACCCCATGGCCCTAGTGTTTCAACCCCAAACGGCTTGAACATTTAGGATACTTTTTATCCCGATATTCCCACAAGATTGAAACTTATGCGGGTGAAACCGCGGGGCGCAGTTTGTTTATAATAATTGTGATTCGTCGGACAGTAATAATAATAGATAATCCCCCTAGACCGAATTCCGACAATCTCAACGCAGACTAGCCAACTACGTGGGACATAATTACTATATAGTGCACAATGCCGATCGCTAGCACATCCAAAGATATTTTTTTCTCAACAGACAAAACTGACATGACAGCAGATTAGACTAGTGAACTTAAAAGATTCTATTTGCTAATTTTGACTTTTACAAGGTCTGGTCTGATTGAAATAAACGATTTGACGTTTACTTTGACTGTCACTTTCACGAAACCACTTTTACTATGAGTGAAAAAAAAACCAGCTGATCCATACATTTATGTTCGCATAATTCGACATAATTAGTATGGATCAACTGATTTTTATTACGATTTCAGAGTTCGTACTATAGTAAAAATTGTTCATAATGATGAAAAGAAAAAAGAAAAGAAAAATAGGTTTCTTTGTCACAGAAACACGTGCAGACAAAAAGATAATTAATTCTATTAATAAGGAAACACAAAGTATATCTATAATCATGAGCACAAAGCAGAAATAGTCGTCATGACTGTGACAAGAAGGCTTGGTTTTATTAATTTTATTCAGTAATATTCACTAAAATATTTATCTTTGTTATGTGGACTGAGGGACCACAGTTCATTCGTTATATATTTTTTTATCGTCAATACTTTGTGGTCTGTTATTTTGTAAATATCTTTACAAATTCTTTACTAAATGTCTATATTCACAAAACCTTCTTTTTTAAGATACTTTCCGAGATCTGGCTGATCGTCTGTGAGAACTGAGGGACCACACTTTATGGGTCGTAGTTTTTAATATATTTATTTACAAATTCCCAGATTCATTCTACAATTGTTTTAAGTGTACTACTAAATCCTAGGATTTTCATTTCGCGAATTCCAAGTGTGGTCTCTCAGTTCACACGCACATCCAGTCAGCATGATTCGATGCTGCGCTATGGGGACCCACAGCACAGCGCTGATTTTTAGTGGTTACCCGAAAATTACGCACGGAACCCAAGTCCGATCAAATGATTCGTACGCATGGCTACACATCAAGCTATACATAACGAGTATAAGCTGACTTGTGATTTTACGAAAAACTTATACAATGCGAGGTCAGCTAAAACTGGAAATGCATAGCTTGATGTGTAGCCATGTGTACTAAAGGTAACAAAATAAAACAAGCAGTACTTTTGTATTTTGTATTTTTTTTTTCTCTTTGCTTTTGTAACTTACCGCATTTGTGTGCGAGTGCATAATCCGATTTGAATGTAACTGCTTTTGAAGGGGTGGAGACCTGGTGTCCTGAAATACAGGCCTTACGCCTAGCTTAGGCACCAGTCTCCCACAGTATAATTTAAACTATTATGTACTTATTGTTCTTGATCTTTTGATGTACTTGTATATTGTGGTGAGAAATAAACCATTATCTTATCTTACTTTTAATATGTATAAAGCAACTACATAACCAGCACAATGATGAGTACAATGACCATTTTAAGTATTAAAACGATCAAAATTTAATGGTGTATAATTAACTAATAGGTACCGTACTATAATTTATTTTGTTGGGTCAGTAATTAAGAATGAAATGTCCTATCTCAACAAATATCAGTAGTCTGACACCTAAGAGCATACGAATTGTTCACAAAATTGGCAGGAAATAAAAAATTTAGATTTGATGGTAATTTGGAGGTAAATATGATGCATAATTATAAATTATGGTCCATTACAGTCATGGATATTAGATCCTTACCTATGAAATTGCCTATTTTTGATACTGGCTATTGTGAAGATCGGTATCTTTCATTCTAGTTAGAATTCCACATTCAAATTAATTTTATAATATAGCCATGATATTTTTGTTTTTCAAAATTAGTTGTTCATTTGTTTTCCCGCCGTTGGATTTTTTTTTTAATATCGCTGTTTCTGTCACTATGGAAAAATTGAAATGGCGCGATTTTTTCGTATACCTGTTCCGTCGTGGCACCAACACAGTACAGACAGCACGCAATATTAAGCAATGTCAAAACTGTTACCATGGTTTCATCTGGTACCATGGTATGGTCAGCAACAAAAGTCGGTTAACACTTCAGTTGTTTAAATCTTAATTATTGAGCAAAATAATCTTAAAAAAACTTTTTTGCAAAAAAAAAACAACCGACTTCCAACAACGACACTACAAAGTGAAAAATAACTTTAATTTCGGAAGTCGGTGGCAAACAACGAAAATGCGAACCCAACGACACCGACTTCCGAAATTAAAGTTATTTTTCACTTTGTAGTGTCGTTTTTGGAATTCGGTTGTTGTTGCAAAGAAGTTTTTATTTTTCACTTTTAAATTGTAATTTTTACCAGTAATTTTGGTTTACAAACCAAACTACCGAACCGTTTTTGATGAAATTTCTATGGAACCATTTGGGAAGTATACCCTTTCCAACAAAAAAAGAAATTTTCAAATCGGTTAGCAAGCGACGGAGACATGCGCGAACAAACATAAAAAAAAAATTACAAACATCAGAATTGAGAACCTCCTCCTTTTTTAGAAGTCGTAATAGAATATTTAAGAATAATTTACTCCTTGCTATTACATACAATAATGAAAACCATTGTATCGCATCATTTTCTATCAATTTAGATGATTTGTAAAAGTAACAGAGTTAATTGACTTTTGTTGCTGACTGTACCAGACGATACCATGATAATAGATATATGAAATTAATACCGTCCAAACTATCACAATTATTATAATTCAGCTGACTAAATTAAAACGGCAAATGGTTTTATTTAATGGTCATTCGTGAATTCAGTACCGTGCAAGTTACACCAACCTGAAAAATAACTTGAATTAATAATGAATATAGAATATATTTTCTTTGGCTTGCTTTCTTATTTGCTTTACTAAATCAATCAGTGTGATTCTGAGACTGTGACAGGTATCTATTTATTATAAATCTATACCAATATAGTAAAATTTATTTGTTTGTTTATATGTATGTAATGGGTAATCTCCAGAACTACCAGTCAGATTTTGAAAATTCTTATTGCATTTGATAGCCCAATTCTCGAGGAAGGTTATAGGCTATCTAACATCACGCTACGGCCCTTAGGAGCCGAGCAAAATGATCAAAAGTCAGAACACTAAGCGAAAACGAAATAGTAGCACAGACGAGCGATGGGCCAAAATTTTACGCTGACGAAGTCGCGAGCAAAAGCTAGTTGTTTATAAAGGAGATAACTGAGTGATTTTATTTTATCTGGAAGCAAAGACCGCGCAATAGAAAGGTCTTTATAACTAAAACATTAGGTTACAAGGTCTTTATAACTACAACATTTGATGGCACGGTTGGCGCAGTGGCTGATCGATCGACTGCTGCGCTGCGTGCCGCGGGTTCGATTCCCGCACGGAACAAATATTTGTATTGCGTACAGGGTAGGTAGTTGTTCCGGGTCTGGCTGTTTGTGTATGTGAGTTTAAATGTTTGTAAACGCACCCACGATACAGGAAAAATTCCTAGTATGGGACAACGTTTATATTTTACGAAAAAAATTTTTTTTTTTAACTGACCTTAAAAAGAAATACTAAGAACAAAATAAGTTAACTCAGGGCTGATTTTTCCACCCTCAGTTAATTTTATCCGAGGAATAATTTTAAATCTTGGTGGAATATAATTGACGTCTGACAGATTTTGTATAGAAGAACTGTCAAAAACTCAAATAATTCCTTTGATAAAACTATCTGGCAAAATCAAAATCAGAAGTAATTTATTCAAACTAGGCTGAGAATCAGCACTTTTCGAACGTCAAAATTACAAAAGACAGTCCCCCAAAAACGCCCGCCCTTCACCACTTCCTAGTGCTATCGCTGGGAAGAAGAAGTGGCGTAACAAACTCCCCAACAGCACAGCTGTCTGTTCAGTTAGAATATACTTGATTGTATACAATACTAGGTGTTAAGTAATTAACATTACAAGACATGTCAGCTAGCCACGCCAATATACCAACAAATATAATAAAAACTATACGTACTCAAGCTAAAAAATAATTAATAAAATTAAAATGTAAATAAAACTTACTACCTAAATAAAGGCCTCCGGGCATAAAGGGTGTGACAGCTTACATATTTATGCATTGCTGGGTTCTGGTCACATAGCTGTCACTTGAAGTCACAAATGATAAACTAGGACCATCGAAGTAAAATAAAAAATAAGTTAATACTAATAACAATAACCTGTCAGTAAGCTAATTCTGGAGAAAGAACATGAACATTGTCTTGAGTTAATTAGGACGACCAACTATTCTTATCGTGTAAGTAGTCGTTGATGGAATAGTATGCCTTTAAACAAAGGTTGGATTTTACTTGAGCTTTAAACGCATTAAAAGGCAAGTCTAGCAAAGAAGAGAGTATCTTGGTATCTATCAAAGAAGAGGGTATAAAAGGTTATAACAAGCCCAACAAATGAGCTATGAACCTTATGATATGATGGGGGTATCAACACATTCAACACCGCCCAGGACCCCACGCTCAGAAGCCGTGCTTGGGGCCACGAGACTTACGGGGCAGTTTCCATTTAATATGCCTAGTAGAGGGCTTAAGAACGTGAACGTTCAAGACTTCTACTAGAGTATTTGGCATCAGTGCAAGATGTCAACTCTGGGTAGCCGTGGATGAGTATTCCATATACCAACGGCGGTACCCACAAGCCAAGTTACCTGGCTTTCTGCGCGACCCACATTAGACAAGCGTAGTGAGCTATATCGCCTAAAACCCTTTCCCTATGAACCACACAAACAAGCTATCCCCATGTATACAAGCAGTTTATTAATACAATGATATATAACGCAATTAAATATTTACACTAGGTACTAAATTAAATGACTATAAACTAACTAAATATAGAAATAAATACAAAATATCCTTTTGTCTTTTGGTCACTTAGGTGTCAAAGTACTCGTCCGCATCGTAATCAGATTGTAATGTATTATGTTGATGATATTGTTATTTGTTTTAAACTGGTCTGTGTGCTATTCATTGAAATTGACCATAATTAGGAAAAATATATAACGAAACGAAGTGTTCACCTACATTTCGCCAGTAATATTTAAGTCTATAGAGGTATTAGGAAATAGGGTGTAAAGTTCACTCATCCTCCATAAAAAAGGGAGGATCCTCCGAACCTCCGACCAGACAGGTGTTCTGGCGGGCAACTGCCCGATGTTTTTTTTTTTATATAGGCATAGGCACCTCGCAGTTCAATCTACGAGGTTGTCGTCTGCTTAACCGGGTTTGTCTGTGGATGCCTCAATAAATTAAAGCCTCCAGCCAGGGCTTAAAAAACTTAAAAACGAAATTTCTCTAGCCGCTTCAACTATTATGGCCAGAAAAGTAAAGAACCACTCGATCTGCATACTCTCAAAAAGCATGGCTGTTCTGCAAGCGCTGAACAGTTATACAGATGATTCTGAGCTAATATTCGAGTGCCACCAGCGCCTCAATCAGGTGGTTAGCCTCAATAAAATAACCATCCAATGGATCAAAGGACACAGCGGTTCGCTAGGTAACGATGCAGCCGACGAACTTGCCAGAAGGAGGTCAAGCATGACACCAGTGGGACCTAAGCCCATCGCGCCACTTCCCTTCGGGTATTTACGCACTCTGGTCAAGAAAACGCACCAGAGACCAACATGACAAACTTCGGTCGGAGCAAGGTGAGTGCAGGCAGGATAAGGAAGCACTGCGTCTTTACTAAATGTACCTTGTGGGGACGCCAGTGACGTCACGGACCTGACCGACTTCGGGTATAATTAGGAGATCACGTTTTCGAGTGACTACCGCTAAATGTACAGACGCCAGCACATCAAGCTACTACAATCTGTCAAATTTCTTTAATAGATTTTCAACTTTATCGCTAAAGCATTAAGGTTCAAGGTTGATTGGGAAAATTTGACAGTTTCGGGTAGCTTGACCTGCTGGCGTCTGTACCTTACCAAGACTGCTACTCGGGTATACCAATTTAAAATGAATCATTACTAAATATACCCTTTTTCAATAGAACAGGGTTTCTACAGGGTTCTACAGGGTTTCTACAGGTTCATAGGTTCAGCATTAGGTTGCTTAGCTTGGGACTAGATGGCGCTGTGTGAAATGTCCAGGGATATTATATTATTATTATTTATCAACCCATTCCGAATTTCACTAGTCCCGAGAACAAATCATAGGAGTAACAGACAGTCCGCTGTGCAGGGCCTGCATGGTGGATGACGAGACAGTGGCACATGTGTTTCTAAACTGCCCGGTGGTCGCCAAGTACAGGGCAAAGTACTTCGGTAACCCAGGTACCCTACGTGAGATGGTCAGTAATATCAAGGCGTTGCTGGCCTTCCTTGAGGAGCTGGGGTGGGTCGAATAATCGATTTTTCCACCCGTACGTAAAATACGCACATTGACGTGGAATTGACACCAGCCCGTATTACCTACTATTATAATTTATAGTCAAACGATGTTATTCCGTTCTGCCTTATCATCTGACCAAATTTAATTATTACAAAATGACCAGATCAAAATAAAATTGCAACGGTTCTATTATTCATCAGTAATTGTACCCGGACTGACTAGGTATAATTTAGATGGTCATTCGAGAGTGCAACACTCCGTAAAGTACACCGATTTGCCAAATAACATACCTGAAAAATGAATTTAAAACATATTTTCTTTGGTTTGCCTTTTATTTACAATACCAAATCAATTAGTGTATTTCTGAGGCTATCACACCAGCCTATAATGTTCCCACTGCTGGGACACAGGCCTCCTCTCTGTGAGAGGGAGTGGGACATAATCCGCCACGCGGGCCCAGTGCGGGTTAGTGGATCTATCTATCTTCGAATTTTTGATTCAAGATATGCCAGTTTCCTCACGATGTTGTATGAAATTAAATACACAAAGTAATGTGCCTACCTGGGTTCGAACTCACGACCTACACTCGTAAGTCGGGGCCGATATCACTGGACCACCACTGCTCACTGGTCATTTCTGAGACTGTAAGTACCTATATACATACAATGGTTTCTTTATAATAAAATTCCTCGACTGCCACTGATCATAGTATCATGTTTATATTTGAATCGCGACATATTAGCCAAAAATGTAAACAAATATGAGTTTATGGCAAAATAACTTAAATTCCTACACAACAAAGTTCAGTTTACGCTACAACTTCAAAAAAAATTATAACTTTTTTCAATAGTGTTCTCTGAAATCAACTTAATAGCCATTAAAATAAAGTTTATATTTATTTATAATATAATAATCATTTATTTATTCAGACTACAAATGCGGTCCATTGTGTTAGTAACAATCTTACTTAGTCTATGTTAGTACTTAATAACTAAAACAGATCTGGTTCGGTCCGCTAACGCCCACACAAGCGGACTATCTTCCCGGGCAGCGATCGCGTGCAGAATGATGTTGGGACTGCCACGCAACCTGCGAAGTAACGAGGCAGATTTCTTTCGCCATACTGCGTCAAAACTGTCAGCGCGCGCGTCGGCAAACATCGCTGACGCACTGCAGAAGCGTGGCAGTCGCAAAAGCACCCTGAACGCATTGTTATATTGGATACGCAGAGCGTTGTAAGCCCTTTGGGTATATCTGAACCACAAGGCTCCCGAGTACAGTGATGCGCAATACGCCTTAAAAAGGGCTATTTTAACTGCGACTGCACATCGAGAGAACCTGCGGGCCAGCATGTTCGCCCGGACTGACAACGCTCTGCGCTCCCTCTCCAAATCTGAATCGTCTTTCAGAGTATCTGTTACCAGATGGCCCAAATATTTAAATTTATACACCCTGTTTATTGGATGACCTTTAAGGAACAGAGGAGGGACCGTAGATGGACATCTGGCACCGGACCTAAAGACGATATACTCTGTCTTTTTGGTGTTGTATATCAACCCATGAGACTCCGCGTACGACTCACACACAGCCAGTAACTGTCGGAGAGCATTATTTAACTTGAAATAACGTCTATTTAAAACAAATTTAATTTGAATATAGATAGTACATTACTTATTCAGAGGCCAATAATGTAAATAATTTTGAAATTTGACCCCTAAACGTGTCTAACGAATTTAAAACTTTATTTGTGTTGCTCTTTTATTTGCATAACCAAATTAATAAGTGTTATACTGAAAGCTAGTGCTGAATTAAATTAGACCGACAGAAAGATAAACAGACGGACAACGAATTGAAAAACTTTACAAGGAAAAATGGAATTGATGAAGTATAAACTGAAAAGCGAAAAAAACAAACCTATAAGTTAAGTACTAACTAAAAATACATGAATAAATAAACCATGTGGGACATGGATATCTTTTGTCATACGAATTTGTTCACCTTCGCCGTAGTCGTAACCTAGATCCTCTGAATCTGGACCTCGAGCAATAATGTTTCCACTGGACCCCTAACTATAGTTTATTCTTGACCCTTGGGGGTCGAGAGTGGATTTTCATACAAACAACAGGCATATCTCGTCCACTTTCAACCCCTGGTTCGGTAAGTACAGACGCCAGCAGGTCAAGCTACCCGAAACTGTCAAATTTTCCCATTCAACCTTGAACCGTAATGCTTTAGTGATAAAGTTGAAAATCTATTAATGAAATTTGACAGATTGTAGTAGCTTGATGTGCTGGCGTCTGTACCTAAAATTAATATTTTGGTACAGTAAGGTACAGAAGCGCAGTGGCGGCCCAGTGGTAACGGCCGCGACTTACAAGATGTAGGTCGTAGGTTCGAATCCAGACAGGCACTTTACTTTGCCGTGGTGTGACAAATCGATGAGGTTACGACAGCAATGTCCTGCCTCAGGCGTCCAGTGAGTGACGATCTTTGCCCATGTCTCCGGGTGTGTTCGTGTGAGGTGGCCAGCCCCCTCCCACTTCAGCCTGGTGGTTTCTTCTCCAACATCCGCTACTTAAGCTATGGAGCGCAGGGTGGTGTTTCTATCGCGATCTGTACGCTTGACGCCTATTATGCTCCGTTGCCTGTTGGCAAACCTTGTCGTTCAATAAGTGGCCAACTTTGTTAACTAAACGAATATGAATACGTCAATATAATAACGAAAAAAATAATAAAATGGCAAACTGTGTTTCAGATCCATAACTCGCATAGCGAGGCAATTTCACTAATTACTTTAAATGTCCTCCTATCGATGCAATCATTGAACTAAATAGCTAAGCATTTTGACCCTAAATATAATTTGATGAATTGTAGTCACACGCACAATCCTACTGTACATCGTGTTCCGGATGATATACATAAACTTCGAATGTTCAGACCATGGATATAAGCATTTTTCATTATGGACACATTAATGAATTCTTATTTTTTTGTTAATTTTCATACAAACTAAATACTTTGACGTAAATCACCCGATATGCATTCCTCTTTATCTCTTTATCCGAAGCATTTGTTAAATTTATCATTTTAATTGCTCTAAAGGGCAACACAGGCTAAATTAAGACCCTTTCTTACTGCATAGCTCAATTAAATATCATTAAATGAAATTACAAATGTTTTTGTCACGAAGTCTTTTTAAGTATGTACTACTTCCCTTGTTAGATTTGATTTGTAAAAGCTATAGAAGCGTTTGCCAAAGTTTATGGATAACGTGAAGAATATGTAACGTTCATAAATATGAAATTTATACTTGGATATTTGTTACTCAATCACGCAAAAACACCTGAACGGGTTGGAATGAAATAAAGCACACAGGTAGTTTATGAACTGGATTAACACATAGAATACTTTTTATTCCGGGAGTACGCTCCCATAAGATATTTTCCGACATCCACAAGAGCGACGCCGCGGGAAAAATGAATAATAGTGTCTATAAAAGGCCTATTCTAAACAGACCATTTAAATTAATTGTATGCCAGCAATGAGCCATAATTATGATCATACACTCTAAATGTAAATGTTTTACGTGTGTGCGTTTTACGTGTATGTGTTATGTGTGTGTGTTTGTTTTGTTTAGTTTATCTTAACTGCTTATTTCCTCTCAATTGTACTTAAATGACTGAAGAATGGCTATTCAATAATAATATAACGATTTGTTGCTATTTCCAGAAGTATAGAAATGGTTGATAATGAAATGTTCTAAGAAATCAATTTGGAAAAAATAGATTTTGGAATTGAGAACAACTATCTTCACAGATTGATAATGGCGTCGATTCCCTTGTTCACAAACTAAACTAAATTTAAGTTTAATGCATCTTTTTCTTTCTATTTCATTAAGAAAAGGACAGAAGATAAGTATTAGTTTAGTCCTATCAAATTAGTCAGCGCCTGACGTAAATTGACGTATTTTTAGTTGCCAATTTTTTAATCACGTATAAACTGTCTATGGAGTTGCTTCACCGTTTTGAGAGCAGCGGTGATGATATAATATGTATAATAGTGATGATATATATCCGGCTCGGTCGAGCGTACAGAGCAGTCGTGTCGTAAAATATTTTTAAATACATTAAATACTCATCAACCCATTCCAAATTTTAAGTAATCGAAATACAATATATTTTGCATAATTAACTGTGACTGGGTTGTAATGGAATTCTTCTACATTCAAATTTTATTTGTTTCAAATTGACGTTATTTATCGTTATCCGACGCGGAACTAACAGCAGCGGCAGAAACAGCTCGCAATATCAATGTTGCGTTTGGAGAGGAGACTGCTAATGAACGCACCGTCCGATTTTGGTTTAAACGCTTTCGTGATGGAAACTTTGATTTGAAGAACGAACCACGTTGAAGACCGCCCCACACAGGTGAATAACAATGAATTAAAAGAGATGGTGGAAGCCGATCCGAAACAAACTGCCAAACTACCCAGGAATTAACGGCATTGTTTAACGTTACATTACCAACAATATTGACTCATTTGCGTCAAATCAATAAAATAAAAAAATATGAGAAATGGGTGCCTCATGATTTGACTGATCTGCAGAAACAAACGCGTGTTGAAACTTGTGTAGCCTTGTTGAATCGATACAGAAATGAAGGAATATTGGATCGAATTGTGACATGTGATGCAAAGTGGATTCTTTACGATAGCCGTAAGAGAAAAATACAATGGCTGACCCCAGGTCAAACGCCGCAACAGTGGCCTATAAGCAACGCTTACCAATAAAAAAGTAATGGTAACTGTTTGGTGGTCTCAGCATGGTGTTATTCCGTTATTGCTTTCTCCGATCTGGTCAAGCAATAACGGCAGATGTCTACTGTGTCGAACTCCGAACAATGATAGCAAAACTAGCAGTGAAATAGCCCCGACTCATGAATCGATCTTCACCATTATTGCTCCATGATAACGCGAGACCTCATGCAGCACGAGAAACCGTTTTAACTCTACAAGACCTGCGATTAGAAACCATTCATCACCCTCCGTATTCGCCAGACCTTGCTCCAACGGACTACCATTCTTTTCGTGATTTGGACAATTTTCTACGTGATAAAAAGTTTTCTTCTCAGGAGGCAGTACAAAATGCTTTCACACAGTTTGTCGAATCTAGATCAGGAGAGTTCTATCGCAAAGGCATAAATGACCTTCCTATTAGATGGCAGCAATGTATAGATAATAATGCTGTGTAGATTAAGTAATATTAATTTTATTTTATAAACGCTAAAGTTTGTATGGATAGATGGATGTTTGTTACTCTTTCACGCAAAAACTACTGAACAGATTTGGATAAAATTTGGTTGGTTACACCTGACTACCCGTAACGACTGTCAAAGATTTACGAATGACAGCACCAACGACTTAACGTCCTTTCCGGGGCACGGAGGAACCTCGATCTGTAATGGATTGTCACCCATCCACGAACCGACCGCAGCAAGCGTAGCTTAACCTTCGACCGACCCGAGCGGCTGTTATCATTTAGCCACGAGCCACTCTTCGGTGATGATAGTAATTTCGGTACTGTATTAACGTCTAAAAGCCAAAAAAGCCGTTAAAAGTGCCTTTTATATGCCTACTAGCAGCGCCCCGCAGTTTCACCCGCATAAGTTTCGATCCCGTAAGCAAATCGGGATAAAAAGTATCTTGTGTGTTATTCTGATGTATAAGCTATATTACTGTAAAATTTCATCAAAATCCGTTAAGTATTTCTGCGTGAAAGAGTAACAAACATCCATCCATCCATCCTCACAAACTTTCGCGTTTATAATATTAGTAGTATGTACAGGCGCCAGCACATCAAGCTACTACAATCTGTCAAATTTCTTTAATAGATTTTCAACTTTATCGTTAGAGTATTATTGTTGAATAAGTTGGGTTATTGCGGCTGTCGAAGGACCAATAAGCGTTGTGTAATTATTTTGGAACGAATGTCATGTCGCCTGCACACAAGGGGGTAGGAAACAATTAAGGACTTACTTGGTGGTTTTGCATGTGCCGTGCTGATATGCAGACCGGCGTCCGGTAGCTTTTGTTTCTCTGCTTCTTCCTGGTTCTGTGTCGGCCGACACTCGTGAATTGGTTTAATTTAATTTATGCGGTTTTGGTATGTTCCGCGGCGCGAGCGCGTCGCGAAGCTTAGCGGTTAGCTTGCGGTGCGAGAGCGGTAAGTGTTCGATTACAAGTGAAGTTGAATCTCTGTCCCTCCGCTGGTGGTTTGTTCCACGTAGTCCGGAAGCGGTAGTCGGTTGGCGCTTTCTCTTTCTGTCGCGTATGGACGTAATGATAGGGAGAGGGATAGATGGATAGGCACTTGGCGACATGACGTTGACGTTTTCGTTCGGATATTTAATAGAGAGAACCTTGTAATATAGAAACTTGCGTAAGCATCCTGCCCGGGTTTGAGGATATGTAGTATTCTCAAAAAAGGGAAAGAAATTGCGTTAAAGCGGATTAAAAGAAAGAGAGAGAAGAAAACAATTGAAATATATTAATTACGACTAAAGTTACGTGATATTAATTACGCGGTGAAATCATTGGGAAGGCAACGGGCAGAGTTTAACAATGGGTCGCTTGAAAGAGCCACTGCATGTCTTCACCATAGCAACGCGGGTTGTCCCATCTTTGCCGGGGAAAACCTCGGTGATTATGCCCATTGGCCAACGTAAAGGAGGGACATCATCTTGATGCATGAGAACCACTGCACCAATCCTAACATTGTCCACGGCATCCAACCATTTTTGCCTAACTTGTAAGTTATGTAAATATTCTATCCGCCATCTTCTCCAAAAGCTGCAAACCATTTGGTCAAGCAATTTTTTGCGGCAAGTTAGAGACTTCGTTGTTTCGGGAACGTTCACGACAGGCAACGAAGTCAACGGAGAAGCCATTATAAAATGAGCGGGAGTAAGCGGTTCTGGGTAAGGATCCTCAGTCAGGACACAGAGCGGTCTCGAATTCAGAACTGCCTCAATTTCAGTGAGAACAGTCGAGAGTTCCTCATAGGTAAGAAGCTGAGAACCGATAACACGGTATAAATGAGTCTTAATAGATTTAATATTAGATTCCCACAACCCGCCAAAGTGGGGGGCGCGGGGTGGAATCATTTTCCACTCTATGCGGTAGCGGTTAGCAAGTAGTTCTTGCAATTGAGCCTTGGCTCCAACGAAATTTGTTCCATTATCGGAGTATAAATTGGAAACAGGTCCCCTTCGGGAAATGAATCTTTTAAAAGCGGAAATGAAAGTGTCCGATGACACGTCAGTAACCAACTCAATATGAACTGCTTTGGTAACGAAACAAATAAATAAGCAAATGTAAGCCTTCTGACTTCGTTGACCTCTGCGTCTACATAACGTGACTTTAATGGGACCAGCGTAATCCACACCCGTGTGCACAAAAGCTTTAGTCTCTTGTACGCGACAAGCGGGTAAATCAGCCATCTTTGGGCTGGGGTGAGAAGGTGACACTTTAAAGCAAAAGTTACAAGCGTGTACTCTTTGTCTGATGACACCTCTAGAAGAGAGGATCCAATATTTTTGTCGTAGCAGACTGCTAAGAAGGCTTACACCAGCATGACAATAAATGCGATGGTAATAGTCTATTAAGACATGTGTAAAATTATCATGTTTAGGTAAAAGAGCGGGATGCTGAGCTTCATAAGGAAGGTTCGCATTTGACAACCTGCCACCGATTCTTATTATGTCATGCTCGTCTATAAAGAGATCTAGTTTTTTAAACTGCGAGCGAAGTTTTTTACCTTTAATTTCGACGTAAATATCTAAAAAGTGAAATTGTTGAATGCAACGAATTAAATAAATTTCAGCGGTACCTAGTTCCCGGACAGTAATTGTCTTATTTAACTTGTCATAAGGAATAAAATGCAAAAATCTTAAGATGTAAACAATTATGCGCAGTATCTTACTTAATGATGTAAATTTTTGACTAACACTATATATTAAGTTAGGTTCTGATACAGTAGATACTAAGGTTAGCGATTTATTATTAAACTCAGGCAACTGCTCGCTACATGAGGAAACAAACGGACTGATAGGCCACTCAGCAGTTGGGCGTAGAAGCCACTCAGGTCCATGCCACCACAAATTGTGATTTAGTAGCTGCTCAGGTAGAAGACCTCGAGACAAACAGTCACTAGGGTTTTCTTTTCCGTTAATATGGAAAAAATGCTTAGGATCAAGGTTTTCTTGACATTTAGCGACGCGGTTGCTAACAAAAATATTCCATTTGTGCGGTGAGGAATGAATCCATGAAAGAGTAATTGTAGAATCGGAAAATGCGAATATTTTATTAATAGCGGTACGAGAGCGGTAAGTGTCATAAACTAACTTAATTAAGCTTGACAAGAGTACAGCGGCGCAAAGCTCTAGACGAGCCAGAGATACGACCTTGACAGGTGCAACCTTGGATTTAGCACACACCAAAGTTACGTGTGCGTTGCCATTTGTGTCAGTAACATGTAAGTATATGACGCAGCCATACGCATTCAAGCTGGCATCAGCAAAACCTACTATATTTGTCACGCAACCCTTAGTAACGGCTACATGACGCGGCAGTTTTAAAGAGGAAAGTAAAGGCAGTTGCTCTTTAAACTTTTGAAAGAGAAGTACAATAGAATCGGGTGGAGTTTCATCCCAATCTGTGTTTAATTTCCATAATTCCTTTATGAGTAATTTCGCGAATAAAACCACGGGAGCCACTAGACCCAGAACATCCCACAGACGGGCAACAGTGGAAAGAATGGAACGTTTAGTACAACTTTTATCCAAGTTAGATGTAGTAAAGGTGAAACAATCCTCGGAAGGAATCCATTTGAGTCCAAGAATCTTTAAGTTATCCCCGTCAGAAAAGTTAATAGAAGAGCGGTTGGAGTGTGGAATAGAATCTAGTAGTTCCAAGGAATTACTTGCCCACTTAGTAAGGTCAAAGCCCCCAGCCTTAAATAAGGCGATAAGTTCAGCGGAGAGAATCTTGGCTTCCTCCAGAGTGGAGGTCGAGTTAGCCAAGTCATCCATGTATAACTCATGCGAAGCGACAATGGATGCGCGCGGGAATCGATGTTTTTCATCCTCTGATAGTTGACGGACTGTTCGCATTGCTAAATATGGGCTGGGCTTAAGGCCAAACGCCACTCGGTTAAATTGAAATTCGCGAACAGGTTCAGCGGTATTAAACCGAAACAATATTTTCTGATATTTTCGATGCTCATCGATAACAGCAATTCGAAGATACATCTGTTTTATATCAGCTGTGACTGCAATAGGGAATAATCGGAAATTTAAAAGTAATAAAAATATGTCAGCCTGTAGATTAGGCCCTGTGTGTAACAAATCGTTCAATGACACGCCATTATGAGACTTGGCGCTCGCGTCAAGGACGATGCGAACTTTAGTAGTTTGTTTATCATTCCTAATAACAGGGTGATGCGGTATATAATAACCTACAGTCTGATCAGCCGCACTAGGTGTAGTTTCAGTTAAATAATTTTGATTAAGGTATTCTTGGATTATTTCGTTATAACTAGCGCGCAAAGCAGGGTCGCGAAGCTTAGTTTTTTCCAAGTGAATAAAACGTCGATAAGCGACAGCATAAGAATTTCCGAGTGAATCTGGATTCTTACAAAATGGTAACGCAGTACAGTACCTACCGCTGGAGTCACGTGACACCGTAGAAACGTACAGCTGTTCACATTCCCGTTCAGCGGGACTCATAAAAGATTTTGAGGGTATTTCTTCAATGTTCCAGAATTTATGTAAAGATTCGTCTAACGACAGAAAACAATGAGAATCATCTATATTCAACGCGGTAGAAAAATATGAAGCGGTATTTAAATCAGCGATATTATTTTTATTATTAAACGAACTAGTGGGTACTTCGTTTTTATTATTAAATAAACTAGCGGGTACTTCACCCATAAGAATATAACCGAACACGGTTTCAATAGCGGATGGCGCGGTAGGTGAAATAATTTTATTGTTGAGTAATAAATATGGGAACAGCTTTGCCCCTAGAAGTAGTTCAACATCACCAGGCATATGCCACAGGGGGTCGGCTAGCGGTAATTTGAACAAATGTTGCACTGCAGAGGTATCAACAAAGTGAGATGGTAATTTGTCAGTTATGCAGTCAACCACAAGAGCGGTTATTTTAAAGGAATTATTTTTATTTTTAGCAGTAACTGTTATCTCAACGTAACCTATAATAGGCCGCGAAGAGGTTCCTACTCCTTTTATAAATGAATTTGAAAGCGGTATAATATTTAATTGAAGTCTCTTACAACAAGCTGACGTAATTATGTTGTTTTGCGAAGCGTTATCGATCAAACATCTTACAGAAACATATCTATTATATCTGTTGTCAACGTATACTTGTGCGGTCGACAGTAATACGGTTGTGCGCGGTAAATCTGTACCTACGCGTGAACATGCACACAGCGCCACCTGTTGTGAATGCGCGGAACTAGGCACAGCGTCGCTCGATCCCGACCGTTGAGTAATTTGCTCCAGATGTAAAAGCGAATGATGTTTCTTGTTACATGTCCTGCAAGTATGTATTGACTTACACTGTGAAGCCGTGTGTGTTGAGCTAAGACAGTTTACACATCCACGTTTGTTTTTAATAAAGTCCAAACGTGAATTGGCTGATAGTGCTTGAAATGTTGGACACATATAAAGCTTCCAATGATCACTTCCATTACAGTGTGAACAAGTTTGGTTATTGTCACAAGCAACAAAGGTATGCACCGTACTATCACGTGACTGATTACGATAATTATTTTTGTTCACTGATACAGTTCGAGACGAAACAGTTCTATCCAATATTTTAACTTGCGATTTTATGAATTCAACGAAATCCGTATAAGTTGGAATCTCCTCCTCTCTCATATGCATCTCAAATAAATGTAAGGTAGCGGGGTCCAATTTTTTCAAGGCTAAATTTAATAGTATGAAATCCTTTAAGTCGTTAATTTTTAATTGTTCTAGTGCCGAAACAGACGCGTGAAAACTTTCAATAAAACTATTTAAAGAGGTGGAATTATTACTTGCAGGTTTAATGTTTAATATGTTAGACATGTAATGTGACCCTAGTGTTCGTTTATCTTGATACTTTTGAACCAAACTGTTCCAAATGGATTTATAATTTTCGCCCGATGGAATAATTCCGGCAGTAATTTGTAATGCGTTTCCTTTCAGATTACCCATTAAGTATTGAACTCGTTGAGAATCTGTAAGATTTATATTACTATGGATGTTTGACTTAAATGATTCGTAGAAAACAGGCCAGTTTTCAATCCTACCATCAAAAAATGGGATCTGAATTGGGGGTAGTTTGATCGAGTATTTAGATTGTTTCACGATATCACAAGTTGAGTCATCCGTTGACCTTGCAGACCTCGCGGCGACAAGTGAACGAACTCTTTCGACACGGGTGTAAACGCCGTCAAATGATATTTGACTGTTATAATCGATTGTATAATCAGGATTTATTTGTAAAGAATATGTATTTATTTTGTCTAAGTTAGCACTAAATTCCTGACGAGTGATCGAGAGTATTTGAGTGTCCGCCATGAACGTTTCCGCCGAACGAAGCTCAATATTAATTGTATTTATTTTCTTTGAAGTTTCATACAATGACGATAAACGCTCAAAGATTGCTTGATTTTTAGCTTGAAGTAATTTTATCTTCATTTTTAGTTCTTCCATAATGGGTTATTGTTGAAAATACAACGGATAAAAATTATTAAGTATAGCGGGTAGACTTACAACAAATATTTTTACTGTAAGTGAGTAAGAAGTAATTGGTTATAAATAAGTTAGTAGGCAAGTTTGCCGAACTAACTCACGATAATAAGCGGTTTTTTAATATTGACCTATGCTATTGTAATGCAGTAGGAGCAATATTAAGTTGGCACAATGGTTCTCAATGAAATATGTACCTAGCGGAATGAACGAACGTTAGTACGCGTTCGTTTAATATAGCGGTTTTACGAACTTAGGTATTTGCCTAAATTCTTAGGTATGGGACCTATGAATGCTGATTTTTTGAATCCGACTCGAATGGACCAAAAACTTATGTTGAATAAGTTGGGTTATTGCGGCTGTCGAAGGACCAATAAGCGTTGTGTAATTATTTTGGAACGAATGTCATGTCGCCTGCACACAAGGGGGTAGGAAACAATTAAGGACTTACTTGGTGGTTTTGCATGTGCCGTGCTGATATGCAGACCGGCGTCCGGTAGCTTTTGTTTCTCTGCTTCTTCCTGGTTCTGTGTCGGCCGACACTCGTGAATTGGTTTAATTTAATTTATGCGGTTTTGGTATGTTCCGCGGCGCGAGCGCGTCGCGAAGCTTAGCGGTTAGCTTGCGGTGCGAGAGCGGTAAGTGTTCGATTACAAGTGAAGTTGAATCTCTGTCCCTCCGCTGGTGGTTTGTTCCACGTAGTCCGGAAGCGGTAGTCGGTTGGCGCTTTCTCTTTCTGTCGCGTATGGACGTAATGATAGGGAGAGGGATAGATGGATAGGCACTTGGCGACATGACGTTGACGTTTTCGTTCGGATATTTAATAGAGAGAACCTTGTAATATAGAAACTTGCGTAAGCAATTATGGTTCAAGGTTGGGAAAATTTGACGGTTTCGGGTAGGTTGACCTGCTGGCGTCTGTACTATAGTAGGATTTGAAATAAATACTTTGACCTTTCTCAATTATAGGTATCCACGAGGCACGGTATTAGACCTACGTAATTACGTAATTATTTTTTATGTGATTTATAGTGATAAGTCTAATTAGACTTATCACTATAAATCACATAAAAAATAATAATCAACCGTTTAGACTGGTTCCCCTTTTTACGGGACAATAATAGTAATTTTGTTATTATGGCCCTTAAAAAGGCGCAACCAGTCTAAACGGTTGATCATTATTTTTTATTTGTAACGAACCAAGTAAACAATCACACAATACATTGAAATCCGTCTGTTTCAACGTACAACACGAGTAGGTCAAATATAAATTAGCAATGAATTTAAAACGAATTTTGTTTGGCTTGCTTTTTTATTTGCATTACCAAATAAACAAGTGTAATACTGCAAACGTGAGCGTGAGTACCTATTTATACTTATTATTATATCAATAACAAAGAGGAGGGGCTTGTGGCTAAGTAATAACAGCCACACGGGTCGATCGATCAGATTAAGCTGCGCTTGCCGCAGTTGGTCCGTGGATGGGTGACCATCTATATATCGAGACACCTCCGCAGCTCCGTGCCGACACATCAATGCAAATGGATGTTTGAAATAATCACTCTGAAAGTTTAAAATAATCAAACTTCTATGCAACAAGTTGTAAGCAAGTTAAAAAAACCGGCCAAATGCGAGTCGCCCTCGCGGACGAAGGGTTACGTACCAATATCTATAAAAATCACGAATGTTGTATGGGGGCCCCCTTTAAATATTTATTTCATTTTAATTTAATTATTTATTTTTAATGTGAATATACAAATAATTATTCTGTGAATATTTCAAGCATCTACCTGTTGCCGTTATTAATATCGAACAAAAAACGGCAAAAAAATCTCGTTTGTTGTATGGGAGCCCCACTTAAATATTTATTTTATTCTGTTTTTAGTATTTGTTGTTATAGCGGCAACAGAAATACATCGTCTGTGAAAATTTCACCTGTCTAGCTATCACGGTTCATGAGATACAGCCTGGTGACAGACAGACGGACTGTAGAGTCCCGTTTTTACCCTTTGGGTACGGTAACCTTAAAAATATGGATGTCACGTGATCACCTTTAAATATTGATATCTCGGAAACATGGCACTTTACGGAGACTGTACGGGGGTTGGTCTTATTATGATTTCTGTTTGCATTGACGGCAGCTATCGATTTATATAAGTCCCAAGCGTGGGCGACATTTTGAAAAAAAAAAAAAACAAAATGCCGCGACAGTACAGTACAATACCTTGTTTGAGTTAAAACAGAAAATTATTATTTGAGTGCTAAATTAATACTATTTCTTTCGTAGATAAACATCATCAGTACTGAGCGTCCAGCCGTTTACTGGTTTGACACGAAGTACTTCAAAAACATTACCTTGCTCAGTAAACGGTTGAACCGAGGGGATCCTAGATATTATGTTGCCCTGGGAGTACATACACTTTTCAAACTGCACAATAACTTAAAGGTAAGTAGTAGACGAACGTCGTAAATTGAACATTGTGATTATTAGTAACTAGCTTTAGCCTGTGACTTCGCCTGCGTGCAGATCGGAAATTATCCGACGGGAACGTTTTACCGGTATAAAAAGAGACCAACGGAGTAATCAACTACGCATACTGTACATCTTACTAAGTAGCTTTGCGCAAAAGTTATAGCTGGGAACCGAATTTTATTTTTAGGTAAAATATATTTCGCGGCCGTTTTTATTGCGCGCAATGTAACGTGAACTCAGTGCTGCATGTAGTGTAAGCTCTACACGGTACTTGTCGGTGATGGTTGTGTAGTACTGCCTGTTGGTCTCGTGGTCACAAGGGCGACTGCTGTGCATGGGATCCTCCTGGGTTTGATTCCCAGGTCGGGCAAAGTGTTATTAGATTTTACCAATAAGAATTTCTCAGTAGCAACACGGAGTTTGGGAGTAGGTGGTGTGATACCCCCGTGCCTCGGAAAGCACGTAAAGCCGTCGGTCAAGATTTTTCCTCGGTCGTGTCGGATTGCCGTTCCATCGGAATATGAGAGTGAGGGAAGAGGGGGTGCACCTGTGTTTGCGCGCACACTTGTGCACTATAATATCTCCTGCGCCGAAGGCTCCGTTGAGATTGGCCGCCGAAGGCTAGTCTCTGTGGGTAGCGGGATCGTCCGGTTGCCGCTGCCCTGGAACATAAAGGGCTAAGGAAGGAACACGGATGGGTTTTAGTCAGTAAGAGTCTGACACTCCCTTCCGCTCCACCCAGAGCGAGAGGGGTCATTTGATGATTTCCCATCCTGGATTACGGTCTGGAGGACTTCAGTAGTAAGTACTAGGGTAATGGTAATATTATTTATGTTACAGCTGGACTTCTTCTTTCACCAGTTCCTAACAAACAGATACCGTCCCAGTTTTGTTGAGATGCATTTTAAGTTTTGCGACATGATCAATTCTGACACATTTTTTGGTCAAGCAATACGAACGGCACTGCAAGGAAAGGACTGCCCTTTTTCTCCGGTAAATAAAACGACAGAGGCTGACATGTTACATGTTGTTTGTTAATTAAATTGATGTGTTAATTAATTAACAAACAACGTTTATCATTTCAACGTTATTTCTTCATCAATTCAGTATTTGTTTCTCGTTTCAAATAATAATTATGTTAAAATTAAGACCTTAATACGATATTTCATTCATTTTTTATTCCTGTTTTTACCCGTTCTAAGGCCAGTTTAATCCGTTGAATGCCGTAATTACAGTCACAATTAAAAAGCCATTGTGTCTCGCGTGGATCTACGTTCGATATTAAGGGTTAAAGCATCTCAATTTAATTATTATTTTCCTGTTTGTATCCATAAAATCTTCACTTTTGGGTCGGGCAAACCTAGTAGGCAATTAGAACTAATTCTAACTAAACTCTTTTTTAATACATAATGATATGTACATATCATCATAACATATATATTATAACATTATATATCTTTTTTTAATAAAAAAAGGGTTTCCTTAGAAAAGAAATAAGCATAATAATCATAGGGCATCAAAAAATTTGTCCGCATCCCTGTCAACAGGAACAGTGCCCAAAAGGCTGGCAGCATTGCCACGTTGTATGGCGATGCTAATACATAAGATTTTATTACTACACATCATCATCATCAGCCTATAGCAGCCCACTGCTATAGGCGGCCTCTCATATTGCACGCCAAACACATCAACTCAGCCTAAACCATCAGGGATCACAACCGAGTTTTATTTTTATTTTCAGGGTGCATATTATATGGAAAATATGTCAATACCGTATGTACCGAGAGGCTTCCCGTTTGCGAAAGGTCGTATCTACTGCAATTTATCACTTACTGAAGGCAGTTCGACTAAACAAGTGGCTGCAGGTAAAATTGATATGGAGGTAAAAGTGGCTAAGATTCAAAACTAATTGTAACTTTAATCAATGTAGTCTGAATATGAAAATAAAATATTACAAACGAATTTTTTGTTCACCGTACTAATCGCACAATTATGTAAGTACCTCCCAGAATACGTTTAGAATTATATAATAGAATATTATCGGTAACATTATTCCAAATATTCTTACTTCCATAGTTCCATACTATCCAAACTTCCATACTATCCGCACTTCCATAGTATCCATACTTCCATACTATCCGCACTCCTATAGTATCCATATTATCCATACTATCCACACTTCCATACTATCCATACTCTCATAGTACGTATCCATAGTATATCATAGGATAGTATGGAAGTGTTCCATACTAACCGCACTTCCATATTATTTACACTTCCATAGTATCCACACTTCTAGAGTATCCACTCTTCTATAGTATCCATACTTCACGGCGTCAGACTCCGTTCACACACCTCATAGCACAGACTTTTTTTTTTAATTTTTATACAGTTTTGACCTAGTTAGGTACTATTTTATGATATGTATTCGTATTCATATTCGTTTATTTGCATTCCACAAGGTATACAGATGTTCACAAAAGGCTTATAGCTAAGAGCCGTTGTAGACACTGTCAGGGCACAGTAAAATTATAGTTATACATATTTATTAAAAATCTAAATCATACGATAGTAACTCTGTCTATATGTCTGTGTTACCGTTTCACCCCTTAACGGCTGAACTGATTTCGATGAAAGGAGAACATTCACCGTCCATAAATTTTTGGGCTAAATGTGAAAGTGCCGCGCCAATAAAAAATACTATATTCCAAAAGAACACGTTTTTCTCTTCATTTTTTACTTCCATAGTAAAAACCAAACCTGTGCCCATTCTCCGTGAAGTTACACAAGTTCGAAATATCACTGTTTCATATTTATTTGATACGTGTTTATGAGTGATGCAATGAATTTACGCACCGGCTTATAACAACAGCCGATCGATTCTGTAAAAATCTCACCGTGAAAAGTTAGGTGAAGTGAGCTTAGAGTGAGTGTCAATCCCTAGCATTAGTTGGAATGACAGCTCACTCCGCGCTCACTTCACCTGAGTTTTCACGCTGAGATGGTTACAGAATTGGAGCTGCGTTTCTTTTCAACTTTGTTGTCTTTTTCAATATACAGTGCGTAAATAGCACGACAAATCCGTTATCCATTCTAAAAATCATTAAGACGACATTTGAATATTTGTACACCATCATGTTGTGGTTGAGAACTTAAAAAATACTAATACCATACTATATAAAACAACATTCTTACAAACGTATGCTACAGCTCAGAAATGAAAAAGGGTTCGCAATAAAACTAAACACACTATCTAGACACAAGCATATTTATTTCTTTTTCCACAATATCTGTAAAAAACTTTTTTGTAAACAAAAAACAACCGACTTCCAAAAACGACACTACAAAGTGAAATCGGTGTCGTTGGTTTCGCATTTTCGTTGTTTGCCACCGACTTCCGAAATTAAAGTTATTTTTCACTTTGTAGTGTCGTTTTTGGAAGTCGGTTGTTTTTTTTTTTCAAAAACATTTTATTTTTCACTTTTAAGTTGTAATTTTAATTTTTTTTTTAATTTTTATGGGACCATTTGGGAAGCTTGACTGAGACTGAGATCAGAAGGGCAATTCTCAGAACGTTCACACGTCTGATCTGTCGCAATTTGTCAAAAATACCTCAAATTTCCCTACATTTTGACAAGTTTTTGACATTTGTTTGTCGCCGAGATGACACTGCGACTAGATTTTGAACGTTTTAAATTACGAGAATTGGTCTTCAGACTGTGAACGTTCTTAAATTTACGAGAATTGCCCCTCTGGGTTCGAATAGTTTTTCATCCCGGTAGACGTTCCAGTAATATAATTCCTCCACAAGGACGAAGCGAGGGGTCAAAACAGGTTGTCAATATACCTTATCGTTGGTAACATAAATCGCAATCTGAATCCACCAATTCCAATTGTGGTTTTAATTACACGGAATAATTAGAAAGCCGTTCGACCCACGTCGTCCCAACTGACCGTACACAAACAAAGTTATCTGGCATCCCTCAAGGGGGGAGAATTAATAGAATAATAGATAAAGTAGGTAATCTTATAATTTATCAGTATTCTGCTGGGTAGCTCGCACGCTATCTGTCTGTGTCGCAACTTGTGCCCAACAATAAAACTTTGGTCGCGCGCACTTTTTACCAAGATTACATAGTTCGAGTGAAACGTTTTGATACTTTACTTTTGGTTGAATTTATTTCTGTAAATTAAAATAATAAGTAAGCAAGTCACAACCATAACTTAACTAAAATATAGCGTCGAAAAATTCATCCGCATCGCTGTCGACTGATAATGTACCCAAGTGACTGGCGGCATTACCACGTTGTATGGCAATGTTTAGTATCTGGCCAAGGTAAAAGCCAGCCCTTGAATCACAGGAACTGTCAAGTTCCCACGGCTGGGTAAAGGTCTCTCATACTTTTTAGGGTTCCGTACCCAAAGGGTAAAAACCGGACCCTATTACTAAGACTTCGCTGTCTGTCCGTCCGTCTGTTTGTCACCAGGCTGTATCTCAAGAACCGCGATAGCTAGACAGTTAAAATTTTCACAAATTATGTATTTCTGTTGCCGCAATAACAACAAATACTAAAAACAAAATAAAATAAATATTTAAGGGGGCTCCCATACAATAGATGTGATTTTTATAGATAACGGAAGTACGGAACTCTTCGTGCGCGAGTCCGACTAGCACTTGGCCGGTTTTTTAGTTTATTTTATACTGAGCCTTCAGGAACGAGCGCTTTAACTTCGATGAATTTTAATTTAATTAAAATATTGTGTTTCCGTATCTATCGTCAATTCAGTTCCTACTAATTCCTTAAAGAAAATAATTTAAAAAAAATACAATTAGTTTTCTTTTTGTAGATATTGGGAATTCATTCTAATAAAGTCTGTATTCTTTATAGTAAGTATTCTTTGCACACGTAAATGCGCCATACGTGGCGCATTTACGTGTGCAAAGAATACTTACTATAGAAATTCAGAACTTAGAGTAACAATGTTATGAATGCCTCATATTCTGATACGTCAGAATATGAGGCATTCATAACATTGTTACTCTAAGTTCTGAATTTCAATGTTTGCCCTCACTTCAGTTGGCAAACAGTTCTTACTTAGAATCCCAATCGGGTTCTACCCCAGCGTACAGTAACTTCTTGTATGTGTTGCATTGATTGATATTTAGCTACATCTGGATACACTCGAAGTCGAACTACTTTATGTAAACATTTAATGTACAATGTAATACAGTTGGGGGAAATTAATCGATAAAACAAATTGATATTTCTACGTCAACTTTGAAAAATAAACAAACAGGAACAAAACTTACATAAAAAAGAAAAAACGACTCCAAAAAGGCTCCCATCTCAGCATAATGCTGCGTTATTTACAAAATAAATACCACAGCGCTAGTATACTGATAGGACCCGCTGTGATGCCTCATGGACATACCTGCGGCATCAATTAATCCCACTAGGGGTATTAAAAAACAATAAAGTTATTTCATGCAGCTGAATTTTCGGTCAATTTTAGTTGACAGTCAATTCACCAATTTTTCAATGTAAAACTTATATATTTCTGTCCTGTAATTTGTATGGTGTACAGACGCCAGCAGGTCAAACTACCCGAAACTGTCAAATTTTCTCAATTAATCTTAAACCTAATGCTATAGCGATAAAGTTGAAAATCTATTAAAGAAATTTGACAGATTGTAATAGCTTGATGTTCTGGCGTCTGTACATAATAAAGAGCATTATATTCTATCTTCTGTGTATGTTAAATGAAGCTTATTTTATTTTCTTAATAATGAATTTCACAGAATTTACGTTATCAAATCTACACAAGTGTGTGCGCAGATACGGGAGCACTCTCTGTTCCCTCAAATTCAAATTTTTCAAATTCAAATTTATTTATTTTATTTTCAAAAACATGTGTAGATAATATACATGGTATGATGCTTATTATAGGTGATACAAGTCATGCGATTCAAAATAAATAGAATAGAGTCAGTATTTTCAGAGCGATTTATCATTTAAAAATTCATTAACATTATAATAGGTTTTTCTGTCAGTATTTTTTTTAATGTTTTCTTAAATTGGTCTGTATTTAATTTCTTAATACAGTTAGGGATATTATTATAGAATATTGGCATTCTGCATACAACGCTTTATACAGTAGCGCTGTCTTAGATGGCTGAACACGAATTTTAATATTGTCCCGGCGATTCCGTATTATAATATCCGATAACCGAGAAAACAAACGGGGGTTATTTGTAAAAAATAGGCTATTTCCAAAATATAAAGTGACGGAAGTGTGAGTATTTTATGCTTTGTAAAAAGTGGCTTACAGCAAGTACTGAGAAGTACTTTGGATACCGAACATGGCACGTAGATGCCTACGCTGTTGCATTATAAATGCCATATCTTTATTCGATGAGATGCCTCAAAAGATAATGCCATATCTAAGGACAGATTCAACAAGTCCATTTTAAGCTGTGAGTAACACATCATTGTTGATGGATAGAGCAAGTTGGTACAAAGCATATGATTGACTACTGATTTTTTTACATAGATTGTCAATGTGTGCTTTCCAATTTAGTTTACTGTCTTTAATTAAACCGAGAAAACGTACATTAGTTACTTCATTTATAATATAATTATCATGAATCAAATTTACATTTAATAAACTATGCAATCTATCTATATCTATCCAAAGTGCATTATATTTGTTTTTGACAAATTTATTTTTTAATTATTATTCTCAAGTCAAGAAATTATAGATGTCAGTGAATTATTTATGTCAGATTTATTATTAATGTCCTTACATGCAGTTGAAACTGTACTATTATTAGCAAATAATGTCA
This sequence comes from Apamea anceps, assembly GCA_951799955.1. NCBI lineage: Eukaryota > Metazoa > Arthropoda > Insecta > Lepidoptera > Noctuidae > Apamea > Apamea anceps. The sequence goes on from OX637518.1 coordinate 2,471,079, forward strand.
TAGGTTGAGTCGTTGCCAAATTGATATAAATAATAAACAACGGCGGCCCTAGCACACTGCCTTGAGGAACACCGTATGTGACATATTTCCTTACGAAGCTGAACGTGTCTTCTTTTTTTATTTTAGGCTTCCCTCTAGTTCTTATTGTTATCTGTTGTCGATTCGTTAAATAGGATCGAATTAAATCCAAAACATTGCCTCTTATGCCGTTTGCGTTAAGTTTATTGATTAGTATCAACCTCATAGTCCGATAGAACCTCGCTCTCATAGTCCGATTTGACGGAAATCCAACACGACTGAAAGAGATGAGGCGCAGGACCAACGGCTGAACGTGCTTTCTGAGGCACGGGGATATGAAACCGCCAACTTCCAAAATCCGGACTGTCACTAAGGAATTCTTTATGAAAAACCCCAAAAACACTTTGCCTGGCCTGGGAAACGAACCCAGAACCTACGGGGCAGTTTCACATACTATGCATAAGGACTGAATAAAGAAGAAAATAGTCTGTAACTTATACCACCTACAAAGTAGATACAAAAGGGTTTGTCCAAATACTCGTAGCCCGTAGCCTCGTAGCCCGTAGTCTCGTAGCGTCGTAGCAGCGTAGCGTCGTAGTAGCGTACCCGTACTCTCGACCGTGCCCCGACGTGACTCGCCTTGCCAACACAAACAATGTTGTTTTACGTTCACTGTACCAAACTTTAACTGAATTTGTATACTTATCGTGGCATCGGAGAAAGCCGTTTGTTTTGGCATAGTTTTATTTCGTGTCTGTTACTCGTAAGTATATAAATACAGATTTTTGGTCTGCGGATATCTTGATGTACATAATTATAATATTTTAAATAAATAATATTTGTGATATGTCGCAATATGCTGCCTAAGGTTTCAGGATACAGGAGATTTAAGACACTTCTATTTATGAATAACAGCCCCGACTTACGAGTTGCAGGTCGTGGATTCGAACCGAGTCAGGCGCTTTACTTTGTGTAAATTATTTCTTTACCCTACTCTCAAAAGGGTGAAAGAAAACATCGTGAGGGAACTGGGATATTCTCAACCAAAAAGTTGAAGACATATGAAATCTACCAACCCGCACTGGGGCCGCGTGGTGGATTACGGCCCACTCCCTCTCCCTTTACTTCGTTTCCTTTCAGCCTTCTTTTTTTCTTTTTGCTCGGTTCCTAAGGCTATACAACTTATAACATCACGCCACGCTAGGACCTAGCGTGGCGTGATGTTATATAGCCTATAGCCATTCTCAAGAATTGGGCTATCAAACGCTAATAGCTTTTTTTAATTCCGACTGGAAGTTCCGGAGATTAGCGCGTTCAAACAAACAAACTTAATACTAGAATATTTAGTACTAGCTGCGCCCCATGGTTTCACCGGCATAAGTTTCGATTCAGTAAGAATATCGGGATAAAAAGTATCCTATGTCTTAATCTTGCTTATAAACCATCTGTGTGCCAAATTTCAGTTCAAAGTTCAAATTTGTTCAATAGTTTTGGCGTGAAAGAGTAACAAACATCCATCCATCCAAACTTTCGCGTTTATAATATTAGTAGGATAGGATAGGATAAGTATAGATTAATTCCAAAATGAAGAAATGTCTAACCGCCTTAGCAACATAGCTATGTAATTTAGAAGCTTGCTTGAAGGTATTTGCAAGTCATCTGCAGGGGAACACTTGACACTATAATATATTTTAGTGAGTCGACAACTGGCTTGTATTCATGAATATAGAATGAGATGGCAGATCTGACTACTTCTTCTGAAATCATGTGAATATTCGATACAATGTGAAGTAGGTTCACCTGTTTGCCACGTAGTTGAAAGCAGAGCAATTCTCGTAATTTTAAAAACGTTCACAATCTCTATCTGTCAAAAATACCTCCATTTTCCCTACATTTTTGACAAGTTTTTGACATTGATTGTCGCTGAGATGAGATTTCGACTAGATTTTGAACGTTTTTATTTACGGGAATTGGCCTTCAGGTTGTATAGTCTGAAAATTAGGAACTCATCAGTAGGTAGATTTCGGAGATAATGAGCCCTCACATTATGTCTAGCTTGTGGCTAAATGACAACAGCCGCACGAGTCGATCGAAGGGTTAAAAGCTACGCTTGCCGCGGTTGTTTCGTGGACACCCATCCAAGAACCAACCGCGGCAAGCCTAACTTTAAACCTTGCTCTCAAAAACGGAGAAGGAAAAGATCGTGAGGAAATCGGCATGTCCTCCCAAAAATTCGAAGACATGTGACATCTACCAACCCGCACTGGGCCTGCGTGGTGGATTACGGCCCATTCCCCCTGACAGAGAGGAGGCCTGTGTCCCAGCAGTGGGAACAATATAGGCTGATTATGTGGGAACTATTAAATAAAAAGTATGAGAGACAATGAGTGTTTTTATATCTTATACAGAGCCCGTTGAGAGAACAAGAAAACATTAAAATGCTAGAGAATAACGCGAAAAAAATTAGTAGAACAGACATAATATTTGCTTCGCTTTTATCTTTGCTGAAATTAGGGTCATATTTTCTTTCTGCGTACTGCTATCAGAATTGCATTTGAATTATTGCCCGCATACCATTCTCTTTGTTGACTGTACCTCGTTGAATGTATATTTGAATGTTTATCTTCCCTGTTCATGTAAAACTACGGTGGCGTCTATCCGTTACATTACAAATTGAGATTTTGCAAGTGAATTCCATTTTGAGAGCAGACTTGAAATTATTTGTCCGAAAGAAAATCAGCGTAACTGAGGGGACAACTTCGATATCGTGTCGGCTGTACGAAGTAAGGATAAACATTTCGAATATCTCAAATAGATTTCCAGGCTTTGTCACATAACTATGAAATAACTTTCTATTTATTTATTTATTAAAATTTTATGCACAAGTAAAAAAAATACTGTACAAAGCCGGCCTGGGGCATTTTCTACCAGTCGACCTTAGGATGATGCAGAGACAAAACATGGCAGATGCAACATACGGGATGAATAGCTCGGAAATGAACATATAAACAAAATGAACTGTGAGGAGAAAAAAATATCGATAGAGGAGAAAACGAATCCAGAAAGCAGCGCTGGGATGTTACCTGTTTGGGTTGAATACAATTGGGACTGGCTTACCACATAGCATTAGCATTAACGGGTAGAAATTGGTTCGCATAATCTCGACAATCTTAAGCAACAATATTCCAACTTGTAACCCAGAGCAGAAGTGAGTGGCTTGTGGCTAGGTAATAACAGCCACAAGCGTCGATCAATCAGGTTAAGGTACACCTGGCGCGGTTGGCCCGTGGATGGGTGACGGATGGTGGGGATGGGTGGTGGACAAAGGTGATGGACTCCTCCGTGCCTTGGAAACCACGAATTCGGAATTGAGTATGCATGGTATACCAACGCTTTTCGTCTATTTTATAGCACAATTATCACAATGCGTACCTGTTCTTAGTCAAATGCAGTTTATAACCAAATAATAATATATTTTTTTTATTTTTAATGTTTTTTTTTTTTCTTAATTCTTTTAAATTCAGTCATTGACGACCACGCACAGCCTACCACGCGCTGCGTCTACTAGATGCATGAAATTTTGCACAAGGTTTCCTTATGTATTTATTTAATAAGGTAAGCACTAAGAAAGGCTTTTTTTTAAATGAAGAGGAAAATTTGTATGTTTTTTTTTTTGTTGTTTTTTTTTGTGTCTAGATCTGTACCCGGCTAATGCCAATAGGAGCGCTCGCCCCCTTTTACATGGGATTTAAACATAGGTAACTGGAGAAGTGTGGGTTTATATAGGCACTCATATCACTGCGGTTTTATTTAATATAATTATTTAAACTTTTCGCACACAAAATGGTACAAAGGCGGGTTTAATGCCTTAGGCATTCTCTACCAGTCAACCAAGAGTGGTGAAGAGATTAGATGGCCGGTGCTTTGGTTGAGAGGGACAATGATAAAAAAAAACTCTTAAAACTAGGTACACAAATACATAAATAAGTTTTAATGGGTTTTTGTACTTTATTTATCCTTTTGATAGATTCATTTATGTGAGGACTTTGAGGCTTTGTAGACTTTAGCTCTGTAGACCATTTTTTATTTTATCAATTACCTGGTACTTGTTGACAGGCCTACGTTGTCCTCCCGTACCTACTGTTATTTGAAAACGTTGTAAAGATCAATTATTTTTAAAAGAGTCTTGTCGGCTCTAGGAAACGACCAATCGGAACCGTGCTAGCTTCTGACATTTCATAAGTGCCCATGTAGGTTTATGTGAAATAAAATATTTTGATTTTGTACACCTCTGCTCTAACCTTCGGGGATTACAACCGTGATATTTATGTTTGTTTGAATGGAAGTTCGTCATATGCCCGATGGGAAATCTACGGCTTCTCGCTCATAAAATACCTACATACGATAAAGCCACTTCGCTATAAAAGCCTCCAATTCCATCGTAATATTCTTCAAACTGCACCTGATGTCCAATATAACTCGAGCACACCACAAAAGAAAGTTGAGCTGAGCCAATCCTGGTGCATCACTAAAAGCCGCCATCGTTAAGCTGATATCAGACGGTTTATTCAAGGGAATATTTATTTTTTTCATTCCACTTTCGCACAGCGACCAAATAACATAAGAATTAACGTTCAGAGAGAGCACTACAGGTGAAGAGGTTTTTGGGGATTGTCTTATGTAATTTTGACTTTCGAAAAGTGCTGATTCTCTCGAAAGGTGCTGAGTCTTTGATTTTGTTCATCTGCTCATTTCATTTCACATTTTACACTTTTTAACCGACTTCAAAAAAAGGAGGAGGTTCTCAATTCGGAAGTTTATATTTTTTTTTTTTATGTATGTTCGGGCATATCTCCATTTCGGAAAGGACCATTTCGGAATATCCGTCCGATATTCCGAAATGGTCCCATATAAATTCCGTAAAGATCTGATGATGAGTTTCGGAGACAGACAACGGAACTCTTCAATAAATGCCAGCATATGTATGGATTGTTTACGCAATTACACAACAAAATCACGCCTGTACCCTCTAAAGGGGTACGCAGATGTGTTCAGTATACCTACGTACCACGGTACACCCTCATTTCTGTCAAAGTTGTTATTGGGGTGCTTCTAATCTCGCAAGTATATATGAATTTGTGTGGGGTAGGTACATCTTAAAAGTGAAAAATAAAAACATTTTTCCAAAAAAAAACACTACAAGGTAATAACTTTAATTTTGGAAGTCGGTATCAAAAAACAAAAATGCGAAACAACGACACCGATTTCCGAAATTAAAGTTATTTTTTACCTTGTAGTGTTTTTTTTGGAAGTCTGTTGTTTTTTTTTCGTAGAAAAAGGGGCAATTCTCGTAATTTCAGAAACGTTCACAGTCTGATCTCAGTGTCAATCTGTCAAAAATACCTCTAATAACTCTACATTTTGACAAGTTTTTGCCATTTGTTTTTCGCCGAGATGAGGCTGCGACTAGATTTTAAACGTTTTAAATTACGAGAATTGACCTTCAGATCTATGTAGTATGTAGTCTGTGCTAGATAAATCTATTTTCTTTCTATTTTTATTCTTTCATTTTTCGATCACTCGGTAGGCGGAGTGAAAGATCGAATGCTGAAAATAAATATCATTGGATCGGTTCACTAATGAATTTAAAAAAAAAGCGGCCAAGTGCGAGTCGGACTCACCCATGAAGGATTCCGTTGAGTTGATTAAATGAAAGGTAAATTGCGATTTATGACGTATTAAAAAAAAACTACTTACTAGATCTCGTTCAAACCAATTTTCAGTGGAAGTTTACATGGTCATGTACATCATATATTTTTTTTAGTTTTATCATTCTCTTATTTTAGAAGTTACAGGGAGGGGGGGGACCACTTTGGAAGTGTCTCTCGCGCAAACTATTCAGTTTAGAAAAAAATTATATTAGAAACCTCAATATAATTTTTGAAGACCTATCCATAGATACCCCCAAAATTTATTGTTTTTTTTTTCTATTTTGTGTAAAAATCTTAATGCGGTTAACAGAATTCATCTACTTACCAAGTTTCAACAGTTTAGTTCTTATAGTTTCTGAAAAAAGTGGCTGCGATATACGGACGGACAGACAGACAGACAGACATGACGAATCCATTAGGGTTCCGTTTTTTTGCCATTTGGCTACGGAACCCTAAAAATAAAGTATGAGAAATAGGTTTATTTGTCTCAAAAACACCAGCATATAAAAAGATAAGTAAGATAATTGGAATAAAAACACAAAACAGATCTGTAATCAGTAATCACACAACAGAAATAATCGGCAGCTGCACGTCGTGACTGTAACAAGATGACTTTCACGTAGCATCATGATGTGGTGTTCTTCTTCTTAGCGTGTCGATAGCAATCTAAATAGACTCGGCCCAGAATTCGACTACTTCTTTGGCGTCATCACTAGCGTCCATCAGTTCCTGTACCGTGCAGCTGGCAAGGCACGCAGGACACGATATTAAGTGTCCATTCGTTTGATGAACTGCTGTTCAACAAACGAATGGACACTTAATATGTGGTGCTCCACATTTACACTCCAAGGCGGAGTCGTCTACGAATCTCCACCTGGACAGGTTTTCCTTGCTTCGGCCAACCTGAGCCCGGAGTCTGTTTAAATACTTCCAGGTTACCCAATGTAATTCATGTCCAGGTGGGTGGATGCTGTGGTATGGGGGATTCACAGCTTACCGCTGATAATTCAGTGAATTCATTTTTCACCTTTGTTCATTTTATGTTCAGATATTTCACTCCGAGCGAAATATACTGAATCAAAAAAAAAATCAAAAGTCATTTATTCAAATTAGGCTGAGAATCAGCACTTTTCGAACGTCAAAATTACAAAAGACAGTCCCCTAAAAACGCCCGCCCTTCGCCACTTCCTAGTGATATCGCTGGGAAGAAGAAGTGGCGGAACAAACTCCCCAGCAGCACAGCTGTCTGTTTAGTTAGAATATAGTTGCATGTATACAATACTAGGAACCTATGTTCAGTAATGAACATTACAAGAAGCTTAAATTATTTGCCATATTATGTCAGCTAGCCACGCCAATATACCAACAAATATAATAAAAACTATACGTACGAATGAAAGACAAGTGGAGCGTCTAATAGCAGCTTTATCGAACAAACTTGAGACGCTGCATTGTTTATCGACGGCCTATAAACAAATATAACAAAACAAAGAGTTTAGCAAGACAGATGGCGCTGTGTGACATCCCTGTATTTATTACCGACGCGCCGAGAAATGATAAGTGGGTGCTATTTCTTTGGATACACAATACAAACTTAAGAATACACTGAAAAATCACCATACTAGACCTTATTGCTCAGACGTTAAGAGAGACGGGGGAGTTTCTGAGGTGATTTTTTAAGGTTGTGTTGCATGTTTTGAGCCGCAGTTATTCTCGAAGGCACGGAAATATTTCTTGTTGATGGCATCAGTATCAAATTTATACAGATTCTGATCTGGACCAATTCGAAGTGATGGCTTTGCAAATTATTAGTAAGTATTTTTCATACGCAACGTCTAAAAAATTCAATCATTCAATTCATTCAATGTTAAAAACTTTTTAGTTAAAAAAATAAACTTAGTAAGGCCCACTTTCGCGTTCATGGGTTATCCTAAATAACTCGTTGTTAACAGCTAACTCAGGGTTAATCAAATAATTGATTGCATCACCAGGAATCAGAGGTAAACCTAGAGTTCAACTTTTAAATATTAAACCTACCGATGTGTGTTAGCCAAATAAAACTAAATACGTCTGTTACAAACGTATGTATTGTATATACTTTTTCGAAAAGATTTATTGCGTTCATATCCTCGCCCCCTGTTACATAATTAGCAAAATGTAGGTGGACTATAATAGGTCCACCCCTGCCCATCCCTCCGGCGTTACAATACAGGCGTGAATGTTAATAACTGGCTAGACTGTAGGTGCACCTCTGCCGTACCCTTCGGGGAATATAAGCATGAATGTTATGTTTGTATTAAATCCTCCAAAATTCCCAAACAAAAAAAAACAATCTAAGTAAACATTTCATTTCGATCATGACCAAGCCAAATACGTTAAAGGTCTCTGCACACAGCGGGCGGGGCGGGGCGGGACGGGACGGCGACGCGGGGCTGAGCAGTTGTAATGTACTAGATATTACGGACGACGCCACACAGAGCCGCCCCGCTCGACGCGACGGCAACTGTCGCGCCCCGCCGCCGCCGCGCCGAGCGGGAATACAAGTCAGAAGCGGCGGGGTGGGGCGTGGCGGGACGCGAGCGCGTTTTTGATTTATTTCATGGACCCATTTCCGTTTACGTTGTTTTTTCTTAATTAGCGCAACTATGAGCAATAGCGTTTGCATGTCTGAATAGCTCAACATCTTTTTTGATGAAAGAAAGGCGCGGCGGGACGGGACGTGATCGCGCCCGCAGTGTGAACACTGCCGCCGCGCCAGCGGCAGCGCCGCGTCGGCGTCGGCGTCGGCGTCGCCGTCCCGTCCCGCCCCGCCCCGCCCGCTGTGTGCACAGACCTTTACTTTCCCCAGCGCATTGTTTACCTAAATCCGAATCGTAAGTAAAAAGTATCGACGTATCTTTAAAAGAAGATTTACACAGTATTTTGTATTTTCGTTGGTCTCGATACTCCCTGATTCATGGCTCCCTTGTTCCGCTCCGATGGTGCTAGTAAGTTTCGGCCGCAGCTGGGATTTGGGAACACAGTTTTTCGGTAAAAATATTTCGATTCTACGTCTAGGTTTTGTTTTATTACTATACCCTGTTCATTAGGTTAACCGTTTTTGACAGCTGTCTTAGAACCTACATATTCCATTACGATTACGTAAAAGTTAACTTTAAAATGCGTAATAAAATAAATAAATAAACTGCCTTATCTTATTTATGGCTTCTTACAGACATTATAATACCGTACGTGTATCAATCAATGTATTGTGTGTTGCTGCAATCACTAGTTCCAGCTGTCAAAAAACTGTTTGCCTAATGAACAGGGTATAATCCAATTTGTTGTGAAAATGTGACGACAAGTGATTTCGAGGAGTGAATTCTTTTACTTCTACTTTTCGGTAGCAAATAAGCAGGTGACCTATCTCTGTAAGTAGATCTGCTTAAAATATCGCATCGCAGGGGCGTTATTATCACAGAAATTAAGTGCGTGAATTTTTAGCCTGTAATTAGGTATTGTTACGTGTTAAGGGGTCAGCTTAAACTATGGTTAGCTAACTTTATTAGGCAGGCCGCACACCAGAGATACGCTTATATTATGACAATAGTGGCGCCAACATAGATTTAAAAAAGAAGTTTTTTTACATTTCTATGGGCGCCACATTTGAAATGCGACACGTTTACCGTCCCCGTATCCCGTGGCCGTGTGGCTAGCGCGTAAGCACGCACACCAAAGATACATTTGGCGAGACGTCTCCCGTCCCATCCCGTGCGAATTCAAGATCGGGTCACATTCGTATTTTGTGGCGCGGTGATTTGCAAAAATAAAAGACAACATTGATTTTTCCTTTGAGTTTAATGCTGAGGTAGATATAATCCCTTTATTTTACAATCATGGACTCGCTGTTTACAGCAACAGATGACTTTCTTCGTCGAACCGTAACTCTAAAATTACCGTAAATTGTAGTATCTTGATTGAACGGGTGAACCTGCCCAGTAACGTCTTTTTTTTTCTCATTCATTACCGCATCAAGAAATCTGTATCGTCGGATGGCGATGATGTCGATATTCTGGAAGCTGCGCCAACTGTGCCTGTACACGATAAATTTGCTCCGAGCTAAAAATGTAGCGCAGTAATTGTGGCAACGTAACTGTAAAGTCCGTGTAGCGTGTGGCGCCGCGCGCCGCGCCGGTGCGCGGTCTCACTTATAGAACTTGGAACATTTCCCCAGGAAGTTAGTTGCTCCCCTTCTTATAAATACTCTCTCTTCTTCAGCCATAAGCCAGCCAATGCTGAGTGTAGGCATCCTGCATTGCACGCCACTCTTCTCTGTCCCTAGCCTTCCTAAGCCAGAGTCATCCAACAATCTTGACCAGGTCGTCAGTCCACTTCATCGGCTGTCTGCCCACACTTCTACTAGCAGGTCTTGGTCTCCAGCACTGTTCTACCCCATCTGCCATCTGTTCTACGCCCTATGTGGCGCGCCCATTTCCACATTTTTCGCGCAACCACCGCGGCTGTGTCGGTAAGTTTCGTTCTTCTTCGGATTTCCGTGTTCCTAATTTGGTCTCGAAGTGATATACCTAACATACTCGTAGCACGCTCCATTGCTCTCTGAGTGACTTGCAGCTTTTAAACACTAGGAACTAATGAATGGTAGACGTGTAGGAACTGTCTAGATACGGGAGTTTGGATGGGAGGTGAAGTCAGTTAGAGGAGCAGCGGAAAGAATATGTTCTATTGAAAAATAGGTTTATCAATACGGAAACTGAGTTGAAGGAATTAAAACAAATGTTGAGGGTAGTACAAGAAAAGGCAAATAAAATTGATTTGCTAGAAACAAGAAATAAAATACTAATGGAAAAAAATGAGCACCTAGAAGCTAATCTTAACAAACGGAGCAGGGCTCTTAAGAACCGATACTCTCCTTTGAAGGCTAAAAACTGCTGTATCTTAGCCCAAGTAGTATAGGATATAGAAGTATAATAATAATAATAATATATTTATTTGCGTAAAACATGGTATAAAATGTTGGGGTCGGCTTCCAGTCTAACCGGATGCAGCTGAATACAAAAAAAAATGGTGGTGGTGGTGGTATAACATGGTCTTACAGTACAAAAATAGAGCAGACATGTTTTGCCAAAATTAAACATAGCATGCAAATATTTGTAATAACAATTTCCTACAAATACACTCGAGAGCAATGAATCCGGGTCACTTAAAGAATGTTAAAAATCTCGGAAACTAAAAATGATAGGTTAATGCAATAAATTGTATTTAATAGACAATGTAATACTCCTTAAATGAAAGTAAAAAAAATATGAGTCACCATACATTTTATTAACACAAAATTACATAAAGAAAAAAACTGCTGATCTCTCCTTAAAACAAAAATAGGAAACATGAAATTTTTGAACTTTATTACGATTTTCTTGAATTTTAATACTTCGTATTGTCTCCTCGTACTTCCATTACTGCGTTTACGTGGTTTGGCATGCTGTACACCAAGTTCCTTATGCGATTTTGGGGAATATTCTCCCATTCCTCTGTGAGAGCAATTTTGAGCTCACGAAGAGTGATTGGGGGAGGGTTTCGTTGTTTTACGCATCTGCCTAGCTCGTCCCAAGCATGCTCGATCGGGTTGATATCCGGGCTGCGCGCTGGCCACTCCATACGAGTAATGTTCATCTCTTGAAGGTAGTCATTCACAATCCTACCTGTATGAGGCCGGGCATTGTCATGCATAAATATAGCATCTTCACCTAAATTGACCATAAATGGACCAACGTGATCATTGAGGATTTCTTCCACATATCTTACGCTAGTTAAAGAGCCGTTTTCTATGATCACCAGCTCTGTGCGACTTTCAGAAGAAATTCCGGCCCACACAAGTACAGACCCACCACCGTAGGCTACTTTTTCTTCGATGCATGCTTGCTTGAATCTTTCCCCTGGTCTTCGATACACTCTGTGTCTTCCATCGTGCTTGTAGAGCATAAATTTTGATTCGTCGGAGAACATAACTTTTGACCAATCTTCAACACTCCAATTTACGTGGCTCTGGGCATATCTTAGTCTTGAAATACGATGCCCACGCTCCAGTTTAGGGCCGTTTGCAGGTCTAAGGGGTTTTAAGTTAGATTCAGCAAGCCGACGTCTTACTGTCCATGCACTTGGGTTACTTCCTCCGAGGCGTCGAAACTGATTTGTGAGTTCAGTTCCTGTGAGAAAGCGATTTCGAAGCATGGTGTTCACCAAGTATCGGTCTTCTCGTGCTGTGGTACACCTGGTTGTGCCCGTTCCTGGTCTGCGTAGGTTAGAACCAGTTTCTTCGTAACGTCGGAGAACTCTTTGTACTGTTGACAGCGACACACCGACAGTCCTGGCTGTATCGCGCTGACTCCGGCCGGTTTCCAGCATTGTAAGTATTCTGGTGCATTCTTCAGGCGTCAGCGACATAATTTCAGCTTGAATAATGAATATAGAGCACTATCAACATGGTTTATGTACCCACATAAATGACAGATTACAAACAAAAGCAAAACCAAATGCTGTAATTTCGTAGTTCCATCTTCGAAAGTGGCCCTTTTTCAAATTTGATTTTTTTATGATATAACTTTACAATAACTAAGAAGTTTTAATACCTTCATTTAAGGAGTATTACATTGTCTATTAAATACAATTTATTGCATTAACATATCATTTTTAGTTTCCGAGATTTTTAGGATTCTTCAAGTGACCCGGATTCATTGCTCTCGAGTGTATTATACGACACTATTTTCGTTTTGGGAATTGTATATACTATAGAAGTTGTGAAGTATACATAGTAATATAATATAATAATATAATATCCCTGGACATTTCACATAGCGCCATCTAGTCCCAAGCTAAGCAATCTAATGCTTGTGTTATGGTAACAAGATGGCTGATAAACTACTTATATACATTTTTTTTTTTTGTAAATACATACATATTATAGATAGAAAAACACCCAGACTCGGAACAAATACATGTAGGTCATACAAATATTTGTTCCGTGCGGGAATCGAACCCGCGACACGCAGCGCAGCAGTCAATCGCTTAACCACTGCGCCAACCGTGCCGTCTATAGTATAGTAATAGTAGTAGTAGAAGTAGTGTAGTGCAGTGTAGTAGTGTAGTATAGTATAGTAGTGTATAGTTCTCTGTTAGTGTTTTAATTACCTTTGATACCTATATTTCTTGGTATAACCATAATATTCTCAGGGATAAGTTTTCATGTCAGATGACAAGCGGGTCATACTGTGAAGCGGAGAGATGCTGTGACAATGTCACGGGTGTCAGTCGGAGATACGACACGTATACCTTATGGACAGGGGTTGACAACTATTGGCGGAAATCACAAATAACTATATAGGTAATATCGCGACACATTCGCCAAAAATTTAAACAAATATGAGTTTATGGAACATTAACTTTAATTCCTACAAAACAAAGTTCAGTTTACGCTACAACTTCAAACATTTTTATAACGTTTTCAATAGTGATAGTCACTCTGAATGTAACTTAAATACCATTAAAATAAAGTTGAAATTTGTTTAACTTGAAATAACGTCAATTTGAAACATAAATAAAATCTGAATACAGTTACTCAATTTTATAAAATCAAGATATTCTATCATCTTAATTTAAGAGGTACGTAAAACGCTTTTACTAACTGTTTAAAATGGGCTTAGCCTGTTGCTAGCTTGCGTTTAGATAAAGTAACTCCACTGTAGCTCAAAGATTTACTTAATAAATGTAAAACGATTTTTACGGTCACTCGTTCCTACGCCTTTCTTCATAATTACAATGTCAGCTACACCTGCGCAGGAGTTCTAGAGTATATCTTTAACTAGCTTCTGCCCGAGACTTCCTTCGCGTGAAATTTCGGCCTCCATTCCACTGATGTTAGCTTTTGAAATCGCCAGGAAGTCACCGTCAATCAAACCCGCTGTGTACCTGTTTAGGTTTAAGACTCATCATCATCTGCCTAGCCTTTTCCCAACTATGTTGGGGTCGGCTTCCAGTCTAACCGAATGCAGCTGAATACCAGTATTTTACATGGAGCAACTACCTATCTAACCTCCACAACCCAGTTATTGGGTAATACGATGTCCCTTGGTAAGACTGGTTGTCAGACTTTCGGGTTTCTGACGACCCGTAACGACTGTCAAAGATCCATGAATAACAGCCGGGACCAACGGCTTAACGTACGTGCTTTCCGAAGCACGCGACTTGGTATGTAAAGATGCATGTCAGCCATCCACGGACCAACCGCGGCAAGTGTAGCTTAACCTGATGAAACGAACGGTGAGGCGGTTATTTCTTAGCCACAAGCCCCTCGTTTGCGTAATCAGCCTATAATGTTCCCATTGCTGGGACACAGGCCTCCTCTTTGTGAGAGAGGGAGTGGGCCGTAATCTTCCGTCTTCGAATTTTTGGTTCTACGACATGCCGGTTTCCTCACGATGTTTACCTTCACCGTTTTGAGAGCAGTGGTGATGAAATAGTTCACACATAGTAAAGCGCCTGTCTGGGTCAAAACCCACGACCCACGACTCGTAAGTCGGGGCCAATGCCACTGGGCCAACCCTGGTTCAAAATCTGATAAGATCTGCGTAAGATTTTGAAATTGCCAGGGAGTCATCGTCAATCAAAGACACTATCTGTGTACCTGTTTAGGTTTAAAACTAATCAATAATAATCAGCCTATACTGCATCCTAATTGCGTAATACACGATCAATCGGAATCTGAATCATTTTGAAGCAAATTGCTAATCCATTGCTTCATAAGTTCGAAAAATGTGTCTGATCAACACGTAAATAACGCAATGAATGTTGTTGAACTGTCAAAATGAAACGATTCCGATTGATTGTGTGTTACGCAATTAGGGTGCTGTTCCCACAACTGGGACACAGGCCTCCTCTCTGTGAGAGAGAAAACTAAACACAATAATTAAAAAACGAACTATTTAAAACCATACCAAAAGGTTGTCAACTCCAGGTCGCGACACAATTCACGGTACGATGAGTCCAAATAATGAGCCAGTAACATATAGGTAACGTAAACACCTACGCCGTGTCTACAGAAGTAAAGACAATGGCGGAGCTGTCTTATGTGCATGGGAACAGCGACGGTGTTATAAGTAAAGACGGAGACGCTAACACACGTTTCCAAGATGTTTTGGGGACAAAAGGTTGTATTTAGTTTATTATTTTTGCTTTAACTTAACTGTGGCGAGTTTGTGTGTCGACGTACGTTGGTGTGCTCATGGTTCTAATAATAATAATAAACTTTATTCATTCAGACTACAATGGTGTATACAAGGTGTCGTTTTGCATCCTCGTAAAATTCAAGGAGGTAACTATGGTACTGTTTCTGAATCAATAATAAAATAAGTAGGTTTTTTTTCTAATTTTCGGAAATCGGCATGTGTGGGACACGCATTTTAAAACGCGGCCTGTGTAAGACCGCACTGTAACTGCCCTTTTACACACACATAAAAACGCGGCCGCTTATACGATACCATAACACGATTCTGTTCTTTGAAAGTGGCGTATTCTGAAATATTGTCAAACTTAAATAACTAAAAGAACAAGTAGGTATGTATTCATTATTTACCAGGGATCGTAATTTTATTTGATTATTTATGTCTTCCATAACAGGAAATTTGACGAGGATGCAAAAGAACAGCTTGTAGTGTTAGTAACAAAAAAAACTTAGCTTATTTATTTATTTATATGTATATACTTTATAAAAAAAACACACCACCACAAAAATATATAGCATAAAAAAATACATGAAACACTACAAATTAGACAATGGGCGGTCTTATCACATTACTGCGATCTCTTCCAGGCACCCTTAGAATGGACAGCGATTTTCCTGCCTGTTAGTACTTGATAACTAAAACAGAACGGGTCCGGTTTGTAATCGCCCACACTAGCGGGCTATTTGCCCGGGCAGCTATTGATTGCAGGATAGTGTAGTAGCGAGGCAGATTTCTTACGCCACAGTGCATCAAATCCGTCAGTGCGTGCATCTGCAAACACTACGTGTTATGATTATGGCTTTGCTCAAGACAGAAAGAAAGAAAAAATGTATGTTGTAAACAGCTGGGTAATTAATAAAACAGTAAACGAATAAAACAGATTGCCCGTTCCTGGGGCACTGGACCCGTATGCACAGCTGCAGGTCTGGTGCAACGGGAAGGGGGCATAGTTATAGTCATAGTTATAGGTTTATGAATTAGTGTTTTTATATTTTATTTTAGTTTTCAATATGAATCATTTGTGTTCGAAATAAATAAATAATAATAATAATTAAATAACACACTACCAGTAACAATGGCTTTCATTTTGACAGTTCAACAACGTTCATTGCTTTATTTACGTTGTTGAGCAGATTTTGTTTTCGGACATATGAAGCAATGGATTAGAAATATATTTTAAAATCATTGCGATTGGTACGCAATTAGGGAGCAGTTTTTACCAGCCATACCTTGTCCCTAAAATTGGCCACGACACGACAGGGGCGCTCGAAGTGTTACGTCGTAAAACGATAACATAATTGGTTTTCTTACTATAAAAAATCGCAACATACCCTCAATCAATCAATCCTCACAATCAATCTGAATAGCCTTTTCCCAAGGATGTTAGGGTCAGCTTCCAGTCTTACCAGTATTTTACATGGAGCGACTGCCTATCTGACCTCCACAACACAAATACTGGGCAACACGATACCCCTTGGTAACACTGGTGGTCAGACTTTTGGGCTTCTGATTACCTGAGTAAAGACTGTCATAGATGTACGAATGACAGCTGGGACTAACGGCTAACGTGCTTTCCAAGGTACGAAGGGGTCCCGATATGTATAATGGACCCATCCACGAACCGACCGCGGCAAGCGTAGCTTCACCTTCGATTGAGCTGTGCAGCTGTTATTATTTAGCCACGACTCAGTCTGAAAGAAAGAAAAATTGGTTATTCGGTATTCGAAACGGTTGCTACCGAAAACAGTTTGCACAAGTACACACAGCTACATAATTATCAAGGTATACTCAAACTATTTATTTCAACTAAACCAATTCCAGGCACTTTTGAATTGTCAAGGGTCGGTCAGTCAAAACGATGAAGCTAGTTGCCCATTTTAAAGCGTAGTAGGTACCTATGGAGAAGAACGGGCAAGAAACTCAATAGACACTCTTTTAAATCACAATAATATAGTAATTATAAGTACGAGTATGTATATCTCCAGTTTTAGCTGATCTCGCATTGTATGTTTTTCGTACAATCAGAAGTCAGCTTATACTGGTTATATATAGCTTGATGTGTAGTTGTGCGTACCAGCCATGCCTTCTCCCAACATTGAGTAGACATGACGGGGCGCTTAAAGTGTTACGTTAAAAAAAGAAGAACATAATTGTTGTAGTGACTAAAAATCCCAAGTAATTCGCATAAAAACCATAACCTATTAAGATAACATCATACCACGGCTGTAATCCCAGAAAGGTTAGGCAGACGTGGACAGTCGCCAGCACATCAAGCTACTACAATCAGTCAAATTTCTTTAATAGATTTTCAACTTTATTGCTAAAGCATTAAGGTTCAAGGTTGATTGGAAAAATTTTACAGTTTCGGGTAGCTTGACCTGCTGGCGTCTGTACCTACGTATAGTACGCGCACATTTCGCAAAGTTATGTAAAGTCCCATGCTATAGGGTGCGAGCCTGTTGCCATCAACCAGGCATGAAACCAAGCACGGAGCTGCTACTACTTACTGAGAAATTCCAGATGAGAAAACCCCAATGACACGCCGCCCGACCCGGGAATCGCACCCTAGGACCTCGGGGCCTAAAAAGGCCACTTTAAGCAATACGTCTAAAAGCTATTCGTTTCCTGAATTCCCAGCAGAACATTAGCAATTCCTCTAATTTTCGTAAAATTTCATTTCATATTTTTGATGTAAACATTGCCGCATGAAAAAAATAAAAACCGTAATTTTATCGGTAAATTTTTCATTACAGTTTTTATTAATCAAAATGGTTTTGGAACGGAGTTCCTCATCGCGCGTTGCGAAAGGACAACGGAAAAAATTAAGATCAAAAGTTGGAATGACACCTTTTTTTTTTAATAAAATTTTATTGCAATTCCTTCACTAATTAATCGAAAGGAACTTCGTTCCATCCGAGTGTCCCTTGACACCTCTCAAGTTTTTTTATTTTATATTTCTACAGTTTAAAGGTTATTTCATTGTGATATGAATTGCACACAGATCATATTATGAATTGACAGTTTGTGACCATATTACGATTTTTAATTCAAACTCAAATCATTTATTTTAATTAAACCATTTCAGGCACTTTTGAATTGTCAAAATTAAATTGTCGGTCAGTTAGTCAGAAAGTTGAAGCTAGTTGCCCATTCCAAAACGTAGATCTCTGTGGAGAAGAACGGGCAAGAAACTCCACGGACACTCTTTTAAATCAAGATATTATTACAAAATCCTGGGTACATTATTCTTATTGCTTCTATATGTGAGAACAATGTAAAAAAAACTAAACAATTTAAAAAATATAAAATTCAAAATAAGCCCTGGCAGTTAAGAGATGACCAGTCTCAACCGACGGCGCCCGTCACGAACATGACGCGTGGATCAGCACCATCCAGCTCAACCATTTCGTAGGGAACCGAATGATGATAATATCATTCATATTGTTATCCTATTATGATTCTGCCAAAGTGGCCTTTTTAGGCCCTCATTCTCAGCAGTATCACTTATGACCACTAGACCAACTAAGGTTGCCTGGAAGAGATTGCAGTAATGCGATAAGGCCGCCCATTGTATATTTTGTAGTGTTTTATGTATTTTTTATGCTATGTATTTTTGTGGTGTACAATAAAGTATATATAAAAAAAAAAAAATAAACAAGGTAGTCAGTACATGCATAATCAGCCTATACCGAATGTTCCCACTGCTGGGACACAGGCCTCCTCTCGGTGAGAGAGAGTGAGCCGTAATCCACCACGCGGGCCCGGCGGCTTAAATATCACGCCGTCGAATTTTTTGTTGTAGGACATGCCGGTTTCCTCACGATGTTTTCCTTCACCGTTTTGCTTTTAAAACACTGCTCTCAGTTGTGTTGGAACAGCTTACACAAAGTAAAATGCCTGTCTGGGTTCGAACCTACGACCTAGAACTCGTTAGTCGCTTCATGACCTATTATTAAATCAAATTAATAATCTAGGTAATGCCATTACAGTCTCCTCCCAATAAGAACCTCAATTAGTCCGTCCCATCGGAAATCGGTCTGCGATCCATAATAACATTCTACAAATTAACCCTAGATTATTATCCTGTTAATTGATAGCAAACACGTAGATAATTAACATCATCCCTTTGTGTAAGCGAGACAACAGTAGAATGCTGTGCCCTCGTTAAAATATGCAAGTAAATAAGTGTTGCGAGACGTTCTGCATGTCAATGTTTCAATAATATTACATTTAATTGTAATTCACGGCCCGGGGTGGTACAGTCAGACGCGAGAATTGGAACTAAATGAAATTGTATTTTTTTTCGGTCACTACGGGTATTTATTCAGAATTAAAATAAACTGTACATAAATGGTAACTTACGCCTAATTAATTAATAAAATAAAAATATTATCTTATCCTAACTTCATCACCATCATTTCAGCCGAAAGATGTCCACTGCCTGGACACAGGCCTCCCCCAGCGCCTCGACTTCGATCGGTTCTGTGCTTCTCGCATCCAACGGGTTTCTGCGGCCTTCACAAGGTCGTCGGTCCACCTTGTTGGAGGCCTTCCAACGCTACGTCTTCCGGTACGCGGTCGCCATTCCAGAACCATCGTAACTTAACTAAAACTAAAAAATGATGTCGAAAAATTCCTCCGCATCGCTGTCGACTGGTAATGTATCCAAGAGACTGGCGGCATTGCCACGTTGTATGGCAATGGCAAATTGAAATTGGATGCAAATGAAAGTAAGTTTGAGTGCGGTTATCGTGGTGGAAAGTTAATTTATACCTAGTACTAGACTGTCTCGTTGATCTGGCGGTTGCAAGCGCTATAACTTAGCATGAAGTCCTGGGTTCTATTCCCAGGTCGTGCAAAGTGTTATTGGGTTTTTCCATCACGATTGATGGCAATAGGCCATCATGCCTCTCACCCCCTATGACGTGGGACATAACAAATACGGAGAATATGGGTGCTCATCTCCTTCGGGGGATACAGACAAGATGATACGCTGTTAACCAGTAGGTAAGTATTACAGAAGACCTACTTATTGTTAACATGCTATTTTACTTTTATTTACCTAAGTTTTAATTTAGTTTTTATTTTATACTCATTGTTAATTTATTTAAGTATTTATGAACTTTCTAGCCTGAAGCACAGGTTCAACCTTGTTCAGGCAAATTACCAACTGTGCGCTATTTTAATTGTAAAGGTTTTTATTCATTGTAAATGTATCCCCTTTTTATAAATAAACGATTTATTATTGATTATGTACCTACTTATCCTAAATATGAAATGCACTTACAAAATTTATCTATAAAAGTATTCCAGTTTCAAAAGTTAAAAATACAGCTCAACAAATAATACGTTTCATTGACTGTACCAGATAGTTTTCAATAGAAAATTGAACCAGTCCTGGGGCTGTCTGCTCTCCAGGGTTGCCATCGTACAGGGATTTTAAAATTAATTAAAAACTGATCGGCGGATTGATTAAAAACGGGTTTAATTAATTTTTTCATGCGAGTATGCTGTAAGGCTTTTTATGCAACGTGTATTTTTTTGTAGACTGAGCTGAAATGTGGTTAAAAGGTTGAAATTGCCTGTGTTAAAAATGATGATGTAATTGGAGATGAAAATTATGGTTTAATTTATTTTAGTTATGTGAAGTTTTTGCGATTACAATACGTTTTCTCTCACTGATAGGATGCCTGTGTCCCAACAGTGGGAACATTATAGGCTGATTATAAAAAAAAAAAAAAACAATTTATTTCAGGCTGTCCCATATTAAAATCACAAGTTACGAAACACGGGAACGAGATACATAAAAAATCAGAATATAAAAATAAATACAATGTCATCAAATCATAAAATACAATCATCGAAATTTAAATTATTATTAGTATTTTTATGTTATTGATAATCACTAAATGTGTACTGCATGCGATAAGTGTAAGCAAGATGTAAAATCTAAGAAATATTTGCACGGCAGAAATGCCGGATATAGTGAAACCTATAGATCTTAAGAACTTATGTTAGCTACCTATATTCTTGCAAATAAATCTATCATATCATATCATATCATCATCATCTGCCTAGCCTTTTCCCAACTATGTTGGGGTCGGCTTCCAGTCTAACCGGATGCAGCTGAATACCAGTATTAAATCATAAAATACAATGTCAAATAAAAATAAGCAACTCAATGTCAAATCAAAATAAAAATTTAATATTAATCGGAAATTATAATATAAAATACAAATAAAATAAAAGTTTAGCAAATTTTGGATAAAAATAATAACATAAATGAATAAAACCCAGCAAATATCACGTCGCTCGTTAACACATACTCAGCGTATACTGTTCCCACTGTTGGGACACAGGCCTCCTCTCTGTGAGAGGGAGTGGGCCGTAATCCACCACGCGGGCCCAGTGCGAGCTGGTAGATGTCACATGTCTTCGAATTTTTTATTCTAGGACAGGCCGGTTTCCTCACAATGTTTTCCTTCACCGTTTTGAGAGCGGTGGTGATAATATAGTTATACACACGCTTTACGCTCGTTAACATGCCCTGGCTATATGCCTACTGCAACAACACTTCCTAATATAAGAGCAATCCAATCGTCCAGCAATCATCTCTAGGACCGCATTGGAGCTGACCCGCACCCTGCGCACCAAGGATGCGTACGGCTTGCGCGTTGTGGTGTGAAAACAGTCGCTGCGCGCTTCCGCGAACATGCCCGAGGCACTGCATAAGCGGGGCAGCCCCAATACCGCCCTGAACGCGTTGTTGTACTGGACGCGGAGGGCACTGTAACTCGCCTGTGTATAGCTAGCCTACAGGCTACACATGTACAAGAAAGTGCAGTACTTATGCTTAAAAAAGTGTGATCTTAACGTGATCAGAACAGCGTGCAAACCGCATTATGATATGAAGTTATTTTAGTACTGATTTATCCTACGTCAGATAACTTTTATTCGAGGAATAAAATGGACGTTTTTGTATGAAATAACTGTCAAAATTTCAAAATTATTCCTCGAATCTTTATTCGAGGTGTTCTTTATTATCAGATGATTGTAAAATCACACGATCAATCTCAATCTGAATTATTTTGAAGGATATTGCCAATTCATCTATCTATATACATATATAAAATTCAAAGTCCTGACCGACTGACTGATATATCAACGCACAGCCTAAACCGCTGGTTCTAGAGACATGAAATTTGGAGGGTGTGTTCTTCGTGAAGACTAGGTATCCACTAAGAAAGGGTTTTTCGAAATTCCACCGCTAAGAGGGTGAAATGAGGGGATTTTCTTTGTATGGAAAATCTTATTCCTTAAAGTAATAAACTTGAAACTTGACACTAATACTAATCTAAGTAAATTATGAAGTTCGCCATTTTATGTTTTTCTAAACTACCCCCTAAAAGGGCATTGGGGGGTTTCAAAGTTTGTATGGAAGAATTTTAGCGCGCGGTCCGATTAATAAGTATATAAAGTAAAGTATGGCCATTTTAATAGGTAACATTTGACGTCTGTCAGTTTTATCTTCATAGTGAGGTGACCTGCTTAAAAACATCGATTAAAGTGAATGAATCGATACGGGCTTGAATTGTAATTGAAAAAAGTTAAGCAATTGTGCAGCTCTAACAAAACGAAAAAATATATTATTTTATGCCCGCCGATAAAAGGTTACGTTGTTGAATTTTTATGAATTGTCAAATGTTACCTATTAAAATGGCCATACTGTAGTCGTAAATTTACATCTGACGGGGCAATAAGGGGTAGTTAGGGTTTAAACTTTATACTATACGTTACATTTTCACACCTAAACCACTGAACTTCTGATTTGGCAAAGAGATAGATGGCATCCTGAGGAAGGACACACTTTTTATCCTGGTAGCCCGTTCCCGTGGGATAATTTCCGACATCCACGCGGGCAGAAGCTAGTTGTTTCATATGGTCGACAATGTGTCTGCTCGACAACGTAAATAACGCAATGAATGTTGTTGAACTGTCAAAATGATACCCATTACTACCAATAGTCTGTTACGCAATTACCCCACAGAGTTTATTTCATCGTATCTAACGCTCTAAAAGCAGCTTTGAGTTCTTGGTCAAAAGTACCACGTTTGATTGAATTTCTATATTGAAAGCACCATATTAGGTAACGAACTCTGCGAAGCAGTCATGCTAGCGAAGGAGGTGGCGGGGTGGGCGAGAGAACGCACCTCACGCCTCAGCCGCCGCGGGAGACGCTCCGGGCGTCGGGAGCCGCGTGACGACTCCCGGCCACCGTAGGCGCGGGCCTGCGGGCGGAGAGTAATGGGTAGCTCTCCGTCCGATCAGGACCAGGCCCGTGCCGGACGGCGCGTATGTGTTCCACGCGCGCCTCAAAGAGATGTCAGCACAAGTGACGGGGCCCGATAGGGCCGAAGCCTGCCAGGGTAGCGGGATCGTCCGAAAGGGTTACCGCTACCCTGGAAAATAAAGGGCTAAGGAAGGAACACGGGTGGGTTTTAGTCAGTAAGAGTCTGACAGTCCCTCCGCTCCACCCAGAGCGGGAGGGGTCATTTGATGATTTCCCATCCTGAAAAAAAAAAGGTAACGAACTGGGACAAGCTTTCAGACAGAAGATTTCTTGAGAAATAAGCATCACCTTTATAATAGGTATAAAGGTCATGCTTATTTCTCAAGAACTTTTCTGTTCTGTTTTTTCCTGTCTGTTTATATAAACAGACAGGAACTACCACGCTTATGTATTATTACCACCACCACGCTTACGTGTTATGTATTTATTTTACCATTTATGTACACACATATATATGTGTGTACATAAATGGTAAAATAAATACATAAGTAATGATGAAGCTTAATTTTATTTATTTATTTATTAGTTTGCGCGTCGGCGGGGATTACCACCCTGTATATTAATATTATATTATAAATGAGAGAGTAACTCTGTCTGTCTGTTTCAAGCCTTAACGGCTGAATGGATTTTGGCACACAGGTAGATAGTTAGACATAGGGTATTACTGGGACGTATTAGCTTCCAGTCTAACCGGATGCAGCTGAATACCAGTATTTTACATGGAGAGACTGCATATCTGGCCGGCACAACCCAGTGACTGGGAAATACGATACCCCTTGGTAAGACTGGTTGTCAGACTTTCGGGCATCTGCCGACCCCTAACGACTGGCAAAAATCCACGAATGACCACCGTGACCAACGGCTTAATGTGCTTTCAGAGGCACGGAGGGGTCTTGGTATGTGAAGATGGTCACCCATCCACGGACTAACCGCGGAAAGCGTAGCTTAACCTGATCGATCGACCCGTGAGGCTGTTATCACTTAGCCACAAGGCGGTCGTCCCGGTAATACGTCCCCGTGGGCTAATTTCCAATCACAACGCGGGCGGAAAAGCTGACTAAAACGAGTTCAGCTGAGTATTTTCTTTCATATTAACCATCAAACTCGATTATTCCATAAGTGTATAAGCAGCCCTGCACCTCAAATGTCTGCAAACACTCGACCTTTGATACCGCTATTACAAATCTGAATAACAAAGTCTGCAAATTTGGCGGCGGGTCCCGGAGCGCTGTCTTGACGAGCACCGATGCTCTCCGGCCATGTTTTATACATTATGTAAGTATATTATATGATAATGTTATGAATATAGTGTTTTAAAGTTATTTTTTGTCAGGCTTGTTAAGTTTTCTGAGCAATAATAATGATCAATTTTAAAAGAAAGAAAAAGTATTTATTGCGACTCGCACAGAAAGATCATAAAGCTAAACTAAACTAAACACAATCAAAAATTAAAAAAAAAAACACTATGTGAAAAAAGTAACAAAACCATCATCATCATCTGCCTAGCCTTTTCCCAACTTTGTTGGGCTCGGCTTCCAGTCTAACCGGATGCAGCTGAATACCAGTATTTTACATGGAGCGACTGCCTATCTGACCTGCACAACCCAGTTACTGGGTAATACGATAGCCCTTGGTAAGACTGGTTGTCAGACTTTCGGGCTTCTGACGACCCGTAACGACTGCCAAAGATCCACGATTGACAGCCGGGATCAACGGCTTAACGTGCTTTCCGAGATATGGAGTGGTCTAGACATGTAAAGATGGTCCCCATCCCATGGACCCATCTACGGACCAACCGCGGCAAGCGTAGCTTAACCTGATCGATTGACCCGCGCGGCTGTTATTACTTAACCAATTCATCAATGTCAATATGTATATAAAATTGAGTATTAACCTTTCAAATCGATGCTCCTGCCTATCCTGTTAACAGAATCCCTCGTTAACATCTAAGTAATTCATAAATTACGTTACCAAGTCACTTAAGTCTTTTCTACAAACCTAAATCAACAGAATTAAACAATTTAACGGTCTCCAGATTTACAACAAAGATTTCGCTTATCTAACCTAAAACAACGTCCTAAGCCTACATTTCAAATCGTCTGGTCCATAAAAAGAATTTAAAATATCTAGGTCTTTCTGAGAAAATATTAAACAAATGTCTAAGCGAAGGGACTACGCCGAGGGCTGCCAACAGAGCCTACTTGAATTATGCCGCTGGGTCCCAGAAATGATAAAAAATCAAATCAGGATATCGAGGGATATGGCTTGTAGATGTGGTTCGTGTCGCCTACATACTATCATCCTAAACGTATGGCATGAAACTATTGCCTAGTAACGGATCCATGTCAAACTATGCAGTAGTGATGCATAGCGCTGAGATATGGATATCGATAATTGTTAATTTTTCTAAAAATGAAATTATTATTACCAAGACCCCTCCGTGCCTGGGAAAGCACGTTAAGCCGTTGATCCTGGCTGTCATTCGTGGATCTTGGACAGTCGTTACGGGTCGTCAGAAGCCCGAAAATCTCAACCCAAGATTTCAACCCAAGATTTCAACCCAGTTAACCCAACCCAGTAACTGGGTTGTGAAGGTCAGATAGGCAGTCGCTTCATGGAAAATTCTGGTATTCAGCTGCATCCGGTTAGACTGGAAACCGACCCCGACATAGTTAGGAAAAGGCTAGGCAGATGATGTTAGCCCTAGCAAGAAGTATGGAGTAATACTACCATAATTTTACGAAATATGTCGTTAAGTACCAAAAAGTAGCCGGTTAAAAACATAAAGCATAATCAGCCTATAATGTTCCCACTGCTGGGACACAGGCCTCCACTCTTCGAGAGGGTGTGGGCAATAATCTACCACGCCGGGTTCGTAGATGTAACATGTCTTTGAATGTTCTAGGACATGCCGGTTTCCTCACAATGTTTTCCTTCACCGTTTTAAGAGCAGTGGTGATGAAATTATTTGCACAAATAGCCTGCCTGGGTTAGAACCCAGGACCTACAACTCGTAAGTCAGGGCCGCTACAGCTCTCAAACATAAAGTTTACTTAAAATTCGAATTATTATTCTTGTATCCAAGTATACAAAACAATCTGCTTAACCAATAGGATACAAATTATACAGAATTTGTATCCAATTATACAATCTGGCAACCCTACTAAGGAATGGGAGATGTTAAAGAAATACAGAAGATAGGAGGGGCGGGTCCTGTGAGCCCGTTGTGGCAGCGGAATGCCTCAGCAATACAGCGGCAGTTTAGGGTTAACTTTGAATAAGGACTATTATTAGTCTAGTACTTGGGTAATAAAATTGACAGGGATATATAGAAAAGGGTTGAATAAAAAAGAAATTGGAATGATTTGGTATTTCAAAAAAAGACCCGAAGGGTCCCGTACCACCGTACAATATTTAAGACTAGGTACATATTTAAAAAAGAACAGAGGCCTTACCACGAGCTCTTAACGCGATCCAGTTTAGGCTGTTGGAAAGAGACAGAGCTATACAAGTCGTCTAGCGCCATCTCGATTCCTGAGCGTAAATTGAATCGCGTTAAGAACTCGCGGTAGGCCACCAGGTTTCTTCTGTGCCTTTAATTTTCAATCAACTTTTATTCAACTTTTATTATTTGTTGTTATAGCGGCAATAGAAATACACACTCTGTGAAAATTGCAAATGTCTACCCATTACGGTTCATTAGATACAGCCCGCTGACAGACAGAGGGACGGACAGCGGAGGTTTAGTAATAGGGTTCCGTTGGCACCCTTTGGGTACGGAACCCTAAAATTGAAAAAGGGAAAGCGTAAAGAATGTCGGCTCATTTTTTGAAGCCAGTCAGAACAGTATATTATCCAGCAGTGAATCGAAAAAGGTAGAGCGAGTTCATTCTGCTGGAGAGTTTGTTGCGTCACTTCTTCTTCCCAGCTAAAGCACTAGGAATTGGTGAAGAGCGAGCGTTTTGGGGGACTGTCTTATCTAATTTTGACGTCCGAAAAATACTGATTCTTAGCCTAATTTGATTAGATGACTTTGAAAAAACATACCAGTAATGAATTGACAAAAATACACTTCTAACACTGATTTTAAACACAAGTTTTCTTTCATATTTTGCTCCTTATTTGTGGTTGCTTAAACATGTAAAATAATGGTATTCAACTGCATTCAGTCAGACTGGAAGTCGATCCCAACATAGTTGAGAAAAGGGTCGGCAGATGTTGAACAACAGCTCATGTGTCTGCTCAACAGGAGCAGACTTATATGTTCAAGGCACAGTTCGACGAACAGACCACAGTTTACACCTAGAATGTAGTGAAACCGTGGTGAAAATCTAGTTGTTAGAATTATTTATTTTTATTTTTTATTCAATCATTTATGGAACACATGGACAAGAAAAAAAAGGAACAGAAAAATAGGCAAAGAGATATAGACAGCGTATTTAAGAGCAAAAGAAAAAATAAAATCAAAACCAATTCACTTAATAAAAATAAAAATGGTATGAATGTAAAAAGCCTATAACAATTTTTTTTTAAACTATTGAAAAAATAGCCACAAATAGAACAAAAGAGGTATAAACGTGAAACTCTATAAAACGAAAAAAATAACCTTAAAATTATGACCCTACGTAAGTACGTATGAAATTTTTTGATTAAATGTTGACCCGTCGGGGGACCGCTCTAATTATTAGCCTAACGTTCTGTTAAAGTTTAAAATAGTAGCGGTCCCCCGCTAAGGTTTCACGTTTATACCTTTTTTGTTCTATTTGTGGCTATTTTTTCAATAGTGTTGTTTTTAATTCATAGTGCTTTTTACATTCATACTATTTTCATATTATTATTTTGTGTCGGAGGTTTTTTAAATTTTTTATTTCATGCTTTTTGTAGGGACTCCTTATTATTTCATTTCTTTTATTTTCTTGCGTTTTAAGATTCGGGTAATTTGGTGTTTAATCAGGTTTTTTGTAATTCGCCATTTTGTAGTGGCGGCCATCTTGGACCGATTTTCATCAAACATAGCTAAGAACACTCCCGACGAATTCACCTTTCAAACAAAAAAAGACTAAATCAAAATGGGTTCATCCGTTCGGGAGCTACAATGCCATAAACAGTCAAACTAACTACTACAAAACAAATAATGTATACTTATTCAATATTTATTCAGTATTAGAATTTTATCAAGAGTCCAATTATTATCCTCCTAAATAATTTCTTGTTATTACTTAAATAAGGTTTTATATTTACTAAAAAACTTTCTCACCACTCATTCTCGAACCATTCCATTAATTACTTACTAACCAATTAATGTTATAAATCAGAGACTAACAAAAAATCTAATTAGGTTCCCAAATATTTAACTTTAGGTTAGATAATCCCACTTTTTACGATAGAAACAACTAATTAAATTGGGGAAGGCAATTAATTAGAAGGTTTTATAGTAAGTAATTAATTGTAGCTAAGTTTCTGGTAAGGACAGCGCTGGATAATTTGTAACACTTATTAAGATTTTCATCGCAAAGATTTTCAGAATGTGGTTGTTGTTAAAACTATGGAAAGAAAGAAAATATTTTTTTTGAGCACATACTTAAAGACACATAATATAATATAATACAGGGTATAAAAAGACACATCACATAGCCGTTAACTACGCATTATGTATATCAAACCAAATAACATTCAAAAAAAATATTTGCTGAGAAACGACTTTTATTTTTGGTGTGTAAATTTGCTGTTTCCGGTAGTGCGCAATGTAACACACGCAAATATTGTGCTTATGGCTGTATGCAACGGTACAGGCGTATTTAAAGTTATGTCAAAACATTAAACACTTGTTTTCGTAAAAAAACGGCAGTAAAAGTTGGAATTTTGACATTCAATATCTCCGTACCCAGATTGAAGGGTTCCCAGGTACGGTCCACTACACAAAAATTATAACAATGACGGGGATTACAAGTGGCTCTCGGCTTCGTTAAGTGTCTTCTTACCACATAAAGAACAAATAAAAATCAAATAAGAAGTGAAAGGTCTGGTGTAAGAATAAATTAGCAGGATGTGTGCCTCACGGCTGCGCCAAAAAGGCCCAAAGGCCGCGGGGGCTACAGAGGCTGACTCTAGCCCGTCGGCTTCTTGTCGGCCGACCGAAAGTTCGGTTTACTAAAAAAAAACATGCGTCTCACAAATTGCTTGAGTACCGAAATTAACAACAAAATACTTATTCTTTTAACTTTCAAAATAAAACGTAATTCAAGTTCATTATAAAACTTTAAAACGATTTTTTCTCAAGCGCAATATGTTTCAATCTTGTGTCTCATATATTAAAAGTAACTTTTAAGTATCATAAGTCTTTGTCCTCAGACTGAGACCCAACCTTCAAATGTCTGACGCCTGAGGGGTAAGTACAACTAGAGGACACTTGGGCTTATATGAGCACCGTCGTGGAGAAAACTTTGTATAAAATTGAAAACTTTATTAAAAAGAAGATTCAAAATAATCTGGACTTTTTATAATGTGTAGGTATATTATATTTATTTCTGTCTTTTACATGATTTAAAACATAAGCGAAAACCTTTTAAAAGTAAAAGATTAAAATGTATTGGCGTCTTCAACTTTAAGTAATATAACTTAAATTTTGATCCAAGCGCATCGTCGCGTCGGGGGACGGTTAATAAAAATAAAAATTAAATGAAATAAAACTTTATTTCAGACTAAGATCCATAGTTTGTTAGTATTATGATGTTAGTAACAATAGTGCTTAGGTAACTAGGTTAGTATTGTTAGTTTTCACAAATTAAATTTTAAGCCGTAGGTCCCGTGTGTCATTCATAGATCTTTAAATAACGCAATGAATGTGGTTGAACTGTCAAAATGTCTTTTTTGAAAAGCGTTGCCGAGCACTAGGAATTCCTGTATCGTGGGTGCGTTTACAAACATTTAAACTTACATACACATACCTGTAGGCAATACAAATATTTGTTTCGTGCGGGAATCGAAACCGCAACACGCACAGCACAGCAGTCGATCGCTCAGCCACAGCGCCAACCGTGTCGTCATTGAAGCTACTGATAGTGTAAGAAATTACCCCGCGGATGTCCCACGACAACTCTTGTTTTTTTTTTTTTATCTACGCCTTTCGGCATAAATATGTAACACAAAGACACTCTAGGGATAATTTATCAGCCTCAACGCTACAAGTAGCCATAAACCAAGGTACGCAGAGGTATCAGCTTTGGTACCGTTATTAGTCCCGATACCAAAACCGGAATCCCACGAAAAAGGGGTTAATTCTCCACCAATTTAGTGCGGCACTGAATGATTTTATTGCACCTATAAAACGGTTACCGTACCGTAAATATTTATATTGAATTGACTATGAAGATAGGTTAGGTGAAAGATAGAGAACACAGACTCTAGGTGTTTTTTACCTTCACTAAATACAACAGCTGTGCAATATGGCATGAAATTATCTAGTTTTGATAGTCCGTAAGCCAGTTTTATTCTTTCGTAGTGTAATGTAAATTTATTATTTTTCATCGCAACCATGTTTAAAATAGAATAAGATGACTGCATCACCCAATAATCGTTATCATCAGTCAATGTGACTTAGGTTTTACTTGGTTATCAATTTTACAAATTGATGATGTTAAATTGCTTGAAGAGTATATTTTAAATGAGGCATTTAAAATTCTTATGTGTATTATTCTACTACAAGTGAAGACATACATATTTTTAAACCCATTTATGACCCTCATTTATGGCTTATTTTGTATAAATCTCACTGTGAAAACCAAGGCGAAGTGAGCTTTAATTGATCTGCCGATATATTCTGTGAAAATCTCACCATGAACATTTCGGTGAAGTCAGCTGTCAATAGTGTCAATCCCTATACTGAGCTCAGACTAAGGAAAGAAAGGACTCAAGAAAGGACTCGGCATAACGAACAATAGTTATAGGAATGTGATGCGGCTGGTCGCCATGTTTTGTCACAGCCAACAAGTTCAACAACAAGTACATCAGTTGTCATCGCGACTTGTTTGTTTCAGTGTTTTTAAGAAAATTTTGTGTTAATAGGCGAAAATTTTGCTTGTATAGAGTGTTCGAACTTGCATAAGACTGCATTTATTATGGGTAGGTGCAGTGTGTTAGGCTGGCGCATGCCGCAAGCCGCCATATTTTAGGTATGCACGTTTTTTTCATAGGTATGTCATGTCTATTCTTTTCCTTAGTTTGAGATACTGAGCGATAGCCGTCTTGCGTGGATGTGACGCATGTCAACCATTTCTTATTGTTTTTTTCTTTATTTTGTTTTTATGTTCTTTTTTGCGTCATGTTTACCGCAAATAAACGTTTTTTTCTTTCTTTCTTCTACAGGTATCAGCAGTGCGATTCTGTAACCGTCTCACTGTGAACGGTTGGTCTATTCTGTTAAAATCTCACCGTGAAAAGTTTGGTAAAGTGAGCTTAGAGTGAGCTGTCAATAGGGTAAATCCCTAGCATTAGTTGGAATGACTGCTCACTCCACCTAAGTTTGTGACACCCAAGTGATCACTTCACCTAAGTTTTCACGGTGAGATTTTTCAGAATAGATCGGCTATTATTCAATCTGATACTAGGGATTGACACTATTGCCAGCTCACTGCAAAGTCACTTTTTCTAAGTTTTCATGGCGAGATTTTTACAAAATACATCAGCAGACTAATCTTCTAAGCCAGTCTTATGATTTGACTAACTATCCAAGCACAAGATGATATATCTATCAATTCTCCCAAAAATCTCTTTCGTTCACTGTGAACAAGAATAGTACTTTGAGAAGTAAAACTTGAAATAAAAGAAATAAACAAAGATAATTAGTTCCCCAAATAGGGACACGCACAGGAAATACAAACAATAAAAAAACCGGCCAAGTGCGAGTCGGACTCGCGCACGAAGGATTCCGTACCATTATCTATAAAAATCACGTCTGTTGTATGGGAGCCCCCTTAAATATTTATTATTATTTAATTATTTATTTTTAAAGTATAACTAAATATTCTGTGAATATTTCAAGCGTCTACCTGTTGCCGTTATTAATATCATGCAAAAAACGGCAAAAAATCACGTTTGTCGTATGGGATCCCTACTTAAATATTTATTTTATTCTATTTTTAGTATTTTTTATTATAGCAGCAACAGAAATACATCATCTGTGAAAATTTCAACTGTCTAGCTATCACGGTTCATGAGATACAGCCTGGTGACAGATAGACAGACAGACGGACAGTGCAGTCTTAGTAGTCCCGTTTTTACCCTTTGGGTACGGAACCCTAAAAAGTACATTAAATCTAACAAAATCATGAAGACTATAAATAATAAAATAAATAAATAAACAAAAAATCTCTTTTCGTCTTAAAATTAAAACATCGTTTGTGTGCCTCTGAACTCTAAGACTAATCTATGAAGAAAAGGATAGCCATCGGTCCCACGGCACGGTATTTTTATCACCCACAGTAATGCGGTGTGAAAATTTATATAGAAAGCGCGACTCGCGGCCCGTATTGCGGCCTGGACCGGCCCGCAAGGACCCGGCTAGGTTATTTTATTACACCACTAGTTTAATACTTACGGATCACCCAAATTAAATAGAATTTAAAGTCCTCAGGGATTTGGGTGAAAGATAAATTGGCCATTCGGGATTTGAATTGAAACTGCTTTTGCGAAAATAGATTGTTTTGTACTTGAGATAGTTTTAGAAGAATATTCTTTTTTAGGATTCCGTACCCAAATGGTGCCAACACTGCTAACGGGACCCTCTTACTAAGCCCTTTGCTGTCCGTCTGTTCCTTGTCCAAAAAAGTGAGGAGGTGAGGACAATGCACCGAAAATAAAATTACTATACCACAGTAGGTAAAAGAATTAAAATGGATTAATGGAAAATGATGGCTGCTGAGTATGAGGTCCTGGGTTCGATTCCAGGCCGGACAAAGTGTTATTAGATTTGTGCATCTGGAATATCTTAGTAGCAGACTCGAGTGTGGATCCGTGCGCGGTGGCTGGCAATAGTCTCGCCCCCTATTGGGGCTACATGGGGCTTAAACATCTCTGCCTAACCCCTCAGGGAAGTACGGTCGTGATATTATGTATCATTTTAACCCACCTCCACAACCCACTTATGTACTCATATTTTAATGTTAGTAATATAGAGGTATGAGGAACAGGGTGTAAAGTCCACTCATCCTCTATAGAAAGGGAGGATCCTCCGACCAGACGGGTGTTGTTTCTGGCGGGCAAATGCCCCAACGACTGATGTCGGGAAGTTTGTATGTATGCTAATTGCGCGGTAAACTCTGCTTGCGAGATGCAGGATTTACGTGACGTCACTATGACGCGTTGTTCGCATGTGGCGTTGTAGATGTAGACGTAGACCGCCGTAGATGTAGACCGCTACAGTAACATAGAATTTGTGTTGAAATTTGTCAAATTATTAAACTAGCGTTGCCCGCTATCTAGGGAATTTCGTCTAGAGCCACGAATATGAAAGTCGTCAGCTTTTGTATATATAAAATGAAGGACTAATAGAATTTAGTGTGAAGGGAGCTTTGTAGAAATTGTGGGATTAAAGTTATGTAAAGTAGTAGTAAATAAGTATGCATTGTACCTAATAAAAAAGTTATGAGGTCACAAAGAATATAATATATGAAATGTTTTTCTGTCTGTCAATTTCTTACTATACTCAAACTCAAGGCATTTATTTCAGTTAAACCATTTACAGGCACGTTTGAATTCTCAAAATTAAATAGTCGGTCAGTTACCCATTCCAAAACGTAGATGTCTATGGAGAAGAACGGGCAAGAAACTCCAAGGACACTCTTTTAAATCAAGATATTACATTTAAAAAAAAAAAAACAAATGAAAAAACAATTCAAAATATAAGATTAAAAATAAGCCCTGGCAGTTAAGACATGACCAGTCTCAACCGACGGCGCCCGTAACGAACATGACGCGTGGATTATACTTGATTTTTTTCTAGCATACCTCATTTTTTTTTGGGCTATCAGCCTCAGTAACTGGCCAGTATTTTTACCATTGTGTGATCTATTCTGGTTAAATAAAAACATATTTCGTGGAGGTCAATATTTAAAGACATGAGGTCTAAGTGTGCATACGTAGGTCATACCTGAACATGAGTGAACTTGGGTAACCAAGGAAGTCATGGAAGTCTTTAAATAGACTGCGGATTCAGGTTGGCCAAAGCAAGGAAGACCTGTTCAGATGGAAATTCATAAACAACTCCGTCGTGGAGTGTTAATGTGGTGCTTTTCCACAAACGATGGGACACTTATTATCGTGTCCGACGTGTCCTGTCAGCTGCATATTACAGGAACTGATGGACGCTGGTGATGGCGCCAAACAAGTAGCCGAATTCTGGACCGAGTCCATAAAGACACGCTAAGGAGAAGAGTGTGCATACGCACGGGCGACACGACAATGGCAACCGTTGACAATATGCCGCTCGTGTATTTGAGTACCTACGGTGCTCAAATACACTAACGGCATGTTGCTGACGGCTGCAGTTAGCTCTACGGTTGACGCGTGTCACTCGTGTGTATGAGCACTCTTTGTTTCTTTTCGTTTCAATTAAATGAATAGAAAAAAGAAACTTATTAAATTATCTACAGTTTAATAAGTTTTCAACCAACTAGAACCTAAGTACCAGTTAAGTAAGTAATGCGTTTTTTAAACTCTGAATTCGAAATTAAATAAAGTATAAAAGTTAGCATTCCAGTTCGCTCAAAGCTGGATTGTCGTCGCCTCAAATTGAATCCTTAAAATAATATTTCCAAAAAAAGTTAATAATACTTTCTGCGATGCAAATTCTTTGAAAGAGGGTAGGTACTTTGAAAGTGAATCCCCGCTTATTGAGACGTTTGCCCACAGAGTTTGAAAAGCGGTTACAATTTACTTTGGGATTAACGCATGGAGACTTTAAAACGTTATGATTAAAATGTAGGTTGTTTTAGCGTAAAATAAACGACATTCGGTGGTTATTAAAAGGGGTTTACAGTCAAAATATATTTGCAAACGATTCATTAAAAAGAGCTTGTGAGTAATAAGACATGCTTCATTGTATACAGGGTGGCAGGGACATCGAAGCGCAGATTGCGCTTCGATGTGGTGTCCGTGTTCGACGGAGGTGCTGAATTCACGGTAACAGATTGTTACCATGAATTCAGCACCTCCGTGCACCTCCCCTACGTGCATGTAGGTTTTCAATAAAGTCCAGCATCCAATATCCAGCGCTGGATCGGAATAAAGCAGCCGCTTATTTCGATTCAGCGCTAGTTGGTTCCAATAACATAATCAGACTAAAAGTTCCCACTGCTGGGACACAGGCATAGCCGTAATCCATCACGTGGGCCCAGTACGGGTTGGTAGATGTCACATGTCTTTGAGCTTTTTCTGATCCTAGGACATGACGGTTTCCTCAAGATGTTTTCCTTCACCGTTTAAAGAGCAGGGGTGTTGAAATAATTTACACAAAGTTAAGTGCATGTCTGGATTTGAACCTACGACATTTTAAGTCGCGGCCGTTACCACTGGGCCGTCACTGCTCTCACTCAAGTAACTATCGATAAAGTATAGCTATAACTATCGATAGCCGTTTCAGTAACCCTTCTGAGCGTCTCAATGTTACCCTATCAATTGTTAATATTGTTTGTCGAGTACCCTCAATTGATACCGAGCGTCTGTCGGCCTGTTGAGGCAATGACCGCGGTCGAATACTGCGCTAATATTAGATGTAGGAATATTAGGGGAATCAATACTGCGAGCATTGATCTTATTTGTTTTAGGGCAGAGTTTTCCATCGCCTGATAACTTTATTCGAGGAATAATTTTGTAATTTTGACAGTTATTTCATACAAAAACTGTCAAACGTCAATTTTATTCCTCAAATAAAAGTTATCTGGCGATGGAAAAATCAACCCTTAAGGAGATAAAGAGATAAAGTCAAAGGTGTTTGCTTAATTGTAAATAGGTTGTGCCTTTTTTTTAGCACCGATGGTTTTAAACAATGCAATCGTTATAAAGTCTATTCAAATTTATTTTTCAAATCTTGTTATTTCAAGTTAAACAAATAATGATCAACTTTATTTCAATAAAAATTAAGTTGGTTTCAGAGTGACTATTGAAAAAATTCTAAAAACGTTTGATGTAATAGCGTAAACTGAACTTTATTGTGTAAAGTAAAGTAAAGTAAAAGTAAAGTTATTTTTCCATAAACTTATATTTGTTTACATTTTTAGCAAATAAGTCGCGAATGCAGATTAGGTAGGTACTGTAGATTATAGCCTATTTGGTGCTTATAAAACCTTTATGAATACTTTGAAAAGGAGAAGGAAGAAATAGGAGACAAACATTGATTGATAAGAAGATTGAGAGAAAAAAACTTTACAGTAATGTAGCTTATACATCAGAATACATACACAACACATAGGATACTTTTTATCCCGATATCCCAACGGGATCGACACTTATGGGGGTGAAACCGTGGGTCGTTGCTAGTAATTCATTCAATTTATATTAGGTAATCTATATATAAAAAATTCAAAGTCCTGACTGACTGACTGACTGACTGATATATCAACGCACAGCCTAAACCGCTGGTTTTAGAGACATGAAATTTGAAGGGTGTGTTCTTCGTGAAGACTAGGTATCCACTAAGAAAGGGTTTTTCGAAATTCCACCCCTAAAAGGGTGAAATGAGGGGATTTTCTTTGTATGGAAAATCTTATTCCTTCCTTCCTTCTTCTTCTTTCTCCTTCCTTCCTTCTTTATCTTCCTCCTTCCTTCCTTCCTTCCTTCCTTCTCCTTCCTTTGTAGTAATAAACTTGAAACTTGGCACTAATACTAATCTAAGTAAATTATGAAGTTTGCCATTTTATGTAAGGGAATTGGGGGGTTTCAAAGTTTGTATGGAAGAATTTTAGCGCACGGTCCGATTAACTCGAAACTCAGTATTTATATAGAAAGTAGAGAACAATGCATATCAGGGTTTTTCGAAAATTACCCCTGACGGGCTGAAAAGGGGTAGTCAATTGACAGAGGAGGATTTTACTGCATGGCTTGATTAACTCGAAAATTAGTATAAATAATATTTGAGTCAAGTTATGAAGACATCCCAAATGATTTTTTTAAATTCCACCCTTGTGGGGATGAAAAGCGGGGATATAAACTTGAAACTTGGCAAGAATACTTGCCTAAGTAAGTAATAAAGTTTATTATTATAAGTTTATCAAAACTACCCCTCAAAGGGGTGTTGAAGTTGGTGTGGAAGTGATTGAATGCGCGGTCCAATTAACTCGAAACTCGGTATTAATACTTTTGACAGAAAATAATTAATAATAAGTATATAAAGTGGTCGTAAATTTACATCTGACGGGGCAAAAAGGGGTAATTCGATATTGAAATTGGTTTAAATTTTATACTATATGTTACATTTTCACACCTAAACCACTGAACTCCTGATTTGGCAAAGAGAAAGATGGCATCCTGGGGAAGGACATACTTTTTATCCTGGTAGCATGTTCCCGTGGGATAATTTCCGACATCCAAGCGGGCGAAGCCGCGGGCAGAAGCTAGTTGTTTATAATTCTATTTCTATCAATTGTTTGTGGTTGGTGTTAGCAATTCTGTTTAGTTTAATAATGAACTTGTGTACAAGCGGGTCTGTTTGTTTAGGCTATGTACGTAGCATGCATGTATGTACAAATACATAATATATTCAATTCAGCTGACAGCAAACTAACGTACCGGTAATTGTTCGAAAAATATCTGCAACGAACTATTGTGCGCTGCTGGTCAAATATTCACCGCACAGGCTGCGTTACGTGTTTGTATGGCGATGGACATTGCTCGGATTCAAATCTATACTAATAATAAAGCAGAAGAGTTTGTTTGGACGTGCTAATCTCTGGAACTACCAGTCGGATTTGAAAAATATTTTTTGCATTTGATAGCCCAATCCTCCAGGCAGGCTATAGGCTCTATAGGCTATTTAACATCACGCTAGGACTCTTAGAAGCCGAGCAAAAGGAAGAAAAGTCAGCAAGAACGCTAAGCGAATTTTCCGTAAAACCTCTACTTTACGTTAGCGACTGTTTCGGACGTACATTTCAGTAATAGGTAACATTCATAAGCTGCTGTCATAGTCCGTCATTAAGATGAACTCTAACGAAGCTATCTACTCACCATAAATCCAAAAACCACAACATAATACGCCCAAATTCAATAGTAGTAGCCTACAACACAATAGCTCAGTTTCTATTATGACACGACACAAACAGTAGTCCAATGGACGTGACCGTTTGACGCCAACCCATGTGCACTGATTCGTTATCACATCTAGCTATACGGAGGTACTGGGCTGTTAAATTATTATCAATTCTATACGTAAATGAGAGGGAATTGATGGTGTGGTGGTTTGCAGTGTTGGCGATGTGGCTGTTATAATGTCAGATTGTTTTTGTACCACTGTTGGGCAGAAACCGGCACTATTCAGAGGAAAAATGTTAAAAATCACGCTTGCTTTTGCGTGTTGATATTTCTCATCTCTCTCATCTGTCTCATTCTGATGATATTGTCTTTTATTGGGGCTTATGTACAGACGCGAGCACATCAAGCTACTACAATCTGTCAAACTTTAATAGATTTTCAACTTTATCGTTAAGGCTCAATGTTGATTGGGAAAATTTTCCAGTTTCGGGTAGCTTCGTGTGCTGGCATCTGTACTATCGCCAAAATCTATATCTGACCACCGTAAGGACTATTCCTGCTTGCAGCGCATATTATTAGTCGAACTAAAAAGGATCCTCTTTTGTTTTACTTACGAACGCATCAAAATGGTCAGATGTGAGTGTTGACGATAGTACATGGCTTTTAGTTTACGCGCATTCGAAGTGCGTATAAGCGCTGCAAACGCAAATTGTAAGTACTGATTTTTCAAGGCAAATAACGCACCATCGCTTTCTATGCGCGATACATGGAACAAGTGTATAAAAAATGTCGAGGCACTTACCATAGTGACCAAAGGCGTAAAGCGTAAAGTGCTGAGCGAGAGTTATTGAGTTTCATCCCCGCTTATTGCATTACTAGCTGCGCCTAGCAGCTTCACCCGCATATGTTTCCATCCCGTAAGAATATCAGAATAAAAAGTATCCTATATGTTAATCCTGGTTATAAACCATCTGTGTGCCAAAATTCATCCAAATCCGTTCAGTAGTTTTTGCGTGAAAGAGTAACAAACATCCATCCTTACAAACTTTCACGTTTATAATATTATTAAGTAGGATAATTGACGAGCCTCTCTGTGGAACCTACTCCAATTAGAACAAGCATATTTTTATGAAGATATCGTCAAAGTCGCAGGCAATACCTAGATGAGAGACGCACAGAACAGGGAAGTATGGCAGAAGAAAGGGCAGGCGGATACCTAGCAGTGAATAATAATAATAATAACTAGCTTCTGCCCGCGGCTTCGCCCGCGTGGATGTCGGAAATTATCCCACGGGAACGTGCTAACAGGATAAAATGTATGTGCTTCCCCAGGATGCCATCCATCTCGCGGGCCCTTTGTGGCTAATTACAATAGAAAACCAATTGTGTCTCATTAGTGGTGATTAAGAGGGTACCTATATGATATCTTTACCTAAGTACCTACCTAATTAAAAAAAAATAACCTACCTAAATAAACCTATTTCTGATGATAACTAATCTAAACTCAATAAATAAGCAAAATCCCTAAAAACTAATATCTATACGAATGACTAATCCTACCTAACAGTATTATAAAATAACCTACGGTCACTACGTACACTATCAAATATACTATAAAATTAAAATCTATACCTACGACTTTTAAATTAAACCTAAATAACTCTAAAAACTAAAAGGAATAAAAAGGTCGCACAGATAATACTGCGGGTGACGTAACCTACGACAAACTTATTATTTGCGGTTGGTACAGTCATCGGTCTAGGGATCGAACCGCAAAATTAAGTTTGTTTTTTATTGTATATACTTTTCCGGGATAAAAAGTACCCAGTGTGGTGCCCAGGATATTAAAGAATAATTATACCAAGTTTCATCGTAATCGAACCGGTAGTTTTTGCGTGATGGCTGAACAAACAGACAGACAGACAGACAGACAGACAGACCGACAGACAGACAGACAAAAATTTTTGTAATCACATTTTTGGGTTCGGTGTCGGTCTAGTAACACCCCCTGCCATTTATTTTTTTGATATTTTCAATGTACAGAATTTTCACTTCTACAGATTTATTATAAGTATAGATAATATCCCTGGACATTTCACACAGCGCCATCTAATCCCAAGCTAAGCAACCTAATGCTTGTGTTATGGTAACAAGATGGCTGATCAACTGGCAACTACTTAAATACATTTTTTTTTTTTTGTAAATACATTCTTATTATAGATAGAAAAACACCCAGACTCGGAACAAATACATGTAGGACTTACAAATATTTGTTCTGTGCGGGAATCGAACCCGCGACACGCTGCGCAGCAGTCCGATCGCTCAGCCACTGCGCTAACCGTGTTGTCAAATTGTTGAATGATTCCGGGCTGAAATGATGTTGACGATACCATTTGACGTTGACGTCACCCCAAGTGCACTGATTCGTTGTCACATCTAGCTATACGGAGGTTGTACTGGGCGGGTTTCATTATCAATTCTATACGTAAATGAGCGGGGATGAATGAGCTGTAGTGGTTAGCAGTATCGGCTGCGTGATGTTAATGATGTTAAACTGTTTTTGTACCACTACAGGGCCACTGCATCGCTGCATCCTTTGTTGCGATGTTTCTATCACTCATAACATTCAAGATTAACTTAAAGAATACATTACATAATAAGATAATTTAAACAATGTCATGATGATAACTATGATAACCAGCCGATCGATTCTGTAAAAATCTCAAAGTGAAAAGTTAGGTGAAGTGAGCTTAGAGTGAGCTATTAATAGTGTCAATCCCTACTATTAGTTGGAATGACAGCTCACTCCACGCTCACTTCACCTAAGTTTTCACGGTGAGATGGTTACAGAAGCGCAGTGCAGTAGATCTGCGTAGTTCTAAAGATTTACACACGACGACAAGGACATCGACGCACAACCTGTTACCATGGATTCAGTAAATGATTCTGAACCAATTAAAAAAACAGCAAAAAAAAATAATCGTCGAATATTTTCAAAGCAGGGGGTTGAAAATTTTGGTCTATTATTTTGTGGTGGACTCCACGCATTTGTTAAATTAATATCAAATATATAGCATTTACTAGTTTAGTTATAAGTTCCAATATAAAATTATAATGTATGTATTCCAACAAACAAACAGACACTAATTGTAAATGATTATTAGCGATCTAGCTAGCGCGTCACACCGGCGACCGGTTCTTTATCGCCGCAGGCGCTGGAATGTTGAGGGGAACGCGCGCGGTCGCGGGACGGGCATCCGAGCAGCGCGCGGGCATCGCCCGCGGCCGCTCGCCAGTCGAGACACGTCCCGACGCGAAGCGCATGTCACTCGCCCTCTCACGCCATAGCTTACCCTTACTTCCGAGCGGTCGTAATAAAGTAGCTAGCTGATCCGCTGTTCTTATCTTTCTCCTTCTGTATTGTTTTGCTGCCTACTTGTGCCGAACTGTAATTGTGTATGTGGATTGTGGATCAATACAAACTATATCGTAGAACTCAGTGCCTTGTCATTTGGATTCCCACCACACCTACGGCGACGTGAGGCTCCTACATTGGTGACCCCGAAAGGAACACAAGATGAATCAAGACCAAGCAAACCAAGACGGCGGAGCGAAAACTTCAAGCGACCCCAACCGTTACTACGACGTGCATCGGGTGGGTGTGAGGGTACCCCCGTTTTACCCGGAAAAACCAGCGCTCTGGTTTTCACAGCTAGAGAGCCAGTTCGTGTTGGCAAACATAACTAGCGACACTACTAAATACCATCACGCTATCGGTAGTCTCGATCCGATCTACGCGTCAGAAGTAGAGGACATTATCACCGACCCGCCAGCTTCAAACAAATACGAGAGGTTGAAAACAGAACTGGTGAAAAGGTTATCAGCGTCGCGGGAGAAGAAAGTACATCAGCTTCTTACCCAAGAGGAGCTTGGTGATCGGAAGCCGTCGCAATTTCTGCGACACTTGCGACACCTTGCAGGACCGAATGTTCCAGAAGAATTTTTGCGGACCATCTGGACCAGCCGATTGCCCAGTAGTACGCAAACTATTATCGCCTCGCAGTCGAAAGCATCATTGGAAGAAGTAGCGGAACTGGCAGACCGCATACATGACGTGGTGCCCACTAACCTACAGGTAGCGTCCACGTCACGGGCAATACCGGGTAGTAACGTCGATCAGATGACCAACCAGATAGCCGAGCTAACGAAGCAAGTACAAGCGCTGACTACGAAAATGGACAGGTTATCACGGTCAAGACATAGATCCCGCAGCGACAGCCGAGGACGGTCACCATCTGGTCGCTCACATTCTAACTACAGACAGTTCCCTATATGCTGGTATCACTACAAGTTCGGAGACAGAGCTACTAAGTGCATGAAACCCTGTGACTACGCGGGAAACGCGACCGGCAGTCAGTGACAGCGACCGACGGCTGCCATGGCTCTGGTCGCCTATTCGTGACAGATCAAACCACAAAAACTCAATTTCTTGTCGACACCGGCAGTGATGTGTGTGTGTTCCCCAGATCCGTTATTAAAGAGCGTCGTAAAAAGACAAGCTATGAATTGTGCGCGGCTAACGGCAGTGTAATAAATACGTATGGCTACATACAATTAAAATTAAATATAGGCTTACGCCGTGACTTTATGTGGAATTTTATTGTTGCAGACGTTACTAAGGCGATAATAGGCGTAGATTTCCTGTCTTACTACAATTTAACAGTAGATGTACGAAACCAGCGCCTCATCGACGCTGAGACAACACTGGTTACCCCGGCTTCGCCTGCGCGTTCGTCGGACATAGTGTCTTCGGTGAAGGTAAGAATTGGTGACACCACAT
Source organism: Apamea anceps (assembly GCA_951799955.1). NCBI lineage: Eukaryota > Metazoa > Arthropoda > Insecta > Lepidoptera > Noctuidae > Apamea > Apamea anceps. Next base: position 2,514,516 of record OX637518.1, read on the forward strand.
ACCATGATATACTACGGGAATTCCCAGAGATAACCCGACCATCTGGTATACATCACACGCCAACACATAACACCGTACATCACATACGCACAACACCGGGACCACCCGTATCATGTACACCTCGCCGACTGGCTCCCGATAAGTTAAAAATTGCAAAGGAGGAGTTTGAATCAATGCTTACAATTGGCACAGCCAGACCCTCCGATTCACCATGGGCCTCACCCTTGCATCTTGCCCCAAAAAAAGATAACGGTTGGCGTCCATGTGGCGATTACAGAATGCTTAACGCGAGAACAATCCCTGACAGATACCCAATCCGGCACATTCATGACTTTTCGCAAAATCTATCTGGCTGTCACGTCTTCTCTACAATTGACCTAGTAAAAGCCTACAACCAGATTGCGGTAAACCCAGAGGATATTCCAAAGACAGCCATAACCACACCATTCGGTCTATACGAATTTCCTTATATGACATTTGGCCTCCGCAACGCAGGGCAAACATTTCAGCGTTTCGTCGATGAAATGTTGCGGGGGCTAGAATTCTGTTACGGATACTTAGATGACTTCTTGGTCTACTCAAAAGACCAGAAAGAACATGAAGACCATCTACGGCAGCTGTTCTCGAGACTAAAAAAATACGGGATGGTTATTAACACCTCGAAATGCGTGTTTGGTGCCCACGAAGTCACATTTTTAGGGTACAACATCTCGCCCGGAGGCACAAAGCCCTTGCCAGCGAAAGTTGAGGCCATCAGTAGCTTTCCAGCGCCAAAGACCATACGTGGGCTGAGAAGATTCCTAGGTATGGTAAATTTTTATAGGCGGTTTATCCCAAATGCAGCACAGCACCAAGCCCCGCTCAACACACTCTTGTCAGGGTCTGTGAAAGGCTCACATCCAGTGAATTTTACTCCAGACGAACACACAGCCTTCGAAGAATGCAAGAAAGGCCTCTGCAATGCCGCAATGCTGGCGCACCCAGACACCAGCGCTAAACTCGCTCTGGTGACAGATGCGTCAGACATGGCCATGGGAGCAGTCTTACAGCAGCTGAAGAAGAATACTTGGGAACCACTAGCTTTTTTCTCACGCAAGCTGAGTCCAACACAACAGAAATACTCTCCCTACGACCGTGAGCTGCTCGCAATATACGAGGCTATCAAGTATTTCAGACATATGGTCGAGGCTAGAGAATTTGTAATCTATACAGACCATAAACCCATCTGTTTTGCCTTTCACTCACGCAAGGAAAATTGCCCACCTAGACAATTCAGACATTTAGATTATATATCACAATTTACCACAGATATTAGACACATATCAGGAAAGAATAACGTTGTGGCAGATACATTGACACGAGTGGAAGAAGTAGCACAGCCTATCAATTTGAACGAGTTAGCCAAATCGCAAAGCTCCGACACAGAACTCCAACAACATCAGAACGGCAGAACCTCGCTACAATTGAAAAAGATAGCACTACCGGGCCAAGAGACGGAGCTGTACTGCGACATGAATGGCAAGACACCAAGACCATACGTCACCAAGGAATTCCGACGCCAGGTATTTGACAGCTTACACTCGCTTAGCCATCCAGGCGCAAACGCAAGCGCGAAACTAGTAGCGGATCGGTACGTATGGCCAGAAGTGAGGAAAGATTGCAGGGCTTGGACACGAAACTGCTTAGCCTGCCAACGCTCGAAGATCACTCGCCATGTCTCTGCACCGCTTAGCAACTTTAAGCTACCTCGTTCTCGCTTCATGCACATTCATATAGACTTGATCGGACCACTGTCACTGTCACAGGGATATCAGTACTGCCTCACCGCAGTTGACAGGTTCACGAGATGGCCTGAGGCGATACCCATTAAGGACATTACGGCAGAAACAGTGGCGAGAGCACTCCTATATGGGTGGATCTCACGCTTCGGTTGCCCCACCCAAATTGTTACAGATCGTGGGAGACAGTTCGAGTCCAACCTCTTCAAACGATTATCAGAAATAGCAGGGTTTGAGCACCGTAGAACGACTGCCTACCATCCAGCATGCAATGGACTAGTCGAGCGTTTCCATAGACAGCTGAAGACGGCCATTACCTGCCACGGAAACGAGAATTGGGTAGAAACGCTTCCCCTAGTCCTTCTGGGCATGCGGAGTGCCTATAAAGAAGACATTAAAGGGACCACTGCAGAGTTAGTATACGGGGAGACTTTACGGCTACCGGGAGATTTCTTTCAACCGGAAAACGACATCGCAGCGAACGTAACCGAATATATAGGAAGGTTACGCATGTTCGCAAGAAACTTACAACCATCACCGGCTTCGCGACACGGTAATAAAAGGACAATATTTATATTTAAAGACCTAACCACCACGACTCACGTATTCCTAAGAGATGACGCCTCATCCGGGTCATTTAGGCCATCCTACACTGGTCCTCATAAAGTTTTAGACCGGGGGGAAAAAGTGTTCAAACTCCTCCTTAATGGGAAAACTGTCACAGTATCGATAGACCGAATTAAACCAGCCTACATACTGAATGACACACACACCACAACCAGCTACAACAACAACACTAACAGTAATATTAAAAACACAAACAAAGAACAAACACCACAAAAAACACTTGTCACCAATTCTACTCCTACAACCGACGACCCTAGTGTCAGACGGACGCGATCAGGACGTAGGGTGCACTTTCCAGACTATTATCGCCCGTAGTGACGGTCTCTGGAGGGGGGTGATGTGGTGGACTCCACGCATTTGTTAAATTAATATCAAATATATAGCATTTACTAGTTTAGTTATAAGTTCCAATATAAAATTATAATGTATGTATTCCAACAAACAAACAGACACTAATTGTAAATGATTATTAGCGATCTAGCTAGCGCGTCACACCGGCGACCGGTTCTTTATCGCCGCAGGCGCTGGAATGTTGAGGGGAACGCGCGCGGTCGCGGGACGGGCATCCGAGCAGCGCGCGGGCATCGCCCGCGGCCGCTCGCCAGTCGAGACACGTCCCGACGCGAAGCGCATGTCACTCGCCCTCTCACGCCATAGCTTACCCTTACTTCCGAGCGGTCGTAATAAAGTAGCTAGCTGATCCGCTGTTCTTATCTTTCTCCTTCTGTATTGTTTTGCTGCCTACTTGTGCCGAACTGTAATTGTGTATGTGGATTGTGGATCAATACAAACTATATCGTAGAACTCAGTGCCTTGTCATTTGGATTCCCACCACACCTACGGCGACGTGAGGCTCCTACAATTTTTTTTTTTAATTGCTCTTTTAAACATTTTATATCCGATGCGCGTAGGTATTGCACTGTTAATCGACGAAAAATTTCGTCATGTGCTGGGAGTTTGCGCGGCGATGTCCCATCCCACCCTGCGTATTATAGGTCTGAATTAATTTGGGAACACCCTGCATTATGTTTTGTCTCTATATCACACTGAAAACTACCTTGTGATAAGTTATAAGCCGTCATAATACCTAGTCATACTTATAATGTTAACTTCATTACATCATCAATTTTTTGTTCACAAAGCATTCAATAATTAAGTAATATGGCATTTTTCGAATATCCCCATTCCAGTTACAATTTCAATATATTAAACCCACAGCCAATCCGTGCTCTGCTAAGACCGACTGCACTCCTAAGCTCTTTAAGCCACTTTTTACGACTGTGCAATATCCGTTCTGTGCCAATTACGTTGCTCCAGCGCAATGAGAGCGCGTTCCAGCTCCCAGCTCACTCAGGATATTAAGCGGTTGACGTGTGACAAATGAACGATGTTCAGCCTGCTTGGTGCTTTGTGGAAGGACTTATATTGGACCGTGTAGGTCTGGTTTAAAAAAAAGTTATTGTATGTATACTGTGGTATGTTAATGAATTGGGTGTAATTGACATTAATTTCGTAATAATTAAAATAATTGTTAATTTACGGAGTAAAAGCACCCATAAATAAATGAATAAATTTTAGCTACCTTTTAATTTCACTTTTTAGGGTTCCGTACCCAAAGGGTAAAAACGGGACCCTATTACTAAGACTTCGCTGTCTGTCCGTCTGTCTGTCACCAGGCTGTATCTCAAGAACCGGGACAGCTAGACGGTTGATATTTTCACAAATTACCTATTTCTGTTGCCGCTATAACAACAAATACTAAAAACAAAATAAAATAAATATTTAAGGGGCCTCCCATACAACAAACGCGATTTTTTTGCCCTTTTTTGCTCGATATCAATAATGGCAACAGGTAGGCACTTGAAATATTCACAAAATACTCAGTCGTATGTTTACTTTAATAATAAAATTAAAATTAAATAAATATTTAAGGGGGGCTCCCATACAACAGACGTGATTTTTATAGATAATGGTACGGAACCCTTCGTGCGCGAGTCTGACTTGCACTTGGCCGGTTTTTATATCTGTGCCCACAGGACGGCAGTATCACTGCTACGACGCTACGTCGTAGATGACTCGTAGCAGACCGCGTAGGCCTTGTAGCAAATTGACTTTTTGAGAGTTCATCTATACAATTATGTGTAGAAATTGGTAGTCATGGTATGAGCATGTGATGCGGAGGAATGAGGAAAATGTCGTGAGGAAAGTTTTGAGTACGAATGACTATAAGCGTAGGGCTATAAGAGTAGGGGAAGACCAAAGAAACGATGGATGAACTGTGTGAATGATGATATGGTTAGAAAGGTGTGACTACCGAGATGACGACTAATAAAGAAGTCTAATGGAAAAAAACGACTTGAATGATGATGATGATGATGATCAATACAATAATGTAGTCAAGTCGAGTGAACCTGTACAAAATATGACGTCATATCGAGCCCTGACCGCCGATTTATCGTAAGCGAAATTTTTACTAAATTGCAATTTTTATGGTAAACGGTATAGTTTTAATATCGTCCAGGATAAAAATCGCACTTTCAACCAGACATATCCAACTGCATGGGCATTCTTATAACTCGTGCCACCGAAAAATAAGAAAATGAAGAATCTATCGATACATGCACATCATGTCTTTCTGTTACATTTTTCTTTTGGTTACTTTTTTTTTAATATAATTTGTTTTTTTTTTGTTTTTGACTGTGTTTAGTTTAGTTTGTGATCCTCCTGTACAAGTCGCAATAAATACTTTTTCTTTCTTTCTTTATACGTTGACATCGACTAATCTTTGGCCCCAAATGGGCCAAATCAGTCCAAAACAAAGGCACAATACCAATCTAAACAAATCCTACTAATATTATAAACGTGAAAGTTTGCATGGATGGATAGATGGATGTTTGTTACTCTTTCACACAAAAACTACTGAACAGATTTGGATGAAATTTGGCACACAGATGGTTTATAACCAAGATTAACATATAGGATACTTTTTATCTGGATATTCTTACGGGATCGAAACTTATGCGGGAAAAACCGCGGGGCGCAGCTAGTAATAAATAAATAAATAGTATTATCGTTCAAGTGATTATATGCAGAAATTATCCTTATTCTCGGAGTTTGGACGAACCGTCTCCGTTCAGCGCTCATCTGCATTTAAATTATGGATTTAAATAAAACCGCCAGTAAAAACGTCGGCTGAAAACAGAAGTGGTCAAGTTGAGTGTGGCTAGGATTGTGAAGGTTCCGTACGATTGAGATTAAATTTTAAGAAAGGAATGTTTTGATCGCCAGTCGTCATCGTTCAAGCATTATATGTTCAATCCTCAAATACCTACTATTAAATAGTAAAATATATTTAATTGCATAATAAAACTTAGCCGGTGCGCTGCATCACGAAACTAGGTAAGTTACTGCATGTCAGAAATGTACCCCATCTATAAGCCAGAAAATGAGCATAGAAATTAAGCGACTTTGAAAATAATTGAGAAGATTGAACAAAATAAAATAACTTGAAAAAAGTGTTTTCTTAGAAGGATAAGCAGCGCACATGAGAAGCTACTGGTATTATATGTAGATGTCTATGGGCAGCGTTGACCTTACCATCAGGTGGGCCGTGTGCTTTTTTGCCACTCTCTGGTAAAAAAATTGTATTTTTCCCCACGGATCCCTAAAAGTGTGTATAAAAGTAAGCGCACAGTCCTCTAATCCTGTTTATGGCGCAGTAACCGAGATCCCACGTGGTCCTTATATACGTAATTATATAAACAAATACGTTATCTATTGTTTACTGCAGCTTATCCTTATGTATTGCCAATTGAAGCGAAGTATTTACACTTTTATGTTCGTTCGCAATCGAGTCTTTGTTAAATGTCTATTTATGGTAAGATTTGGAGAAGATTTGTGTTGTTTACGGCTGCTTTAGATTGGAGAGTAATCTATTTGGAGGGGACGTGTGTTAATGTAGGTACCTACTTCCTCTGTTTATTTTCGGTGCGAGGTATTTATCAATCAATCATTTATTTTTGGGAAAAGAAAGAAAAAGAGAGCAAATTAATTTATTCGGTAGATTAAGGCACACAAATAAAAACCGGCCAAGTGCGTGTGACGCACAATGAAGGGTTCCAAAGTTGGGGTTAATGTTTTGCGATAATTTAGAAGCCCGATTTTTTAGGGCTCCAAGGGACCGTAGACTTACGTATTTGATATTCATTTCAACTTGATACCTCCACGCGTTCCTGACATCAAGAAGCTTGACAGATTGACATACAGTCCAAGGATCTATGAATGACAGCTGGATCCAACGATCGAAAGGCTCTCGGTATACAAAGATCCCATTCGCGGCTTAGCGTCGGCAAGCGTAGCTTAACCTGATCGATCAACCTGTGCGGCCGTTATTCCTAAGCCACGGGCTACTGACCACCCGTAGACCTGTTTCATCAGGCGTAGGTATCTACGCCTGATGAAACAGGCCTGACAAGGGGGGGGGGGGGGAACGGGTGCAATTGCCATCGAGTTTCGACCAAACTGAGTCCCAATACTCTAAATTGAACGAAGACGTAGTTTTTTAACCAGTATTTCTACTTTGTATACTGTATACTAATAAGATATATTTATAGATTGGTCGTAGTCATCCTCGAAAAGGGGGGCACATTGTTGCGTTCACAGAAAAAAGGTGACGATAGTTTTTTTTTAAAACTTGACATTGACTTGACTTGAAGACATGACTTGAAATATTAACCCCCCATCCTCCCAGAAAGACACATTTTCCTCCCCTTGAGTGAAAAGCTAGATCCACGCCTCATCATATCATCTCATCATCAGCCTGAAGCAGTCCACTGCCTCTCCTATAGCACGCCATTCAACTCTATTTTCGGCAACTCTCATCCAGCTGCTACCAGCCATCCTGCGAAGATCCGCGCCTTCCCTTCATCCAACCCGTCCCATTTTCCTTTTCATACATAAGGCGAGCTTAATATAAGATGAACGTAGAGATTAGAACATGATAGATGTAGTTTAATTAGCTTCGGACAAGCTCCTACATCCATTGTCGAGGCCCACTATCATCACAATCTATTCTGTGGATTTGCTTTCTTTTAACACAGATATATCATGGCTAGAAGTGCTACTTAGTGGCTAAATAATAACAGCCGCCCGGATCGAAGGTTAAGCTACGCTTTCCGCGGTCGATACTTGGATGGGTGACCATCGATTACGTATCAAGACCCTCTATGCTTCGGACGTTAAGCCAGTGGTTCCGGCTGTCATTCATAGATTTTTGACAGTCGTTACGGGTAGTTAGAAGCCCAAAAAGTCTGACAACCACTCTTGCCAAGGGGTATCGTGTTACCCAGTAACTGGGTTGCTGAGGTCACATAGGCAGTCGCTTCATGTAACAGACTGGTATTAAACTGCATCCGGTTAGACAGGAACTGGACTCCATCATAGTAGGGAAAAGGCATGGCAAACTGAGAAGTGCTTATTAGACAAGATTTGCAAAGAAGCGGAGTAATGAGAAGTTAGCTGAGGAGACAAATTACTGGTTGAAGATCATTTGGTAGTGGACCGGAGTAACGAATCTTGCGGAGCTCTTCCACCTCGCAAAGAACAAGGGAAAATATACACATATGAGAAACGTGGTGATCCGGCAGATAACCAAAGTTGTCGACATAGTTCACAGAATAAGCAAGCTGAAGTGGCAATGGGCGGGCCATATTAGCCGTAGATCACCGTGGAGGTAGACGTCTTCTTAAGTGGAGACCGCGAATCGGTATTTATAAGGCGGGTCGCCCTCAGGCTAGGTGGAGCGACGATCTTCGCAGGATGGCTGGTAATAGCTGGATCAGAGTTGCCGAAAATCGAGTTGAATGGCGTGCAATAGGAGAGGCCTATGTCCAGCAGTGGCTGTAGGTTGATGATGAAGAGAAACGTACAGCCTAATTGGAGAGACACCAAACATACGGTCTCCTTGCTATGTAAGTGGTGCCGATAAAGTAACTTTTTACAAAGAACTTTGAGTATCTGTTCATGTTAGAGTATTTTTCAAAAAAAGAAACAATTTTACTGATACTGAGATGTTTCCATAAATATTACTTTTCAAAAATAGTTTCTGAGCTAATATTAAACACGCATCAAGAGCTTGCTACCACAAGACCAAAAATATAAGGACGATGTAAGGATTCTGTGGTTTCTGCCGTAATAAAATAAAAAAGAAATCGAATCACAATGAGGTGAGATGTAAAAAAAAATCGAGACTCTTTCTCGATTTTTTTTACATCTCACCTCATTGTGATTCGATTTCTTTTAACCATTCTTAGCTAATATTTCATTTGACCTTCTGTCCAACACTACATGGCTAATCTAGTCCTGCCTACCGTCAGATAGGAAACGCCAACCTTATCTAGCTTATATATTTTTTTTTTTATAATGTACGTGTAAAAGTGATTCCGATATCCTATTTACAAAATAAACTACTTCATTTAATTTCATTGGAAAAGTCAAGAGCTTATAAATTTGTACGAACCAATTATTCAAGAAACAATCTCTTGACTTATCCAGAAAACTTTACCCAACTCCACATCCGTGTACAATCGTCCATACAATACGCAATTCAATAGAACAGATCGCGGGCCCATAAATAAAGCGATGGACACATCCAATTTTACCGCGAGGACGCTTGCCCACTCGTCTTGCGGAATGGCGCCGTTGAAATACAGCCTTATTGCTGGCCCTTTCTGTCCGCCGTTGAATAGAGCACTATTGTTTGTTTTTTGAAGATTTTTTTTTTTCTTTTTTATTGGGATTGGTGATTTATTTGTAGAGTAATAGATTTTTGTAGGTGTTCGATAATGCTGGCGACCTTTACATTTGTTTTAAAGGAAGTTTTAGAAAAGTCACATTGTTGAATTCCCAATCATGATCATTTGCCTAGCTTTTTCCCAGCTATCAAATCGGGTCAAATGAATCTTTCAAGGCTTATTACGTTGGACATATACCTGAGGGGTAATTCTAGTAATTTTAAGAACGTTCACAGTCTGATCTTAGTCTCAATTTGTCAAAAATACCTCCAATTTTCCTACATTTTGACAAGTTTTTGACATTTGTTTGTCGCTGTGACTAGAATTTGAACATTTTAAATTACGAGAATTAGCCTTTGATCCCTGCAGTTACACACGGACGTTACGCAGACGAGATAAATATCCCCATAATCTTCCCTTCTAGAAAGGCCAAAAATTCATTCAACTCGAGTAATTCTCGAGGTTGTTTGATAGCTGCGTTGTATTCGCTGAATGTGTCCGAACCCAATTTCTGACACAGGATGTGGATTTTCCCCCAACTTGTTCTTTTTCGTGTTGGGTTCTGTCTCTGCGTCATGTTTACCGCAAATAAACATATTTTCTTACTTTCATCGACCCCACACCTACGCTACAATACTTTTATAATGGTCAAGTAATAATTATTAAATTATTATGAGAAATATTACAGTTACTTCGTTCAAGCAAGTCTTCAACATTGCTTTTTGACAAACAATATAAATAGGTATTTATATTGTTTGTCAAAAAGCAATGTACCAATGTACCCACATAACAGTGTTTCAGATATAATGAAAATTCTTCAAAATAATGTTAGAAATAATAGAATATAATTAAGGAATGAATTAATGAATACAGCTGCATCCGGTTAGACTGGAAGCCGACCCCAACTTAGCTGGGAAAAGGCTAGGCAGATGATGATGTTAATAATAATAAATTATAGATATAAATGAAGAAATTTTACAAAAGGCGACACAATAAATAAAGCTAACATTTAAAATAATAATACATATGTACATATGAAAAAATAAGCAAAAGAATCATAGAGCATCAAAAAATTCGTCCGCATCGCTGTCAATAGGAACAGTGCCCAAAAGGCTGGCAGCATTGCCACGTTGTATGGCGATGCTAATTCTTTGGCCAAGAAACAGGCCAGCCCTGTGGTCACGTGAAGAGTCGACTAACCGCTTGGCGATATCTTGAAAAACCAAGTGGGCACTCGGATCCCATGGCCCTAGTGTTTCAACCCCAAACGAGTGTTTCAACCCCAAACGAAGTGTTTCAACCCCAAACGAAGTAATGGAAATAAAGTAATATATTCTTATAACGTAAATGTTTCTGGCTAACTAATCTATGTATATCCAATACAATTTGTCAGCCAGCGGAGTCAAACAGCGACAAACTACAAGATTTGAATGAAACAAACACACATAAACTACATAAAACAAAATGTTTTATTGTTCGAATTGGAACAGATCCATGCGAATTTTTTGTGAATGTATGTAAAAAAAAATCTGTATTTACTTTGCTTATGTACATCCAGTGTAGTATATAGCAGTACATAAAATAAACAACATAATTGATTTAAGGCTGATTTTTCAATCATCTGATAAATTTATTCGAGGAATAATTTTGAAATTTTGGCAGTTATTTCATACAAAAACTCTCAAACGTCAATTTTGTTCCTCGAATAAAAGACATCTGGCGATGGAAAAATCACCCTTTAGAACAATAATGGAATTTATTAAAAAAATGTTAAATAATATCGAAATTGGTTTTTAAACTCAGGGTCTTTCTAACCCTCAACGCCTTATTTCGAGTTCTTTCATCTCTATACTTTCATTTTATGACCGCAATAAACCATACTGAACTGGTGAAGTGTAGGTGTACTACCTGCCGATCTATTCTATAAAAATCTCACCGTGAAACGTTAGGTGAAGTGAGCTTAGAATGAGCTGTCAATAGGGTCAAGCCCTAGCATTCGTTGGAATGACAGCTCACTCCACGCTCACTTCACCTAAGTTTTCACGGTGAGATGGTTACAGAATCGCACTGCTGTTTATACCTACACCTCTGCCTAACGTTTCGGTGAAAACAGACGTGTTTAACCATTTATGTACAGACGCCAGCAGGTCAAGCTACGGGAAACTGTCAAATTTTCCCAATCAACCTTGAACTAAGGTTCAAGGTTGATTGGGAAAATTTATAATAAAGCATTAAGATGCTTTAGCAATAAATTTGAAAATCTATTAAAGAAATTTGACAGATTGTAGTAGCTTGATGTGCTGGCGTCTGTACACACATTTATCTTTTTAGACAAGAAGAAAAGAACAGAAAAATAGGTACAAAGGTGATACTTATTTCTGAAGAAATCTCTTCCAGCATACCTACGATGCGACAGGAAAGTAGATAAAGAAATATAGACAGCGTGAAGAGTAAATGAAAAAATAAAACACATAAAATCTTAGGGCTGATTTTTCAATCGACAGATAATTTTTATTCGTTGAATAAAATTGACGTCTGACAAATTCAAAATTATTCTTCCTATAAAGTTACCTGGCGTTGGAAAAATCAGCCCTTAATGAAATAAACAAATGAAAGAATGTTATGGTATGTATTGTTGCCGGCACGTAAGTTGGCAAGAGATTTTGTAGTGGGGGAAGTTCACGCACGCACAGTTTCATAAATTTTTACATGCGCGAACTTCCCCGACTACAAAATCTCTTGCTAACTTACGTGCCGGTAACTATAAACCATATTAGACTTATTAAAAACTCATTTGAGCAGTGAGAAAGGAATCTCCTAAAAACGACCAAAAAGTTTTTAATCTACCACGAATAAAGACTTCTTTTCTTCTTCTATAAATAGCCTACCTGTCAATCGATCATAACCTCATTTCTGTTCAAAAAAAGAACGCCGGCCGACCTCCTTATACAGGGAGATGAAATTTTTTCGAACAAAAAAAAATCTAATCTTCCCCAATCGGCGGCAGTTGTTTCAATCCCGTCTAGCCCCGAGTTCGAATTTCGAATACGATTTACATCGAAATGCGGGCTCTTGGCCAATGCTCTCATAAAATTTGCTCCACCCTCAGAAATCGAACCAGAGACGTTTGAGGCCTTTTCCAATCAGAATTCGAAGTTCAATGTAATAATACCGGGGATTTTGAGAGATTCGCAATATGAATACTGGTCTTTTTGCACGGGGTTCAGTAATCTGTGAGGATGAGAGGAATGTTGAAAAAGTATGTAGTTGTAGTATGGTATTTTTTTTTTCAGTTGCATCTTAAACTTCAAGGGGTTTATTTATAAACAATGATTAAAGTTAAGCGACTTTCAAACGTCAAAAATGTATGGTTAAACAGTCGCTAATTCACTAAGTCACTACTTAGCTTTAAGCAACGTTTATGAATAAAGGGGAAAGTCGCTAAACTGCTTTGTAATTTTAGAGAACGAACATGACATATGGATCTGCACCATTCAGCTCAACCTTCAAAATCCTTGACATGAATGGTGCTGATCCATACGTCATATTTGTGAACGGGCGCCGTCAGTAGGGACCAAAGAGTATAATAATAATACAGGAGAAGAGAGCCCTCTTGTGCCATTTCGAAGCAGCCAGATTCGAAACGCCATCTGCATTTCTTAACTGGAACTTAGGCTCTATAGGTGGCTATAGATAGGCATGAATGTATGTGTACCTACGTACGTATAGATCAGTAAGTTTGGTTTTTATGTGATCATTCAAATTTTTTTAGCTGATGTAGTCATATGTTGATCAATATGCGACTGGCGAATAATAATAATGATACATTTACTAAATTACAATAATTAAAATTTGAATGATGATGATTCAGAAGTAAAAGTGTCCTAATATAAATTAACCGCATATTGATCAACATATAACGCAACAACAGCTAAGAAAATTTGAATGATCACATACATCAAACGCTAAATTTCGCCAGAATTGGCAGTAACACAATAATGAACCATTTTGCTTTAATTTATTGTAATTTGTAACCTTGTAACGGCTAAGAGTATATTAATAAACGGTACCGGCGACCATAGACTATACACTTATAAACTGAGACCGGCGACCATATTGTGTGATGTTGCCAGAATATATCACACAATAAGGATTTCCGTGACACGGTTGCAATAATTGATGATGCCGGTCAGAAATGAAATACATATAATAATGTAATAATCTTGATGTAAAATGTAATAATTATTGTTTTAAATTATAGAGAACTCTTATATTTGATTTTCTTATTTGCATTTAAGTTGGTATCACAGAGACATCTATCGATGATTATTAAACTAATAGCTTCTTCGTTAACAAAATTAGATGGCGACTCTATCTTTACTAAAGTTGTGCATGTTCTAACTGTCTCCCCCCTGGTAGGGACGGTTAGCCGCCACGACTTATTTTAATGTATTTTGATTTTTAAATTGTTTGTTTTTATCTTTTGTGTTACGGTTAACGTGCACGTCGTTCTACATCGTGCTCTCATCTTTCAACATGAATGATGTAACCAATATTTTCTAACAATATTTGATGTAAGAGTGTCCGTCGAGATTCTTGCCCGTTCTTCTCCATAGGAACCTATTACGCTTTGGAATGGGCAACTAGCTTCATCTCTCTGACTGACAATTCTCAACTGCCTGTAGTTGGTTTATTTGAAATAAATGCTTTGATTTTGAGTTTAAATATTTTTAAGCAAATGGAAGCCGACCCCAACATAGTTGGGAAAAGGCTAGGCAGATGATGATGATGGTTACGCGTTTAATCCGAAATATAGCAGCTCAAGTTTTGATAACATTTCAGTTAGTTTACAACGAAAAGCAACTGCAATATTTCCACTCTGAAATACTCTCAAAAGCTACATTTTGAGGTGTTCAAAGCATACGCAAACAAAACGAAAACCCATTGGCTTCACCGCGTAGACAGCGCACAGCAACACAAGTCTATAATAATTATTCAGTGATTGTTCCCAAAAAGTAATTAAAGCTGAACTTTGGTTCAATTAAGTCGGACACGGGGAGGGCCGGTCGCACGGCTCCGGTCCGGTGTTTGAACGATCTGCCTCAACGAGTCGCGTCCATTTATTAAGGCTGATAGTCTGCTTTTCTGATTACGTTTCGGTTAGATTAAACCGGTATCCATACTAATCCAATACAACTAAATTAAACGATACTTATTTCTGTAAGTAGATATTTTAAGATACTTTTACATACTAATTTTTTATTATTTTATTGAATCATTTAATTTGAGCAACAAGACTCATAGTGTTAGTAACAATGTACTTACAAACTATGTTAGTACACTTACAAAGACAAAAACAAAATCAAAAACAGATTGTGACATCATTGCTACAAGGTGACAGGCCCAGCCGAAACCTGGCAGCAGTGGTTCACAAACTCACAATCAAGCCTGCTAGCTATCATAGATAGGATGATGTTGGCGGTGCCCCGCACCCTACGGACCAAGGATGCAACGTTTCCGCATCACCGTGTAGAAACAGGCCACGAGAGCTTATATTATGTATATGTCGGAGATGTTGAGGGATTTTTATCCGAAATTCCATCGGTGTCCGTCAGGTTGCACGTGGTTGGGTAGAATCAGTGCGCACACCCGGCGCGGTCGAGCTCTGGGTGTTCAATGTGACATGTCGCTAACACACTAGTCTCACCATGACATCTGACAGATGTCAAACGCCACACGCAACAAGACATTGACAACCCCGACTCGAACTACTGACTCAATGACAACTGTTTTCGATTTGATTAATCGAGTAAGGTATCTCAAACGCTAATAGATGGCGCTACTAGTACGTAATCAAACCTTTTACTTCACTCCTCCGACATATAAATATAAATAATTATAAATGCGAAAGTTACTCTGCCTGTCGGTCTGTATATTACCTATAAACTTTTCACACCTAAAGGGCTGAATGAATTGCATGAATAGTAGTTACCTGGGTAAAAAAATAATAATTATATTTAGTCCGTCAGTTAGATTATCGAAAAATAATGGACACGTATTTTTTCTTTTATCAATCAAACAAAAAATTACAAAGATAAAGCGCGTCAAAATTTGGGAGTGGGGAGTCACGCGGAACTTTAACGGGCGATATCTTCATCATTTTTATATAATTGACAAAAGAAAAAATACGGGACCAATATTTTTTTGATAATCTAACTGACGGACTAATTAGATTTTTTTAGGAAAATAGCCTATTGAATACTAATTTGGCCTGGGTTAGGACATAAGATACTTTTATCCCGGTAATATTCGGTTATGTCGGCAACTGTCGTGTAAGCAAGATATGCCATAACCTAGGTAACAAAAGGTCATGTAAAAGCATTACCTTCCTTCTGGGGAAGTTAGGTGAAAAGTTGAGCCAGTCAACCAGGATTTTTTTTTTAATTCAGTTTCGTTACAGTCAAACAAGAAGCATAATCAGCCTATAAAGTTCCCACTGCTGGGACACAGGCCTCCTCTCTGTGAGAGTGAATGGGCCGTAATCCACCACGCGGGCCAAGTGTGGGTTGGTGGATAAACGAAACGGAAAAACTACGAACTTCTCTCCTCTTTCTCTTTTCTCGATATCTGGACGGTAAACATCATTTTTATCGCCAACAATGTAATAAAATAGACTACTTGTCTACTTTTTTAGTTACACATAAAAAAATCATAATAGACTTTTGACTATACCAAGACTAAACAGTAATTGGAAGCCATTATTACGTAAAATGTCCCTTTATTTTAAGTAACAAAATGACCAATAACAGTGTGGCTTGTCGTGCAAAATAAAACACCATTTTGTGTACAAAACATTGTTTCTTTTCCGTAAAATGAAACTGTTGCGGAACAAAACGTACAAGTTTACTGTTAGGGTACGGACACATGAGCGTGTTACTCAATTTTGTACTTGCAATTTTAGCTTTCATTGGCGCCGATTCCCTTGTTCACAAGCTAAACTAAAAAGTTCAGTGCATCTTTTTCTTTCTATTTCATTAAGAAGAGGACAGAAGATAAATATAAGTTTAGTCCTGTTAGTCAGCGCCTGATGTAAATTGACGAATTTTTAGTAGCCAATTTTTTAATCACGTCTAAACTTGTCTATGGAGAGTCTTGAACTGAACTAATATTTATCTTCTGTCCTTTTCTTAAAAAAAAGTTGCCCTGAACTTAAATTTAGTTTAGTTAGGAGGGCCAAAGAAATGATGGATGGATGGATTGTGTGAGGAATGATATGAAAGAGAAGGGAGTGAGTGATAGCGTGACGGTTGACAGAGGAGAATGGAAGACCAAAACGTGTTGCGCTGACCACAAGTAACATGGAGCAAGGACAGGAAGATGATGAGATGATTACGTAGTAGTTATTTTGAAGTTCCTAGTGATCGCTTGACTTGATAACAGTTTAGCGTTACATTTGTTGTACCTTTATTAGGGTACTTTGCACTTGCAGGAGTTTTAAATAGCAAAATTCAAAACTCACAAATTGCTGTCTACTACCAGTTGTCCGTACTTTAGTATAAAAATAAAAAATACTTTTTAAAAACAAGCTTTTATTACTTGTTAATAAAAAGAACTAAAAAGTTAAAAATAATTTAAAACTGATAAGAAAAATACCATTATATAGTTACATAATAAATAAAAGCGTACCTACTAATTTTTTCTTTTAATTTTACTTTTTACTTTTTCGTATTTTGGATGCGAGATTGACTACGGCGTAGTTCGTAGCGCGTAGCAGTGTTTTTCCGTTTATGAACGAACGAATTTATTTTCCCAAAGATGGGGTCGCATATTCACGTCCACCAAACCACCACCACTCACCACCCATCAAAAACGGTCCACCCAGAAAGACGAATCAAACTCGACGCGGTTGTGTCGCTTAATTACTGAGTTCCTATGACCACCCTTCAGTTCCATCATCAGACCCTGGTTACTATCTAGCACCAAAGTACTCGTCAAGACGGATCAAACGAGCCCAAACTCGATGGGGTTATGTCGATTAATTACTGAGTTCCTATGGCCATCTTCCAGCTTCATTATCAGACCCTGGTTACCATCTAGCGCCAAAGTACTCGTCAAGACGAATCAAACGAGCCCAAACTCGATGGGGTTATATAGTTTAATTACCGAGTTCCCATGGCCAACTTCCAGCTCTGTCATCAGACCCTGGTTATCATCTAGTACCAAAGTACTCGTCAAAACGTAGCCCAAACTCGAAGGGGTTGTGTCGTTTAATTACCGAGTTCCTATGACCACCTTCCGATTCCATCATCAGATCAGCTCCATGCCATAATAATTTTGCATTGTCGTCCGATTTACATATGCATGCAAAATTTCAGCTCAATCGGTAACCGGAAAGTGGATTAAATGTAACTTGCAAGATTTGATTACAGACAAACATCGGGACAGGTAAAACTAAATAAAAGCTTGTAAAATAGGTAAGTTGTGTTAGATTCAGCTTCACTTACGTCAAACAGAAGGCAGCAATAGCCCAAAATTTTAACGCAGACTGACAAGCACAAAGTCTCGAGTTAAATCCCAGTTCTGTGTGCCCATTTGAATAAAATACGTAAAATAATTATTAAACTAAAGGTACTTAGCACAATTCAAAACTCTTGAAGTCTAGACTATTTAATTAGTCTCTGTAACAAAATAAACAGCAGCAATAAACATATTTTCACTGAAGTATATCACAGCTATAAAAATAAGTTAGTTATGCACGAAGTCGCCGGTCTGTCCTAAGCCTTAGTTCTCCGCATCGCGTTCCTCAGTCTCATAATTGTCAACTAATTTGAAAATTAAGTCGGGTCTGCACTGTTTAATATCGTCTCTTGCCTCTTGTATTAACTTGGTGCGATTTTATGAAGGCACTCATTAAAATATTGGAAAAAGGTTTTTTGTTTTCTTAGCAGTGGGCCTGTCCTTCAGAATGACTGAGTTAATTAGTAGGAAGGTGTTTAAAATTCTGAATTGGTATTCAAAACAACTAAAATAATGATTTTTCTTGCCTTTATTTCTATAACCAAAAAAAATATATACAATTTATTCAAGTGGGTACCTAATTATTTTTTTTTCTTTTTTTACATTTTAAAAATATATGCTTAAAAAAAAGTAAACTTTTTTCTACAAGGTTATAGCCCCTTTTCGGGTACAGGCCTCCAATTTTCTCCAAGTTTCCCCTTTTTTGGCTTTGACCGTCCAGTCTTTGCCTATGTTTTTGTTAAGTTCATCTACCCAGTGTTCCGGTGGGCGTCCTCTGGGTCTTCTTCCTGTTGGTCCCGACCATGTCATGGTTCTATGGGTCCATCTTGTGACAGGTAGGCTATATGAGTACAAAAGGTCCAAGTCTGAAATCGGCAACCCGTCTTGAGCAAGCGTGGTGATCAATGCTCGTGACTTCTCTGGCCCTAATACACCATGGCCACTTAACGATTCCTTACTTCAAAACCACGTCAATTCCTAACGTAGTCTCTTTGACACAATGGCGTGATTGAACTGTCAAAATGCATGTTGTCCGTACGGTTGACATTTCGATTCCTTGCCGTAAACAAGACACGACATTGACATGGTTTGCACGTGGTAAGATTTCGCGGTGAATAATTCAGAATTGGGGCCCCGTATGAGATTTGTATATTACTTACTAGCTGCGCCCCACGGTTTCACCCGCATAAGTTTCGATCCCGTGGGAATATGAGGATAAAAATATCCGATATCAGGATAGGTATCCTATATGTTAATCCTGGTAACAAACCATCTGTGTGCCAAATTTCATCCAAATCCGTTCAGTAGCTTTTGCTTGAAAGAGTAACAAAACATCTATTCATCCATCCATACACACTTTCACGTTTATAAATTAGTAGGAAGTAAGATTACTTTTTCCAAAAGTTGTATGCTCGATAAAAGGGAGTACCTAGTACCTAGGCACAGCTGCGAGCTTAATAAATTCTTATTAAAAATTTAACTTAATTGGAACGACGTTCCTTATCGCACGTTATAACCTGCACACTTGGCAAAAGAGACAACCAAAAAAAAATTACCATCACGACACTTTTGTTTTTTTCATTTAGCTACAGATAGTGTCATCCGCGAAGACGCCTCCCACTTCTCTTCCTAATCGTAAGTGGTTATCGCTAGTTGATTCCGCTAACTAATTACCCACTAATAAGTAATTAGTGTGTATCGACAAAACTAAAACACAAACTGAATGTTGCATACTTGCACTGTATGAGATTAAGAAGGAGAGTGGGGCGAGTCTTCGTGGATGGCACTATCTATACTCTCAAACATTGTTAATTTATTTCATTATGCTTAGAGGCACGAAGAACAGGGTTTTGTTAACTCATCCTCCATAAAAAAGGAAAGATCCGCCGACTAGACTGGTGTTGTGTCAAGTGGGCTAGTGCCTGACGATTGATGTCGGGTCATTTTATATGCAAATTGCGCGGCAAACTCTGCTTGCGCGATGCAGGATTTTGCGTGACGTCAGTATGGTATGTTCGCATGTGGCGTACTTAATACAATATGCAGCGAAAGGAACTTCGTTCCAACCCGAGTGTCTAACGACCATGGGGCGACTAGAATCAATTTTATTTTAATTTTATTTTTGACGTTCAAAAGTACCTTTTATGTGCCTATTTGAAATAAATTATTTGACTTTGACTTTGACTATGACTGACCATTGCTGACTTAAAAAAAAAATAATAAGTACTCCATTTTTACACATTTTCTTTTACATACTCATGAATATGAATACTAATATTGTTGAGGTTTTCATATAAAATGTGAAATTGCAATCAAATTAAGCAAAGTAATGGATATAAAGCGTAGCAAGTAAAATTACTAATATACCGTGTTGTGCGTTACGAAGCTTGTGAAAAACTTTACATGCTGTGAAGGAAAGGTCAGTTGGGTATTGCGTAACACACTAATAGTAGCAATGTCTTTTAATTTTGAAAGTTCAACAAGATTCATTGCATTATTTACGTTGCTGAACAAACAAATTTTTCGAACATATGAAGCAAAGACACGAAAAAAAAAATATACGTGTCGAATTGAGTACCTCCTCCGTTTTTTTTCGTCGGTTGAAAACGTAAGAAAAATTGAAATTCGCGGGCTATCCTGACCCTCAAAGTTATCAGTTTTCTATTAAGATGGTAAGAGGTCCGTCAGGTGGTGACTCACCGTACACACTTTTTGTAATTATAAACTTCTAAAGTAGAAAAGCACAGAGCAAATCATTACGACAAAACGTCTGTTACATTTCAAAATGTTTCATTAAGGATGTAATTAAAAGTCAAAATGGCTAGCGTCCTTTTAATTTACCCCTGAGACTTACAAAGGGGACCATGGCAAAGGAACTAAACAATTTTCTCGTTTAAAAAACACATTTTCTTTTTAATATTTGTTTAAGGGTTCCGTGCCCAAAGGGTGCCAAATAACCCTATTACTAAGCCTCCGCTGTCCGTCCGTCTGTCTGTCAGCGGGCTGTACCTATCTCATGAACCGTAATAGGTAGACAGTTCAATTTTTCACACAGTGTGTATTACTTTTGCCGCTATAACAAAAAATTAAAATAAAATAAATTACAAAAAGACTTTTTTTTCAGACTTAATACGTGTTCTTTTTTAATATGTAGTGTTAAATATTGCACAGTGGTACGGAACCCTTCGTGTATTAGTCCGACCCGCACTTGGCCGGTTTTTATTTTCTACAATTTGTGCCTCACTGCTTCTTTTTTAACAGAATTTTTGTTTTAGATGTTTCGAAGTTAATTTTAGTATTGTTCATTATCATTACGAATGTTTTTTTTACGGGTAGCATATTAAATCGTTTGTTTCAAATTGCTTTTTATTTTATTATTTTTTTGGTAATAGGTCAATTAAATTGTAAATTGTTCAAAGTCTTTGTAGGCGTCAATTTTTATATTGTCAAATTATTTATTGGCATTCATTTAGAATTTTTGCAAGATCAATTGTAGTATGAGGAAAGACAGAGCTTTTGAACTTCAAGTAAGCTCCTAGGAGTGGGTAACTCTCTATGTTTCTTTAAGGCTGTTCACATTTTATCCTTTAAAAAAAATACTGCGAAGGTGCACGTCAGATTCATATGGTGCCCCAAAAAAGCTAGAAAAAAGAAAATACGTTTATTAAACATGACGCAGAGAAAGAACACACACGCAAAGAAAACACAAGACGGGCGAAAATATGCGTCACATCCACGCAAAACGGCCATCGCTGAGCATAATGCTACGACCTGCAAAACAAAAACCTACCCTACCCTAAATACATAGAAAAAACCCTTTAAAAACTTGTACTCGTACAAGTGAGCTACGTGGTAGACTTAAACAATAAAGTTGTTTTATTTCAAAAGATACGCGACGCACAATGATTAGCATAGATAAGTTTTGCGTCCCAAAAGTTTTTTCCGATATAAATATAACTTTCCTGGAATATTTTAAGTTTACAGTCTGAACGGGGTAAAATGTCAAAGGTAATATTTTCCATCAATCAATCAAAATATTTTATTTCACACACACCTACATGGGCACTAAATACTTATGAAATGTCCTGCCTTAGGGCGCGTTCACATTTAACGTCCGTTTTACAGGTCCGTTAAAACGTGTATGTTATGAGCGTATGTAGTTGTATGAGCGAGTTCACACATAATACAGTAATTCGGATCCAGTATACTGATCCGATCTCTTAAAATCAGCCCTGTGTGAATACTATCTCCAGTAGCGACGGATCCGTTAAAAAGGATCCTGTAAAAACGTACGTACATGTGAACGCGCCCTAAGGTCCAAACCTTAGGCACTCACTGATTGATAGACAAATGGACAACAAAAAGTCATGCAAGAAAAAAAAACTTGAAAATTGGAGGATACGGTGCAAAACCATTTTTATAAAGGTTTTTTTAATAAGTTCGTGATTTGAAAAAAATCACAAGCAAATAATATATATTGCTAGTTGTAGCGAAAATTGTTATTGGAAGTAAGGGGGAACATCATCAGATTTAATAGGAGAGGAGACTTGATGAAATCGAAGTTCGACATACCGCGGCATTGGTGAAGGCCTAGAAATTATAGGACTTCCACGTTGAGGTGTCTCACCAATAGAGTTACTTCCATCTGCCATTAGTATGCTGGATGTCGAGGGACAGACTAAGCAACTATTTACAGCTCATTTTGGGGCTGTAAATTGTAAATTTAAAAAAAACTTTTTTATACTCCCTGTCTCTTTCTACATTAATTAAAACATCATAAGACTGTAAAAAATTTCAAACTAACTTATTGAAAAGCAGCGTAAGTTGCAACTTACGATATTAAACATTAATTGCACCCTTGAAAAGAATAACTAATTGCCGCCCGGACAAAGGGGTAAACTCGTTAAAAGTTCCGTAAATTCGCCCTCCGCCCTCAGCCCTCTACCCTCAGCCCTCTGTGCAGGGCTGTCGCTAGTGAGTTTCACAATTTAATATGTTACTTCATTTAATTATTACGAAGCAAGGGAAGTTTTTTCGAGAGTAAAAGTATTAAGCTCTTTTAATTAACTTGATTTCTCTTTCTTGTTTTTGAATAATTTGGTCATTTAGGGGCTGATTTTATCACAGTCAGAAGTCTGTTATTCGTGGAATAATATTGACTTCTGATAGTTTTTATACGGAAAAACTGTAGGATTATTAAAATGCATTCGCTGGATAAAACTTAAATATACAGTTAAATAAGTTATTATCATTACATAAAATATGATAGTTTACGCTCAAAAATATATAAGTTGTTTTTTTTTAATTCGCTCTAATTGTTCATTCACACATACGAGCGACACACGTCAACGGCAGAAGCAACTGCAGCCGTCGACACGCGTCGACGACGTACCGTTCGTTTATTTGAGTACTGTACCTAAAAAAGTGTCTGAGACCATACTGAGAAAGGGTGAGCTCACACATTATTTTATCGTACGCGGTAGGGCGAATCTAACGATTTAAATCTTTGCCGCTGTCATCATTTTCATGACAGCCGTCACTGTGGCCGTTATGTACTGTCATCGTTTTTCAAGGATACCGTAGCTTTACAACGATTATCCACCGCCACCATCAACAGGACGTCAACGAGAAACAAGACTATTCGAACCGAACTTGACGCCCCCTTGACGAATATAAGGTGGACACGCGGCCATAGTAATGTATGTATCGCAACTTCGGCGCTGTCATCTCATTTTCACGTCCCGGTTGATGTCCCGTTGACGTGGCGGTGGACAAACGTTCTTAGAGTAAGCTGTACAGCTTATGCATCGTTTGCCAGTAGGACTTAAAGTTAAAATTGTCTGTCATTGGCCCTGATTCCCTTGTTCACAAACTAAACTAAATTTAAGTTCTGTGCATCTTTTTCTTTCTATTTCATTAAGAAAAGGACAGAAGATAAAATATTAGTTTACTCCTGTCAGATTAAGATACTCCATAGACAGATAAGATGTGATTAAAAACATGGCTGCTAAAAATACGTCAATTTACGTCAGGCGCTGACTAGTTTGACAGGACTAAACTAATATTTATCTTCTGTCCTTTTCTAAATTAAATAGAAAGAAAAAGATGCATTGAACTTAAATTTAGTTTAGTTTGTGAACAAGGGAATCGGCGTCAGTATCCTGCTTTGCATTAGATTTAAAGCAACATTTAAAACAACAGTTTAGTCACCACTAAGAGCAGTGGTTCAGTGGTAACCACCCCCACCGACTTACGAGAAGTTCGAACCCAGACAGACGCTTTACTTTGCGTAGTTTATTTTATAACCACTGCTCCCAAAACGGTGAAGGAAAACATGGTGAGGAAACCGGCATGTCTTAGAACCAAAAATTCAAAGACTTGTGACATCTACCAACCCGCGCTGGGTCCGCGTAATTTTACGGCCCACTCCCTCTCACCGAGAGGAGACCTGTGTCCCAGCAGTGGGAACATTATAGGGTGACTATGCTGTTGAGGTAGTCACCACTATAATATGAATTAGATGTCATAAGTCGACACTTTCTAAGATCCCAATAAAATAAAACGCCAGACTTGTCAAAAGAAATCCTGATAGATGGCAACCCTACCATCGCCTGTCTTACGTGGTGAAATACAGCGTCTCAAGGACCCCTTAAACAAAGTAAGACAGAGATATAAGTTATGCAGGAGTTAGAGAGAGACAGGGATCGTTTTGTTAATTTCAACGTGTCAACATTAAGTTAAATTATCACTTAGAGGCGTTAAACATCTTTAATGGTGACTAGTATTATTTTAATTAACAGTTCTCTTGGAATTTTATGTTAATGATTTTGTACTAACTGAAAATTCAATGATAATTATCAGTTACTTCCCCGTCCTTCCCTGAAACCCTTCTGGCAAGTAACTTTAAGTTCGTGAGGTAAACTAATTGGTATATATTCAATTAGGTGGGAAGGAATTTTAGGAGGTAGCTACAGATGACAAAAATCTTGATTATTTGATTACGTAATTACACAAACTCACACCTTCTGACCACGGTGGTAGGCAGATACTACAGAACGCCACCTACTACGATCCTTACATACTCCTTTTACCTCGTTTACTTTCATACTGTACAGACAGCTGTGGTGCTGGGGAGTTTGTTGCGCCACTTCTTCTTCCCAGCGAAAGCACTAGGAAGTGGTGAAGGGCGGGCGTTTTGTGGGCTGTCTTACGTAGTTTTGACGTTCAAAAAGTGCTGATTCTCAGCCTAATTTGAATAAATGACTCTTTTTGTATATACAACTGGTCATAGACTTTAATAGATTACCTATACCTACCCTTTATCATGGATTTAAAATGATCAAACTTATTAACTTAAAACCGATTTATATTACGAAACTATCTATTATTATCAATTTACACGTGAAACTATCAATAAATAACTAAGTTTGCGCAACTAGTTTCGTAATAGAAGAACGAAACAAAATACGTTTATTTGCGGTAAACATGACGCTCACAACACACAAAAAAAAACAAGTTGGAGGAAAAAATGAGTCACATCCGCTCACAACGGCCATCGCTCAGCATAATGCTAAGACCCTATGCGAGACACAGCCCCATCGCCGGTTTTCAGCGACCGCCGACATTGACGTGATCTAAATTCGGCTTAAAAGGTGACGAGGTGCAAGGATATAAAATAACTCCATCTTAAAAACCAAGACCTTAAAAATACAAAACATCCAATTCAGTTTTTTTTTTGGCAGCGTCGTTCAAGCAGCAAAAAACGTCGTTCCAAAACGAATTATCCAAAGACAGAAGCCTAAAAACCTTATCAAACAATTGATCAATTTCCGTCCTACCGTCTCACCTCAAAAACGCAGATGTTTCCAAACCGATGGTTCAATACTAATTGAATACTGACGAAAATCAGCATTAATTCGCAATTCTAGCAGAACTTGGTCCATAAAACTGCGGGGGGGTAATCTTGGGGTTGCTTCTACCCATTCTACCCTAATGCCACAGAATAGATAGATACAGAAGGTCCATACAACAAGCGATAGCAGACGCACGCGCCCATAGACCAGTAGCATAATCAGCCTATAATGTTCCCACTGCTGGGACCCAGGCCTCCTCTCTGTGAAAGGGAACGTACCGTAATCCACCATGCAGGCTCAATATGTGTCTTACAAATGGATTTGTCTTTGAATTTTTGCTGCAAGGTCATGCGCTAGACGATTATCATAATCAGGTTATGTTGCTGGTTCCCAGGCCTCCTTTCGGTGAGAGGGAGCGGGCCATAATCCACCACGCGGGCCCAATGCGGGTTGGTGGATATATCTTTCAAACGGACATGTCTTTGAATTTTCGGTGCTAGCGCTCACGATGTTTTCCTTCACCATTTTGAGAGTATTGGTGCTGAAATAATTTACACAAAGTAAATTGACGGCCTAAATAAGAGGCGAGAAGCATAGAACCGATCGAAGTGGCGTTGCTTGAGGGAGGTCTATGTCCAGTAGTGGACGTCTTTCGACTGAAAAGATGATGATTATGGTGAAAGTCCTGCCTGGGTTCGAAACAAAGACTACAATAGTATACTGGTTCGAAACCACGACTTGTGACCACTGGGCCACTTAAATGCGTATCTATTACAATGATCTGAAACAAATGCCAGTCTCGATAGCTCGAGGCACTCGATGCACGTGAAACGTGGCTATGTGTGCGTGCGTATACTCTCATTGTGTGGAGCCAACCTTCTGTACCGATCTATTCTGTGGCAGTGGGGTCGTTTGTACCCCAGTGGGTGGCTAATTATAACTGGATGGAATGTTAATTCTGCTAATTAATGTCGTCTTACGGTTGATGGATGTGATAACTTGGCAAATTTGCTTGGATGTCACAATTGCTGTAGATCTCGTGATTTGTGGCAGTTTGCTTGTTTGGACATTGTTCGTCATGGAGCTCTGTGATAGCTAGAAAATCAGCTGTCATTTTTTTTGTCGTATTTTTCAATTCCTCATAGCATTAAGTATCAGCCTACAAGCGCAAATGACGTTTTGTGTTTAATATACATAACAACACGCCTGTATTACCCACGGTATAGTAAACCCACATTTTACCAGTTATGTTTAAGTGCCATGTAATAGAGGCGAGCTTATTGCCACCAACCAGGCTCAAATCCAAACTTCGTGCTGCTACTGAGAAATTCCACATGAAGAAACCCAATAACACTTTGCACATCCCGGGAATCAAACCCAGGACCAGCAGCAGCGTTTGCGAACACTAAACCAACGGGGCATTAAAAGTCAAATAAACCTTGATATACACGGAGCGATTTAACTGTCATAAGTTGAGCAACAATAAAAGTTGCACCGTCGAAACACTGTTTAAACGATGCAAGACATTTAATAATAATAATAAATAATAATAATATCCCTGGACATTTCACACAGCGCCATCTAGTCCCAAGCTAAGTAACCTAATGCTTGTGTTATGGTAACAAGATGGCTGATAAACTACTTATATACATTTTTTTTTTGTAAATACATACATATTATAGATAGAAAAACACCCAGACTCGGAACAAATACATGTAGGACTTACAAATATTTGTTCTGTGCGGGAATCGAACCCGCGACACGCAGCGCAGCAGTCCGATCGCTCAGCCACTGCGCTAACCGTGTTGTCATTTGTTTGTATCCTTGGAGTTTATTGCCCGTTCTTCTCCATAGAGATCGACGTTTTGGAATGGGCAACTAGCTTCAACTTTCTGACTAACTGACCGACTATTTAATTTTGACAATTCAAAAGTGCCTGAAATGGTTTAATTGAAATAAATTATTTGAGTTTAAGTTGTTTAATTGTTAGTGTAGGTGGGCAACCAACCTGCATCGTGTAAAACAAAAGATAAATGAGAAAGAAGAGTAGAAAAAAAAGTTAAAATGAAAAAGAAAGTCATACTAATAGATACCGGCGACTCTTGCTGGGTGATAGGAAACATGCTACGGATACGAACTTGTAAGTGTTTTACTCTGAACAGTTAATACAAGAAACCCTATGCTTTTAAATTGACACTAAGTATTCATTGATCAAATATATTAATAGCTAGCTAGCTAGATGGACGGACGACCTAAAGAAGGTGGCTGGGATAGACTGAATGCGGAAGGCGGAGGATAGGGTGTTGTGGCGCAGCCTGGGACAGGCCTATGCCCAGCAGTGGACTGCGATAGGCTGAGTTGAGAGATGAAATATATTAATGTTAAAAAAGTTCTCTACACACTAGCAGATCTCTGAATTTATTTCCAAATTGCCACTATAATCCCATTCTATTCAATACATAGTTAATTCGAAATTAATCAGCATTGAATGTAGTTGATAGGAGAATTATACGCATTAGGCTAACTACAATACCTACTTGTGTAGCTCTTGAGAACTGCTCCAATGACTTTGATATACATGTGCATAATGTACACAATCAGTAGTACACTTAACTAAATGCAAGCATAACATCACACCTGCGTTCCTCAAAGGTGTTAGCAGAGGATATATCTCTTCTTGGTCTTGGTGTGACCATTGAATTCCGACCTACCCTGACATCACGCAATGGATAACATTGTCCAAACTTTAAACTTTTATTTGTTGAATACAAGGCTTTTTCAGTCTTGTTTTAGGTTTCCGTACCTGAAGGGTGTCAACGGGACCCTATTACTAAGTCTCCGCTGTCCGTTCATCTGACTGTCAGCGGGTTGTATCTCATGAACCGTAATAGGTAGACAATTGAAATTTTTACAGAGTGTGTATCTCTATTGGCGCTATACAAATAATAAAAATTAAATTAAATTATAAATTAAAGGGGTTTAGGGGGGGGGGGGGGGGTCGGCGTTTTGCCAAACAAATGTTCTTTCTTTTTTTTTACACCCCCGTTTCACATGTTAGCCCTATATGAAAGAGCCTATTCCATTAACTACTCACAAAACTAGAATCTACGCTCCTCCTGAAGAGCTCCTGAAGGAAAAACTCCTAGACCTGGGAGTCGAACCTAGGACCCCACGCTCAGCGGTTGCACTTGTAATCACTAACCCAAAGAGGTAGAAAAAGAAGTAAAAAAAAATTAAATGAAATGAAATTTATTTGCAAGAATTGTAGTCCAGACGCCAGCACATCAAGCTACTACAATCTGTCAAATTTCTTTAATAGATTTTCAACTTTATCTCTAAAGCATTAAGGTTCATGGTTGATTGGGAAAATTTGACAGTTTCGGGTAGCTTGACCTGCTGGCGTCTGTACATTACAGATGGTCGGGAGAATGAGAAAAGAACAGTGTAAGTTAAAGTCAAACTAATTAATACTGACTCCTGCTGGATGATAGGAAACATGATACGAATACCAACTTGTAATTATTAGTTAATTATAGAGCATAATAACGAAAGACATCAAAGGAAGACCGTCTGAGATGAGAGTGAGCCGAGGGATATATCTACGTCTTATGTGGCGCTGGATGCGACAAGATCATCATTTACCTAGCCTTCAATTCTCAATTCTTTATTACGTACCATAATGTATATACATAGTTAGTGGGAAATAATCCTCCCAACATCACCCTTTCCCAACTATGTTGGGATCGGCTTCCAGTCTAACCGGCTGCAGCTGAATACCAGTATTTACATGGAGCGACTGCCTACCTGACCTCCACAACCCAGTTACTGGGTAATACGATACCCCTTGGTAAGACTGGTTGTCAGACTTTCGCGTGTCTGACTAACCGTAACAACTGTCAAAGATCCGCGAATGACAGCCGGAACCAACGACTTAACGTGCTTTCCGAGGCACGGAGGGATCTCGGTATGTAAAGATGGTCACCCATCCACAGACCAACCGCGGCAACAAAGCTTAACCTGATCGATCGACCTGTGCGTCTGTTATTATTTAGCCACGGGCCCCTCTGAGATATAAGGTAACATTGTTTTAGCAGGTAAATAGTATCTATACGGACGATGTGGAACAGGTCACAGTGAAAATAGTAAGTTCATTTTTCTAAACTCAATCCTACTAAAATTATTATAAACCCGAAAGTTTTTATGGATGGATGGATGGATGTTTGTTACTCTTTCACACTGAAATGACTGAACGGATTTTGATGAAAGTGGCACATGAGTAGACCATGACCAGGATTAGGATATAAGATATTGTTTATCCCGATATTCCCACGGGATCGACACTTATAAAATATTTCCATAATTCTTGATAGTAAGTATGTATTTTACATAGAGTACCTTGACCCTGGTCGACCCTTAGCGTAATGACAGTGTTTAGACAGTTAATAATTAATGAATGAAAACAGGAATGTTTGCGGATAATAATATTAATGGTTTTGCCGCCATTATTAGGAGTAGATGCGCATCCCTGATGACGCGTGTTCGCGACAGCACCAACAGTATTCTCAGTGAGTTCGCAGATCGGTGGGATTGCCCCGATGTTGCAGCTCCACGCTGAGTTTTAATTGTGTGTTCATCTGTGTCGGTAACCTAGTAACTTTTTGGCGCAGCCGTGAGGCACACACTATTGTTGTCTGAAACATTATTTTTTATTTTATTAATTTTGTATTTTGTGTTTCACGAACTGTGTCCAAATAAACTTTTTTTCTTTCTTTCTTTCTAACATTAGAAGTAAAATTGTTACTAACCCTATGGACTCCTGTCTGAAATAAAAAAATTCTATTCTATTCTAAAAGCATCAGTTTGTTTCCCCTCCATTCTTTTAGCTTACCCCCGCAGTAGCCACTTCTAGTAACCCAACCTCGGAACGTTCACCTTTTCCGCGTAACTTTTCTAATAATAATGTTCAGGCCGTGAAACTACGCTCGCGCCCTGTCTTCTCTTAATTGACGATTATTATAGTTTAAGCCACGGTTAAACCAAGTTAATCTCCGGTTTATATGTGAAACTTGCCGTGTTAAACTTTAGAATATTTACTTTTATGTTATAACAAAATAAAGACTGGCACATGTCTTGGTGTTGTGGGTCCTGTGTCGTAGGTGGAGAAAATATGTATAGGTAATATAAATCATCATAAATGCCTAGCCTTTTCCCAACTATGTAGAGGTTTTCTTCCAGTCTAACCAGATGCAGCTGCATTCCAGTATTTTACATAGAGCAACTGCCTATCTGACCTCCACAACCCAGTTACTGGGTAATACGATTCCCCTTGGTAAGACTGGTCGTCAAACTTTCGGGTTACTGACGGCTTAACTTGCTTTCCGGGGCACTGAAGGGTCTTGGTATGTGAATATGGTCACCCACCCACGAAACAACCGCGGCAATAGTAGCTTAACCTGATCGATCGACCCATGCGGCTGTTATTACTTAACCACAAGCCCCTCAATAAAAGTAAGTTCCTAAAAACTCAAGCGATGGTATACATAAAGGGTGTTATGACATGACTTGGATTTAAACCGGCCATCTCATTTAAATAGCAAATAAAAATAATGTATGTTGGCTTGTGTGTTTAGCCCTTTTAATGTGTGTACTGGCTTAGAACTTTTGGGTGCAGAAATAAAATATAACGGCTGTCAGTAGTTGGGTTAATGAGTTTGCTTGTTGACAGTTCTGTGTTAATTTCTATAGCGTGTAAATGTTTTTTTTTTTTTTAACAAACCAAACTTGGTTGAATATAGTAAGAAAGGTTAGGCACAAAATAGTACACATAACAAGGAGTTTTCTATTCTATTGTATTCTTTGATGCATCAGGCAAGGAGTCCAAAATGTATTTGAAAATGTAGCCAAGTGGTCGACTCTTCACGTGACGAGAGGGCTGGCCTATTTTTTGGCCAAAGAATCAGCATTGCCATACAACGTGGCAATGCTGCCAGCCCGTTGGGCACGTTTCCTATTGACAGCGATGCGGACGAATTTTTTAATACCCTTTGATTATTTCCCCTCCTTTTTATATACTTGTACATATTCTAACTAACTAAACAGACAGTGCTGCTGGGGAGTTTGTTCCGCCACTTCTTCTTCCCAGCGATAGCACTAGGAAGTGGTGAAGGGCGGGCGTTTTTGGGGGACTGTCTTTTGTAATTTTGACGTTCGAAAAGTGCTGATTCTCAGCCTAATTTGAATAAATGACTTTTGATTTTGATTTATTATTATTTTAAGACTGTTAGCTTTTTAAATTATGTAAATATTTTATTTGAAAATGTTACATTGAATCGTACTTGTCACATTCACAACATTTTGTCATTTAAGTTTTCATTTGCCACTTGTGTACTTAAACATAACGGGATTGTTATATTATCAGGTGCCACTATTAATAAAATGTCTCTCAAATTGAGAGCTGCTCTGTGAGATTTCAGATTTTATGTTTTTTAGTTGACACATTGATGTGTTAGACACATTTATGTTTAATATTGTAATTATTCAGAAAACCGTAAACGATAATAACCGTTTGTTCATGTCGTCAATTCTCACCATCTTCTGCCTAGCCTTTTCCCAACTATGTTGGAATCGGCTTCCAGTCAAACCGGATGCAGCTGAATACCAGTATTTTACATGAAGCGACTGCCTATCTGACCTGCATAACCCAGTTACTGGGTAATACGATACCCCTTGGTAAGACTGATTGTCAGACTTTCGAGCTTCTGACTACCCGTAACGACTGTCAAAGATCCATGAATGACAGCCGGGACCAACGGCTTAACGTGCTTTCTGAGGCATGGAGGGGTCTCGGTATGTAAGGATGGTCACCCATCCACAGACCAACCGCAGCAAGCGTAGCTTAACCTGATCAATCGACCTGTGCGGCTGTTGTTATTTAGCCACGGGCCCCTCCTCTTATCTCGTCAAATCTATACTAATGATAAAGCTGAAGTGTTTCTTTGGTAAAAAGCGCTAATCTCTGAAACTAAAGGTCGTATTTAAAAACATCTTTTAAAAGAAAATAAATATAATATTTTTC
Source organism: Apamea anceps (assembly GCA_951799955.1). Taxonomy (NCBI): domain Eukaryota; kingdom Metazoa; phylum Arthropoda; class Insecta; order Lepidoptera; family Noctuidae; genus Apamea; species Apamea anceps. The sequence continues at coordinate 2,547,157 of OX637518.1, forward strand.
ACTGATATCAAACCTTATCTATAAAACATGATGCAGGACGGGGCGGCTGCAGTATCACCGGGCATTGTCCGGGGAGCCACAATACTAACAAATTGCCCCTCCATTGCCTCCATTACACCTCGGTGCCTCACACCTTTACTGACCACACAGATATAGTATGTGAAACCTTATAATATAGACTAGGAGACGAGTAGAGTGCACAGAATCAATGTGAATTCTTTAAAGAGGATGTCTACGAGTTCTACGACTGGTTTTTGTTTCTATTTGCTGTGCTCTTCATGCGGGCATTTTACAAAAAGGTTCATTGTCTGATCTGTCTCAATCTGTCAAAAATACCTGTAATTTCCCTACATTTTTGACAAGTTTTTGACATTGTCGCCGAGATTGTGACTTCATTTTGAACTTGCTCAGCAGGTAAAATTCGACATTAATGATGTAACTAATATTTTTGTAATAATATAATTAGAATTTAAAAGAGTGTCCGTGGAGTTTCTTGCCCGTTCTTCTCCATAGGAACCTACTCCACTTTAGAATCGGCAACTAGCTTCATCTTTCTGACTGACCGACTCCTTGACAATTCAAAAGTGCCTGTATATCTATACTAATATTATAAAGAGGTATAATTTGTTTGTATGTATGTAGGGGGTAATCTCTGGAACTACCAAGATTAAGGAAGATTATAGGCTATGTTATATCATGCTACAAACCTTAGGAGCCGAGCAATAGTAAACAAAGTCAGAAAAAACAGTAAGCGATGCTATGCAACGGGTCGGGGGCCGAAATTTCACGCGGACGATGTCGCGGGCAGAAGCTAGTGGTTTAATAGAAATAAATGCTTTGAGTTCGAGTTTCATCACTACATAATTCAGGAACGATAACATAACTATCTATTCAAAGACGTAAAAGTAAGTACTTATTGTTATTGAAATAATTGGATCTTTTCACACATAACATACGAATCACATAATTATTGATATTGCTTTTCTTTTAAACATGTTGGCAGGGAAATTGACTCGCAACATGTTACCGTAGTTTCAGCAACTACATGATTCTGGAAACCCTGCGTTGAAATTCTTAGTTATTTAAAAAAAAATAAACATTTCATACATTTTGACTGTTTAGTTAGGTATGGACGTTTCTATGAAAAAGCAGTTTTTTGTGATAACCGGAGGTAAGTTTCTACGTCTTCTAGGGTCTAGAAACATGTGCTGAATTCATGGTACCAGTTTGTGTGTCGATGTCCCTGCCACCCTTTATAGAATAGGTACAGACGCCAGCACATCAAGCTACTAAAATCTGTCAAATTTCTTTAATAGATTTTCACCTTTATCGCTAAAGCATTAAGGTTCAAGGTTCATTGGGAAAATTTGACAGTTTCGGGTAGGTTGACCTGCTGGCGTCTGTACATTATTTCTTTGGGATTATTTTTCGAATAAAAAACTATCCTGCCGATCGATTCTGTAAAAATCTCACCGTGAAAAGTTAGGTGAAGTGAGCTTAGATTGACCTGTCAATAGTGTCAATCCCTAGCATTAGTTGGAATGACAGCTCACTCCACGCTCACTTCACTGAAGTTTTCACGGTGAGATGGTTACAGAATCGCACTGCTGAAACATAACAATATTGTCACTACAAAATATAAACTAGGTACGACAAGGTACCAAGAGTTCATATCACGCAAGCGTTCGCAAACCACAATAGAAACTAATTGCCCAACTATTGGCGGCATTTGACCTCCTCGCACCTCGGCGCTCCTGGTACCAATATCGTGAAATATTGAGGAAAACCTGATATAGGACAATAAGTTTGCTGTCGATTGTATGCCAGCAAGTATATTTATTGCGAACAATATGCTGCTGCTATTTTACAATTTTCACATGTTTTTGCTGTATTTGAAACTTTCCGTTTGAAAAAATAATCTCGTCTGTGGAGCACTTTATATAATAAGTTATGACAAAAGTTGAGAGGATGAATTAAAGGCAACTAACAAAAGTTATTTATAAGACAGATGTGAGCTTGGAAGCCGGGAGGGAACGCTCTAGAAGGACATATAGTGACTTTTGACGCGGCATTTACGTCACCACACGCGACCTGCGCATCATACTGACGTCACGCAAAAACCTGCATCACGCAAGCAGAGTTTACCGCGCAACTAGCATAAATGCAACGTCCCGACATCAACAGACGGGCAGTAGCCCACCAGACACAACACCCGTTTTCCCTTTTCTATGGAGGATGAGTGAACTTTACACTTTGGTGATGTCCTTCAGGAAGGTCAGATGCAAGACAAGGTCTGGGCGCCGAGTGCTACCATTCGGTACTGGCGTGCATGTATGACCGGATGTATGGACGTAAACAAAGCAAAAGGAGGACTGTGGGGATCGTAGCAGGTGGCGTTCTGAAGGTTCTGCCTACCCCCATAGGAAGAAGGTGTGAGTTTATGTATGTGTGTAAGTTATTGCCCTGTGGTTTATATCACTGTTCTTCATATTATACAGATTCCGATTACTAATTAGGACTACGCGATTGCTACGCCGTAGGTGGCGTAATTGCTACGACGCCTACTACTTCGTAGCAACACGGTACTAGGAACTAATTTGAATAATATACGGCGGCAGTTCCCGCTTCTATGAGAGCGAAATTATGAGTGTTAGATGTAATAATAACAAGGAACATAATTCATTACTTTAGCAATAAGGTCGAGTTTTCCTTAAAATAAATAAAGTAAAATAATAAAGTTTAGTTTATTCATCAAAAAGTAAAAATACAATGTGACTTCGGGATTCGGTGAGCCCCAAACTAAGCGTCGCGTCGCTTGTATCTTGTGGCTTTAAAGATGTAGATAGATCTGAGGGGCAGTTCTCATTATTTTAAGAACGTTCACAGCCAAAAGGCCAATTCTCGTAATTTAAAACGTTCAAAATCTAGTCGCAGTCTCATCTCAGCGACAAACAAATGTCAAAAACTTGTCAAAATGTAGGGAAATTAGAAGTATTTTTTGACAGATTGAGACTGAGATCAGACTTGTCTTACAATTACGAGAATTGCCCCTCAGATCTCAGTCTCAATCTGTCAAAAATATCTCTAATTTAACTACATTTTTGACAAGTTTTTGACATTGATTGTCGCTGAGACGAGATCGCGACTAAATTTTGAACGTTTTTAATTACGGGTATTGGCCTCAAGATTTTATGACCTAGAAAAAAAACCCTGTTCATTTCAGCTTCAACGAACTCAATCAATGCGGGCCCGAGTGGCCAGGTGTTGCCAGTGTGTACAAATAAACTCCTTTAAACGACCTTTTAATAATATAGGAGCACTCGAAAACTTGTCCCGTCCTAAACAAATGGCATTTAACGAAGAACTTACAACCACTGGATGCGACAGAGAAGGAAAAAACAATGGCAAAGAGAAATCGTATAAAACAAAGTCGCTTTTCGTGTCTGTCTGCGTGACTGCGTTGTTCTTCTATAGGTACAGACGCCAGCACATCAAGCTACTACAATCTGTCAAATGTATTTAGTAGATTTTCAACTTTATCGCTATAGTATTAAGGTTCCAGGTTGATTGGGGAAATTTGACAGTTTCACGTAGCTTGATGTGCTGGCGTCTGTACTATACAACGGATTCTAATGTGTTTCACCGTCATTTAGAGAATTTATTCCGGAAGGTTAATATGTAGAATAAAATAATATTGAGCTTACATAATTATGGTAAAAATATCTCGGGATTCGGATACTGACCGCCGATGCGGACGGACGTGTCTTGTCGCTTGTCTCAGTTGATGCCATGTGCTCAGCAGATGTAACGGTCAACGTTGAGTTTGAGTGTCGCAGTTAAAATTCGAACGGTGTTTCGTGTGTTGTTCTGTGGTGCAAATTAGAACACTCTAAAACGGTGGTGAGGTGGCATACGTGCGTTACTGATCTCCAGCCCGAAGCTTAGGCCTTTCGGCTTTCCGGCCGAGCATCCTGGTGACGTCGAGCGAGCCTGAGGGCCCTCTGCAAATCTGGTGAGATCTTTCCGTTTATTTCAGGGATCTTCATTGGAAGCTGATTCGATTGTGTTTTAATTTGTTAATTTGGACTTTTGAAGCCACGCGCAAATTCAACATCATTTTAAAGCATCGCTTAGTTTTAGGAATAAGTTTTCATATTACATATAGGAGCGAACGACAAAATAATACGCTTTATCATTCTAGCCTAGTATACGGTACGATACCACTCTAGATTTACTGTGCTAAATTACCAAAACTATCTAAAATAAGTCAACAACTTCCTAACTTGTAAATCAAGTTTACACAAAAAATTAAAAAAACACTACCCCGAACCCTTATGCCTACATAACAGGGTAATAGTTCCAAGAATTAACAAAGTGCGAAGCTCATAAATTTCAGACAGTAAGGTCTCTCTATTGTTTTCTAAGCACAAAGCCGCACGTGTGACGAAAAGTTCTACCAAAACATTAAAAACAATGGCCAAAACTGTGCAAATGGCAAAGGATGGGAACTGTTTGTTTAGGGCCCTAGCCCATCAAATAAATAATATAATGGGTTTAACTTTCGACCACATGTCTGTCCGTCACGATTTAGCTTCATATGTATTGGAGCACCGATATGACGACAGAATTCTCCTAGCGCTTCTAAATAATACACAAGAGTTCCTTCCTAACAGCGGTCTCTTCCAGGAGCAAAGGATAACAAATTACATAACCATGCAGTTTAACCAGGCGTTCTGGGGCGGAGAGGATATCCTAATCGCCGCGTCTGAGTTCTATCTAGTAAATGTGCATGTGCACACGGATACAAGAAACACACTGGTGTATTCACCTACAGGTGAACCAGTACCTGGCAACATACACGTCCTCTACAAGGACCAGCACTATGATAGTTGGGTCATGACCGACGACAAACATCACAAAGATCTAATGCAAGAATCAACCAATGCTAAAACATCACAACATACTAAGCCTTTAATTAACGGACAATCCTTGAAACCCCAGTCTCAAACTAACAATACCCAAGTGACTAGCTCATCAACACATTATGAACAACAAGTATCATTACATACATCGTCATCAGATGTAGTCGCAGATGACAATGGGATCACAATACTAAGAAACCAGCCGTCTACCGCAAGAAAATACACGTGCCCAGACTTTCTCATTGCAACCTGGAACGTCCGTGGGGCTTCAAAGCCGGCAAAAAAAGAGAGAATAGACGCCGAACTTTCACTTAGAGGCATCCATGTAGCCTGCATACAAGAAACAAGGATGAACTCAGGAGCATACAACTCCGCACACTACGAATGGCACCTCTATGGAGCCACAGGCAAGACACACCGGGGACTGGCGATTTTAATCAGAAAAGATGCCCAAATCGAATTAGTTAACAAGAAAAAGGACACAGACGCAATGTCAGCTACTCTTAAAGTCGACAGGGGAAATGACAAGCCTGCTCCTCTGTATATAATCAACTCTCACATCAACAGTCGTACATCCATAGCAAACAGATCTTTCACAGGCTTATTAAACTTGATCAGACAAAAACCAAGGTAATGTACGTTAATAATTCTTGGCGACTTTAACGCACATATTGGTCGCCATGATACACAAAACTACCAACGCAAAGGGCTGATTCAACAAAATCTTCTCCATGACTTCTCCAACTGCAACGGGGAACTATTAATGGATATAGCCAACAGGGAAAAACTGCAAATAGAAACGACAAAAGCGAGGGCATCATGCAGGCTAACATGGTCAAAGGGCACTCAAAAGTCCCAATTGGACCACATTATTACGCCACACGCTACAGAAAAACTCTTCGAATTTATTAAAGGTGAATGGGCCGCCAGGAGCATATCCAACCATAAAATAATTTGGGGTTTGCTAAGGACAACCCGAATTTCAAACAAAAAAGAAAACAAAAAGCACAATAATACACAAAGGCAACAGCTACCCGCGAAGGAGGTAACAATAGTGGCTAAGGATTTCAACTATAAACAATGCTACTACGCCGCCCTCAATAGCAAGTTCACGAAAACAAAATACCAAGATTGCATAACAAAAAGCTAAAAAATATAGGAACCAACTCAACGGACGAAAACGTCGAACTACCCTGGAATACCATAACGGAAGTATTAAAAGCGGCTGCCCAGGAAACTTTAACTCTTCAACCAGCTCTCTCCAGAGATCATCGACTAGCTCTTGCTAACCTACAAAAGGCTAAATTCTTACAAAGCAGGCAACCAGATAATCCAAATAGACATAACCGCGTAAAAGAATGCCAGGCAACACTTCAAAAGGTTAAATATCAAGAGGAACAAAAAGCATGTAGGGCCTGCCTCAGTGGATTGGGAAAAAACCACCCAGCGAAACGCATGCAGATGTTGTACTTTTTTTACAGGAGAAACAAAATGCAAAAAAAAAAAAACGTCGAAGAAGATCTACACATGTACCGATGACCAAATGGGAGCAAATTTTAAAAAAATCCGAGGGCCGTCTTATACCACCAGTTAATATAAAAAATCCGATAACCGAAATACAAGATGGTGGACCAACTACAGAGGACGTAATGGAAATCATCAAGAAAATGCGGAACGGAACAGCTCCTGGGACGGACCAAGTAGTAATCGAGCTCTACAAAGCTATGCCCCTAATGCTACAGGAAGCCGTCACCAAACACATGGACAAAGCCTGGAAACAGAACGAAGCACCGGACACATGGCTGGAGACCGTGCAGGTGCCAATCCCAAAAAATAATAACCCTAAAGATGCGAATGACTATCGCCGCATATCAGTTTGCAATACGGGTTACAGAATCTACGCCTCATACGTCCTTAAAAAACTAGATAATATAATAACTGAATTGGGCAACTACCAAGCGGCCTTTTTAAACAATAGATCTACAGACGACCACATCTTTACACTCAAAAGGGTCTTAGACGAGGAATGGCGTGCAGGTAAAAGAATTTATGTACTCGCCCTCGACATAGAAAAGGCCTTTGACAACGTAGACCTCAATGCACTAAGAGATATCCTACTTCAACGTACCAACAAATCGCTAACTAACAGGATAATCAAGGTATGCTTGAATGAACGAACAGGCATCAAATGGTGTGGCCAGCAAAGCAGTTGGATTATTAAAGGAAAGGGGGTCAAACAAGGTTGCCCTCTGTCCCCTCGCCTGTTTATACTTGTCATCGACGAAGTCCTTGGAACCCTCGAGGAGGAAACCCAATTAATAAAACTCGACCAGAATCGTGAAATCTCACTCCCCCTGGTACTATCATTTGCGGACGACCTTATCTTCATTAGAGATGACCTAGAGGGGCTAGAAGGTATCCTATACCATATTAAACCTCTTCTAGGTACTGTAGGCCTCCAAGTAAACGAAACAAAAACAGAAATACTAATTAGGGACCCCATAGCTACACAGAAAGCGACCTACGTGACCCTTAATGGAATAAGGTTACCGACATGTGATGAGATTAAATACTTAGGTACACTTATAACATCTACATTAAGCAGAAAATGCACTATTAAAAAACGTTGCAAACAGTCCATAAGAAACGCCAAATTGTTACTACCGTTCATAAAACACGCAAATATGGACTGGAAATTAGCCAGACTTATGTATCGAATGGTGATCGTTCCGTGCATGATACATGGTTTGAAAGTATCGGCACTTACTAAAGCTAACAGATCAAGACTCAGAAAATATGAGCGAGTTATAATGAGAGATTTGATAAACCACTCCAGGAATAAACCGAGACAAAAGAAAATGCATGAAATCTTAGACGGAAAAACAGTAACCAAACGCATTAAGAACCACAGGATGTGCTACCTCGCACACGTTTACAGGCGCCGCGTACCAAATCTGCTGCATGCAGCAATGGAGTACAAGGCCAAACTCAAGAAGGTCGGTCGACCTATCTACACGTGGAACGACAACCTAAAACAGGACATGAAGTACTTCGACAAGGAAGTCGATTTCTGGATGGATACGGCTGAAGACAAAAACAAGATCAAGATTGCTGCTAGTGAAATATACAAAAAACCGGAAACTGATAGTAGTGAGAACTCCGACGACGACATCGAAACCAGAAACATCTAACACAACATAACACAGCAGAGCAAGGACATACAAAAGAACTGAGAAAGCAGTGGAACCTCGCCAAAAGATTCACGGGTTAAGCTCGAACTGAAGCACCTGGCCGCGTAGTCTTTAAAAGATGCCCATCCATAGACAAATATCACCCATCTCTCCACTAATCCAAGGCTTACTCTAGGATGCATATCCGGTAGGCTCTTAAATCCTACCCCTTCCTACGGGCACGTCTTCCTTACAAAAACCGCGCCCCCCGGTCTACTTCTTGATATGCAATGGTCGCTGTAGCACCATGAACATGAGGCTACAGGAGCTAGTGCGAATCTTGGGGTTCATTCGATTAATCGAGTCTGGTCAAACCACGCTGGGATCGGTGCAATTCATTCATTCATTCATACATAATTATGGTAAAAATATCTCGAAGTTTTGCCATCTTATAAAAAAAATGTTAAAAAAACGTCCACACGAGATTTTGAAATCGAGGTGGACGTAACATTTTGAAATCGCCAGCGAGACGCTGCGTGTGTAGATACCTAGCAGAACTTTATCATAAACATAATCAACCTATAATATTCCTAATGCTGGGACACAAGCCTCCTCTCGGTGGGAGGGAGCCGCAATCCACCACGCCGAACATGCCCGTTTCCTCACGATGTTTTCCATCACCGTTTTGAGAGCATGACTTTGTCATTCATTTTGATGCCCAGTGATTGTTTCCCCTCCTTTTATATACATACTTGTACATTTTATTATTATTATTAACTTTTAAGGGCTGATTTTTCAATCGACACAAGTTTTATTCGTAGAAGAAAATTGATGTCTGACAGTTTTTGTATGGAAGGACTGTCAAAAATTCAAAATGAATTCTCCGATAATATTATTTGCGGTTGGAAAAAAATCAGTCCTTTTTGGGGGGGGGGGGGGGGGGGGAATCATCAAATGACGTCTGTGCCAAAGGCCACGGTATCTCTTTTGAATAACCCGCGGCCCTGGCAGGCATCGGCCCTAGCGGACCCCGTCATTTCCTGCTGACATCTCTTTGAGGCACGCGTGGAACACAACGCGCAGTCAACCCGGGCCTGGTCCTTACCGGGCGGCAAGCTGCCCATTGCTTGCCGCCCGCAAGGCCTGCGCCTACGGTGGCCGGAAGTCAGTTGCTGACTCCCGACGTCCAGGGCGTCTCCTGCGGCGACTAGGGGCGTGAGGACGCAGAGATTGCCTCTCCCTCACACGCTCCGCCTCCTCCTTTACTGGATTACTGCTTCGCAGAAGGAGGTGACGGCTTCCCATGTACTCTCGCTCCGTACCATGGCCTGGACCAGGGCCGGACGCGAGAGAACGCTGCCACGAGGACGCGGCGGTGCTCCACCCAAGCCGGGCAGGCCTCCACCGTTAAAAAATCAGCCCTAAATTATGTAAATATTATCTTGGAAATTGAAATAAATTCTTCATTTATTGTATCAAGCTTTCTAATCTTCGATTTAATCATTGTCTCTTAACTGTGTACTGCCACATCTCCTAACTATAACCCCTTGTCCCCTAACTAACTAATCGTGTACCGAACTCCCGAACGAACCCCAGTAAGCCGCTCATTGTTTACCTTATAACAACACTGCGACGAATTTCTAAACTAATAAGTAGTTTTCGTTTGTTTTGTTGAAGCAAGATGGGGCGGATTAACTGACGTTAATGTTTTTATTGTTGTTGTTAACTGTCGGTGACCTTCAGTTTTAATGGGGTTTGGTTAACACGGTTAAGAGAAACGTGCGATTAATAACCGATTTTAGAAGAGTTTCCTAACTAGATGGCACACTTCATCGTACTAGGCCCCGTGGCAGCCATGCCTGTGGCCCTAGCACGACCGTGTGGAAGAAACGTCACGTCAATTCTAACGATTTTATAATTGAAAATGTATTTATTTATTTAGGTTAGCCAACAATTGTTTACAATACATTAAATATAGGCGTTAGCCTATATGTATTTAATGTAAAAATTAAAAATTTAAAAAACCCCCGACTACGTGAAACCCTATAAAAAGAAAAAAATAATCTTGAAATTATGACCCTACGTAAGTACGTATGAAATTTTTTGATTAAATGTTGTCCCGTCGGGGGACCGCTCTAATTATTAGCCTAACGTTCAGTTAAAGTTTAAAATAGTAGCGGTCCCCCAGGACAATATTTAATCAAAAAATTTCATACGTACTTACGTAGGGTCATAATTTCAAGATTATTTTTTTCTTTTTATAGGGTTTCACGTAGTCGGGGGTTTTTTAAATTTTAAATTTAATTTTTATTTCATGCGTTTTGTAGGGACTCCTTATTATTTCTTTTCTTTTATTTTCTTGCGTTTTAAGATTCAGGTAATTTGGTATTTAATCAGGTTTTTTGTTATTCGCCATTTTGTGGTGGTGGCTTGGATTTGAAATTTGTCATAGCGTATAGTATTCTACTAGTCAAGCCCTTTCATTTGATACCCATATTGAGGGAGTTGTGAAAAAAAAAATGTAATTTGCCATTTTGTGGTGGCGGCCATCTTGGATTTGAAATTTATCATAGTGTATAGTATTTTACTAGTCAAGCCCTTTCATTTGATACCCATATTGAGGGAGTTGTGAAAAAATATGTAATCCGCCATTTTGTAGCGGCGGCCATCTTGGACCGATTTTCATCAAACATAGCTAAGAACACTCCCGACAAATTCACCTTTCAAACAAAAAAAACAAAATTAAAATCGGTTCATCCGTTCGGGAGCTACGATGCCACAGACAGACATACACACACACACACACCCCCCCCCACACACACACACACACAGACACGTCAAACTTATAACACCCCGTAGTTTTTGCGTCGGGGGTTAAACACGTCAAACTTATAACACCCCGTCGTTTTTGCGTCGGGGGTTAAAAAGGACATTTACAATTAAAGTTATTCAATATTCGTATTGTACGTACATAATAATTAATTAATTTTAACTAAACTTTATTAATATCTATAGGTTATGCTTGTCGCAAAAATTGAAACCAAAATGATAGAAGATAGTTTTATTAAAAACTAGGTACTACTATTACTTTGTATTTACGTCTCACGTTCATGAGGTTTGACAACAGCCAGTGAAATCACTTGATGTGACAACAGATTACAAGAGAAGGGGTAAGAATGTACCCCAATCAAACTCAAACCATTTATTTCAAATAAATCAAAAACAGGCACTTTTGAATTGTCAAGGGGTCGGTCGGTCAGAAAGAAGCTAGGCCTATTCCAAAGCGTAGCAGGTTCAGTCACCAAAAGAGATAAGTAACCAGGGGGTCTACTCCGAAGTGGTAAATGTATCGTATCGGCCGAATGTTCGGATCGGACCGACACATGGCCGAACCGAATATTATTGAAAAATGCGAAAAAAGTTCGCATCGGCTCAGTTGGGTCGGGACCATAGTCAATATTCGTAAGAGTGTAGGATCGGGACCGACCGAACCAAATAGTAACTTCGTAGCAGGAGACGGCGGAACATTCGGCCGATACGATACATTTGCCACTTCGGAGTAGAACCCCTGGGTCGTCTGGTATAGTTGAAGTTTAGTAAGAAACCGATGGAAATTTTGGAATGAAATGTAATTTTATAAATGCACTCTCAGTTTTCTATTAATTAAATTACATTTTATTCGAAAACATCCATCGATTTCTATGGAGAAGAACGGGCAAACTTTATAAGCTTATTCTCAGCTGAGAATAAGTACAACTAATAAAATACCATATAAAAATAATTACTATGTAAAAATTACATTCATATTTCATCCGATACATTAATTACATATTCCAAAGTGCCGTTTAAGGAAATAAGGGATTAAGCTTTTATTACAGCGACCTGAAGAGGAGCGGCCTTCCACAGATCCATGAAACAGAAAGGAGGTTCGCTCCAAGGTAGCCCACGAAATTAAAATTTTCTTACGTTTTTTGCAATTTTTTGGTCAGTACTAAGTTGTAAGTACGTTGATTAAAATATGATTCGCGGCCATAACAAATATGTATTTACAGAATTATAATCATTAAAGTCACACAACAGTACACAGCAGAGTGCACAGTTACACAACTCTCTAAGATCAAGTAATCCTACTGAATGACTATTTCATGAAATCTTGACATTTTAGGATTATGCTAACTTAACAAGTTGTATTACTGATTCTAATGATTTTCTGTAAATACATATTTGTTACGGCCGCGAATCATATTTTAATCAATGTACAACTTAGTACTGACCAGCAAATTGCAAAAAACGTAAGAAAATTTTTATTTCGCGGGCTAGGTACCTTGGAGAATCCACCTTAAGAAAGAGGTGTGATAACAACAACACTTAACAAGTCTCACCAATTATTATCGTAGATCTTCATCCTCTTGCACATAACCCAAGATTTCGATGTTGGTTCCATAGAGAAAGTTGTTCAGTTTGATGGTCTGTACCGATCATCACTCATTGGAACAGCGCCGCTCGTACCCAGAAAATAACTTGTCATTTAAGTTAGGACTTTAAATCAAATGCATTAAAGTACGTTTTACGATGACAATACAGAATAGTGGAGCGTCCCATGTCGCGCCGACGGTGCGCTTCAAACAAACAGGCCGCTCCTCGGTGAAGAAACGCTTGCAAGCGGTATGCATGCTGGTGCCTCGCCGTTCTCGCGGCCGGATTGTAAGTGCAGTACACTTTTCCTTAGGTGTTCGATCGAAAACGTCCCAAAATTTAAAAAAAAAAACTTTTTTTTTATCGTTTGGCACGTTTTCGATCTGGTATTCGTTTTGGTATAGGATAACTTTGGTAGGTACGTTTTTATTATTTGACTTAAACATTATTTAACTGTTGCACAACAGACACCATTTAAATATCTTCCTTCCTAAACGCATATCTCTTTTCCTACGATCCTGGCCACCTCGCGCCCCCATTAAATTAACTACCACCATTGTTTACGAGCTCCTCCACTAATCTTTTCAATTATTTTTTGTCGCTATTACACTTCTAATTACTAGAGCGTCCGTTTTTAGGCATTTTGACGAAGATAGTAAACTTTTAAGTGCTACATCATAGCTTATTTATCTACTAAAGGATGATTTTCACCAAACGGCTCGCATCGCATCGGATCGGAACGGATTTCACAATCATTAAAGGATATTAAATCGTGTACATGATAGTATTTAAAGTCTATATTACCAAGCCGCGCACAGCAGCTTGACCGCAGGCGTCTTCCGCGACACGCGATCGTCGCCGAAAGTATGCTGCGACGCGCGATCGGCTCCGTTCGCCTGTCGTCGTATCCAATCGAATCCTTTCGGCATTAGAACACGTCAACACGGTAGGAATTAAATTGACTAGGCGCACAAACCTATGTTTGCAAGCGATGGTACAGCGCCGATCCTATGCGTCGACATCCTGCCGGACGCGATCGGCTATCGCCGCATCGGTTCGTATCCTTTCCGATTTGATGCGATGTGAGCAGTTTGGTGGAAATCATCCTTAAATATTTTCGTGCCATCACTAAGTCGAGAATGTGTCTTTGCAATGAATTTTACATATAACGTTTGCCCTAAAAGGTTATATAGTGACCTTGTTGGTGATGTTCTTCAGAAAGGTCAGGTGGGTTGTACTCGCATCCGGCCCGCGTATATAAACATGGGGCTTAACCACCAGCTCTTATAGCAGGGTAGAAGTTGAACTGCACTGCTTTTCTGTTTTATGGCTTAGTACAAAAAAGCAGCGCGGTTACAATTTTTTTTTTTGTTTTCCTATCTCTTGTACCTACTTACCACTTTTTATTTAAATAAATGATTAGATTTTATTTACTTTTTTCAATGGGATTATTCTTTCAGTATATCTCTTGGACACATGTTACCCGTGAAAAACGCCGCGAAAAATACTTTTTCACTTCTCATGCTCTGAAAGTGCTTCTTTGTGCAGGGTATACGCTGCACAAAATCGAATTTTGTGCACAAGGGCATTAACGTATCTACTCATAAATGTATTATATTAAGGCAAAGAAAATGAGCCATACAGCCAAATGCAATAAGAAGTTCATAGATAGAATTTGTTATTATATAATATTTACTTTAATTTATTTGCCTTATGTGTTTTTTAAGATATAATAGATATTAAAATTTTAATTCAAGTACGGTAGGTTAGTTGATTTAAGAAAATTATTATTACAAAATTAATTTAATAGTAGGCTGTATAGGTCTGCAGCCTATAATATCAATGTCGTAAGATTTAAAAACAATTTCCTTCAGTATTCAAAACTGTTCTAATTTTACTTTGAATTTTAATTAAAGAAATGTTATGTTATACTACTGTTTTATTTCCTCGCAATCGAAGTGAAAAGCAGAGTTTATAACTCGTCCACAAAACCATTTTTATGAAAAAATGGTTTGTTTTGTGCACTTGTTGTAAAATCTACTATATTCTTCATCGATAAACTTGTTACTGTAATTCATCTGCAGGACTGTAAAATAGGTTAAGTAATTTAACAATATTCCCAAAATATCATTTCTCCCTTGTCTTTGAACACATAACAACGTCAACTTTTCAAAATACGGCATCGGAGAACCAATCTCCTGAAATAATTCAATTTCTGAGCCTTCTTCCCTCCAACGATCGCTTATCGTTATTTTTATTAATAATATCAAATGACAGACGAGAACAAAGCTTTTAAAAAGTTTATTTTCTTCCCTAATTATATCCATAGAGTGAATATGGGGGACTTGTGGCTAAGTAATAACAGCCGCACGGGTCGATCGATCAGGTTAAGCTACACTAGCCGTGTTTGGCCCGTGGATGGGTGACCATCTTCCATACCAAGACGAGGGGTCTTGGTATGGAAGATGGTCACCCATCCACGGGCCTCGGAAAGCACGTTAAGCCGTTAGTTTCAGCTGTCATTCGTGGATCATTGACAGTCGTTACGGGTCGTCAGAAACCCGAAAGTCTGACAACCAGTCTTATCAAGGGCATCGTGTTACCAAGTAACTGAGTTGTGGCGCTTAGAGTAGCAGTCCCTCCATGTAAAATACTGGTATCCAGCTGCATCCAGTTAGACTAAAAGCCGACCCCAACATAGCTAGCATAGTATAGTTGTATATAGAAAGAAAGAAAAGACATTTATTTGGCAACAACTAAAAGACACACAATACCTACATCAGATACAACAAACAATAAAATAAAAAAAAAGATTAAATAAAAAGTGTGAAGTCCGATGTAAGAACTGTATTTCAATCACAGTTACGTTCGTATTACGAAAACTGGCTCGGTGGTTTAAACAAGATTTAAACCATGTTAAGCGAAAAACGTTGTGTAATGAGCGCTCGAGTTTAACGAAAGTTAGGGATCGAAAAACACGTAACTTTAACTATATAACCTTACGGATATCCATTTACTCTCGGTACTATAGAGGACTAGACGAGCCCTCTGAGGTAACGGGAGGAACCAAACACTATATGACTCCTTTAGATTATATTTGCAGAACGTCTTAACATATTTCTGCCTAAATTATCACTTCTTATTCTAAACCCAAAATCCTAACTAATATCTTTGACACTGGCGCCGATTCCCTTGTTCACAAACTAAACTAAATTCAAGTTCAGTGCATCTTTTTCTTTCTATTTCATTAAGAAAAGAACAGAAGATAAATATTAGTTTAACTCTGTCAAATTAGGATACCCTCACAACGCTACACCATAGACAAATTAGACGTGATTAAAAACATGGCTACTAAAAATACGTCAATTTACGTCAGGCGCTTACTAATTTAACAGGACTAAACTAACATTTATCTTCTGTCCTTTTCTTAATGAAATAGAAAGAAAGAGATGCACTGAACTTAAATTTATTTTAGTTTGTGAACAAGGGAATCGGCGCCACTAGCTTGAACGTTCGAATGTCATCCGCGCTAAATTATATCCGGCCTGCAACATATAAGGTTGTCTTCGGCAGACAAGCCTCTACAGTACATACAGGGTGACAGGGAAATCGATGAGCTCCCTGTTACCATGGATTCAGTAAATAATTCTGGACCACCCCGCGTTGAAATTTTTCGTCAGTTAATTTAAAAAAATAATTGCTGTTCCATACATTTTGACCGCGTAGGTATTGCATTTTTCTATGCAACAGAATGACTTTGAATCTTGTGCTGAATTCATGGTTAGTTTGCTCGTCGATGCTCCCTGCCGTCCTGTATACGTACAAACACACAAGAAAAATATGATTTACAACAATATCGAAAAATGAATTGAAAACACGTGAAAAAACATAAAATATCCTCGAACACGGACGCATTTGTTTGTGCAGCTGTATCGAAATATTTCCTGTGTTGTGTTTGTTTTTGTGTACCTAGTGAATTTCCCTAGGGCACACCTGTACCCCAGTTACAATGTTTAAACTCACCTTAGGACTATTTACTACCTACGGGTACTCGTGGGCTGGTATGGGATAACTAAACTTTTCGCTGATAATTTTATAGCAAATACCTAGTAAACTCATGGAAAAAAAAATGCATGTAACGTAATCATATCAAAGAACATCGTAGGGTCGAACCCAGACGGCCCTTTACTTTGTGTAAATAATTTCATCACCACAGCTCTCAAAATTGTGAAGGAAAACATCGAGAGGAAACTGGAATGTCCTGGAAACAAAACTTCGAAGACATGTGACATAAGTACCAACCAGCAATGGACCCGCGTGGTGGATAACGGCGCAATCCCTCCCAAAAAATGAGGAGGCTGTCTCCCAGCAGTGGGAACATTATGAGCTAATTATGCTATGCTATGCAGTACCTTTATGCTTCTTATGTTTATCTTTATATATTTTTCTCTCGGCACCAATGTTGATAAGTGTGCGAGGCTGGGACTGGCTGGGTCACGCTTAAGGATGCATCAAGACAGATAGGCGATCGTCACACAGTGGACTTCAAAAAAAGACCTGTGGGAGGCCAAAAAAGCTCCTATCTCAGCATAATGCTGCGATATTCTGATAGGTCTCGCTGTGATGCTACGGATACACCTACTGATATCTAAAAATCCCAAAGAGATAGTAGAAGTATATGAAATTGGGGGGCTCTAGAAAAAAATATATTCTCAAGGTGGGCCGGTGGGCAAAATAAGTTTGAGAATCTATAGGCAATAGCATTGGAGAATATCTTAATAGCGAAACCACATAATTGAATCCTAACTAATATTACAAATGCGAAAGTAAGTTTGTTTGTGGCGCTTTCACGCTAAAACGGCTGAACGGATGTGGATGAAATTTGGCACATGGGTAGACCATGACCTGGAGAAGGACTTAGGTATACTTTACATCTGTGTCTAAAGCACACACACAGCACAGTTTTCACGGTGAGATAGTTACAGAATCGCACTGCTGTACACATAACTATTTTGAATTTCAATCCTCTGGAAAAACAATGCTTTATCCAACATGTATCTAACCTATGTTGGATGTGGCAACGTTTTTCGGCCGCACAAAAAACTATGCAAAGTTTTTTAGACACTGCAGGGCCCGAATAGATTTTATTTTTCCGTTCGTTTGGTGTCGTTCGTCCGTGGTGTCGATAGTGTGAAAATTGCTAAAAAACGTGGAAAAAAACTTATCGGGTTTCAATCAACAAACCTTTTATATTTGACACAGCGTCATCACGACCATAGATATTTTTATTTGGTTTTTTTAACCGACCAGCCGAAAAGCTAAACGCGGCTTAGCATAATCAGCCTACAACGTTCCCACTGCTGGGACACAGGCCTCCTCTCTGTGAGAGGGAGTGGGCCGTAATTCACCACGCGGGCCCAGTGCGGGTTGGTAGATGTCACATGTCTCCGAAATTTTAGTTCTAGGACATGTCGGTTTCCTCACGTTGTTTCCCTTCACCGTTTAGAGAGTGGTAATGAAATTCTTCACTCAAAGTAAAGCGCCTGCCTGGGTTCGAATCCATGACCTACGATTACAACTCGTAAGTTATTACCACTGGGCCACTACTGCTCTCAGTTAGTTAGTATGTAATGGTCAAATCATGCACAATTGCAAATCTTGTGTTAATACCTAAATTCCTACAGTTTTTCCGACATTCATCACCCAAAATCAGATGCCATATTATCCTCGTTTTACCCTGGCTGCCGGTCTCTTGTCCGGGACTCGTTGCTGAGAAGAAATGTTCCATCACCAGCAATTGGCATACAGTTGGTTTGCCTCTCCGTAACATCGATAAAACAATACAATACCTGTCTCAAAACATGGTACAATTTTTGTTTATCTAAGAATATCGACATTTTCGGGGCATCAATCAATGATGTGTTTCTACTTCTGACCACATTGTTTGATTCAGGAACTCAATATGGGACTTTAAACATTTTGTCGATCGGCTTTGGCCTTAATTTTAAGTGAAAAAGTCAGCGATAGTAAAGTTGTAAAACGCTTCTTTAAATGTGTCTTTAGACTTCGACCACCCTTTTTTTTCCGGGGTGTAAAGTCCTCATGGATGTCCGCCGCCCTGGGGCAGGCGGCAGGGTCTGTCAGACTCTTACTGACTAAAAACCACCCCGGTGTTCCATCTCACACCTACGCCGGGGGGTCTCGGGAACGTACAGACGCCAGCAGGTCAAGCTACCCGAAACTGTCAAATTTTCCCAATCAACCTTGAACCTTAATACTTTTGCGATAAAGTTGAAAATCTATTAAAGAAATTTGACAGATTGTAGTAGCTTGATGTGCTGGCGTCTGTACGATCCTTCCGCAACCCCCGACTGGTCCGCGATTAGCAACCTTATTTATTTTTTCCCCAAAAAAGAAATATCCCTTGGCATTCCCTGAAATATCAAAAACAGAAATTGAGGATCTAGGCTCTAAACTAAATGAGCAATAGAACAGGGTATCGAGCAAAGGAGTTATGTCTACCCTCACCTAAAAACGTTCAAAATAAACGCGTACTTTTTTTAGTTTTGGGTATAGGGCTTTTTATTTACAGTGCGCAAAGGCAACACCGTACGTGTTACTACATTGTGTTTATGCTAATCTCTTCGGACGAAGTCATTGTATGATTACTATCGAACATCACGTACAGGTAAGTTCGTTTAATCATAATAAATAGATGACAAAATGAAGAAATTTGATTTTCAATTTTTTGCGCCATTTTGGCGCTGACAGCAACTACTACAACTGCAACTAGTGGAACTAATATTATGATAGCGAGTTTTACAAGATGAAACGTTTTACTCTCATGATAAAAATGTTCTAAATATCTCGTAGTAAACATAGAATACAGAAAAAAGTCTTACACAGTCCACGACTTAGACCTAAATTTTCACAGAAGTACCAAAACATAACGACGGCCATTTGCGGCAATGTGTCAATTTTAGTTCCTGAGACGCTCGAGCGGGGGAGCTTTGAATCGGCACAAAAAACAACTGTCAATTCGTATAGTATATTTAGTCCAGCGTACTTGTATAATATAGATCAGTGGTAATTATGAATTCAGCACATGATTCTAGACGGTAGCGAAGAAGCGACGATTTTCAATAAAAAATCTGCTCTTTTATATAAAAGTGCAATACACACGCGGTCAAAATATATGGAACAGAAATGTATTCTTTTAATAACCGACGAAAAATTTCAACGCCTGTAGGTCCAAAATCATATACGGAATCCATGATAACAGAGAACATCAAGAAACTTAATAATTATTGAAACATAATTCATTACCTTATACTTAATTCACCACTTGCTAATCTTTTACAATCGGTATAAACAAATCGGTATAAAAACTGCATTTACAGACTATAAACTACGAACTATTCAAACAATGATTTAGCGTTCTTCATCTCTATGGTCGCCAGTCTCATGTCTATGAATCCGTCGGCTACTCTAGACTTTGTCTTTGGATGGGTAAAGTTTGCGTATATCCGGCCCCTGGTGAACGGGAAGCCTTTCGGGATTACTGCTGGATTGATCGTCATGTTTTTAAAATTGTATGGACCCTGAAAACAAAAATTAGAACTGTTCAGGCTTGGTAGGTCCCCTGTGAAATGTAGGACAGATTTGGATACATAAGTATAGTAGTTGGTACAAATCGAGATTTGCAGTGTGCCTGAACAAGATTGGAACAAAACGTTTCAAATGTAGATCCTACCTGCACCCTGATTGCGTAACACACTATCCTCCATCTCAATCTGAATTATTTTGAAGGATATTGTTAATTCATTGTTTTATAATTTATGTTCGAAAAATTTGTCTGCTCGACAACGTAAATAACGCAATGAATGTTGCTTCACTGTCAAAATAAAAGCCATTTCTGCTGATAAGGGCGCTTTTCCTGTCATGTGTATTATCGCCCGCGTGCGGGTGATTACATCCTGTCGTCGTCGTTAACTCGTGCACAAAGATGAACGTACTCCATGCGTGCGACCCACGTCACAGTAAAAATAACACTGAAGGCAGAAGAACGCCCGGCGCCGCCCGCATACGGTTAGCAGGCACGCGCGCTGCGCGCCCGCAACCAATCCGCGTTCCGCGCGTGTGCGACCCGCATGATAGGAAAAACGTATATGAAATGGTAGGATGCGGACAGCCTGCACACGGAGCAAATATGCGCTCGGGCGAAAATACGCATGATAGTAAAAGCGCCCTAATACAATTACTCCGCTGGTACAATTCGCGAAACATTTTTTTTAACATATAAAAAATATAACAGAAACGAAGTAAAGACTGGCCATACATTAAATATTAAAAAAAAAAAGAAATTGCTACGAGGTCGACGAGTCTGATGCCGAAAGAATTTTTGTCTGTTTGTGTGTTTATTTGGATGTATTGTTACGCGCCACAATTAATGCCTGATACACGGTGACATTAGTTACCACTGGCGACATCTATTGTGGATTGGCAGAACTAACTAGCGCCATCTATTGTGGAATGGTAGAACTAACACTAGCGCCATCTATTGACGAGTAGATATGACGAAGCTAGAACTTACTAGAACTATCGACATCTAGTCAGTCGGGGCCGGTATGTACTCGAACATTCTAGACGGTTCTACAATAGAAGGTTCTGGAACTATCTGCGGCACTATATAAGGCCGGGAATAGCCGCGAGCAAGCAGACTTGGATTAGCGATAAATGCGAATACATCGAAAGCGATCTTCAAGTGCGACTAAATAGCGATTGTGTTTTATAATTAGTGTGTTTTGAATTGTTGTTAGTGTTGATTAATTAAAGTGTAACTTTTTGTAATTTTTATCGGCATTTTTAATTGTCACGAACCCGAAGCTCGTAACAGTATTATGCAATGGATTAGAAATTTGCTTAAAAATCCTTCGAAATGTAATTATAGAGTATGTGGAATATTAATACGAGGGTACCATATTTACCGGTGGATGAGGACAGGGTTTGTTGCCCAACCCGCCTGCCCGCAAAGCGGCTCCGAAGAACATGTCCTTCTCTGTCAGGTAACACCAGTTGAAGTGCATCTCGATGAAGCTGCGTTTGTACTGGTTCGTCAGGAGCTCGTAGAAGTATATATCTATCTGTAAGGGATATCATGGATCACGATTATGAAGAATAGTAGTAGTTAATCAGGGAGTTTTTTTGGTTCTAATACCTACCAGATTGCTATTGGTTAATGCACTACATTACATAATCAGCCTATAATATTCCCACTGCTGGGACACAAGTCTTCTCTTCGAGAGGGAGTGGGCTCCGTGGGACGTCTTCCGGTACGTGGTCGCCACTCCAGAACCTTTCGGCCACATCGGCTGTGCCCTGCCCACAATTTCTATTTTTCAAATAGAAATACATAATTTTAACTTGTTTTCGAGGTCAACATTATAAGCTGGAACTATTAGAATTCAAGACCCAAAATTTTTCGAGAATGGTATAGAATAAAAAGTACTCGCATAAATACTAGTATCGAAAGGTACGATACATTCAAAGTTAAGTCCAACATAGTAGACAGGGTTAGCGCGGCCGTACCGCACAGACGTCAGGTTTGCGTATGTCAGGAACTTAGGGTTGAAGTACGTCACTCTAGGGTGCTCCACGCTGAGGTATGTGACCTGGAACAAGTTGTTTTACTATTTTAATCTTAAAGAAGTTTGTTGAAAGCAGCAGAACTCGAGTATTGCTCAAGGGGGCTAAACAAGGGTAGCGGGATTGTCCGAAAGGGTTACCGCTGCCCTGGAACATAAAGGGCTAAGGAAGGAACACGGGTGGGTTTTAGTCAGTAAGAGTCTGACACTCCCTCCTGCTCCACCCAGAGCAGGAGGAGTCATTTGATGATTTCCCATCCTCAAAAAAAAAAAAAGGGGGCTAAACAAAGTGACGTTCTATCAGCTAGAGCTATTACCGATAATAACGATCACGGAAAAGTCAACAATGTGTTCTCCGGAGTTACCCACATAGCTTGCAGAGTAAGCAAACAGAAGTGGCAGTGAGCTGGCCATGTTTGTCGAAGGACTGGTGGCTGGTGGATCAGACGAGTCCTGGATTAGAGACCGCGTATTGGCAAGCTCAACGTGGGATGCCCCCCAGCCAGATGGACTGATGATCCACAAAAAGTCGCTGGGACAGACTGGATGCGGAAGGAGGAGGACATGATGTTGTGTTGCAGCCTGCGAGAGGCCTAAGTCCAGCAGTGAACTGCGATAAGCTGAGTTGATTATATTGGATTGTCATTACGCTACCGAAAAGCTTAGGTACCTGTATCCTGTTGAAAGTCGTTGTATAATTACGAAATGCTTTGAAAGCGATTGCCACTTATCCAGGCCCTGAGGTTATATCACAAAATAATTTTCCACACCATGAGATTTTATGGCCAATATTTCGGAGTATCACACGATAAAAATGAACGATAAAGGTTTTGGTATAGCCACCTGTGCCTGACTGTACCAACGTCATTTCAAGTTTGATTAAATCTAGTATATCCAAGGAAACCAGTATAGACGCCAGCAGGTCAAGCTACCCGAAACTGTCCAATTTTCCCAATCAACCTTGAACCTTAATGCTTTACCGATAAAGTTGTGAATCTATTAAAGAAATTTGACAGAATAGCTGGATGTGCTGGCGTCTCTACTATAGAGAAATAAGTATTTGATGGAGATGGTTGGAGAAAGAGCAAATAACAAAACAAATAAATGCAAGATTTCATTTGAAAGCATCTATATAATTCATTTGCAATA
Source organism: Apamea anceps (assembly GCA_951799955.1). NCBI lineage: Eukaryota > Metazoa > Arthropoda > Insecta > Lepidoptera > Noctuidae > Apamea > Apamea anceps. The sequence continues at coordinate 2,570,458 of OX637518.1, forward strand.
CTATAAATGTCTTTTCTAAGTTTTCTCGTTTCTTTCTACGAATCTTAAAATTTAGACAAAGTCCTCCTTTAAATTGCCATTACCTACTGCAAGCCAACATTATTTTCTAGGCAAAATAATGAGACCTACTCAGCGGTTATTCTCCACATTTATTATGCGCTCGGCCAAAATATGGAACTCTTTGCCAGCGTCTGGTATGCCCTTCCACGTATAACCCGTCAGCCTTCAAAGCAAGCGTGAATAGGCGTCTTCTGGGCACGCTCGTTCCAACTATCACTTTACACCAGGCGAAATCGATCGTCTAGCGCTAGGCCATATCATTATTTACAACAAAAAAAAACCGACGACGTAAGTAATGAGATACTGTAGAAGATTTGGCAAATTGCGACGAAAACCAGTCCAAAAACTCCATAAATTTTCTAACTTTATTTTTTATTAGCCATTAATGTCCCACTGTTGGGCATAAGCCTCTCTACTCTCTTTCCACCTCTATCTGTACAGAGCTGCCAAGGGCCTATCGTATTAAAGGAGTCCAGCTCATCCCGCCATCTCCGTCTGGGCCTGGCGCGATGTCGTTTGCCATTAAGCGGGACCCACTGGGTCGTAAGTTTAGCCCATTGATCGTCTGACATGTGCCCAGCCCAATTCCATTTAAGCGTGACAGCTTTCCGAGGGACGTCAGTTATTCTAGTGATTTTTCTAATGACTTAATACAATCTATGTGACTAATAGACTAACTGGAGTTACGCATATCGGTGATTTTACGCATATCGCTCAAGTCACAGTTGGATAAATCAGTTGCTCGGAACTTCTGGCTCAACAGATATGAAAGAACTACTCATCATTCTCTTGCCCTTAGGGTGCCGATCTGATTCTGATGAAAGAACCCTGTCCATTAGGTAAACCATTTTTTGACAGATGGAACTAATGATTGCAGCAACACACAATACATTGATTGATACACGTACGGTATTATAATGTCTGTAAGTAGCCATAAATAAAATAATTCAATAACTCCGCCCCTAAGATGACCCACTGACCAAGAATGCACCTGCACCTGGACCTGTATCTGTACCTGCACCGGTCGCCAGCGCCTGCCTCGCGTCTACCTCCTCAGCTCCAGCTGTATCTCCACCTAAGCCTCCTCAACCGTGGGAGGCAGTCAGCTCCTACTGCGAAGCAGTCATGCGAAGGAGGTGGCGGGGTGGGCGAGGGAACGGACCTCACGCCTCAGGCGCCGCGGAAGACGCTCCGGGCGTCGGGAGCCGCGGGACGACTCCCGGCCACCGTAGGCGCGGGCCTGCGGGCGGAAAGTAATGGGTAGCTCTCCGTCCGATCAGGACCAGGCCCGTGCCGGACGGTGCGTATGTGTTCCACGCGCGCCTCAAAGAGATGTCAGCATGAGTGACGGGGCCCGATAGGGCCGAAGCCTGCCAGGGTAGCGGGATTGTCCGAAAGGGTTACCGCTGCCCTGGAACATAAAGGGCTAAGGAAGGAACACGGGTGGGTTTTAGTCAGTAAGAGTCTGACACTCCCTTCTGCTCCACCCAGAGCGGGAGGAGACATTTGATGATTTCCCATCCTGAAAAAAAAAACAAAAAAATAGCCTTCTCAACCCACCTATCACGCATCGTCATCCATACACCCCACCTCCACATATTACACACTACTCGTCAGTCCATCTCCATCTTTTAATTGCTTGTAAATATATCTTTAATTGTTTTCTACTTCCCTTTCTTTAATTTAATTTTACACTTAACTTTAAAGTTTAGCTTTTCTTGTCGCTACACGACATTTTGGCATATATATTTATAAGGCAGTTGTTTATATGTTTGTTCTATAACGCATTTTAAAATTAACTTTTACGTAATCTGGAATATGTATGTTCTAAGACAACTGTCAAAAAACGGTTAACTTAATGGTCGGGGTATAGTAACCTGTATTAAAAGATAACCTTGCCACTCACCTTTTCTGAAACACAACTGAAGCAAAACAAAGATAACAGAAAACAATAAACGATGGTAATCTGGTCAGCCATTGTCCAATGAACCACACTCTTCGATAGAATTTAACAAAATATTTAACGCAAACTTTATTCAGTTTTTATATTATGTTTTTGTATTGTTTATTGAAAAGTTATTTTATGGTTTGTAAACATTCTAATTGCGTCGTAATTGCGAACGAAATTGCAGTCAATGTGGTTCGGACGGTTCACGGTTGAAGAACTATTATCCCCCAGATGCGCAGGAGTCGACAGAAAAAAGTGGATCAGATCAGAAAGTGGATGGATGAAAAATGTTGGTGTTGCCACTAATTAAAATTTATATAATGATGTAACAGCTGAAATTGGTACAACAGAGGGTAATTCCTTTAATTTTAAGAACATTCACATTACTAATCACAGTCACTATTTGTCAAAAATTGTATAGCGTATAGATTTTAGATTTTGAACGTTTTTAATTACGAGAATTGGGCTGCTGATCGAGTTGAAAACAATCAAGTTTTTCTGCATATGTTTATCATTTGTGTAGTTGTAATAAATGTTTGGTTGCCAACCTACGAGTATTTCAAGGCTAGATCCAGCTCTAGATGCACACAAACCTAAATAATACTCCATCATAGACCCATTAACAGAATACCCATGGATATTTCGAGAATAACCTACCGGAAATAGCATAATTAAGACATTTGTACAAATTGGCACCGGAAATTGTATCAAATTATTTTTATATTATCGTTATCATAACTTAAACTCATGATAAACCTTTTGAGCCTAGATTAAAAGCCGAGATTTCTAGTGGATGGACGGATGACCTGCCGGGTACTTGGCTTTCCTTTTGATAGTTCAATAATATTCATTCCGTTATTTAAGTTGTTGAGCAGAAAACTTTTTGAACATATGAAGCAATGTATTAGCAATATCCTTCAAAAAGATTCAGATTAAGATTGATAGTATGTTAGGCGATTAGGGTGCACTGTCCAGTCTTAGCACTGCCTGTCAGGGTCGCGGGTTGTTCGAAAGAGATACCGTGGCCCCTGGCACAGGCAACTAAAGGAACACGGGTGGGTTTTAGTCGGTAAAAGTCTGACACGCCCTTCCGCTCAGCCCAGAGCGGGAGAGGTCATTTGATGATTTCCCACCCAAAAAAAAAGGCACACTGTAATATAATTATAACCATGTGTGCAAATATATTAGGAAGATTATGACACAATTATTCTTCATTCAGTTTTCTTATTAAGTTACATTGTCATTGAGAATATAGATTACCTAGATAGTCAATTTCGTTACACATTAAATTAAATCTGAACTAATAAATTATAACAGTAATGTCAAGCAATTTAATAATATCATAGTAATTGTAATTATTATCATATTATTGAATGAATGTACAAATATTTGCCAAAATTAAAATACAATTTATTTATCTTCGAAGTAGTTACCTACATTACTTATAATAACATTTTTTAATTAGGAATTTGTATAATTTCGAGTAGGTAACTTCTTAATGTCATCGGGCAATTTATTATAAATCAGTGATGCTATACAAATAATACTTTTATTGAGTAATGCCGTTTTCCCATACGATATGTCTACGTCTTACCTTTTTTTGTCACGTAATTGTCTATAATAGCTTTAGAAGCAGTCTTATAATAGCTTGGATTCGATTTAAAAAAAAGATTTATTAAAAGTAAGAAAAGTATATGTACAAGGAAGGTAATATTAGAATTTTTTAATTTATAAAGTAATGTTGACAGCTTGTAGTACTATCTATATGGCACGGTGCTCTGATGCATTTCTTTTGGGCTTTGAAAACAAATTCCTTGTCTACCGAGTTGCCCCAGAATATTACATCATATCTTAATATAGGTGCAACAAGTCCGTGATATGCCGTTAAAACGGGTTCTTTGTTGACAATTTTGGACAGTTTGTAGAGAGCGAATGAGGATTTATTAATTCTTTTACAGAGATTTCCTACATGTGTTTTCCATGACAAAGTAATCTATATCAATTCCCATAAATTTGGTATTTGTAACAGTATGTAATCTCTGTCTGTGTTGTAATGTCTGTTTGTCTGTCTGTGTCTGTGTCTGTGTGTGGTAATTAACATTAATATTTGTAGGTTGAGTTCTTAGGCGACAGTGCATTATTTTTGTTTAGTCCATATTCATTTTAAGATTATTGTTTATTAACCATTGAATTATTGTACTTAACGTTTTATTGATTTCATCTTCATAGTCATTTGGTTTGTCACATTTTATTATTACTGTTTTATCGTCTGCAAACATTAAAGTTACACAATTACCCCACAGCTCGCCATCTATGTCGGTCTTTACTTTCCACAAAAAATATAATGGCCTCCAACTTACTGGGTTCCAAAAACTTCGTATCATGACTTTAGATAGGATGAATCTCTGAAGTTTTCTTGCTTTGTTCTCAAAAAATTCCCAAATAAAAATATTGCAAGCATTGTTAAATAAAAACTTGTAAACCAGCCAAGTGTGAGTCCGACTCGCACACGAAGGGTGCTGTACCACAAGGCAAAACACAAAGAAAAAAACACGTTTCTTTAACTTTTATTAACGTTGTTTTATTTTTATTACTTTTTGTTATAGCGGCATAGAAATACACACTGAAATTTTCGACTGTCTACTTATTACGGTTCATGAGATTCAGTCCGCTGCAAAAAAGATCGAAAAAAACACGATTCCTGTATGCTTTAATTTTAAACTTTATTATTTATTATTATTTTTTTATTTCTTGATATACTTAGCAGCAATAGAAATACACGCTCAATGAAAATTTCAACTGTCTACCTGTTCATGAGATACAGCCCGCTGGTAGACAGACGGACGGACAGCATAGGCTTAGTAATTGGGTTCCGTTGGCACCATTTAGGTACGGAACTCTAAAAAGTAACTTAATAGTCAAATAAATAAGGTTTATTGCACTCTTTATTAATTTACAGCGAGCAGGTGACTGACTGTGTATTGCTGTCGTTGAATGGCAAAAAACATCTTCTTCACAGAGGTAAAACTGATAGAAGAGGCAGCTCATTTTCTGAGCGTGGTCTGCCAAATGACATGTTTTGTAGATTGACACAACTACGTGATCTATGAAGATTAGGATTTCATAAGCAATGGTTAAGCAATACGAGATTTCAACACTGCCATGTTCAAAAGCGTTATAGCGTAACGGTTAAGGCTCAGTCAGGGAGAGATTTAGTTCGACTAACCTACTAGCATGTTTACATAAGTTTTAACTGCCAGATCATAAAATAAAGAAAATTACACCTACTAAAAATCACCTACAGCAGACACATACACACATACATAATCACATCTCGTACATAACCACACACTCATTCTCGTACACAATCGCACAACTTTCCACAACGCTGTAGGTACTCGCCGCATAATAATATGGTGTAACGCTTTAGTACACCCAGACATTGTTCACCGGGGTGGAGACCAGAAGGTCAATTCTCGTAATTTGAAACGTTCAAAATCTAGTCGCAGTCTCATCTCGGCGACAAACAAATGTCAAAAAGTTGTCAAAATGTAGGGAAATTAGAGGCTTTTTTGACAGATTGAGACTGAGATCAGACTGTGAACGTTCTTAAAATTACGAGAATTGCCCCTCTGGTGTCCTGCAACACAGGTTTCGGTCTAGCTCAGGAACCAGTCTCCCACAATATTGTAACGTGTATTTATTAATAGCTTATTACTATTCAGTACTTGTTGACTTTTAAATATTGTGGTGAGAAAATAAATTTTATTTATTATTATTATTTATAACTAACTTTTTCTTTATCGGTTTTTATTAAAAAAATAAAGTAGGTAACGTAAGGTTTAGGTTTATAGGTTAGGTTATTGCTTATTTTATCAAGTACCTGGTACTTGTTGACAGGCCTACGCTGTCCTCCCATACCTACTGTACTGTGTTCGAACCTACGACCTACAAGTTATTCATTATTATTTACATACTAGCTTCTGCCCGCGGCTTCGCCCGCGTGGATGTCGGAAATTATCCCACGGGAACGTGCTAACAGGATAAAATGTACCTATGTGCTTCCCCAGAATGCCATCTATCTCGCGGGCCCTTTGTGGCTAATTACAATAGAAAACCAATTGTGTCTCATTAGTGGTGATTAAGAGGGTACCTATATGATATCTTTACCTAAGTACCTACCTAATTAAAAAAAAAATTCAATAACACAAAATTAATTACCTACCTACCTAAATAAACCTATTTCTGATGATAACTAATCTAAACTCAATAAATAAGCAAAATCCCTAAAAACTAATATCTATACGAATGACTAATCCTACCTAACAGTATTATAAAATAACCTACGGTCACTACGTACACTATCAAATATACTACCTATACTTTAAAATTAAAATCTATACCTACGACTTACATAAAAATAAACCTAAATAACTCTAAAAACTAAAAGGAATAAAAATGAACTCCATTGCGGGTGACTTAACCTACGACAAACTTATTATTTGCGGTTGGTGCAGTATTCGGGTCTAGGGATCGAACCGCAAAATTAAGTTTGTTTTTTATTGTATATACTTTTCCGGGATAAAAAGTACCCAGTGTGGTGCCCAGGATATTAAAGAATAATTATACCAAGTTTCAACGTAATCGAACCGGTAGTTTTTGCGTGATGCCTGAACAAACAGACAGACAGACAGACAGACAGACAGACAGACAGACCGACAGACAGACAAACAAAAATTTTTTTAATCACATTTTTGGGTTCGGTGTCGGTCTAGTAACACCCCCTGCCATTTATTTTTTTGATATTTTCAATGTACAGAATTTTCACTTCTACAGATTTATTATAAGTATAGATAAATTACGTTAGCTGCAGCCTGAAGATCGAAAAAAAACCAAATTTACTTAGGAAATTATTTAATTAAAGATTGAATTAATAAAAATACATTAATTACTTATAGAATAAAAGCGATGAGACCTAATCGAGATGTGATTATGGAATACTGGATTATTTAAATTGTACTCTACAAGAAAATGTTCATTGACGTCACTTTCACTGCACTTGCATTTGTACTTCGACCTGTTGAACAAAATTTAGGGCAGCAACTCAGCGATCTTCATACTGGGCGATTGCGTATTTTATATTTTATTGTACACCTCAAAAATACATAACAAAAAAAACAGCCAAGTGCGAGTCGGACTCGCCCATGAAGGGTTCCGTTACGTTACGATTTATGACGTATTAAAAAAAAACTACTCACTAGATCTCGTTCAAACCAATTTTCGGTGGAAGTTTATATGGTAATGTACATCATATATTTTTTTTAGTTTTATCATTCTCTTATTTTAGAAGTTACAGGGGGGGACACACACATTTTACCACTTTGGAAGTGTCTCTCGCGCAAACTATTCAGTTTAGAAAAAAATGATATTAGAAACCTCAATATCATTTTTGAAGACCTATCCATAGATACCCCACATGTATGGGTTTGATGAAAAAAAAAATTTTGAGTTTCAGTTCTAAGTATGGGGACCCCCAAAATTTATTGTTTTTTTTCTATTTTTGTGTGAAAATCTTAATGCGGTTCACAGAATACATCTACTTACCAAGTTTCAACAGTATAGCTCTTATAGTTTCGGAAAAAAGCGGCTGTGACATACGGACGGACAGACAGACAGACAGACAGACAGACAGACAGACAGACAGACAGACAGACAGACAGACAGACATGACGAATCCATAAGGGTTCCGTTGCCATTTGGCTACGGAACCCTAAAAATGGTCACCACTGGTCCACCACTCTCTTACTTAATTTATTGAAACCACAACACTATTCTTTCCGTAGAATATCAAAGAAGGCTGCACATAAGCAGCCGATCGATTCTGTAAAAATCTCACCGTGAAAAGTTAGGTGAAGTGAGCTTAGAATGAGCTGTCAATAGTGTCAATCCCTTTCATTAGTTGGAATGACAGCTCACTCCACGCTCACTTCACCTAAGTTTTCACGGTGAGATGGTTACAGAATCGCACTGCAGGACCGATTAAAAACCGTCTCGTGAAGAAGGGGACATTAAATAACAAAAAAAAAAAACTCTCCTAACTTAATTCTATTCATTTCCAGTGAAGTTTCAGTAAAGAGGTACAAATAAATATCATTATCATGACTGTAACGACCGCTGAGATGGCAAGATAGCGCGAAGAAAAAATTTTGTTTATTCATGAACAGCGGTGACACAGTGGCAACGGCCCCCACTTACGAGTTGTAGGTCATGGGTTCGAACCCAGGCAGGCGCTTAACATACTTTGTGTAAATAATTTCATCACTACCGCTCTCAAAACCGGTGAAGGAAAACATCGTGAGGAAACCGGCATGTCATGGGACCAAATATTCGAAGGCATGCGACATCTACAAACCCGCACTGGGCCCGCATGGTAGATTATAGCCCACTCCCTCTCCAAAGGAGGAGGCCTGTGGAAAGCAGTGGGAACACAATATGCTGATGATGATGAGCTTGTGCAGCCCGCAATAATCTATATCTATATACTTATAATAAATCTGTAGAAGTGAAAATTCTGTACATTGAAAATATCAAAAAAATAAATGGCAGGGGGTGTTACTAGACCGACACCGAACCCAAAAATGTGATTAAAAAAATTTTTGTCTGTCTGTCTGTCTGTCGGTCTGTCTGTCTGTCTGTCTGTCTGTCTGTCTGTTTGTTCAGGCATCACGCAAAAACTACCGGTTTGATTACGATGAAACTTGGTATAATTATTCTTTAATATCCTGGGCACCACACTGGGTACTTTTTATCCCGAAAAAGTATATACAATAAAAAACAAACTTAATTTTGCGGTTCGATCCCTAGACCAGATTACTGCACCAACCGCAAATAATAAGTTTGTCGTAGGTTAAGTCACCCGCAATGGAGTTCATTTTATTCCTTTTAGATTTTAGAGTTATTTAGGTTTATTTTTATATAAGTCGTAGGTATAGATTTTAATTTTAAAGTATAGGTAGTATATTTGATAGTGTACGTAGTGACCGTAGGTTATTTTATAATACTGTTAGGTAGGATTAGTCATTCGTATAGATATTAGTTTTTAGGGATTTTGCTTATTTATTGAGTTTAGATTAGTTATCATCAGAAATAGGTTTATTGAGGTAGGTAGGTATTTAATTTTCTGTTATTGAGTTTTTTTTTTAATTAGGTAGGTACTTAGGTAAAGATATCATATAGGTACCCTCTTAATCACCACTAATGAGACACAATTGGTTTTCTATTGTAATTAGCCACAAAGGGCCCGCGAGATAGATGGCATTCTGGGGAAGCACATAGGTACATTTTATCCTGTTAGCACGTTCCTGTGGGATAATTTCCGACATCCACGCGGGCGAAGCCGCGGGCAGAAGCTAGTAAGATAATAAGTCTTTATAACCTATGAAAAGTTTGTTGATCGATGTTTTTTTTTTTTGCTATCACGGTTTCTGCACCTTTGCCATTTTAATGGAACTGCACCTGATTTAGACGTTCTATAGAAGTTCAGGGGACGGGAATAAACATTTCCTAGAAACCCGCACTGGGCCCGTGTGGTGGATTACGGCCCACTCCCTCTCACAGAGAGGAGGCCTGTGTCCCAGCAGTGGTAATATTACAGGTTGATTATGTATGTATTTACCTACAATTGCAAGATTGTTGTAACAGAATAAGGGTGCTTTTCCACCAGAGATGTGCTATGCTACGTTGCTATGGATGCGTTTGATATCCACCAATCATATTCATTGGTGCACATAGCTTAGCACTAGTGGAAACGGATTCAACTAAAATATAGAAAGAAAGAAAGAAAAGAAAGAAAGAAAAAACATTTATTTAGCACAGACCAAAAGACACACAATACACCAGATACATACATTAGATAGCAACTAATAAAAAAACAAATAGAAGGAATGGAAGGATGCGTGCTATGGATGTGTGCTATGGATGCGTGCTATGGATGCGTGCTATGGATGTGTGCTATGGATGGTCGCGAGTGGTGTAGCTGTGTACCGCCCTCGCCGCTTCCCTACTATCGATACATCGCATAGCTCGAGCTGCGCATCTTCCTCGCGCAGCTACTTTGCGGCGGCGCATCTTCATAGCACATCTTACTCGCACCGCTACATAGCTTCGTATCAGTGGAAACGGTCACATAGTTTCACAGCTTAGCTATTACATCCTCACAGCATAGCTGCATAGCACATATCTGATGGAAAAGCAGCCTAAGGCCGCTATTCAGGCAAAGGAATTGCATTTAATCATGGTTATGCATAGAAGATGTCATCATTCTCCTGTTCTTATCCCAATTTATTTGAGGTCGGCGCAACATGTCTTTTTCTTCCATACTTCTCTATTAGCCGCCATCTCGGTAGTCACCCCCTTTCTAACCATATCATCATTCACACATTCCATCCATCGTTTCTTTGGTCATCCCCTACTCTTATTGTCAAGATAATACTTGCTAAAATCATAAAACTGTCGTTTAATATTACATGTAATATTCAAGGTATGCCAAAATTGTTATGCACCCCACTGAGCGAGGCCACACGGATACAAATAAGATATATTATATTCATACCCCTGTAATCCCTCCGTTTATCGAGTCTTATCTCAATTTCACTGAATTGTCGGTTAATGTAAATCTATTGTCTGTGAATAGTTGGTAGTTAATCTGTAGCATTAAAGTTTAGGGAGGCTGGGTGATATATAGCTGTTGAAGGTGGTTATCGGGAGGTAAGGCCTTTTTAGATCAGGGAAATTTATTTATTTAATCGATTCGCATACAAAAAAGGTACAAAGGTGGACTTAATGCCTTAAGCATTCTCTACAGTCAACCAAGGGTGGTGAAGAGATTGAACCGAGAGAGAGAACCGAACAATGATAAAAAAAAACTATTAAAATTATTGAATTAGGTATAAATAAAAAACTTACACAAATTCATAAATAGGTTAAAAAAAAATTAGTGGGTTTTCTTTTCATGACATTTTGTGGAGTGATACTTCAAAGTCTTAGTATATTATATATTCAACCGACTGCCCCGTTGGACCCGCTGGCTGCCGCTGAAAACCAGCGCTGGGGCTCTGTTTCATATAGCGACGGCCGTTTTGCGTGAATGTGACGCATGTTTACCCCGAACTTGTTTTTTTTTTCTGCGTTACGTTCTTTTTTTATGCGTCATGGTTGCCGCAAATAAATGCATTTTCTTTCTTTGTCGGTCTCGTGGTCGCAAGCGCAACTGTTGAGCGTGGCGTTCTGGGTTCGAATCCCAGGTCGGGCAAAGTGATTTTTGGTTTTTCCATTGGGAATTAGAAAAAGTCCGGAGTTTGGAAGTTGAGTTTGTCGACAAAATTCCTCCAGGGTACAAAGTATCCCTACACCAAATTTCATCAATATCGGTCCAGCTGTTTCGGAGATTAGCCGGAACAAACAGACAAAAATTTAAAAAAAATTAAGTACGGTATCTACTTTCTATTCTTTTACAGTTGTTATTTTGACTTTACAAACAGACACTTTTTTATTCTATATTGTATATGTATTGTATGTATATGTGTAAGTAGATGAATAGATTGCGAACTTTTGTCACGAACTGTTTCAGACAAATGATCCACCGTTTACCTGAAACCGTAAATACTGATACCAGTCGGGGTTCCGTTTTTCAGTGCAGATACATCAGTGTTGATCTAATTAGACATGTGATGTTTGTTTTTAACCGACGAAAAAAACGGAGGAGGTTCTCAAGTCGACGCGTATGTATATATATATATATTTTTATGTATGACCACGCATAACTTTTTACAGAGTAGTCCGATTTTGATAATTCTTTTTTTATTGGAAAGGGTATCCCCCAAAGTTGGCCCCATATAAATTTGGAAAAAAAATACCAACCCTAAGAGTGGGAAAATAGGGGTGATTTATTGTTCACTCACAGATTTGAATGCTGAGTTGTGTATTATTAGTCTACTCAGTGTCACATATGCGCCCTTTGGCAAATAATTAGTAGATTTATTATAATTAGTAGATTATACCCAAAAAAAAATTATAAAATAAAAACTTTTTAGCAAAAAAATTAAACCGCTGAAAAAACTGAAGAGCAAAAAATAATAAACCTTTTTTATTTAACCTTAAATAACTAAGTTCTTAAACTAATGTACAGACGCCAGCAGGTCAACCTACCCGAAACTGTCAAATTTTCCCAATCAACCTTAAACCTTAATTCTCTAGCAATAAAGTTGAAAATCTATTAAAGAAATTTGACAGATTGTAGTAGCTTGATGTGCTGGCGTCTGTACATTCGTTTAGAAGAAAATTAGAAGTATTTTTTGACAGATTGAGACTGAGATTAGACTGTGAACGTTCTTAAAATTACGAAAATTGCCCCTCTGACCTCAATCTATCAAAAATATTATGACAAGTTTATGACATTTGTTTGTCGCCGAGATGAGACTGCGGCTAGATTTTGAACGTTTTAAATTACGAGAATTGGTCTTCTGCTACGATCCTTACAGATTCCTTTTGCTTCGTTTACATTTATACATCTGCTCATACACGCATGCTGGGTGCGAGTACTGACCTTACCGTACCTGAACTTTCTTAAGAAGATCACCAATAAGGTCACTATATGTCCTCCCAGCACCCCTTCCCTTGTAAAGACTTTTTGTTAGTCGCCTTTCATGATCCTACCATACTCTTTTCAATCTTAGTCACTACATCTTCTTTTAAACCGTATCTACCATTGCGTTATCACATCATTCCTCAGCCTATTAGGTATTCATAGTCACAGCACACATGCTTCGCAAGGAACGGACTTCCACAGCATTTAGTTTTATTTATTTATTTTACCATTTATGTACACACAGTACACATAAACAGAAAATGAAAAACAGAACAGAAAAAATAGGTACAGAGGTGATGCTTATTTCATAAGAAATCTCTTCCAGCATACCTGATGCAGCGTGTGATAGAGCAAAGGAGACAAAAAATAATACTTACATAGAATCAAAAAAACAATTCACATAAAAACTAAACAAAAATTACGAGAATATACTAACATAATATACATACAAATAAACATACTTACATAAATATGTACTTCTAAAATAAATATTACTAGAATGATAATAATTAGGTATATCATACTCAAAATAATAAATAAGTACATACACAACTATGATGAAGTGGACACATAGTGTTCTTTCACTCTTCTCTTAAAAATTGCAATAGTTTGGCAGTCCCTAATGTCAGGCGGTAGTGAGTTCCACAATAATCGCACCGCGTGCACTGTGAAGGTTTATAATTTGACCGAAACTGCTGTACCGCGCCTTAAGAATGCGCGGCGAGGCGGGGGGCGGGACGCCGTAAGCGTTGACGAATGAGCGGCCTGCACTGCCCCCCGTCTCGCCGCGCACATACCGAAGGCGCGGTACAGCGGTTTTGATCCAACTATAGAAGTCGGTGGTCGGTGGTATTTATTATACTTTCTTGCTTCTTTTGCCACACCATCATCATTCTCCTGCGCTTATCCCAATTTCTTTGTGGTCGGCGCAACATGTCTTTTTCTTCCATACTTATTTTTCTATTAGTCGTCATCTCGGTAGTCACCCCCTTTCTAACCATATCATCATTCACACAGTCCATCCACCGTTTCTTTGGTCTTCCCCTACTCTCATAGCCATTTACATTCATACTCAAAACTTTCCTCACGACATTTTCCTCATTCCTCCGTATCACATGCCCATACCATGACATCCGATTTCCAAACTTTTCAGTTACCGTGCCACTTTCAGACGAATTACTTGTTCCAAATAACATATTTTTTTAATGTATTTGAAATTGTTGTCCCGAATTTCGGGATAGATGTCCAGGAAAAAATTTAGTCCTAAGGAAGTCTCCGTTTCTTGTCCCTGTTCTTCGAAGTTTAGGCAAATAGGTACTACCTATTCCTATCACTGGTGATAAGTCTAGTTTTATACACGATGCCACATCAAGCTATACTTACATTTCCAGTTTTAGCTGACCTCGCAATGACCTGATTGACCTGACCAGCTTTTCGTACAATGAAAAGGCAGCTTATACTGAAAATGTATAGGTAGCTTGATATTTATGTCGTCATGCGTATATGCGTTACATTGTCGACTTATCCAGGCAAGCCCAAGCAACTACGAGAACGTAGAATTCAAGAGCGAGCGAAGCGAGCTCGAAAATTTTGCACACTCTCGGATAGGTTCGATTTCCTTTTGATAATTCCAGGAGTAGGAATTACTTGCTTTGTCAACTAATGAAGAAAAGCTCAAGAATCAACAGAATGTGAGCGAGCACACCCTACGTAAGGGTGAGAAGAGCGAGCGAAGCGAGCTCGAAAGTTTTAACAACCCGTCTCGGTTTGGTTTTATGTTTTCAAGCAGAAATAGGAGTTTCATTGTCGACTTATCCAGACAAGCCTAAGTAACTACAAGAATGTAGAATACAAGAGCGAGCGAAGCGAGCTCGAAAATTTTGCGCACTCTCGGATAGGTTCGATTTTCTTTTGATCATTCCAAAAGGAGTAGGAATTACTTGCTTTGTCAACTTACGAGTATGAAGAGTCTCTGTGGTTCAAGTACAGTTTTAAGTTATTAAGATAAGTAAATCATTCACTCTCGATAGCTTGAATGATTTTAACCCCCCCCCCCCCCCCCCCCCATCGGACCGCGCCTGGTGTGAATGAGGTTTGCAGAACTGCGCAATTTATCCACCCACAACAATGTGTCGGAAAAAAAATCTTGCTTCAAAGATCTATGCTCGTTCTCCACCAGGGTCGTACTGAGCAACAAGATTAGAAGACGAGGAATCTTAATTCTGGAGTTTTCTTGACTTTTCACACAGCTGGAAGACCTGTCTTAGTTGGCCAATGGATTCCTACCTCCAGTTTCTGACTGATCCTAATGATACCTACTACAATTTTTTTTTTGTAATAATGTGCTGTTTGGTCTCTTGCAATAAAGCCTGCACTACACTAATCGAAAAGTTAATCGAAGTTAAGCGAATACACGAGAGAGTAGAAGGGCACTTCGTTTCGATTCGTGCATCCTCGCCTCGCTTCGAGCGACTTCCGACCGTTGTCGGTTTTTGCGCCCGAGTCAAAGGACTCGAAGCGTCCCACAGTTCTTTTCATGAGTGTAGCCACTAGCCACGTACTTCGGACTTCGGTCGATTTCGAGCTACATCGTCGAAGCAACTTCGCGAGTAGTGTAGTAGAGTGTGTAGTGTAGTGTAGGAGAGTGTATTGATCGAGTGATCATACCTGCAATTTGTTATTGTACAGCAATGACACTGCATTGTTACACAAAAAACCCGTCGGCATTACCTACAATATTTTAAGTAAATAAATATGTAGCTAATTGCAGCATTTAAATGTTTCAAAACACTCATAACATTTATATCTAGTCCGTCTGCGGAAGTTGACGCTTAATATGATTTTTTTTTTTTTGTTTTGTTTGTTGTTGTTTCTACTTTGTCAACTGGAAAAGTATTTTACTGAAAAGGTGAGTTCAGCAATTTTTTTAACGTATTGATTACCAGTTCTTATGATAGGCTAAGCGAACGATTACCTTTACGTCGATTCCCGTTACCAGCCCCAGCAATCTCGACATTCATAGCGATCGCTTTACGACCGAATTCAGTCGCAAAGTCCTGTCTCTCCATACATTTCACCTGTCAATTCGGGACTTTGCGACCGAATTCGGTCGTAAAGCGACCTGATCACGTTATGCACACTGTACTTCCTGGTACACGTGTAGCCTGTGAGCTAGCTATACACAGGCGAGTTACAGTGCCCTCCGCGTCCAGTACAACAACGCGTTCAGGGCGATATTGGGGCTGCCCCGCTTCTGCAGTGCCTCGGGCATGTTTGCGGAAGCGCGCGATGCGCGTCCTTGGTACGCAGGGTGCGGGTCAGCTCCAATGCTGTCCTAGAGATGATTGCCGGAAGATTGGACTGCCCTTATATTAGGAAGTGTTGCAGTAGGCATATAGCTAGAGCATGTTAAGGAGCGTAAAGCATGTGTATAAATTATATCATCTCCACCGCTCTTAAAACGGTGAAGGAAAACATTGTGAGGAAACCGGCC
Source organism: Apamea anceps (assembly GCA_951799955.1). Taxonomy (NCBI): domain Eukaryota; kingdom Metazoa; phylum Arthropoda; class Insecta; order Lepidoptera; family Noctuidae; genus Apamea; species Apamea anceps. The sequence goes on from OX637518.1 coordinate 2,586,604, forward strand.
TGTACTAGAATAAAAAATTTGAAGACATGTGACATCTACCAGCCCGCACTGGGCCCGCGTGGTGGATTACGGCCCACTCCCTCTCACAGAGAGGAGGCCTGTGTCCCAGCAGTGGGAACAGTATACGCTGAGTACGTGTTAACGACGACGTGATATTTGCTGGGTTTTATTCATTTATGTTATTAATTTTATCCAAAATTTGCTAAGCTTTTATTTTATTTGTATTTTATATTATTAATTCCAATTAATTTTACATTTTTATTTGACTTTGTATTTTATGATTTGATGACATTGTATTTATTTTTATATTGTGTTTTTGCATTTATCTCGTTCTCGTGTTTCGTAACTTGTGACTTAATATAGGAGAACCTGAAATAAATCGATTTTATTTGTTACGTCGACGGCGCCATTTTTTATTTTTTGTGTGTGTCATGTCGTATGTCAACCTAGGAGGTTATTAGCTACATATCCGGGCTATTTGACTGCGCCACTTTTAACACATTAACTGCTGAATTATTAGCGAACTTTTCGCAAATGCTAAATGTATAGCTCACTAACCCCTGTGCGACAAACGTTCATACGCGTTCAAATAATTTTCGTGTGGTGCTATGAACGCGCATGCGCGGTTGAAGAAAGTTTTACCCAGTGCGGCTGGCCGCATTAGTTGACGCTTCTGTGCGTTTGAAAATTTTCGAGTTTGCACAATGGACGCACCCGTGCGTCCATTGTGCATTGCGCCGCACTCGAAGAAAGTTAAGTAAATTGTATGGACGCGCATGCTCGCCGCTAGCACATGGTCAAAGCTTGAAAAACGCGCAGGCGCGTTGGCCGCAGTAAACGTGACAAAGACTACACAGGACGTTTAACTCCATCTCTTTCCAACACTGAAGTAAGATTATAATAATAGGTACTGATAAAAGAGACGGTGGTAGGCAAAAACAGAGTAAAATAATAATGCTAGCCTATCATTGTCCCGGTCCATTATACCGGTACCTATTCTGCTGCATCCGGTTAGACTGGAAGCCGACCCCCTGTTCAGCCGTCCCATAGTTGGGATATCTCTGTCTCCCACTCCTGCGTCTTCTCACCACTAAGAAGTAGAAGACTATGCAGGATAGGACAAAAATTTACCGTACCACCATACTATACGTACTTATTCCATAGTTTATTTACCGAAATCTTTGTATTCTTTTTACGGTTTTCTCGAAACTAAAATAAAACTCGTAATCAACGTAATTATGACGGACTTTATTCACAATACTCTTTTTACGGTTTCTTCTCAAAACTAAAATAAAACTCGTAACCAACATAATTATGACGAACTTTATTCACAATACTGATGTAAGTTAGTTAACACATAGCAAACCACTAAAATTCTATTAATTTCAAATGATTGAATATACACATTCATATAAGAAATCTGTTATGTAATAACATAAAACTCCTTTAAAGGAATGTTTCCACTAAACGTTTTTAATTTAGTGTTATTTTATTGTTTTACATAGCTATATAGATACACTCAAATTACATTTTTCATATATTTTTTACAGAGGATACAGGTATAAGTGTCACAGTGGAACGGAGGCACATTAATAACATGTTTAAGCCTTAGCTCCGACGACCGTGCCCGCCTGCTTGTCGATTTGTTCTTTCTCAAGTTGCTTGCCGAGATACTCCCTGAAAAACAAAAAAACGTATATGATCATAATTCCCGACATATTCGACAAAGGTATACAAATATGAGTTTATGGAAAAATAACGTTAACTCCTACACAATAAAGTTCAGTTTACGCTACAACTTTAAACATTTTTATAACTTTTTCAATAGTGCTAGTCACTCTGAAATCAACTTAATTACCATTCAAATAAAGTTGATATTTGTTTAACTTGAAATAGCGTCAATTTGAAACAAATACAATTTGATATAGTAGTCAATGGTGATTTAATACTTTTTACAAGGTCTAAGCTGACAAAAACACAAGAACGCTATGTATACAGTTTACCGGTAGCGTTTACTAGACAAGGCATTGACATAGTGATTATGTAATCAGCTTATCGCATTGATACGTCGTGATAAGCCCAAACAGCGGACCGATATGATATACTTTCACTTTCAACACATGACCTCTTCATATCCCCAGCTCGACATGGTAACTTATCATCGCGTTATTCGTTCCACAATCTACTCTCGACTGGTCCACATAGTTAAGATAACCTTCATCTATGAAGTATTACATCACGGCTTTATTTACCGAAGGAATCGGTTAACGAGTACTATACACAACGACACAACAAGCTGAACTCCATTTGAAATAAAATTAGACATTTAAATAAACCTTTTTACAGTCCATTCAACCGATTTTGAATTCTATTGCGTTGGTGGCATGACAAGTGTCATGTTTAAACAGTTGGTAATGTAATCACTTTTTTTCTTTTATTGCCATCCTTATGCCTATGGAATAGAAGTCAAAATCGGTTGAACGAAGTACAGGGCTGATGAGGATTCCTCTTGCCCATTCTCATAATGCGGTAGTTACTCATTTTTTTGCGACTCCTCATCCTCTTCCACATCCCCAAAATTTGGCATAAAATATTCCTCTTCCTCATTAATTAAGAGGAATTCATTGAAGAAGCGTTATGTTATGTGTTGTGAAATCAAAGTAAAGAAGAATGACCAAAAGTCGTACCAAAAAGTCTCATGCATCAAGATCAAAATATTATAGCAATCGTTTTCATAATTTTTTACGACATTACGCGTCGGGGATGTGATTTTTTAACAGGGAATTTAATTTTAAATAAAAAAAGTGTTGATATTATATACCCTTTACATGACGTTCCGTTTCAAATGATATGATTAATATAACCTTGAATTTTAAAAGTGTCATGATCACATCTTTCTAAAAACATGTAAAAAAAATTATACTGTTCCGATTCTACATTAATTAAAAGTAACTAGAATAATTATAATAGAATAGAATTTTTACTTAAACGATTATAATTGTTTTAGAGTAATAATGGCCGTTCGTTTATGACATGTCAAACAAAGTAAAGTACCTAGTGTTTAGTTCATTTCGATTTTTTTTTAATCTCCGATACCCAGGTTTTGTTTACAAAACCCGGGTATCTATAAGTGTAGTTTATAAAAACCAAACTTTAACTTTGATGCAGCATGGTAAGGGATTCCATACATCCATGGTAATTTTCCTTTCATTAAATTCAACCCCCCCTGTTGTGATTTTTTTTTACTAGGTATTACATAATTTGTTTTTTTTGCGATCATTCTTTTATTTAAGTTTCAATTTGAAATCACAGGTTCTATATTCCTCATCCTCGTCCACTTCCTCATCAATCCTACACCAAGCTATACATTTCCAACTGGAGCTGACCACGTATTGGCAGACCACAGACTTCCCGTACCTTAAATAATACAAATAAAACTGTTTAGAGTACATACCAGTTGTGAACCATCAGTTTCTGGACAGCGAGTAAAGCCTCATATCGCACGTTAGGGTCATCGTGGCTGAGGAGGAACATAACGCGTTGTTTGCCGCCCAACTGCTCGATAATGCTGTTGACAATGTTAATAACGTTATAACAAACTAAAGTACAGATGCCAGCACATCAAGCTACTACAATCTGTCACAATTTCTTTAGTAGATTTTCAACTTTATCGCTAAAGCATAAGTTTCAAAGTTGATTGGGAAAATTTGACAGTTTCGGGTAGCTTGATGTGCTGGCGTCTGTACAATGGATTGTACAGACGCCAGCACATTAAGCTACCTTCCACCTACCCTTCCTCCCACCAACGTACCTTCTTGGGAGATTCCAATATTATTAAAAGTCCAGGTTTCCTTCTGATGTTTTCTTTCACCAATGTCAGTGAAGCCCAAGATAAACTCGGAAAGTACATATGAATTACAAGGCACACAAAAACTACAATAAAATAAATAATTACGTACTGTTTGCCCCTGGGGTAGTGACGCACGTACTCGCCGATGTCATAGCAGGCCACGGCTAGTACGACGGGGTCAGTGCTCGTCTCCAGCAGGTGAACCAATGTACGCAGCAACTCCTGACCGCGTTCGTTGAGGCGAGGTGCGTTCTCACGCCAGAACTTAGCTGACTTGTGCACCGGCGACCATTCCAGACTAGAAATGTTATCTTTGATAAGCATTTTGATCTTCTCTGGTGATGTATTCGTTGCTACAAAGCTGTTATAATTTGAAAAGCCAGTCAAGTGCGAGTCGGACTCGCGCACCGAGGGTTCCGAACAAATTTCTAGGTATGCAACTACAAATTTACGATTTTCGGAATTTTTCCTTTACTTGTGCTACATGACATTGCTTCTTGCATTCTTCATTTCATGATTCTACAGGTACGTAGGTCAACGGGAAGTAACCTATAGGTTTTGATTCCCTTGCGAGTGTCAAAATATGCGGCAAAAACGGAACATAAACGCTGGTAAGGCCCTCTGGCCTTACCAGCGGGTAAGGCCAACTGGCCTTACCAGCGTCTGTACCATCTAAAAATGAAAAACATAAGCGTCAAAACACATACCGGCCACTCTTGATTTCGGTAGCGTACTGATCGAATGAGCTGAGGTCTTGCACCGAAGTCTGCAGGCGTTCGCTGAGGAATTCCATGTCATTCATGATGTCTTCGTCATCAGAGCGCTTCTGCTCCAAGATAGACAGCTGCTTCAGGACCTTGCACTGTACCATAGCGATGCAGTGTTCCTTGGAGACCTAGTTACAGTAAATTGTTATAAATAAACTACGATTGTAACTGTCGTGGATAGATGGCACCACAGTACAGCGGACAGCGCCATCTAACAATTTGTTTGGTAAACGTATAATCATGTGAACGGGAACGCAAGCGAGCCCTACCGCTTGGACACGATCGTCCGTGGAGGGGATGCAGCAAGGACTGGTGGTGGAGAGACCAGTGTTGCGACAGTCTACAGTCGACCTCTGACGTCAGACGCACGTGTCCGTTTCGGTTGATAATCGCTAGTTTATTAAAGTTACTTTAAATTCAAATGATCCTTTCGTTCGAGTACCCACTACAGTGCCCACACCTACCTAAACTATGTCGGATCGGGAAGAAGACCCGATGTTTCACATCTCGGCCACCCAGTGATGCGACATACCTAACACTCTTCTTTACCAAGGTAGATTGGGAGTATGATGTTACACAATTATCATAATATAAACATGCAATAATGTTTTAATGATTTCCGATATTGTTCTATTATAAACCTATACTGACTCACTGTTGGGCCTCAGCTCAAATTAAGAATCATCTCATCACCTAAAACATTTCCAAATATCCCTCCCTTTTTTCTTTTTTCCTTTTTTTTTTGTGTTACCATAACACAAGCATTAGGTTGCTTAGCTTGGGACTAGATGGCGCTGTGTGAAATGTCCAGGGATATTATTATTATTTTTTTTTTTTATGCAGCCTAAAAGTAAAAAATAAATGACCTGAGGGTCTTCAGGCATTTCAATGAGGTTCCTGAAGACAGCCAGCACGATGCGCGTGACCTTCTCCTTCACGGAGTCGCTGAGGATGTCGGCCAGGATAGGGATAGCATTGAACTTGTTCATCTTCTCGGCCAATAGAGGGTTGAATGTCAGCACCCACAGGCAGAACACCAGCTGGTATTGAACCTACGAAGTGAGGAGTATTTATCAGTAACAATACACAACATAACAACACACCAGTGGCCTTAGTCCGAGTTTTAATATCTATTTGATCGCGTCAACGTTAACTTCGATTTGTACTGTAACTTAATCATCGATTCTGGTGACGATAATGGGAAACACAACTATTCGAAGTTACATGATCGAATAAGTATAAAAACTCAAAAGAGCAGCACCTCCATTTCATCAGTACAGAGTTGTATTCATTACACCCGAAGGACATTGAGCAAAAATTTATGGGGGCTTAGTCCAAATGTCCACCAAATTCTTATAGCCAGTGGCACTCGTGGGTTGGGATGCAATCTCGAGTCGAGATCGGTAACTCAAGATCTCGCATGGTAAGCCTAGTGTAGCCCGGCAAACAGGCGAGATCTCTTTTTTTTTAACGTAAGACACTACTTCTTATTTACTTGACTAATCAATTACATAGGCCTTGTTAGTGGTGGACATCTGGACCACTTTTGCTCATTGTCATTTTCTAATATTTAATTTATTACCTAGTAGTAAACGAACCAAAACCCAACGGCACTGCCCGACCCGAGGTTCGAACTCAGGACCGCTTTGGACCACTACACCAAAGAGAGCAGTAAATAACAATCATAATAATATTATATTCATAGAATTTTCAAAAAGTCTCAATGCAAAAGAATGCAAATAAATATATTGAGTATTGAGTATGCACTTTCTATAAGGAAAAAAAAAATATTGGCTGTGTTCAACAGGCTTATCCTTCTATCAGCTGAAGTATGTCATGATCAACTTGACCTTACCTGGAAGTTGACCCTGGAGGCCAGGATAGATAGCAGAGTGGAGATGCCGTCAACGGACAGGAACGCGAAGCGATACTCGTCAATGCGCAGCATCATTTGCAGGCAGCGGGCCACAGACTGGATGTAGTCATTGTCCTGTGTGCAAAATATCGTTTTACCCTTCACCACTCTAGCTTTGCCCCAATTTTTACTCCATTTAAAGCTTACAAAATTACAGCAGAATTAAGTTCTAAATTAATATGTAATTTTATTTTCGACATATTAACATCAAACTACAATTTCACTAAATAATATCAAGAGGTCTCAGTTTATCATCAGCATCAGTCTCCTGCTCTTATCACAATCGTCATCTCGGTACTCAACCCCCTTCCAGCCATATCATCTTTCACATAGGTCTTAGTTGATATACAGAGCAAATCTATTAGTGAGTTACATCCCATACAAATATAAAGTTAAGCATCCACTGTATTGACCCATCATTATAAATTGTGAACTGAAATAACCTAGGTTTTGCCTAGGTATAATATTATAAAAATTAAATACATTTGTAGACTGGAGAAAATAATGTAAGTATAATTTAAATTAAACAAAATCATAATAAGTACTAAATAAAATACAATAATTTTTACAAATATAAGCTATATCTTAAGCCTGCAAGCATTTTGCACATACCTTCACATCCTCCTAGTTTGTGAGTGTAATGAACAAGATTAGTGTAAGCATGCAATTTATCATCAATGATTAAAACACATTCTGTTAGAAAGAACTCGCATTCTGTTAGCAAACACCTAAATATTTACAAAAGAGAGTTAGTCATCACTGTTAAAAGACAATAGGTTTGTTTAGCACTCAGGTTGTGTCGACATCTACATGTGACGAGGGTACCTGGTGCACACCGGGCGGCAAGTCCTGGAGCTCGAGCGGCATCACCTCATCGAAAGAACGGTAAAGGCTCGAGTATTTCTCTGGGCCAGCGTCGGCGTTCACGTTTTCTTTTTCCTTGTGGTGATGTTTCAGGTGTTTGGTGTGGTGAAGTTTATCAGCGCCGAAATTTTGTTTCTCGTGCAGCAACATAACCTGCTCAGCATGCTCTAACTCGGCAGACATTTTCTCCGCCTTACCAGAAAACAAACCGCTCAGTGATAATTCACCTGCGTCATCAAAGCCCCCAACGATGCGTGATGCTTGCACGTGATACTCACAACATTGTGTTACGTTTCAGTCAGTTTAGACACATTGATGGTACAGTTATACCAATCTGGTGTAAGGCACTATGCATTGCCGCGCAACTACTATTGAATTGTGACGTGGAATTGATTTTGAAATATGTACATCTGTTTATTTAAGCGATCATGTCTTATTCATTATAGTTGTGTTTTGCGGTGATGCAGCTCTAATGCAAAGGTGATCGTGAAAAATGCACGTGCTTGTGGATGAAGTAGATATCATGAAATTATAATGTGTGAATCTGAACATACTTTAATTACGTAATTGTGTTTCAGAAACATGGGGCCTCTGTTCCCTGGAGAGTTGCGAACTTTAATCGTACATGTATGTAGCTGGCTTCTAAACCATATGAGCGGTAACAGTCATTGTGCAGATTATGTGTGTATACTTATTTGTCAAGAATAATCTTCAATATAATGACAAAAACAAATAACCAATTTCACCTTACCATTATTGTCTCCACTCTAATAAGAATCTGAGAATTAACATCTCAAATAATGAATTCTCAGATTCTGGAACGAGTATCAGCTTGCCTCTTTGCTAGGTAAATTAATTATTTTTAAACACATAACATGCTTTGTTTTTTGGTTTTAATATTTGAAAGTTTGGTTTTCCATTGCATATTTTATTTGATATTTTTTATTGCTGAATGGGCCTGCTCTTGATCTAGATCACGCCTGATGGAAAGCGATGGATGAGGTCTATGATGGAACGAGCATGCCCAGAAGATGCCTGTTCACTCTTGCATTGAAGGCAGACGGGTTAAATGCGGGGGAACACAGACACTTTGGCTATACGCATAATAAACGTGGAGGAGAAGCGCTGAGTACAACTCGTCGGGAATGGTAACGCTGCAGTGTATCTGGTTGTTCGGTAGTAAAAGGGCGATGGTGGGATCACCATGGTGAGGGGATGGTGATATATTACATTTCTTAAAAAATGTCCATACATCATACACTCAGTGTATACACAAGTATATCTCTAATTATGACGCGATAAACACAGTGTCAAAACACCGGCTGTGTGAACACGTTTGTCCAAGTGTCTCTAGTCGTTGACGAGATTTTAAACAGGTTCCAAATTTTTCCTTACACTCCTAGAAGATAACCCTTAAACAATGAATTTCGCGTGGAGCAGGGAAAATTAAAGACAAAGTCAAATCTGTCTGTAACACTGTATATAATAAACATCATAAAATGTTTTATCTACACATGTTTTTGCAAATAAATTAATGTTTTTGCAAATAAATGAATCTGAAATCATTTATTTCAAGTAGGCCATTCAAAGGCACTTTTGAATGTCAAGATTATACCAAGTCTTATAGGGTTTGAAGGACTACCAAAGCTTTCGATCTTAACCTGGAGTGATCGACAATCTCATTTGCGTATCTTTTTTTTTCATGGAGTAACTATTTCTAATAAATATTCGAAATTCTCATATTTCATTCGGCAGAAGATAAAAGATTAAGGATTTTCTTTGCGTAACTCATTAGGCAATCTATGGTAAACTCATAGTTTATTGTCTTTTTGATCCTCTGGTGAACCTAAATATGTCTTTTACATTTACTTTATTGTTTAATTACAATATAAGCAGCAATCGCAGCCACACAATCCTTGCACATCACATGCACTAGCTGTTAAGTCTTTAAAATTCTTTTGTGTATGAATAGCTCGGACACAAGTTCCATACATATAAATATAGACACTATCCAGGCACAATAATCCATATCAAAGTGTGAACAGTAAAGAAATTTATGTCTGACACTAATGTGTCGCAATTTCTGTCATAATCTAAACTTAGCTTTACACACTATTGTCTATTTATTACTGTGAGTGCATATTGTTTCAAAATATGTTAAATAAAATAGGTACTGGAAAGGTGATTGTTAGTGATTATTAATTAGCGGCATTTTATTTGACAAGCTTAATGATTTCAGTTTTGACCTTTTTTTTCAAATGAAATCCTGTCATGGTGTGTAAACTACCAGCAAAGCTTTAGTGATACATGCTTCATTGCCATGAATTCAATCAGTATCAAATACAAAATATTTATATCATTTATTGCTGATACATGCATAAAAATATATTTTTTAAATCATGCATACATATAATGCATTGTACAGATGCCAGCACATCAAGCTACGACAATCTGTTAAATTTCTTTAATAGATTTTCAACTTTATGACTAAAGCATTAAGGTACAAGGTTGATTGGGAAATGATGACAGCTTCGAGTAGCTTGAGGTGTTGGCGTCTGTACAGAAGATAAATAAGTGAATATAATTACAAGTGTTGTATTACTTACATTTGATTTAAGATGGTCCTTGAGCCAGGAGAGGTAGAAGTGCAGGTCACTCTTATCCATCAGGTTAGGATGCCAGCAGGCCAGCTTGGCAATGATGCGTGCCGACATGTGCTGCACAAACGGATCCTGGCGGTTCAGCAAGTTGAGGAATGGCTGCCAAGTATTCCCACATTTCCCTTCACGGAAAATCTTGACCCTAGACTTGTCTTCCTGTAATTTTTCAGAATTAAAATATTTTATACCATTTCATTATTTGAAATTAGTTGGGTCTTGTTGGCTTCAGCCTAAATATTTCTGAGCATATAAACTTATTTGATTAAACATTAAACTTATTTCAACATTACAGAATAGTATGAACCGCTGTTGTGTACAATTACAAATAGGAAGGTGACAGTTCGGCATAAATTAAAATAAAAACTTACAGAAAGGGTGTCGTCGAGCATAATAAGCAGGTACTGGATGGTGTTGTCCTTGCTGATGTGTGTTAGCAAGTTTATGAATGCTTCGCAAAACATTTCTGGGCTCTTGTCAGGTAAGTCCTTGTAACCACCCCGATCCAATTGCACAATAAAGTCATGGTCTCGTTGCGTGATCATCTGTGACCTAACATATAATGATAATTTAGATTTGAACAAAATATGAGCATAGGAAAAACAATAACTTGTGCAATGGGAATCAATATTTACTGCAGATAAGACGCCCAGTTGACCTGTGAATTGCGAATTTCACTGGCACGGATTTGCAAGACGCTGGTTGCCGCTATCATATCTGGAAAGGATTATATTGATCATGTCTCCGAATACGGAACAGCGTTATTTTAGTTGAGGAATACTGCGTAAGTGAGTTACTTACCGATTTTTTCATCACCCAACGACAGCTTAAGCTGATTAACATTTGGATCCCCCATGTGAGCCATTTTGGCTACAGAATTATTGATAACCACTTCTGCTTTATCCAAAGAAGAATCGAAAAACTTTATAATTAGGCAAAACAGAAAAATCAGCTGAGAGGTCTTGTGACTATGTAGAGTGACGTTAGTGCTACATACAACGATAATTATATTCTTACCTTCTCTGTTACACACTCTTACATTGTAAAATTGCACTAGCCACAAGATACAAGCAATGCTTAGTTTGTGGCTCACAGAATCCGTCACATTGTATTTTTACTTTTTGATGAATAAACTTTATTATTATTATTTCATTTATTCATCTATTTACATATCTAATTACATTTTTAAATATACAAACGTATAAAATCATTATTACTCTTTTGGCTGGAAAGAAAGAGACGAAGTATGCGAGGAACGGTTGGCAACATTGTTTATTAAGTCAAGATGGCAAAATTCAGAAAATATCACATTCTTTTTTATTCCTGCTAACTAGATAGCAAAGTAAATCGCGGCACAGCCTAACATTAAAAAAAAGAAAATAAACAAACTGTACGATGCATGCTAAAAAACTCTTCAACTAAGCAGGTGAAAAACGAGGCACTCGTTCGAGCCCCGTCGCGGCGTCGTCGGGTGAAAAACTACCTATTCTATTATCCTTGCTTGACTATCCTAGCTTGAAACATGCTAGAGCTGTTTACACGACAAACTGTTTTGCAGTTTAGCAGATACTTGAAGAAAAAAATTAAACAATTAAAAATGATGGCAGTAAGTAGACTGTGGCTCATAAAACTTGATCCTGAAAAAGCGCGCCAAATTTGAAAAATCCTGCATGTGGTATCACTGAGAATAGTAGAAAAGAATTGAAATAAAAATTTTCCCCCTTTTTTTTGCAATTTCAGGTCAGTATCAGGTTGTATGGACCAAAATATGATTTGCGACCGTAACATATAAAAGTATTTACAGAATTAAAATAAATACAACACTCTAAGTTAAAACTGACCTAAAATATCTCCTCATGAAATAGTCATTCTAAAGAGCTATGTTGTTGATGTTAATAGTCATAATTTATTATTCAATTCAATTATTAAACAAATAGATGCTGTCACTGCTAGGGCACGTAATCTTATGTTCATATTTAAAAAACTTAGGAACATTGCCGATCACAATACCCTCAGATGTGTGTACTTTGCTTTATGCAAATCTATTCTGAATTATTGTATAGCGGCATAGGGGTGCAGCAGCAAAGACTCATTTGATAAAACTTGAACGAGCACAAAGAGGCATCCTAAAGGTTGCTTAAGGAAGGTCCTATCGGTATCCCACTGATAGGCTGTACCAAGAATGTGATGTTCTTAGGATAAGACAGCTCTTTATTTTGTCTGTCTTGTTACGCTTCCACCGACAAGCACCCCAAACCCAATCTAAATCGAATAGGACGTGCAGACAGAAGAAATGGAAAACACCCACTACTCGCACTAAATTCGCCCAAAAAACTCCAAGATACACGGGTCCATTCGATTACCAACATATCAACCAAATCCTGGACATAGTGGGTTGCTCAAAGCGTAGGTATTTGTAAAATAAAAGTTAGTGAGTGGCTATCACCTCAGGACTATGCACGGACTGAAGCTCTCCTGACTGCTTACAGTAAGTCCCTCATATATACTCACCCAGGCGTAACACATCCCTTTTACACAAACTTTATTTTTTGCGTGTTTCCTTTAGTTAAGTAAGTTTGAATATTGTTTAGACTAAGTAAACAAACGATCACTGAACTACCCACTAGTGCACTTATAATGTGTCATTAACGCCGAAATAACTAGATCCCACGACACAGGGTATCCTAATAGTGTGGGGTCTAGCGATACTTTATTGCTCTATATCTTTAATATTTTTAACTTTTGTTTTACTATCTTTTGTTTGTTGTGCTTAACATGTCATCAAAATGTGTCTAAATAAATTTATTATTTATTTATTTAATTCTGTCAATACATTGGGACTGTAAGTGTCATATTCATTGAGATTTTACCTCAATAATAAATAGGGTGGATTGACATATTTTCATTACAAAGATGCCAAACTACCGCATGTGCGTTTCAGACGTTATTTGAAAGTAAAGTAGAAAATAAAAAAAGTAAAAGTAAAACCAAGTTTTAACCGGGTACCAACTTACATAGATTCATTAAATTGTATACTAAACAGTTTTATGTTATACTCAAACCATTCTATAATCTGTGTGAAATGTCCAGGGATATTATTATATTATTATTATTATAATAAATGTAAAAACTTGTGAAAAATGCATAATTATGCAAGGGAGAAGAGGTTCTATAATCTAGCTAGGCATTAACCTTCCAGGAACTCAGTAGGCAGGGTTCAACATTATTTTAGTCTTTAAGGGTTCGTCAGTGTTATAAGGATCACTAGGATGCTTGTTGATTGTAGTAGCTCGATGTGCTGGCGTCTGTACCTAAAGTTATTATGATAAAGATTGTAAATAAAACCGCCACAAATATGAATAATTATTTATTATTTTAATTAAATCTTTGGTTTATATTTTGCACTTTGGAAGTTTGCTATATCATGGAATTGTACAATTATTCATAAATAAATCTAGTAAAATACAACAATGAAACTTAGAAAGAAATAAAATACATTTATTTAGCACAGACTAAAAGACACACAATGCACCAGCAGGCCAATTCCCGTAATGAAAAACGTTCAAAATCTAGTCGCAATCTCGGCGACAATGGCCCTGATTCCCTTGTTCACAAACTAAACTAAATTTAAGTTCTGTGAATCTTTTTCTTTCTATTTCATTAAGAAAAGGATAGAAGATAAAATATTAGTTTACTGTTACTCCTGTCAAATTAAGATACTCCATAGACAGATTAGACGGGATTAAAAACATGGCTACTAAAAATACGTCAATTTACGTCAGGCGCTGACTAGTTTGACAGGAGTAAACTAATCTTCTGTCCTTTTCTAAATAAAATAGAAAGAAAAAGATGCATTGAACTTAAATTTAGTTTAGTTTGTGAACAAGGGAATCGGCGCCATTGAATGTCAAAAGTATAGAGAAATTAAAGGTATTTTTGACAGATTAAGACTGAGATCAGACTGCAGAAGGCCAAATCTCATAATTTTAAACGTTCAAAATCTAGTCGCAATTTCGGCGACAATGAATGTCAAAGCATAGAGAAATTAAAGGTATTTTTGACAGATTGAGACTGAGATCAGACTGCAGAAGGCCAATTCTTGTAATTTAAATCGCTCAAAATCTAGTCGCAGTCTCATCTCGTGACAAACAAATGTCAAAATCAGAGTCCAGAGTCGAAATCACGAGGATTTTTTGACAGATTGAGTCAGATCAGACTGTGAACATTCTTAAAATTACGAGAATTGCCCCTCTGATAGCCACAAATAAAAATCAAATAGAAAGTGTAGAAAGTCCGATGTAAGAAAATAGCAGGAAAGTGTGTTTCACAGCTGCACCAAAATTAGAAATTCCAAGGATTTGTTTAAAAATATTTGTTAAACTATTATAAACCTATAAACTAACCTAGTCTAGTGGCTAAAATACATTTGTATCACAATTTTATTGACAAGGGCTATACATAATTCATCAGGCAGTCACATAGATGGTGGCCAAATCACACATGTTTTTCTTTTTTATTCCTATTTCAATCACTAGATACCATATCAGAGATCCTTGCTTCACTGACAAGGTTCTGTATTGCCAACTGAATCCTCAATGCTTTATGGAGGTCCATATTCCTCAGTTGTGAAGCAATATATTTACCATAGATATCAAATTCATCCTCCTTTGTACATTGAGTACTGGAATCGGTTGAATAATTTCTTGTTGTAACCCGATGCTTAAGTTTTTTCTTTTTAATTTTTTTATAGTAGAGAGGGGAAGACCTTCTTTCAATCTTTACTTTTGAGGGTTGTTCATCAAGTTTCGCAGAATCATATTCATCATCTGTTTGTGGGACTAGTGGATCGGGGTTTGTTTCATCCATGTTTCCACTCTGTAGCTCTTGATCAACCCAGATTTGGCAAGATGAATCCACATCTTGTGTTTCTTGCGACTGGAAGAATAATTTTTTAGGTTATTGAACACTTCATGACTAAATGTGTTTTTATTAATTTAGACTACCTACTGCTTAAAACAACCATCTTCATTAAGGGGGACAGACTTGGTTAAGTAAGTACCTTAATTTGTTGACAACAATTTACTGATTAAACTATACTACCTACTTCTAAAACTACAACTAAATGTAAGTAGGTACCTATACTTTTACTGATGTATAGTGTCATACTTTCTAGCGGTGGCATGACTTTATACGAACTTCAGTGTCATGTTAAAAATATGTACGAAAAATGTACGACATAGTACGCTAAATTAAAAAAAAAATAGATAAAGACGCCAGCAGGTCAAGCTACCCGAAACTGTCAAATTTTCCCAATCAACCTTGAACCTTAATACTTTAGCGATAAAGTTGAAAATCTATTAAAGAAATTTGACAGATTGTAGTAGCTTGATGTGCTGTCGTCTGTACTTTAAAGACTTCGCAGAAAATAATAATCAACGCGTCACCGCCAAGAAGTATTCTTTCTAGCGGGCCCTATATATTTGACTAAGTAGTATTCCACTTTTAGACTTTATTATAGGCCAAGAAAAATGTACGGAAAGTGTATGTTCAATTTAGGCATATTCATTTGATATTAAAACATTCGATTGTAAATAATTATTTACTATTCAATCCCTTCTTTTCGCGTAAGTAATGTTTTTTTTTTCTTATTATACTTTGGCATAACTATATTTTGGTATATTTTTTTTGGTTTAATAATCAAAATCAAGTCATTTATTCAAATTAGGCTGAGAATCAGCACATTTCGAACGTCACATTCACTAGCTAGAGGTTTCTGAGCTCGGTAGCCACGCAGCCAGCTCTGATCCTTAGTACGAGTTCCCTGCTTCGATAGCCTAGCAGTCTTCAGGAAACTAGCCAGCTAGGGGAGGTCTGAAGCTCGATAGCCACGCTGTCCTTTATCCCTCCACTTAAGGTTGCCACATGTAACGTAAAATAAGTTAAGTTGCCAATAACGCATCATCAAGTTCAACGGGGCTTTAATTTCACAACAAGCAACCCTACAAATGTAAATAAAAACTTACTACCTAAATAAAAGCCTCCAGGCATAAAGGGCGTGACAGCTTACATATTTATGCATTGCTGGGTTCTGTTCACATAGCTGTCACTTGAAGTCATAAATGATAAACTAGGATCATCGAAGCAAAAAATAAATGAGTAAATAAGTTAATAATAATAACAATAATAAAACCATGGTCAGCAAGTCGACCAATCACCACAAGCAGCACCCGTTCACGAGCATAACGCAAAGATCAGCCATTACCCCTCTCGCCATATTTGAGGGAAAGGGAAGGAGGAACCCGACCCCCAACGCAACCGCAAACAATGACATCATGGCAAGAATAATATTGTTACGAGCTTCGGGTTCGTGACAATAAAAACTGCCGATAAAAATTACCAAAAGTTACAATTTAATTAAACAACACTAACAACAACTCAAACACAATCTTCGCAATGGAAACGGCCATCATCACCGTGGCATTGCGAAGGGCGGGCGTTTTTGGGGGACTGTCTTTTGTAATTTTGACGTTCGAAAAGTGCTGATTGTCAGCCTAATTTGAATAAATGACTTTTGATTTTGGCATTGGCTGGCAAGGTTATGGCCTCAATATTTTGGGACTCGTTGATTGACTACCTGGAGCGTGGAACCACTATTACAGGCCAATATTATGCAGCTTTAGTTCCCAAGTTGAGGAATGCCTTCAAAGAGAAAAGGAGAGGGAAACTTCGAAGGGGCGTGCTGTTTCATCACGACAACGCACCCGCGCACAGGTCGGCAGTTGCGATGGCTGCCATTCAGCAAGCTGGCTTCGAATTGGTTGACTACCCCCCTTATTCACCAGATCTGGCGCCTAGCGATTTTTATCTGTTCCCCAAATTGAAAGAATACTTAAGGGGAAACAGGTACGAAGATAACGAGGTGATGGATGCCGTGGAGAGCTTTTTGCAGGACCAAGACAAAACTTTTTTTTTGAAAGGGATTGAAGCCTTGGAAAAGCGCTGGACTCGGTGTGTAGAGAGACTCGGAGACTATGTAGAAAAATAAATTATTAAGTTATCAATAGTCATTATATTCTATCTCATTCTCACTACTTTTTGATCCCTCCTCGTAATGTACCCTAACTCTGAGAAATTTTTCGCGGTACTTCATTTTTCGGGAATCTGTGACATTATAATTATACCAATGAATGTCGGAGTCATTCGTTTGACCATTCGGAAGGCTAGCGCCATCTCGTGGGGCTAGACAGAGTCTAGCCTGAATTCGTGGAGGTGTACGAAAGCGACAGCTAGAAGAACGGTGTGAGCAGAGCTCTCGGGATCATCGAAACATTGGACATCGTACGAACAACATGTGCTCAGAAACTGTCAGCGTTCCGTATCGTTGAGTTGAGTTGTGTGTGTGTGTGATCCGCTAGTGTGACTAACTGGTTCGTAAATTATAATCAGATTTGAACTGCAAACCGTTTTTCTATGGAGCTCTAATGAACACTACCCATAGTACGCCCACAGTAATTAAAATATGCCTGATGCTAATGAGAGACAGACATGCTTTCTCCGACATGCATATTATCATCTTTCCTTTAAATAAAAACAAAAACCTTTAAGTTCAAGTAATATTTCAAAACGTGTAAAATAAGCTTTAATGTTGCATTCATATTGTATAACACTTTCCAGTCTCAAGTATAGGATTTCAAAATGTTTAATTACACATAATTATGAAAAGTGATTCCCATCCTTTATACCCATTTGGCTTCTATGGCTCATTTGCAGTATGTAAACAACGCAAAACACAATAATAATCACAATCATAATTTCCCCGCAACACGAGCACATCAACGCAATAATACTGGAGTATTCGTAGATATTCATCAAATTATAAACTAGCTGCGCCCCGCAGTTTCACCCGCTTAAGTTTCGATCCCATGGGAATATCGGGATAAAAAGTAGTATCATATATATTAATCCTGGTTATAAACAATGTATGTGCCAAATTTCATCCAAATCTGTTCAGTAGTTTTTGCATGAAAGAGTAACAAACATCCATCGATACAAACTTTCACATTTATAATATTAGTAGGATATACCCATACTGTTATAGAAATTGTCGAGCTCAGATAGGCAGTCCCTCCATGTAAAATAGTGGTATTGAGCTGCATCTGGTTAAGAGTGGTAGCTGACCCCAACATAGTTGGGAAAAGGCTAGGCAGATGATGATGTTATAGAAATTGAACATATACTTTCCATACATTTTAGTTGGCCCATAACAAAGTCTACAGGTGGAATACTACTTAGTCAAATATATGGGGCCCGCTAGGAAATATTCTTCCTGGCGGTAACACGTTGAATATTGTTTTCTTCTAATTCTTTGTTGTACATTTTTTTTTAAATTAAGCGTAAAGTTCGTACAAATTTTAGGTTGAAGTTCGCATAAATTCATGCCACCGTTAGAAAGTATGACACGAAGCATTGACATTGTTAAAGAAACCCACAATACTTACAGTGTTATATGAGCTTGAATGTCGATTACTGGGAACATGTTTCAAGCAGCGATCCATTTCATGAAACCATACCAATGATGGTTCGTATATCGAGTCAGGACTCGATTTCTGTAATATTTTGTGCACTTGTTGTACGTAAGTAGTCCTAAGGTTCTTTATCTTCATTTTTACTTCGGGAACAGTCAGGGATTTCATTGTGGAACCCTTGAATTCTGCACTTATATCGGAATAGGCCTGTTCCCTCTGATACCTGAGTTTGTATCCCGGATGGGAAGGATTCCAAAGACATTCATGCTTTAAATATATTTTTACAAATTCTAGTGTCACTGCTTCACTCCACCGCATTGTCATAAACTTATAACTTAACGATTAAATAAAGAAAAACATTTGTTTTACACAACAACTTCTGTCCAGCCATTTTGACGTAAAATAAACATCTGTTACATCTTTAGACATCACACTTGGTTGACTGACTGACAGCTCCCGTATTATTAGTATACTCTTTGGAAGTTTGGACTGAGACTGACAGTCTGACACTGCTGACTTGCCTTGACAGATCAGAGTCAGACAGATCTGCCCTCAGTTTATAAGTGTATTGTCTATGGATCTGCCGATCTGCGGGATAATAATTGCGTGACCACAGAGTACATTTTTATATAGGGTATAAAAATGTGCTGTTAAACGCCAATCCTTGTGGAAAGAGTCGAGCTCGTCCCGCCATCTCATTCTGGGCCTGCCGCGTTGTCGTTTGCTGCTGTTTGGGACCCATTGTGTGGTTTCTTTAGCCCATAGCTCCTCCGGCATGCGACAGATGTGACCAGCCCAGTTCCATTTTAGCTTGGCAGCCGTGTGACCTACATCGGCAATTTGAGTTTTAGAACGCAGTATCGAGTTCCTTATACGAATAAGTGGAAGGAGGGAACGGAGATCTTTGCCCTGCAACGGGACAGAAATGGCTGAATAAATAAATTAAATTAAAATGTGCGTGACAGACAACAGTAGCAATGGCTTTTATTTTGAACAAATTTTGACAGTTCAACAACATTAATTGTGTTATTTACGTCGTTGAGCCGAATTTTTTTCAGGTATATGTAGCAATGGATTGGCAATATTCTTCTAAAAGATTAAGATTGTGATTGAAAGTGTATTACGCAAGGGTACTGGGCCATACCAAAAAAACTGACATTATTTTATACGGAATTTCTATTGTTTATGGTCAGGTATATATAGGAAGTGGTGAAGGGCGGGCGTTTTTGGGGGACTGTCTTTTGTAATTTTGACGTTCGAAAAGTGCTGATTCTCAGCCTAATTTGAATAAATGACTCTTGATTTGATTTGATTGACTACTGAAAAAAATAGTATGCACTGTAGGGCTACTGCGATCTATAAAGTCAATTTTTGTATTCATTTATATACCTACCCATTTGGTATGAATCAGATAAACATGATAACAAAGACTACCATGATAATATCTAACGTTCGGTGATCAAAAAAACAACCTTTACCTTTTGATTAAATACAATTTACCTAGTACTTACCGAAACATGGATTATTGGGCGACATTTGCGATTCTAGCCGGGGCTGCAGTCTCGACATTCATAGCGATCACTTTACGACGGAATTCGATCGCAAAGTCCTGTCACTCCATACATTACACCTGTCAATCCGGGACTTTGCGACCGAATTCGGTCGTAAAGCGATCGCTATGAATGTCGAGACTGCTGGGGCTGATAGTGAAGCTATAGTACACCTGCCAGCAGTTCAAGCTACCCGAAACTGTCAAATTTTCCTAATCAACCTTGAACCTTAATTTTTCAGAAATAAAGTTGAAAATCTATTAAAGAAATTTTCCAGATTGTAGTAGTTTGATGCCATTACGGTACGGCGTATAAACCACATCGTAGTGTGCGTGTACAATCTTCCATTAATAGTGAACCTCCCGTATTATTATATAGTAAAAGTACTCTGAGATTATTATTATAGAGTTGCGCAAAACGTGTCCAACAAAAGATAAGGAGTGATATGTATATTTTTGCTTCCGGAACTAGTTCACTCACCTAGTTCATTAGTTCCTTTAGTACCGGGAAACGCTTTCAGTTCGTTAGTACCACAGAAAAGCTCCAGTACCGTTGTAGTTCAGAACTATCAAAGCAAAACTGATATGTTATTACCTCGGGACTATACTATCACTAATAACTAATCTGTTTAGACTAATTTATGTTGGAGAAATAATAATTTTTGTAATTTGAATACGAGTACAAAACTATTACGAACATACGATGTCTTCCCATCTGAGCGCTTTTGTACGAGTAATAGTCGGGACTACTCGGTACTAGAGGAACTAAAGGACACATTCGAATTGGTAGTGAACGAGTGAGTGGTGTAGTACCGGGACTGGAAGTATATCATTTTCATGACTCGTTCCGGAACTACCCAAGTCTATATTATTATACTCTTTGTAGTTAACCGTGCCAATACACAGCGTATAAACCGCACCGTAGAAAAAAAACGTGTCCGTGTACACGCCACAGAGTACTTTTATATATGTGTACAAGCATCCATAGTGATCCATACAACACTAACGAACCATGCCTACTAAGTTAGTAGGTTAATGCCTAGCTAGATTATAGAACCTCTTCTCCCTTGCATAATTATGCATTTATCACAAGTTTTTACATTGACTAGAGAATGGTTTAAGTACCTATAACATAAAACTGTTTAGTATACAATTTAATGATGAATCTATGTAAGTAGGTAGAGGTACCTAACATAGTTTTACTTATAATTTACTTTCAAATAATTTCTGAAACGCAAATGGGTAAGACCGCGGATTTTGCCACTTTTTGAATGAAAAATAGGTCACTTTCAAAATATATAATGTTAAATAACAGTCCACGTCGAATTCAATTTGATGAAATGTCAAAAACATAAGAACAATTAAAAGAAATATTTGCTCCACAAAAGTGTTGTGTTCTTCACTATTGAATTGGTGCATTGTGCAAAGCAATGTCCTCACTGGCAAGTGCTACTACAATTTTTCTAATAAAAGTAAAGAAACTGACCCCATCTTCATACAGGCTCGAGAATATTATACCAATTTAAAACAAAGGATGCGAACGAAACGAGAGAGGCAAACAGGTGTAGTAATTAATATTTAATAAATTAATTATATCGTATGTTTTTGTGTTATTAATCTCATTCCCTAAATTATATCATAATATTTTTATGTTATTAATCTCATTCCCTTAATTATATCGTATGTTTTTGTGTTATTAATCTCATTCCCATTACCAGAGATAAGATACATTGATATTTTGTTTATTAGATACCGAAGGCCAATTCTCGTAATTTAAAACGGTCAAAATCTAGTCGCAGCGCAGTCTCATCTCAGCGACAAACAAATGTCAAAAACTTGTCAAAATGTAGGGAAATTAGAGGTATTTTTGACAGATTGAGACTGAGATCAGCACCCTAATTGCGTAGGTAACACACAATCAATTGGAATCGGTTTCATTTTGACAGTTCAACAACATTCATTGCGTTATTTACGTGTTGAGCAGACAAATTTTTCGAACTTATGAAGCAATGGATTAGCAATTTGCTTAAAAATGATTCAGATTACTATTGATTGTGTGTTACGCAATTAGGGTGCAGACTGTGAACGTTCTTAAAATTACGAGAATTGTCGCTCTGAACCAAGGAATTTGTAGGTAACTGAACTGTGTTCAAGCACTAGTTTAAAAATATGCTTACGCCAGAACCACAGCCAGAGCACAGTTTAAGTATCTACTATGTATACGAAATACTTTTATTGATTTTCATTTAGTTCCTTGCTTGGCGTTCAGAGCGCGTTGCTCGCTAACTAAACCCACAGAGCATGTAACCTTTTACTAAACCAAAACATGTCAGTTGCCAGCCAGTCTATCTCATTTTATATAAATATTAGTCTATGGCACTAACGTCATTCTCCAATATCCTTATTCTAGTCACAAGACCTCTCAGCTGAGGCTATCTTCCAAAGAGAGCTGTCTTCATTTTTCTGTTTTGCATAAATAAAAAGTTTTTCGATTCTTCTTTGGCTATAGCAGAAGCGATTATTATTTCTGTAGCCAAAATGGCTTACATGGGGGATCCAAATGTTAACCAGTTGAAGCTGTCGTTGGGTGATGAAAAAGTCGGTAAGTAACTCACTTACGCAGTATTCCTCAACTAAATTAACGCTGTTCCCTATTCGGAGACATGATCAATATAATCCTTTCCAGATATGATAGCGGCAACCAGCGTCTTGCAAATCCGTGCCAGTGAAATTCGCAATTCACAGATCAACTGGGCGTCTTATCTGCAGTAAATATTGATTCCCATTGCACAGGTTATTGTTTTTCCTATGCCCATATTTTGTTCAAATATAAATTATCATTTTATGTTAGGTCACAGATGATCACGCAACGAGACCATGACTTTATTGTGCAATTGGATCGGGGTGGTTACAAGGACTTACCTGACAAGAGCCCAGAAACGTGTTGCGAAGCTTTCATGAACTTGCTAACACACATCAGCAAGGACAACACCATCCAGTACCTGCTTATTATGCTCGACGACACCCTTTCTGTAAGTTTTTATTTTAATTTATGCCGAACTGTCACCTTCCTCTAAGTAATTTATTGTACACAACAGTGGTTTATATTAATCTGTAATGTTGAAATAAGTTTAATATTTAATCAAAGAAGTATATATGCTCAGAAATATTTAGGCTGAAGCCAACAAGACCCAACTAATTTCAAATAATGAAATGGTATAAAATATTTTAATTTTGAAAAATTACAGGAAGACAAGTCTAGGGTCAAGATTTTCCGTGAAGGGAAATGTGGGAATACTTGGCAGCCATTCCTGAACTTATTGAACCGCCAGGATCCATTTGTGCAGCACATGTCGGCCTGCATCATTGCCAAGCTGGCCTGCTGGCATCCTAACCTGATGGATAAAAGTGACCTGCACTTCTACCTCTCCTGGCTCAAGGACCATCTTAAATCAAATGTAAGTAATACAACACTTGTAATTATATTCACTTATTTATCTCATGGACAGACAGACGCCAGCAAATCAAGCTACCCGAAACTCAAATTTTCCCAATCAATCTTGAACCATAATGCAGTCATAAAGTTGAAAATATATTAATGAAATTGTATTGTAATCTATTAAGGAGATTGTAGTAGCTTGATGTGCTGGTATCTGTACAAATGCATCATATACATGATTTACAAAAATATTTTTTGCATGTATCGGCAATAATATGAATGATATGAATATTTTTGTATTTGATACTGATTGAATTCATGGCAATGAAGCATGTATCACTAAAGCTTTGCTGGTAGTTTACACACCATGACAGGATTTCATTTAAAAAAAAGGTCAAAACTGAAATCATTAAGCTTGTCAAATAAAATGCCGCTTATTAATAATCACTAACAATCACCTTTCCAGTACCTATTTTATTTAGCATATTTTGAAACAATATGCACTCACAGTAATAAATAGGCAATAGTGTGTAAAGCTAAGTTTAGATTATGACAGAAATTGCGACACATTAGTGTCAGACATAAATTTCTTTACTGTTCACACTTTGATATGGATTATTGTGCCTGGATAGTGTCTATATTTATATGTATGGAACTTGTGTCCGAGCTATTCATACACAAAAGAATTTTGAAGCTAAATATCTAGTGCATGTGATGTGCAAGCATTGTGTGGCTGCGATTGCTGCTTATATTGTAATTAAACAATAAAGTAAATGTAAAAGACATATTTAGGTTCACCAGAGGATCAAAAAGACATAATAAACTTTACTTTGAGTTTACCATAGATTGCCTAATGAGTTATGCAAAGAAAATCCTTAATCTTTTAACTTCTGCCGAATGAAATATAAGGATTTCGAATATTTATTAAAAACAGTTACTCCTTGAATAAAAAAAAGATACGCAAATGAGATTGTCGATCACTCCAGGTGAAGCTTCAAAGCTCTGGTAGTCTTCAAACAAACCCTATAAGACTTGGATATCTTGACATTCAAAAGTGCCTTTGAATGGCCTACTTGAAATAAATGATTTGACTTTGTCTTTAATTTTCCCTACTCCACGCGAAACTCACTGTTTTCGGGGTATCTTCTAGGAGTGTAAGGGAAAATTTCGAACCTGTTTAAAAACTCGTCAATCACTAGACTAGACACTTGGACGACGGACAATGTGTTCACAGAGACGGTGTTTTGACACTGTGTTTATCGTGTCATAATTAAAGATACTTGTGTATACACTGAGTGTATGGTGTATGGACATTCATTAAGAAATGTAATATATGCCCATCCCCCCACCATCGCCAACCAGATATACGGCAGCGTTACCATTCCCAGCAGTACTCAGCGCTTCTCCTCCACGTTTATTATGCGTATAGCCAAAGTGTCTGTGTTCCCCCTGCATTTAACCCGTCTGCCTTCAATGCAAGAGTGAACAGCCATCTTCTGGGCATACTCGTTCCATCATAGACCTCATCCATCGCTTTCTATCAGGCGTGATCGAGATCAAGAGCAGGCCCATTCAGCAATAAAAAATATCAATTAAAATATGCAACGGAAAACCAAACTTTCAAATATTAAGACAAAAAAACAAAGCATGTTGTGTGTTTAAAAATAATTAATTTACCTAGCAAAGCGGCAAGCTGATACTCGTACCAGAATCTGAGAATTCATATCTCAAATACACTTTATTTGAGTTATTAATTCTCAAATTCTAATTAGAGTGGAGACAATAATGGTAAGGTAAAATTGGTTATTTGTGTTTGTCATTATATTGAAGATTATTCTTGACAAATAAGTATACACACATAATCTGCACAATGACTGTTACCGCTCATATGGTTTAGAAGCCAGCTACATGCCACGTACGATTAAAGTTCGCAACTCTCCAGGGCCCCATGTTTCTGAAACACATTTACGTAATTAAATTATGTTCAGATTCACACATTATAATTTCATGATACGTACTTCATCCACAAGCACTTGCATTTTTCACGATCACCTTTGCATTAGAGCTGCATCACCGCAAAACACATATTTAATGAATAAGACATGATCGCTTCAATAAACAGATGTACATATTTCAAAATCAACTCCACGTCACAATTCAATAGTAGTTGTGCGGCAATGCATAGTGCCTTACACCAGATTGGTATAACTGTACCATCAATGTGTCTAAACTGACTGAAACGTAACACAATGTTGTGAGTATCACGTGCAAGCATCACGCATCGTTGGGGGCTTTGAGGACGCAGGTGAATTATCACTGAGCGGTTTGTTTTCTGGTAAGGCGGAGAAAATGTCTGCCGAGTTAGAGCAGGCTGAGCAGGTTATGTTGCTGCACGAGAAACAAAATTTCGGCGCTGATAAACATCACCACACCAAACACCTGAAACATCACCACAAGGAAAAAGAAAATGTGAACGCCGACGCTGGCCCAGAGAAATACTCGAGCCTTTACCGCTCTTTCGATGAGGTGATGCCGCTCGAGCTCCAGGACTTGCCGCCCGGTGTGCACCAGGTACCCTCGTCACATGTAGATGTCGACACAACCTGAGTGCTAAACAAACCTATTGTCTTTTAACAGTGATGACTAACTCTCTTTTGTAAATATTTAGGTGTTTGCTAACAGAATGTGAGTTCTTTCTAACAGAATGTGTTTTAATCATTAATGATAAATTGCATGCTTACACTAATCTTGTTCATTACACTCACAAACTAGGAGGATGTGAAGGTATGTGCAAAGTGCTTGCAGGCTTAAGATAAAGCTTATATTTGTAAAAAATATTGTATTTTATTTAGTACTTATTATGATTTTGTTTAATTTATATTATACATTATTTTCTCCAGTCTACAAATGTATTTAATTTTTATAATATCATACCTAGGCAAAACCTAGGTTATTTCAGTTCACAATTTATAATGATGGGTCAATACAGTGGATGCTTAACTTTATATTTGTATGGGATGTAACTCACTAATAGATTTGCTCTGTATATCAACTAAGACCTGTGTGAAAGATGATATGGCTGGAAGGGGGTTGAGTACCGAGATGACAGCAGCAGAGCAGGAGACTGATGCTGATGATAAACTGAGACCTCTTGATATTATCTATAGTCCATTTACAATAGCATTAGAAAGAAGTTAAAAAAGGTTATTTTTAATGCACACTTTGTAACAAAAATACAATAAACATTGTTACATTATGATAGACGCCGAATTTATTATGATCTATTTTTACAGCAGCTGTCACACTTAATTGTAACCATTTTAACTATTTATCCTAAGAAATTATGTGGCTTTAATTTATTTATATTATATAACTCCAATTTAAAATTACAGTGTCAATGCTAAAAACCTAAAAGAAGCAGGGATGAACAATACTTGGAACGTTATTCGTTTCACTATAATTCTACCGAATTTTATTTTAATTAAGGTGAATGCGCTGCAGTAGCCCGCGAAATCAGACGAATTCGGAGCAATTCTAATTTAAAGGGATGTATTGATGATTTTTAAGGTTAAAATTGTATTATTGCCTACATATTTCTTATTGTTGCGCATCATATTATTTTTATTAAGATACAACCTTACACTGACCTGCAAATTGCAAAAAACGCAAGAAAATTAGAATTTATGCATCTCCCTTAAAATTGTTTTATCATAACTTTGAAATAAAATGTTTTGCATTCCTGCTTCTACGAGCCTCTTTTTTCTAATGCTATTATAAATGGACTATAGTGAAATTGTAGTTTGATGTCAATATGTCGAAAATAAGATTACATGTTAATTTAGAACTCAATTCTGCTGTCATTTTGTAAGCTTTAAATGGAGTAAAAATTGGGGCAAAGCTAGAGTGGTAAAGGGTAATTAGCATAGTGTAAAACGATATTTTGCACACAGGATAATGACTACATCCAGTCTGTGGCCCGCTGCCTGCAAATGATGCTGCGCATCGACGAGTACCGCTTCGCGTTCCTGTCCGTTGACGGCATCTCCACTCTGCTGTCTATCCTGGCCTCCAGGGTCAACTTCCAGGTAAGGTCAAGTTGATCATGACATACTTCAGCTGATAGAAGGAAAAGCCTGTTGAACACAGCCAATATTTTTTTTATTCCTTTCAGAAAGTGCATTGAGACTTCTTGAAAATTCTGTGAATATAATTATTATGATTGTTATTTACTGCCCTATTTGATGTAGTGGTCCAAAGCGGTGCGGTATATTAGGTTTTGGTTCGTTTACTATTATATAATAAATTAAATATTAGAAAATGACAATGAGCAAAAGTTGTCCAGACGTCCACCTTCGTCCACCGTCCGTCCTATGTAATTGAATAGTGTAATAAATAAGAAGTAGTGTGTATGGTAAAAAAAAAGAGATCTCAACTGATTGCCGGGCTACTCTAGACTTACCACGCGAGATCTTGAGTTACCGATCTCGACTGGAGATTGCATCCCAACCCACGAGTGCCACTGGCTATAAGAATTTGGTGGACATTTGGACTAAGCCCCCATAAATTTTTGCTCAATGTCCTTCGGGTGTAATGAATACAACTCTGTACTGATGAAATGGAGGTGCTGCTTTTTTTTTTTTTTTTTTTTGAGGATGGGAAATCATCAAATGACTCCTCCCGCTCTGGGTGGAGCAGGAGGGAGTGTCAGACTCTTACTGACTAAAACCCACCCGTGTTCCTTCCTTAGCCCTTTATGTTCCAGGGCAGCGGTAACCCTTTCGGACAATCCCGCTACCCTGGCAGGCTACGGCCCTATGGGGCCCCGTCGCTCATGCTGACATCTCTTTGAGGCGCGCGTGGAACACAACACGCCGTCCGGCACGGGCCTGGTCCTGATCGGACGGTGAGTTACCCATTATTCACCGCCCGCAGGCCCGCGCCTACGGTGGCCGGGAGTCGTCACGCGGCTCCCGACGCCCGGAGCGTCTCCCGCGGCGGCTGAGGCGTGAGGTGCGCAAGGCGCGTTCTCTCGCCCACCCCGCCACCTCCTTCGCTAGCATGACTGCTTCGCAGAAGGAGGTGACTGCCTCCCACTCCCTCTCGCCCGGGACCATGGCTTGAACCAGGGCCGGACGCGAGAGGTCGCCGCCGCTGCCGATCGCCTCTACGAGGGCACGGCGGTGCTCTGCCCAAGCAGGGCAGACCTCCACCGTGTGCTCCACCGTGTCCTCTGGGCGATCCTGACAGTGGTGACACCCGGGCGTCTCCTCCCGCCTGATTATGTGCAGGAACCTCCCGAAACATCCGTGTCCGGAGAGGACCTGCGTCAGGCGGTAGGTGAGAACGCCGTGACGTCTCTCTAGCCACTCCTCAAAGAGGGGTCTTACCGCCGCTATCGTGGCGTGCCCTGAGGTGCTGCTCTTTTGAGCTTTTATACTTATTCGATCATGTAACTTCGAATAGTTGTGTTTCCCACTATCGTCACCAGAATCGCGATCAAATAGATATAAAAACTCGGACTAAGGCCACTGGTGTAGGGTAGCGGGATTGTCCGAAAGGGTTACCGCTGCCCTGGAACATAAAGGGCTAAGGAAGGAACACGGGTGGGTTTTAGTCAGTAAGAGTCTGACACTCCCTTCTGCTCCACCCAGAGCGGGAGGGGTCATTTGATGATTTCCCATCCTCAGGCCACTGGTGTGTTGTTATGTTGTGTATTGTTACTGATAAATACTCCTCACTTCGTAGGTTCAATACCAGCTGGTGTTCTGCTTATGGGTGCTGACATTCAACCCTCTGTTGGCCGAGAAGATGAACAAGTTCAATGCTATCCCTATCCTGGCCGACATCCTCAGCGACTCCGTGAAGGAGAAGGTCACGCGCATCGTGCTGGCTGTCTTCAGAAACCTCATTGAAATGCCTGAAAACCCTCAGGTCATTTATTTTTTACTTTTAGGCTGCATAAAGGGAGGGATATTTGGAAATGTTTTAGGTGATGAGATGATTCTTAATTTGAGCTGAGGCCCAGCCGTGAGTCAGTATAGGTTTATTATAAAACAATATTGAAAAACATTAAAACATTATTGCATGTTTATATTATGGTCATTGTGTAACATCATACTCCCATGTTTCACTCGACAATAATAAAATTGCTTGCAACTGCCCCGTTGGTCTAGTGGCGGGCGACTGCTGGGCGTGGTGTCCTCGGCACGATTCCATTAGGAATTTCTTAGTAACAGCCCGGAGTTTGGAAGTTAGCGGTTTAATACCCCCCCGTGCCTCGGAAAGCCGTTGGTCCTACGCCTGATCTCACTCCGGTCGTGTCGGATTGGCGTCCCTTCGGACTATGAGAATAAAGAAGCAGCAGAGCGTGCACCTGTGTTTACGCACACACTTGTGCACTATAATATCTCCTGCGTACCTGGCTAATCTCCGTCGAGATTGGTCACCGTGACCGAAATCGGTCGAGAGGCTATTATTATTATTAATAAAATTGCTTGCAGTCATATTTTATAGCCAAATATTAAATCTACCTTGGTAACAAAACAAAGAAGAATGTATGTCGCATCACTGGGTGGCCGAGATGTGAATACATCGGGTATTCTTCACGATAGGACATTAGTTTAGGTAGGTGTGGGCACTGTAGTGGGTACTCGAACGAAAAGATCATTTGAATTTAAAATAACTTTAATAAACTAGCGATTATTAACCGAAACGCACACGTGCGTCGGAAACAAACACGTGCGTACGGTACTGAGCGTTTACCAAGATTGTCAGAGGTCGACTGTCAGGGGGGGTAAACTTACCTTCACGTGCACAGCAATTTTTTTAGGTGCGCCATCTATTACTCTTGTTCCTTAAACTTAAGGCAAATGATTCACATAAGACGTACTAGATGTCTACAGAACGACTTAGACTTTATAATAGTAAAAAATTACTATTTTAATTTCTAATATATTTTCATTATTTTATTTTAATTTTAAAGACTTAAATTACGGGCATTTTTTTGGTTTATTTTATCGACTGCTATAGAAAAAATCACAAATATCAAAATTCGAAATCGTCGAAACCGTGGGTATAATGTTCTCCGAAACAATATGGCCGATACGTTGTGCAACTTGCGTGTGCGCTGAGTGGTTTTCGTATTGTTTGTACTGTTTTCTTTGCTGCTAATGTTGAGTTGAAGCTCTGCTCCTCCGTAAAGCTTGAAGAGACCATCATCAAATTCGTCAATACATAACTGGGAAATATTTGCAAAAGCAACCAAATGAAAATGAAGGAAAAAAATATAGTATAGGTATGTATATTATGGTTAGTTAGGAACAGGATTTCCAGATGGCGCTACTCGCGACAGGTTGGCATAAAAATACCGTGAGGTGGCACTCTATCCCGTAT
Organism: Apamea anceps; assembly: GCA_951799955.1. Taxonomy (NCBI): domain Eukaryota; kingdom Metazoa; phylum Arthropoda; class Insecta; order Lepidoptera; family Noctuidae; genus Apamea; species Apamea anceps. The sequence goes on from OX637518.1 coordinate 2,617,562, forward strand.
TATAAAATGCTCTGTGTCGACTGTAGACTGTTGCAACACTCGGGTCCCTCCACCAGTCCTCGTTGCATCCCCTCCACCGACGATCGTGTCGAAGCGGTTGGGCTCGCTTGCGTTTCCGATCACATGATTATACGTTTACCAAACAAATTGTTAGATGGCGCTGTCCGCTGTACTATGGTGCCATCTATCCACGACAGGTACAATCGTAGTTTATTTATAACAATTTACTGTAACTAGGTCTCCAAGGAACACTGCATCGCCATGGTACAGTGCAAGGTCCTGAAGCAGTTGTCTATCTTGGAGCAGAAGCGCTCTGATGACGAAGACATCATGAATGACATGGAATTCCTCAGCGAACGCCTGCAGACTTCGGTGCAAGACCTCAGCTCATTCGACCAGTACGCTACCGAAATCAAGAGTGGCCGGTATGTGTTTTGACGCTTAGGTTTTTCATTTTTATATGGTACAGTCAACAAAAGAGATAAGTATGCAGGGTCGTCGGATATAGCTGAAGTTTAGTAAGAAACGGATTGATGTTTTCGGATAAAATTTTATTTAATTAATAGAAAACAAACAGTTCATTTATCAAACTAAATTTCATTCGAAAACATCCATCGGTTTCTTACTAAACTTCAACTATATCCGACGACCCTGCATACTTATCTCTTTTTAACCGACTTCAAAAAAAAGGAGGAGGTTCTCAATTCGGTTGTATTTTTTTTTTTTTTTATTTTTTATTTTTTTTATTTTTTTTTTATGTTTGTTACCTCAGAACTCCGTTGTTTATGGATCGATTTGCAAAATTTTTTTTTAACTTTAAAGGATATGCTTCCAGATTGGTCCCATTTTTTTCAAAATCTAGTTCTGATGATGGGATCCATGAGGAATCGAGGGAACTCCTCAAATATTATAGGCAACTATATAGTAATTTTAATATTTTCATCGAGAAATCAAGCGTTTACAGTCAAAAAGTAACATTTGATGAAGTGGAACTGGTGAAGAAGATCAGATATGGCTAACGGAACTTGTCACTCGCATAGATATCACAATCAAGATAGTTAAGCAACTATGACAATACAAATAAACATACAATCCTGAATAGTTATATTGAAAATGTTATCATTGAACTGATCTGATGATCATGATGGAGCCGGAAGACAGGTACCGGAACTCCGTAATTAGTCAACGTATTCTAGCCGTGTTTGGGCTTATTAGAATTGTCATGAAATGCACTTTGGCTATAAGTTACTATCGAACTGATCTGATGATGGAGCTGGAAGGTGGAAGGTTGGCATGAGAACTTCAAAATAAAACAATGTATCCTAGCAGTATTTGGGCTTAGAACTGTCATGAGATGCACTCTGAATACAAGGTGCCATTGAAAATCTAGTTTTGATGTTATCATCAATGTGTCCACAAAACAACTTCTGAAATATTAAAGGCATTTTGCTTACAATGTTTAAAAAAAAATCGCTTCTATTATTTACTAAAATAAAATTGTATTCTTGGTAGTATGCACACGTTTCAACGCCACCTATGAGGTAGTGTGCTGGGCGCGTTTTTTTTAATGTGGTTTCCCCGGTAGGCCTATTCCATGGCACGTTATGTGTTGTCTTGATTATCAGATGGCAGATTCCGCAAACTTGTTATCTCTGTCATCGCTCGATCATCGTGTGGTCGATTCAATAATTTATTGGCGTCTAAATCTGATAACACTATGCCTTCCAAACTTTTGACACGACTTAGCGCGACATATATTTGTCCTTTTGCAAAGTTTTTTTTACCAAGGTCGATCACAGCTCTCTCGAGGGTGGTCCCTTGTAGTTTATGGACTGTTACCGCCCAGCTCAATATTAGAGGCAGCATACGACGCATAAGAATCGACAGTATTTCATGCGTCATATTATCATCTCTCTACGGGATCAAATTAAAAATCAGAAAGTAGACAGGAATATGTACCTACTTGTATGATATTGGTACTTCTTCAAAATAATATTCTATTTAGAAAAGATATTAACTACGTTGCCATTATATTATAATAAAAAATACACTAAACGGCTAGAAATAAAAAAAAACTTTTTACAAAAAAAAAAAAACCGCCTTCAAAAAAAGACAAACAAAAACGTTCCTGCACTAAAAAGTAAAAAATAAAAAATTGAATTCCTGTAAAGAAACTTAATTTAAAGGTAAACTTATTTGACATTCATATTTTGCAAATATTCAAAATTGTTTACTTCTTTTTGGAGTCGGTGCCAGCCAAGGCAAGGAAATACGTATGGGCAACAATACCTCGAAAAACGACCTCTAACATTTACTATAAAACTACCAAGATACCTATTGCATACCTAGAATAATTAAAACACAAATACAGACTAGACTGTACTCTAAAACAAATTGACACAATTTTCACAATAATTTCTTTTAAATAATAATAATTATACATACGTATAAAAATCCCCTGCCACTTTTTAAGTACTTTGAAATTTTTGAAGCATTAAGTTTGTAAGCATCTGTTTTAAAATTTTATAATCGTGAATTGAAAAAATAAATGGCACAGGATACAACTGCTGGCACCGACTCCAAAAAGAAGTAAACAATTTTGAATATTTGCAAAATATGAATGTCAAATAAGTTTACCTTTAAATTAAGTTTCTTTACAGGAATTCAATTTTTTATTTTTTACTTTTTAGTGCAGGAACGTTTTTGTTTGTCTTTTTTTGAAGGCGGTTTTTTTTTTTTTGTAAAAAGTTTTTTTTGTTGACTGTATATGCAACTTTTGAATGTTTGATATAAGATTCAGGCGGTTTTCTTCATTCAGTTAATGGCTTACTTTCTATTGGTAAGAGGAATCAGACTTTATCCTCACTTCCACCCCCGGTAAGACTAGAGGGCCTTACCAGCATTTACGTTCCGTTTATGCCGCATATTTTGACTCTCGCAAGGGAATCAAAACCTATAAGTTACTTACCGTTGACCTAGAATCATGAAATTTGGCAAGAAGCAATGTCATGTAGCACAAGTAAAGGAAAAATTCCGAAAATCGAAAATTTGTAGTTGCATACCTACAAATTTGTACGGAACCCCTCGGTGCGCAAGTCCGACTCGCACTTGACCGGCTTTTCAAACTATAACAGCTTTGTAGCAACAAATACCTCATCAGAGAAGATCAAAATGCTTATTAAAGATAACATTTCTAGTCTGGAATGGTCGCCGGTGCACAAGTCAGCTAAGTTCTGGCGTGAGAACGCAGCTCGCCTCAACGAACGCGGTCAGGAGTTGCTGCGTACATTGGTTCACCTGCTGGAGACGAGCACTGACCCCGTCGTACTAGCCGTGGCCTGCTATGATATCGGCGAGTACGTGCGTCACTACCCCAGGGGCAAACAGTACGTAATTATTTATTTTATTGTAGTTTTTGTGTGCCTTGTAATTCATATGTACTTTCCGAGTTTATCTTGGGCTTCACTGACGTTGGTGAAGGAAAACATCAGAAGGAAACCTGGACTTTTAATAATATTGGAATCTCCCAAGAAGGTAGGTTGGTGGGAGGAAGGGTAGGTGGAAGGTAGCTTGATGTACTGGCGTCTGTACAATCCATTGTACAGACGCCAGCACATCAAGCTACCCTAAACTGTCAAATTTTCCCAATCAACTTTGAAACTTATGCTTTAGCGATAAAGTTGAAAATCTACTAAAGAAATTGTGACAGATTGTAGTAGCTTGATGTGCTGGCATTTGTACTTTAGTTTGTTATAACGTTATATTGTCAACAGCATTATCGAGCAGCTGGGCGGCAAACAACGCGTTATGTTCCTCCTCAGCCACGATGACCCTAACGTGCGATATGAGGCTTTACTCGCTGTCCAGAAACTGATGGTTCACAACTGGTATGTACTCTAAACAGTTTTTATTTGTATTATTTAAAGTACGTGAAGTCTGTGGTCTGCCAATGCGTGGTCAGCTCCTGTTGGAAATGTATAGCTTGGTGTAGGATTGATGAGGAAGTGGACGAGGGTGAGGAATATAAAACCTGTGATTTCAAAAAATAAAAATTTCACAACAGTTGAATTTAATGAAAATTTATTTTGATTTCACAACACATAACATAACGCTTCTTCAATGAATTCCTCTTAATTAATGAGGAAGAGGAATATTTTATGCCAAATTTTGGGGATGTGGAAGAGGATGAGGAGTCGCAAAAAAATGAGTAACTACCGCATTATGAGAATGGGCAAGAGGAATCCTCATCAGCCCTGTACTTCGTTCAACCGATTTTGACTTCTATTCCGTAGGCATAAGAATGGCATTAAAAGAAAAACAGTGATTACAATACCAACTGTTTACTACAGGTGCCATTTGTCATGCCACAAACGCAATAGAATTCAAAATCGGTTGAATGGACTGTAAAAAGTTTTATTTAAATGTCTAATTTTATTTCAAATGGAGTTTAGCTTGTTGTGTCATTGTGTATAGTACGCGTTAACCGATTCCTTCGGTAAATAAAGGCGTGATGTAATACTTCATAGATGAAGGTTATCTTAATTATGTGGACCAGTCGAGAGTAGATTGTTGAACGAATAACGCGATGATAAGTTACCATGTCGAGCTGGGGATATGAAGAGGTCATGTGTTGAAAGTGAAAGTATATCATATTGGTCCGCTGTTTGGGCTTATCACGACGTATCAATGCGATAAGCTGATTACATAATGACTATGTCAATGCCTTGTCTAGTAAACGCTACTGGTAAACTGTATACATAGCGTTCTTGTGTTTTTGTCAGCTTAGACCTTGTAAAAAGTATTAAATCACCATTGACTACTATATTCACATTTTATTTATGTTTCAAATTGATGTTATTTCAAGTTAAACAAATATCAACTTTATTTGAATGGTAATTAAGTTGATTTCAGAGTGACTAGCACTAAGGAAAAAGTTATAAAAATGTTTGAAGTTGTAGCGTAAACTGAACTTTATTGTATAGGAATTAAAGTTATTTTTTCATAAACTCATATTTGTTTACACCTTTGTCGAATATGTCGGGAATTCTGATTATATACGTTTTTTTGTTTTTCAGGGAGTATCTCGGCAAGCAACTTGAAAAAGAACAAATCGACAAGCAGGCGGGCACGGTCGTCGGAGTTAAGGCTTAAACATGTTATGAATGTGCCTCCGTTCCACTGTGACACTTATGCCTGTATCCTCTGTAAAAATTATATGAAAAATGTAGTTTGAGTGTATCTATGTAAAACAATAAAATGACACTAAATTAAAACGTTTAGTGGAAACATTCCTTTAAGGGTTTATTACATAACAGAATTAATATATGAATGTGATTATTTAAAAGTAATATATATTCAATCATTTGAAATAGAATTTTAGTGGTTTGCGATGTGATAAATAACTACTTACATCAGTATTGTGAATAAAGTTCGCCATAATTATGTTGGTTACGAGTTTTATTTTAGTTTCGAGAAGAAACCGTAAAAAGAATACAAAAATTTCGGTAAATAAACTATGGAGTAAATACTTGGTATAGTTGACATTTTTGAAGCGTATTCTTGCGCATTTCTGCGAAATTCTTTACAGTACATTTTTTAGTTTAGCCTACATTGGCGCCGATTCCCTTGTTCAGAAACGTAAACTAAATTTAAGTTCAGTGCATCTTTTTCTTTTTATTTCATTAAGAAAAGGACAGAAGATAAATATTAGTTTAGTCCTGTCAAATTAGCGCCTGACGTAAATTGACGTATTTTTAGTCGCCATGTTTTTAATCACGTCTAACTTGTTTATGGAGTATCTTAATTTGACAGGACTAAACTAATATTTTATCTTCTGTCTTTTTCTTAATGAAATTGAAAGAAAAAGATGCACTGAACTTAAATTTAGTTTAGTTTGTGAACAAGGGAATCGGCGCCAATATCCTACATTTTTCGTACGTTTTAGACTGAAGTTCGCATAAATTCATGTCACCGTTAGAAAGTATGACACGATGTATTGAGATTTTTGAAGAAACACAATACTTAGTGTTATACAAGCTAGTTAAGGAACCCCAGCCCTTAGACTAGCCTAGTAAAAATTATATGTGGTAGGCATTTTCGTTCGCTAGTGATGGGACATTTTCAATTATTATTTAGTTTATTATTGCAATTTGAGGTAATGAACAATGATTATTACTAAATAAACTACAATAAGAACACTATTTCATAGCAGTTTTGACCAGATTTAATTCGAAATCTAAACAAAACATCAAGAAAAAAGAAAAAACATTTGAAATTTTATGTGATTACAAAGTAAAGTTCACAACACTATATGGCACCTTTAGCTGCCTACGGCGTCACCACAGATATGTATCTTTTTAGAAAAAGTAGAGTTGGTATTACTATAATATCGATTGATACAAGAATAATCTTATATAATCTCAAAGTAGATTAAACTAAAAGATTAAGCATAATTTAAAATTCTTATTAAAGATAGAATACGTGAATAAAGATGCAGCTGTTACTAAAAATTATGAATTATTGGATTAACCTTTTTTACTTAAAAAACTTGAGAGGTGTCAAGGGACACCCGGATGGAACGAAGTTCCTTTCGATTAATTAGTGAAGAAATTGTAATATTTTTTTTTTTTTAGAAATACGAATCGAAAATAACTGGCTTGCTTTATATAAGAGAGAGAGAGAGAGACAGAGAAACACGCGCACGCCGCACGGCTTACAACTATAGCAAAAAGTGTCGTTACAACTTTTGGTCTTAATTTTTTCCGTCTAGCCCCCTTTCGCAACGCGCGATAAGGAACTTCGTTCCAAAAATACGCTATTGGCAATGAGCAGTTTTCTTTTGTTTGCCTCGCCTAACCTAGCGCCACCTAGGTACCACGAGATTACCAATGCTGTAAATATGTACGTACAGACGCCAGCCCAAGCTACTACAATCTGTCAAATTTCTTTAATAGATTTTCAACTTTATCCCGAAAGCATTAAGGTTCAAGGTTGAATGGGAAAATTTGACAGTTTCGGGTAGCTTGACCTGCTGTCGTCTTTACCTATTAGAAAACTGCTCCGTCAAGAAAAGAAAGAAATTTTTATTCAACATATTATCATACAACGTTATCCGAGAATTGTCCCGGACATGATAAGTTTCAATCTGGCAACCCTTACTTACCCACGTGTTCACCGCACTATTTGTTTATTAGATTCGCTTGTGACGTCATAAACGGGCGACTAAAGTTGAGTTGCCCATGTGTAGGGATGACCATCTTAACAAAAATGTAGAAACGTCTATAAGGGTATACCGATAAGAATAATATCAACTTTTTTGAGTTCAGTCTGTGGTTTAAATATCTTTAACTACACTATTTATTTATTATTACAGTGATAATATAATAATAGTAGCTCAAGTTTTTTTTAGTGTTGGTTCATGATTACAAGTGGAATCGTTATGTCTAACGAAAAAAACTCGGATATTATTAGAGCCAGTCAGGAGTTCCCCTTCAATTTTGTATGGCAGAAAACGAAAGATATTAAGAACCAGCGAGACAAAGCTTGACAAACGGATGGTAGCTATGTACAGACGCCAGCACATCAAGCTACTACCTACAGTCCAATTTCTTTATTAGATTTTCAACTTTATCCCGAAAGAATTAAGGTTCAAGGTTGAATGGGAAAATTTGACAGTTTCGGGTAGCTTGACCTGCTGGCGTCTGTACAGACACCAGCACATCAAGCTACTACAATCTGTCAAATTTCTTTAATAGATTTTCAACTTTATCCCTAAAGTATTAAGGTTCAAGATTGACTGGGAAAATTTTACAGTTTCGGGTAGCTTGACCTGCTGTCGTCTGTACATCCACAGGAATATCGTATTTTTGAGTCGTACTCGTACACGAAAAATACAAGAACAAGACCTTACAAAAACCGTAGCTGTAAGTTTTTTTGCAAGTTCTTGTTTTTTTTTTATGTATTTATTTTTATGTAAGTTCGACTCGCAATTGGTCACAGTTTTAATATAATTTTTAATTTAGCGATATTATCCCATCACTAGCTGACATTTAAAATTGTCATCGGCGCCAAAAAAGGGAAGAAATCCAGGTTAGAATTCAGTACTTATTTCAGACACCATTAAACACGTTACTATATAACTGTATTATAAAAAAAATATTCTAAACTGCATTTTCACATTTTATGAATATGTCGGAGTTTGTTGTCGAATTACAATTGTGGGTAGTCAACAGAATTTGGTATGATTTGTGTTTATTATTAATTTAAGTGATTTTTACTATCAATTATTGTCTAATAAATTGAAACATAATTTATTGAGTACTTGCTGTACGCCCTAATTGATTTTTGGCAACTTATTTCGATAAATTGTAACCGTTGGTTTTATTCAAAACAACGGATGACATGTTACTTTGTTTTTAAAATGATTTGCTTTGTGAAATCACCATTGTTTATTTATGACAATTCTTCTTGTATTATTTGATTACTTTATAATGTAAGTCTGATTAGATTTAGCGTATTTTAGTGTTTTGTATCAAGTAAACACTTGACGTGCGTCATTGGACAGAGTTGTCGTGGAGGGATTGCAAGGTGGCATCAGCCTATAAAAGAGCGTGCACTCGTTTTGCTCGTGAGTCGGTCTTCGGATTCGACTCAATACAGAGCACCTGCTCCCGACAAAACTGTCGGTTTACCTGGTACAGCGCTGCTGTATATTTACATAGCTGTGTTGGCTTGCTAAATAGCGAGTAGATACACTTTGTGTTGGGTGGCTTGGCCACTGTACGAACTGTGACCCTAAAGGGTTTGTTCGATTAACTGTTTTTAATATTTACCTATTATTATTGTCTTTTGTATAGTGTATTTTTTGTGTACTGTAATTTTATTACAGTTCCCTGTAACTGTTTATACCGTCCTGTTTATCCTAATAACATGGGAACTCCAAACCCTGACGATATAATATACCGCTCGGCACTCCTGATCCTACATCAGAAGTGGGATTAGGTTTAGCCCAGGAATCGCAGGGTATTGGTGATCTATGGCGAGTAATGTTAGAGCTTCAGAACCGTAATATGGCTCAGTTAATTTAATCGCTTAAAACGCACTCTGCTCCGTCTCTGTAATTCGCTTGCCTGATTTTGAACTAGACCTACCCGATTCCAATGCTCAATCTTGGAGTACCTACAAAAGCCTCAAAGGGCAGTGCTAACACATGTCTTTCCCAAGTGGCGTATGCAGGCTTACAATTTTGATATTACGAGCATGCAGATATATGAAGCACGTAGACTTTCTTTCAAGAAACCCCCTTCCACAATCAATTAACAAAGCAGAACAAAAACGTGTTGATATTACAACTCTGTCTAATAGTTGGCTTTTAGCTGAACAACAGCGTGATTCGGAGATTTTAGCAATCGTTTCTAATCTAAAGAATAACTCTCTACCCTCAATAACCTTCATAATAGTCAACCAAAAGAAGGAGAATCTTTAGCCGCATATTCCAGTCGACAGGTCACTTCACTGACATCTAAATGGTATAGCCTGAGTGTCGAAAACATTACTGTTTATTTAAAGGTCCCTGAGTAGCAATAGAATTTTCAAATATGCCCATGATAGTGTACGAAAAATGCCTGAATGTCCAGTCACTGATAATGATGATGTCAACGTTGACACTGATGATGATGTTTCATCTGCTACTGACGTACTATAGCTGAATTGACAAGATATCTATGTTGATTCTTGTTTTGAATGTCTATCTTGACGCTTAATTGGATGTCTATGTTGACTCCTGGATTTGGACGTTGAACTTGACGCTTATGCGGGTTGTCTATTTTGACGCCTATGCGAGTTGTCTATTCGACTCCAAGTTACTTGTCAAATCCCATGGTGTGATTTTGGCTGGGAGACTATGTCTCTACTTTAATTGAGCTATGTATTGTCTGTAACAGTATGATCATTTTGAATTATTGCGATGCAACTGGTATCGATTGATTTTACTTAACTAATTCAGGATTTTTCCTTTCAACATACCTTTTGTTAAGGCTTTTGTTTGTCAGAAAGGCCGATCGATATTCACTAAGTGTTTTTTTTTTCAGGATCACACGAGGCCGTGTAGAACGTCAGTTCTGGCCGTGTCGGAGTTTGTTGTCGAATTACAATTGTGGGTAGTCAACAGAATTTGGTATGATTTGTGTTTATTATTAATTTAAGTGATTTTTACTATCAATTATTGTCTAATAAATTGAAACATAATTTATTGAGTACTTGCTGTACGCCCTAATTGATTTTTGGCAACTTATTTCGATAAATTGTAACCGTTGGTTTTATTCAAAACAACGGATGACATGTTACTTTGTTTTTAAAATGATTTGCTTTGTGAAATCACCATTGTTTATTTATGACAATTCTTCTTGTATTATTTGATTACTTTATAATGTAAGTCTGATTAGATTTAGCGTATTTTAGTGTTTTGTATCAAGTAAACACTTGACGTGCGTCATTGGACAGAGTTGTCGTGGAGGGATTGCAAGGTGGCATCAGCCTATAAAAGAGCGTGCACTCGTTTTGCTCGTGAGTCGGTCTTCGGAATCGACTCAATACAGAGCACCTGCTCCCGACAAAACTGTCGGTTTACCTGGTACAGCGCTGCTGTATATTTACATAGCTGTGTTGGCTTGCTAAATAGCGAGTAGATACACTTTGTGTTGGGTGGCTTGGCCGCTGTACGAACTGTGACCCTAAAGGGTTTGTTCGATTAACTGTTTTTAATATTTACCTATTATTATTGTCTTTTGTATAGTGTATTTTTTGTGTACTGTAATTTTATTACAGTTCCCTGTAACTGTTTATACCGTCCTGTTTATCCTAATAACATGGGAACTCCAAACCCTGACGATATAATATACCGCTCGGCACTCCTGATCCTACAAATATTTAAAACTCCAATAGCAGTCAGTATGGAGTACCATACAAAACAAAAATATTGTTATTAAATAGCAACTTTAGTTGACGGTGGCGTCTCAGCCACGCCTTAGACTATACACTAATATTTAGCCACGCGACCGTTTTGCAACATAAGTGGTCAATAGCGTTCAAAAGGATAAACGTCATTTGAATTTATTCTTGCGCAAATGTGAGTATATTATTGATAAGTTAAAATCATCAGAATTACAACAGGAATACTTAATGTATGTTGTGTCTAGCCGCTTAATAGATTTTCAACTTTATTGCTGAAACATTAGGTTCAAGGTTGATTGAGAAAATTTGAGTTTCGGGTAGCTTGACCGACTGGCGTCTGTATCTACACACTACAGTCCCAATTCACGATGCAACTTTTTTGCCTGTGTCATACAATAAAAATGGAAACAACAACTGTCTAGCACAGCAACTTTTATATTTGCGTCAACTGATTTTAGACCACGTGCAATTCAACCGCACCATGTAAATCGTAGCAAGGATTCGAACCTGAGAAATCTGGAAAACAGGAGAAAACACAATCAAATTCGTTAACAGCGAAAGCCAATAATTATTTTATTTTCTCTTTCCACCCTTGAGTGCTAAATATGCCTGCCAGGGCCGCGGGTAGTTCGAAAGAGATAACGTGTCCCCTGGCACAGGCAACTGAAGGAACACCGGTGGGTTTTAGTCACTACGCCCGACACGCCCTTCCGCTCAGCCCAGAGCGGGAGAGGTCATTTGATGATATCCCACCCAAAAAAAAAGGTAAATATGCATCTTCGTTGAAATTCATTTGGTTGCTGCATTATTTTATTAATGACTAGCTTCTGCCCGCGTGGATGTCGGAAATTATCCCACGGGAACGTGATAACAGGATAAAATGTACCTATGTGCTTCCCCAGACTGCCATCTATCTCACGGGCCCTTTGTGGCTAATTACAATAGAAAACCAATTGTGTCTCATTAGTGGTGATTAAGAGGGTACCTATATGATATCTTTACCTCAATAACAGAAACTTAAATACCTACCTACCTAAATAAACCTATTTCTGATGATAACTAATCTAAACTCAATAAATAAGCAAAATCCCTAAAAACTAATATCTATACGAATGACTAATCCTACCTAACAGTATTATAAAATAACCTACGGTCACTACGTACACTATCAAATATAGGTACTACTTATACTTTAAAATTAAAATCTATACCTACGACTTATATAAAATAAACCTAAATAACTCTAAAAACTAAAAGGAATAAAAATGAACTCCATTGCGGGTGACTTAACCTACGACAAACTTATTATTTGCGGTTGGTGCAGTAATCGGGTATAGGGATCGAACCGCAAAATTAAGTTTGTTTTTTATTGTATATACTTTTCCGGGATAAAAAGTACCCAGTGTGGTGCCCAGGATATTAAAGAATAATTATACCAAGTTTCAGCGTAATCGAACCGGTAGTTTTTGCGTGATGCCTGAACAAACAGACAGACAGACAGACAGACAGACAGACCGACAGACAGACCGACAGACAGACAGACAAAAATTTTTTTAATCACATTTTTGGGTTCGGTGTCGGTCTAGTAACACCCCCTGCCATTTATTTTTTTGATATTTTCAATGTACAGAATTTTCACTTCTACAGATTTATTATAAGTATAGATATAGATTAGCACTCTGGGCAACATTGGCTCGTGCACTCCATGCTCCGCGGAAATCGATTTTTAAGCATTATTCCTTTTACTGACACTGACATTTAAAGTGACAGTTGTTTTGTTTGTTGATTGTTGTCGAGTCGAAATCATTCAAGCAGTTGTTTTGGTTGTGTAACTCGTTAGATTAATTGCCAAATAAATAAAGAAAATGAGGTGGAGCGAGAACGAAACATATCAATTCGTAAAAATATATTTAAGTCATGAGCATTTGTGGAACCCTGAGCACACATCGTACAGGCTAAAGAGTAAAAGGTTGAAGTCCTATAGGGAAATAATTACTGAATTAAACGAAACAACGGGCATATTACTTAACGAAACGGAATTGAAGATAAAAATAAAGAATCTCAGATCAACGTATATGCAAGAAATCACTAAAATTAAGCAGCGGTCTGGTCCAGAATGGTCGTACAAACCGAACATGAAATGGTTTGCAGAATGGCATAAACACTTCGGTGGATTGAAGAAAACTGTTGAAGATCCTTCTACATTCGATGTAAGTGCTCTCTTACGTATCATACTAAGAAAATACCTACCTCAAAAGGCTCTGTGTTATTGAAGTACTATGAGACAACTGGATCTCAAAGCTCGTATTTTTATTCTTAATTTGGTGATAATAATTGTGTTCAACCCTGATCTAAAATCTGAGCACAAGATGCAGACAGTTATTGACAAAAATTGTGTTTGTGTACTCACCAAGGGCGGATCCAGGGGGATGCACAGTGGCACGCCTCCCTCCCTTTTTTTCATTGAAAAAGAATAAATTCCTAAAACAGCAAAGTGCAATACTAGATGTGGGAGACATTTCTTAACTCTCTGGCTCATGTGGCCCCTCCCGGAAATAAATGCTAAGTGTCCCACCTCCACTCCATTTCAGAACCACTACCTACAGGTAGTTGTCGATGTCAGACTAGTCTGTCATCTTGAGTAACATAACTTGTGTAACTAATTTTTTACTACTTGTTTACAGCATCCAGACTCAATAGATGAAGCAAATCAGAAAATATGGCTGTCAACTGGAGATAACATGGAAGAAGAGACCCTAGACCCATTCCCTGAAGATGATGAATACTTACTTCTAAAGACAGAGCCCCGAGAAGTGTCCCATATCAATGAAACGAGATATCAAAATAAAAAGAAAAAAATTAAACACCGAAGGCCTAGTACAGATTGCTCTGATAGAACATTCATAGACAGCATAGACTCAAGTGCTGATAGTGCCGCAAAAGAGGATGAATTCGATATCTATGGAAAATATATTGCATCACAGCTAAGGAAGATGAATTTGCAGAAAGCTTTGAGGGTGCAACTTGAGATACAAAGTCTTGTGAGTGAGGCACGGCTATCGGGATTGGATGGAAATCATTAAGAACTAAATTTTTTATAACTCTGAATATAAAATTGATGATCTTAGTTGAACAGACTTCATATCTAAAATAGATTGGCAATCCTATGTGGGGAGTACGCCTTAAATCTAGTCAGACCTGAAAGAAAATTTCAAGCAAATCTTACAACAAAGTTATTTTTCTTTTAATCTACGGGCCATTTATTTATTTATCTTAAAACTGGAAATATTTGATATTATTGAAAAGAAAAGGGACATCAGGAAAGCATTAAGTCCCAAGTAGGCCCTTTGCAGCATGGCAGATATTGATTTATTTATGAGATGATGGGGTGTATGGCAGCTACTGCATTTGTTCAGCCTGCATCATCATCACCATGCACCTGTCAAGTCACTGGCAACCTAGGATAAGATATTTAAGAAAAAACTAAAAGATGAGTTCAGATCACTGGCTGTTGCACTGAATGCTCAAGAATTTGCATAATTATATTTGTAATTCTCAAATTTATCTTAAGATATGATATGGGTTTATTTAAAACAAATGAGCATTTTAAAATATGTGAAAATAAACCTAACAAACAATATTCTTACTTGTTTATCTGTATTTATAGTAAGTTTTCTTTTTTTTTCGTGGGTGGTGGAATTTCCTGCGATGCAATAAAAACTCGCCTTTAACCACAGATTTCCTTTCTGCTGCGAGCGCGCAATTTAATCGCGCATGATCATCACCATCTTTTACCAGCAAATCAACATACTGGATCACTGGAATCCTTAGATTTCATCGGAACTGCTAACAGGTGTTGCCATACGTGCAGTCTATATACAGACGCCAGCACATCAAGCTACTACAATCTGTCAAATTTCTTTAATAGATTTTCAACTTTATCGCTAAAGCATTAAGGTTCAAGGTTGATTGGGAAAATTTGACAGTTTCGGGTAGCTTGACCTGCTGGCATCTGTACCACCAGCAAGTGTACCTACCCGATGATAAAAGGACAAAATAAAAACAAAGTTGCAAGTCTGATTTTTTATTGCTGTTACAGCATCTGTTTATAATACAAACAAACATTATCACTTACATTTCACTAGTGAAAATTCAGATCGTTCCATTGTACGTTTGTTCCTACGGTAACGCTCTCGTATGATCCGGTTTCATGAAAAAATATACATCGGAATCTGTGCTGCAGACAGATTACATATTCGAAAAAAAAAAATCACATCAAGTCTAAAGTTTAAAATTAAGTACTTTTCACAATAATTTCACGTAGTTCCAAACTAAAGAAAGGAAGTCCAACTTCGTGGGCAGTGCACAATCCGTTATTACAAACTAAAACGCCTAAAAAATAGGTTTTACAAATAACTTTAAAGGTCGATTCACATACGTCCGCGACTGTCCAGAATTGTAATCTCACTCGTTAAACACAAAAAATTGCATGTGATGTCTCATTGAAGTTCCACTTTTAAATAAGTGATGACAACCTTTATTAGAAAATATATCACATTTTACTGATACATGTTAGGGCCCGAACACACGTACCATGACCACACCACATCGCAGCGACAAAATGTGGACAGCATTGGTTACACGTGATTAGTGTCAATGCAGTTTCTTGCAAAGTTGCGTTGTTTTAAGTAAGAAATTTCAACGTGGTTAAGTTATCGCTAGTAGTAGCGATGTGGTTACGCTGTGGCTGGTGTTTGCAGATACACAGATCGGCTCCGGCTGTGACAGTGTCGTCGCGTCGACGTAACGTTGGGTTTGCGGTGGTGGTTGCGTTATAGCTGCGACGTGGCCTTGATGCGGTCGGTATCGCCCACACAGTTTGACGACACGGTTGGCGCTGCGTGTCGCGCGTTCGATTCCCGCACGGTACAAATATTTGTATGACCTACAAGTAGTTTTTCCGAGTCTGGCTGTTTGTGTATGTGAGTTTAAATGTTTGCAAACGCACCCACAATACAGGAGAAATTCCAAGTGGGGCAGTTAAAAAAAAAAACAGTTGATTTTAACGGCCAATTAATGTGGTCGCCCGTCCTCGTGTTGTCGTTCTGATGTGGTTGTTATTGTGGTGTGGTTGTGGTACGTGTGATCAGACCCTTAGTGTATGCGCTAACTGCGGATATTAAAGACAACTGACTAGTGACGTAAGTGTCAGCTGGACGATGCTGAATCGACTTTTATTACGACTAGAGTGAACGTTTCATGTTACAAAATCTCGAAAATAATACGGAAATATTCACTTTACGTTTTGATATATCCAATGTGCGTTTCATCGCTTGTTATTGTGATGTGTGGACGCTCCTTATAATCCTTGTATACTTATTTGTGAGGGAAATTTATGGTATCATCATGATCCACCACGGGGGGGCAGTGCTGGTTGGTAGATGTCATATATCTTCGAATTTTTGGTTCTAGGACATGCCGGTTTCCTCACGATGTTTCCCTTCTCCGTTTTGAGAGCCTGTCTGGGTTCGAACCTACGATCTACAACTCGCAAGTCACGGCCGTTACAGTCGTAACGGCCGCGACGTCACCGCTGTATGTTTGTTTATGGGATATTTTCATTTAATTTTGATACTATCAAAATTTGATCCGTAAAAGTATTTTTTTTTTTTTATAACAAATCAGTTTCTTTTCTAATTACAACACTGTAAAGTGTAACTCGATACATTTATCAAGTTTTATCGATCAGGTTAAGCTACGCTTGCCGCGGTTGCTCCGTGGATGGCTGATCATCTTCACATACCAAGACCTTGCTTCCGAAAGCACGTTAAGCCGTTGATCTTGACTGTCATTTGTGGATCTTTGCCAGTCGTTACGGGTGGTCAGAAGGCTGAAATGAATAACCAGTCTTACCAAGGGGTATTACCCAGTCCCTGGGTTGTGGAGGTCGGATAGGCAGTCGCTCCATATAAAATACTGGTATTCAGCAACATCCGGTTCGACCCCAACACAGTTGGGAAAAGACTAAGCACATGATGTATTAATCGGTTGAAGGACACTGAACGAGACACTGTAGACAAGTTTTATTGTTATTACATCTGGGGTCGTTTAAGAGTCCCGTAAAGTGTTAATAATGAGCTTTAACATAATAACGCTAGGAAACGGCAACTCTTGTGCATGTGCACAAACAATAAACATATATCTCAGTGCTCATTGCAGGTTGATGAGCGTCAAATCAGAGAGGTAATTCTCTTAATTTTAAGAACGCTCAATCTGATCTCAGTCTGTCAAAAATAGCTGTAGTTTTCATACATTTTTGACAAGTTTTTGACATTGATTGTCGCTGAGATGACATTGCGACTAGATTTTGAATGTTTTTAATTACGGAAATTGCTGTGCGGCTGTTATTACTTAGCCACGAGCCCCTCTAGATTCGAGACAGCGGCACATTACTCGGACCACCACCGCAATCTTTTAATTTTATCTCTCTAATAAGTACACAAGGCAGAGCGGATGAGGATAAAATTGGCACTCAAAAACATTTCAATGAACCGTATCAACATTGAAAACACCGGAAAATAACCGCTCCCCACAATTAGCAACATTTAATCTATGCACTATACGAATCCTTCACACATCCTACGTAATCTTACAATTCCGTCGCTTAGTACACCTCGAAGCCGTTTTTAGGGTTCCGTACCCAAAGGATGCCAACGGGACCCTACTAAGGCTCCGCTGTCCTTCCGTCCGTCTGTCACAGGGCTGTCTGTATCTTTTGAACCGTAATAGGTAGACACTTGAAATTTTCCCAGAGTATGTACTACTATGGCCGCTAAAACAACAAATAATAAAAATTAAAGGGAGTCGTAGAAGTCATACAAGAAACGTATTTTTTTTTAACCAAAGTATTTAAAAAGAATGCAGTGTTAAATATTGTACGGTGGTACGGAACCCTTCGTGTGCGAGTCCGACTCGCACTTGGCCGCTTTTTTTTTAAATATAAAATTAATTGTACTATGTATAAATGCAACAGAGTTAATCTTGGAAGTTTCATTTGGGAAGAACATAATTATTTTAATAGCATACTATGAAATTGTATGAACGATGGATTTATGGTCAACGATGTAGAAGGTTTGTAGAATAATATCTCATTGTTTATTACATTGAATGGGAGTACAAACAACCTTAGGTCTATTAAAGTTCTTGTTTCCAATCGATATTATTTTCAGTTTAACGAATATTAACTTTATGTCCGTGTGAATTAAGTTCATCTCAGAATAAACTATACTCCATTTATAATAGCATTAGAAAAAAGAGGCTCGTAGAAGCAGGAATGTAAAACATTTTATTTCAAAGTTATGATAAAACAATTTTAAGGGAGATACTTAAATTCTAATTTTCTTGCGTTTTTTGCAATTTGCAGGTCAGTGTAAGGTTGTATCTTAATAAAAATAATATGATGCGGAACAATAAGAAATATGTAGGCAATAATACAATTTTAACCTTAAAAATCATCAATACATCCCTTTAAATTAGAATTGGTCCGAATTCGTCTGATTTCGCGGGCTACTGCAGCGCATCCACCTTAATTAAAATAAAATTCGGTAGAATTATAGTGAAACGAATAACGTTCCAAGTATTGTTCATCCCTGCTTCTTTTAGGTTTTTAGCATTGACACTGTAATTTTAAATTGGAGTTATATAATATAAATAAATGAAAGCCACATAATTTCATAAGATAAATAGTTAAAATGGTTACAATTAAGTGTGACAGCTGCTGTAAAAATAGATCATAATAAATTCGGCGTCTATCATAATGTAACAATGTTTATTGTATTTTTGTTACAGTGTGCATTAAAAATAACCTTTTTTAACTTCTTTCTAATGCTATTGTAAATGGACTATAGTACTATCAAAAAAGTTGTAAAAATGTTTGAAGTTGTAGCGTAAACTGAACTTTATAGTGTAGGAATTAAAGTTATTTTTCCATAAACTCATATTTGTTTACATTTTTGGCAACTAAATCCCAACCACAGATTAAAAATTTTGTTGTTATTACGTCAGCGCGCGTTTAGTCTCCCTGAAATTGTTATAATTTCCCTCAAAGCCGCAAATTACTATAATTCTTCTATTAATAAACAAATCTTTAACAATGCGACACGTTTGCTGTAGTATAACAATGAGATATTTCTCTAAAACTAGTAAGAGGAAATGCGGGTGGTGTTTTTTCTATAGAGATGCTCTCGCCTGTTTTCTTTCTGGCTAATGACCATATGGCTATGATTTTTTACAGAATAATAAATGTTAGTTACTTGTATGTCCCTATGTTTTCCTTATTGATAATACATTATTTTTATAATCACTAGAACCCTCAAAAAATGCTCAAAATTGCCTATTTAGACCGCTGTTAACAGAGGCCTAGGGTACAAATTTGACAACTATTAATGAAAAAAGAAAACATGGCGACACAGTATATATCCTTTTTATCCAGTTTATGAAATATCTTTTAAATTGGTTCAATATTGGTGGAGAAAATAGGCGAGAGCCAAACCTCGAAAATGGACTTTTTACTTAGGCTATTCAGTCGGATCTGCAGTTGTCCTTATCGCACGAATAGACGAGAGATAGCGAGACAGAGCGACAGCGATAGTTTCTTCAAATACCTAATTTTAAAAGTCTTTCCGCCCGCAATTTCCCCTTAACAAATATTTTTATGTATACAACCCGATTCAAACTTTATGACAGCTCGGAATATGAGACGAGTCGCTGCGCAGTAACAAATTCACCTGTCAGCGGGGGTGTGGGGTACTGCGCAGCGAGTAGCGCACTTCAGAGCCGCCATTAAGTTTTAATCGGAATTTGCATAGAAATACTATGTTTTAAAGTCAAAGACACGCCATTCGAAAAAAAAGATCTCCAGCCTTTTAAAAATAATATTTGAGTTTTGGTGCCTGCACCTTCAATGATGGAACACTATAGTTGTTGCATTTCACGAGCGCGCGTCAATCATTACAAATTAAACCTTGCGTCAATGACATAAAAGTCACTTGTCGCGAGCTCTTGATTTGCAACGACTATATTTTTTTTTTTCGAAACAGCGCGTCGTACGTAACACTGTGGTTGATTATATAAGGTTAACGCTTTAGATAGGTTTACTAGAAAACATCTGTGGGATCGAACACGAGGAGTATGTAAGGATCGTAGCAGGTAGCGTTATGTGGATTCTGCCTAAGGAAGGTGTGGGTTTATGTGTCTATCTGTGGGATCTCGCTCTCGTTGTTAAATATTATTTTATCAGGTAGAAAACAATCAAATTAAATGTTTTTTTTTTTATTAGTGGCTTTTGTGGACGAGTCACGAAAATATTGCGATTATGTATAATGATAGAGTAATAGGCCAAAAAACGAAGGAACTCTTTTTATGAAAAGAAAAATTTAAAATGATCCTCTTTTTGAAGTTACATAATCAGCCTATAAAGTTCCCACTGCTGGGACACAGGCCTCCTCTCTGTGAGAGGGAATGGGCCGTAATCCACCACGCGGGCCCAGTGCGGGTTGGTAGAAGTCACATGTCTTCGAATTTACGGTTCTCAGACATGTCGGTTTCCTCACGATGTTTTCCTTCACCATCTTAGAGAGCAATCTTTTGAAGTTGATTGAAGATACAAGTTTATGCCTCGATGTTGCCCAGTTTATATTAAGCATTATTGCAATTAAATACACCACACCCACCATACCCACAGATGTTTTCTAATTTTTACAGATTTTTTTTTGCGGGTATCTAAATTTATTTGGGTACAACATTGAAATCATTACGTTTGCATACCTTTTTTTGCTAAGAAAAGAATTTTATGGATGTTTTTTGTTTTTTTTTTTATAATACTGGCTACTTCATCGAGTTTATTTAGAAGCATTATTTTGTAAATATTTTAGGAGAAATTATCCCCAAATGTTATTAAGTACGTTTTTTTTAAAGTCCGCTTTAACCACAGACATCCATAAAATTCAGAAACATAGAGCTGTACAATTAAACCGGAACATCTGTCAAAATCACAACTGTCATGGTTCCATCACATGTCAAAATGCTGTCACACGTCAAACAACTCTCAACTCTCAAATGTTCAACAAGAAAATGTAAGCGCCACGCCGATAGTTCCCGAACATACCGCCAGGCGGCGCCACACGTAAATACAGACAAATTTGGACTAAAAACGTCGAATAAAACTACAAATTTAATATACAAGGAAGAAGACTCGATCTCAGATCTTAATTTGTACAATTTATCACATAAAATTCGAAAAGAACACGTATTTGCTAGACTGCAGCAGCGAATCACACAGAGTACTGTCGTGTGTTTACACAGATTATGCTTGGAGAGATCATTGTACGGCCACGTTTTTTATAGAAATGCCGAAAATGCTGACTTTGTTGACGGTCACATTGAAAAATGTATCTTATTTTATCAAATATAAGAACCATTTTTCAATAAAACACCCATATACACAGTCACAAAGTTTGTATGAGATTATATTCGCTGTCTTGAACGCAGTTACAGGCAAATATATGACCGTCAGTGTGCGCACAATAAAGCGAACGTCCTGTCACATTGTAAAGTGACAATTAACAAGAATTGTATACTCCGCGGACAATTTCACAAAGTTAAAGACCAAGATACAGCAACCACAAATGTGTGAATTAATTCAATATTATGAAAAAATAAACGCTCTGTCTTGACATTATGTACGTACACTGTTACAAAACTAACACACTTGTTTATTTTAATTTTAAGTATAACCAGTTTATTTTAATTCTACCGATATTTGTATGGACATTTGCGGCGATCACACTTGACTAAAGTAAACACTGATTTTTAATTTAATAATAAACAAAAACGGTTATTACTATTAAGCTATGGTTTCCTAGAAGAGCGGTGACCGCCATAAGCGGCCGCAATCTCCAAATACGCAGCGTTTTTTGACACCTTATTGTCAAATACTGGTGAAAATGATAGGTTTTCATGACGTCCGCTATAAATATGACGGAAACCCTCATCAAGGAAACCGGAGCTTTACAGAAAAGTAATCACCAAAAAAATACATTGTAATTTATCAGTCAAAAACTCAGAAAAAAATCTAATCAGTTTTAACAAAAAAAAAAAAAAACAGCCAAGTTCTTCGCCCGCCTTCAACTTACAAAAAATCACTTTAAAAAATTTAAATAACAAAATAAATTAACGAAAACATCTTGCCAGCTCGTATTATCAATTAGAAAACAAATTGAGATCAAAAACGCCCATACAAACACCAGGATGGCTTGGGTAGGGGTCGAAGCTCGGTGTTTGGGACCTAAGGAAGAACGCGTTAGATCTTAAACATATCTTAAATTTACCAAGTATTGTCTAATTCATTTCATCTACAAAACGACGGGTCCTTCGTGAATTTTGATAGGGTGCCAGGTACCTTTTTTTTTTGTTCCGGTGAATTTTTCATCTGAAAATGTCCATTTTGAAATCCATTTTTTTTTTTCAGATTTTGAACAACTGTAGTCCTATTCTTCACATATCTGGCAATACTATTCACACAAGACGTTACTTCTAACATTGATCGAAAATTCCTTTTCAAAACCTCACACACCACAAAAATTACACAATTTTATTTGACTTTCAACACACCTTTTTTATTGTTCACCACACCATCTTCGGAATATTTTCATACAATGATGTTCACTGAAATGTTTTTTTGATTTTCTATTGAAGTAAGTTAGACAATACTTGCGTGGCCGCGTTCGTATCCTCGTGTTCAGGCATCGGAGCATTGCGCCAGTTGTTTAGGGGTGTACACAGAGGCGTTGGGGTCCAGCGGTGACCCGTCCGAGAGTCGAAGCTTGGACACCGCGGCGCTCGACGGCGCTACGAACTCTGTCGGCATCACTGCCAGCATTTGAGCTTTAAGTTCCTCTATTTCTTTGTCTTGTCTCGATATTAAGCCTGTAAATGATGATTTCGATGTAAGGACCAGATTTAAAAGTCAAAACCTTCAGCAAAAACTTGATATCTCATAATTATATTAAGATGAAAATCCAAAATACACCGTTGTTCATTCGTTTTATAGACAAAAAGAAACTGAGATGTTGTTTTGATTCTGAAAACTTATTTTATTTACAAACATTTATTTCAACTAAACATTGTGTCATACAGAGTTTAGAGAGAGAGAGGGATAAGACAGAGAGAAAGAGATGGAGTTATTGTTTATTGAATTGAATTAAACTTATTTTATGTACAAAGTTATTTTAATTAGTAAGTGAAACTTGACAGACATGATGGATATCATGAAAAGAAAACGGAAAAACCAAACTAAAAGTAACTATCTATATTCTAACTAAACAGACAGCTGTGCTGCTGGGGAGTTTGTTCCGCCACTTCTTCTTCCCAGCGATAGCACTAGGAAGTGGCGAAGGGCGGGCGTTTTTGGGGGACTGTCTTTTGTAATTTTGACGTTCGAAAAGTGCTGATTCTCAGCCTAATTTGAATAAATGACTTTTGATTTGATTTGATTTGATATAGCCGACTACGGGACCGATGACAGTCGCAGGACGCGTGTATTTTTTTACTGCGAAATGAGACTCCTGTTACATACGTTTTACGTATCGACACCTTAGAGTGAAAACCTCGTAAGTGTAAAATAGGTAACTTTTCAGGAGGAAGAAAAAACTGCGTACTGTAAAATTTTTGTACGGCGTCTTTTATGTTTTTTTATTAATTAATTTTTTATAAATTAATTAAGTAGGATCAGGATGTGTGTTGCGAGGTTTTCTTCCTAGAAACGCAATAAAATAAATTTGAAAAAAAAATGCATTCCCGAGGTTTTCACTCTAAGGCGACGTTATGTGCATTCTTATAATTAGGGTCCAGGATTATTGATTAACATTTTGAGGGGCTTCTAAGGTCTCGTAGTTCGGCCGCTGAGAACTTGTACCACTCACCCTCCTGTATGTGCAGCTTGCGCTTGGCCTCGCCCAGCGCGGACAGCAGGTCGAGCTTGACGCGCGTCTCCGCGGACAGCGAGTGCTCGAGGTGCTGCAGCCGCGACTGCGTGCTGTCGAAGCTGCCGCTGGGCTTGCCGGCTGCCACCGCCGCCGCCGCCACCGCAGCCTGCTGCTCCTGTCGCTCGTGCCGCGCCTCAAGCGTGCGCACCTGCACAACATGTAGACTGTTGCTTCAAAACTAGGATGTAATGAAAAATGTAGTGTAGCTGGAACGGATTAGAGAGTCGAGCCGACCTGGTCGGTGGCGTGCGCGAGGTCCCTCGCCAGCTGCGCGGCGCGCTCGCGGGCCCGCGCCGCGTCGCGCCGCAGCGCCGCGCCCTCCGCCTCGCCCGCCGCGCGCCGCGCGCGACACGCCTCGCTGTCGCACTCGCCGCTGCGCAGACAGAACACACACATATAGAGTCGGTTGGAGTCGCGCCGGCGTGCCCCACGTGCAGCGGCCCCACCTGTGCGCGCGCGCATGCCTGGCCCGCAGCAGCTGCGCCTCGGCGTGGCCGCGCGCGCGCCGCTCGTCGCCCAGACGCCGCTCCAGCGCCGCGCGCTCGCCCGTGCGCCACGCCGTCACTCTGCGGACACGACACGCCCATTGCTATCTATACTTGTACAAATTTACATTAGACCTTTTAGCGCTTGACCAAAATCAGAATCACAGACTTATAGAATAAACTGAGCGTCATCATCGTCTGGCTAACCTTTTCCCAACTATGTTGGGGTCGGCTTCCAGTCTAACCGGATGCAGCTGAAGACCAGTTTTTTTTTTTGAGAATACACTTGCCTTTTAATGCGTTTAAAGCTCAAGTAAAAGAAAGAAAGAAAGAAAAATGCATTTATTGGCATTACACAAAATGACACCTTAAAACTACAAAAACATAAACAAAGATTATAATGCCAAAAGGGCCTCAGCTCAGCATAATGTCAGATGACAACACAAGTGTACCACCTGACGCTGATTTTCAGCTGCAACCCACGAGTGCCATACGCTGGAATACCAAACACAGGGAAGTGTGTGTCCGTAATAAAAAAATTAAGAGAATTCATATAAATGCTAAAAATTATAGAAAAGCTCATGCAAAATCAAATAAAATGTCGTGACATACATGTATGTGTGTGTGTATTGTATTGTAATGAATGAAAAACTAAAATAAATAAATACCCAACATGTGCATACTACCTACACAAAAAAAAAATGAAATAAATAAATCTAGAAACAGAAAGAAGTAAAATCCAACCTTTGTTCAAAGGCTTACTATTCCATCAACGACTACTTACACGATAAGAATAGTTGGTCGCCCTAATTAACGCAAGACAATGTTCATGTTCTTTCTCCAGAATTAGCTTTGGTACTGACAGGTTACTGTTATTAGTATTAACTCATTTATTTCACATCGATGGTCCTAGTTCATCATCTGTGACTGCAAGTGACAGCTATGTGACGAACCCAGCAATGCATAAATATGTAAGCTGTCACGCCCTTTATGCCTGGAGGCTTTTATTTAGGTAGTGAGTTTTTATTTTTATTTTAATTAATTATTTTTTAGCTTGAGTACGTATAGTTTTTTATTATATTTGTTGGTATATTGGCGTGGCTAGCTGACATAATATGGCAAATAATTTAAGCTTCTTGTAATGTTCATTACTGAACATAGGTTCCTAGTATTGTATACCTGCAACTATATTTTAACTAAACAGACAGCTGTGCTGCTGGGGAGTTTGTTCCGCCACTTCTTCTTCCCAGCGATAGCACTAGGAAGTGGCGAAGGGCGGGCGTTTTTGGGGGACTGTCTTTTGTAATTTTGACGTTCGAAAAGTGCTGATTCTCAGCCTAATTTGAATAAATGACTTTTGATTTGATTTGATTTGACTGATAGTGCAAACTAGGATGTTCGGTGAAAACACCGAACAACGGGCAACCCATTTTCGGTCCAACGCATAATTTGTACGTTACATAATAAAGATAGACACGTCTTCTAGAAACTTACTAACGACATCTATCTGAGAGAAATATCACTAAACGGTTTCGCGAAATCACGTCGTGCTTATTATTATTTTTTTTTTTTTAAAAACGTTGCCCCACACTAGGAATTTCTCCTGTATCGTGGGTGCGTTTACAAACACTTAAACTCACATACACAAACAGCCAGACCCTTAGATTAATAATCTAGATACACATAAGTATACAATATAACTTCAGAACGCCAACATTAATGATACAAACTATTTCCAACCAACTGGAATGGAACGAAAATATTAATTTACATACATAAATCGCAAACAGCAACATGGCAAATTCTTAGTGAAGCTTATCGTAAAATTGTAACTTGATGCCGCTAAGCACAATACTGCCGTTGTGCCAAATAAAGACTCGTTCAGACTAACAAGTGTCATACGTTTAACGTACGCCTGTTAACAGCAGAATTCCTTTACATTTATGACCCAGTTTTTGATATCGATCCTCGCCTATAAAAAAACCTAGACAACATCTTCGAACTCATCATCGCTTATTCTGTGTTCACAATAAAGCTTCAAAAAATTTAAACAATCATGTATGTGTATTTCCAAAAAATACTTTAATATACGTATATACATAAGGTTCAGTTTACGCTAAAGCCTTAACAATTTTTTTATGACTTTTGCAATAGCACTAGTCATTCCAAAATCTACATAAGTTACTTTAACACAAAGTTGATATTTGTTTAAGTGGAAATAACATCATCTTCCTGCCCTTGTCCCATGTTTCTTGGGCGCAATACGTTTTCTTCATCAATTCCCAGTGTAAGTGAAAATAACATCAATTGGAAACAAGGATTTGAATAGATTTTAGGTGAGATAGTGGCTAAACACTTATCAAACTTTTTTTTTTAATATCATAGAGTGCCGTCGCGTTACGGTTACACACTTTCGTAATAAACGACGAAAATTATCCGTTTACATTGGCCGATGCGGTTGAAACATGTGCGATCTACTTGAGTGTAAAATACCCCTTATAATTTTACAGTCTAGTTTTGTTGAGGATTGGTACATACACATTAGTTGTGCTCCTCAGTGTGTGACCACAAAGTCAAACACTATAGAGTATACTAATATGCAATTGTAGACGAAAAAACTGACTCTCAGTGTAAAATCACTAAGTAACTTTAGTGTTCGATATTCTTCTTGTATTTTTGAAGCATAAACAGACAAGACAATAAATATTGTGCCATGGAACCTTCAGCAGAGAAAACTAGTGAAGTTCCGTCGGCGACACCGGAGAAAAAGCACTCGCCTGAATTTTTAATAGCATGCGCAATGATGAACGATCGAATTCCTGACTTCTGGCCCGACCACCCTCAAGAATGGTTCTTTTTTGAAGCCTACATGTTGCTTCAAAACCAAGATGACGACTACAAGTACGATATCGCCATTACGAAATTAAAAACTGAAGACGCGATTCACGCAATAAGCAACATTATAATGCAGCCGCCAAAAACTGGGAAGTACCAAGCCCTGAAGAAAGTACTATTGAACGGGAAGCCGTTTAAAAAAAGAGAAAAAGTTGGACAAAATTATGAGTGAGTTGAAATCATTTAATATTGTTTGACGAGTAATATGGTGGAGCAAAATGTATTGTTGAGAGGAATAGAGATGTTGTTAACTGATCTGTGCGAGAATCTGCGACCAGCCGATCGATTCTGTAAAAATCTCACCGTGAAAAGTTAGGTGAAAGGAGCTTAGAGTGAGCTGTCAATAGTGTCAATCCCTAGCATTAGTAGGAATGACAGCTCATTCCACGCTCACTTCACCTAACTTTTCACGGTGCGATGGTTACAGAATCGCACTGCTGATGATGACAGTTCTTCTCCTGATGGTCTTCGGTTTGTCTACCACTCAGGTGGGTGGGGGTGTTGGTACCATTATAGATTCGGACCGCATTCCACACAATGCGAAGATGAAAGTCGTTGTAATGTCAATAAATTGCGTAAATAATTAATCCTGTGTTATATTGGTAATATTGCGATCTTGTTTGCACGCAGGAATAACATTCATTATATTTAAACTACATTCGCGATTTATTTTCCCAAAATGTAAACAAATATGAGTTTATGGAAAAATAACTTTATTTCCTACACAATAAAGTTCAGTTTGCACTACAACTTCAAACATTTTTAAAACTTTTTCAATAGTGATACTCCTTCTGAAATCAACTTAATTACCATTTAAATAAAGTTGTTATTTGTGTAACATTTGAAATATTAGTTTGAATAGACTTTAGGACTTTTATTAGTAAAGAAAGACATATAAACTTTGTGTATTCTAAGAATTAAAACTTTTTTTCCTTTTAGTGTTTTTGTTTCTGTGATGTTTTATAAAATTACTTGCTTAAACTGGCTAAGTTATATAAATATCTCAAGTTACTTGTGCTGCAGCGCGGCGTGCGCCTGCTTGAGCTGGTGATGGTCGGCGCGACGTTGCCGCTCCGCCGCGGCCGCGGCAGCCAGCGCGCGCCTCGCCTCTGCTTCGGACGCGCGCGCCGCTGCCAGCTCGACGCGCACACGTTTTAGTTCTTCGGCACACTCGCGGGCTTCACGCTATATCACAAACATATCGATCCTTAGAAAATTATTTTTCCTCGTTAGCGAAATCCTACTAATATTTTAAATTTGAAAGTTTGTATAGATGGATGTTTGTTACTCTTTCACGCCAAAACTACAGAACAGATTTGGGTAAAGTTTGGCACACAGATAGTTTATAAACTGGATTAACACATAGGATACTTTTTATCCCGATATTCCCACGGGATCGAAACTTACGCGGGTGAAACCGCGGGGCCGAGCTAGTCCTAACTATAAATGCGAAAGTAAGTTTGTTTGTTACCTTTTCACGCCTAAACCACTGAACCGATCATTCTGAAATTTTGCATATACGTTATCAGGTGTACAGAATCGCACATAAGGTACCTTTCATCCCGAAAACAAGCCCTGTTCCCGAGGTAAACAACAACAACGTTATATTATGATAATAGATGGCGCCACGTGTCTTTCGAATCATGATTAATTAATCAAGAAATTTCACGCGGACGAAGTCGCGGTTATCTATACTTATAATAAATCTGTAGAAGTGAAAATTCTGTACATTGAAAATATCAAAAAAATAAATGGCAGGGGGTGTTACTAGACCGACACCGAACCCAAAAATGTGATTAAAAAATTTTTTGTCTGTCTGTCTGTCTGTCTGTTTGTTCAGGCATCACGCAAAAACTACCGGTTCGATTACGATGAAACTTGGTATAATTATTCTTTAATATCCTGGGCACCACACTGGGTACTTTTTATCCCGGAAAAGTATATACAATAAAAAACAAACTTAATTTTGCGGTTCGATCCCTAGACCCGATTACTGTACCAACCGCAAATAATAAGTTTGTCGTAGGTTACGTTACCCGCAGTAGAGTTCACTAAAGTTATGCTCTAAATGTAGTGCTGAAGGTTAAATTTGGCTTGCACCGTTCGCAGCACACGCGTGGCGCGCGGCCGCCACGGATCGCTACCGTATATAAGGATATTTTTTGAACTTTGATTTGAACGGACGTGTTGAGTGGCGAGCGTTCGTTCTTATTTTAACTGCTACTTGCAACTAAACCGTGTTTTTCAGTGCGACCTTTTTTATTTCTATTAGTTTTTAGAGTTATTTAGGTTTATTTTTATAAGTCGTAGGTATAGATTTTAATTTTAAAGTATAGGTAGTATATTTGATAGTGTACGTAGTGACCGTAGGTTATTTTATAATACTGTTAGGTAAGATTAGTCATTCGTATAGATATTAGTTTTTAGGGATTTTGCTTATTTATTGAGTTTAGTTATCATCAGAAATAGGTTTATTTAGGTAGGTAGGTATTTTATTTTCTGTTATTGAGTTTTTTTTTTTTATTATGTAGGTACTTAGGTAAGGATATCATATAGGTACCCTCTTAATCACCACTAATGAGACACAATTGGTTTTCTATTGTAATTAGCCACAAAGGGCCCGCGAGATAGATGGCATCCTGGGGAAGCACATACATTTTATCCTGTTAGCACGTTCCCGTGGGACAACTTCCGACATCCACGCGGGCGAAGCCGCGGGCAGAAGCTAGTGTAAAATATATTTTTTAATAACTTCTGCTATTAAAAAATATATTTTACATCAACACAACTCTCTAAGATCAAGCAATCCTACTGAATGACTATTTCATGAAATCTTGACATTTTAGGATTATGCTAACTTAACAAGTTGTATTACTGATTGTAATGATTAAAATGCTGTAAATACCTATTTGTTACGGCCGCGAATCATATTTTAATCAACGTACAACTTAGTACTGACCAGCTAATTGCAAAAAACGTAAGAAAATTTGAATTTCGCTGGCTACGTTGGAGCATCCTCCTTAAAAAAAAGTCAAAAAATCCAATCTACTGCTGCTTTTCACATCAGTACGAAGATATTGCCTTAAAATTCAATAAAAAATTACTAGTCGTTTGTCTTACCTGTTCGCGTTCCCGCTCCCTCTCGCGTTCTTTGTCGCGCTCTCTCGTTTCTCTTTCTCGCTCCCTCTCCTTCTCTCTTTCTTTGTCTTTCTCCTTAACTTCTTTGTTACTGTTTTCCTTAATTTTTACACAATCTTTTGTACTCTCTACTTCTTTATCTTTAACTATTTGTTCTTTTGCTGTAAGAAAAAAGGTAAGTTACATTGCAGTTATCTACTTAACAAAAGTGTAGTTCCCTGACAGATAACACAGTCTAAATGCTAGGTCTAGAAGCATGAAGCACAATTAGGTAAAATAGGGAATGAAAGTTTGCATGGAAGTTCGCCATTTTTACCGATGGGAAATTCCATCGAGTACACAGCAGGTTTCATCATGGCAAATAATTTTATTTAATGTACTATGTCTTGTAATATTAATTAACTTACATACCTAGTATTGTATACAATCAAGTATTGTCTAACTGAACAGACAGCTGTGCTGCTGGGGAGTTTGTTGCGCCACTTCTTCCCAACTATAGCACTAGGAAGTGGTGAAGGGCGGGCGTTTTGGAGGACTGTCTTTTGTAATTTTGGCGTTCGAAAAGCGCTGATTCTCAGCCTAATTTGAATAAATGACTTGATTTTTGATTTTGTTACCCTTTCACGGAAAAACTACTTAACGGATTTAGATAAAATTTAGCACACAGATAGTTTATAACCAGGATTAACACATAGGATACTTTTTATCCCGATAATCTCACGGGATCGATTTATCATTTTAATTGCACTAAGCGGCAATATACGCCAAATGCCGCAAATATACATAATACTAGACCTCAAAGCGTCGAAATTTTTCGTCGGTCATCAAAAAAAAAATCTTCTATTTAAAGTGCAATACCTACGCGGTCAAAATGTATGGAACAGCAATATTTTTTTTAATAACCGACGAAAAATTTCGACGCTATGGGGTCTAAACTCATGTGCTGAATCCATGGTTACAGTTTGCGCGCCGATGTCCCTGCCACTCTGTATGTGTGTACAAAAATTGTAAAATAAATAAAGTCTTGCAGGAAGTCTGGGGTAAAAGGCTCAATAACTGCTGTACTCACTATTTTCTGTACTCTTACGACTATCACTGCTCTCCTTATCCTTATCTCTGTTTTTATTCTTCTTCCTTTCTTCTTTTAATGTACTAGTCTCTTTCTTTTCTCTTTCTGACTTAGAAGACTTTGTACCACCTTGAAAAAAAAAAATATAATTAAAATAGAATAGATTTATTTTTCTTACCACATATAAGATGTAAAACTTAGTATTATCTCCTTTATTTCATTTATATACTTACAAAATACATTTTTAAATATTTTTATAAACAAAAGGATAAAAAAACATTTAAAAATATAAAAAGTAGTAGCCCACCGGTATCGGGAACAGGGTCCAAGCTACCGGCGGTCAGGGCTCCAGAGAGAGGAACTTCCTGACAATGCGAGCCGTGTCCAGAAGTACCGCTTTCTGAATCAAGCCCTTGATCCAGCTGCCCAACGAGAGCCTCCTCAGGTGTTGGTCGAGGCTTTTGGCTATTAAGCCATTGGCTGTCACGACTATCGGCACAATGATCGCTGAGTCCACATCCCACATGTCGACAACCTCGCGAGCCAAGTCAAGATACTTGATTTGTTTATCTTTCTCGGCTTTCACGAGGTTCTCATCATGCGGGACGGTTATGTCAACAATCATTGCGCGCCGCTCTGATCGATCCACCACCACTATATCAGGCTTATTGGCAACAATAGTCCTGTCAGTGATGATGGATCGATCCCAGTACAATGTGATATTTCCATTTTCGAGAACTGGGTCGGGCACATACCTGTAGTACGGCACCTCAGATTCGACAAGGCTGTATTTCAGAGCAAGTTGCTGATGGATTATCCTGGCTACAAGGTTGTGTCTATGCAAGTACTCTCCGTTAGCTAGACGAGAACACCCGGAGATAATATGCCTGATTGATTCTCCCGGCCGATGGCATGCCCGACAGATGTCAACCGTGCCGTCTTTCACAATAAATCTCCGGTAATTGTTCGTCATCATAACTTCGTCCATAATTGCACAGACAAAACCTTCGGTTTCTCCAAAGAGGTCACCGAAACGCAGCCAGGCTACGGACGCTGGTAGATCTACATCGGGTCCATGTAGGGCCCGGTAAAAACGTCCGTGAAGCTCCTTACTCTGCCATACTTCCATGCGATTATTGGTGTCAAGCACTACTGGCTTGCACCAGTTCTCTTTAGCCAAGGAGAGTGGGGTGAGGCCCTTGTCTACCGCGACTACATCTCGATGCATCCCCACGTCGGTTTCTAGGAAATATTCCCTGAGACTGCATATCTCGCGATTGTGAAGGGTCTTAGCGTTTAAAAAGCCTCGACCTCCCCACTTTCGCGGGATATACAGCCTCATTACCGATGACCGTGGGTGATGCATTCGATTTGCAGTCAGCAGCGTACGGACCCTCCTATCCAGGGCGTCGAGTTCGGTCTGAGTCCATTTGAGTATGCCGAAAGAGTACATCAAAACCGGCATGACCCAACTGTTGAAGGCGCGCACCTTGTTTCCGCCTGATAAAAGACTATTAAATACTTTTTTCAGGCGGCCAAAGAAGCGCTCCTTCAACGATTGCTTCATGTCAGTAACATTGATGCCCAACGCTTCCGACATACCCAAATACTTATAGGTTTCGGATGCGGAAAGGGCTCTAAGGTTAGTGAAATCCGAGAGTTGAGTTCCCACAGATTCCACAATCTCCCCTCGCTTTACATGCATGACTGCACATTTGTCCACACCAAATTCCATCCTGATGGCGCTACTGAAAGTTTCAGTAATTTTCAGTAGCTCCATCAGTTGCAAATTGTTGGGGGCAAAAAGTTTTAGGTCATCCATGTAGAGGAGGTGAGATATAACCTGACCACCTCTCCTCAACCTATAGCCTAGACTTGAATCTTCCAGCAGTGTGCTTAGAGGATTCAAGGCTAAGCAGAACCAAAGCGGACTCAAACTGTCGCCCTGGAATATTCCTCGCTCGATCCTTATCGGCTCGCTATTCCTCTGGATATTTCGACATCCTGGATAGCGAAGAACCGTCCTCCATTGCCCCATACACGTCATCAGGAAGGTGCGCAGAGTTGTATCTACTTTATACAACTCCAGCACCCTCATGAGCCATGTATGTGGCACCGAGTCATAGGCCTTCTTATAATCTATCCAACATGTCGACAGATCCTTTCGGGAACGACAAACCTGTTGGCTTATGGTCATATCAATGAGGAGTAGCTCCTTAGTACCGCGGGACCCGTTCTTACATCCATTTTGAGAGACAGACATGATGGAATTGTTGTCTATATGTTTATTAATTTTAGCTCTCAAAATGGATGTAAGGACTTTATAGACCGTTGGAAGACAAGTGATCGGTCTATAATTTTTGGGATCAGCGGTACTACCTGATTTATGGAGCAGGTGGGTTATTCCTGTCGTTAGAAACTGGGGCAGCAACCCTGACTCTAAGGCTGACTGGAACTGGGATGCCAAGGGGGCGTGCGACCTTTGGAACCACTTTATCCAAAAGTTGTGCAGCCCGTCCGGCCCTGGAGATTTCCAGTTAGGCAACGGACGGACTGCACGAGCCACATCTTGGGGGCTGATGATAAGTGCCCCCATTTCTGGTATTAGATCGCACGCTCGCTCGATCTTCCCAGTCCAATCACCCTCGGTGTGACTGACAGGCACCGACCAGATGTTTCGCCAGAACGAACACATGGCGTCATCATCCGGTAGGTGCGTGTCAGTCACACATTGGTCCGGTCGCTCCCAAGCCCTATAAACCCACCTTTCATCGTTCTGGAATGTGCGATTCTGAGTGTACCGCTCCACTCTCCGCCTGTACCGACGAATACGGTTTGCCCATGCACAGAACTTAAACTTAGTATAATTATTACGACATCTACATATTTACATTACATAAATAATATTGAAACATTTTCATTTTTTTTTTTTGACATGACATCATTATTATTGATTTTTAATATAAATTATTGTTTTAAATGACTAGAATTGTATTTAATTTAATTTTATTAATTGCATTGTAATCCAAATTGAAATTATGAAATTATTATTAGTATTTTTATGTTATTGATAATTACTAAATGTGTACTGCATGCGATAAGTATAAGCAAGATGTAAAATCTAAACAATATTTGCGCGGCAGAAATGCCGGATATAGTGAAACCTATAGATCTTAAGAAGTTATGTTAGCTACCTATATTCTTGCAAATAAATCTATCATTCATTCACAAATTACAGCTTAAAGTTAAATTAGTCTACAGATACAATTTTGTACTTAATTTGTGGAAGACTGGTGCCTAAAGTAAGTTTTTTACAAAACCTGTAAGTCAGGTCACCAGGTGATAGTGTGGTATTACGTATTAAAAGCAAAACTACGCGATCACGTTATCACAGAAAAGGAACTGAAAAAAAGTATGATTTTATAAACTCATAATTTTATGTTAGCACAGTCTGAACTGAATACACGAACAATGAGAAAAAGCAACAAAAAAAAATATAATTTTGCAAACATTTTTTTTGCTTTATTTGATATCATTACTTTTGTGAAGTATAATTTAATTTGACCTTGTTTTTTGGGATCCTAAAATGTACCTTTACTGTGGTCGAGTTTGTCATCGTCATCAGGTGCGGAATGACACGCCGTGCCATTGCTGAGCGCGTGCGAACCACTCGAGCTGTGTGAGCCGCCCGAGCTATGTAAGCCACCCGAGCTTCCCGAACTAGTCGAGCTCGCGTTTGACGCTTGTGCTGACGACGACTTCTCACGGAGCGCCGTTTGATGCTCTAAATGCTTTTCTAATTTGTCTAACTGAAAATAGACGAAAGATTGGAGAATATTTACAAATAGCTTATTTGTATGATTTACATAAACGTTGATAAGTTTTGTTTGGACAACTTAATGAACGTCTTCGACACGTTATTTGTAACGCCATCTATTTGAGCCGTATTATACAGGGTTATTGGTTTACACATTACTATCGTATACTATTTTATAGCTCGCGTGACCTAAACCCACAATCACGCTTTTTTGTGTAAAAATGAACTACATAAGTCACAGAAAAGCTTGACTAAGTGCGGGTTTAGGTCACACATCACACATAAGTCATGTAGCATGTGCAATTGCAATGAACCAGTAGCCCTGTGATGATTTGATTTGATGATCGTGTGCAATTGCAATGAACCAGTAGCCCTGTGATGATTTGATTTGATGATCGTGTGCAATTGCAATGAACCAGTAGCCCTGTGATGATTTGATTTGATGATCGTGTGCGATAGCAATGAACCAGTACCCCTGTGACGATTTGATTTGATGATCTTATGCAATTGAAATTGTCCTGGTATAACTTTTATATATAATTTATGCCATCAATGTTGTTGTGCAAAAATTAAAATCCAAGATGGCGGCAATTTAAAACCAACCGACTACTGAGTAGTGCAGTACCTTAGCTTGTAGCTGTGCGTGCTCCTGCGGACAGTGTCCGTTGTGGTCTGCCGTCTTGAAGCGACAGCGGCGCAGCGAGCCGTTCATGTGTTTTGTGTCCGACGGTGTCGTCTGTGTCTGTGTCGCGCACTCCGCGCCACCGTTCGCGACACTGCCGGCCTCTTTGCTCGGCGCTTGCTGCGTTTGCGCTTGCTGCTGAGACTGTGTCTGAAAATACAATACATATTTTTGTTTCTCTATGTTCCGGGTCTTTTTTTTTTAATAAATTGACGACGCCTCACTTTGGTGATGGGTACTTATCAGAAATAGTAAAAAAAAAAAAATAGTTCAAAAACTCTCCCATCCCAGACCATTACTAGAAATCTTAATTTTTTTGTAATATTCATATGCCGTTACGTCTGTGAAGTCTCTCCAACTATACTTCGACTTTTAATTGTATTCAGTAACTTGACAGTTGAAGGGTTGCCAGATTTTGACAAAAAAAAAAGATAGTGAGGTGGTGCAAGAATTAACGAAATTGAATGAACTTACATGCAAACTTTGTATTTTTTTAATAACTTTTCTTAAAAACAACAAAAATTGTAAAATTTGTTATGTACGTTGTTTCTCAGTAGCACAACTTAGTTAGAATGTATTGATTATTATTATTATTCAGCCACTCTTGAATGTCTTTTTTCTTCCAGGACATCTTGGGAATTGTTTAAATTTTTCGAATATTCGACGAATTACGATTTTAGGAAAATATTACGAATATTTAAAGTTTTATTTCAATTAAACCATTTTTATCATATTTACACTATTAGTTTTAGTATGGTAACATTATTATTCTTTGAACTGTCAAGTTACTGAATACAATTAAAAGTCGAAGTATAACTAAAAATGTTGTTGTATACAAGAACCATATTTTTTTATGATAATCAATTTATCGTAGTTTTCACCTGATCTAACGCAGACTCGGGCACCGCATCTCGCATGAGTTGGAAGTAGAACTCATTCATAGCGCGGACGTGCCTCTGCCTGCGCTGCCGCAGCCGGTGCGCGATGAGGGCCTTCGCCCCGAAGCCCAGCGTCACCACCGGGTAGCCCACGCAGTGCGCCGCCAGCGGCCGGCACAGCTCGCCCGCGCCGGCGCGGGAGCCTCGCCACAGGCCTTCCACGTACACCAGTAGGCAGCATATTGCTACTGTTGGCAGGCAGATGCCTTTGTCTGCGACTGTATATGGAAATGCATAAATAAGTTCTCTGTTTTGACAATTGGATAAAGTAATACAGGAAATACAATAGGGGCTGTTCATTTCTTAAGTAAGACGATTTGAGGAGGGAGAGAGGGACGGTCCAAACAAGTCTTTTTTTTTTCTGACATGTGGGTAGGAAGGGTCTAGATTGTTGTTGTCACAAAAGTAAGCAAAAATTTATAAGTTTAAAAAAAATTTGGTACTTTTTGCAATTTTGGTAGATACTGATCTTACGTAAGGTTTTGGTAGATACTGATCTTACGTAAGATTCAAAGAAGGGGAGGGGGTTCATTCAAGTCTTATTTTTTCTTACGTAGGGGTGTAAGAAATTGGTTAAAATTGTCTTACGTAATAAATGAACAGCCCCATACCATTTGTTTAACTTTGTGTTTATTTTCTCACAAAATGCAAACAAAAGCTAAACACGTCATAAGTCTACAAAACATTGTTTTCCTATCCTAATTGCCGAGTACAAAATGAACAGTAGTGTGTAAATATAGGCAACTTGTGTCCCTGACAAAATCTATTTCTAGTCCACTCATAAAATAATATGAGTGGAAGTGTGAGCTACGCACCCTAATTGCGTAATAAACTATCAATCTCAATCTGAATCATTTTGAAGGATATTGCTAATCCATTGCTTCATTTGTTCGAAAAATTTGTCTGCTCAACAACGTAAATAACGAAATGAATGTTGTTGAACTGTCAAAATGAAAGCCGTTGCTACTGATAGTTTGTTACTCAATTACCCCGCTGTTCAATGTTGTGGCTTGATTTAAATAGAGCACTGCACCACGGCACAACTGTCGTCTGCGATAATTTCATAGTACAATGGTACTGTATACTTACAACTTACAAAAAA
Organism: Apamea anceps; assembly: GCA_951799955.1. Taxonomy (NCBI): domain Eukaryota; kingdom Metazoa; phylum Arthropoda; class Insecta; order Lepidoptera; family Noctuidae; genus Apamea; species Apamea anceps. The sequence continues at coordinate 2,655,681 of OX637518.1, forward strand.
TTGAATTGAAATTGTCGTTTCTATACTGCGTTCGCGATGTAGTTTCCAAACATGTTAACAAATATGTGTTTTTGGAAAAACAAGTTTATGTTACCCACCCATAAAGTTCAGTTTGCTCTACTGCTTCAAACATTTGACTTTTTATAATGCTAGTCATTCTGAAATCCACTTAATGTACACTCAGTTAAAGTTGAAATTAGTATAAATGGAAATAACAATAATTTGGAACAAGGATTTGAATAGACTTTAGATCTCCTGTTAGGGCTGGCGCCCACTGGCGGCACGGCACGGCAAAGGATTTTTATGCGGCAATTAGAAAATGCAACTTAAAAGTATAACAATAAAATTTAAATTTCAACGACAACGATGCCGCGGTATCCTTAGGCATGCCGCGACGTCCTTTGGCATCATCATTGAAATTTCAATTTTATTGTCTTACATATTTAAATTACCAACCAGTCTTACCAAGGGGTATCGTATTACCCAGTAACTGGGTTGTGGAGGTCAGATAGGCAGTCGCTCCATGTAAAATACTGGTATTCAGCTGCATCCTGTTAGACTGGAAGCCGACCCCAACATAGTTGGGATAAGGCTAGGCAGATGATGATGATGACATATTTAAGTTATATTGCTATTCGTCGCATAAAAATCCCTTGCCGTGCCGTGCCGCCATTGGTCGCGGGCCTTTAGGGATAGCTAGATCTCCCTATTCTCTCTGGGGCGTCCCATCTAGTAGGGAGATGTAGAAACGACAGTTGTCCAGCGACCGTATCGTAAAAAGCTAAGACAATACCGGGCGTTTTTAATAATCAACGAAAAATATCTACGGATTGTATGCTGAATTCGTGATAACAGTTTGCCCGTCGGTTCTCCCTGTTAACACCGTTTATAAGAAAAACAAAAATATACTCACATGTATACCAGACATATTGTACCCAAACATAGGTACTTGCAGCAAAGAATATGTACTGTAGAGGTATGAAGAAGAAACATATCATGTCTGATGTGAGGGCTATGCAGATGAAGAATACTGAGAATGCCTGAGAACAAAGCAAAATTATGTCAAATTAAAGCTTATAAATAAACTAGCTCCAGCCCGCGGCTTCGCCCGCGTGGATGCCGGAAATTATCCCACAGGAACGTGGTCCCGGGACAAGAAGTAGCCTATTGCCTTCCCAGGATACGATCTATCTCCTTGCCTATTTTATTTGTTCAGTGTTTAAGCTTGAAAAGGTTTGTTTTTTTTGCGCGGAGCTTTTAGGTCGCAGTCGTTACCACTGGGCCACCCACGATTCCCAGAATAAAGAGCAGAAAACCTGAGTCATAACAACAAAATATTGAGATCAAAAAAATCTACACCTTTGTGTTACAGAAAAAGGCAAAGGAAACACATTTTAAATGAACAAAAGTGGAACATGAGAATTATATTCAATTCAAAAATAAGTATGTATGCAAGTATGATTTGATCACAAAGGAGCAGTTTTTTTTTTTAGAGCTTTTATAGTGTTTCAGAATACTTTCTATTTCATAAAGATTCGCTTTCTATCAGGCGTAATCGAGGTCAAGAGCAGGCCCATCCAGTAATAAAAAAATAAATTAAAAAAAAAAAAATTTATCTTGGAATAGGTCCCAGCGACATATAAGTGAGAGACAGAAAGATTGAAGTATTGGCTTGAATTTAATAGGAAAGGCTACGACTTGTAAGTCGTAGGTCCGAACCCTGACAATCGCCTTACTTTGTGTACAGACGCCAGTGGGTCAAGCTACCCGAAACTGTCAAATTTTCCCAATCAACCCTGAACCTTAATGCTTTAGCGATAAAGTTGAAAATCTATTAAAGAAATCTGACAGATTGTAATAGCTTGATGTGCTGGCGTCTGTACATTATTTCATTATCACTGCTCTCAAAACGGTGAAGGAAAACATCGTGAGGAAACCGGCATGTCCTAGAACCAAAAATTCGAAGACATGTGGATTACAGCCCACTCTCACTGAGAGGAGGCCTCTGTCCCAGCTAGATGCACCACTGAACCTAAACCACTGAACTGATTGTTATGAAAGTTGACAGATAGGTAGCCTGGGACCTGGAGAAGGATATAGGCTACTTTTCATCCTGGATTTTTTTATATAAAACAAAATACATGCAGGAGAAGTTACAGGTATCTGGGCTAGTTCATAAATAAATAAAAAATGAAAAAATGGTACTCACAAGTCCTTGATATTTGAATGAATCGTAGACTGATCTCAGCATCATCCAGAAGGGCCAGAGGAACTCAAATCTGAACTCCAGCATATAGTCAGCCATGACAACTGTCGCCCAAATCATCACAAACTTCAGGTACAGCATTGAACTGAAAATTGATAATGTTTTAAATAAATTGTTTTGAAAAAGCTTTCCAATTACTTTATAGAATCTATTTGTTAGTGCAGACAGATCCCACGCAATTATGCCAGTCTTTTTTTCAAATCATTATCTGCCTAGGCTTTTTCCCATGTTGGGGTCGAGTTCTATTCTAACCGGATGCAGCTGAATACCAGTATTTTACAAAAAGTTTTACTCTACTGAAAATAATTTAAACCTCATAATAACTGACATTATTGAATGAAATACCAACAACAAACCAAACGAGTTTGTATAATATTTTAATAAATCCGTTAGAAACCTGACTTAGCCTCTGAAATGACAAAATCTGTAAATGAAAATAGATTATTATTCTTTTTCTATGAGGTAGTTAACAGTACCATTGATTTTTTCGGAATTCTTACGATGTTGATAATAATAGTAACTATTAAAATGAAATGTTATTTTTATTTATTAACATAATTATGCATAAAATAGAGAGGTTTTGAAGGAAAAAAGGGGGGGCCTTTGCTTAGCAGTAGGGTACAAGGTAGGCTTACAGAAAAAATATGCTAATATTAGCTTGTAATCCCCAATACAACTTGTAATTGGCTGGATGTATCACTTGTTCCTGCTTCTAAGCTTTTTTTTTTTTTTGAGGATGGGAAATCATCAAATGACCCCTCCCGCTCTGGGTGGAGCGGAGGGACTGTCAGACTCTTACTGACTAAAACCCACCCGTGTTCCTTCCTTAGCCCTTTATGTTCCAGGGCAGCGGTAACCCTTTCGGACGATCCCGCTACCCTCCTGCTTCTAAGCTTCTATACCACTAAATAATTACTTTAGTGTTGACTGCACTTGTAGTTTTTTACACAAAGTAAGTAATACTTAGTGGGGGGGGGAGACCTTTTACCAGCAGTAGGACAACAAAAGTTGAAAAAAAAAAAAAACTTGAGAGGTGTCAAGGGACACCCGGATGGAACGAAGTTCAAAGAGAGAGAGAGAAAGACAGAGAAACACGCGCACGCCGCACGGCTTACAACTATAGCAACTTCCAACTTTTGGTCTTAATTTTTTCCGTCTAGCCCCCTTTTGCAACGCGCGATAAGGAACTTTGTTCCAAAAAAGGAAATACTTAAAATAAAATGGTTATCAATAGCTATTTTTTTATAGTGAACCAGTGAACCAACAAGTATGTTGTAGCATGTAGTAGGTATGTTTGAAATAATAACAGGTCATTTTACCATAGAAGTAAGTACACAAGGCACACAACATGCACTAGCAATATACTCAACAAAAAAATTTTAGTTCTTTTTTTAATTTAAATACACTTCAAATCTATAAACATAATTATTTATGAAAAAGTAGTTTTACTAAGTATCTACCTGGTACTTTGAATATGTGTTATGTATACTGGTTTCAAATGCTAGTTCACAATTGAAACATAAATGGTTAGTTAATTACCTTTATTTCATATAAATGATGTAATGTAGGAAACAAATGCTTTTCAATTTTTTCATACAGATGAAAAGGATAGTTTAGTCACACAGTAGGAATGGTACATAGAGGAATTTTCTACAAATGCAGTGGTGTGCTGCCTTGTGTTAATTTTAATTAATTAATTTTTTAATGAATTTATTATTCATGATCAGTAAACTGGAAGAATAAAATCCTTGTATGTTATCACTACAAAACCCTATGTTTACCAAATTGTGGGAAATGTCACTTAACTTCATGTTTGATATTCCTACAAGTTGCAAATGCAAAGTAGATGAAATAATATAGCTATGTTTACATATGCTTCATTTGTATATTTATAACAAAAGGATGGTCTCTTCGTTTTATTTTAACAAGCCACTTGTTCTGCACGAGTATTACGACAGTGCTGACATCCAGTTCGCACATGTTGCACATTTGCACGCATTTTATAACAAAAAACGTGTATTTTCAATTCTTTTTGTATTCGCACCACACAGAAGGTGGGCTGTGTTCGCCAGATGGTACTTTCTACCCACTTACACGATATATTCCGTAATATTTATGTTAACTTTATCACAGAATTAGATGCCGCATGATGTGGAGAACTATTTCCTGGTTTATAATTATCAACATAAACAGTGTCGACTCACTTTCCGTACATTCCTTCGGTGATTTTTGTGCGCTTCAAGGGGCGCCGCAACTTCCCAGTTTCGGCATTTCGCCGCTTCATATTTTTTCATCCACGGTGTAAATCACGAATACAGGCGCTCGTTTCACAACACTTATTTATAAGAAAACATTTAAAACAACAATGATCCTCAAAATAGTGCCTTTTGTTGTCAATCAACCTATGTCCAAAATTTACGAGGGAGATGGATGAAATATCGGCAAGCTTTTTTTTGCGTTCACTCACACACTTAATGTTGCCGTATAAAACAGTTAACTACCCGTAACAAGTAATAATACAAATTATTTTACGTCAAACTAATAAATTAATCTTCCCCTTAAGCTTACCTATTTCAACCTGTGGGTAGTAAAATAACTAGTCAATAAACATAAGACAAGAAAGAAAAAGGATAATAACTCACTCACGACTTAACTCAGTAGACGTAGAAATAATTTGTGTAAATAAAGTGTTTGAATAAATTGTAATCAAGAAATGATTGCTTAATTTTTATTTAACTAAACTAAATGTAACATACTAATGTAATCAAATGTATAGTTTTGCTTGCAAAATATTTATTTTTCATACTTTCAAAAATTCCAAGTAAGATTGGAACTACCAATTATTGGTAATTCTATTATACAGCGGCAACATTAGAATTTGGCTCATCCCGGTATAGAACACAGACTACAGATACAAAACTACTGTTTAATGTTTAGTAGGAATTTAGAGCGGTTTATTCGATTTTTTATGATTTCATTAATTGATTAATTCTAAGGATATTAGTTTTTTTAGAGTTTTAGATGTTTTTCATGTTTGTTAAATTCAGTAATTCCAGTCGGAGGGTAGGGCTCAGCTCGAAGGGCCATCAGTGTGGCCATCACACGGAAATTCCTTAGACGAGACTGTCACTGACACTATCTATAGCTGCATGTTACAGCTGTCAAATTGACTTATAAGTTGTTGATAAATAGTGGGAAACTGAAACTATGATCAGTATTTGGAAGTTTCATGTTACTAGAACATAGTACATGAGTTTGGAGAAATTGTGGTGCCATTTCCACAAAAGCCACAAATTAGGTGTTAAAGCGAAGGTGATTTTTGACGTCATATACCTTATATAGTGCTGAATTACTCATGCTGATCTAGAAAATCTGCCGTAGGCCTCTCGTGTGGATACTATGTCGAATATCAATATTCAAGTGGTGCAACATGTCTTCTACTTCCCTTATGAATGCAGTGCGGCAGTATCTAGCGTCACATCACATGTATGTGGTCGACGATTGGCTGTCTGGGTAAGCATTATACATACCTACTTACTTAAATTCTTATTCATTACTTCATACTTACATGATAACGTAACATAACACCACCTGTTACCACCTGTTGTCGGGTAAGCTGAGGTATACATTGTACAATACACCCATATTTCACTAGTAGTCTATCTATTCCATTCCCAGCTACAAGAAGATACCCTTGATAGGCTGAAATCCAGGCTCTGAGCTGCTACAGGGAAATTCTTATTAGAAAAACCCAACAACACTGCCCAACCCGAGGATTAAACACAGGACCCCCAGTCACAATTGCAACAACTAAACTAACAAGGTTTTCATATAATAATTTATAAAAAATAATATATTTCAGATGTGTGGAATACCTATCAGAAGATAGTGAAAACAATTATAGTGAGGCTCAAATAAAGGACTTGGCTAAAGAACAATGGCTTCTGAATGATTTGAAAGAGATCTGTCCTGGGTCTCTGCCTGCCAACCTGAAGGGACAGATGAAGACCGTTCTTAATGGAAGGTTCGTGCTGCAGATCAACGCTGTGATTGATATAGGTAATTATTCATTCATATGAGCTCAACCATTCTGTTGCCCTTTTTCAACTCCTTTCTAACCATATCATCATACACACATCAAATCGATTACCAGTCAAGCCATTAAAAAAGAAACAATATATATAAGTGGTAAAATGTGGCTGCCTCGATGGAAAGGCAGTAGGGTGTGAATGTGAACCCTCTGTGTCCCAAAACACGCAGTCAAAGTGACCTTTGCGCTACCAGCAACATGAAGAAGAACATATATAAAAAAGCCTAAAATAAGGAGTATCCTTATTGGTGAAGCTCGCTGAATCATCATCTTCTATTCCTTGTGCACTGTTAGCTGAATAAAATTTTTTAGTTAAAATTATCGTCTAATCCGACATAACGTACCAGCCATAGCATTGACTTGCTTGACTCGTACTGAAAGCCCACCTTGGCAGTAGACAACGGTGTGTGGAATAGAGAGAGAGGTAGCTGCTCTAATCTACCATTCGGGCCCAGTGTGGGTTGATAGATGTCACATGTCTTCGAATTTTGGTTCTAGGATATGCTGCTTTCCTCGCGATGCTTTTGTTCACCGTTTTGGAAATAGTGGAAAATTAGTTGTAGTGGCTAGAAGTTTCCCATGTTTTCTGAAATACCTGACTAATACCTAAAGGCAATTTCTGTATCAAATAGTTATTAACATAAGTATTTCCTTGTTTTCAGGCACTCCAGCTTATCAGCAGTACTTGAAGTTGAAGAAGGTGAATATGGAGAATGTGGAAGCAACAACTAACTATGAAGATAAGGTGTCCAGTCACAGGTACTGATATTTTATGTTTTTTTAGTATAATATCATCAAAACGCGTTAAGCCGTTTTGACGCCAATCTGGAACATACATTCAGACAAAATAATCTTTGTTACTATTTTTTTAATTATGTATAGATATAATTTGCTGCCCCTATAATGTAAAGTATTATGGGAAATAAGGATTTAAAGGCCTTCTCCTAGTTCCTACAGGTTAATTCCGATCCAGCCTGTCCCTTGCTGCCCTCTCCCAGCGACGCCCTAAGCCGAGGTCCGTACCCCACAGGGGTTGCCCTTTGCTTGTAGTCACTTGGTTTTTAAGTTTTTTAATCCATGGCTGGAGGCCTTAATTTATTGAGGCGTCCACAGGCAAGACCAGTTAAGCATACAACAACCTCATAAGTTGAAGTGCGAGATGCCACATCAAAAAATAAATCCTGCAGGTGCACTCTATTTTATTAATTGGTTAAACCTGTATGTTCAGCAAATAAATTCTCTTCTCTTTTCTTATTTTCATTCTTTGGTGGCTCCAATTCAATTCAATCCACAATTGCCTTATAAATGGAACTATTATCATTGATAGTTGGTACAGTATTTTTATGTCACGCTTTACTTGTGGTAATCAAAATGTACAAAGACGCTGTAAATGTAACCGCAGGAGCTCTAGGTACTGTCAAAGACAATGGGGAAGTCGGAAGCGTGTGTGTGTGTTATGTGCTGACGCTACTTGTCTTCACGCACACATTCACAGCGAGTTTGGTCACTTAGTTACCACAAGTAAAGCGCGCGTCGCTTTGTGAGATATAAATACTGTAGTAATCAAAGTGGGCCCAAGATGTCTATGTCAGAAGTCACAACAACTCAACATGCAGGACAATACGATTGCCCCAGAACATATATTTGTGGTAATCCACTAGAAATCTCTTTTTCCAGCTGTGAACAAACTCATTGCTATAATATAAAAACTTTTTTTTTTATTATCCGACATTGTGTCCCACTGGTGGGCAAAGGCCTCGTGTTTCTTCCAAACCTCTCTGTCTTGTGCGATCTCTGACCATGTTAGCCCTGCAAATGTTACCACATCGTCACACCATCTTCGCCGTGGTCTACCTCTGCCGAATAAATATTAAATCAATTTATTCCAGAATGATAAAGCTGTACTTAACAGATGGTGTGCAAGAGATAACTGCATTAGAATACAAACCTATGAGGAATTTGAGCTGTGACATTACACCGGGGTGCAAAATTCTCATAAAAGGTATGATTTTACTTACGATAGTTCTACACTTAAAAAATTGCGTGACTAAGCCCAGGTGTTACTTTTAGGGTTCCGTACCTCGAAAGGAAAAGACGGAACCCTTACCGCTTTGTTGTCCGTCCGTCTGTCTGTCGGTCAAGACCCTTTTTCTCAGGAACGCGTGGAGGTATCAAGCTGGAATTTATATCAAATACTCAGGTCTACTGACCCTTGGAGCTGTAAAAAAAAAATCAAACTTCTAAGCCAATGCAATCAAAAGACACAGCCGTTTATGCCGTAAATTTCCGAAAATTTTCGACATTTGCAAGGGAATCAAAACCTACAGGGTACTTCCCGTGAACTCAGAATCTTGAAATTTGGTACGAAGCAACGTCTTATAGCACAGATAAAGGAAAAATTGCGAAAACCGTAAATTTTTAGTTACATACCTACAAATTTGTACGGAACCCTCGGTGCGCGAGTCCGACTCGCACTTGACCAGATTTTTTATCTTTACTCCAGGTCCAGTTGATTGTCGAAGAGGCCAGCTGCTGCTAACAGAAAGTGCCATAGAACTGCTGGGGGGAGAAGTTCAGGAGATAGCAATCTCCAACTCTTTCGCTGGACAACTGTCCACCAAGTTAGGATTGCCTATGACGCAAGGTAAGCTAACTAAGAAGCTTTGTTTTTTTTTCACTCAACCGCCAATTGAAATATTGCGCGATATCGTTGCCGTTATATGACCATACTCTAAATGCCTGGGAAGTATTTATTTATAAATAAATACTTCAACAATATTAACGCATTTAGTTTAAAAACCTTTTTTATTTTACTTTTCATCTAATTTTGTCTTGTAAAGTAAAATAAAAAAGGTTTTTAAACTAAATGCGTTAAACAATATTAACGCATTTAGTTTAAAAACTTATAATAAAAAAGGTTTTTAAACTAAATGCGTTAATATTGTTGAATGAAAGGCCCACGATAAATGATGCACAATACGCACATTACCCAATTTTGCAGCCGACGTGAGAAAACCGCGAAACTTAAAGAATATTATATGAGGCCATCCTTTCATCTCACCACCATCATTGTACTTTCCAGAACCAGACCCCAACACAACAATCAGTGTGCCAAGAAACACAAACATACCAACACCACACACGCAAATGCCGTCAGCATACGTCCCTCCTACGCCAACGTTTGACCAATCCCACCAACAACCAAACAATGTGGACCAACCCACCAACTTCGCTGATGACGACATAGATGTGGACCAACTAGCGGCTTTAGAAGAACAATTCATTGACAACCCAGGAAAAAGACCGCTTGTCACTGAAAATACAAATCCAGAAAAGAAAATAAAAACCGATACAGTCAACCACGATGACTATCCCGATGAAAACGAGCTGTTTTTAGCAGAAGACGAAGATTACTTACGAGAACTAGAATCTCAGATAGATGCAAGCAATAATGACCTTAGTGCCCCTCAAAATACAGTGTCTTCCGAACCTTTCGTGTATATAAAACAGATTAAGGACATGAGTGAAAGTGATAAAGTTGGGAAAGTTTTCAAAGTTAAAGGTCAAGTTATGAGTTTGTTGTCAAAACTTTCTGTTAGTAAGGATGGCTGGAGTTTGAAATGTACCATTGTAGATGGTACAGGGAGTTTGAATGTTGAGTTTACGAGTGATGTGCTCTCCAAATTGGTTGGTTATTCACCTCAAGAGATGAACGCGATCAAAAGGCAGATGGCGACGAAACCGGAGTTGAAACAAATGGCTATTACAGTAAGTGGACTTTATTGTCTATGGAGCTTCTTTACCCTGTCCATTAGGTAAACCCTTTTTTGACAGATAGAACTATAGTTTGACACCAAAACCACTGTACCGCGCCTTCGGTATGTGCGCGGCGAGACGGCGGGGAGGCAGTGCCGGCCGCTCATTCGTCAACGCTTACGGCGTCCCGCCCCCCGCCTCGCCGCGCATTCCTAAGGCGCGGTACAGCAGTTTCGGTCAAACTATAGTGATTGCAGCAACACAATACATTGATGGATACATGTACGGTATTACAACGTCTGTAAGAAGCCGTATTCTCTCGGCGGCACTGTAAGTACCAATGTTCTAAAAGTGGGCATCAGATTCAGAAGAATTAGTTTCTCATAAAGTTTTAAACAGATTTCTTATATCAAATTCTCCTCTAGCGTTTGCAATAAATGTAATGAAAAAAAAACACGAATTAAAAATTCCGAAATGATCAACAACTTTCGTTTTTGACCATACAAAAAATTTCTTGCTTTTTTTCAGGCGTTACAGAAAGCAAAGGACAGTCTACAGGTGCTATATTGTATAATAGAGCTGACATTACTAGAGGTGCCCAAAATAACGAACCTCATACCATTCGATGCTACGCACATTGATCAGATAAACCGAAGAGCTATGATCAGATGATTGGAGAATATTTCTATGTAATAAGCAGTGATAGGAATAGGTAGTGCCTATTTGCCTAAACTTTGAAGAACAGAGACAAGAAACGGAGACTTCCTTAGGACTAAATTTTTTCCGGGACACCAGTCCCGAAAAAAACACATAGAATATTGTTGTAACTTACATCAATATTCTGTGTTTTATTTTTCCTTTAGAGCCCATAGAGGATAAGTTATTATTATGGAGTTATAACATTATAAATGTTATGTCTAGTCGCAAACTTTAGGTAAATATAGACGAATTACTTATTCCAAATAACATATTTTTTTAATGTATTTAAAAGTGTTGTCCCGAATTTCGGGAGATGTCCCGGAAAAAATTTAGTCCTAAGGAAGTCTCCGTTTCTTGTCTCTGTTCTTCGAAGTTTAGGCAAATAGGCACTACCTATTCCTATCACTGGTAATAAGGTTAAAAGTAAAGAGTAAATATTTATGTTTTTGTATACTTTGTTTGTTTTTGGCCCCACTTAACATATTTTAGCTTTTTCCCTTGTCTTGTTTATGGAGCCTCTTTGTACAGGAAAATTAATGTCATTATTATCTACCTAGCATTCTTCACAACTATGGCTTCGGCTTCCAGTCTATCCGGATGCATCTGAATACCAGTATTTTACATGGAGCAACTGCCTATCTGATCCGCACAACCCGATTACTGGGTAACACAATATGATATCTGGTTGTCAGACGAAAGTTAGTGTAGGGGCTTATACCAAACTACGTATTTGGTGAATAACGGAGTCTGCTGAAATTGCTTTTTGATACCAGCACCCTAATTGCGTACCACACGATCAATCGGAATCTGAATCATTTTGAAGCAAATTGCTAATCCATTGCTTCATAAGTTCGAAAAATTTGTCTGCTCAACACGTAAATAATGCAATGAATGTTGTTGAACTGTCAAAATTAAACCGATTTCGATTGATCGTGTGTTACGCAATTAGGGGGCAGCGTAACCTGCAAGGTAATTCAATAGAATTTAAAAAAACAGACAGTCCGCTGCCCGCTGCGCTGGCCTGCATGGAGGATGACGAGACAGCGGCACATGTGCTTCTAAACTGCCCGGTGGTCGCCACGTACAGGGCAAAGTACTTCGGTAACCCAGGTACCTTACGTGAGACTGTCATTAACATCAAGGCGTTTCTGGCCTTCCTTGAGGACCTGGGAGAATTGAATAATCGATTTTCCCACCCGTACGCAAAGTACGCGCATTGACGTGTAGTTGCGGACATCAGCCCGTATTACCTAAGGTATTTCAATAAGGATATAAACGTAGAAGTTACCAATAAAAATCAAATAGACATTTTACAACTATATTTTAATACACTTTTCGTAACTCAATTATGTGAATTCAATATTATACAAAAAAAATATATCAAATAATAACACAAGCTATCTAACGGTACAAGACTAACATAATGTTGTCAAATGCAATCATAAAAATCGTCTATAACAACTTGAACACTACTTACAAAGCTAACATTCGAGATGAAAATACTTGATTCTTTATAAGAATAAAAAGCTGCGTCTATACCGCGAGCATTCGAGCGAACGTTCACTAGGGAGCCGAATGCTCGTGATCCCCGCACACCTTAATATCCTTGAATGTCTATATGAGCGCTGTACGAAATAGTACGGGCGCACTACGCCTTGAAATCGCTGAATTTCAGTTTTCAGATTATGGACTCTCCACAAACCGACGACTTGGGGTTTATACCCAAAATTTCCACTGAGTAAATAAAGGGCTTTGAAGATCCGTGGCATACTGTCGCGCCATTGTTTTTTTTTTTCAAAATGGCGGCCACGCTTGAAGCTTAATTAAAGCGATAGCTGACATTAATGCTAACAGAAAACATAATAAGACCTAACCCCGTAAAGTGTCATGTTTACGAGATATTAACGTTAAAAAAATAGCGTGACACTAGGTATGCCAGGATCCATATAAAATCCTTCAATCCCATTTAAACGACTAACTTCTTGTTTAAACATTTTTAATTGACCTATTTTTATCTGGCAGAACACTGACAACTCCAGTATTTCCATCTCAAACGCGAACGAAAAGTGTAACAAGTCCTTAAAACATAATTAGTTGCACACGATAAAAGCAACAACTAAATTGAGCACTCAATGTTACATAATGCTTGTTTTAAAACTTAATATGCGATTAAAATAAACATACAGGTGTACGGGACCCGGCTAGTCGTGCGACTCGGTCGTTACCGCGAAGGCAGCCTAACCTTTTATAAAAAGTGTATGTACAACCTACAACATAATAATGACAGGATGATATGAATAAAATAACATTAACGTTTTACTACCAATTTTAATCAAATGATTTAGCTATCACTTTAAAAGTAAGTGACTTGCAGTATAATTAAAGTTTTTTTTCCGAACAATATTAAAATCGCGCCATGTAACGGGTTACGTTTCCATTTTTCTACAAAATGGCACCAAGATATTGTAATAAATAGAGGTTAGAATATTCCAACAACGCGAGATCACACAGAGATCTAAGATTGCTAATATTGTTTTGTCCCATTATATACAAATGTGCCGATTAGTATGTCGTAAAGTTATTCCCCTTGAACTAAATATCTTTTCATTGGCGCTGATTCCCTTGTTCACAAACTAAACTAAATTTAAGTTCAGTGCATCTTTTTCTTTCTATTTCATTAAGAAAAGGACGGAAGATAAATATTAGTTTAGTCCAGTCAAATTAGTCGGCGCCTGACGTAAATTGACGTATTTTTAGTAGCCTTGTTTACGTTTTTGTGATGTTTAATCACGTCTAAACTTGCTATGGAGTATCTAAATTTGACAGGACTAAACTAATATTCATCTTTTGTATTTTTCTTAATGAAATAGAAAGAAAAAGATGCACTGAACTTAAATTTAGTTTAGTTTGTGAACAAGGGTATCGGCGTCATTATTTCTGAATGACAATTATGACTTCAAATAGTCAACAAATAACCCACGAACCATACCAGTCAGTACATTTAAATCGAGTAAAATGATTGCTTGGAAAACACCAAATATAATCGTGAAGTTAAAATTTAAAAATATACATCTTATGAGATTATTCATTATATTGATGAATTTCATTGGAAAGGAAAATCATTTTAAAACTAGGGGTGATATAGTCCAAAAATCGACGTTATCGACAACACATACTATAATAAATAACTTATCTACTTCGATAAAAGCGGGTAGCGAATGCGATGAAATCATTTATGAGTTGTAATGTAAGTTTACATTTCTGACACCTCAATGGAAGACTTTGCCTGCTCAAAGAGCTTGCCGCTACCGATATGAGTACCAGAACAGACACCGGTTATTCAACAAGAACAACTTCCCAGCTAAAACACGATTACAGAGTACAAACATAAATATAGAAATAAATACACGAACATAATCGACCAATTACGTACAATTGGGTGAAACATTTAATCTTAATGAGATGAATTTAAATATTCGTTTGGTATCAACGTAACATAATTTATCAATCACATTGACTTTATAAAACACTACGCACTACTCCGGTGAATAATGTCGTGAGTGTCGTAAATGTGTAAAGTCAATTCCTTTAGATTGGCGCTTACGACGTTATTCTTCGGCAGTGGGTTCGGATCAAATTAAATTAGCGAGCGAAACTCCGCAGGCGTGATAGTAAAACTAAAAGAAATTAATTTGATGTTTTTGAAGTGAAAACTTCTTTAGCGGCGTTGTGCACTTTTTTGTAATGGGTAAAAAATGTTAAACTCGCGTCAGGACACGTGACCTGATCGAAAATTCGTAAGACGGAGGGAGAGTAGACCGCATTTCAAAATATCAAAAATGCACAACGTTAATATTCAAGTTTTCACTTCTGCCGGCACTCCCGGAGTGCAATCCGTTCTTTTTGTGGCGTCACCGACTGCTGTAGTGTATTTACTTGAAATGTCAGTTTAAAAAATCCGTTTTTTTTTGCGTATACTTCACAGACGTGGTTGATATCGATATCTAAAATGATAAAACACATTTTCTCAACTCATACTTCATTCAATCTTTTTTATTTTATCGTGTTTAGATACCCACCCATCACTTCTGAAAAGTTTCGCTAGCTAATTTAGTTTGACCCTGCACGACAATATCCATGTGCAAGAAATGGAGTCACGAAAAATGTCTCTTAGAAAATGTTTCGTTATAAGGGCTTCCAACACAGTAGACTTCGCTATTGTAGAACGCTGTTCAACATAATTTATATAGAGCACAGAGATAGCTGTGGACAGTTATGTGACTAATAGTATTCTTCTAGTTTGTTATATAAAACTAACAATATAACAAGCTTAGGATGAGTCACTGAAACGCTGGTTGTAAAATATAAAATAAGGCTCGGTTTCGCTAATATTCGTTAGGTATTACTATGCTCAGCACCTATGGTAACAAGATTATCAGTGTAACAACGTGTAACCTAAACAAACGTGCTCGAAGACACCCGGCTCACCTCACAACCAGCGCTGCACGCGACGTAATATTATACATAAACAATTCATTAATAAAAATAAACTAATCACATAGGCGCGTCCGAGAGCGCACCAAACATTATAATTAAAACGAAAAAGCCAGTAAATAATAAACTTCCGAAGCTATTTACAGCGCCGTTAACAACGTAACATCATGCAACTTGCCTATGTATCCATCCTACCAGTCTTCCACTTAAATGCCAATCCAAACTTTAGGCCGACGAGCGCCGGACGTGGCGTTTATAAGATCCTCTCGTAGAAGAGTAGGTAGGCCTGCGCCCTTAGTACTTTCTCCTCGCTCACTTCGGACACCATGCTGTCTGACACGTAGTACCACTTGCCGGAAGGGGCCTCCGCTGCTGAGGCGGGGCCTTCGCCTGATTCGTAGCCCGATAATTCCGACTCGGAGTCGGCATCACCGTCTCCGCTAACCGCGGCGGGAGGACTTATATTCCCGCCCTTTGGCAAGAACCACCAGCGCGGATCCCCCGCCTTCACTGGCCCTCGTACCTTCACATACGCCACGTAATGGCCGCCGTGCATACCGCCTGAGTGCTCCACGACGCCGTACAGAGAGTACAGCAATTCATTCTGTCCTTTAGTCACGTTCGGTAACTTTCTGACTTTGTCCATAGCACAGAACGGCGCCAAGTCCAAGATGGTCGGGAAGTCTACGTGTTTGGACATCTTCCTGAACATGCATCGGAGGCCAATTTGGAACCTCTTCAGGTGAAGGATCAGGATTGCGGGCGGACTCGATACCAGGAACCGTTTGGTAGCGTTTGTGTATACTGTCTTTCCGTCTTTGCCGTTGATTCGTTCGGTGCACGTCTCACATCCGACCTTGTTGTTGCCTGTGAGCAGTTCTAGTGCGGTGAACTGACTGAGACACGATTGGATGCTGCACTCGTCTTCATCACACACGTAACGTGGTGATAGCGGACTCTGTCGTGAGTACGGCAGGAAGTCTCTTTGACTCTTGTCGGCATCAATGTTGTTCACTTTAGGCTTGGGCGCGGGCGGGGGAGGATCCGCCGGCGCCTCGACGGTCACAGGTGAAGGTAATGCGGGCTTTTTGGTCTTAGAATCGTCCAAATTATAAAGTTTAAGTTTGTCCAAATGATTGTTCAGGTCGTTGAAGTTCTTGCTTTCGGGTAAGGATTCGTAACTGCTCTCTCCGCTGTGTTCGAGAACACTCCGACAGCCTTGCACGCTGATACCCCGCGAGACTACTTCATTCGAGTATTCGGGTACGTCAGGGACGAAGGATATCCTTGACACCGGCCTTTCGAAGTCCGTTTTGACAGGGGACAGTTTGTTATGTTGCGGACTCGAGAGTTCCAGGTTGATTTCGCTAGACAAGGAGCTATGACTCCCGAGTTCCTTGCCGTTAGTCGGGGAGTCAACATTATCGACAGTTTCCGTCGAGTTATGTTTGGTCGCCTCTGGACTCGCGACGCCCGAATCTGGGTTAGAGATGTTCTCTAAAGATATGAGGGGTTTATATTCGAGCGGTATTGCTGTGGTCGAGGTTGAATGGTCTGCGAACTCGACCTTATCCTTATCCGCATGTTCTGGGGTGTTGTCTGTCTTTTCTTTATCCATGTCGACTGGACTAGTGCGAATAGAGTCGGAGCTGATGACTTTTTCGGAGTTATAGCCAGATTCCATGTGGTAAGCCGCGAAGTTTGCGGCTGTGTGGGCAATGGCTTGTGTCCCTACAGACACAGTATGTGTGTCTGGCTGTCTGGGCATATCCTCGAGGTTATCTTCCACGTCTGCATCAGATTGTTCAGAGGACGACTTACCATCAGTCTTGGCAGTACCGTTGGCATCACCAGACTGCTCGTCTTTGGACGTAGAGTTACCTGAAAAGACGGATTTGAAATAAGTTTTCGATTTACTAAAGACGGCAATTACAATTTGATGAATAATGGTGACTTGATAAATAATTGCTGGCGTGACAACTTATCATTTGTTTCTAAACGAGACAAAATGATGTATGGAACGATATTAGTGTGACTATTAGTACTGAAGCTAAATCCATGTATTGCCGTAAGAAACTGATATTTTCAACTTTTTTTTTTCTGGTGTCACACAAAAGCATTAGATGCAAAATATGTAGAAGCAGAATAGATAATTTTATCTTTTATCCCATAGGTTATGTGGTTATATAAAAATGCCAGCCAGCCAACGATGTGGTGTGAACAAAATGTTGGTATTGTGGTACCACCTTTGTTCTTTCTGGCGGCTTTGCGGGCTGCCATCCGCTCCTTCTTCAACTGATGTTTGGAAGGTTTCTCGTCTTGCGCATTGTAAACATTCTCTTCTGAAAATATGTGCTCTTGTCATTACATGCCTTAGTTACTACACATTGTTTCGCGTTATACACTCGTCGGGATTGCTTTGCACCACTTCTTCTAAGTTTTCAGTGACAGAGGCCGTATAGGGAAGTGTCAGTCATTCTTGTTGCGGTGTGGAAAAGAGATGGAGCTATATAGGTTCGCAGGAAAGTTCGCTCGACACTAAAGGCATTTGTTTTGTGGCTTATAGAGACAGCGTACGTATTGAAAAATCTAAGCATGGTGAATGAGTACAATACTTTATGAGACGTTTTATTTCTACCCTCAATAGCCCACGTTATTATAGTATTTCCAACGCTCTGCTT